>OX422223.1:37739695-39019070 GCA_949130495.1 Sambucus nigra | reverse complement strand
GGAATAAAAATGACTAACACTTCATATTTGCTTGCAACATTCACTACACCAAAAACAGGAAACTGGCACGGTTCAAAACCGTGCCAGAATCAGGCATGCCAGATTTTCTGGCGCGGTTTAAAACCGTGCCAGATTTTCCAAACAGGCACGCTTTTAAACTGTGCCAGTTTTTTAATCTGGCACGATTTTGGCACGCTTTTAAACCGTGCTAGATGTTAAATCTGGCACGCTTTTGGCACACTCCAAAACCGTGCCAAATTATCTATTTTCTGGCACGCTTTTGGCACGGTTATAAAGCGTGCCAAATTGTTTTATAAGCGTTCTCATTTTTATGCATTGGCACGGTTTTGGCACGGTTTAAAACCGTGCCAGATTTTTCAGTTGATTAAAAAAAATAATATTAGGAACCAAATCTAGAAAATCTGCAAATTCCAAATTCGGTAGGAAAAATATTTATTATTTGCAAAAACAAAATCAAGAAAATTCACAAATTATGAATATCGCAGGTTGTTGATAAACTAATGTGCATACAAACTTCAAAAAATTACAAGAGATAATACCAATATAAAGCAACACATGACCATAAAAGTCGACAATAACTTCAAAAAATTACAAGAGTTAATAATTTTCATATAAAAAAAAAATTGGGCAGAGTTTCCTCTATTTTTTTAGCATTCCAAAACCTGCTAACATAAAATCTGCCCATATAAAGCCCGCACGGCCATAAAAGTCAACAATAAAACTACTATAGCCGCACGACCATAAAAATAAACCATATAACTACTGAAGACTGCTCGGCCATAACACAAAAAATAGAATCCTGAATATTAACGACACTAAATACACAATCCCCCTGTTATAAAGCACTGACTTCTTTGTGCGTTCCAAGTGGATAAAAGCTAACGATTGAATGTCATCGTACAAAAAAAATAAGACACAAAAAAGATACAATATTAGTAACCAAGTCATTTTTAAAAAAATCATATTCAAGAAAAAAAAATTGCATATACAAGAAGAAAAATTGCATATACGACTACGCGGTCAGTTCCTACAAGTTACAATAGTCCCGTGCGAGGTATTCGTGCCTCCTACGGGATCGTTTGGGGGCTGGTTTGGGTTTTCACCCTTTAACGGCCTATTCTCAAGAAAGTGTGATTTTTGCAAATTATCGTCATACTCTCAAACCGGGAGACCCGGGACTACGCGGTCAATTCCTACAAGTTACATTGGTCCCGTGCGAGGTGTTCGTACCTCCTACGGGATTGTTTGGGGGTTGGTTTGGGTTTTTACCCTTTAACGGCCTGTTTTCAAGTCTAAGTGTTATTTTTACAAATTATCGTCATACTCTCTAACCGGGAGACCCGGGACTACGCGGTTAGTTCCTACAAGTTACATTGGTCCCGTGCGAGGTGTTCGTGCCTCATACGGGATCGTTTGGGGGCTGGTTTGGGTTTTCACCCTTTAACGGCCTGTTTTCAAGTCTAAGTATTATTTTTGCAAATTATCGTCATACTGTCAAACCGGGAGACCCGGGACTACGCGGTCAGTTCCTACAAGTTACATTGGTCCCGTGCGAGGTGTTCGTGCCTCCTACGGGGTCGTTTGGGGGCTGGTTTGGGTTTTTACCCTTTAACGGCATGTTTTCAAGTCTAAGTATTATTTTTACAAATTATAGTCATACTCTCAAACCGGGAGCCCCGGGACTACGCGGTTAGTTCTTACAAGTTACATTGGTCCCGTGCGAGGTGTTCGTGCCTCCTACGGGGTCGTTTGGGGTCTGGTTTGGGTTTTCACCCTTTAACGGCCTGTTTTCAAGTCTAAGTATTATTTTTGCAAATTATCGTCATACTCTCAAACCGGGAGACCCGGGACTACGCGGTCAGTTCCTACAAGTTACATTGGTCCCTTGCGAGGTGTTCGTGCCTCCTACGGGGTCGTTTGGGGCTGGTTTGAGTTTTCACCCTTTAACGGCCTGTTTTCAAGTCTAAGTGTGATTTTTGTAAATTATCATCATACTCTCAAATCGAGAGATCCGAGACTACACGGTTAGTTCCTACAAGTTACATTGGTCCCGTGCAAGGTGTTCGTGCCTCCTACGGGATCGTTTGGGGGCTTGTTTGGATTTTCACCCTTTAACGGCATGTTTTCAAGTCTAAGTGTGATTTTCGCAAATTATCGTCATACTCTCTAACCAGGAGACCCGGGACTACGCGGTCAGTTCCTACAAGTTACCTTGGTCCCGTGCGAGGTGTTCGTGCCTCCCACGAGGTCTTTTTGGGGCTGGTTTGAGTTTTCACCCTTTAACGGTCTATTTTCAAGTCTAAGTGTGATTTTTGCAAATTATCGTCATACTCTCAAATCGGGAGACCCGGGACTACGCGGTCAGTTCCTACGAATTACGTTGGTCCCGTGCGAGGTGTTCGTGCCTCCTACGTGGTCGTTCGAGGGCTGGTTTGCGTTTTCGCCCTTTAACGGCCTGTTTTCAAGTCCAAGTGTTATCTTTGCAAATTATCGTCATACTCTCAAACCGGGAGACCCGGGACTACGCGGTCAGTTCCTACAAGTTACCTTGGTCCCGTGTGAGGTGTTCGTGCCTCCTACGGGGTCGTTTGGGGGTTGATTTGGGTTTTCACCATTTAACGACCTGTTTTCAAGTCTAAGTGTGATTTTTGCAAATTATCGTTATACTCTCTAACCGGGAGACCCGGGACTACGCGGTCAGTTCCTACAAGTTACAATGGTCTCGTGCGAGGTGTTCGTGCCTCCTACGGGGTCGTTTTGGGGCTGGTTTGGGTTTTCACCCTTTAACGGCCTGTTTTCGAGTCTAAGTGTGATTTTTGCAAATTATCGTCATACTCTCTAACCGGGAGACCCGGGACTACGCGGTCAGTTCCTACAAGTTACATTGGTCCCGTGCGAGGTGTTCGTGCCTCCTACGGGGTCGTTTGGGGGCTGGTTTGGGTTTTCACCCTTTAACGACCTGTTTTCGAGTCTAAGTGTGATTTTTACAAATTATCGTTATACTCTCTAACCGGGAGACCCGGGACTACGCGGTCAGTTCCTACAAGTTACAATGGTCTCGTGCGAGGTGTTCATGCCTCCTACGGGGTCATTTGGGAGCTGGTTTGGGTTTTCACCCTTTAACGGCCTGTTTTCAAGTCTAAGTGAGATTTTTGCAAATTATCGTCATACTCTCAAACCGGGAGACCCGAGACTACGCGGTCATTTCCTACAAGTTACATTGGTCCCGTGGGAGGTGTTCGTGCCTTCTACGGGGTCGTTTGGGGGCTGATTTGGGTTTTCATCCTTTAACGACTTGTTTTCAAGTCTAAGCGTGATTTTTGCAAATTATCGTCATACTCTCAAACCGGGAGACCCGGGACTACGCGGTCAGTTCCTACGAATTACGTTGGTCCCGTGCGAGGTGTTCGTGCCTCCTACGTGGTCGTTCGAGGGCTGGTTTGCGTTTTCGCCCTTTAACGGCCTGTTTTCAAGTCTAAGTGTTATCTTTGCAAATTATCGTCATACTCTCAAATCGGGAGATCCGGGACTACGCGGTCAGTTCCTACAAGTTACCTTGGTCCCGTGTGAGGTGTTCGTGCCTCCTACAGGGTCGTTTGGAGGCTGATTTGGGTTTTCACCATTTAACGACCTGTTTTCAAGTCTAAGTGTGATTTTTGCAAATTATCGTTATACTCTCTAACCGGGAGACCCGGGACTACGCGGTCAGTTCCTACAAGTTACAATGGTCTTGTGCGAGGTGTTCGTGCCTCCTACGGGGTCGTTTGGGGGCTGGTTTGGATTTTCACCCTTTAACGGCCTGTTTTCGAGTCTAAGTGTGATTTTTGCAAATTATCGTCATACTCTCTAACCGGGAGACCCGGGACTACGCGGTTAGTTCCTACAAGTTACATTGGTCCCGTGCGAGGTGTTCGTGCCTCCTACGGGGTCGTTTGGGGGCTGGTTTGGGTTTTCACCCTTTAACGACCTGTTTTCGAGTCTAAGTGTGATTTTTACAAATTATCGTTATACTCTCTAACCGGGAGACCCGGGACTACGCGGTCAGTTCCTACAAGTTACAATGGTCTCGTGCGAGGTGTTCATGCCTCCTACGGGGTCATTTGGGAGCTGGTTTGGGTTTTCACCCTTTAACGGCCTGTTTTCAAGTCTAATTGAGATTTTTGCAAATTATCGTCATACTCTCAAACCGGGAGACCCGAGACTACGCGGTCATTTCCTACAAGTTACATTGGTCCCGTGCGAGGTGTTCGTGCCTCCTACGGGGTCGTTTGGGGGCTGGTTTTGGTTTTCACCCTTTAACGACCTGTTTTCAAGTTTAAGTGTGATTTTCACAAATTATCGTCATACTCTCAAACGGGGAGACCCGGGACTACGCGGTCAGTTCCTACAAGTTACATTGGTCCCGTGCGAGGTGTTCGTGCCTTCTACGGGATCGTTTGGGGGCTGGTTTGGGTTTTCACCCTTTAACGACCTGTTCTCAAGAAAGTGTGATTTTTGTAAATTATCGTCATACTCTCAAACCGGGAGACCCGGGACTACGCGGTCGGTTCCTACAAGTTACATTGGTCCCGTGCGAGGTGTTCGTGCCTCCTACGGGGTCGTTTGGGGGCTGGTTTGGGTTTTCTCCCTTTAACCGCCTGTTTTCAAATCTAAGTGTTATTTTTGCAAATTATCGCCATACTCTCAAATCGGGAGACCCCGGAACTACGCGGTCAGTTCCTACAAGTTACATTGGTCCCGTGCGAGGTGTTCGTGCCTCCTACGGGGTCGTTTGGGGGACTGGTTTGGGTTTTCTCCCTTTAACGGCCTGTTTTCGAGTCTAAGTGTGATTTTTGCAAATTATCGTCATACTCTCTAACCGGGAGACCCAAGACTACGCGGTCAGTTCCTACATGTTACATTAGTCCCGTGCGAGGTGTTCGTGCCTCCTACGGGTTCGTTTGGGGGCTGGTTTGGATTTTCACCCTTTAACGGTCTGTTTTCAAGTCTAAGTGTGATTTTTGCAAATTATCGTTATACTCTCTAACCGGGAGACCCGGGACTACGCAATCAGTTCCTACAAGTTACAATAGTCCCCTGCCAGGTATTCGTGCCTGCTACGGGATCGTTTGGGAGCTGGTTTTTGTTGTCACCTTTTAACGGCCTATTTTCAAGTCTAAGTGTGATTTTTGCAAATTATCGTCATACTTTCAAACCGGGAGACCCGAGTTGGAAACAAAGTCTGATTTCTTCTGGAGGAAAAAGGGGAAAAAGGATTCGTCTGAGAAGCATTCTCCGGGGAGGGTTGAACTAGAAAACCAATCACGCTAAGTCATTAGCCCGCTCTGTCTGTTCCATTCACTCATGAAGGAGCAGCTCCTTTGGAACTGAAAACATCTACAACCGATTAGCCGGGCATTCATGAAAGCAAGATCTCTCGCAAGGACATGGCGCCTTCCCCGGTCTCCTTTCCAAAAAGCACTGGGATTGGGCTGAAAGTTGCATGCATCCAAGGTTAGAAGCCTTCCTTTATACAGAGTTCTTATGTCTTTTTTTTTTACCACGGATTTACCGTTCGGCTATCGAATTCAAGCAAAGGGGGAATAGAGATGAGAAAACTGGGCCCGGCCTATCAACCTAGAAAGTACCTACGAATAGATCCGCTTAAAGTACGTCCGGTACCATACCGAGGGGTAGAGCACTCAAAGAAATGTGGCGAACCGTACCTAGAGAGAAAGATCCCGAGACTGGGGAAGAGAGGCTTCGTGGATCGAGTCATTCAATGGATCTTCTGTAGGGTCACTATGAAATCACTGCGACGGACAAAGGAAGGAAGTTGATTGAGATGGATGCTTGCTTGAAGCTCTATTTCGATATCTTAGTGAACTCTTTGCTTTCTAGTCTCTCTTCCTATCTCTTTTTGTTTATGTATACTATCCACTACTGAAATTGGACTCATTACTGACCATTTTTTGTTTGACCTATAATTAATAGGATAGCAGGATAGGGAGAAAGGAAAGTAGGCCTAAGGAGCGCTCTTCCTATAAGCTATTCGCCTAAGGGGAACTGCGGGTGTGCTATTTTCTTTCTATAGGTATCATCCCTCATCAAGAGACCTGCCTTTTCCGGCTTCTGAGAAGATCAAGAGAATGGAATTCGCGGAGAAGACTGCGTGTATCCAGGAACTGAGCCAAGTCAACCGAGCCTTCTTCCTATTTTTTCCTTCGACATCTTGTTCCCCGAAGCATTGAAATAGCACAGTAAGCGGACCACCTATAGGGAAATCCTTAGACCACTATCAAGATCAAGCCATGCCGGGCAATGAAGCTTATGATACTACCGATACAGAGAAAGACAAGGACCTGATTGCTATCGATGTGAAATCCATTCTCTTACTCCGATGCGCATGTCGTCCGATCCATCTACTCTGCTTTAGTATGCGCTAGGGATGAAAGTTGCACCATCACTAGCGTTTAGACATGAAAGAGAGGGGGTCTAATGGCAATGCTTATTAGGTAGAAAACGAGTTCCACCTCACATTCTCAAAACAAGAAGCGGATCGGGCAGTGGCGGTAGAGGCGGCTGGCTGATATTGAAGGAAGCCTTCATGACCGGCAGAAGAGAGAGTCCTTTGATAGCTATAGTTTAGGCAGGGGCGCAGAAGTCAAAACGTAATAAGGGCGGGCTTGAAAGGAAGATCATATTGGTGTGCAGGAGCGCCCATCTCTTTTCCAGCTGCTTCTTCCCACTTACCTACTTCCCTATTATTGGATCAACTACCCCTATCAAGTAAATTCGTGATCGTTCAATCCGAATCGTTCATGTAGAATATAAAGAATACTCTAAGCATGAGGCTATACTACTAAGTTCAAAAAAGGTTCTCGCCCTGATGAAATCCATTGTGGATCCCAAGGGGAGGCACCTCTTAGGTGTCAAACTAAAAGGATCCCTATTGCATTACATCATGCAGTGGGACTCGGTTGACTCTCTACACCCCAAGTTGTAGTAGACGAAGATGGTCACCTAGGATAATCCAACGCAGCTTCTTCTGCGAACTCTTCTGCTGCAGCAGATTCATTCCGATCCTTTAGATCCGATGCAACAAGATCAGCTCTTTCTCTGGCTCCCATGCGAGGACCTCATAGAGTCAGAAGGAAGATTGATGGCAAGTTAGTCCTGCTGCTAACTGTTAGCTGTTAGCTCTTTGCTCTTAGCCACTTGCTGCTCTTTGAGGGAGGGTTAGGTCTGAGAAGCATGGGGCTGATGAACAAAGCCCTTATGGCAAGAATGGGCTGGAAATTAGTAACTGAACCTGATTCCCTATGGGCCTCAATTCTGGGAAGCAAGTATCTGAACAACTCCTCTTTCTTCAATTGTGAAGCAAATTCTAAGTCATCCTATACTTGGAGAAGCATTCTCAAGGGGAAGGACATCCGGAAGTCAATGGTTGGAATGGGCAAAGAGCAAAATTCTGGCTTGACTGGTGGGTAGGTGAAGGCCCACTGGTGGACGTAGCAACCCAGCAAATTCCACCTGCTAGTCTTAATGCTCGGGTCTGTGATTACATTGATGAAGATGGAAATTGGAAGTGGAGTTACTTTGTGGAGCTGATCCCCATGAACTTGATACCCCATATCAGACAAGCGGTCATTTCCTACAAGTTACATTGGTCCCGTGCGAGGTGTTCGTGCCTCCTACGGGGTCGTTTGGGGGCTGGTTTGGGTTTTCACCCTTTAACGACCTGTTTTCAAGTTTAAGTGTGATTTTCATAAATTATCGTCATACTCTCAAACGGGGAGACCCGGGACTACGCGGTCAGTTCCTACAAGTTACATTGGTCCCGTGCGAGGTGTTCGTGCCTTCTACGGGATCGTTTGGGGGCTGGTTTGGGTTTTCACCCTTTAACGGCCTGTTCTCAAGAAAGTGTGATTTTTGTAAATTATCATCATACTCTCAAACCGGGAGACCCAGGACTACGCGGTCAGTTCCTACAAGTTACATTGGTCCCGTGCGAGGTGTTCGTGCCTCCTACGGGGTCGTTTGGGGGCTGGTTTGGGTTTTCTCCCTTTAACCGCCTGTTTTCAAATCTAAGTGTTATTTTTGCAAATTATCGCCATACTCTCAAATCGGGAGACCCCGGGACTACGCGGTCAGTTCCTACAAGTTACATTGGTCCCGTGCGAGGTGTTCGTGCCTCCTACGGGGTCGTTTGGGGGACTGGTTTGGGTTTTCTCCCTTTAACGGCCTGTTTTCGAGTCTAAGTGTGATTTTTGCAAATTATCGTCACACTCTCTAACCGGGAAACCCAAGACTACGCGGTCAGTTCCTACATGTTACATTAGTCCCGTGCGAGGTGTTCGTGCCTCCTACGGGTTCGTTTGGGGGCTGGTTTGGATTTTCACCCTTTAACGGTCTGTTTTCAAGTCTAAGTGTGATTTTTGCAAATTATCGTTATACTCTCTAACCGGGAGACCCGGGACTACGCGGTCAGTTCCTACAAGTTACAATAGACCCCTGCCAGGTATTCGTGCCTGCTACGGGATCGTTTGGGAGCTGGTTTTTGTTGTCACCCTTTAACGGCCTATTTTCAAGTCTAAGTGTGATTTTTGCAAATTATCGTCATACTTTCAAACCGGGAGACCCGGGACTACGCGGTCATTTCCTACAAGTTACATTGGTCCCGTGCGAGGTGTTCGTGCCTCCTACGGGGTCGTTTGGGGGCTGGTTTGGGTTTTCACCCTTTAACGACCTGTTTTCAAGTTTAAGTGTGATTTTCGCAAATTATCGTCATACTCTCAAACGGGGAGACCCGGGACTACGCGGTCAGTTCCTACAAGTTACATTGGTCCCGTGCGAGGTGTTCGTGCCTTCTACGGGATCGTTTGGGGGCTGGTTTGGGTTTTCACCCTTTAACGGCCTGTTCTCAAGAAAGTGTGATTTTTGTAAATTATCGTCATACTCTCAAACTGGGAGACCCGGGACTACGCGGTCAGTTCCTACAAGTTACATTGGTCCCGTGCGAGGTGTTCGTGCCTCCTACGGGGTCGTTTGGGGGCTGGTTTGGGTTTTCTCCCTTTAACCGCCTGTTTTCAAATCTAAGTGCTATTTTCGCAAATTATCGCCATACTCTCAAATCGGGAGACCCCAGGACTACGCGGTCAGTTCCTACAAGTTACATTGGTCCCGTGCGAGGTGTTCGTGCCTCCTACGGGGTCGTTTGGGGGGCTGGTTTGGGTTTTCTCCCTTTAACGGTCTGTTTTCAAGTCTAAGTGTGATTTTTACAAATTATCGTTATACTCTCTAACCGGGAGACCCGGGACTACGCGGTCAGTTCCTACAAGTTACATTGGTCCCGTGCGAGGTGTTCGTGCCTCCTACGGGGTCGTTTGGGGGCTGGTTTGGGTTTTCTCCCTTTAACCGCCTGTTTTCAAATCTAAGTGCTATTTTTGCAAATTATCGCCATACTCTCAAACCGGGAGACCCGAGACTACGCGGTATGTTCCTACAAGTTACATTGGTCCCGTGCGAGGTGTTCGTGCCTCCTACGGGGTCGTTTGGGGCTGGTTTGAGTTTTCACCCTTTAACGGCCTGTTTTCAAGTCTAAGTGTGATTTTTGTAAATTATCATCATACTCTCAAATCGAGAGATCCGAGACTACGCGGTTAGTTCCTACAAGTTACATTGGTCCCGTGCAAGGTGTTCGTGCCTCCTACGGGATCGTTTGGGGGTTGGTTTGGGTTTTCACCCTTTAACGGCCTGTTTTCAAGTCTAAGTGTGATTTTTACAAATTATCGTCATACTCTCAAACCGGGAGACTCGGGACTACGCGGTCAGTTCCTACAAGTTATAATGGTCCCGTACGAGGTGTTCGTGCTTCCCACGAGGTCTTTTTGGGGCTGGTTTGGGTTTTCACCCTTTAACGGTCTGTTTTCAAGTCTAAGTGTGATTTTTGCAAATTATCGTCATACTCTCAAATCGGGAGACCCGGGACTACGCGGTCAGTTCCTACGAATTACGTTGGTCCCGTGCGAGGTGTTCGTGCCTCCTACGTGGTCGTTTGAGGGCTGGTTTGCGTTTTCGCCCTTTAACGGCTTGTTTTCAAGTCAAAGTGTGGTTTTTGCAAATTACCGTCATACTCTCAAACCGAGAGACCCGGGACTACGCGGTCAGTTCCTACAAGTTACGTTGGTCTCGTACGAGGTGTTCGTGCCTAATACGGGATCGTATGGGGGTTGGTTTGGGTTTTCGCCCTTTAACGGCCTGTTTTCAAGTCAAAGTGTGATTTTTGCAAATTATCGTCATACTCTCAAATCGGGAGATCCGGGACCACGCGGTCAGTTCCTACAAGTTACGTTGGTCCCGTGTGAGTTGTTCGTGCCTCCTACGGGGTCGTTTGGGGGCTCGTTTGGGATTTCACCCTTTAACGGCCTTTTTTCAAGTCAAAGTGTGATTTTTACAAATTATCGTGACCTATGACTATGCGATCAGTTTCTACAAGTTACATTGATCCCGTGCGAAATGTTTTTAAGCCTAATCTTGATATTTTCAAGTTTGCATTACAATTATTAGCATTTGCATTTAACTAAAAAAGGAAATGATTTTTTTATTAAACATGTATGTTCTCTAATCTTTCTAGCTTTTTTAATCAGATAACTATAACCAAAAGATGAATCAATCGAACATAAACATTAAGAAATTTACAAACCTGTAGAATCGGTGTGTCGATTTCAACAAAGCCTACAGACTCTAACGGCACGTCAACAACTTCAAATTCTTCCTCTTTGTAGCTCAGGTCGCAACATACATACATCCCCCTGTAAGTAAGGCGAAACAAATTATTCATATTGATAAGGCTACTTGTAATGGAAATCATTCCATATGAAATTGTTAAACTCACGAGTAATAACCTAGCTTAAACTCAGGAAATTCTTAAATCATTTTGATCATAGCTACATGTAATATACACAATCAATTTACATGTAGCGACTATATATATGGTACGAAGGTATTATACACATCTTATGTAATATACACATTCATTTTGATCATAGCCATTGATTGTGTAGCCATTGATCGTTATTGATTGTGTAGCCAATCAATGGATAATTTGCAGTGATAAAGAATATGAAATTCACATAATGTAAGGCATGTTCAAGTATATGTGACTGAAAAATAAAATAAACATAAGGAGGTTCACTTGCAACGGGGAACATGTAAGACCAAATATATATCAACAACATAAAAATTCAACAGAAACTTACATCATCAACAGCAATACCAAAATGGCCAAACCCAAATCCAATATCATACTTGTCAACTCCAACATGATACACAACATGCATCACAGTACATTGATTTTCTACATAATGGTCTCTGTGAAGCAAATCACAGGTGCATATCATATAGAAAAATAAAATAATAATAAGACTGTCTATGCCGACTCATATTTCCGACTCAATGGGTGCGACTCGCTAACGTGTCGCACCCGTGTTGGATCATGTTCGAATTCCATTGTACCCCATTGGTGAGCGGTTAAAATACGAGTCAATATGAATATGACAAGTCAGTGAGTCACACCCAAAAATGAGATTCGGTATAGATTCAAAGGTATGCATTTCAATGTATGTAATGTATGCACATAAATGTATTAAATCGTGTATACAATGTATGCACATTCCAATGTATGCAGTGAGCCAATACAAAATACGTATTTGGATCGTGTTTGGATTCCAATGTATGCACATCAATAATATTTCTCTCATATGATCGATTCAAATCCTTAAGAATACCTTAAATTCAAAGTAAAACGCGATGATGCGTGGAATCACCAGTCTCTCTAGCTATATAGTTCAAAGAAGAAAGATG
Organism: Sambucus nigra; assembly: GCA_949130495.1. Taxonomy (NCBI): domain Eukaryota; kingdom Viridiplantae; phylum Streptophyta; class Magnoliopsida; order Dipsacales; family Adoxaceae; genus Sambucus; species Sambucus nigra. The sequence goes on along the minus strand of OX422223.1, from coordinate 39,007,205 downwards.
TGTGAAAACTCTAATGATGCGAGAAACAGGTAGTGCACATTTAACATTTTAAGATGAAATTGACTTTACCATATTAATTGTTAAACTTTATCCTCACTTGAATATTGTGAAAATTAGTGAATTATAATTTGAAATTTCTCAAAAAAGAAAGGATTTATACTTGATGCAAAAAAATTCCAATGGCTCTAGAAATTATAGCTCAGAATAACCCAAACACCTGAACTTCAAGACCCAACATGAATACACAACAATCAGTATATCTACATAATTTTAACAATCACTATATCCACAAAATAGAAACATTTATAAGGATTGTCTACAGAAAATGTTTTCTTGATGTCTAATTGCCAGCAACATTTGGGGTTCTAACATGTCAGTTTCCTCTTAAATCTCATTGAATATACTTAATGGAGTTAACATTCCCAACTGAGTTTATAAACCAAAACTGGTGAATATGAATTACCCGAATAAAGGATCAGTTCCAATAATGATAATCCAAAAAATATTTATAATATTTGGACATATATATATAAGCATTTTCACAAAATCTAAAAACATGTATTTACTTATTCAAACAAAACCAGTCAGCTCAGAGTCACGTCATTGGTGTAAAATACATAAAACAAGGGTGTATATGTGATACATATATATGTAGTTCTTGACTCACCTCCTGTATTCCACATTTACAAGCCCAAGTTTCAAAAAGTCTTGGTCCATACCCTTGTTAGCCATAGACACGAAAGCTCTGCTGCTGAGTACAAAATCAGTCTGGTTGTTTCGATTAAGATCAGTTACTATCACTCTAGTCCCTTCTTTGTTAAGAAGGGTTGCATTTTTGCACCTCATCTGCAAAATTAATTTAGATTAGACTCCCCCAAATAAAAAGAAAATTCACACTTACTATATTTATGCACATTTATAAACTAAAAACTCTAAATGTGCATACCTGAAAACATGAACCACAACCAGCTCCATCTTTGTAAATGCTAGGTCCAGCAACTACAAGTTGCCCAGCACTTAAGCTTATAGCCGAGAAACCTTACCCACATGCCCCAGCTGCATTTAATTCAAAAGATAATAATTACCCATTATATAATAATTACCCATTAGATAGATAGATGCAGAAAACATCATCTGGGTATATGCTAGGTTTTTCAATTTTCTGAACCGTACATCATATGGGTCCTGATCCCAAACAAGGCATTAAATCCGTACTTTATGGTAGATCTAATACCATAAAACATCGTAGTGTTCTTGTAAAAACCCCCCAAAATGACCCTACATCTTAATACCATCAAGTAAGTTACATACGAATTGAAATGAAATGAATGTGATTGAAACAATGAATGAATACCTTACAATGAATGAATGAACAAAAGCTCCGGGAATGAATGAATACCCCCAAAATGACCCTACACCTTACAATGAATGAATAAACAAAAGCTCCGGGAAAGAACAAAAGTTGCGGTGCGGCTGGGATAATAGCAGGTCACAGTGGAGAAAGAGGGTGGGTGGGGGTGGCAGCGTGTCATCGAGAGGGAGGGCGGAGGTGGGCAGCGAGTCTCGAAGAGAGAGATAGAGAGTGGCGGTGGGGGTGTCAGCGTGCCATCGAGAGGGAGGGGGAGGTGGGCATCGGGTCTCGGAGAGAGAGAGAGAGAGAGAGAGAGAGAGAGAGAGAGAGAGAGAGAGGTTAGAATGATTTGGTCCTCTTGAAATTTTGGTCCCCGCTTGAAATTTTGGGGGTTTATTTTTTTAATGAAGCATACCCATATTTGGCACTGTTTAAAACCCTGCCAGATTTTGGCACTGTTTTAAACTGTGCCAGATTACGATAAAATCGCGCCAGATTTTGGCACAGTTTTAAACTGTGCCAGAATCTCCTTCCTTCAGCATGCCAGATTAGCATTTTTGGTGTAGTGATTGTGAAGGGATATATTCCCAAGTTTGAATTTTTATTGACTGAATATGGCGAGCATAATAGTACAAAATTTTCAAGGTTATCTCTACTCGCATTTTTTTAGGGGATATGCTTGCAGTCATTATTGCAAAAGATCACATAACAAAGTATAGTGAGCACAACAATATAACATTTGCAAGCCTCTCTACTCATAATATTGTAAGGGAGTGTTCTTACATAGTTATAATTGCAAAAGCTAAAAAAAAGCAAATATAGTTAGCATAGCAATGAATCCCACAACATACGGAAAAAAAAAGAATATCAACACTTACTCGCAAAGTATCTTACAAAATACAAAGTTTTGCGAGCAGATTGTCCCACGATATAAGGGATAAGCAAAAATGTCTTGAGATATATAAAAAGTAAAATTAGAGTTATTGTCAACAACAATGAAATGAAAATGCAAAGTACACGCATAAGTCAAATACCAGCAATTATCATTTCATTCCACAAAAAATGGCCTGCTCGGAAGACAGGCAAAGATATTACGAAGGTTTAAAATGTTAGAACGAGCTGAAGGTTACACAAGGTTAATCGCTTGTTACAAGAAAAAGCAGGTTCTCTTTCCTATGAAAACCCACCTAGGAAGAACATACTTCTCACTTCATGTCTTCTTCAATCTTGGCAATACGATCAACACCTTCTTCCTCGTCAGATAAAACTTTGTTCAACTCAGCTTCAAGAGACTTGATTTTCTCTCTCAATGCATCTGCTCCCTGATGACGTTACCCAACTTTAACATTCTCAGAGGATCGATCCTTCATCAACGTCCTCATATTAGGACGAATAACGTGAAATTAAAGTGAATTGGCAAACGTGACTTACGAGGGTTTTTAAATTTGTAATAGACATGCCTTAAATATTACATACTGATGCACTTAAAAAGTCATAGGATGATGCTCGAAAATCAGATCTAAGACAACTCGGTCTTCCTCATGAAACCTATACACACGTCGCTTGCACCGCATGTCTTTTATATAGACGTCAGGAGCATCCATGTCTACAGTGTCAATCAGTATTCATAGAACTGGCATCGTCCTCAGCCACATTGGAGTGAGTGGTCTCAAGGTCTTGCTCGCCCTCATCACCAGCTTCTTCTTCCTCCTCTTCTCGATTCTAAGAACAAAAAATGAAAAGTATAAATACACCAAATAAGGAAATGAAAGGGTTATAGTAGGTTGAAGAAAGGAAACTCACTCGCATGCAGATAGGAGTTAACATGCTACCTGAGATCCTACGTTGAACTCTTTGCTCGGTCTGAAGCTCCATAAGCATGGGAGCTCTTGAGATATCAACCTAAAAAAACAAAGAGCTTTATAAGAACATTCAATTATCTATAAGGCACAAGAAAATAAACAAAGGTATGGCAATATAATACCTGAAGCTCCACAGCTACAGGAGCATTCGTAGTACTCGCCTGAAAATAAGGAGACATGATGCGTGACTACTCGAACATTTACAAAGTAAAATCAAATCAATACGAAGGTATGCTAGTATAATACATGAATATCCATAGCTACAAGAGCACTCGTAGTATTCACCTGAAAATAAGGAAACGAGATAAGCGATTATTCGAACATTTGCAAAGTAAAAGAAAATAAATACAAAGGTATGCCAGTATAATGTGACACCCCGACTAATTAAATACCGGGTAGCTACTCCTTTATTAAATTAATACAAAATGCCAAGTTGGTTCAGTTAATAGCATCACTGTCGAAAACATTTTAATGATTACTAACCACCTAGTATTTAAAAAGTAAGTTGCCAAATTTTATTTCAAATCTGATTAACATGCAATAAAAGAATAATGGAAGAACAACATAATCCATTCACCATAACCAAATAATAGAGTAACCAACAAAATAATAAGTCCGGAGGAAAACTCCTCACAACAGTCCCACAACTGAAATAAGTAAAACAAAGTAACCTGAATTAATTACATGCCAAAAGTCTGAAAAATCTGAAATAGGAAATGTTTCTAAAAGAAATGGGCGACATGCCCTACAACTGATGAAACTGAATATAGAGTCAAGATAGATGAAGCGTCTAATAGCAAAGTCCTGTAACTTCCACAAACAGCTACAGCTCGTCACCTGAATAAAGATCCTAAGCATGGTGTCCTTGTGGCTGGGCACCTAAAATGGTTTTTACAAAAATAGATTTGAAAGCAAATAGGTCAGAGCCCGAAATTGGAAATCATTTTAAAAACAGCAAGTGTTTTAATAACATTAAAACATTAAATGCAAAATACATGTTAGGACGTGCACTCACATGAAATTCTCACCTCTCTACTACATGTGCACTCCTAACGTAATGTATCCATCTAATTGACATACATATCTAACCAAACCGTAATAAGTTCTACCCTTTATTACTCGATTCCCATATTGCATTCTAGCGTTAACATTTAAATAGAGGGCTTTACTTAAACTCAGATTCTCAATTAGTAATACAATTCACTATCGGTTAACCCGTTATGTTTTCTCAAAATATTACCATAATTATTTTCACAACACCAACATGAAAGTTCCCATTAATTAAGTGTATATTATTCACGTCATAAATATACAATACAAGCACCCCGAGACTAAGCTGCGGTGCACACATACTCTGCTATCCATCCCGGTACATCACGTACATAAGGATCACGCATTCCGAATCTCTCAGGAATCGTTCTCAGATAACAACAATCACAAACAATGGAGGCCAACACAGTCACATCACATGGGTCACGCACATACCTACGCTCCCACGATCAGCAGACTTATTAACATCCCAATAAGTCCTTCTCTGACCTATGTTCTCGAGGTACCAATCTAAATCCGGGCAACACAAGGATAAGAAGGCCCTAAGCGAACGTAAACCTCCCGTGATAGCAAGTATGGTAGGTATGTCATACACATAAAATCATATACACTAAGCATGCACACATCTTAGCTATTACCATATTTATGTGTAGTACACATCTCATTCTCGTACCGACTTATAATGTTACACAATTCATAAGTTCCCGATTAATTTAATTATTTAAGCCGTAAATAATTCTCACATCGTAATAGTCACTCACGTCTTAATCCACAATTCCCATTCAATTCGAGTCACACTTCTATGTTTTACTCCTCAATATAACCCAAATGTCCCAACTATATCAATCTATCATCGAAGGAATGCTATCTCTACAATTAAACAAGGTTACGGGACATGCGAAATCAAAACAGGCCAAAAAGCCTAAACTGTCCTCTCGTTAGAAGTCTCGTTCGAACGAGGTTGTTCGAACGAGAGTTCGTTCGAACGAACTGGGCATCTAATGAGATCTCGTTCGAACGAAAGACATCGAACGAACATCCCTCTCGTTAGAAGGCAAACTGTCAACTCGTTAGAAGCTCGTTCGAACGAGCTCGTTCGAACGACCTGGGCAGGTCTTCTAACGAGTGGCCAGTTTCGAGCCCAGAACTTCATTTTCTCGTTTTTCCAACTTTCTTCATCTCTACTCTCATATACAATTCGTCCCAACATTATTTTAAGGTTTCTAATCCATACCAAACAATCATAGGTCATAATTAAACAATTATATAGGGCCAATTCTTCCTAAACATCATTGAATCATCAAATCCCTTCATTTATCCCCAAATCACATGAACATGAACCCTAAAATTTTAAAGTCACCAATGGGCATAATTACATCCGTTTTTGTTATGAACAAGGTGTATTTTCATCAGAATAATGCTCCTAACACAATTCTACATGCAATCCTTTCATCAAAATACAAGTTCTAATTCCAATTAATGGGTTTTTATCAAACTCTCAAGAGCAATACAAATTTTGTCAATTTCCTACGCATGGAAGAAACATTCTTTGTAATAAACGAAATTAAACCACTTGCCTTATGTATATCTCTGATTTTGATGTCGGATGATGAAGGATTCTCTCTCTCTCTGCAAAATTCTCCTCCCTCTCTCTCTACAAGTCTTCTTCTCCAAGGTGACAATGGTGGCTAGGGTTTGCCTTAGGAGACTTTTGGAACTAATTCTAATAACCCCCGTAGCCTATTAGGTCATAAGGTGTAGTTAGTGGGTTTAGTGGGTAGTTACCAAATCAGATTTTTATTTCCTAATTTTCGTGGGTTTTAATTCCCAAAAATCCAAAATTACCAAACTACCCTTATACGTTGCCGGTATGGCCTAAAATGCCCCGGGACCCGAACTAAACCCCGGCTAGTGTTTTCTGACTATTTCTACCCTTCCGGACGCGTTGGCGCACTCAAAACGACCATACGGTTTATAGAAATAAAATTCACTTTTTAATTAAAATAATTATATTCCTGACGCGACTGTTACACGCGTCCCAACAAAATTTTCAAATTGCCGTATTTCAATCTCAAGACAAATTTCATAATTCAATATTCATATATAGCCATATATACTCATTAAAATCAAATACCAACTCGCGTCTCGCTAGTATTTTTACCCGGATTAATTTCCAATTAATACACATTTAATTCAAATAAATCCCATAATTTAAATATCACAAAAATACGGGGTATTACATACTTCCCCCCTAATAACAGAATTTCGTCCCGAAATTCGGAACTAGAAAGTACCTGGTAAGAACAACTCTGGATAACGTTCGTGCATCTCATCCTCGCGCTCCCATGTGGACTCCTCGATATTATGATGTTGCCACTGAACACGCACTAACGGAACTATCTTTGACCGCAGTTTCCGCTCACTTCGGTCCAGAATAGCAATCGGCCCCTCCTCGTAGGAGCTATCAGGCTGGAGATCGATGTCCTCCAAAGCAATGAGAGAATGAGCCAAATTATCTCTAAGATATTTCCTTAGCGAGGAAATATGAAACACATCATGAATCCGATGCAATTGCTCCGGTAACCCAAGTCTATATGCAACAGACCCAATCCGCTCAATGATAGGAAATGGTCCCACATATCTCGGTGCCAACTTCCCCTTCTTCCCAAATCGCATAATCCCCTTCATAGGAGATACTCTGAGTAAAACCTGGTCCCCCACTTGGAATTAACTGAAGAACCTCTTTGCATCAGCATAGCTCTTCTGCCGATCCTGAGCTACCCGAATGCGACTCCGTATCAATTCTATCCTCGTCGAAGTATCCTGAATCACTTCCGGCCCAAGTAGTTTGTTGTCCCCCACTTCCAACCAACATGCTGGGGAACGACAAGGTCTACCGTACAATTCCTCAAATGGAGCCATGCCAATGGTGAACTGGTAGGAGTTGTTGTAAGCAAACTCCACCAGTGGAAGATACTGCTCCCATCCACCCCCAAAATCAATGATGCACATACGCAACATGTCCTCCAACATCTGGTTGGTACGCTCGGTTTGCCCATCGGTCTGCGGGTGATATGCCGTACTCAACCAAAATTCCGTGCCCATGGCCTCCTGAAAACTCTCCCAAAACCGTGAAACAAATATCTTGTCTCTGTCCGACACGATATTTAGGGGCACACCATGAAGTCTCACTATTTCAGCAATAAAGAGCTGGGCATACTGTCCCGTAGTGTAGTCTGTCCTTACGGGTAGAAAATGAGCGACTTTGGTCAACCTGTCCACAATTACCCAAATGGAGTCGTGACCCCTCTGCGACGTAGGTAACCCCGTGATAAAGTCCATGGATATGCTCTCCCACATCCACATCAGGACCTCCAATGGCTGTAGAAGTCCTGTCGGTTTCTGATGATCCACTTTTACTAGCTGATAAGTGGTGCATTTAGAAACAAACACGGCAATACCTTTCTCCATCCCGCTCCACCAATACTGACGTCTCATGTCTTGGTACATTTTATCCCCACCGGGATGTACCGCGAACCGTGAGCCGTGCGACTCTGCCATCACCTCGTGTCGCAATTCCTCCCCTTCTGGAACTATCAATCTACCTTTGAAGCGTAATCCCCCGTCTGAACTAACGATATAGGACTCTGCTCCCTCTGCTAATAATCGAACTATCTGCTCCTGACAGAACGAGTCATCTGCTTGTGCCTTTACCACCCCCGTGACAATATGCGGAGTAACAGTCATCTCCGACATGAATGATCGGGCCAATGCATCCTGGTGACCCAACTCCTTCCACTTTTCCTTCCACACATCTGCCACCTCATCTACTGGTCTACGGCTCAACGCGTCTGCTACCACGTTAGCCTTCCCCGGGTGATATTGGATATCAAACTGATAATCCTTCACAAACTCAAGCCACCTTCGCTGCCGCATATTCAACTCCTTCTGCGTGAATAGGTACTGTAGGGACATGTGGTCCGTGAATAATCGAAACTTCTCCCCCAAAAGGTAATGTCGCCAAATCCGTAGGGCAAATACAACTGCCGCTAGCTCCAAGTCATGGGTGGGGTAATTCTTCTCGTGAGGCTTAAGCTTACGGGAAGCATAAGCTATGGCCTGACTCTCCTGCTGCAATACACCTCCAAGTCCTTGTAAGGACGCGTCAGTGTAAAATAGATACTCAACTCCCGGTCTCGGCAATGCTAACACAGGTGCTGAGGTCAATTTTTCCTTCAACTCATCGAATGCCAACTGACAGGCATCACTCCAAATGAACGGCACACCTTTACGAGCCAGATGTGTCAAAGGACCTGCTATCTTAGAGAAACCCCGAATAAACCTCCTGTAGTATCCTGCTAGGCCCAAGAAACTACGGATCTCAGTCGGTGTCGTGGGCTGTCCCCACTCCCTCACCGCATATACCTTCCCCGGATCAACAGATATCCCCCGGTCGGAAATAATATGCCCCAAAAACTGAACCTCTTTCAGCCAAAACCCACACTTCTCATATTTCGCATACAGCTCGTTCTGACGTAGCGTCTGCAAAACTTGTCTCAAATGCTCGGCGTGCTCCTCCTCTGTCTGGGAGTAAACCAGAATGTCATCAATAAAGACAATGACGAACTGATCGAGGAATTCTCTGAACACCCTATTCATTAAGTCCATAAACACGGCTGGAGCATTGGTCAAACCAAAAGGCATAACCCGAAACTCGTAGGAACCATATCTCGTTAAGTACGCAGTCTTCGAGACATCCTCTTCCTTGATACGCAACTGATGGTATCCCGATCGCAAATCAATCTTCGAGAAGAAAGAAGCTCCTCTCAACTGGTCGAACAGGTCATCGATTCGAGGCAACGGATACTTATTACGTATCGTGACCTTATTCAACTCCCGGTAGTCCACACACAATCTCAGTGAACCATCTATCTTCTTTACGAACAACACAGGGGCACCCCACGGCGAAGTACTCCTCCGTATAAACCCCTGACCCAACAACTGCTCAATCTGATCTCGTAGCTCTCGCATCACTGCCGGAGCCATACGGTACGGTGCGCGTGCTATAGGTCTCGTATCTGGTAATAAGTCTATGACAAAGTCTATCTCTCGACTGGGGGGTAATCCATGTATATCTTGAAATACATCGGCAAACTCTCGAATAACCGGAATCGAATCAAGTGGTATCACCACTTCCTTAGAGGTCTCCTCCTCTATATAGTACAAATGAGTGGACGATCCTCCCTCAAGACGAGGCATCGCCACCAAAAACATCTCCTGCCCGGGAATGGCAAAGATAATACTCCTACTGAAACAGTCAATCATGGCTCGGTACGCAACAAGCCAATCGATACCAATAATGGCATCATACTCGGTCATCTCTAATACTAACATATCTGCAGGTAATACCAATCTACCAATCTCTACCCCCACTCCCCGGCATATAAAGAAAATAAGTGACCCACTCCCCAATGGTGAGTCTACACACGTCACTGTGCTCTCTGTTATGGATAACAACCCTAAAGCTTTCGCAAAATGTGTAGCTATAAAATAATGCGTTGTCCCCGTATCAAACAAAACCCGACCCATAGTACCATGGATAGAAACATACCCTCAATCGCGGGTGGTGCCTGTGGAGCTGCTGCCTGCTGAAGTTGATATACTCTCCCATACTGTAGCTGCCCCTGCTGAACTGGGACCGCTGGGATGGGTGGTAATGCTGCCATCTGTGGTGGCGTCGGGAGGGCGGCGGGAAACATAGGTCTCTGCGGCTCCTGCCGAGCACCCTGCTGCTGCTGCGGGGCCCTGCCCCTATCAGGACAGTCCTGGCATTTATGGCCAGTCTTGCCACAAACGAAACACTTCCCCGGTAAGTTCCCCCCTCTTTGTCCCTGCTGCCCCCAGCCATGGTGGCCGTTACCGTTCCTCCCCTGGCCCTACTGGCCCTGCTGAAACTGCTGCTGGCCATTCTGACCCTGATGGCCCTGATGGCCGTTCGGACCCTGATGGCCCTGCCGGAAACCTCCCTGTCCATGCCTGAAATTTCCCGATCTGAACCTCTTGTGATCCCCCTGCTGGGAACCTTGGTCACCCTGTCTCTGCCCCTGAACAGATTGTGCCCCACTGGCACCAAGTCCTCCAGTCCTACCCTAATAGTTGGACTCTCCCGATCTCTTGCCCTCAGCCATGTGAAAGTGGTGATCCTGGCAGTGCAACAGTGCAGCGTTAACCACATCAGAGTAAGTGGCCAACGATAGGTTCCCCAACAAATGCTGACGGATCCTCCAAGTCAACCCGTCTGTAAATTTCTGGATCTTCTTCTCTTTTGTCGGAATCTCATCCGGAACAATATTCAACAGATTGGTGAATTCGGCCTCATACTCGGCCACAGTCTTACCTTCCTGTCTGAGACTCATCAACTTCCTCCTCATTTTCGTGTGAACAGCCGACGGAAAGTACTTGCGGTCGAACCGCACCCAAAACTCCTGGATCGTGAGAGTATCTCTCTCCTCCACAGTGGTAATAGACTCCCACCACTGCAGTGCAGACCCTACTAGCTTAAAGGTAGCTAGTATCTATTTTTGGACATCGGTGCACTCATACATCCTCAAGTGCCGCTGAATGTCTTTCCTCCACTGACTCGAAACCACAACATCGGAGCTACCTGCGAACTCCGGTGGGTGTGCTTTCTGAAAAGCATCTCGTACGCGCTCCCAAGCAGACGGGAACGCATGTGCCTGAACTGGCGCGGCTACCGGCGCCTGAGGTGGTGCCTGCTGAACCACAGCAAGTGCGGCATTTACCGCCTGGGCCACAATGGTTGCAACCTCGGCGGCATTCATCGTGCCCTGAACTGGTGCGGGCTGTGGTTCTGGCGTTGCATCCCTGGGAACCCGTTGTGCACGTCGTGGAGGCATCTGAAATAAGAATAAAGTTTATAAGTTTGCAGTTATAAACTCAAAATAGCTGAAGAACCTAGCATATACAAAAGAATACAACAGTCCTAAAATATAGGGCTCTACTTCAAAGAAAGCTCAGCGGAAACATAATAAGCCGTACAGATCCTAAAGGACACTAGAACCTTATGCACTGATACCACCTGTGACACCCCGACTAATTAAATACCGGGTAGCTACTCCTTTATTAAATTAACACAAAATGCCAAGTTGGTTCAGTTAATAGCATCACTGTCGAAAACATTTTAATGATTACTAACCACCTAGTATTTAAAAAGTAAGTTGCCAAATTTTATTTTAAATCTGATTAACATGCAATAAAAGAATAATGGAAGAACAACATAATCCATTCACCATAACCAAATAATAGAGTAACCAACAAAATAATAAGTCCGGAAGAAAACTCCTCACAACGGTCCCACAACTGAAATAAGTAAAACAAAGTAACCTGAATTAATTACATGCCAAAAGTCTGAAAAATCTTAAATAGGAAATGTTTCTAAAAGAAATGGGCGACATGCCCTACAATTGATGAAACTGAATATAGAGTCAAGATAGATGAAGCGTCTAATAGCAAAGTCCTGTAACTTCCACAAACAGCTACAGCTCGTCACCTGAATAAAGATCCTAAGCATGGTGTCCTTGTGGCTGGGCACCTAAAATGGTTTTTACAAAAATAGATTTGAAAGCAAATGGGTCAGAGCCCGAAATTGGAAATCATTTTAAAAACAGCAAGTGTTTTAATAATATTAAAATATTAAATGCAAAATACATGTTAGGACGTGCACTCACATGAAATTCTCACCTCTCGACTACATGTGCACTCCTAACGTACCGTACCTATCTAATTGACATACATATCTAACCAAACCGTAATAAGTTCTACCCCTTATTACTCGATTCCCATATTGCATTCTAGCGTTAACATTTAAATAGAGGGCTTTACTTAAACTCAGATTCTCAATTAGTAATACAATTCACTATCGGTTAACCCGTTATGTTTTCTAAAAAAATTACCATAATTATTTTCACAACACCAACATAAAAGTTCCCATTAATTAAGTGTATATTATTCACGTCATAAATATACAATACAAGCACCCCGAGACTAAGCTGCGGTGCACACATACTCTGCTATCCATCCCGGTACATCACGTACATAAGGATCACGCATTCCGAATCTCTTAGGAATCGTTCTCAGATAACAACAATCACAAACAATGGAGGCCAACACAGTCACATCACATGGGTCACGCACATACCTACGCTCCCACGATCAGCAGACTTATTAACATCCCAATAAGTCCTTCTCTGACCTATGTTCTCGAGGTACCAATCTAAATCCGGGCAACACAAGGATAAGAAGGCCCTAAGCGAACGTAAACCTCCCGTGATAGCAAGTATGGTAGGTATGTCATACACATAAAATCATATACACTAAGCATGCACACATCTTAGCTATTACCATATTTATGTGTGGTACACATCTCATTCTCGTACCGACTTATAATGTTACACAATTCATAAGTTCCCGATTAATTTAATTATTTAAGCCGTAAATAATTCTCACATCGTAATAGTCACTCACGTCTTAATCCACAATTCCCATTCAATTCGAGTCACACTTCTATGTTTTACTCCTCAATATAACCCAAATGTCCCAACTATATCAATCTATCATCGAGGGAATGCTATCTCTACAATTAAACAAGGTTACGGGACATGCAAAATCAAAACAGGCCAAAAGCCTTAACTGTCCTCTCGTTAGAAGTCTCGTTCGAACGAGAGTTCGTTCGAACGAACTGGGCATCTAACGAGATCTCGTTCGAACGAAAGACATCGAACGAACATCCCTCTCGTTGGAAGGCAAACTGTCAACTCGTTAGAAGCTCGTTCGAACGAGCTCGTTCGAATGACCTGGGCACGTCTTCTAACGAGTGGCCAGTTTCGAGCCTCCCAACATTATTTTAAGGTTTCTAATCCATACCAAACAATCATAGGTCATAATTAAACAATTATATAGGGCCAATTCTTCCTAAACATCATTGAATCATCAAATCCCTTCATTTATCCCCAAATCACATGAACATGAACCCTAGAATTTTAAAGTCACCAATGGGAATAATTACATCCGTTTTTGTTATGAACAAGGTGTATTTTCATCAGAATAATCCTCCTAACACAATTCTACATGCAATCCTTTCATCAAAATACAAGTTCTAATTCCAATTAATGGGTTTTTATCAAACTCTCAAGAACAATACAAATTTTGTCAATTTCCTACGCATGGAAGAAACATTCTTTGTAATAAACGAAATTAAACCACTTGCCTTATGTATATCTCTAATTTTGATGTCGGATGATGAAGGATTCTCTCTCTCTCTGCAGAATTCTCCTCCCTCTCTCTCTACAAGTCTTCTTCTCCAAGGTGACAATGGTGGCTAGGGTTTGCTTTAGGAGACTTTTGGAACTAATTCTAATAACCCCCGTAGCCTATTAGGTCATAAGGTGTAGTTAGTGGGTTTAGTGGGTAGTTACCAAATCAGATTTTTATTTCCTAATTTTCGTGGGTTTTAATTCCCAAAAATCCAAAATTACCAAACTACCCTTATACGTTGCCGGTATGGCCTAAAATGCCCCGGGACCCAAACTAAACCTCCGGCTAGTGTTTTCTGACTATTTCCACCCTTTCGGACGCGTTGGAGCACTCAAAACGACCATACGGTTTATAAAAATAAAATTCACTTTTTAATTAAAATAATTATATTCCTGACGCGACTGTCACACGCGTCCCAACAAAATTTTCAAATTGCCGTATTTCAATCTCACGACAAATTTCATAATTCAATATTCATATATAGCCATATATACTCATTAAAATCAAATACCAACTCGCGTCTCGCTAGTATTTTTACCCGGATTAATTTCCAATTAATACACATTTAATTCAAATAAATCCCATAATTTAAATATCACAAAAATACGGGGTATTACATGTAATAGTTGAGGCCCCATAGCTGTAGGAGCACTCATAGTACTCACCTGAAAATAAGGAAACATGATGAGTGACTACTCGAACATTTACAAAGTAAAAGCAAATAAATGCTAAGCTATGCCAGTATAATATCTGAATTTCCACAACTACAGGAGAACTCGAAGTACTCACGTGAAAATAAGAAAACCGGATAAGTGACTACTCGAACATTTGAAAAGTAAAAGCAAATAAGTACAAAGGTATGCGAGTATAATACGTGAGGCTCCACAACCATATGGCCACTTGAAGTACTTACTCGAAAACAAATGAATAGGATGAGTGACTGTTTTATCATTTACAACGTAAAAGAAAATGAATGCAAATGTATGCTAGTTTAAACACATATGACTCTACTAGCATGGGAGCACTAGAATCCAGTATGTGAGTAATGTAAAATTAAATAATAAGTTAGTCAAACAAGGTAAATTTACTAAATATGAGTAAGGGTGCAAGAATTTTTTTCCATATACCTGGGCCTCCTTTCAAAATAGAGATGATCGAGCTAATTATAATCTTAGTCTGATAATAATTTTTCTAATCAAAAGTTGAGCAATAAGATGAGATCAAGATAAGGAGTAAGTGGATGAACATGTGTACCTAAACCCTTATATAAGGAGAAACGCTCAAGTCAATCACAACAATCTTCGGAGACCCAATGGATTGAGTGGAAGGAAGGGAAATATCATTTGTGCCAATCTGTCAACAAAAGGTAAAAGAAATAAAATGTGTCATGAAAAATATATTAAACTCGATTCTTGCTATAAACAATTTATCAAGTTTACATCATGACAAGCTTTCAACACTAGTTACTTGCTCCAAAAGAGTAACATGTAACCTGGGTCCACTCAAAGCCAGGCTAAAGATTGGCTAAATAGAAAGATCTTAGACCCAAGTTCTGTTATCCATAGGCAGACATACTAGAGGCATTTAGATTCTGCCAGAAAAAGGCAACTCTGGGACAGTTACCCCAGTGGGAAAAAGAATATTGCCTGATAAAAGGGTGCCTCTCGCTAAACAAAGTTAGAGGTTCATGAGCCATTCTTATTAATCAAAGAAAAATCCTAAGGAAAGTTCTCGAAACTGCCCCTCTTAAGATATTAGTGGTTGGCCAGACGAACTGGTCACCCAAGAAGGAACAATTGGGCCACGAGCAAACATGGAATATGCGACAGATGTCTACCAATGAAAGCAAAAGTAAATATAAAGTATGAAAAATTTTGATGCGAGCAAAATGGAAATTTTCAAATACCTGAGACTATATTAATTAACAAAAATGAAAACTATATGTTGAGAATTAAATCCCTCGCATCGAAATACGTAGCATAAATAGTTACATGGTTAGATACACTTAAAATGTAATACTCATTCAAATAATTATTGAAATCCACAGTGCCACCCCCCAAATTTCTATAAAAGTCTAAATATGAGTTTGTCATCAACAATATTCTCAAAATTACACACGTAATGTAGCAAATATGGTGTATATGTGATATCCCCCATTAAGGTTCCTATATGTAAAAATGGGAACAATTAACCTACCAAAACGAGTTTATTCCGTCATATTATAGCAAAATAATTGTATACCCAAGTTGAGTTCATTAATCTCATCCCGATCAAAATTACCTAAAAAGCATTTGTGCATAGTTAAAATAAGTATTAAGTTGGTAAACTAATTAATAAAATAGATATACTAATTTTATAAAAGCATTTAACTATTTATGAAAGGATTTAACTAAAAATAATTAACTAGAGAGGGAGATTTAAATTAATTAGTAAAATAGGATTGCAAATTAAAATTACTAACTGTTGTCAAAATTGTATTTTAAAAATACATGTGGGATTGTTGTCAAAAAGAAAAAGAAATAATAAAACCACTACCCCACTTGTTTACCCACTCTTTCTCCACTTTCGACAAAAAGGGAAAAAAAAGGCACCCACTTGTTTACCCACTATCCCCACTAACCATAATTATCTCACAATTTTTGGCTAAAAGAGAGGAAAGAAAATGACACGCACTCTCCCACTTGGGTACCACTTTGTTGCCTTCACTGTATAAGAGGATTGGCTCATCTGGCCAAAAATATAAAGAGAGAGAACAAGAAAAAAGGGTAAGTGTGGTTTTGAAATGAAAAAAAAAAAACTTGAGTTTAGTTTTGGAAGAAAGGAAAAATCAGGTGTTTTGGAAATCACTTCTTCTCTCTTTCTAAGACTGGAAATATTTTCTTCATGAAAATATTTATTTTCCCAAAATATTTTTCAAAAACTGAGCTATTAATTTGGAATGGGTGTTAGAAGACATATAACTACGGTGCATGGTTATATGATACATAGGTGATTCTAAGCTTGTTTTATCCTGGGGACGGCGTGACTGTAGACTACTGTAAGGACATTTTTGTCCATTATCAATTTGTTATGTCGTACGCCGTTACACCGTTGAAGAAATTCAAGATTCATACAGTCATTAACGGATTCGAATATCAAAAGAAGAAGAGGAATCAAAGTCTGACAGGCCGGACCGGTCTGCCCAGAGAAAACGAACCTATCCGACACCGGACCGGTCCGCCTGCTGAAAAGCCAGTATACCCCGGACCACAAGCGAACCGAAGAAGCCAAAGATAAAAAGAATCAGTCCGCCTACCCGGACCGATCCGCCTCAGACCCGGACCGGTCCGCCTGGGATAAACTCAAAACAGATCGTGTTCAGATTTTCAAGGCCCATGACTTCTTATTTAATCCCACTACGAGGAGTTGGTTTGAAAAAGACTTCCACACGATTTTCTGAGTACAAAAACTCTAAGTCTTCACATGTTGAGTCCCAAGACTCCAGTTTTTGTTGATTCACACAACCTCTCATACATTTGTGAATATGTTTGTAACCCTAGAACACAACCAGTTGCTGTTCAACCCTTGTGGAGAAGACCGTTCTTCTTCTTCATTGCAACCCTCCTGGAAAGGGATATTTCCAGCCGCCGACTACAGAATCCGACACCTGAGGGTAATTCTTAGTCACTTGTATTTTCATTGTTATCCGAAATTGTACAGTTACAATATTATAATGAAAATAAATGGTTTTACCCCTTTGGGGGATTTTTCCTCAATTGCATGTGTTTGAATGTTCTTGCTTAGTTCATTATCTTATTCAATCACATATTGTTGCATGTTTAGGGTTTGTTTGGGTTAAACTGAATTTAATTATATAATTTCTTATTTGAGCGCACGCGCAATACTCTCTCAAATTGGTATCAGAGCGGGTTACGCTAATCTATCGCGTATTCCTAATTTTTCCGCAAAATTTCTCTAAGATATCAATTTTCTGAAAAATTGATTTTTTTTTAGGAAAAGTGCGTGTTCAAATGGAGAAATCATATAATAAATTGCCTGTTTTTTACGGGACAAACTATGCATATTGGAAAGCCCGAATGAGGTCGGCTTTAAAATCCATAGATGAAAGGGTTTGGATATTAGTTGAAAGAGGGTGGATACCTCCCTCCGTCACTGTGGAAAACGTGACTAATTTAAAACCTGTCACCTCTTGGACTGAAGATGAATTTAGATGGTCTTCTTTTAACTCTAAAGGTTTGATTGTTATTTCCGGTTCCATCACTCCCGATGAGTTCTGACGTATCATGACGTGCACCACGTCAAAGGAGGCATGAGATGTTTTACAACTCACCCATGAAGGAACAAATGCTGTGAAAGAGTCTAAATTACAAAATTTGACAACTCAATTTGAAACCATCACCATGCATGAGTTTGAATGTTTTGATAATTTATATGCTAGACTTTCTGACATTGTTAATACTAGCTTTAATCTTGGTGAACATATTCCTAATGCAAGAGTTGTTAAAAAGATTCTTCGTTCTTTGCCTAAGCGTTTTATCCCTAAAGTCACTGTGCTAAATTCTATGGGCAATTTAAATACGCTAAAATTGGAAGAACTTGTAGGAGATTTGCAAACTTATGAAATTGATATGTTCCCTAAAACTGCTAGGTCTAAAGATAAGGGAATTGCACTTAATGCCAAAGAGAAAAAGAGTGAGGGGTCGGCTAGAAAGAGGGAAGAGTCATCTAGAAAGAGAGAGACTGACACGTCAGATTATGAGTGTGATTTTGGCTTAGATGATTTGGCTCTTTTTGTAAAAAATTTCAAGAGGATTCTCAAATTTAAAAAAAATGGCAATTTTAAAGATAAAAAGAAATTTGAGAAAAAGAAGTTTGAAAAGAAAAATGAAAAAGATTCCAAAAATCCTCCTAAGAAAGAAAGTGAGAGATGCTTTGAGTGCGATGGTAGGGGTCATAGAGCTTTTGAGTGTGCCACTCGTCTGAATAGAGAGAAAGTGAAAGTTGTCCTTAATGCTACTCTTAGCGACGACAGTGAGGTCGAGACGGTGGATTCAGGAGATGAGTCACCGCATGAGTGTAACTTCACCGCATTCATGGCCAGTCGAGTGAGCACTCCTAGTTCTCTTCACGACGATGAGGATGATACTTCACAGGGACACCTCGATAGTGAGATCGATGTGAGTGAGGGGGAGGATGACTCAAGTGAGAGCGAGAGTGATATTCAACGTGCCTACGCTGAGTTATATTCTGAGTCTTTTAAAACTAAAAAATGTAACAAAGCGCTAGTTCTTAAGATCACCGGCTTAGAGGAAGATTTAAGAAAGGCGAGAGAGAGAGAGAGAGAGTCCTCCACCTTCACCGCCCTGAGAGAGAGAGAATCTGCCTGTGTCGAGAAAGAGAGTTTGTTTAGAGAGAGAGAGTGTGTTTTTGAGAAAGAGAGAGGGGACTTGACTAAACAAGTGGCTAGTCTTACGAGTGAGCTCCATTCCTCCGTGGAGACTCGAAAGAAACTTGAAGTCTTTGTTGCCCAGCTGACTCATGATCTCGAGAAACCACAGGAAGTCAAGGTACAAATCGAGGACAGATCAGGGAGAATGGGAAAGATGCTCCTCGGCCCCGCTTTAGGTTTTGGTGATAGGCAGGGAATTGGTTATGATGGTGGCTCCACCTCTCAAATTGCACCTGGACCAGTTCCTGAGTTTACTACTACTCCTTATATCCATCACCAAAAACCTCGAAGGAGAGTTCGACCGAGAAAAGAAAACCAAGGTCCGCCTTTGACTGTGTTCTTTTGTACCTATTGCAAAAGAAAAGGCCACCTCAGGGAGTTTTGCTATAGCATTGGTCGGACACGACGTACTACAGCTCCACGTCAGCATCCTGATGATTTTACCAGTCTGAGAGAGCAAGTTGAGCTTTTAGCTGCCACATCTCAGAGTTTGATGGAGGAATTCCAACGGATGCCTTTGCCGTCAGTGAATGCTTCTCACATTCCAGCTAAAACCAACAACAACAAAGGCAAACAAAAGGTCTCCACTTCTTGGGTACCTAAGAAAGATAAAAAGGCCTTTGTTGTTCATGTTGCTCTCAAAGCACATAATACCTCACAGTGGTATTTTAACAGTGGGTGATCCAGACATATGACAAGTGATGCCTCACTTTTTATATCTCTTGAGGATCATCAGGATGGCAGAGTCACCTATGGATATGGGAGCAAGTCTAGCATTATAGGATGAGGTACTATCGAGTTACCTGGTTTTCCTAAGCTAGAAAATGTTTTGTACGTCAAAGGTTTAAAAGTAAACCTTCTCAGCATTAGCCAGCTGTGCGACACTGACTTTGCAGTAAAGTTTGACCGGGAAGCTTGTAAGGTCTATAATCAAGCCGGGAAACTTTTAATGCAAGGGTTGAGGACAGAGGATAATTGTTATGGGATTGAGCCCACATCCTCACTTGTCTGCAACAGCGCCACGATCACTCCTATGGATATGTGGCACCAACGTCTAGGTCACGTCAATATTAGAGATCTCACTCGCTTAGCTAAAAATGACCTAGTACGTGGCTTACCATCTCTTGGAAAGTCAACTTCCACGGTTTGTGTACCATGTCAGTTGGGAAAACAAATTCGGAGCCCTCATAGGAAGTTGCATTCCATTTCCACCTCCCGAGTTCTTGAGCTAATTCACATGGATCTTATGGGTCCTACTCGTACCGAGAGTTTGGGTGGTAAGAGGTATATCCTCGTGATGGTAGACGATTTCTCCAGATACTCCATTGTAGGTTTTTTGAGAGAGAAATTCGATGCTGTAGAGTTTTTAACGACCAAGTGTCGTGTACTGCAAAATCAACACGGAGTCACTATTAACAGAATACGTAGTGACAACGGCACTGAATTCAAGGAAGTAAAGGTAGATGTATATTGTGATAGCCTTGGGATCAAACATGAGTTTTCTGCTGTGAAGACTCCTCAGCAAAATAGGATTGTTGAGAGAAAGAATAGAACGATCCAAGAGATGGCTAGATCTATGCTTCTAGGTCATAAAGTTTCTAGGACATTTTGGGCAGAGGCAGTGTCTACTGCATGCCACACGGTGAATAGGGTTTATCTGCGTCCACACACACTTCAGACACCTTATGAGTTGTGGACTGGCAAGAAGCCCAACCTGGCATATTTCTGTGTTTTTGGGAGTAAATGCTACATCCTACGGGATAGAGAGCAATTAGAAAAGTTTGACTCCGGAGCGACGAGGGAATATTATTAGGCTATTCATCGAATAGTAGAGCGTACCGGGTTTTTAACCTGAAGAGCTCTAAGGTTATGGAGTCAATAAACGTCACCGTGCAAGATGACAAACCTCCAACGTTTATTGATCCTAACCTTCAGTGTGAGGATGAGGATTGTTCTGACAGTGATTTACCAGTTCCTCTCCCACACCCTGTGGACCCTATTTCTGTGTTAGGGGACACACCCGCTTGGGTTCGCAAGAGTCATGACCCTTCTGCCATTGTTGGTGATCCTACTCTAGGGGTCAAGAATCGTGCTCAGCTAGAGAACGTCGTTAGCCACTTTTGCTACACGTCCAATGTCGAGCCCAAGAATCATAAAGAAGCACTCAAGGATGAACACTAGATATCTGCTATGCAGGAAGAGTTGCTTCAGTTTAAAAAGAATAATGTCTGGGAACTTGTCCCCCGACCTAGTGAGACAAATGTGATAGGTACCAGATGGATATTCAAGAATAAAATGGATGAAAATGGTACCATAATCCGAAACAAAGCTAGGTTGGTCGCTCAAGGCTACACACAGATAGAGGGTGTAGACTTTGGGGAGACATTTGCTCCTGTTGCGAGGCTTGAGTCCGTCCGTCTACTACTCGCCATCGCATGTCATCTGCGCTTCAAGTTATATCAGATGGATATCAAGAGTGCATTTTTGAATGGCATTTTATAGGAGGAGGTTTATGTGAAACAACCAAAAGGGTTTGAAGACCCTCAGCACCCGGAGCACATTTACTATCTGAGGAAAACCTTGTATGGCTTGAAGCAAGCACCCCGTGCTTGGTACGAGAGGTTTACTTCCTATCTCTTAGCTCGTGGCTTCAAGAGAGGGGGAGTAGATATGACGTTGTTCGTCGGGAGAGATAACGGTGCTATTTTGGTTGCCCAGGTCTATGTGGATGACATAGTCTTTGGATCCACATGCTCCCAGCATGCTCACCACTTTGAGGAGGAAATGGAAAGTGAGTTTGAGATGAGCATGGTTGGTGAGCTTACATTCTTCCTTGGTCTCCAGGTTCGTCAGCTAGAGGATGGGATGCTCGTCTCCCAATCCAAGTATGCTAGAGACCTAGTGAAGAAATTTAGTTTAGACTCCGCTAAGCATGCACGTACACCTATGAGTACCACTACCAAGCTTAGTAAGGACACTTCAAGCAAGGACGTAGAGTAAACCTTGTATCGGAGTATGATAGGTAGTCTTCTCTACTTGACTGCCAGTCATCCCGACATAGCCTTTAGTGTTGGAGTCTGTGCGCGATATCAGGCATCCCCGAAAGAGTCACATTTACTTGCTCTAAAACGTATTATTAAATACGTGAGTGGGACTCTCTCATACGGTATTTGGTATTCCTTTGATACTGATGACCGTTTGTCTGCCTTTTCAGATGCCGATTGGGCCGGGGATGTAGATGGTTGTAAGAGCACTTCAGGTGGGTGTTTCTATTTTGGTTCTGCTCTTGTCTCCTGGCTGAGCAAGAAGCAAAATTCCATCTCTTTGTCCACTGCGGAGGCGGAGTACATAGCCGCCGGGAGTTGTTGCACGCAACTCTTGTGGATGAAGCAAATGCTGGAGGATTATGGGATTTCACAGGACACTATGACCATTTCCTGTGATAACACGAGCGCGATACACATATCCCACAATCCAGTCCAGCATTCGTGCACAAACCACATCAGGATACGCGAGCACTTTATACGATAACTTGTTGAGGAGAAAGTCGTATCCCTGAGTTTTGTTCCTACCGATCGTCAGTTAGCCGATATTTTCACGAAACCTTTAGATGCCCTTAGATTTGAGAGTCTTAGGAAGTCTTTGGGGATTTGCACAGTTGACTGAGAGGTTGGTCCTTGTCTAGAATATGATGCTTTTTCATGTTCATATCATATGCTTCCTATTGCTAGTTTGTTTTATATGTATCATTGTTTTGTTGTACAGCTATTTGTTTTTGTATATTAATATTTCAAGAAAAACACAAAAAGATTTTTGTATTTTTTTTATGCACCTTTTATGGATGAACATTTAAGATAGCCAAGTCACACCCTCATTCCATTTATCCATGTGACTGTTTGATAGAGATTTGAGACGCTACATCATTTCATCCATGTGCTTTACATAGTATGGAGTCTTTGAGATGTAATTAGTGATATTTTCCTACATGTTTGACTCCTATCTCCTTTATTGCACACATGCACGGCTATATTTCATTATTGCACTTGTCTATCACATAATGGCTTGAGTGTTTCCATCTCAATTCTGTCTATACAACTTACAATATGCTATAAAACTTGACAAGATTGGAATGCATGTAAAAACCATTTTGGTGAGGCTGAGTGTTTGTTTAAGAACGGGCAGGGGCTGCGAAAAGTAATTATCTCTTCTTTGCGCAAAAGCCACCGTTCAAAAGGACCTAAAAAATGGAGAAATTTTATTATCCGGGGTCCAAAGAGGTTAAAAGAGCCCAAAAAATTTAAAGGCAATAAAAAGCAATTCATGCCAAATATGGGCCATTAGGTTCACCTTCAATTCTCCAAAGTTTAAGAATTTAGTATACCTCTATTCAAAATATATATCTGAGGGAGTTTGGTTGGAGAATCTTTAAACGGGTTTGCACTTCCTTGAAAGTCTTGAAAAAGCATAAAATCGTTTTGGACGTTATTGGTGTGAAAATCACTTTGAGCATTGATTTGTTGATTTGATTTAGTCAATATCTTATATTGTCATTCTTTTACACCAAAGGAAGCATTTGAGTTCATTCGCTAGGAATATCCAATATTCATTGTGCACATATGTCATGTTTGTCAGCATTGATCTTCCTATCGAATTATGTTCACACCCATTCATTAACGCTATCATCGACTTGGTTGCTTTGTGTTCATTCATGGTGTGATTTTGTTTGAAATTTTTTTGAAAAATTTAAAAAATAGTTGTGTATTTCCTTGTGACACCCCGCCATTGCTTGTTTGCATTATTTCTCTCATTTGTCTATTTGGGGACATCATAAAAAAGGGGGAGAAAGAATTATCACATTAAGGGGGAGTTTTGTAGTGTTGAGTTGTTTATCACCAATTAGCATATTGGCATATCTGTTTATCTCATTTCAAAGTTTATCTCATTTTAAACTCGATACGTCACTTGGTATTTTACTTTTTCTCATGTGTGTAGGTACTACGTGTTGCACACCCTGATGAGAAAAGTGTTGAGATTCCAGAAGATTCAAAGAGCAAACGTTGAAGTCTTATTCAATTGTATCTTTCCAGTTTTGGGTTCATGGAAGGGTAGATTTGTATAGGCATTTTTAGTTGGTTGATAATTCGGATGTTTGTTTTTATGTATGTACCGGCATAGACATAGGGGGAGATTTGTAAGAACATTTTTGTCCCTTATCAATTTGTTATGTCGTACGTCGTTACACCGTTGAAGAAATTCAAGATTCATACAGTCATCAACGGATTCGAATATCAAAAGAAGAAGAGGAATCAAAGTCTGACAGGCCGGACCGGTCCCCCCAGAGAAAATGAACCGATTCGACCCCGGACCGGTCCGCCTGCTGAAAAGCCAGTATACCCCGGACCACAAGCGAACCGAAGAAGCCAAAAATAAAAAGAATCGGTCCGCCTACCCGGACCGATCCGCCTTAGACCCGGACCGGTCTGCCTGGGATAAACTCAAAACAGACCGTGTTCAGATTTTCAAGGCCCAGGACTTCTTATTTAATCCCACTACGGGGAGTTGGTTTGAAAAATACTTCCACACGATTTTCTGAGTACAAAAACTCTAAGTCTTCACCTGTTGAGTCCCAAGACTCCAGTTTTTGTTGATTCACACAACCTCTCATACATTTGTGAATCTGTTTGTAACCCTAGAACACAACCAGTTGTTGTTCAACCCTTGTGGAGAAGACCGTTCTTCTTCTTCTTCATTGCAGCCCTCCTGGAAAGGGATATTTCCAGCCGCCGACTACAGAATCCGACACCTGAGGGTAATTCTTAGTCACTTGTATTTTCATTGTAATCCGAAATTATACAGTTACAATATTATAATGAGAATAAATGGTTTTGCCCCTTTGGGGGATTTTTCCTCAATTGCATGTGTTTGAATGTTCTTGCTTAGTTCATTATCTTATTCAATCACATATTGTTGCATGTTCAGGGTTTGTTTGGGTTAAACTGAATTTAATTATATAATTTCTTATTTGAGCGCACGCGCAATACTCTCTCAAACCTGCACAAAGAGGGTATAGCCGCGAAACGTCTTAAAGAGAGCGACCTAGTCCGCGACTCAACCCAAGAATCGTCTACGACGAATTTATAAACAATTGAGGTAATATTGTTTATTTTTATTGTGCAGTATTTATTTGGAATTCACGCATGAGGTTCATATTTTGCGATAATCATATGAGGTAATAATTTAATTTTGAGCCGTAGACTTAAATTAATTTATGATTTTATTTTTCAATTTTTCCATAAAACTATTTGATGTGATTTTTTAATCACAATATATAAAGTGTACCAACAATTTTATGACGTTTCATGTCTACCATGGAGACCGAAAAATAAATCTTATGGGTATATATGATTATTTTTATGATGTCGAAATGAAAAAAGGCCAACTTAGTTTCTATGTCTAGAAATTATAATTTTGACCTTTTATATCTAAAAATGACCGTATAGCCCCCGAACTTCCTAAATATTATATTTTGTGAAGTAGATTTATAAATTTCAGTATTTTTGATCAATTCGGAATCGATTAATAATTTGGTGAGAAATTAGAATTTGAACAAAAATGAACCCCTTCATGGAAAACTTTTAAATAAGTCAATCCTATTTTTTAGTTATGAATGTGAAATATTATTTCACATAAGATGTTATTGTTGGAAATGGAATTGTATACTGTTTGTGGACAATTCATTTTGAGCCACGTGTGGTTAAGAAACAAATTAAAAGTTGTTATATGGAATCAAATTAAAATTTTGATATTTGGAAACAAATGAAAATTTGTTATATGGAATCAAAATAAAAATTTGATATTTGGAAACAAATGAAAATTTGTTATTTGAAAAATAAATGTGAACATTTGTTATATGGATTCGAATGGTAAGTTATAAACATTTGCGTCTTGCGCTATGTTTACTACAAAAGAAATTTGTTCAAATATTTTTTAAAGTGTTTATGTGAAAGTGGAGTTGGTACTTTTCAACCACACTAAAGTGATCGATGATGAAAAAAAAATCTGAAATTTTTGTTATGAATTTTGTTGGAATATCATCTCCGTTTTTTGATGATATATAGACTGAAATTTCTTGAATTTTGTCATGCATGTAGTATATTGAGATTATAAATTTTGGGTTTTGGAATTTCTGAAAAAAGAGTTGTATATCTTTTATTATGATTTTTTCAAATGGGATGCGCAGTGTTGAATTTTTTGGACAGGTTGTAGTAAAACAAGTTTATCTTCACTTGTACAAAATATTTGTGGGTGATTCCAATTTTGGATAAGACTAGACTCATAAAGGATGAATTCTGAAAAATTTCATAAATTTTCAATAAGCAGTTTGGTCGTGGTGAAATTTCAAACTTTAAGTTTTTCCGGTTGAACAAATATTTTGGAGAACATTTTCTAAAAAAAAATGTATCATGTCATGTTCCCAACGGATTCAAAATATTTTGAAGCCTTTATAAATTTCTTATTCAAGGATTTATGAAGTACTTAGAAAAATTTGGACTCAAATTTATGGAAGATGAATTTCATAAAAATTGTATAAGGACTTGTACAATATTTGAGTTTGGAGTGCAACCGCTAGAATTTTATATGAATAATTCTTTGTATTATTCATTTATATGAGTTGAAAAAGGTATATAATAAAATTTTATTCTGCTATGTTGGAATCAATTTGGTGTGCTTCACACGCGTGTAGAAATAATTTAGTTGGGTAAAATTATTTTGATCGTATGCTTTGATTTGGAATAGAGGTTTAAACTCTAATACGAAGTATTATTGTATACATTGTGAAAAATTATATATTATAATTTTTTATGAAATAGATTGTATAGTCTATATGTGACTTTCAGACACTTGCAAATCTAAATTTATGATTAAAACAAATGAACATGTAGTTTTTGATTCGGCTATACATGATGACATTAAGCATGTATTTATTTAAGAAATAAGATTAATTCTTATTTAATGTTGAAACTCACAAGTTTAGATTTCATTTTATGAATTGAAGATATAGTGGGGGCACATTATATGTTGATTCTCAATGCTATACCTAGAGAATAGTGGGGGCACTCAATCGAGTACCTCTCAACTATAATTAGAGAGCTCTTATTTTTTGAGTTGTGAGTTAAAAATAAAAACTTGCTTATGTTATTGAAAAGGATTCGAAAAATCCTTAGAGAAATCATATCATAAATGATTGATTGAATTCTTTGGAATAAACTAGAAATTAGTTTATAATTGACTTATCTTATAACTGTAAGATAATGAGGTGTATACACATCCTTTGAAAGAATATTGAGACCATTATCATTTATGAATATAAGCTTTGTTTAATAGCCGAAATTCATCGATATAACTTAGTTATACATGTTGTGAGCTAAATTATTCTCATGAAAATGAAAGGCTTCATTTAATTTGATTGCCATTGATATTATATATGATGTTGAGTTAAAAACTAAATATATATAATAGTGTTTTTCGAATGGTGACCTATGTAATGCAACTTACATGGACCAACTTGAAGTTGGAAAATTAATATGGAAGGCACCAATAAATGGCATGATATTTTGATAAATTATCAAATAAGAATGAATTGAGAATATTATTAATCATGTTTATCACTAAACATGTTGAAATATGAATGCACTCTTATTTATTATGCAAGAATGATTAGCTAATATTTGGTTATAATATTTTGTTGCCTAGAAAACCAAATTCATGCTAAGTCAAAGTGTTAGCATAAAGAGTTTCAATGAAACAAGAATAGTACTTGATAATATTACAAGGCTATATGGATCAATTAATTGATCGAGTACATTGAAATACAAGAATATCTATTTATTAGATATATGCTTATTATGAACCATCTTGTACTCCACATGATCCAAGTATAAGAACACTATATATAGTGATAAGAAAAGATGAATATCCGAACATTTTAAGTGGTCTTAATTGAGCTACTAAATATAGTTGACTGGGAAATTTTTTTTGTGGGAGTATTATGAAGGTTTATAATTAAAAAGTGCATTCTTATGCTATTGAGAAAGGTTATGTGTTTTGATAAAATTATGAACCTAGAATTGATTTTGAATCAATAATGGATACGTGTTTAACATATATTATGTTGCTATTTTTTTGGAACTCCCAGAAATATTAATTATTGGCATAATTAATGATGGAGTATATGGTGATACCATTAGCTATGGCTAGTGAGTAAATGAAAGGTTAAAAGACCTATTATAAGATACCATTTATGGTAGAGATTAACACAGTCATTTTATCCACAACAATAAAACCATGGCTATTATAAAATTTTAGAATCGTTATCATAACGGCAAGAACGACAAATATGTCGTAATCACAACATAGTTTTAGAATTCAAAACTAATGAGTTGTATGTGTGGATTATGTTCGGATTGGTGAGAACAGAACCTCACTTATATTTTGACGAAAGGACTAGTGCAGAAGAAGGTGTTTAACACCTAGAAAGGGATCGGACTAAAGCCCATTGATATTGAATCATTTGTGGTGCTAACCGAACCTATAGTTTGGAGATCCCAAGAAATAGGTTCAAAGGGTAATAACAAGTCACAATGATATGGGTTGAATCATGCTAATTATTGTTTACGGGGTTTTACTCCGAGTCCATCCCTATGGAGCATGATATCCTAAAGCGAGTTAAGGTTGAGTTAATTATAACTCTTAATGAAGATCTATAGCTCTATTTTGAGTGGGGTACCTAGCTACGAGAGTATCCTTGATAGACTCACCTATGTGGATGTGGAAGTATGGCCGCTTCATATGGTAATTTTGGGCAAATTCCCTAGAGCTTTCACATACTGGGATAGAAGCACATGGTCGTAACGTGCTAGCTTAAGGACTACACCCAAGTAGGGTTGTGTGTGGGACGTTGTCAGAGATAGAGTTCAAAACTACGAGTTACTCTAGTATAATCTAAATCATCTTTATTACGTAAAGGTTCAAGTCGAAAGACGCATTTACTTATGCACAATTCTATTAATTATTATTGTTCAATAATTTTTCTAAATTTACTAGCGGGGGATTGTTATCGATGATTGTGTTTTTAAAATTCAAGTGGGGGATTGTTGTCAAAATTGTAGTTTAAAAATACATGTGGGATTGTTGTCAAAAAGAAAAAGAAATAATGCACCCACTACCCCACTTGTTTACCCACACTTTCTCCACTTTTGGCAAAAAGGAAAAAAAAAGCACCCACTTGTTTACCCACTATCCCCACTAGCCATAATTATCTCACAATTTTTGGCTAAAAGAGAGGAAAGAAAATGACACACACTCTCCCACTTGAGTACCACTTTGTTGCCTTCATTGTATAAGAAGATTGGCTCATTCGGTCAAAAATATAAAGAGAGAGAACAAGAAAAAAGGGAAAGTGTGGTTTTGAAATGAAAAAAAAAACTTGAGTTTAGTTTTGGAAGAAAGAAAAAATCGGGTGTTTTGGAAATCACTTCTTCTCTCTTTCTAAGACTGAAAATATTTTCTTCATGAAAATATTTATTTTCCCAAAATATTTTTTAGAAATTGAGCAATTAATTTGGAATAGGTGTTAGAAGACATATAATTACGGTGCATGGTTATATGATACAGAGGTGATTATGGGCTTGTTTTATCCTTGGGACGGCGTGACTGTAGACTATCTGCGTAAAGAGGGTAGAGCAGCGAAACGTCTTAAAGAAAGCGATCTAGTCCGCGACTCAACCCAAGAATCGTCTACGACGAATTTATAAACAATTGAGGTAATATTGTTTATTTTTATTGTGCAGTATTTATTTGGAATTCACGCATGAGGTTCATATTTTGCAATAATCATATGAGGTAATAATTTAATTTTGAGCCGTAAACTTCAAATTATTTTATGATTTTATTTTTCAATTTCTCCATAAAACTATTTGATGTGATTTTTTAATCACAATATGTAAAGTGTATCAACACTAACAATCTAAGGTAACACTACTCCTAACATTGGCAGCATATGACTATCCGGATGGATCACAAATGGTGCCTTTTATAGGGGAGAAAATTGAACTCAGGGGTAAAATGGGTATCACAAATTTATTTGGTGGGTATATTATTTATTGGGAGAGGTTGGCGGATGATAAACAAAAGGAACAAAACACTCCTTGAAATCTGTATTTTGCTTTTGGCTTTTTAAAATTATTTTGGTCTTTCCCAATATTTATGTGTTGGTGGAAATTATCACATGGGAGAAAAGAGGTAAACGGAACAACAGAAGCTCGTAAAAAGCCAAGTATAGGAGAAGGGAAAAGGGCTAGTGACTGGCCTTGATTGGGTGCTGACTTGACAAGTAACTGGGCGCTTATTAGACTGCCACATGGCACTAACCGGGCGCTAACATGGCGCGCTATTAATTTTGTTGCCCAGAAAAATACTCAATAAGGGGGTGAATTAAGATTTTACAAACTTTTCGGGTTAAATTAAAATTTTCAGAAGATATTTAATTTAATATACTCAATTCAAAATTCAGATTAATGAATCTTAAATGATTAACACAAATATTGCCAAATAAATACTTTCAATTAATTAAAAAAGTTAAATCACATATTATAACACCTAATAAATAAATAATCAATTTTGTATTAAATAATAATAATAAATATTAATTTGAAAATAATGGTTTTAATCTGAAAATAATGATTTTAGTCAAATTTTGGAATTAATTTATTTGCAAGTTAGTGGGCTTAGAATATTAATTCAAGCAAGCATATGAAAAAAAATAAATGAAAGTGCGAAAAATAAAAAGACACCAAAAATTAATGTGGTTCGACTAAATCTCGGCCTACGTCCACGCGCCTAGAGCCCACGTCTCCTTTGCGCTTCACTAAACTTGATCCACTTGCGGGTAGGATCAAACCCCCTCGTACAATCATTTACAAGCTAACTATGATCTTCAAACCTCGTGGCCCATTTGCGGGTAAGAACTAATCACCGTTACAATCGAAGGTTCAACAAAGCTTCAAAAGGATCAGAATTTGTAGTACAAGGTACAATAATGAAACTCCTTAAAATATAATTTGTAATCTGATTTTCTTCTTCTTCAATGAGACTTCAATGAATGATATTGATGTAGGCTCAAGTCTTCTCTTTAATGAATGAGCAGAATAAAATTAATTGCTCATTCTGAATAATGTAGTAGCTAAATAATAAATCCAAATGCTCTTTTATAATTTCTCTAGTGCCTTGCTCTTGGTCTCATAGTCTTCAATGTAGCTCTTGAATGCTTAAATAACAATCTTCAACAACTAGTTGTTAGACACATTTCTTCAAGGCATTAAATGCTTTTGATTTTGCTGAGATGAAGTAGTCTTGAAAAATGATCTTGCAAATCTCCATTTTGCTTCTCAATAAAAATATGGATGTTGAAGCACGAAAATAGCACTATGAAAATGTAGTACTGAAAGAGGCTCTTGAAATGTTCCATTATGGATTCTGTAAAATATTAGTACAAGAGAAAGAATAGAAATCTGATATGCAAGTTAAAGTGTTGTGATGAAAGAGTAAGCTCAAAAAAATGTTAAGATATAAACATGAAGCATTGTCCAAGAAATAAGTCCGGTCTAAAAATTAATTTATGTGAAATCGATTTCAAAGTAGATTGTTAACATTTTTAAAGATAAAAGACATTTGCGTATATGTTGAAATCTTAAAAGAGTTGTTACAAAATAAAACAAATACTAAGACGAATGCTGACAAAACACGTGGCTCGAGTGGTCAGACGGCTGACCGGACAAATAGTGCATGGACGAGTGAACTTGATTGTGACAACCCGCTAATTAAAATAAGAGGTGGCCAGCCTAATATCCCAATAAATACAGGAATCATAGATAGTCCATTCTTAGCATCACTCTCGTGAACATAATAATATACCATAACCACCAATTATTTTAGAAAACGAATGTCAAATTTAATTTTTGTAAGTTAAAAGAAAAATATTTAGACAATCCAATTTGAAAAGAAGGTGGATAAAAAATCAACGAGTAATGGTATAACAAAAATGCGTAAAGCAATAACCGTATAAGCGGTCGGTTAACAGACCAATACAAGCAGGTTACACGGAGTATTACAATTAAATATAACAGTATATTAAATGAATACAAAATATGGGCAACACGCCCGAATAAGTAAACTGATCATATCTAGAGTACAAGAGACAAAAGTGTCTATAACAAATATCCTACAACATCCGCAAAATGCTATAGCTACAGGACAACTGGAAGGGAGAGGTCAATACGGCGTCCTTGCGGAGGAGCACCTGGACGAACAAAGAATTCATGCAAAACAAAGAGATAAAGACGGGTCAGGGCTCGATTTGATATGATTACCATGTGAATAAAATGCACGACAGTTATGAATATCTAATCATCATTAACTTAACTTTCTCTCACACTTAATCATAAAATTTCTCACCTCTCATTCTAAAAGAACAACCTCGCGCAAAAACAATGATAATGATTAATGTTCATATGTGCATGGGAGAAATCACCTACTTTCACTCAATGAGACTTCATTTCATTTTACTTACAACTTAAATGCATGGTTCCTTTTCTCTTTAGGAAATATATTTGAAGCAATTTATTACACGAAATGCTTCACCAATACAGTTTCATACCATTTAACTTTATAGTTCCCTTTTTTTCTCTTTGAAACATATTAAGAGCAATTTATCACACAAAATGCTTTACCATCATTACCATTTCCACTTTATTAAGAATAGTTATAATCACATATGTATAATGATTCTAAGACCGTCCTTCCGAGTTTCCTCACTGGACGCACCCCTAAATGGTTATCATCTTCCAGGGCCTATCAAACAAGACAACCTGGGCATCCTACAACACGTGACGTCGGGAAGCGGCCATATACCTTCGACAGTGAGTCATAACCACACCCGGAATTACCCCACCGCGGACAATAATCACACAATATAATAACCGGTCCTATGGCCGAGGACTATATTTGCCCCGCATTCACTAGCCAGGGGACTTCACCTCCTGCGCGTAACTTCCCCTGTGATAGCGATTTAGAGAGGTGTGTATAAGTAAATTACCATTTGTAATTTATTTTCTCATTTGAAAATATTCACTTTTTATATTCTCAAAACCATTTATACTTAACCATTAAGTACCGATTTTAGAATATGCCTTTCTTATTCTCGAAGTCATATTTTAACAATGACCTAGGACCCTAAGTGCTATTATCCTCACACTAGTCTCTAAGAGTTCAAACATTACCATTCTACTTTCCGTTAGTTCTAGGTTAACTTCCTATATCAAACGAAACATTAACCCCTATGAACTAACCCTTGGGATAAGCCCAATTAACCCCATGCTAACTTAGGATAGTAATCCCCCTAATACAAACCTCTAAGACTCTTTATTACTTCCCAAGAGAAGGTTCTTAGGCCTTGAACCTAAAATAAAAGGACTAAAAAAAGCTAGAAAAATCTCACAAAAACAGGGTTTCCGAATCGATTCGCCCAGGGCCGAATCGATTCGCCCCTGACTACGAATCGATTCGCCCAAAAGCGAATCGATTCGGCGAAGAAAACTAACCTACTGTCCCATCCCGAATCGATTCGGCCCTAACCCGAATCGATTCGGTTTCCTATTCCTGTATCCTTCATCTATAGCGAATCGATTCGCAAAGGGGGCGAATCGATTCGCCTTGGTCGATTTGCCTAGAAATGGGCTACGGTTTATGAACCCTAAAATTTCCCAAAACCCCAAATCTTCAATTTTCTCCAACATCAACAACAATTAATTCTGCCAAATCATTTATAAACAATTACTAACTAATATATTCTCCTCAAACCAAATTAAACTACAAGATTAAGGGTTTAAACACCAAAAATCTCCAAAACTCATAAATGGCAAAAACTTCAAAAACACAACTATAAATGCAATGTACCCACATTAAAACATACTCTAGCAAGTAAGAAACTTTCCTTAAGTTTGTAGTCTCGGATTCACTTCCCGTAGCAACAATTTTCGGCTCCAATCTTCATTTTTCTCTCTTTTCTCCATTTTCTCCCAACTCTCTCTTCTCTCTCTCTCTCTCTCTCAAGGCTTATAACATGAAATGAGAAATAAAAGGGTTGGAAGACTTAAACGGGCATTGAACATGAATTCCCTTCTTTTAAATGTTGATACACCATTAAAATGACTCGTAACTACATAATTGAGTCATAACATGCCAAAAATGCCCGGAACTCAAAAATACAACTTGGCACTTATTTTGACTATCTCGACTATTTCAAAACTAATCGCACCCTTTAAATTGGCATCCGAAGCATCGTATAATATTTTATGTTCCAACGTCATTTTAATTCATTAATAATACTCAAATTTGAATATAAATCATAACGGTCTCTTAAAGCATCGCGACGCCATAAAACCCAATAGAATGCTATTTACATTCACATAACAATAAATAGGCAAAACTTAGTAAATATTATCTCTTAACTCACTTAAAATAATATTTACTCTAACTTTCTTTATTTTATAAAATTAACTCATCAGGCAAAATAATATAAAATAATCACTCAAAAGTCTGGGTTGTTACATTGATATGACTTATAGGCATTACAAAAGCTATATAAAAATTGGAATCCAAGGAATATGGTGCGAGGCCACAAAGGTTGGAATTTTGTCCAAGGCTATTACACGACCTAACGTTATATATATATATATATATAATGGTTTTACTCATATAATTGAGCGGCCTTTATGTATTTATGCGTTGGAAATACAAAGATTGTAAAGATTTCATAAGTACCTAGGCTCAAGGGCTCAGTCAACCATCAAAACTTACCAACATACAAAATAACTTACTTACTAGACTTAGAGCATTCACGTTGGGGGTGCTAGAATCCGAAAGAATTTGTAAATTTACAAATTGAGAGGTCTCGAATGGTGGGTAGAACTGGACAAATTCTATATAATGATTTGTAGTGGTTCTCTAAAGTTGCAAATTGGGTGCAAATTTTGTAAAGGGTTCCTACGAACTTCTTAAGTTTGTAAAAATTCCTACGAACTTCAGAAGTTCGTAAAAAGTATAAATAAAGAATTTTTAATGATTATTTGGGTTCTTACGAACAACATTTGTTCGTAACATTTCCTACGAACAAATGTTGTTCGTAAGAAATATGTTTTATGTTTCCTACGAACAACATTAGTTCATAGGAAAGTGTTTTACAAATTAATCCATCTCCACCACTGTGGCATTTGCTGCTTATGAAAGGTAACTTTCACTTTTGGTTTTGCAAGTTTACATTTCGTTAGCCTCCACCGCTATGGATGCTCTTATAATATAAACTGAGAGTTATAATAGGCTCAGGGGCCTAGGAGAGAGAGGGGTATACAAATAAATATATAAATGTACAACATGGATAATAGAATATATATAAAAGTATAATTTACTAATAACATCTGAGTATAAAAGATGTGTAAGTTACTAAAAGTTAGTAGATGTATACATAACACATATTTATATAAAAGTTATCAAATAAAATATATGTATAATAAGTTAAGAAATATTTGCATAATCAATAAAAATATATTTGGAATCATCAAAATCAACATATTACATTAATCTAAAATGCGCGTTAATTAAATTAATTTAATTAATTAGGGATAAATTACATTTTCATTTACAATTTTTAACAAAACCAGCCAAATGTCTGAGGGGTGTGAGAGTTTAACTTGCGACCTCCCCCCAAATGCGTGTCTCCCTACCACCAGGATAAGCAGCCTTTCAATTAATCTTTGAACCCAATTTTCTATAATTATACATTGAACCCCAAAGCTTGTAACCCTTCTTCATACAATCCCAGATTCGCGCACTGCTTGAACCAACGCGACCCTCGTTTTGATGACAATAATATTTGAACAGTGTACATGTGATGAGGTTTGACTTTTATGTTGACCCGAATCTTTAACTTTTGGCTTTTTCTAGTTTCAAACTTTGACTCTTCATAACTTTTTCGTTTGAAATCTTATTGGCGCGCCATTTGAACCTAAACATTTCTTGTTTCAAGGATGAAAATCATCCTGAAGAGTCTGAGTTCGGTACTGCCTTTGTAAAATTACCATTTTATCCTTAAAGGTGCATTTGTGGATGTTTCTTGCTTATAAAAATTCTAGACTTCACCATTAGCTTTCAAAACCCCGTAAATACTCAAATAAACATTGTATAAGCGATTAACCATGAATATTTAAGTTTATATAATAATTGAGTATAAACAGTGAGTTTTAACGAGTATAAAACTGTAATTCTGTACATAAAATGGACAATGAAACAAATTTGTAATTTTACTCAAGCGTTGTAAAAAAGGATAGATATCCACTTTTGCTAGATGTACGGTTGCATTTAGCTTATGCAACAAGCTCTTTAACCCCTAGGTTACCCTAGTGGAAGAGTTTTGTCTCGTGAGAGTTTACAGTGATGATACTCACAAACATCAGATTTTTCTTAAAATAGTTACCCATTTTTCTAATTAAAATTAGCTCATATACAATCTTGAGTTTTAACAAGTAAATAACAACGACTAGGAGATTTCTCCAATTATCTTTTTACTATTACCATTATGTTTAATCAATTCATGAGATTTATATATTGATTGAGTGCGTGGAGTGTGGCACAAAATTTTAATAAGTGATATTGTTTTCAGCTTTTAATGACTTGATGCTTATAATGAAGCACGCTAATTCAATTCTCGTCGAGAATTACACTCAAAATTAAAATTACTCTGAATTGGTGTAAGTCACTCGGGACATGAACACATAAAGAGTAAATGTAATTAGAAATAAAGCCTTTCCCATGTCAGTGATGAAAGACGTTTATATAACACGAGAAAATATAATCTCATGATACGATATTATTTTCTAAAGAACGTGAAAATATAATTTTTTCAATGTTGATAAAATCATATTAACCCTCGGATCATTTAAGGACTTTTCAAGATGGGAAATATATGAACGGATGATAACAGAACACCTCAAAATGATTTTATATTTGAAGATGAGATGAACTTTTGAAGAGTAACTTCATTTCTTTGAAATTCTTTGCTCTTTTTTGAATTTTTTTATTTTATTTTCTCCCTTTTATTTTCTTCCTTTGTTTTTGTCAAGTCCCTATTTCACTTTACATTTTTGTTTGAATCAATTTTTAAGATGTTGGTAAAGTGGATGGAATGATAGAAACGAAATGCATTTGATAAAAAAATGAGGTGAAACACAGTTTTTGAATTTTGGTTTGAAAAAGATCATACCACCATTCTTTACTAGACAGTCAAAACAAGGATATTGAGATTACTAACGACTTAAAATATTTTTCAAAAGAATAATGAGTAAGTGTATACATCACTCAGAATAGGGAAGAGAATACAAAGCTCACATAGTAAGTATACATATGCATCTTTAAATTTACTGAGTAATTTAACTTTTAATAATTAAGCAAGTATAATTCGTATTCTGCATAAGGTGTTAATACATGAATTATATGAATTAATAAATCATAATAGGGATGGAAAATAAACTAAATAGCTATTTAGGTACATCAATTCTTAGATATGTAAGATACTTTTTTTATTTACAAGAATGAGGTAACTAGAGAGTAAAGTCTATAAAAAATATTAGGCAAAAAAACTAAAAAAGAAGAAAGAAAATATTTTTTATTTTTTCAAATTTAAAAAAAATATATTTAAATGATTAAAGTTGGTTTCACCGAGAAACGTCCGCTGATAATCATTTAAAGAAAAAAATATTTATTTATTTTAGAATTTAATACTGAAAAATGGACATGATGTACACAAATACATTATGACACCCCCTAATTAAACATTACATTGTCCTCAATGTTATTTAAGAATAATATTCAATTCAAGTGATAAAAGGATTTTGTTCAATATGGGGTGATCCCCGAATATCACGTTCAATAATCCTGCAAAATACGTTAGAAACAAGAAAAACAAACAAAAACAAATATTTTTTTATTTCTTTGATAAAATATGTACAAAATAAAAAATATTTATCTTCTAATTTACCAAAACTAGAAGACGAATTTTGGGGGGGTCTTCCAGAAAACATGGTGAATTGTGGGATTAACGGTGGACTCCCATGATTTTAATGCCTCACGCAAAATAGAAGTTTCATTTATGCAATGGGAGGCATACCTTGGGAGAAAAAAATGGAACAAAACAAATTTTTGAATAAATATTTTTTGGGTGATAGGTGGTTTGGATATAACGGGGGACAAGTACAACTCAATTCCAAGAAGGTCAAAATTTCCTTCTAAATATTTTTCAAATGGAATGAGAGGTGAGGTGCACGTTGAAAAATTTTCCATCATCGAGAATATTTCAAGTAAGCATTCTTCAATAAGCATTGGATCAAAATCATCAAGCCTTCCATCCAATTCTTGTGGTAGTTCTAATGGTTCGATAATGGTTGGACAAAATGACGATGAAAGAAATTCAATTTCTGTAACTTTATCAAGTATGGGTTAAATTTCACAAGAATTAGAGTCACTTTTAATAAATTGATATTCTTCAAAGGATTGAGATGTAGAGTTTTTCAAATTAGTAATATTTGCGAAAGAAGAGTTCAGTTCATTTAAAGGTGCCTCTAATCCAATAACGCCATCATTTTTTTAATATTTCTAAAATTGAAAGTAACTCCATGAGAGAAGCTTCCATTTCCTTTAAGTTTTGGGTCAATAGGGATATGCTTTGTTCCAAATAGGTCAATATTTGATCAAAATCCTCAGATTCATCGTATGGTTCAAATCATTCCCTATTTAAAGCTTCGCAAAAATGATGTTTAATTATTGTATTTTGCTGAATTGGCAAGTAATCACCAAAAGACATCGGTTTTGAGAAAAAAACCTCTCCATTGCCAAGAATTGGAACGTCATTATTGTAACTAGTAACAAAATTTTCATTATAATATTTTTAAAAACTATTATTATACTAATTTGAAAAACTATTATTATAATAATTTTCACTCTATCTATTATAAAAATTTTGTGACCCATTATTATAATAATTATTTTCATAAGTTCCCGAAGATTGAGTTTCACGATTTTGTAAATATTCACCAAAAGACATCGGTGATGGAGAATTTTGAAAATTATTATTATAATACAAATACGAACAATTATAAAAACTATTGTTACTATCGAAAGAATTATAGTAAGACATGCTTACTTGTAGTGATTCGGAGATGAAAACTCTACAAAGTCGTGTGTGACCGATATTTCAAGATTTTTGGACCTCAATTGTGTACGTCTGGAAAAAATTGAAACAAAAAAATATCTACAAAAATATGTACAGAGAAATAAATAAATAAAATTCTAAAACGAAACAATCCCCCACAACGACGCCATTTTGACAGAGTGCATTGTCGGGATCAAAACCATAAATCAATTAAGTTTTAAAGCAAATCATTTTCCGGCAACAACGCCATGTTGATAGAATGCGATGTCAAGATCAAAGAAATAAATCAATTAAGTTTTAAAGAAAATCATTCCTTGGCAATGACGCCATTTTTACAAGGCGAAAACCAAGCGTCCAGTAAATATGCTTCTCGTTGTCGTGTAGCTCAATACAAAAAACCTAAACTTTAATTACACATATTTTATATGTATAACGGTGAGTTCGGGATCGATTCCACAGAGAATGTCGTTTCAAATTTAATTGATTTATTACTTATAAAAAAATATAAAAGATGTTTTATTTTAATATTTTAATACTACAAGACGGGTATTGTAACTATATTGATTATCAAAAAATGAAAACTATGGTTGAGAATTAAATCCCTCGCCTCGAAATATGAAGCGTAAATAGTTATATGGTTAGACGCGCTCAAAATGCGATTATTACTCGTTCAAACAATTATTTAAATTCAGATTGTCGCTTCCCAAATATTCATAAAAGTCTAAATATGAGTTTGGCATCAATAATATTCTCAAAATTACACACGTAAGGTAGCAAATATGGTGCATACGTGATATACCCCATTAAGGTTCCTAGGTATAAAAACAAGAACAATCAACCCATCAAAACGAGTCTATTCCATCATACCATAGCAAAACAACTATATACCCAAGGTGAGTTCATTAATCTTAACCTAATTAAAATTACCTAAAAATTATTTTTAAATGGTTGAAACAATAATTAAGTTGATAAAATAATTAATAAAAGATATAAACTAATTTTATAAAAGCTTCTAACTATTTATGAAAGCATTTAACTAAAAAATAATTAACTAAAAAGAGAGTTTTAAATTAACTAATAAAGCAGGATTACAAATTAAAACTACAAATAATCTAAATTAAAAGTACTCCTATGAATGGTAACAGATGACTCTTCGAATGGATCCCAAATGGTGCCTTTTATAAGTGAGAAAATTGAACTCGGGAGTAAAATAGGTATCTTGAAATTATTTTGTGGGTATATTAATTATTGAGAGATGTGGCCGGATGTTGGATAAAAGGAACAAAAACACTCCTTGAAATTTGTATTTTGCTTTTTGGCTTTTTAAAGTATTTTGTCGTTTCCCAATATTTATTGTGGTGTCGAAGTTATCACATAGGAGAAAATAGGTAAAAGGAACAACAAAAGCTGGCAAAATGCTACGCACGGGAGAAGGAAAAAGGGCTAGTGATTGGGCGCTGACTGGGCGAGGCTGGGTTTTGACACTGACCGCGTTGACTAGATTACCATATGCCGCTAACTGGGTGCTGATGTGACGCGCTATTAATTTTTAGCAAAACCAACCCAATTTTTGAGGGGGGTGAGAGTCGAACTTGTGACCTCCACCCCAAATGTGTGCCTCCCTACCATCAGGACAAGAAGCCTTTTAATTAATATAATACAACCATTAGTATTTAACCCCTACTTTGAACCCAATTTTTTATAATTAGATATGGAGCCCCAAAGCTTGTAACTTCTTTATACGACCTCGGATTTGCGCATCCTTTAAACCGACGCTACCCTCATTTAGACGACAACAATATTTTAACAATGTTCGGGTCATAAATTTTGACTTTTATGTTGACTCGAAGCTTTGACTTTTATCTTTTTTGGTTTCAAACTTCAACTTTCCATAACTTCTTCGTTTGAGATCCAATTGACGCGCTGTTTGAACCCATATGTTCCTTATTTTGAGGACACCAATCTTTGTGAAGAGTTCAAGTCCGGTACTGCCTTTGTGAATTAATATTTTATCCTTGGAAGTTTCTTGCTTAGAATGCTTCCAAACTTCACCATTAACTTTTGAAACCCTGTAAATACTCAAATAAACCTTGTACAAGAGATTAACCATGAATATTTAAGGTTATAAAGTAATTAAGTATAAGTTCAACATGACGCTTCCATAAGACAAACCACGAGTGGCTTATAGATGGCAGATAATCACTAACAAGGATGGAGAAATTACAAAAACAAGCAGTCATCTTGGCTCTTTAGCACTTTAGTGTTAGCTTCATCCTTGAACAAAGACTCAAAATCCCTAAACCAATACCTCTGACACTTGAAAAATGATTGCTTTCTCGTACCAATAAGAGTAAGTTCAACATAACGAGTGCATGCCCCAAGTGACTAGTCAAACTCCTCGCACATCTCCTTATCCTCAACATCTACATAACCATTAGTAAAGACATGGTTTTCGAAGACCGCTAAACATGTGAGATTGGAGTGATGGAGAACTCCACCCAATGAGTAATGAAAGTGTGGGTGTCCATGATCCAAATAGACACCATAACATTAAGAGCACTCGTGCTCTTACTGATGGTATAACTCTTCAAGCTATTGAGGCTCCTCACTAGACCAAGCCCCTAGATAATCCTACGATAGTTTTGTACAGTTATAACATATTACACCCAGAGGTCCCACTCCTCAGGATCCCAAACACAAACATCAACGTTAATATAAGAAAAATGCAAATCAACTATATCCACTTGGTTCCTAAGGATACTGTCAAACAGAACAATTGAAGCATCACTAGATTCTGAAAACCCAATACGTGGTTGCTCGACCGCTCTAGTAATGAACTCAGCCTTAAACCCCTCGAGGGCAGGCATAAAGCCACCTTCGTTTCCAAAGAAAGGAGATAACTTCTGGCCTGTGAAATCTCACTTCGATTTTGTCTCTAAATACTTCTAATAAGCCTTGGTAACGGTAAAAGAGCCACCATCACTTCCTTGAACAATCTCAACACCACCGTCAGTGGTGGGAATAGTAGAGTAAACAAAAATAATAGTAGTGATGATTATGGAATTTTAAGTCGCAATCAATGTCATTAAAGTAACCTAGATGGGAAAAGAACCCATCAACATTTCAGTAATGATGGCGGAAGCAGCAGAAGAAATAACGTTGAAAGAATAAGCCATTAAAATGAAGAATGCTGAAGAAACTTAAAATAAGGTATGGCGAAATTAAAAAACAAAGATGAAAATCTCTCAATAACTTTCTCTGTCTAGAACTTTTGAAAATGATGATGAAGGTTTGAAAAAGAATGATAAAAGGTATTTATATATTGAGAAAGCAAAAGGGCACCGTCAGTTTAAAAAATAGGCCTAATTATTACCCAAAATTGGGAAACTCCCCCAATGTGACATGCATCTCTTTGGGGTACTAGGAAGTGTGTCCCATGCAGTCATACATTCCAGTGCATTAAATACAACAAGAATCAAGTAAGGGTGAAAAGGCCTTTTAAAATCCTAAGAAAGACTTTTCGTGCACAACTATCTCTTTTCAAAATGAACGAGATACTTCCGAATGATGGGGCTAATGTAGCGGGGTGCACAAGTAACCCCATAACTGTTATAGGATTTTGTGAGAAGTAACCAATCAAATGGGATGTGCGAGCATCTCCCCAAGCCACAAATAGAATAAAAGAAAAAAGATAAGTGTCAGATCAACCCACGTCAACTACAAAATCCATGTGGGTAGTACAAGTAATGGGTTGCGTGAGCAACCCAAGTCGTCTCCAAAAGTTATACGAGCAGTACCAACAAATGGGGGATGATCGAGCAACCCCAAGTCAGTTCTCGAAATAAGAGCAAGTACACAAGAAGCTTTTGTCTTCCTAGTGAAGTAAAGTTTTGAGCAGTTACTCCATAAACATAGGAATATATGAACGAGTACTTCCTTCACTAAAACTTAGTTTTGTTATTTTACACATGTTTATTTGGAAATAAGCCTTGGATGAGCAAGTAGGGCTCGAGTATATGTCCAGTTGGAACTTTTTGAGAGTTTTGGCTTGAAGGCTGATAGGTAAGTCTCGTTGAGAAAGCTAAGGCTCAACCACTTCAATATCTTAGGAAAAAAAGAATACTGAAGCGAGAGACCCTAGAGGCCACTCATACTACACAATCCACGCTTACTTAAATAACGAGCAATCAATGACCACCTGCAAGACATTTTAGCTTCACAAGTAGCGAGTGACCCTCAAGGTCACTCCCAAGTTTTTGAAATTGTTCACCAAGCAACCGTTTATAAATAGTCAAAATAGTACTTTTTTAGCGTTACGACTGACAAGATTAATTTTTATCCACTACTATACCCAGTGTCACTCCACAATAGAGAGATCGTGGTAGATAATGACAAATAGTAATAAGGACAAAAGTATTTTCATATTTTTGTCACAAAGGAATATCCTTTTGGCGTGCAAGTGACACCTCAACCCTAATGTTCTACTATATATAGAGCATTAGGGGCATAATTACTAACATACAAAAACAGAGAATCAACACTGTTACTCTGCACAAAAATCTTATATATATTCTCTCCCTGCTCTCTCCAAGATATTGAGGTGCTTATCTCTCCACTCTCAGAGAATCATTAATCTCAAGAGGTTTATTCCTTTACTTAATATTGAAAAGTCGTGTTCAATAAGTAGTTGATAACTGTTATTACCATAAACATCATTATTATAATAAAAATTTGGTTTTTGGTCTCTGCTCTTGTTTATGAAATATTATTACCTTGAAGATAGTTTCCATTAGAGTGGGTCACACCTCACCCTTACAGTTAATCCTAAACCCCAGTACCACTAACCTCCTACAGGATGAAAAAATAAGGATGACCAAACACTTAATTTTTTTTGCATACCTTCAACAACCTTCTAATCGCCCTCGTCACCAGCTTCAACTCCTACAGCCTCTTGTTGCACTAATCTCTTTTCATAGGATCCATCGATGGGGGTGTAATAACCAAGTCTTACGTATTCAGCAAAGGAGAAAATCTT
Source organism: Sambucus nigra (assembly GCA_949130495.1). Taxonomy (NCBI): domain Eukaryota; kingdom Viridiplantae; phylum Streptophyta; class Magnoliopsida; order Dipsacales; family Adoxaceae; genus Sambucus; species Sambucus nigra. Next base: position 38,962,808 of record OX422223.1, on the reverse strand, counting down.
CTCAAAATCGTGGGGTTTATCAGTACAAGTCTTTTCCACCATCTTTTTTAACGGCTCAGCTAGCTAAGGAGCCTTATTATATGTGAAAGATTATACAAAGTGTTAGCACAATACGTCAGAAAGATGTTCAAGAATAGAAAAAGTGCTGTGGAGAAGTCAAAAGATTTATAAATCTTATTGGACCCATCTCAATCACAGGGCACTGCAATATATAAATACCTATAATTTGGGGCGAGCTCCCAGACACTAGAAAAATATACAAATCTTATCTTCCAAGCGTGGTTGCTAGCCTGGACGACCCTTTCTAACTTCAAATGGGATTTCTTGGGTGAAAAATAATAATAGTCTGGGGCTTTTGTGTTGTCCTTAATCCCATAGATCGACCTAAAGATATCTCAAGTGATATTATAGTAGTACGGGTTCTTCAATACACTATGGACCCTAATATTGTTCGACACGCATTAGGGGGAAGTTGGGTAGGTCCAACCCAATAACCCCTAAGGATAGATCGGATGATGGGGTGCGGGAAGAAGAACTCCTACTTAGGAAGTCCAACCTAAAAAATAGATCTCGTCGTCATTACGCCGATCACAAGCTCTATCGTCACAGTTTGGCAGCCTTATTTTAACACCAATGGGTATAGAGTAGAGATCTCTCAGATCATCAAGCTCATCATGTGTAATATCATAGCTATGATATCTGGCCTCAGTGTTCGCAAGGTCATAAGAGTTGATAGAGGTGCTCTCCTCACTAAGGGGCACAACAACTGGGGAAGTTGACGGATTAGGCCTCTCAACCATCACCTCTTCATCTGAAGACTCTAAATTTAGAATGAAAACGTCCGAAACCGTGTTTACCAACCTAGCACCACTAGAAGAGTGGCATATGTCTTCACGACTCATGAAACCTATAAACTCTGGTGAACTGTACTATCGGTTTGGGGGCTGAGGGGCAGAACTAGTAGACAAAGCCCCAATCCGGATTTATGGTTTACCCATGAGTCAATCCGGTCCAACCCGAGCGTTAACTGTACTATCGGTTTGGGGGCTGAGGGGCAGAACTATAGTTCAGTTTTATTTTAATTAACCTTTCACTTGTTTAACATGCGATTTTAGTTTCAAGATAAACTACGTATGGGATCCATGGGGGAGCACCCTAGAGTCCAAGTAAGCAGAGCTGCTAATGTAAAACAAATAAAGTACACTTACATGTATAACATCCTCAAAATACGAACCCATACCCAACCTATCATAACAAAGCGAGGGTGTGAAGCTATACCCAGTGGAAATATACAAAGCAATATAGAAACGAACGACAGAAAAGATACTCACACACTACAACCACATGCATGCGAAAATTATATATATATATATATATACCTTTGAAAAATACATATTCCAATGCATTAATCATTTCACTTTCGAAAACCTTACTTGTCCAGATTAATTTACCTTAATCTTGTAAAATACTTTCTTTACTCATACTTAGCATTTCTTACATTGTTTAACATACCCACTACACTTGATCTACCCAACCATGTTCTTTTATCGGAATTACCCATCTTACCCATTTAAATACAGTTTAGCATTTTCATTGAAAATCACCATTTTCAACACATAGACTCACCGTGTTAGAATATACTTTATTTTGTCATTTGTAAGCATTTTTTTATACATTCTTACGTAGACTATGGGTTTGACCACTTTGGTTACTTAATCACCCATTTGCCCACTTACTTTAACCTTTTGTTTACATTGGCTTATGGACATTAATAGATTACGCATTTACTTGTCCGTTTCACCTTTACCGGAACATTTATTACATTCATTCAAGTTAGGTTGTATTAACATATTTCATTACACAATCCGTTTCTTGACATGTCCCACGTTTCATTATCTTTTCTCGGAATCTTCCTATACCGCACGCTTCCACGGGATCTACACCGCTGGCTATGCGTACTATATGCTCTGGCCAGTAATTTAAGTCGTTTACCTAAGGGCTACGGTCCCTTCTTGCTTTTATCCCGGTATCATCCTAGTTCTCTTTTATGTGTTTTAACATTTTTATAAATGCCCACATTATTTCTCTTTCCTTTTTACCCGGACGAAGCTAAAACTCGGGACTTTACCGCCCCATTTGTGTTACACTTTGAGATTCATCATTTCGCGTCCTTTACACTTTAACCTTGATTTTATTTCAAAAATCATATTCGTTTAGGACCACTTGTGTAACACCTATTCCAACATTTTTATTCTATAAAAATGTTCCACTTTAAGTAAAATTATCATTTTACCCATTTGTTTCCAAAATCACCTTTTACTCCATTTCTCAAGTGTTCGTTTTCCAAAATACTATTAAGTCATCTACGCTAACTTCTTAAGTGTTTTAACCCTTTAGCACCTTTTTACACTTGGAGTGATATTCTACATAATTGTAAACTCTTTTACACCTTGAATTCTTATTTAATTTCATAAGTGTTAATCCTTTACAACACTACTAAGTTATACACTAACTTTTCCATGTTTACCCATTAACACTTAATGAACACTTTTATCAACATTTTTCTCAAAGCTCACATTTAACTTACTTTCATTAGTCAAGAATCCATTTACATTTAAGATTACTTTTATAAGAAAATACCATTTCTTTTTATTAGCATGTGTAGTCTTATAATCTCATGTCATCATACCTTTTAGTTCCAATTTCATACACACTTTGAAGACTAATTTCTAACTTTTCGTATTTTATGTTTAAACCCAACAAATCTCCTCGAAACTTGTTTATACATTTATCATCAAAATACTACAAGTTTATATGCATGAGGAGAAGGATTTTAAACCCAAGATTCTTACTAAATGGTTTAAACATATTTTTCATCATGGAAAATTATTATACTTGCAAAAATATAATTTTTGGCACAAAAGACATTTTTATTTCGTCAATCTCAACAAATGTCTGTTTTTCATAAAACCTTCATTCTGTAAGAACTTTCAAACATTATTATTTCACCAAAATTTCTTCATTTGCAAACATTTTATTTCATAAAAGACCCACTTTTACTATTTCAGAACCTTGAAATATTATCCATTCCTTATTTTCAACAATTAACATTTTTTCAACATTTTTATTTCATAATTTTTTATTATTATTTCTCTTTACTAGATACACACTAAAATAATTTTTTCTCACATTTTTATTCCATAAAAGTGTCTGTTATTTCCTTTTACTGGAAATCCATACAAATAATATTTTCTTACATTTTATTCTCTAAAAATGTCTATTATCAGTTTTACTAGAGAACCCATCATTATTTTTATAATAATCCTACTCTTAACATTCAACAATAACCAAGACTACAATATACACCAAATGGGGTCTTAAATGTAAAGAGTAGATTATCCCACCTGAAATGAAGTTCAAATCAATGGAATACATGGATGATCAAGGAAGATGACAACCCCTACTTCCTAAGGTGGCCTTACACTACACCAAAAAGGTTAAATTGTCACCTTTGAGCCAGCCAGCCTTGTCACGGTAATTGATCGTGACAAAAGAAACACACGTTTTTTGTCACGATCATTGATCGTGATAAGGGTTTATCACGGTCATTGACCGTGACAAGTCCGTGGCAGTACAGTTGTCACGGACTTGTCACGGTCAATGACGGTGACAATTTTAAAGAGTTGTCATAGTCAAAGACCTTGATTGGTCCGTGATAAGTCTTATAATTAAAACCTTAGGCGCCTCTTCTTTTTTTACCGTTTCCTTTCCCTCCATTTTCTCTCTCTAGCTCGAGCGACAGTTCTCTCTCTTTACTTTCAGGTCATCTGTGTGTGTGTGTTTGCGTGTGTGCGTAGTGGTGGAGCAGGGGGAGGGGGAGGGGTAGGCAGGGGGTTGGCAAAGGTGGGGCTGAGGGGAGTGATGGGTAGGGGGAAGTGGGGGGGGGGGGGTAGGGGTAGGGTGTGTGTGTGTATAGGTGTATGGGGGGGTGGTAGGGTGTGTGGGAGTGGTGTTAGTTGGGTATTTTTGTACTTAAATTAATTGGACATTATAAATATTGATTGGGTACTTTTAGTTTAGGGCTTGTAATTGATTGATATTGTTATTTATTAATGTTGATTGGGTGGTGTTAGTTGGGATTGAAATTAATAGGTATTGTTAATATTTCGTGAATCTTATTGTTTAGAGAATGAAATTAATTTGATAATATAAATATTGTTTGTTTATTTTTATTGAGGTATGAAATTTTTAATGTTGATTGGGTGTTGTTATTTAGGGATTGAAGCTAATTATGTTTGTATATATATATCAAGAGGGACTTTAGTGTCTAAATAATATTTAGGGGGGCAGTGGGGGTAGGGTGTGTGTGAATAGGTGTGTGGAGGTGGGGGGAGGCAGTGGTGTGTGTGCGTGTTTTGTGAGAGTAAAGTCCATGTGTGTGTGTATATATTTTTCAATTATATAAATCACAATTGTTTCTTGATATTGAATTGCATTAATTATATTGATATTGAATTGAATTGCATTGGTGTTGATATTTTTATATTGAAATTTGAATTGAATTGAGTTGGACAAGTTGGATTAATAGTATATGTAAATACTTAATTTAAATTGTCTTAACAACTACCTTATCTAAATGAAAGGACATCGTGCGGTTCATTGTTTGGATTTCACTTCGGTTAGACATTCCACGCATGAAGTTTAGTGATGAGCAGGAGTGACAACTCAAACCTGTAATATAATTAACATGCTTTTAATGTAGTATCGTATTTCACGAGAAGTCACATAGTATTATTATCCCCTTAGCTCCTTATGAAATGGACTAAAACATTCTATAGTTCTTATGAGACTTTAAATTAAATGAAACATACTTTAAATTACATAATTAAATAAAATCTCTCGACTTGTGATAAGACATAATTAAATGAAACGTACTTTAAATTACTTATAGTGCGCATAGATACTAGCCTTCTAGTTCTTATGCGTACGCATTCAATAGCCCTTAGACCCATTCGAGAGTCATTACCCCTGTAATGAGATCTCTCGAATTATCCCGTTTGGACAGTTTGGGACTGCATAGTTTATGTATAATAATATTCTTAGTGGCTTAAACTTGTTACTTTTGGGGGAAGTTATGCAGTCGTATCTTAATGTTCTTTGGGTACATACTAGATGATGAAATGTTAAGTGCTATTTCAATTGATAAATTGAAATAACACTCACACTTGCGAATCTATGTCATGTACTTGGATAATTGTAACACATGCTCAATTAAATACCGGGTGATCAGTCCTATACCCAAGTAAATCAAAGCATATAGTCGGTTCATTTTTAGCATCACTGTCGAAAAATATTTTCTTTTTGTTAATCACCTAATACTCAATTAAGTTGGTGTTAAAAAAACTTTCAAAATTTTAAATAAATACAATCTCATTTTACCATTACAAACAATTTCGTGTAATCCATTCCACAACAATGCATAATAGATAAGTAACATCACAACTGAATTAAATGTAATCGGAATAAACTTCCCAGTTTAAATTTCTCAATACAACAATTCAAATAAACTGAATGTATCAAAATTGACATAAGTAATACCACTATATGAGATAGAATTGAAATAACTATAATCCTTGGGCGACATGCCCTACATGAACTAACTACTACGGATGTATGAATCAAGAGAATGAAAGCGTCTAAGCATAGTCTGCAACTCCAAAGCATCCATAGTACGTCAAGTATCCAATCCTCTATGCCTAGCATTCTTGTGACTAGATACCTAATATAGAAGATACAATGGAGGCGAGAATATGCAAGAAAACGTGTCAGAACCCGATGGTAAAATATTTTTAAAAATAGCAAGTGATTAACAAGTTCAATTAAGCAATTATTATATACATGTTAGATTCTCAAACTCACTTTTGAGATTCTCACCTCTCATCTAGTGTGCACGCCTAACGTACCTTCAAACCATACTAGTTTCTATTCCCATGCTAACTAGTTTTATCCAGTCTAACATCTAAACATAGACCAATACCGTTCCCATGTATTTCTCTCGCAATATAAGTAATACATATATATCCAATTTCTCTTTAATATGGATAAGCACTTTTTCAATTTAATATAATTAAGTGTTCACCAACTTAATTCATTTCAGATTTCATTATCATTCATGTCTAATTAATTCACACAGTAGATAATATCACAAGTATATATATATATATATATATATATATATATACACACACACACACAACACTGCACCTCGAGACTCAACTGCGGTGCATGCACACTCTGCTATTATGTTCGGGTACATCTCGTCACTGTACAAAGGACCATTGGTTCAGTATCTCACTCGAACCATCATCACAAATCACACATATTGGAGGCGAATATAGTTCCAAGCCTATGGGCTACGCACATACCAACGCACCCATATGACCGTCATCACTATCATTATCACAGATAGCCCGTATGTAGGTTCTATATTCTGAGGCACAAATCAAAAATCCCCCCAAAGGCTCATCAGGACATGATTGTCCTCAACGCGCAAACCTCTCGTCGATAGCAAGTAGGCTAAGTATGTCATACACATAAATAATCATATATGTATACACTCAACCTCTATATATATATATAAACAATAGGGCATAAGCACATCCTATATTACAAGTCTCATACGTAGTATACTTATATCTCGAATATCACACGTATCATGGTATTTTAAAGCTCAATTATATTATATGTATTCACTCCACCTATGTATATATATATCAACAAATGGGTATACTCTCATCCCATATACAAATCCCATACGTAGTATATTTCTAGTTTATCCCATAAACTGATAATTCACATTTTATTCACATTTTCCATTACTCCTAACATCTCTTTTTAACCAAAAGGATTTATTTAATTATTATAGTAGCTACCTTCAACCCATACTTATTGGTCAAAACTCAAACTCATTATAACAAGCCCGGATTATATTTTAATTCCCAATAATCATTTTTCTCGATAAAGTTACATTCTACCCAGAAATATAAAATTACAATTTGAGGCTTTTCTGACTTAAAAATATAAAGTTGAGCAGAACGTGATTTTATACAAGAACTCGCGTTCGCACTACCAATTTCTGCTTAAAACAGTCCTAAAATTATCATACAATATTCGTCATTTTTCTACATATTTCTACTTACGGATTGTAACATAATTCATCCTCAAAACCTCTACCAAATGATCCTAAGCTCCTTATAATTCATCCCAAATGATATACCCAAGTATGTACGCGATTTATAACATCAAATCATATCAAAATCATCATGGAATTTCTATTAATCATGCTAATCCCATTTTAATTCAAAATATCTGTATTTTATCATTCTTACTCAAGAACACGTATTAACCCCAAATTTCTTCATCAAATAAACCCAAGTTTCGTTATGTCAATTATAATATCAACAAGGGATTAATCCTACATGGGTTCCATTTCAAGGATTAAATCAAAATCATCAAAATTCATCTTTGATTTATAAAAATTTTTAAAAAATATATTTTTTTATATACCATGGACAACATACATGCTATAGATTGCAAGAGTTAAAGCACTTGCCTTTTATTTCGTAGGTTTGAACCTTCGGAGAAGATGATGCTATGGTGTTCCTCTCTTTTCCAGTCACTCTTTGGTGGCGACGGTGGTGGTGCAAGGTGCCTTTGTTCCTTGGTTATCCTAGAACAACCCTTCCTCTCCTAGAGAAATCTTTCCCTTTCCTTAATGGATGTCTCTTAGAGTTGTGGTGAATAAACCTTTGGCTAACATATCTCTTAATTTATATAAAAATACCCAAATTTCTTAAGTACTATTCATCTCCTAAGTAAAATGACCAAAATACCTTTTTGGGGTGTCTATTCGATTCCATATTGACCCGAGACCCAAATCAAACCCCCGGGCAGACTTTTTTGACTATTTAAACCCCTCCGAACACTTTGGTGCACTTGAAACGACCATTCGGGTGACATAAAAAGAATTTACTTTTTATTTCATCCAATTATAGTCCCGAAATGACTCACACGCGCGTCCCGACTTAATTCCCGTAATTATCGAATTTATAAATCCCAATAATTTTTATAAAGTCATGATCATATATTACTTTTAATAACCAAGTAATATTTAATATCAATCACATATTACTTTATTCTAGTAATATTCAATCCGGATTAATTCCAATTATTTTCACATAAATAATTCCAATTAATCCCCATTGATTTAACCCATTTACTTTTAATTTATCTCATTTTAAAAGTCATTACAATACGAGGTATTACAATAACTATGGGGATATGCTATCAAAGTTTTATCAAATTGGAACAATGTGAGCTGTTAAGTATATTACAGAAATATGCGGTCTTGAATAGGATAGGACCACTCACCCTTTAGAGGATACGGGGGAAATAGGAATTACTATTATAAATTGAAGTTTAATTTCAATTTCAAATTAAAATTGAATTTGAATGCAGGAATAAATTTATGTATAGAAACTAGCCTTCTAGTTATTATGCGTGCGCATTCAATAGGTTATTGTTTATACTAATAGGAACTAAATATTCACACTTTAGTTTATGCTAATCCATGAATATACGCTTTTTACCCATAATATATGATTGTTTGTAGTAGCTGTGGTGGGATATCCTAAATACAAAGAGTGGATGGGTGAGACAAATAGATTAGGGGATGTGTTTCACAGAGGTGATAATGAATTTGTGAAATATGCAAAGAGATGTCATAATGATGAAGAGTTTTTAGGTTTAAGAATGGTACGATGTTTGAGTGGAAAATAGTTGAACTACATTTGTGAGGGTGGGGTTGCAAGATAGTTATCGAAGTTGGTTTTTTTACGGGGAATCGAAAGTTCCTTTTGTCCCCGAGCAACCTTCACAACAACCTTCAACAAGTAGGATAGATGTACAAGGGGATGATGACAATGTAGATCATAATATGCTAGAGGATTTAGTTGATGAGGCGTATGGAGTTCATGAAGTGGAAGAGAATGAGATCACTAACGATGTACAAGGTTCAGGTGCTCATAAAGATATCGGGATAAACCTTGACGATGACTACCAAAGTTTAAAATTTAAGGCGAGCTAGCTATTATACTCTGGTTGTGAGAAAGATCAAACAACTTTACATGCCATGATTGGTTTGCATAGTTTGAAGGCCCAATATGGTTTGTCTGACAATAGCGTGATAGGAATTTTGAATTGGGTGAAGGGCTTGCTACCTAAGCAGAATACGCTTCCAAATAACTATACTACTATGAAAAACAGTTTGAAAGGGTTGGGAATGAAGTATAAATCAATTCATGCTTGTGTGTATGACTGCATATTATACCGAAAGGAGTATGAAATCTCGATTGGTGTTCAGTATGCGATGAACCTAGATATGTTCAATCTACTGGAAAGGAGGGCACAAGTTCAAAAGTGCCTCAAAAAGTGCTGAAATATTTTTCCGTTGGGCCTAGATTAAAGCGTTTTTTTATAGTGCCATGGATAGCAGAGGCAATGACTTGGCATGCTAGGGAAGAAGCAGGGGAAAATCTCATGCGTCGTCCTATTGATTCTACAACTTGGAAGATGATGAGTTTTGAGTATCCCGATTTTGCTCGTGAACAACGTAACATTCGTTTGGCAATGTCAACAGATGGTTTCAATCCATTTGTAAATCTAAGTGTCAATCAAAGTGTATGGCCAGTGATCCCAGTCTCACTCAACCTCCCTCCTTCATAATGTACGAGACCTGAATTTTCGATGCTGTCTTTGTTAATACATGGGCCAAAGGCACTAAGTGAAGACATCGATGTCTACATGACTCCTTTGGTAGAAGAATTAAATGAGTTGCGGGAAGAGGGTGTGCAAGCATTTGACTCCTTTAGAAAAGAAGAGTTTACGCTGAAAGCTATGTTGATATGGACAATTCATGATTTTTCAGCTTATGGGACATTATCCGGTTGTATAGTACATGGTTATTTGAGGTGTCCTATCTATGGAGAGGAGATTAAATATTTTCGTCTCCCCGCTAGCTCAAAAAATGTATACCATTGCCATAAGAGGTTTTTACCCCCTAGTTTTAGATTTGAGAAATGTTTCAATTTTTTACCAGTCGGGGTTGAACACAGGCTACGATCGAGAAAACTTTCAGGCTCAGAAATTGGAAGTAAATCTTCTGATAGTGGCCCTAATATGTCAGGGAAGAATCCTAAATTTAAGAATGTTAATCATAAGAAGACCCCAACTGGGAATGAAACTGAGATAAGAAAGGCATGGTCTAGGAGGCCAATTTTATTTGACTTGCCTTTTTGGAAGAATAACCCGATGCGCCATGTATTGGATGTGATGCACGCAGATAAGAGCATCGTTGAACATATTATGGGCACATGCCTTGAGGGGAGTTATTCGAAGGATGGAGAAAATGCACGAAAAGAACTTAAAGCGTTGAAACTTAAGCCACAACTGTGGTTAAAAGAAGATAGTAAGGGAAGGACAATAATTCCCCCTGGTGCGTTTACTTTGATAAGTGAGGAAAGGAAGGTGCTTTTAGACACAACATATAATTTGAAAGTTCCATTTAATTTTTCGTCTAACTTGCAAATGATTGTGAATTATGCTACCCATGATTTACATAAGTGTAAGTCCCACGATTGGCATGTGATCATGCAATTGGTTCCTCTATTGTTTAAGCACTGTTTCTCCAATAACAAGGATTTGATAAGGGAAATTATGTAAATTAGTATCTGCTTTTCACTTTTATGTGAGAAGGTAGTCAATCGAGATCACATAGTGACCATAAAATTGGCGGTTAATGAAGCGATTTGTGTCTTGGAGAAGTACTTCCCCTTATATTTCTTTGACATAAGTGTTCACTTGTTGGTACACCTATGCGACGAAGCACTTCTTTGCGGTCCAGTTATATATCGGTGGATGTATCTGTTTGAAAGATTGATAAAAGTTTTTAAAGATTATGTTAAGAATACACGATACATTGAAGGATCAATTGCAGAAGAATACATCACCGTGGAGTCATCAATCTACACTCGGGAATATATGCCTGACTCGACCAGCGTGGATAACAATAATGAGTTCGTCGATGAGGGTGGTCATGTGATGGAAAAATTAGTGAAGTTAATGAGTTTGCAACATGAATAAGTAGCTTATTATCTATTTGACACACATGAAGATGTCGAAGAACGGAAAAAGTAAGTTTAAATTATTTTAACTTTTACATTATTTTAATTTTTACATGATTAATTTTGTAATACGTTCATCACGATCTATGCAGAAAATATAAAGCCCGTGAGAGCAATAAAAGACGAAAAACAATGGCACAATCAGACAGCGAAATTAGGTTGTGGTTGTCACATGAGGTAATTATAATTATAATGATTGTTATTAAATGTCATATTACAAGAAAGCTTTACAACTAACATAATTAATTTATCTATATTCTCAGCTCTTAAAGACGGGTGATACGACATCAAGGCTTGCTCGCCTAGCCACTGGACCCTTGTTCATGGCACAAGAGTACAAAAAGCATCGATTGAACGGTTACGTATTCAGTACAAGGGTGTACGAGAAAAATACAAATATACAGAACTCGGGCATTTCAAACAAGGCTCTTACTTCTTTCGATCGAGCGCGAATGATAAAAACCTCGTTAAAGCTGAAATGACTTACTATGGTATAATTCGAAATATATTTGAATTGGACTACGTAAACTTCAAAGAGGTTGTATTTTTAGATATGTAATAAGTATTCAAATTATTTGGAATGACCAGTGGCCGTATTATTCTAGTGCTTTACTATTACCGGACGACAATTTAATGCTTTTTATTCATTTGTATTTGATCATTTTAATTAGGATTTTAATCAATTTAAGTATTGATTCAAAGCCCATGACCCGGGAGTGTGTGCGCGTTGGGGGGGGGGGCAATATGCGTGTGTGTAAATTGAATTTGGTATTGGTATAAATTGTTATAAATTGAATTTGGTATTGGTATAAATTGGTATGTATTGTTATTATTGGATTTGAGCAGTAATTCAAAGTCTATATACATGTTTGTACTAATAATAACTATTTTTGCAGAAAATGACTTCATCCGGGTGCGGTAGAGGGCTCCTCGGCCAGTAGGCCCCCAAAATGGGGCATATTGGGGTCCGTCTTCAAGAGTAAGACGACATTATTGGCTAGAGCGCTAGAGTTGCTGAAGGCGATCGTTGGCCCGAGGTACACTGATTGGAGAGCCGTGCCTATTGACCTCAAGATGAACATATGGGGGGCACTATAGGTAGTGTATTTATATTTATATTTATAGTTATAAGCAACTAACACTTACTTTCTTTTTGGTTTGTATTTGTTTGATAGGAACAATTCGGCCTGCCCCCACAACTCCGCGACTCCACGTTGGAACAATTGAGGGATCAATATAGGATGTGGAAGAAGAATTTGCGGGTCCGGTACTTTGGGAAGACCCGAGAGTCCATTCTGAGACTACGTGACACCATCCCCCCGAAGGAACCGATCTCATTGGCACAACAGAAAAAGTTTATCAACAATGAGATCTCTGAGCGGCAATTGTCATCACGCCAATCGGGGAGGGAAAATCGGGAGAAAAAGTCAGACGTGCACTACTCCGAGCGGACGTCTTACGCCGAGGTGGAGTACGTGATGGTAAGTTTTTATTTTTCTTTAATTTTAGTTTTATGTTATTCTAATGTAGCATTACTTTGCATTACTTATTAATTTTGTATTATTTTATTTTAGGAGACGGGGAGTGGTCCTGGGGGTAGGCCACATAGGCTCGATGCCTATTAGGCAATACAGACAAAAAAGGGCAAGGACAAGGAGGTGGCCCGAGCGTCGCAGCCACCATTGTAACTTATAAATGTTTAATTTTTTTTTTAATTACGTTATAATTTTTTGATTTACTTAATTAACTAATCGTATACTTTTTGTCTTTTCAGGCAAAGCTTAAGGAAGTGCATGAGTCGCAGTCCGATGCCGACAAAGTATCTTTGGCTTCAGACGCACTCAACCAAGTGCTCGGGCACGATCGCAAGGGGAAGACTAGGGGTGAGCTCGCGGATGGGGAAGTTTAGGATCATCGAAATGGAGACGAGCAATAACGGGTTGGCACATAAGGTGGACGACTATAACGAGAAGCTATCAAGTTTGGAGGCGACGGTCCTAGATATGTACGCCTTCATGAAGCGTCAGTTGGGAAAGGGAAAGGTCAAGGAGAAGGAGGTAGAGGTAGACGAGGATGAGGACGTCACTGCTTCATCGCTGATACGCACGGACTCAGTGCCATATGATGATCCATTTCCCATTGTGACCTCATCGAGCGGCCTTTGTCAATAATCTGTTGGCCGAACGTGTTTCTACTCGACATATATTGTGGGGAGCCAATAGCGAGGGGGTTGAGGGATTCGAGCTTCCTCCTGGGTATGCCGGTTCATGGACGTCCCCTCCAAGACATTGAGGCAAGAGTGCTCATCATGCATGCGGTGGAGGGAAAGGAGAACTCACCTTTGTGATTGCGCGAACAATACGACATTTATCATATTGAGGTGTGTCTCAATTCATATGTCGTGTGGCCTTGCTTCCTTCTCCGACCTACTCCTTCTTCATGAAATTATTTATATCTTTTTATTTGGATATTTGTATATTGGATTGTATTTGTATTTTTTTTTGGTTCATGTTGGTTCGGATATGATGGATACTTGCATTTCTATTTTCTTTGGATATGGATTATATATGCCATGCTTTGGTGTATTATTTCTATTTTATTTGGATATATGCTATTTGGACAGATACAATTTTGCTATAACAGGTACAAAATACTGCTGGGCAGCGGCCATACTGCCCAACAGTTTTTTTTTAATTCTCCTCAGAATTATCACAATCAAAGACCGTGACAAGTCCTTGACAAAGAAACTACGGTGACAAGTTTTTTTTATTTTTATTACGGGCTTGTCACGGTCTTTGATCGTGATAAAACTTGTTGAGGTCAAAACCATGACATGATCGTGACAAGTTTAATGAACTTATCTTGGTCTTTAACCGTGATAACCTTGACAAGCTGGATCTGTCACGGTCAAAGACGGTGACAAGTCGACAGTTTTAGTGTAGTATTAACAGGGGTTGTCTAGCTCCACCAAATCTGCCTCCAAGAAAACCCCCATCAAAGCCCTCTTTCAACTCCATGGACATCCATCCTCATCTTCCACAAAACCCCCAATAAATAACTCCAAGAACATATTCATCTTCTTCCAAGAATATCCCCCTTAATACCCATAAAACCCCCCCATCAAAAACATTTATATTTCGTACTCTATTTTTAACAGTGGGGAAAATAGGTATTTTATGGTGTGAGTGTAGCTGCTATAACCTAAAAATGGTGGAAAACATGCTTGGAGGAGAGGAAGAACTGTTGTGAGTTATTGAGAAGATGAAAATGGCAGTGGGTTTCTCTACCCCACGCCTTACTGTTACACCCAAAACAAAGCCCCTAAAACCTATTAAATATGCAATCTGATTTACTTTCACTGAACGATCCAAATCGTCAGGCTCCATGAGATGACACATAACCTTGATCCACGGTTCACATTTCGACAGCAAAAATGACAGAAGTGACTTTCGTCAGGCGTTGTTCGAACGACAATGGTTGTCGTTCGAAACGATAAAGGCTGATCGTTCGAGCGACCTCTTTGAACGACCGAATTTTTCCTTTAAAATCATATCTTTCTAGATTTTTGCACACTTTCCCTAACAACTTCTAAGTCTTTTAAAGAGGTACCTAATTTTATTCAAATGAAATGATAGAAGTTCTATAACCAATAATTTTCTTTATTTAATCTAATTTATTACTTAAAATTCCTATAATTATAATTAGTTCCTCCTCATATAAAATTTATATTTGATTTAATTAATTTATCGGGCCGGGATATTACAGAAGGAACTTGGGGAGTATACTTGGGATGACTAGGATCTTCCGGAGGACGAATGGTTTAAATCGGTGTTGGGAATTTTCTGGCGTAAACACTAGGAAATTGCATGTATAATTTTTTAAGGTGTTCCAACCACCTGTTAATCAAAGGTTCGTTACTCGTAAATGAGGTATCTCACGGATTAGGGGCTAATCTATAAGGTAACAAATCAAATTTTAGGGCTCTAGCCTAGAAAAAACCATAATTCTAAAGCCACAAGCCAACCAAAGCAATGGCCTCCTCAGACGTATAATTCTTCAATCAAACACCAACAACAATCAAACCACAACAAATAGCAACAACAGGAAGAAATCGTAAAGAAACCGTAAAAGTTTCAGAAGAAAACCCTAAAAGAGCGACAAAAAAATGAGAATGCATATCTATAACCCTAAAACTGTAAAAGACGACTCAGAAATCGCTTAATCTCTAGCAACGAATGCTCGAAAACTGAAATCCCAGCCGAAAAATAGCGTTTCAAGGAGAGAAATAGTCGAAAATGGTTGAATGTGGGAAACGGTTTGTCGGAGAAGAAGGAGTTGAACAAAAAGTCTTTCTCTCTCGCTAAAATGCGATGGTGTTGTGGATGCGAAAGGTTAAAATGATTTGGGATTTCTCTTTCATACTTATTTAAAATCGGTAATGATTACTTATTGAAAAAAGAGGTTGATGTCATACGTTGGAAGCACAACTGACGCCTTAGAATAGTGTGCACACTGCTTCAGGCACGCGCACCATTATGAATGTGATGCTGCCATAGTTTATCGACACGTGGCAATCCCCAACCAAAGATTGAAACACTTTACCAGTCATTCTACTTATCTGAGACCGAGCTGGTGTTTTTCCTGACCCAAGGAGATCTTTAGAATTCGACTAGAATACGAGCTAATGATATCTTAGTTAATACTTCACTCATTCAATCTGCTCAGGACACGCCCAGAAGACGCAATACTTCAAAGAATCTACTTCAATTTTCAATCATGAGCAAAGTTTTGGGGGGTTTTGTTATACCATTAATATGGTATGGCTCGTGGACATATCGGAAGAGAACACTTGGACTCATTACTCACATAAATGAGGTAAACTCACTTACCAATTTGGTCGGCCACAACATCACAATCAGTCAGTTTAATTTAGCTAACTCACAACAAGTCAACCCCATCAAGTAACTCCGTTTAATCAAGCATATATTGTGTGATTGGATAACATTAGCAGTGTACATACATTCAGGAGATATGCAAATATTCCTCCATGTGCCCATAATAAACTTTATGATTATTCTCCCACTTGTATGTAAAGTGTGTACCCGCCTAACATATAAAGGCACGACACATGCCACTCTCTATTCTCTCTCTTATAACAATCTATAAATAACACGCACATCCTCATATTAAAGGGATCGAGATATTTTTACCTTACCGTTATAATATAAAAGTCTAGAGTAAACTTGAGAGCTTGTATCCAACCTTCATCCATTACCTTTTTCCATTGAATCAATACAATTAACACTTGCACCTGTGGACGTATGCATCTCCTTGGGCCAAAACACGTAAATCTGGTTTTATATCTTTCTTTCTTCGCTCTCTGTCAACTACCATAAACTACCATTTGTGTGATTTATTTATCTTTACGTGCTATTTCTTGTAATTAGTATATTCTTGCAAAGACCAAATTAGTGTCTATAATACTTACTCTTAATTTAAGAAAAATAAGTACTATATTATATTGTTTAATTCTTTCCCAAATCCCATGGTTGCCTTTAAGAGTAAGGAGGGAAACTATTAGACCTAAAGCCTTTTTTGGCGCGAAGGTTCACTACTCTCTTATAGATTTAGTTATTTTTTTTTTCACTCAGTATTTCAATGGGAAGCTTATTAGGGTTTCGTCCTCCACAATTCTCAGAGGTATGTTATTTTCATCACCAAATTAGTAAATTTCGTTATAAATAACAAAAATAATAAAAACCCATTTTGCAAATATATAGTTTATGGGGAAACTTGGAGTTTATTGGGTATTTAAAGGCATATATCATATGATTTTGAGCTGGTAATGCAATAATAATGTAATGGGTTGCTTTTTTTGTTTTTGGTTTAATCAATTGCTCAATTTCATATTAGTGTTTTTTGGAGTTTGAGAGTGAGAATAAGTACAGACGAGTTTTTTTTTTTTAATCCTGATATTCTCTATTTTGTTTATGTTTTTGTTAGTTCTATTATGGAGCTTTGACCATGAAAACAAACTTAAAAAGTTGGAAACAAATAAACTGCTTAAGATTATTACATACTTGCAATTTTTTTTCAAGTAAGCTCACATGATGTAGCTACCCTTGTTTCACATCTCTTCGAGGCTGGTTTGAAATGGGGATAGTTATCCCCATCTTATTTCTTTAATATATATATATATATATAAAGAGAGAGAGAGAGAGAGAGAGAGAGAGAGAGAGAGAGAGAGAGAGAGAGAGAGGTCCTCCGGTTTGATGTCCTTGAATGAGTTCCATTTTTTTTTTAAAATAGTACAAAAATATTTTTGGTTTGATTTTTTTTATGGGTTTTAAACATTTCAGCAGGGGGCATATAAAAAACCCAACTCAAAATGATTTTTTTTACTATTTTAAAAAAATTGGTAAAACTTTGTCAGTTTTTAACAGCTGATACAGTTTGACCGATTTTTTTAGAATAACAAAAAAATTTATTTTGAGTTGAGAAATGCTTAAAAAACATAAAAAAAAATATATTTTTAAGTATTTTTAAAAAATGGACTTCATTCAGGGAACTCAAACTGCGACCGCACTTGATCATTTTCTCTCTCTCTCTCTCTATATATACACACACACTTTAATACGTTCATTATAACCCTGAGTTTGGTAGCTTTAACATGATTTACAATTCCTCAAATGTTTAAACAACACAAAAAAAAAATCAACCCAAAATATTGGTAATTTAAGAAAAAGACCCGTCCGGGGCACCCATTTTAGGTGACTTGTTGGAGATCCCCACCCCCTCTCACTCTCTCTCTCTCTCTCTCTCTATATATATATATATATATATATATATATATATATATATATATATATTCATAATTACCATGAGTTTGGCACCTTTAACTAATTTTTTAAACTTTAGTATATATTTCGTCTCTAAGTGTGAAAAATTCATCGCAAATAGTGATCCGTGGTGATATTTAGCGACGAAAAATGTATTGAAGTCAAACTAATTAGTGAAAGGTACCAAACTCAAAACGGGATAATTATGGACGTATTAAATTAAAAAAAAATCCTAAAAAATATAGAGATTTTGTTGGGGTCCCTTGGGAATCCACCCTGGATTCCCCCATGCGAGCTAAACAGGGGGAGCGATGCGCCAGAGCCACCCTAACACATGCCCTGCCCCGCTTCAAATCTGGCTGATATCTACTGGGGGTTTTCGAACTCGAGACCTTTGACCTAAACGAGCCGCCCCTTATCATTGGACCAACCAGGCTGGATTCCCCCGCCTTTTAAAAAAGTTCGGCGCTAAGCTTGAGCCGTTAATTAGAAGTGCTTGTCCAAACAAATAAATTTTCGAGTATTTTGGGGCTCTTCTAGTTTGCACTAGAGTATATATATGCAAAATACAATAATATGTATATATATTGCGCGTGCGTGTGTGAATAGGGTATATATATGCATAATCGAGCATGGTATACATACATGTGCTTAATTGGACAAAAGAAGAAAGAGCATGAGTTGAAGTGAAGAATGGGAGAAAAAGAGAGAAGTTACATGAGGTCAGATATCACTAAATCCCGAGCCTCTAATAAAGACCTTGAGGTTTAAGGGTCGAGGCTGTTTTTTCACGCCTTGAGTCGAGGGGAGCCTCGAGGCGTAAGCCTCAAACTCCTTTTTAAACATTGCTTCTGCGTTGGTATTGAGTGAACACGGCTGGATTTGATAGAATTGATGATGATCTCTTATAAATGATCACTTGGAGCCTTGGAGGGACCCGTTTAGCTTGTGCTGTTTTGGCTTTTTTCATGCTGTTTCTTTTTAGTTGAATATTATATATTTCTATTTTTTGCTGTAACTGATTTCTAGTGGACTTCCCATCCACTCACTTTTTGTACTCGTAAAATCATCATTTTATCCCGTTACCGATATAAAAGAAAAAGAAAAAGACCCCCACCCCCACCCCAAATAAAATAAAATATAAACTGGTGGTGATGACTAAATATCTGCTTATTACAGGACATAGCTTGGCTTCCTGCCTGGCTTCAACCACACCCATATGTCGAGCACATCAATGGAGGACAAACTCCTTCCCAACAAATGTTTGAGGTTCTCATTTCTTACATTTGTCATTGGCAAGTAGGGGTATATTGTGTTACAAAACCTGGGTTTGCTCGTTAGTATTTATTTATTTTGTTGAATATTTATAATTAAATGAAGTTGAAATGAGTATTTTTTTCACAATCAAGCAATGTGTATGTCAAAAGTTATATTGATTGTCTAGAACTAATTCCCCACATCAGACAAAGTTAAGCCTTGCAAGAAAATCGGTTTTGGTTTGGAGGCCCTAACATAGTATTAGGTCGACCTTTTGTAGACGATTTGGTCTCGGGTTGAATGCCTAACGCAAGTGAGTTTATTGGCAATTGATGCCACACATTGAACAGAATTAAACCTTAAAATATATAATGTTGGGTCTTTCACGCTTTAGTCCTTGTTCATTTTTTTTCGACGCTCACATCTGCGGTTCTTAAAAATAGACAATTTGGTCCTTCGGTGGGCAACATAAAAATCACCGCCTTTGGAAATATACGTGTACTGGAATTTTTTGCGTATAGTTACTCATGTACTCTGTCTATTTTTGCGTGTACTTTCATCAAAAATACCGCCGGAGGTGATAGAGTGTTAGTAGAAGAGTTAGATGTGCTTGCCGGAAAGACATGAAGCATGCGAGTCAAATTTGATTGCAAA
Organism: Sambucus nigra; assembly: GCA_949130495.1. NCBI lineage: Eukaryota > Viridiplantae > Streptophyta > Magnoliopsida > Dipsacales > Adoxaceae > Sambucus > Sambucus nigra. Next base: position 38,942,818 of record OX422223.1, on the reverse strand, counting down.
GAGAAGATGAACACTTGACAGTTATGAGGGATCTGAGTAAAAATCTATATAATTTTCTTGAGCTGCCCATGTTCGGTTTTGAGGAGAGGCCATGGAGGCGGCCGCCTCGGGCCCCGGATTTTCGACGCATTTTAGGGGCTCCAAAATTTTATGTGTATATATATATATATAGCGTCATTTTCCAATTGTCCCGAAAATAATTTGTTGAAAACTGAACGGACAAACATTTAAACTTGCCACAACTCCCTAAAAATAAGTATTCAGCTTTTCGGTTAAAAAATCCTACAGTTTATAAATTAATAAAAAAAATCTCTTGTTAAATATGGGGTCCTCAATTCAAGAGTTCGCCTCGGGACCCTAAAATCTCGGGACTGGTAGCGGCCCCATACATAACAAGTTTGTTTTGGGTTGGATGGTTTGGAAACAAGAAACTAAGAGAAGATAAGGAAGTGACACAGTTTGGAATAACAGTAATATTGGCTATACAAAAGCAAGATGGATTATATAATTTAATAAGGTTAGGTACTTGATTTGAAACATAAAACTGTTAACATCTTATACTATTGTTAAGATAGGCAAGTTTTAACCACTTTTCAGATTTTGTATATTGCAATTGTTTATGTAAATACGTCTAATAAGAATACCTTAATTATAGCTTTTTATAATTTCTTCATTTTGGATATATTGCTGAATTTTTTCTTGACAAGCCGCTAATATAGTATTTATTATGTTGTAGGGCAAAATGTTTCTATATTTTTCTCGTAAAAATCAAACTTGAGGGAAGATATAAGAAAATATTTCCTCTACTGTCAATATTAGCATATTGGAACAGTAGTGTGCCATATTTCGGAACGTGTGTATCAATACATAAATCGCTAGGGTCTAGCGTTTTCTGGTAACTATGCACCATCTTCTAGAAACCTAGTTCTATTGATTCATCTTGTAGCAATCTTAATTGAAACGTTTTGGGAAAAAGATCTGACTTTTTTCAAAAGAACCTAGACTCAGTCCCAGTGTTGACCGAGTTTGACTTTCATATTGGTTCGTCTAGTTCATAGTGATTTTCTTTAATTTCTCAAAAAATGGTTAGCTCTTGAATAACATCATCTTCTTCATAGAATGATGCATCTAGTTTGCTGTATTTATGAGAGGCATAAAATAATACTAATTATTTATACAATTATTTCTAGGGTCCTTTAGACTTTAATACCTCCGTAATATGGATTTTTAGACTTATCTGAACTAAAACTTATTGGTCACGTGCCATGAATGTGACATTATAAAAACAAATGGAAGAGTTTTTTTTTTGTCGTTTTATTTATTTTTTGTTTTTTATGTAATTTTTATAAAAAATCAGTGACAGGTACTAGAGTCCAAAACCCCATATTATGGCGGTATAAAAATCTAATAGACCCTTATTTTTATTATGGAAATTTTAGAAATTTCTTATATTGATTAAAAAAATTCAACTGATGGTTTTTCTTATTTATTATGAATAGGAATTGCCATTTTTTCAGCAGAACACTGTTACAGGAGAAGTTCTGAATCTGTCATCAGGGGAAGATGGTAGATATAGGGGTTGCTATTTATTCTTATCTGGGGAAGACAATTCATCAGTTAGTTTGGCTCCATCTTCTTGTAATGTAAGTTTCTCCGGACACTTACTGGGAATCAAAATTGTATATATATATATCATCCTGTAAGGACTCCTTATGGTGGAGACCTCGGTACATATCATTTTTTTAAAATAGTAAAAAGATGAATTTTTTGATGAAACTTCATAGATATGATCTCCATGGTGAGAAGTTCATTTCTAATATTTTTCATCAAAAAATTCAATAAAAAACCGCTGAGATGAGGTGATATGTAAAAAAAAAGATATAAATATGCAATATCGAACATTGAAATTTTGGCGATCATCTCACCTATTTTTTGATGAAACTTCATGGATATGATGTCGACAGTGAGAAGATCATATCCATGAAGCTTCATAAAAAAATTCAATCAATTAAGTGGCTGGCGCAGACCCAAAATTTCAATTGCCGAAAATGCATATTTATACCATTTTTTTACATATCACCTCATCTCAACGGTTTTTTCATTGGATTTTTTGATGAAAAAAATTGGAAATGATCTTCTCATCGTGGAGATCATATCCATGAAGTTTTATAAAAAAAATCATTTTTTTACTATTTAAAAAAATAGTATGTATCAGGGGCTGCACCATAAGAAATCTTACCAGGAGACTTTCTGTGTATATATATATATATATAATGTTTTAAAGTCTTCGATGTTGGGAAATTTTGTTTACTTCTTGTTTTAAGGGAAACATTCCTCGTACAAAAATAAAACGTAATTAACTTCTTTGTATCAACTTTGTTATACTCGGCTTTGTAATGATGTGTTTTTTCATAGTTGGGTAGACTTCTCATCTCCCTATGATGTAATCTTTTGTTCATTTCATTTGATGAAATATATGTATCCTAATAAAAAAGTTAGTGTCATGTGATTAGTCATTGATATGCCCCAAGTGTCACCTCGGCTCAGGAACTACAACCTCGGCCAAGACATTGCCGAGGTTGGAAATGCCTTGGATCAGTGACAATAGGCCTCGGCCCTAGCAAGGTCGGCCCTGGCCAACACCACTACAAACCTCATCAAGGGGAGACTGCATGAATCATGGGGGTCAGAAGTTCGTCAGTTCACCAAGGAATGACAACCTTGGCCAAGGGTAGGCCGAGGTTATAAGGAGACTTACCTCTACCAAGGTCAACCCCATCAGTGAATCGGCCAATGCTCCAAGCACATTCCAACTTAACCTCCGCCCAGGCCGACCTTAACATCTTACTTCGGCTTCACTTAAGCCGAGACCATAATGGCTCATCTCGGATTGGATGGGCAGCTAAACCTTACCAACCTCGGACTCTTCCAGGCCGAGGTCATGACTAAGCACGGAGGCCGAGCACTTATTAACATGTGTGTGGACCAGGACACGTGGACGCAAATCAGTTATAACAAATCATTCCCCCCACGTGGGGGGAATATTTCATCATCATTCTCGACATGTGACATGGACAGATGTCTTCATCATATTGGCTAGACCAACACACACATGCTCATTGCATGCATGGGGGGTACACTACACCCCCCTGGTACTATATATACTTGTCTTCTTCTTAGAAGGGGGATCCCGAAATTAGCAACCCTAGCTGAAACTCTGTCTAAACACACAGCAGAGAGAGAAAGCTTGAGAGATTGTAACTATGGCCATTAGAGCCCTCATACAGTGATACATATCATACACTTGCACAGTGGATGTAGGCCTAATTGGCTGAACCACTTATATTCCGGTGTGAATCCTCTTTTCCTCACCTCCTTCTACTATATGTGTATATACCCTTATGCTGCCATTGTTAACATTGAATTGAGCTCACAAACACCTTGAACGGTGGTGCTGTTTTCCGGCATCATCATTTTGGCGCCGTCTGTGGGAACGAGAAGCTATCTCTTCCTCTTTTTCTGCTTAAGCTCACCGGAGACTCTGGTGGTGAACCAGGCCTCTCCCCTAGCGCGGAGCTATTTCACCATTGAAAGAGGTCCTGTAAGGTATTAAGCTCATTTACTACACCAGCTCTTTAGTGCTAGCATATGGCACCAGAGGCACCGCCGCCTCTTCCGCCGCTTGGGGTGGGAGGACCTAGTTTTTCAGCCAGGCACCGCCTCAGTCCAAAATGGCGGAGGTAGCTGCAGCCTTGAGGTCTTTGGTTGCAACGCAACCAGGATGAGGCCACCTGGAGTTTCTCCGGAGATGATCACTCCGGCGGTTGTTCAGCCTCATCCGGATGCTAGGGGACCACCCTAGGCACCAATGAAGGACCAACTTGCCCCCCAGCGGAGGAGGGACGTAGCTGACCCTAGGCGCTTACGCCTGGGGAGGCAAGGCAACCCTTGCCCGGAGGACAGGTATGGCGATCTGGAGGCGGAAGAGGTCCCAGAAGAGTGTTGGGAGCCGTATGAGGTTTCGAATAATACAGTACGTCCTCTTCAGCAGAGCCGTGGCCGTTGCGGCCGAAGAGGTGAAAAGGCCCAGCAGCGAGGATCAACTTTTGATCGATTGAGCAGAGGGTCAGCCTTTGAGAGGTTGGACCCAGTAAATGACCTAAGACAGAGATTATCAAGGTCAGGGAGTGCAGCCGGCTCGCAAAGAGGGGATGAGCAACGTCGGCCCCACCAAGGCCGACCTCATGCAGGAAAAGGTAGAGACCAGGAAGAGGTCAACAGCCGACGCTGCGCTGTGGCTGCAGAACCCTCAGTTCATCCCTTGGAGGTGGCTGGGGACAACCTCGGCCATGTCGATGGTAGGAGACCATGGAATGACTCTATCCAACGTCTTGAGGCGAAGATAAGAGACCTCATTAAAAGCCGAGACCTATTGCAAAGAGGTTTTTCGGAAGGCTCCCCCTTTGTGGCAAGGATAGTGAGCTTCCCAACCCCTGCTAAGTTCAAGCCACCCGTGGTGTCTCCCAAGTATGACGGTAGCACCAACCCTGTACATCACATTGAGATGTATCAGTCAGCGGCGGACATCTACTCGATACCTGATGAGATGAAGTGTAGGGCCTTTTCCGGGACTTTAACAGGAGCAACACACAGCTGGTTCACTTCTCTTCCGAAGAATTCAATTGAGAACTTTAAGGGCTTGGCTGAACGATTCATTCACAACTTCTGCTTTGGGGTAAGACCTCAAAAGAAGACAACTCATCTACTGTATGTCAAGCAAGGCAAGGACGAGAGTCTAAGAGACTACATCGCCAGGTTCAACAAAGAAAAACTTGAGGTTGAAGATTACGAAGAGAATATAACCATGACCGCCCTCATAGGAGGTCTTCAGAAAGGGAAGTTGTTGTGGAAACTCGCGGCCCTCCCAGGTCTATGGCCGAGCTACTGGCAACTGCGGGAAAAGTCATGAATGCGGAAGAGGCAATGGTCGCCAAGTATGAGGATGAGAACCGTGGTAGTAGTGGGAAGTCCCTGGAAAGAAGAGGTCACCCGATAACAAGTTCGCTCACTATACTCCTCTAACCGTGAGCTGTGAGCATATCCTCAACGAGATCAAGAATGACAGGACTCTAAGATGGCCAGAGAAACTGAAGGCCCCTTCACATAAGAGGAACAAAAGCTTGTGGTGTGAGTTCCACCAGGACCATGGCCATGTTACAGACAGATGCTTCGCCTTGAAGGATGAGATTGAAAAGATGTTAAAATCCGAAAAGCTGAGGAAGTATGTTGATGGCAAGGCTCCTAAAGGGGGAAGAGATGACCCTAAGAAGAGGAGAAACGACAAATGCCGTGACGATGCCCCAGCTAGAAGAGACAATGATTCAAAAGGTGATGATGAAGACGATCTGGACTTCCACCAAAAGATGATAACACCCCGGTGAAGAGGGTTGGCATGATCGCCTTTGGAGGACTCGCGGGAGGTGGCTCTGAAGTGGCTGACAGGAAAGCTCATGTGGCAGAGGCCAAGTCAGTGGCCAAACTTGAAGTTGTAAATCTAACGTCTTCCGATACAGCGCAGAAGAGAAAGAAGGTGGACATGGACACCCTTATAGTTGGGTTCTCCCGATTCGACTTCAAAGGTATCTTAGCCCCGCATGATGACCCTTTGGTAATAACAACAAGGGTGCATGGATGCGAGGTGCAGAGGATCCTCGTGGATGGGGGGAGTTCAGCAGACGTAATGTTTTGGCGTTGCTTCAAGAGCCTGGGCCTCAGCAGAGCAAGGTTGGTACCCTATCATCATCCTTTAATGGGCTTCGACGGCGAAAAGGTCCACCCATTGGGCATGTATGAATTGGACGTACGGATGGGTGACGAGTGGCCTAAGAGGTTGACTTGAAAGATAAATTTTTTCGTGATGGACGAAAACGTTTTCTCGGCCTATAACCTCATCATAGGAAGAGTGGCCCTTAAGGAGTTCGAAGCCGTGCCATCAACGGTTCACCAAATGTTAAAATTCCCGACCCCCTATGGGGTAGGGGAAGTGCAAGGTGACCAGACCATAGCACGAGAATGTTACTTCAACTCGGCCGAAGAGAGAGAGGCCCATAAGAGGGCAACCACCACTTATAACATTGATACACTTGACCCAAGAGATGAAACAAAGTTGAAGAAGGGAGAGGCCGCGGAAGAGGTAGAATCCATCGTCCTCAATGAAGACGAACCAGAAAAAACCATCCAGGTCGGCAAAGCCTTAAAAGCAGAAATCAAGGAAGAGCTGATAAAATTCCTCAGGAAGAGGTAGAGTGTCTTCGCTTGGAGTCATGCGGACATGCCCGGTATCAACCCTGAGGTTATGAGTCACAAGCTCAACGTGACCAAAGATGCCAGGCCTATCAAACAAAGACGAAGAGTTTACTCCAGGGAGAAGTACGACGTCATCCGAGAAGAAGTTAAAAAACTGGAAGAGGTAGAGTTTATTAGAGAAGTCATATATCCGGAGTGGCTATTAAATGCAGTCATTGTGCCCAAGGCTAATGGAAAGTGGAGAATGTGCGTTGATTTCACTGACCTGAACAAGTCTTGCCCAAAAGACAGCTACCCCTTACCCAGGATAGATCAGATGGTAGATGCTACTGCAGGGCACGAGCTCATGAGCTTCATGGACGCGTATTCAGGCTACAATCAGATCTTCATGGACGCGGAAGACTCGGAGAAGACGACCTTCATTACCGACAAAGGGACATACTGCTACAAAGTAATGCCCTTCGGTCTGAAAAATGCAGGGGCAACATACCAACGGCTTGTGAATAAGATGTTCGAAGATCAAATAGGTAAGACTATGGAGGTGTATGTAGACGATATGCTAACGAAGAGCTTGAAGGCCTACACTCATGTGGCAGATCTTGAAAAGACCTTCGATACTATGGACTTGTACGAAATGAAACTCAACCCCGCGAAGTGTGTCTTCGGGGTAGGAGCTGGGAAGTTTCTTGGATTTATCGTCAATCAAAGAGGAATCGAAGCAAACCCTGAGAAAATCAAGGCTGTGCTTGATATGAAGACACCGAGGAGTATCAAGGATGTCCAAAGACTCACGGGGAGAGTTGCCGCACTCAACAGGTTTGTTTCCAGAGCAACGGACAAGTGTCTTCCATTCTTCAAAGTGCTTAGAAAGGCCTTCCAGTGGGACGAAGAGTGTGAAGAGGCTTTTAACCAACTCAAGTCCTACCTTGGGTCTCCCTTGTTGTTATCTCGGCCCATAGTTGGAGAGAAATTGTATGTGTATCTAGCAGTCTCTGAATCGGCTATCAGTGCGGCCATAGTGCGGGAAGACGTTGGAGTCCAAAGGCCTGTGTATTTCAACAGTAAAGCGCTTCAAGGGTTTGAACAAAATTACCCTCGTATGGAAAAGTTAGCCTATGCCCTGATACATGCCTCAAGGAAGATGAAGCCCTACTTCCAAGCCCATTCCATGGTCGTCCTCACTGATTCCCCACTAAGACAGGTTCTACATAAACCTGAGAAGTCTGGAAGATTGATGACCTGGGCCATTGAGTTGGGGGAGTATGACCTTACCTACCAACCTAGGGCAGCCATCAAAGGGCAGGCCCTTGCAGACTTTGTTGCTGAGTTCACATGGGAAGAGGCCGAGGCAAAAAATGACCAAGTGGGTGCTGAAGGGTCAAACAACAATGTCTTCCGAGAACAGGAAGAGGTCGCACCAAACGTCTTTCGAAACCAGGAAGAGGTCATATCCAAAAAGATCAGAAGCGGAGTAGCGGATAACGAGGAGGATCGATACCTCTTCAGGCAAGGAATCGTGTCAGAAGGGGCCTTCTCGTCGGATACAGACATTTGGAATCTCTTCGTTGATGGTTCTTCCTGTGACAGTGGAAGCGGTGCGGGGTTGATACTTTCAGCTCCAGACGGTGCCAACATTGAATACGCTCTGAGATTCAACTTCAAGGCATCTAACAACGAGTCTGAATATGAGGCCATGATAGCAGGCCTCTCATTGGCAAAGACTCTAGGTGTAAGACGACTCCTACTTCATAGCGATTCAAGGTTAGTTGTCAATCAAGTATTGGGAGTCTACGAGGCCAAAGATGAAAGAATGGCTAAGTATCTGAAGAGGGTGAGAATGATGCTAGAATATTTCGAAGAGACAAAACTAAAGAGAGTACCTCGACAAAATAATAGCCATGCAGATGCATTGGCAAGGTTGGCCTCGGCGACGAAGACAGACATCAGAAGGACAGTTCCGGTCGAGGTCTTAGCAAAGGCGACCATTGAGGAAGACGAGGTGTCCAACCCTTGTCTCAATTTGAACCTAGGGGACTCATGGATGGCCCCCCTCATCAGATACATTAAAGAGGGAGAGCTACCGGAGTCCAAGTTAGAGAGGAGGAAGTTAAGATATAGGGCTGCCATGTTCTCCGTAATAGAAGACGTCCTATATAAGAAGGGTTTTCTGTTGCCTCTACTCAGGTGTGTACATCCTGCCAAAGTTCCCTGCGTCTTACAGGAAGTTCATGAGGGTTCTTGCTCCAGTCACATAGGGGGAAGACCCTTGGCCAAGAGGATTATTACACATGGATATTGGTGGCCAACCTTGGCCAAAGATGCTGCAGCTTACGTGAAGAGGTGCGATAAATGTCAGAGATTCTCCACTATTCCTCATTAACCTCATCAACCTATGACGTCAATCACCTCTCCATGGCCATATGCAGTATGGGGGATTGACTTAGTGGGACCCCTACCAAGAGCTGCCAATAATTACCGATTTCTGATAGTTGCCATTGACTACTTCTCAAAGTGGGTGGAGGCAGAGCCGATGATAATGATCACAGAACAGAAGACTTTCCAATTTATTTGGAAGAACATCATATGCAGACATGGCCTCCCAAACACACTCATCTCGGATAATGGAACCCAGTTCAAGAACTCCTCTTTAGAAAAGTATTGCGAAAGAGTGGGGATAAAACAGTTCTTCTCATCTCCTGGCCGATCTCAGGCAAACGGTCAGGCGGAAGTCACAAACAGGACAATCCTCGATGGAATCAAGAAGAGGTTAGAAGAAGCGAAGGGGAGATGGACTGAAGAGGTCTACGCTGTGTTATGGGCCTACAGAACCACGGTAAGGACACCAACAGGAGAAACCTCGTTCATGCTAGCACATGGCTCAGAGGCCGTCATACCAACAGAAGTGGGGCTCCCAACTCATAGGGTTCAGACCTACGACCCTGATAAAAATGGGGAAGAGAGGAGACTATAACTAGATTTGATTGAAGAGAGAAGGGAAGACGCAGAAATCAGACAAGCAGCTTACCAACAGAGAGCAGCAAAATTCTACAATCAGAGGGTGAAGTCAAGACCCATCGTCGTGGGAGATTTAGTACTGAAGAAGACCTTACAAAAAACAAACAAGCTCCACCCAAACTGGCATGGTCCCTACAAAGTGACAGAAGAGGTTGTCCTCGGGACCTACAGAGTAGAAAACTGTGAAGGGGAACCTTTCGCTAACCCCTAGAATGCTGATCACCTAAAGAAGTATTACATATGATGTTGCAAAAAGTTATGTAAATGTACCATCTTATGAAGAGGTTATTAATAAAAGATCAGTTTTCATGTCGATTCTTGCTTCATTTTGCTCTAATGATAGAAAGTGTGAGGGTAACATCTTAGTTGATGACCTCGGACCCTTATAACATCATTGAGTGGTGACAAGGTCTGAGGTCAGACACCATACTTGGATGACCTCAGACACTTAACATCATTAATTTGGTGAAATTAATTATGAGGATAACATCTTAGTTGATGACCTCAGACCCTTATAACATCACTAAGTGGTGACAAGGTCTGAGGTCAGACACCATACTTGGATGACCTCAGACTCTTATAACATCATTAAGTGGTGACAATGTATGAGGTCAGTACTTGGATGACCTCAGACCCTTAACATCATTAATTTGGTGAAATTAATTATGAGGATAACATCTTAGTTGATGACCTCATACCCTTATAACATCATTGAGTGGTGACAATGTCTGAGGTCAGACGCCATACTTGGATGACCTCAGACCCTTAACATCATTAATTTGGTGAAATTAATCATGAGGATAACATCTTAGTTGATGACCTCAGACCCTTATAACATCATTGAGTGGTGACAAGGTCTGAGGTCAGACACCATACTTGGATGACCTAAGACCCTTAACATCATTAATATTGGTGAAATTAATTATGAGGATGACCTCTTAGCTGATGACCTCAGACCTTATAACATCACTCTAATGACAAGGTCTGAGGTAAGACTATTGATTTAGTTTAAGCAGACATCATTGCAACAAGACTTCAGAGCTAAAACATCGCATGACAGAGGAATTCAACAAGCAAATCAACAAACGAAGAAACAAAAACCCTCCTCAGAGGTTGTCATGGGATTGTGATACAAAAATATATGCTGGCAATATTTCTTCAGAGATTACAATTAACGGGTTACAAAGTACAAAAAGATTCACAAAAGAGCCTAAGGATTCGAAGGGAGAGTGCTGGTATCCTCGGCCTGATTCTCCTGGACCACGTTGGTCAACTCGGCCCCATCTTCTCTGTGGTCATCTCCCTCTATCTCCGTACCGTCCAGTGTGGTAGTCTCTGCAGGGGCAGTGACCTCCTCAACTTCTTGAAGGGCTTGGGCAAGCTGAGGGTTAGCAAAACCCAGACCTATGAAGTCATAGGCCTTCAAACTTCCTGCCTCCTTCTCTTTAGCAGCCGTCCATTTGATAGTAGCCTTAATACCTCTTTCGAGGTACTCGAAGCCGAAGCTCATGAATTCATCAGAGACTTTATAATCAGCCAATATCCCCTCGGAGGCATTTTCAAGGGCTGCCTTCACTGCAGAGTCGACCTTTTGCTGGAGAACATCGTCCTTGGCCTTCAGAGCCATAACATGGTCCTTTTTAAGCTTGGAGATCTCTTTCTCCAGCTCCTTCACCTTCTTCTCAGACCCACCAAATGCAGACTTCAGGCGGTCGACCTCTGCATTCAGAGAGTTTTGCACGCTCTCGGCCTCTTGACCTTTCTGGATGAGGGGTAACTTCCTCAGAGTCCAATTCGCGAGATGATGCATAGCAGCCAGTCCCTGCAAATCATGTGGTTGTGTATATGAGTTGGAATTCAAATCAGAGGTTACACTTTGAAGCTATACAGAAATCTGAAGTCATACCTGAATAAACCTGTGGAGGCCGAACTCAACCAACAGAGGTGTGTCCATAGACTTGCAAAAACGTTTGTCAGCCTCGGTCATGGCAGAGCCGATGACATCCAGCGCCTGCAAATTGTGGCCTATGATGCTGTCATTGATTTTTAGTTGCTTTATGCGAGCAGCCAATGCGTCAACAGAGGATATTGGGATGGCAGTGTCCCCACCTTTTTTCTTCTACCTCTGATCCTCAGGAGCATGGTCACTAACACTTCTCTTCTTAGTGGCCTGAGCCTTCGATGTTGAGGGAGGGGGAGGAGGAGCATTCAGACCTGCCTTCTTTGCAAGCTTTGTCAAACTCGGTGCTGCCATCTCCCAAAGCTCGTCTGATATTCCGTTCGGACGCTCTGCAAAATAGAAATGTCTGAGTTAGTGGGTCAGACATGCATAAATTCAGAGGTATAACTTGGAATAAAAAACACTTACCAAGTTCTGTAAGAGGACTTCCCCCTAAACCAGTCTCAGAGAGGTAGTGGGGGGTCATCAGGTGTTCAAATTTTACGAGCAGACCATGCATCCCCTGATCCTGAAGGTCTTTGACCTTTTGAAGATTTTGCAGGCTTAAACCAGGGTCGACCTTGGCAGACATTGTGACCTTACCCCATCTAATAGGCATTCGCGGCTCTAGTAGGGAAGAGGGGGCACATGGGCCAAATTCCCATGGCCATGAGGCAAAGAAATAACGGGGCTTCCAGTTATGATTAAAAGTCTGAGTTATTTGGAGCATCTTCTTCTCAGGTTTTCGAGCTACAAAATGGTAATAGCTCGGATGGTTTTTGGCAGACGAAGGGACATAGCAACCTACAAAAACTTGGACTGGAAGGTCTGAATGATGAACAGCCCTCCATAGGACTATGGCCCCCAATTATTACCCTCCAAGCATTGGGTGACAACTAGGAAGGGGCCAAGTTGATGTAGGCTAGTATAGACCTAATGATGGGGTGGATGGGCAAACGAAAGCCCAACTTGAACATCTGCTCGTACAAACAGATCCCACCTTTTCGGCTGTGGTAGGCCCTCACTTTCCTCAGAGGTCTCCTGAGCTTTATGGAGGGGCTGATGGAGTATAGGTATCTGAAGCAAAGAAGGTCGACCTCACTAACTGTACTCTCAATCTCGGCCGCCTCAGAGACGTCGACATCACTCTCAGCATCATCATCATCGTCATTATCTAGCCCAATGTCGGCCGGAGCAGACGCTGGAGGGTTACTTGGGAACCTCTGAGCAACTCAACCCCTGTGACGGCCGACAGGGGAATGGCGTCAAGTATTGGTGGAATAGCCACGCTTGGTTCGACAATCTCAACCTCTGAGGAAGAGGACAATGTGCTTGAATTCTTATGAGACGAGACCCGACTGGAGACCTCTGCTTGATCAGGGACCTTATCTTGCTGATTTGAGAAGTCCATGGCCTCTTGGAAAGAGTCCACTGACATAGGGTCTGATGTGGAAGACTCAGACATTGGTGAGGGTTCAGCAGGTATCTTGGCTTGGTTAGCAGGTTCTGATGGTTCAGGGTATACTACCTTCAGAGGTGGGGGAAAGATAGGTCTGAGGGGGAATTCCTCTAACCTACGAGCTTCCTCCTGCGCTCTTTCTATTTGCCTAATTTTCTCCAAAGTCTTCTCTCTGAGAGAAGGGAACTCCTCTAAGAGTTGGTAGAGGGGTCTGAGCATAAGGGGCAGACACTACACTTGCAACTCTAATAAACAGCAAACAAGACTGGCTAATGGAATAATGCAATTTAAAGATCAAACTACCAAACCTAGAGCAAGAACAATTCGCCAGAAAAAATGGAACCCTCGCCGGAAAATGCAAAAGTAAGAAAACTCACAGGGAAAATGAAGGAAAAAGAATGGAGGTGGATACCTGAAGATGAAATGGTAAGGGAGAAGGAAGAAAATGTGAGGAATCACCACCAAAAGCTTCAAGCCAATGCCTTTCTTGAGAGAGAAAGTTGCAGACGCGACTCGAACCAGGAAAAGAGAGAAATGAGAAGGAAGGAGGGAAAATAGGGTTTAAACCCTTAATATGATTGCACGCTTCCCAAGGCCCATCATTGCCTTGGGAGCCCCAAAGGACGACTGACATCACATGCTTGCCAGGCACGCCACACACTTCAGTAATGGACAAGTGTCAAATGGTCATTGGCACAAGAGAGACCCCACAGTCACCTGCTCTCACATGTAACCAAAGGCTGGGGGGTGATTGATATGCCCCAAGTGTCACCTCGGCTCAGGAACTACAACCTCGGCCAAGACATTGCCGAGGTTGGAAATGCCTTGGATCAGTGACAATAGGCCTCGGCCCTAGCAAGGTCGGCCCTGGCCAACACCACTACAAACCTCATCAAGGGGAGACTGCATGAATCATGGGGGTCAGAAGTTCGTCAGTTCACCAGGGAATGACAACCTTGGCCAAGGGTAGGCCGAGGTTACAAGGAGACTTACCTCTACCAAGGTCAACCCTATCAGTGAATCGGCCAATGCTCCAAGCACATTCCAACTTAACCTCGGCCCAGGCCGACCTTAACACCTTACTTCGGCTTCACTTAAGCCGAGACCATAATGGCTCATCTCGGATTGGATGGGGCAGCTAAACCTTACCAACCTCGGACTCTTCCAGGCCGAGGTCATGACCAAGCACGGAGGCCGAGCACTTATTAACATGTGTGTGGACAAGGACACGTGGACGCAAATCAATTATAACAAATCATTCCCCCCACGTGGGGGGAATATTTCATCATCATTCTCGACATGTGACAGGGACAGATGTCTTCATCATATTGGCTAGACCAACACACACATGCTCATTGCATGCATGGGGGGTATACTACACCCCCTGGTACTATATATACTTGTCTTCTTCTTAGAAGGGGGATCCCGAAATTAGCAACCCTAGCTGAAACTCTGTCTAAACACACAGTAGAGAAAGAAAGCTTGAGAGATTGTAACTATGGCCATTAGAGCCCTCATACAGTGATACATATCATACACTTGCACAGTGGATTTAGGCCTAATTGGCTGAACCACTTATATTCCGGTGTGAATCCTCTTTTCCTATGTGTATATACCCTTATGCTGCCATTGTTAACATTGAATTGAGCTCACAAACACCTTGAAGGGTGGTGCTGTTTTCCGGCATCATCAATCATTATTAATAGTGGACTTATATTTTAACTTTTTTAGATATGAAACTGAAAATATCTTAAAAATGAAAAAATTCACAAGGTATAGTGAAGGGGACAAAAAACAAACATATAAAGGACAATGAACTTACGCCACATGTCACTTGATTAATAGACATAATTTATTAGTTGCACTTCTATTATTATTAGGGCACATTACAACTATTTCGGTTTTAATTCCTGAATCTAAAACCCCCACAATGTGTTAGGCGTCATGGTACATAGTTTAGGGGGCGCTCTGTTGGTTTTTTTGGATTAATTTTTTTTTTTTACAAAAAACAGTTATGAGCCGTCACTACTCTTCCTGTAGACCCATTTGCTCCTAGTGACATATGGGGGCATAACCCTCCAACCACGGCACAAACCTTGAGATGCGACCTAACTAGACCTCCGCAGATGCCCGACGGCTCATTTCGGAGTTCGACTAGGCTCACCGACCCATCCGCCGACTCAAAAGGTTTGAACTTGTCGCTTCCATCAGTGCAAAAGTGCTCTGGAGCCGAAAGCCCCTCTTCCCGTGGTTCTTTTTATCGACCAGACCTCGCGCCGGTGTCGTCAGATTGGTGTGACCCTCCTCGGAGCTCCGAACAACCCACACAATATTGTGGCAAAGTTACTTGGTACATGGGTTTCTCTGGTACGGTAGCGGGAACAGGGTGCCTTGATTTAGCCGGTACGCGGTACGTTGGAGGTAGGCTTAATTGTTTCACTAGATATGATTATAGTGCTAAAAGAACACCACCAAGAGTTCAGTAAGAATGCATGTTGTGTATAATCTCTACATTTGACAATATATTAATAAGATATACGAACCATTCTTGTATTATATTAGTTGAGAAGTCATTTTTCTTCTAATATATTATGTTATTGGAGTAAAAAGTTCCATTATTTTCAATAATAGCTTAAATCATCAATGTTAAAATTGGGAACGGAAAATTTATAGATTTGGATTGAGAATTCACCATGTTTCGGATCGTATGACCCCGGATCGCGGTACGTAAGGGGGAAGCAGCAGCCATTTGTAGTCCTACACAAACCCTAGATGGGATTATTAAAGATGGAACATAAAGTGAAGGTAATTCCCATATTATCCCTTCCCCTTTTACTATCAAATCTTACTCCACTTATGAGGTAATATCCGAAATTACCCCCTCTGAAATTTCCAGCTATATCACCCCTTCAAAAGATTACTTTTCAACCCCTGAAAGTTATGAAAATTGGGAATCGACCCTACCTTTTCTGAAATTTCCACTTCTGCCCCTGAAAATTTTAAAAATTATTTTCTTGCCATCCAACTTTTTGAAAATCACATTTCAGCCCCTACTTTTTCCCAACCCCCCAATTATGTCACTATTCCCCGAGGACTATTCACGCTTTGATATGTTGTGGTTTGGGGTGAGGGTGGTGATGTTTATTATGCACGTGACATGGGGATGTGCCGAGTTTGAGCAATTGAGCCCAGTGGCGGGCCCAGGATTTTGAGTCAGGGGGTGCGAAAAGTTTTGATGAAGACCGGTGGTTCGGTGGCGAGAGCCCCTGAGACGATTTTTTTTGGGTTGTTTATACTTTTTTCTTGCAAGTTTTTAACCCTAAAAATGTTGAGATATTATTTCACTAAGTATGGCCTCCTACTTCGTTTGTGGATTTTTTTTAAATATCTCTACATAATATCACCCTAAATATGAAATAACAATTAAAATACTTAAACGTAATTTCCCTAAATTTGAAAAAATATTTGGAATTGTATTTGAAGAATTAAAAATAATAAACAATGAGCAAACTAATATATTCACCAAACAAACCAACAGTTTTAACAACTTAACAAACCAACAAACAAATATTTTTTATAACCCAACCGACAAATATATTTCCAAAATTTAACTTTTAAAGTTTAAACTAATTTAGCTTTTTTTTCCAGAAATTACATTTAGAGTTTTAAACATTTAAAATATTAAAACTTTTTAAACTAAACATTTTATGTTTTGAACATTTACCATTTAGACCTTTTAAAGTAACATTTAAATTTTAAAGTCTTAAATATTTAGCATTTACACTTAGTAAACTAAACATATAACACTATTTGAACATTGAACTGAAAAATAAACCTTTTAAAGTAACATTTAAGTGTTGAATTGAAAAATAAAAAAAATAGGTCATTAAAAGTTATCTGTGTGCACTGTTATATGGGATTGGAGAGTAGAGAGGGCATGGATGCTGCCGGCCGGAGGGGGAGGGGGCGGTCAGGTCAGGGAAGCGCCGCTATTGCTGGCGGGAGGGAGGAGGTGGGGTGGGGCAGTAAGAAATGGCTGAGAGATGAGATTGATGAGAAAGAGAGAAATGGATGAGAAAGAAAGATGGATGAGAAAGGGAGGGATTCTTTTCTTTTGTTATTGAGAGTGGAGAGATGGATGAAAAAGAGAGACATGGCTGTTGAGAAAGAGGTTAGAAGTTAGTTTTTTTTTAAGAAAGAGGCGTGAGTTTACAAATTGTAAACTTTATTACAGTTCCGCCCTTAGGTTTTAAAATGGCATAAATTCTATGCCTTACATTTAAAAAAATCACACATAAGCCCATTTTTTTAAGCATATACTTAGGAAAAATTTCCGAAAACTTAGGCCGGGCGGCCGCCCATCCTCGGGACCATATAGGTCCGCCCCTCATTGAGCCGTATCGTCATTGAAGAATTCGATATTTGCCTCGACGACTTGGACCGGCTTGAAGAGACACTACATCGAGAGCTTCAAACCTTTCAATTTAGTGCCTACTCCATCGGGGAATACGGGGAACACCATTACCTCCTCAGTCAATGCCGCTTAGAGTATCCTGAGTTGGAGGCGGTGCGTGAGCATTGGGTGCATGAGCGGGTGAGGCGTTGACCCGTTACTTCGAGCATTTATCCATCGATGTGACCTTTCCTTCGTGCCGACGCCATTTCTGTACACGACGATGATGCCCTCTTTCCAATCACGCTTAGTGAGAACGCCCCGAGGATGTCGAGGTCTCATCGGCTGATAGTATTGACCTCGAGTTCTTTTCATGTGATTTCATTTGTATTTTTCAGGAGTTTGGTTGGCTCACTCGCACCCGGTTTCGGGATTTGGAGACTTTTGTGCTTGGCGACTTCTTTTTCATCTTCGGGGAAGAAGAGATTCGGTTCTTTATTGGGGATTGCTGTGATATATTTGTTGAAGATGGTTGGGCGACTTCACACACATTTTCGCAAGGTGGAGTCGTATGATTTGGTTGATTTCTTTCCAAATTTTTGGGAATGGTGATGATTTTGATGGGGTTTGTTTGGTGGAGGGTGAGCCGTTACTTTGGGGGAACGTGCTTGGACATGAGTATGTGGACCCCATTTGGGATGCGTATGAGGAGCATTCCAGGGTTCTTTTACATGGCTTGGTGCTGAGGAGGCTCGTCTTGGGAGACTCGGATGACATTTGGCATCGTTGGCCCTCCCCGAGACGGGGGCATGATGATTATTTTTGTGGCAAAGTTCAAGGTCGAATTTTAGTTCATCGGCCTTGGTTGGATTTTAAGACTATTCTCCCGGGGCTTTTGCTAGTCAATATGCCAGGCACTTTCAAGGACAACTTCGCTTTCAAGTGGGGGAGTTCATTGACGGTTGCTTTGCTATGTTGTCGCACGCGGCACACCTCCCATGCTCGGGACGAGCTTTTTCAAGTGGGGGAGAGTGATGTGTACGGGGTCCAGATTTATTTATAATTTTTTGTTTATTTTATTTTTCATGTTTTATTTGGCATCTTTCCTCATTTAGTTGTTATCTTAGGATAGAGTGTGCCATTGTCTTTTAATGTCTTTAAAGTGCCCTTTTTAGTCTTTTTACCTTCTTAGGATTAGCTTGACTAGCAAGCTAACATTTTCCTATAAATAATGCCCTTGGCCAATCATTGTACTCACTTTACTATTAGGGATGAATTAGAGATATTTACTGGGCCATTGGGCTCTAAACATTGTGTTGTTATTGTTATGTAGTTGGTAGTTTACGCTTCCGCCTTTTAACTTCACACATTGTTTACTAGTATTTGGGACCTTTTATCACTTTGAAGCCTAAATTGTCAGTTTCAATTATATTTTCCCGCAGGTGGCTAATTTTAATCTGCATTTGTCATTCGATGGTAATTCCGAAAACACATCATGTCAGCTTCTGGATGCATCTCAATCCGAGAGGTTTGAGCCTAACGATTCTTTGGCAAAAAAGATCAATCAATTTAAAGTGGAAGACGACACCACTTTGATAAATTTGGCCCCAGCTCACCAACAGGAAAAGTCCGAAAATTTAAGTCCCTTTCTTGGCAACAATAAAGATCAGGAGACAACCCACGAAGAAATTAGTAGCAGTCTTGAAATTATCGATATCGATGAAGCAGTTGAGCTCTCTATTGCAGCATCTGAAGCATTGCTAATACACGAACTAATAAAACCTGGGTCAAATACAAAATCTTTACCCGCTTCATCTGTACTTGAAATTGCCCTTCGGGTGAAGCAAGCACGGGTGGAGAGTTATGAAGAGACTTTTGATTTTTCAACCGAGGAAGATAGTGAGATTGATAATCTATCAAATTTGGATGAAACCATGATGGGAGATGCCTATGAAGATGTAGGATTATGTGTTACAGGTCCCGGTGACTCGATTATATCTCGAGTTGAAGATACTTATGCCTCGGAAAAACTCGAACGTGGTGACGAATCGAAATTTGAAGAGCTGGGGGCACTTCAAGTTGATTCTGGTGATGTCTCTATAAATCAACAGTTGAATGATGTTAGAAATGTTGATGTATTGAAAGAGGACCTTGTTTCAGAATGCATTGGTGTTGATGGGGAAAAGAAGGTTGTTGATGATTCGATACAAACAGTCAGTGTGGCATGTGATGGCGAAACACTGTTGCTTTTATCAGTTCAGGCAAATCCAGATATTTCATTCATAACAGAGGTAGAAGAAATGTGGAAATACATTCACTCCAACATTTAGGCCCTGTTTAGTTATGGGAAACTATTACCTATTTATGTTTTCACTTTTCGTAATAGAGAATTTTAGAAATCTAGAAAATGGGTTCATTTGGTAGAAAAAAATAGTTTTCCCCAAAGTTTAGGTCCAAAATGTAATTACCCAAAGTTTGCCTAACCACCTGATAATTGTCCCTGTAATTTTTAGGTCCAAAGTGTGTTTCTTATAATTGTCCCTGTAATTTTTTTCCAAGTTTGCCTAACCGCCTGATAATTCACATTTTTGACATTTTCCCTGGAAATTTTTCTTTGGGAGTAGGTAAGAAAAAATTATCATAAAAATATTTATTTTGAATTTTTTCCCTCCCCATGAGAACACACCCTAATTGTTCTTCAATATTCTTCCAACTTTGCAATTAAAGACATATAAGTTGTGCTTCGTTACTAAATCTTTGAATAAGATTGGAGCGAAACATAATGATGTACTCAGAGACGAAGCTGGCCATTCTTGAGGGGGGCCATGGCCCCCTCCAACTTTGGAAATTATTAAAATGATACCCTTAAATTTTGTATATTATAGAATTTCGTCATTTTTTAAACACCAACACAATATATTTAAATTTAGTATACAATGTAGATCCCAATACATCAAATCATAATAACATCCAAATTATTACTATTTTTGTATTGTAAAATTTTGTAATAACAACTTTATTAATTGAACAAATAATTTTTTAACCCGAGTTAATTATTCTTTAACCTAATTAATTATATAAAAAATTATATTGGCCCCCCTCAACATATATTCCTGGTTTCGTCCCTTGGGGTACTAGTACGATTTCATTCTGTATATATATTACTATTTCAGTGTGCTAGATGAAATTTTGCGATAAATGGTTAACTTATAGCTTGGCTTGCAGAAACTTGATTTTGGCTTTGGGGGTATGGCTTCATTTCAAGCAACTGTAAACTCTTCTCCTCAGGCAACGAGTTGTGAAAATGCCAGTTACGTTTTGTTCCATGTTTTCATGTCTCTCTTCCGTGCTTTGTTCTAAAGTCGATATAGAAGGCTGATCTTATATATTTTTCTTTGTTTGTACAGATAGAGATGACAATCTAACAAATATATTTAAAGATAAATTTCAAAGCCGTTGGTTAGGTGGTTGGACATGGAAGGTGAGTCGCATATGAGTATATCTTTTCTATTCGGTAATACCTTCCAAACTTTTGTGCATCATACTTCCACTAAATGGATCTCTTAATTTCATTGAGAAATAAAGTCTTGACGATACCATTTAGTGCTCATATGGTTCGAGTTTTTGTGGTTTCCGGGAATCCCGAATGGTAAATTCACAACCTTGATGATACCATTTAGTGCTCATTTGTTTTTGTGGTTTCCAGGAATCCCGGATTGGTAGATTCACGTATGAAGTTTTATAACTCATGTTAATTAAGGGGCTTATACCAAAAAGTCCCTCAAACATTTTTTTAATACACATTTAGTCCAATCCTTTTACTTTGTTCCAAAAAGTCCCTCACTACATAAAAACGTTAAAAAAAAGGAGCTCCGGTGAGGGTCACCGGAGCTGCGGCAGTGGTGGGGTGGGGGTGGGAGGGGGTGGGGGAGGGGCTGCTAGCGCGGACTTTTAAAAATAAGAAAATATTAGATAAATGGGTGTATGTGGGACTTTTTGGAACAAAGTAAAAAGCTTGGATTAAATGTGTATTAAAAATGTTTGAGGGACTTTTTGGTATTTGATCCTTTAATTAACATAATGCCCCTAAGTCTCCTAATGTTCAAATTCCGACATGTGAAATTGCCAATTTAGATTTTTGGAAACCACAAAAACTCGAGCCAAATGACCACTTAGGGTTATTTGTATTTTGGGTTCTAATATTTATTCATAATGCACTTTTGGATCCAAAGTTTTAATCATTTGCATTTTGGGGTTCTTTCACTTTTTGTTGTACTTTGTAAATTTTTTTGTCAGAAATGACAGTGAACTTTAAAAAAACACATCTTTGTCGACCATTAACAAGTATTCCATTCAGAATTTTTAAAGAACGGTGACGTGGCATTCCCTTTTCAAACATGACTTTTTTTTTCAAAATGCTGACATGCAATATCACGTTATCTAATCATGAAACTAACTTCTCTCTCTAGTTTATATGTCCATTATTACATAATTTTCCTTCCTTTTTTTCATTGTTCGTATATTCAAGTTCTTTCTTCCTCATTATTTTTCTTCTTTTTTCCAGAAGGAAGTAAATGCTTCTGCATCGATGGAACATAAGAATGCTTCTGCACCGATGGAACATAAGAATGCTTCTGCACCGATGGAGCATAGTAATGCTTCTGCACCCATGGAACATAATAATGCTAAAAGCATCCCCAATTTTTTTGTTGGTGAGACAAGCTTTCTCTCGGAATCTGCCGATATTGCCCCTGATGAGAACTCATTTGTGCAGAAACGCGATAATGGGTCCCACGTAGTTTCCCAATCAAGTGTACCTTTTGAAGGTTCACGTAACAAAGCTAATGAGGATTTATCGTTATGCAAGAATATTACTAGTTCTCCTAGTCCATCCTTATGGGACCCGTTGTGTTCTTTCGTCCCATGCAGCATTTCTTTAGAAAATGCATATTTCCCTCTACCTCAGAAGGACAATTTGGTCAATATGCAAAAGTCCCCAGTTTCAAATACCGAGTTTCTTCATGGGGAAGGGGTCTTTTCGCCGGTAATCAATGAAGATGGTTCTCACCGAACTGTTCGTAGGAAAGTGACTTCTCTTAGATCTTACAGCATGCTAGTTCCTAGCTGTGGTGCATATTTGGATAGAGAAAATACATATTGCGATCCACCAGTCCCATTAAAACGCGATATGAAATCGCGTTCCCCTATTGTGCAAAGCTCGGTCACAGACTCTGACGAGGCTGCAAAAAATGAGGCTCAGGTGTCGATGAATATAGAAAAAGAAACGGGACTGCTTGTTTTGAACCATGGGACGACCCACCTGATTTCTCGGGATTCTAAAACCGTTGAAGAAAATTTAGAGAAGACTGATGTGGAAAATCCTCAAGTTCCAGGAAGAAAGCGTGTGCGTTTCTCTCTCCAAACGGAACCTACGCGTAAAGATTGTTTGACTACCAGAACAGGTAAAAGGTCGAAAAGGGATGTAACAAAACGCAGTGGCAAGGAATGTAAGAGACCGATATTCCAAAATTTAGAATTCTTGCTAACTGGATTTTCCGGTAAGAAGGAAAAGGAGATCTTGGGTCAAATTAAGAAATTCGGTGGCATAATTCTCTCTGATATTCCTTCCCCGCCAAGTTCCAGAGGAAAGATAATCTCAAAACTCAAAGCCAAACAGCTTCCTATTATTCTGTGTTCCAATAAGCTACAAACTCCCAAGTTCTTGTTCGGATGTGCGGTTAATGCATGCATTCTTAAGTCTAATTGGCTTACCGATTCAATTTTAGTCGGTTCTCTCTTACCACCTTCAAAATATTTGATTCTACAAAATCATGTTGGTGAAAAGTGCATGAGAATAGGAAGGCCAATTCGTTGCGATAATTATATATTCGACAACGTGGGGATTATGTTACACGGGGTACCTAGTTTTTGCACTAAAATGGCGAAAATCGTCAAGCATGGAGGTGGGCTCGTGTTTAAAACGCTACATTGGTTGATACAAAGTCTCGATGAAGAAAAGATACGCGTGGGGGTGGTTGTTACCGATGATGAGAGAAGGGTTTCGCGTCATTTGAAACATTGTGCATCGGAGAGGAAGATATCTGTGATGGGGGCTACTTGGTTAGTGAAAAGCTTATATAAAGGTAAACTTGCTCCCTTTAATGACAAAAACCCTTCATCTACCTCACCCCCTATTAGGGTTGTAAATAAACAAGTTGCCATGGATATGAGTGAAGAGATATGAACATGTCTCATTTTAAATTCACTTTGTGGGATTTGTGTGATGAGGCCTAGAAATTTATGAAGGTGATTTTTTCCATGGGTAATTTTACATTGACTCCAGTAATTTGACGTATTTATCTGATCCGTTGAGTTGTGGGTGATACCATTGGTTGGTTGTTTTTTATGGGTCCGACATGGATCTCGCTTCACACTGTTTCTTGGTCAGTGTATAAATTCACACTCCCTTTAAGAGCCAGTATTGCGAAACTTGAGATTGGTTACGGTTTGGGTGAGATATTTTGACATTGGGCTAGTGTTCGGTTAAATCTTAGAGCCAATCAGATGGTTCAGAGATCCGGAGTTTCGGCAATCGATTGATGGAGGACAATGGAGTTTAAATTTGTTGACTCTCGTAAAAGGTAGGTGGGACCCAAAAAATTATTTTACTGTTTTAACCAGTGAGGGTCACCTTGACTGTCGGGTCAATACATTTGAACTCGGACGATTGATCCTTAGTTACCTCGTTTTCCGTGAATCGAACTATAGTCAGATCACCAGTTTTTGTTGTGGAGTGGAAAGGAATGTAACATAGCTGATGAGAGATTTTTTTTTTTTTTTTTTTTTTTTAAACCACCCATGGTGGGTTGGATAGAGAGAGTTGACTTGGATGTTTACAATTGAATTTTAGATCTTCAAGGTTTAAAGGATGAGGTGTAACTTAAATGTTTATTGAAGAATTTATTTCATTTTCTTTGTAATATCTTATCGTAATGAATAATAATCAATCCCTTTCACCCCTTTTCTTGTTTATATGTCAACATATTAGCTTTATTGTGAGTTAAGTCAGGGGCGTAACCAGGAATTTATATTCGGGTGGACTGACTTAACCAGGAATTTATATTCGGGAGGCCCCGAGCTGAATTTTTTTGAGGTTATTTTTGAATATTTACTTAAAAATAATGTTAATTAAAAAATATAGGAGCAAAATAATGCTCAAAATAATGGTTCGTATAGTTTTTTATGTTTTTGAAGTGGATCATTGAGGTTTGATTGTTTGGAAGGGCTAACTTTTTATTTATTGGGTGGGCTGTGATGTATTTGACTTTCAAATTTATACAATTTTTTTTTTTTAAAGTGACCCGGGCTTGAGCCCGGCCTAGCCCTCCATATGGCTATGCCCCTGAGTTAAGTTATCTGCCCACCACCTACAATTTAAGAATCAAGGTGCAATTTCAAATAACCTCTGGGAACTACTATTTTGTTACAAAGATTCCCTTTGAAACTTTTTAGTGACATTTTAAGCAAAATGTAAAAACTGTATAGTTCAATTTGTTTCTTGCATGAAAAGTAGTTCATGTTTTTATTTTTCCTTTCCAAAATGTGCATATTTCAGTGAAAACTTCAATTTTGGGATAGAGTAATAGCACTTAGCACAAATTGTTCTATTTTTTTTTTTTTGGAAAATATCTGCAAATAAATTTTAGGCTTATTTTGAGTTTTGCTCCCGCTTTTATGACCAATTTTACAATACAACCTCACTTTTTTAAAATTTTGCAGTGCACCCCCATTCTATTAACTATCGAGCTAAATCGTTAATATTGTTTACATTTTGTGCTTTCCTTCCACTTTTATGGTCAATTTTGCAAGAGACCCTCATTTAAAAAAAAAATCATTACAATCCCAAATTGTTAACACTCCAATTTTTTTTATTTCCATATATAAAGAAACTTCATTGGTGTATATTTATAAAATTTGATTTTCTTCGAAATAATTGAAAAAGTCCAAAAAATCAGAAATTTAGGAATAAAATAAAAAAAATAAAAATTTCTAATTAGCATCAATAAAAAGGCAGAATGTATAAATTCAAATATGTAAAACAAGTCAAAATTTTGCTTATTTATAAATTACGGATATTTGGCCTTTAGTCCCCAAGGTTTTGGCCCGTTTGGATATTGCCCTCCATTATTTTTCATTCTTGGGCTTTGGGGTCCATCTTCAATCCAAAAAATGAGAATGGACCCCCAAAAGCCCACAAATTGATAATAGTAGAGGTCATTGTAAAAAATTGAAATTTTTGGGGACCTAAAGGCCGAATACCTCTATGTATTCTTCTCCAAGAGGAAGAGGGACAAGTGGACATTAAATCAAAATGAAGTCTCAAAAAAATTACAGATCATTAAGTCAGTAAAATAAACACGATTAAATCAATATATCAAGGAGTCACAAGTATAACCAACAATACTTCAACAGACTATATTTCCATAGAAGACATTCAAACCTACAATTGGGACAAAAAATTTACTTCATAGTTTAAGGTCCATGTCCCTATCAAAACAAAATTTCCTTCATACATGTATAAAATACAAATTACTTATTTTTTAATAGGACGTATTGAAACGAAAATATACTTTCATGTGACCTGTTGGAGCACAAAAAAATCCATCAATTGGTAAAATCACCTTAGGGTCCGTTTGGCAATCCAATTCCAAGGCTTGGAATTGGAATTGGAAGGCCAATTGTAATTCCGTGGAATTCAAATTGGCCTTCCAATTCCAATTCCAAGCTTTGGAATTGGGTTGCCAAACGGGCCCTTAGTGTATTTAGTTGTTGTTACAGGCACCCCATATTTTTGTTCCTAACACCCATATGATATTTCAAGTGATTTACTACCAATTGCACCAAAAAATTAAAACCTAACTTTCATTACTTGTTTAATATTATTATACAAAAAATACAAAAATAAACTATCCCTCTAAAACCCCAACTCACAATCTCACTATGAGGTATACACTATGTACCAATAATGTCCTTTATCAATTTTGTTAATAGGTACAAAATTGATCAATTTCGTTAATAGTTACAAAATTGATCAATTTCGAACATGTACTAAAACACAATTATACAATTCGCTATTTATAAAGTTTGAACCCATATATTTTTGTAAAAATTCCATAATTTAACTAACATAGTAATTTATTGTAGATACGTGTAAATTGTATAGTAAGTGAATCAAATTATTACATAAGAGTATAAAAAATATTAAAAATAAATAATTTAGAATTATACGACTTTAAATTTATTTTAAAAGGACATAACCAAATTGCTCTCACAAATTAAATATTTAGATTTTAATGGTAGTTTTTATAATTTAGTATTTTTATGGTCATTTTTGTCTCCACAAAATGTATTCTAAGAATAAAGTAGGAATCTTGCATATATTTCATGAATTTTGATTCCACCCACTTTTCCATCGATGAGGTAATCTAATTCAATTGAAGTTCACATTTCCATGTAACTTATCCTTACATCAAACGTAATAATCTTATATTTTCTCACGAATATTAAAAATGAATAATAATTCACCCAACTTTATCGTTTACTGAACAAGGCCTAATGATACGTATATTCTCGATAACTTCAAACCCTAGAAAAACCCTCCACCATTTGAGAGCATTTTAAGTGATTTTTTTCTTCATATTTAGGAGTATTGTGGTGGTGTTTATTGCATTTGTATAACCAACATTAAAATATCTGAGTGCCTTCAAACCCCAACTAGAGCTCACTTTGATTCATTTGAGGTATTATTTTAGTTATATCAAATGTATTCCAACTTTTGAAACATAACAGGGACGATGACTTTGCACGATGATTTGTATTACACCCCTAACTTTTATAGTTGGTTTGGCGTTACCCCCTAACTTTTTTTTAAGGTTTGTATTACACCCCCAATCTTTATTCATCGTTAGTTAAACCGTTGGTTTTAATATTTTATCATGTTAACTTTTCAGTTTTTTTTTACCATAAAAATAGAAAATAAAAATAAAAAAGAATTTTGATAAATAAAATTTTTTAAAGTGTCAGAAACAAAATATATAAATGGGGTTATTGATTCTTAATGAGAATTTTGAAATTAAAAACTAAAGAAAGGCCAAAAAATTATTTACATATATTTAATATTTCAACTATTGTATTTACACACACACAAAGGCGTGCACAAACACCCACAAACACCCACAAACACCCACGCCCTATATATATATCTATATAATATGAGACAATGGTGTTATGAATAGTAACTCATGCATGATAAACATGCATGACATTTTATGTGTTGCATGCATGGCTTTTTTTATTAAAATATTTTTCTTTAATTTTTTTAATATATAAATATATATATATATATATATATATATATATATATATATATATATATATATATATATATTTTTTTTTAAAAAGGCAGGTTATTATGGACTGGGTTTTATCACGGGGGAAAATTTATCGCCGTGCCCTCGGGCATGGACATCCGCTAGTGTATATATATATATATATATATATGTTATATGTATGTATGTTATAGTAAAGTAAGAAGATTTTTGTGATGTAATGACTTAGTTACCAATAATGGTGCCACATTATGGTGCTTATATTACTCAATGGAAGGGTCTAGAAGTACATGGTAAAAAGTAAAATAAGTCTAATAACTAAAGCCCAAGAAACAAGTGGGTTTAATAATAAAATACTATAGTACTAATTTGATATCCAACACTTCCCCTCAAGCTAGAGAGAAGATATCTACCAAGCCCAACTTGCCAATAGATGAGTGAAGTAAAGAAGGCCCAACTGTCTCGGTGAGACAATCTGCAGTCTGAGCTGATGAAGGGATGAATGATGCCTGTGGATACTTTCTCCAAGAGAAAGTGAATAACCACCTTAATGTGTTTGGTTCTCTCATGAAGAACCGAATCAGATGATAACATAATGGCTGATTTGTTATCACACAACAAATCAGAAGGGTTGTCCTCGACAAAGCCTAGCTCACCCAAAATCGATCGAAGCCACAAGTGCTCTCATATACCATGAGCCATAGCACGATACTTCGCCTCCGCTGAAGAACGAGAAACCACAGCTTGCTTCTTACTTTTCCATGATAGAAAGTACATAAGCTAGAAGTAGAACGCCTATCAGTCCCGTATCCCGCATAATCAGCATCAGTGAAGCAAGATAGACTCCTTTGGTCTCTTG
Source organism: Sambucus nigra (assembly GCA_949130495.1). NCBI lineage: Eukaryota > Viridiplantae > Streptophyta > Magnoliopsida > Dipsacales > Adoxaceae > Sambucus > Sambucus nigra. The sequence goes on along the minus strand of OX422223.1, from coordinate 38,914,459 downwards.
AAGCGTAGAAGAGACCAAGACCCGATGAAGACTTGAGATACTTCAAGATATGATAAACAACATCAAGATGGGCGGTGCGAGGAGCATGCATGAACTGATTCACAAGACTCACAACAAAGGCTAAATCAGGACGAGTGTTGGTCAGGTAGATAAGATGGCTAAAACGCTGATATTTAGACGGCTCAAAAAGTAAATCCCCAGACTTAACAGTTAACTTCACATTCGGATCCATAGGAGTAGAAGTTGGACGACAACCAATCATCCCCGTATCCTGTAACAGATCAAAAGCATATTTCCTTCGTGACTAGGAAATCCCACGACGAGATCTCGCAACCTCAATTCCCGGAAAATACCGAAGAGTACCCAAGTCCTTAAAATAAAAACTGCTCCAATGTCCTTCTTTACCTGGGCAATCTCCTCTTGATCATCACCGGTAATAATGATATCGTCAATATAAATCAAAAGGATAATGCACCGGCGGTCGGACTGATATCGAATAAAGCAAGTATGATCGGGCTGACATCTGGAGAATCCCATAGAGGTAATCACCCCACTAAATCAGCTAAACCAAAGTCGGGGAGACTGCTTCAACCCGTATAAAGATTTGCAAAGATGACAAACCTTGACCACATACTCCTCCTCAACCAGAAAATTGGGAGGAGAAGCCATATAAATCCTCTCAGTCAGATCCCCATGAATAAAAGCATTCTTAATATCCAATTAATTCAACAACCAAGAGTAAGATGCGACAAGAGATATAAGTAAATGAACAAATATTATATTAGCAATCGGGGCAAAGGTAGAACCAAAATATTTTTCCAAAATATGAGTAAAGCCACGTTCCACAAGACGAGCCTTATATCGGTCAATGGAGCCATCAGCAAAATATTTAACACTAAACACCCATTTGCAACCAACAAAATTCTCCCTTGGAGGAAGAGGCACAAGTTTTTTTTTCAAGCATGGAAACCCCAGGAGCAGAAGTAGTAGGATTTATTCTCATAATAATAATAAATAAAGTAAAATATGTCGAATTTTTTTGCGAAAATTCTAGAATTCAAAATAAATGTCCGATAGCAAGTTATCAAGTTGATCGGTTAGGATGAGAAGAAACTCTCACATCCGGTTCTGTAGTTGAGATGGAATTCAGAACCAACCATCAAATATAGCCCCTAAAGAATCAGATTCCGCCAACAAAATTCTTCCCTGGAGGAAGAGACACTAACTCCCAAGTATCATTATTTTCCAAGGCATCCATCTCAGTTTTCATGGCCGCTACCCACTTAGGATTCTGGAGAGCCTCATGTAAAGATTGGGGGATAAAAAAAGAGTTAAGATAACCCAAAGAATCACGATAGGATCCTGAAAGACTTTCATAGGAAAGATGCTCGAGAATAGAATGGTTAATGCTACAAGAGTTTGCATAACGAGTAGGAAGGCGTAGATCACGAGTGGGATAATGAGATTGAAAACCAAAAATAGGTGGGGGAGGGGGGACTGAACAACATAAATAGGTGGTGCCACATTATGGTGCTTATATCACTCAATGGAAGGGTCTAGAAGTACATGGTAAAAAGTAAAATAAGTCTAATAACTAAATCCCAAGAAATAGGTGGGCCTAATAATAAAATAATATAGTACTAATTTGATATCCAACATAGTATACTCATCTTATTCTGATTTCCAAAACACATTATGTGTATCCGTCCTTAAGGTCCTCGTTCTATCGAAGATACCAAATATCTAACAGAGAAGCCTAGTGTTTTTTGTTCTTCATTTTTAACATCTCAAAACATTTTTAGGAAAAAAAAGGCTAGGTTAAATCCTTCTCCATTTTTTTTCTTTCTTATTCTTCTTTGCATTTTTGAACAAACTTTCATTGATTGATCAATAACAATGAGGAAGAAGAAATTTTATAAGTCATTAAACAACTTTGTCACTTTTATTCAACTTAGGACCTTTATTTCTTTTGATATTTTGTGATTGTGTGTTTCAGCAAGAGGTTCTTCATTTTAGAAAGGAGAAAAATTCCAACTTGGTTTGAATAGCAACATTATTGATCAGTTGGTCAAGACATAAGATATATTGATATTCTTGTCGATATTACAGAGATCAATGACGGGATAACAATTGGTGAAAAAAGGGTGAGGTGTGAGTTATCGTATTGTGTGATCGTCAAACATTTATCCATTCTCTAAGTCTTTGATAAGTTATTAGCGAGATTGTTGGATTGACCGAAGGTTGCTTCCTGTTAGTAGGTAGTAAAATGCACTCTCAATACGTATCGTCAAGTATATTGGTGGGACAACGGGATTTGGTGTTTAATACCCACGTAGTACTAATACTTTTTTTTCTTCTTCTGATTGATCCCAATGTTGATTGGGCGGGAGATGTAGAGGGAGTACCTTCGGTGGTTGATTCCACTTAGGAAGTTTTTTGGTTTCTTGGCATGCTACGAAGATATATTGCATATCTTTGTCCAACGCCAAAGAGGAATATATTGCGGTAGATAGTTGTTTTACTTAAATACATTGGATGAAACATATTTTGGAAGATTATAACATTAATAAAGATTTCATGACTATATATTGTGATGATACCAGTGCAATCTAAAAATACAATTCAACATTCACGCACGAAAAACATTGAAATTCACCTTTATTTTATTTGAGATCTTTTTGAAAACAAGGTGGTATCATTAAGTTATGTTTCAACTGAACTTCAATTACTAAATATCCAAACTAAACCATTCGATTAAAATAGTTTTAAGTATGTTACATCATTATTATGTATTTTCATTATTGATTGATTGGTTAATGACATGACTAGGATATAAGAGCTTTGTCTTCATAATTGCTATATATCCCATCACATATTTTTTGTTTGAGTTTGATTTTATATGTTGCCATAAAAATATTTTGATGTAATCATTTATATTCTCTTTAGATGATATAGTCCTTTTCGTATCTTATATATCACTTGACTATTTTGATCATTTTATTTTTTATTTTTTTGGGAATATTATATTTGCTTCAATAGATTGATTCTATTATCTTTTTTATGTCTTATGAACTTTGAGATAAATTGTAATATGTAACTCATGCGCATATCTTGTTTCACTTTACACCGCACTACACATTGATTATATATTATAATGAAGAACTGCTATGAACTTTAGCCTCGTGCCTTTTCCCAACTTCTCCCAAGTCTAAATGATGTTAGGGTTTTCTTTTTGGTTTTAATTAATGCCTTAATTATTAACCTAAAGACTTATATAAAAGTGCCAATCCATCACCTCCCCTAAAATGGATCCAAAATACTACTCGGATTGATCCAAAATGCCTTAATTAATGCCTTAATTATTAAAATAGTTTTAAGTATGTTACATAATTACCATATTTTTATATTCATGAACCGTGTGCTCATTTTTATTAAAATGTTGATTTTGGATGAAGACTTCTTAAATATGTTGACTTTCATTAGAAGTTTGCAGGAGCGGTACAATCATTCACCTAATTTTCCTCTCCTCGACTGAAATATAGGAAGAGATCAACATTCAAGAAGAATAACCTCTCTCCTCACATTTCTTATTATTGTTACTATGAAGAAAGGAATTCAAAAATTTCCTATCAACGGTGGACCCAACACGAGCCCGTATACCGATATGAGGATAAAAGGGATTTCTCCACATATTTATCACGACCTGGGTAATATCATAAAACAAAAAACAAATTTTATAATGTTCAGCTTGGTCAGCGATAGGTATTGCACATGTTTGGGGCTTCTCGACCACCTATTACTGTGGCAAAACCATCACTTTAATAATCTCACTTGAGTTACTACCATCTTTATAATGTTCAGCTTGGTCAACACCAGAATGGAGGATTTGTGATTTCTTGCTCACGTCCTCAGATGGAGAACTTTAGTTTTCCCATTCTGACTTTACTAAAATAAACACTTACGCCCTTGCTGATTGGTTGATAATGTCACCTCTTTATATTTTTTCATACTTCAAAACTTTATGTTGAGGCTGATATTTAAAACCAAACTTTGAAACAGATACTTCAAACCAAGTATTTATTGTAGAGTTTGAATTATATTGCATAAATTTTAGACTGGACCATATGCTTTACATCTTGAATATATTCGGCAATAATCTTCTCATCTTATATATATTCGACATAAAATTTATTATTTTTTATGTTGAAATTTTCATTGCTCGATAGTTGAGCGGATACGTATCATAAATTGTTTGGCCCAATAAATCAATATCATGATAATTTCTATTTGATTTGCCTCAACAAATAGTCGAGCAACTTATTAACTTCCACTGGTACATGATTCAGTCCCGACGAATGCTCAGCCATAATCTTAATCTCCTGGAAATCTTATTAATGCTCCGACAGATGGCCGAACACGCTACAACAATTTAAAACCCGAAAAATGTTGGGTCAAGATGATTTATTATAACTGATGGATACTTGAGTGTTGATATTTCTTCAACTTCATTATTAATTATCTGACTTTGATTCTTTACTTGAAGGATGGTTATGCATATTCCAAATTCATCTCGGTAGAAGATCGAAAAAATAATTATTGTCATATATTTAGTCCCAAAGATATCTGCCACACTAATTATATTTTATCCCCAACGGATGGTTAGTCGGGATAATCTTTATCTATATTCAATATCGAAATATGGTTGCCATAGTCTATTGTTAATCGAAATTACATTTATTATTGATACCCTAATGAATGGTGTGGAAATCTATTTTTCTTTGACGATACAGGATCATTCGTAATATTTACTCGATCCCCTTAGGCATTATTCAAAGACCTAGACAGATGGTCGGCCCTCTCATTATTTCTCAGGATTTATTACTAGCTTCAATAAATAAATGATGCAATTTATATTATGTGAATCATCACAATTGAGCCCCAACGGACTACTATTCTTATTTTACTCAACCTCAACTAATGACTGCATTTTCATTTATTATATTCCAACTAAGTCCAGATGGATGGTCGGGCATTATTATTATTGACATGATAATATTATTATTCTTTTGTCTCTTCATAACCCCAAATAGGGGCTCCATAGTTATATTTACCTGTTCACTGCAACATTAGTTAAGCAAGCCTCAACGCATTAATGCTTCACAGGCCTGTGGTCGGCCTCTCTAATTGGGCCATTTACCCATCAACAAATAATACTCACTTGCACGAATTATTAGTCGTATAAAAAAATCCAGAAGAAGTGCATCCCAACAAAAATTGGTCTAGAATTGAAGACATCTCAGCAAAGCACCTCAGCTGCACGACCAAAATTAAACTTCCTGTATGACCTCATCTTCGGACAGATCACGAACAAGAAGTTCACCAAATCTAGGAAATCTGTTGCAGTCTTATGGATGATAAGATCCTAACATACTTGACTAACGCATGGACAAGATCCTAACATCAAACTTCATGTATAACTTCGCCTTTGACAAGTCAAGAATAAGAAGTCAGTAAAACTTCATGTATAAACACAAGAAGTTTTAACTGACTGAGTTAAAATATTAGAATAATTATGCATTCCTACTACACTTGGTCTCTACTGATAATCAATGCTACAACTTAGATCAACAAAACTATTTACAGTTTTATCTAAGAACAACATTAGTAGAATCTAAGGCATTACAATCATCACTTACTCGACTAACTAGTTTACACAGATTACCTAGTCGACAAGCTAATTAAAAACTAATCGCAAGCTTAAATAAAGATCAACTAACTATTCCAACACCAATTGCTTCAGCAGGGCAATACAAAAGCAGAAACAGTCATTACAAGGAAAAAACAAAGCTTTTAGAAGTCATTCCACAGGACATTTCCCATCGGCCTTCTTAGAAGTGGTTTTATAGGACGTTTTCCCTCGACCTTATCCATTCCAGTAAATGCAACATCAAGGGTAGAGAAACCAGAGTACCGGAGTACCTTTTGGCGGTTCGCAATTTTTCAAACTATCTTAAAAAATGCCACTGTACTGATACACCGGAAAGACGATATCCGACCTCCACCAATTTGGACATCGAGCACTTTTTCAGAATGAATACTCCATCCTTTCACTAAATTATCAAGCATGGAGCATTGGGGGATTTTATTGTATGTAAAATTTACTCCCTTTAGTGGACCAATGAGAAATGGACACCCGTTATGTGGTCGGCTCCCGAGACAATTGGTCGGCCAACCGAGCGACCAACCTAAATAATATGAACCATCAACAATATTAAAAGACATTTGTGTGGAGTCACCAACAGTCATTGTACCCGTGAATACCAACATTTATATTTATTGTATATAGATGTAAATGCCTAAATATATAAAGGCATTCAATATCTTGGACTCCTAACCACTATAAATACATGATATCCCATAGCTCAAAGAGATAATTGAATCATTCTCAAGCACACCCAACTGTGCTATTGTAACCACTAAAAATAATAGAAACAATGGACGTAGGCTTTCTTCATAGCCAAACCACTTTAAAAATCTTTGTCTCTTGTGTGTTTGTTTATATTGCATATTATAATTAATCCATGATTGTAAATCTGGATCCAATTCATTTTTTGACATCAAGACCCATATCTCACAAGGTAAAAGAAAAAACTCACATACGCCTACGATAGTGTGCAATGACTGGGGCGCCCATACACCCTATACCAAGTGTACACACACACACAAATATCACATATGTAACACATTTATACATACCAACTCAACCACATATATAATTCATGACTATAATGTAAAAGTATACTCTAATATCTTACTAACCGCGACTAAACTCTTCTTTAAATTACCCCACTCATTCAACTAATGGTGTGAACATCCCTCATTGCTCTTGACGTTGCACTCCTTGACCTCGTTATCCTTAAATCATATAATATCTCACCGCTTGATGCGTTACATCTCCACATAAGTAATGTATAACGTATTAAACAAAATGCCCTAGAGCCCAAACGTATCTCAGTCGGTTATCGAGACTCGTCCTCCCGATACACTACTGCGTATTTCAGTGGGTTATTGAGATTTATTGGCCCAAGACCACACACGAAACAATGCATCAACCACACAAATCTCAACTTGTGATAATTCTAACAAAAGGCTCACCCCTTCCAAGAGTGATACAAAATCCGTTAAGTTAATCGATCCAACAATGCTAAAAACATCATGATTTTCTCAAATATCCAACAGGAAACCATATGCCCATCCTTAAATCCAATCGAGTTCTTAACCACTCTTAAACCTCTGAACATCAATCCCTCCAATAAGTGTCTACTATCACCAGTCACCCTGACAATGTACCTATGCTAGCACCATACGTGACTATGCATAACTTCATGTAACCAAGACATCACTAGTCATAAAATTCTCACAATAACCAAAATGTTTACAATACAAATGCTTCTCATCATGCATCCTGACATACTAAGATAAATTCATCACCGGCTAACCATCCTATGTATCCATCCTATAAAATATGCCATAACTAGTATATAGCCATATAAGTATTCTGAACTTGAAAATCACCTCCAATAGACATACCCATGTCATAAGCCAAAATCATTATCATCATCACATTCACTATGAAAATCCATCGTAAGGCATTACCATCGAGTTTTGCTTCAGAGGAGGTGCCTAGAAGTCGCACGTAGTGTAAAACTATATCATTTTTGTTTCTAATTGTTTTCTTGACATGCGGGGAGTCCTAAAATGGTCCAAAAGTATCTTGTACGGGGGACTACGGAAGGCAATAAAGTGTCGTAAGCAAAAATTATTATCATAATCACATTCACTATGAAAACTCACAGTAAGGCATTGCCACTGAGTTTTGCTTCGGAGGGGATGCCTAGATGTCGGGCGTAGTGTAAAACTATATAATTTTTGTTTTTAATGTTTTCCTGACACGTTGGGAGTCCTAAAATGGTCCAAAAGTATCTTGTGGGGGGGACTACGGAAGGCAAGAAAGTGTTAGTTTGACCTATCAGGAAATTGGTTATCTTTAAATAATTCATGAGTTTTTCTTTGAACGGAATACCTAGAAGTTGTGCGTAGTGTAATACTATAACATTTTTGTTTCTAATTGTTTCACTCATGCATTGAGAGTCCAAAAATGGTCCAATAATATCTTGTACAGGGGACTACGGAGTGTAAGAAACTGATAGTTTGACTTACCCAAAAATAGGTCATCTTAAAAAAATTCACGAGTTTTGCTTTGGAGGGGATACCTATAACTCTCGCATAGTGTAAAACTATAATATTTTTGTTTCCAAGACTCACTTGGAGTCCAAAAATGGTCTAAATATATCTTTACGAGGGACTATGGTGGGCAAGAAACTGATAGTTTGACCCATTGGTCAATAAGCCGTCTACAAATAATTAACATGTTTTGCTTCAGAAGAGATACCTAGAAGTCGCTCGTAGTGTAAAACTATAACAATTTTGTTTCTAATTATTGTCCTGACACATTGAGAGTCCTAAAATGTTCTAAAAATATCGTTTCGTGGGACTACGGAGGGCAAGAGATCGATTGTTTAACCTACTGGGAAATAGTTCATCTTAAAAAAATGCGAGTTTTGCTTCAGAGGGGATATCTTGAAGTCACGCGTAGTGTAAAACTATATCATTTTTATTTCTAATTGATTCTTTGACTCATTGGAAGTCCCAAAATGATCCAAAAGCATCTTGTACGTGGGATTACTGAAGGCAAGAAACTGATAATTAGACCTATCATGAAATTAGTTGTCTTCAAATATTTCATAAGTTTTGATTCAAACGAAATACCTAGAAGTTATGCGTAGTGTAATACTATAACATTTTAATTTCTAGTTATTTTCCTCATGCATTGAAAGTCCCAAAATGGTCCAATAATATATTGTATGGGCGACTATAGAGGGCAAGAAACTAATAGTTGGTCTTACCCGAAAATAGGTCATCTTAAAAAAATTCATGAGTTTTGCTTCGGTGGAGGATACCTAGAACTCGCGCATAGTGTAAAACTATAATTTTGTTTTCTATTTTTTTCCATGACTCATTAGGAGTATAAAAATGGTCCAAATATATTTTTACGGGGGACTACAGAGTGCAAGAAACTGATAGTATTACCCACCCAAAAATAGGTCGTTTACAAACAATTCATACATTTTATTTCAGACGGGATACCTCTAAGTCGCGCGTAGTGTAAAAATATAGTAATTTTGTTTCTAATTGTTGCCCTGATGCATTGGGGGTCCCAAAATTGTACAAAAATATCTTTTTCAAGGGACTACACAGGGAAAGATACTGATAGTTTGACCTATCGAGAAACAGGCCATCTTTAAAAATACGAGTTTTGCTTAGGTGGGGATACCTAGAAGTAGGACATAGTGTAAAACTAACTAGAAGTCAGATGTAGTGTGAAAAACCTGGGTGGTCCCTAATGCGTGTTGTAGACACCCCATTCTGTCACCCCCTAACTCTCCTTAGGTCCCTAGTACCTCCCTCCATCACTACAAACCCAGGTTATGTCCCGAGTACTGACCTAGAAGCCATCAGGCACTCCCTGGCTCAGTTTGACCAAAAATTAAAACTCTTCATCTCAACTGAGACTGGATGAATCTTTGAAGGGCACTAAATAACCTTTCCAACAGTCCATACCATGCGCGATTCCGACTTACCATGCGGACGAACGCTCCGTTTGCGTCCGAAACTTGACCTAGAGGCCACCGGGCGCTCCCGGGCTCTATTTGACCTATGCCAACTCTTCAGATTGACCGAGGCTGAATGAATCTTTGAAGGGCACTGAATCCCCTTTCCAACGGTCCATCCCGTGCACGATTCTGACTTTCCATGCGAACGAACGATCCGTTTGACTCCAAGAGGTCACCGAATGCTTCTCGGTGCCGATTGACCAAAGTTAACTCTCCAAACCGGGTCAAACTCTTTGGAATGTCAAAGTAAATCTCCTAACCTTTACAACAGTCTACCCCATGCGCGATTCAGACTTACCATGCGGATGAACGATCCGTTTGCGTTTGAACGATTCCCCATCCAATGGATCGACAAACGCTTCCGAGCCATATTTGACCCAAAGTCAACTCTCGAACCCGGGAGCGGTAAAAAGTATTTTCAAAGGTCTCTGAATTATCTTTCCAACGGTATGCCCCGTGCATGATTCTGGCCAACATTTTTCTCTCGGCGGCCGATTTTCTAAAAAAGCCTGAACCGCACTGCCAAACGGCAGGTTCCAGACCCTGCCTATCGGCATCTGTCGATAGGCAGGAACAGTCTATGCCGATCGACAGTGACCTGATCCTATAAAAGGAGGCCTTCACCTCATTTGTAAGGAGAGCCCAGATCTGATAAAATTCACTCTGAACGAATCCCAGAAACCTCTCTCGAAGGCAACGTGATTTCAACCTCCAAATCCCCTTTTTACTTCCACTTTTCATCATCCTTTTCATCAAACTTGGTGAATTAACCACTCTCCATCATCATCCAAGTGAAAGGGATGCTCTCCCACATTTAAGATCAAGCTTAAGGTCTCCAAGAAGGTCCAACTATCTCTTAAATTCTCAATAACTTGTTTTATTACTTAGCATTCTTATTATCTCATCTCACACATCCTAATATACTTTTTATTTAGTATTATTGCACATCTCTTATTTTCATATAAACAAAACCCAAAAAACAAGAAAAAGAGGGTTTGCTCATAAATTCCAAATAGGGATTCTCACACTTTTTTCCACACTTTTCTCACAACTAAAACACTTTTTCTACACACAAACACACATTCACAAATAAGAGATCCCCCATTTGGATTTATGGGATAAACCCCACACCTCGTTTTGTATGCGAACTACGTGGACTTTGATGCCTTTATAGGCTACGTAGGCGTCTCGGGGTAAAACTCGAGACTCGAGTCCTTTTTCTCACTTTTTCTCTTATTTCCTATCTTCTATGCATCCAATTTTCTTATATTATAACTATATATTTGTTCTTAGTGACGTATTACCCCATACGCATTATCGTTCCATTATAACAATCAACGTAAGGGTAATCGCGTAAATCTTATTTTCTAATATTATTTTAATACCTTCCTACGGATGACTCACTTTATCTCTTCCATGATACAAGTCGAGGATTCCTATCTCCATTATATATATACACATGCACACATATCCCGAGGGGAAATATAAAGGAAAATAGCAAATATCCATGAAAGACCGAAAGGGCGGAATGGGTGCCTAACACCTTCCCATTTCGTAACTAAGCCTTCAAACCCTTATCGAATCATTTTGGTTTCGCATGCACCAGTATGTATTTGGATGCCATCCTTCGGGATGGCTTCCCCTTTTTTCTTTTGTCTGTTTTGAGTAAAATAGACTGGCGACTCTAAATCTCTCTACATTTTTACCTCATCTCAAAAGGACGCTGGCCGAAGTGCTCCCGAGAGGGATGACCGGGACTCAAAGGATCCTTTCCCTTCGTGCGCCCACCCCAGCGCGGCGAGGATCGAGGATGGACATAGTGGCGACTCTACTGGGGACTTGTGTTTGTTTTGAGGGCTTGACTCTATTTACATGGATATTATATTTGTTTATATTTCCCCCCATATCTGCATGTTCCCTTTTTCCATGTGTATCCCATGCTTGTGCTTATGTTCACACACTTGTAGAAAATTCTCCATGTACACTTCACACCACGTGCACCTAGGATCACATATATCCACATGTTGCACGCATCACCCATCCGTACTTGGTGTACCTTTTTAGGGTACTTATACTTTGCTCCCTGTTTATCATAATCAAGAAAGGCATTCTCATCATAAGATACTAATAAGAGAATCATGCACGATTCACACGACATCACCAAAGAGCATTGTTATTGACCAAATTGCATCCATTAACTGGAGGGTCACTTCATGATGGGCGCTGGTTCGACAGGTCGCAGTTAGCCTAAGCGATATGACTCTCACCTTCCATTGGCTAAGTACCTTTGACATATATCGAACGGTTCTCCCGCATCGTACCGCTTGATCGAAGTCATGAAGGGAGGTATATCACTGGGAATTCGTTCACGTACGCCTTGTATATCGAATTCGCTCTCACACGTACCGTCCCCACGAGGTATATGGTGAGGCAATTCACGTACACTCAGGTATATCAAATGGCTTGTCCACACGTACCGATTGCCCGCAAGAGCAAGACGTATATCGTGGAAGTCACGCCAAAGGGGGGAACCCATGCCGATTCACCTAACCAACTGTATACCTGCATATAGGTGTCAAACCTAGGACACGCACTTTAGATTGCCGGTTTCAACCCGAAACTCTGCCGAAATTCCAGGTCGGCCTGCCACCCAATTTTTGCGCATTTTTAAAACGGGACCCTGTCCGTGAGCCTGGTTACCAGTCCAAACTTTAGCTTTGCATATATTAAAAATGCCACTTTTCCAGGCTCGGGTTCCGTCCGGCATTGCATTTAGGAGAATTAAATACAAGTGAGAACATAATAATCATAATAATCATGCTGAGTTCCATCTCCAAAAACATTTTTCCCTTCTTTATCAAAAATCCAAAAGCATTTTTCCCTTTTTTATCAAAAAATTCAAAAACATTTTCCCCTTCTTTATCAAAAATCCAAAAACATTTCTCTCTTCTTTATGAAAAATCCAAAAATAGTTCTTCCTTTTTTCTCAAAAATTAATCTCATCCTACGCTTTCTCAGGTCGATTGCAAGCCCTTGGCTTGGCTCCCTATTGGCTTCGGTCTTTAGTCAAAACACCCCGAATTTTTGTTCGTTCCTCTACTACTTCTTCTGAGTCCGAAATCCATTCACCTTCCATGGAGAATACAGATCAAACACCAGTTATACAGCCGGATATGATGACAGTCCTAGCTCAGCTCGTGTCTAAGATTGACAACCTCCAAACTGAGGTTCGAGAAATGCAACGAAACCAAGTTCCTATTCCTTAAGAGCCCGAGGCCCTATTCCCTCGTGCTATGGGCCCACTCAAACCTATCTGGGTTTTAAAAGAATATCAGCACGCTCCACGTGCCCCTCCTGCCAATGGGCCACCGCCTACCCAGCTTCCAATGCCAAATATTGCTCAGCCTATGGCTAACCTGCCTATGGCCGTTGATCCAAAAGAGGAGGAATTGAATAAAGTCAAAGAGGATCTCAAGAAGCTCACCAAGAAGTTTGACCAAGTCAGGATCTCTGGTAATTACATGGACTACACCCACATGCCTCCTTATCCTAAAGCGAGGTTACCCGAGAAGTTCAAGATGCCGAATATCGAGAAGTTCGGAGGGAGTGGATCGTCAATTGTTCATCTTCGTAGTTATCATCGTTCCATGACTCTACTAGGGTCTTCTGAAGAAGTGATGGCCCAATTGTTTAAGAAAACATTGAAGGATAGTGCCCTTCGATGGTTTTTATCTCTTGAGGAATCTAGAATCCGTAGCTGGGAGGATGTAGCCCGAGAATTCATGTCGCAGTACAAATACAACGAAGAGCTTGAGGTCATCCGTCGTGATTTAGAGATGCTCAAACAAAACCCTGGGGAATCAGTCGATAACTTCATAACCCGGTGGAGGGAGCATGTAGCTATCATGACCAATCGGCCATCCGAAGAAGAACATGTCAACATAGTGAAGAAGAACTTCTTTCCCCATATCAGAGCAACGATGGGAGAATAATACTATCCCCACTTTCGATCTCTCAGAGTGGCTGGAGTGGAAATCGAGGAAAGCCTCGTTAAAACAGAGGTTGAACCAAAGAAGGTGTCCGGACAGTTCATTCTTAGAAAGTATGACAAACCTGCCAGTGCCACCGTCTCAACCATCAATAACATCTCTCAACTAACCACATCATGGGCACCAGAAAGCCTCCTTGCCCCCATCTGAAGGGAATACACTGAGCTCCATACTCCCCTCTCCAAAGTTTACTAAGCCCTGTTAAGCCAAACCTCATCAAACCCTTGGATCCACGTCCATTGCCAAATCCACTCCCAAGAAACTTCAAGACCGATGCTCATTATGCCTTCGACCAAACTTCTGGCCATATCACTGACCAATGCTTTCACCTTCAAAATATAATCCAAGATCTCATTGATCGGGGTACCATCGCCCCATCAGCCAATCCTAAGCCAAACACTACTCACAATCCACTTCCGAATCACACCAATGCCATCTTCTTGGAAGAAAACCCAGATTTCGATCCTTCAACTCAAATCACACCCATATACTCTCCTAAACCTCTTCAAATTTGCCCATATTTCCTCCTATACCCCACTAGACTCGCTGATTAAGCACTGTCACTCCTCACCAGAGCATGCATCGCTATTCGTACCCGTTCTAAAAATGAGAATATGGAATTGTCAGAGGTGTTAAACCAACTCCTAGAGTTCGGGATGAAATTTCCCTCACAGATGGTCATCGATTGCCAGAGGTTCAGTACACTGTTCTTGAAAGCACGAAAGTGGGCCCGAGATTCAGTCAGGTGGGTGGTACCAACCGACGAAGTCAACCTAGATGATGTTGTTCAGACTATGGCAGGATTATTCGGGTAAACTAACAACATTTACAGTATCACTGGGTTACTTGACGCTTTGAAGCTACAAGGGCATTTGGTCCCTCCAATCACACATATCCCCACAGAATGGGAGAACTTGTATGAAGAAGCAGTTGAAGTTGTGGAATGCATTAACTTTACATGCAAAGACAAAATTGTTGCCACCGGATGGGGGGAAGAATTCGAAGATTCGAGCGAAGAACAAGCTTCAGGTAGAGCTGGCCCAGTAGCCGACATATGTGGGATGATCTCATTTGAAGAACTCCTCGTAGAAATAAACACGGTGGCAGAACAACCTCAGATTGATGAGGAAACGAGATTCATGTTCTTTCCTTCCTCAGTAAATCACATGACCAGATCATGGAGACATTACTCGGTTCCAAGCTCACTACCAACAAATGACAAGGGGAAGGGCGTTAAAAACCTTCCTATGCCAGAGATGACCATTGAGGAAAGCAAGATCCTTGATCAACTGAAGAAAACTCAAGCTAACATCACTCTATGGGGGCTTTCCATGTCTTCCCAGCTGCACAGAAATGCTTTAATCAAGCTGCTCACTGAACCCATAGTTCCTCCTTCTACCACACCAAAAGAAGCGGTAAATCTGGTCGGATCCATGACCTCTACCCGAATGTTATCATTCTCTGAAGAAGAAATCCCCAGAGTTGGTCCAAATCATAATCATGCACTCAACATCTCCATCGAAGTTATGGGGAAGGCCGTGCCACTCTCCCTTATCGATAACGGATTCGCCTTGAATGTTTACCCTCAGAGAACCTTCAAGTGTTTAGGCCTGAAAGAAAGCGACCTCGATCCAACCTTCGTCGCCGTACATGCCTACGATAATACCCATCGTGAGGTGATGGGATCCATAAAACTTGTAATAGGGGTTGGCCCTATAAACCCTGTCGTTGAATTCCAAGTCATAGACATCCCAGCTTGTTTCAACCTATTGCTTGGACGCCCCTGGCTCCACAATATCAAGGGTGTGTCTTCCTCACTCCATCAAAAACTGAAGTTCTTCACCGACGGGCGAGTCATCACCATTTTGGGTGATGACGAAAATGTCAGGGGTGCAAGCACCAGCAGTCCAATTCTTGAGATACAACACGGGTCAAATGATATGCTCCTATCAGGATTCCGAGTTGAGCCACTCCTACTCTCGATAGGGGACGGTTTCAAAGAAAGGGTTTGTCCAGAATATGACCCTCATGGCAATGTCAATGTGATTCAGATGTTCAGAAATATGCACTTCATACTCGGACTGGGGCTAGGGTAAAGGCAACAAGGGATACTTGGGCCCATCGAACTGAAGAAAGATTTCCGTCCTTGTGGCTTGGGGTATCAACCATCAGAACAAGAGCTCAGAATGATCCACCAGTCTTGACCAAAGAGAAGATTAGACTGCATCCAAACTATCCCAGGAGACTCCTTGAATGGACGATTCATTAAAGAAGGCGAAGACTTCCCCTTTTCCGGTTTTCCAGAACCATGGTATGACCACACAGACAAGAAAATGAAGCCTGGAATGGAGATCTTTTTCCAAGATAGCTACCCATGGGCCGAAAGTTCCCCACACCGCGTACAACTGCTCATCAAAGATACCGATGAGACTGAGGAAAGTGATTCTGAAGATTCCTTCAACTTGTAGATACTGGGGCTGGCACTCTGCATGGTTGGTTCAGGTACTACATCAATGGATCCATCCCATCTGATTAAATCTGCTGACACTCCTCTCCTCAACTGGCATGCGACACCAGTTCTACCTCTTGAAATCCCCCCTAACCCCAATGTTTACCCTATTTCTTCTTCTGTTATCTATCCTTGCTCAAATGTAATCGAGACCTCTTTTGATGAGGTTCTCAATGCTGTTTTTCCTATCAATGAAATAAACGAGGATTTTGAGTATCTTACTGTGCCTTACTGTAATACCCCGTACTTTTATTGATATTTATTTATGGGATTAATTAAATTAAATGTGAATTAATTGAGAATTAATCCGGATAAAATACTAACGAGATGTGAGTTGGTATTTGATTATAATGTGGATATATGGCAGTATATGAATATTGAAAATATTCAAATTCTCGCAAGACTGAAATACGACAATTTGGGAAATTTTGTTGGGACGCGCGTGACAGTCGCGTTAGGAGGGTAATTATCGAAATTAAAAAGTGAATTTTATTTTTATCAACTTTATGGTCATTTCGAGTGAACCATCGTGTCCGGAAGGGTCGAGATAGTCAGAAAACACTAGCCGAGAGTTTAGTTTGGGTCCCGGGGCATTTTTAGGCCAAACCGGCAACCCGGAAGGGTATTTTGGTAATTTTAAAAATTAGGGAATTAAGACCCACGATTTTTAGTGTTGATTTATTTGTTTTTGGATAGGCCATTAGGGCCATGATCAGCCAAAAACATAGAGGGGAGTTACGTGAGTTAGAGGAGAGGTTACAAAAAGTCCCCAAACCAAAATCACCACCCACCACCACCAATTTGGACGGAATTGTGACCGGAATGGAGAGAGGACCAGCCCTTAAACGACAACAACGGATCAGAACTTCAAATTACAGGCAAGTGGTTTATCTTGCAAAGATTCAAAGCATATATTTTACATGTTTCTATAGAATTGGAGATTTCTCATAAATAATGAAGATTAAATGGATTTGAATGGTTTAAATCATAATTTGGGTAGGACTTTCATGTAGGTTTATATTTGAGATGATAACAACTACGAATTTATGATTAATGAGTAGAGAATTTCAAAATTTGAAGGAATTATGGGAGGTTCTTGAGGAAATAGGAAAAACTAGGTTTTATATGATTTTTGGGTAATTTGATCCATGAAAGTGATGTTATATGTTGATTTGATGAATCTAAAACGTGGGGAAATAAGTAAACATGTTAGTAGGATGATTAGTGTATCCATTTGAGAGTTTTGGACGTTAGAATGATGATTACGAAGAGTAAAAAGATGCAAACCCGTAACTGCTAAGGATTTCTGGGCTGATGCCTGCTTGATCGATCGATCGACTCAAGAATGTCGATCGATCGAAGGTTCGATCGATCGACCCCTTTTTATCGATCGATCGACCCCTGCTGTATTTTGACAATTGTTTCTCTTTAAGGTTTAATGATTATTCCAAAGCCGATGTTGGTTATTAGGAAGATTAATATGATAGTGTAGGACTTAATTAAAGTCAGTAGGGCCTTAGTTGTTATCGGAGAACGCTATAACTTATGGGATTAATTGATATTACGTGCGAGGGTCTACCGAGTGAGGTACGATTAGAAAACGTTCGAATTGGAACTACATTGAGAATTGAAGATGATGTAAGATAAGGGCAGTAACGGAGGGACTTTAAGTACTGAGATAACATTTGAAATTAATAAGAAATCTAGTAACCTTTTGAGTTAGGTTTAAGTACCCAAATTGATACGACGAGAGAGTTATCAAACGGAATATATATGATATGTAATACTCGAAGTAAATTTGACACATACGAGATTAACTAGATGAAAAGTGCGAACATCTATATTGATATATGATTACTTAGGTTGTGTGAATGCCTAGTGTATGGATTTCTTATGTGTATGACATACCTACCATACTTGCTATCACGGGAGGTTTACGTTCGCTTATGGCCCTCTAATCCTTGTGTGCCCGGATTTAGATTGGTACCTTGAGGACATAGTTCAAGAGAATGACTTATTTTTGAGTTAATAAGTCAGCTGACTATGGAGCGTAGGTATGTACGTGACCCATGGATATGTTGAATTATGTTCGCCTCCATTTTGTGTGTTGTGCTTATTCTAACAATTCCCGAGAGATTCGGAATTTGTAATCCTTATGTACGTGATGTACCGAGATGGATAGCAGAGTATGTGTGCACCGCAGCTTAGCCTCGGGGTGCTTGTATTGTATATTTATGATGTGAATGATATACGGTCAAATGAACAGACTTGTCATGTTTAATTATGAGAATAATTTATAGTAACTCCTTGAGAAGATAAATAAGGGGATAACCTCCAGTAAATGATAATGCTAATAATTGAGAATATGAGTTTAAGTAAAGCTATCTATACCAGTGATAACATTGGGATTTCATATTATGAATATTTGTGATGGGTTCATTGTTGCTTAGTAGAGGTGATTGACTAAGATATGCGAATGGGTTAAAAATGAGAATTTAACTAACACTTGAGATAAGTAAATTAACGAATGTGAACATGGGTTATAAATATGGCCTAATTGAGGGTTATGTGTAGATACTCTATGCTTGAATGCGAAGGCAGGAGTGGTATAAACTAGTTAGATAGTGGCATAACTAGGATGGGTTAAAGGCATACGTTAGACGTGCACAATAGTGGAGAGGTAAGGAACTCATGTGAGAGTACGCAATTAACGTGTTTATAATATGTGATGTTCAATTGTAATTTAAATCACTTGCTGTTTTTTTTAAATACTCTCCACTTTCGGGCTCTGACCCGTTTGCTTTCAAATCTATTTTTTTTGTAAAAACCTTTTTAGGTGCCCAGCCACAAGGACACCATTGCATAGGATCTCTATTCAGGTGACGAGCTGTAGCTGTTGTGGAAGTTACAGGGCTTTGCTAGTAGACGCCTCTTCTCTAGTCTTGACTCCATATTCAGTTTCATCATTGTAGGGCATGTCGCCCATTTCTTTAGAAACACTTTATATTTCAGTTATTCAGATTTTGGTTTGTAATTAATTCAGGATGCAGACTAGTTTTATTATTTCAGTTTGTGGGATTGTTGTGAGGAGTATTTCCTCTAGACTCTTTATTACTTGTTGATTACACTATTGGGACTTTATTGTGAATGGTTATGTTATTCTTTCATTTTTCATTTATTGCATGTTAATCAGATTTAATTTAAAATTTGACATCTTACTTTTTAAATACTAGGTGGTTAGAAATTATAAAAATGTTTTCGTCAGTGATGCTATTAACTGAACCAACTTGGCATTTTGTATTAATTTAATAACGGAGTAGCTACCCGGTATTTAATTAGTCGGGGTGTCACACTTACATTAACTACTTGGATTCTAATCAAACTTTTGATGATGATGATTTTGCAAATGAACAATTCTTAACTGATCTAAATAAGGTTAATAATAAACAACATAACCGCGTTCAAGTTAATGAAGAAGAGACTGTTGTTATTAATCTCGGTTCTAGTATCCAACTGCACGAGATTAGGATAG
Source organism: Sambucus nigra (assembly GCA_949130495.1). Classification (NCBI taxonomy): domain Eukaryota; kingdom Viridiplantae; phylum Streptophyta; class Magnoliopsida; order Dipsacales; family Adoxaceae; genus Sambucus; species Sambucus nigra. Next base: position 38,894,635 of record OX422223.1, on the reverse strand, counting down.
GGGCCACCCTTGACGAGCATGAGCGTGCACAACTCGAAGAATTGCTGAAGGAGTTCATGGATGTCTTTGCATGGTCCCTTGATGATATGCTCGTCAATGAATAGCTCGGCACGAGATGCCCACTCTCCCAGATTACAAGCCAGTTAAACAAAAATTGAGAAAACTCCGCACCGAATGGTCGCTCAAGGTCAAAGAAGAGGTAGTCAAATAGTTGAACGTGGGTTTCATTTGAGTAATCGAATATCCCACATGGCTATCCAACATTGTACCTGTGCCGAAATCAGGAGGGAAATTTTGAATGTGTGTAGACTACCGAGATTTAAACAAAACTTCTCCAAAGGATGATTATCCGCTACCCAATATCGACTTGATCATGGACAACACAGCCAGTCATGCTCTCAAGTCATTCATCGATGGGTTTTTCGGATACAACCAAATCAAGATGCACCCCGACCACCAAGAAAAAACCGCATTCATCACCCTATGGGGAACCTTTTGCTACACCGTTATGCCATTCGATCTCAAGAATGCTGGGGATACCTACCAAAGGGCTTCCACAACCATTCTGCACGATCTGATTCACAAAGAGGTCGAGGTTTATGTGGATGATATGATTATCAAGTCCAAAACTATAGAAGGTCATGTTCCCGCTCTCCGAAAGTTTTTCAAACGACTGCGACGGTATCAGATGCGACTTAATCCACAGAAGTGTGTCTTCGGCGTTATAAAGGGAAAACTCTTGGGATTCATGATCAGTGAAAAGGGGATAGAAGAAGATCCTGCAAAGCTGAAGGCCATACTTGAGATGCCACCACCCCGAACAGAGAAAGAAGTCTGAGGATTCCTTGGGAAATTGCAATATATCAGCCGGTTCATCTACCAGCTAACCTCTATCTGTGAACCGATCTTTAAGCTCCTCCGAAAGGATTCAACCAAGGTTTGGAATGAGGCCTGCCAAGAAGCTTTTGACTGAATCAAACAATACCTGAGCCAACCTCCAGTGCTTATGCCACCACAGCCTGGTCTCCCTTTTCTCCTATACCTAACCATAACCGACACTGCAGCTGGGGCTTTGCTATCCCAATACCTTGAGGACTCCCACAAAGAAAGATCCATCTATTACGCCAGTCGCAAATTGGCCAGGTACGAGGTCAACTACACTGCCTTGGAGAAGGCACGTGTCGAACTTGTCTGGGTCACCCAAAAGTTACGACACTACATGCTAGCATTCCCCATCAAATTTGTATCCTGAATGGACCCCATCAAATACCTGCTTGAGAAACCCGCCTTATCCAGTCGAATGGCCCGATGGTTGATACTCCTAACCGAGTTTGACATCGTGTACGTCACACAGAAAGACATTAAAGGAAGAGCCATCTCTGACTACCTCGCTGACTACTCTGTAGAAAAAGCAAATGTCTGGATCTTCGAATTCCAAGATGAAAATATCCTCTGCACCGCTCAAGACCGCCTTCGATGGAAAATGTTCTTTGACGGCGCTGCCAATAAAAAGGGATATGGCTTTGGGATACTTCTGATCGCCCCAGATGACTCCCACACTCCCATCGCCATTAAATTGGATTTCGCTTGCACCAACAACATGACGGAATACAAGGCATGCATAGTGGGCCTCAAAGTTGCTCTCAAGAAAGGTATTCAATATCTTGATGTCTACGGGGATTCTGCCCTTATCATCGGTCAAGTGCTCAGAAAGTGGAAGGTCAAGGATGAAAAGCTCCAACCCTTCCATGCCCACTTAGAAGAGTTAGCCTCTCGATTCTGAGATATCACCTTCCATTACCTACCCCGAGCAAAGAATAACCTAGCCGATTCTCTCCCTACCTTGGCCTCTATGGTCGACATGCCCGTGGGAATCCCCTTCCTAGTTCAAAAGCAAGACAAATCGACCCATTGCTACCATATTGAGCTTGTCTCCACCGAAGATCCCGAATTAGCCGATTGCTGGTACTATGATATCATGTGCCTCCTCAAACATGGTAGATATTCCGAGGGTTCCAACAAGAAAGATCGAACGAATCTCCGGAGACTGGACGCCCAGTACATCATCTGTCATAAAACCTTACTCAAGAGGAACTTCGATGGAACTCATCTACACTGCATCGCAGGGGCCGAGATTGAGAAGATAATGCAGAAAATCCATAACGAGGAATGAAGACCCCACATGAGCGGTCACATGCTCTCCAAGAAGATCATCCGATAGGGCTACTACTGGACCACCATGACCCAGGATTGCACCGCTTATGTTCGGAGATGCCTCAAATGCCAATAATTCTCCAATCTTCAACACCTGCCTCTGTGAGAATTATACAACATGACCTCTCACTGGCCGTTCTCCACCTGGGGTGTCGATATTATAGGGAAGGTTACACCAAAGGCTTCAAACGGACACGAGTTCATCCTAGTTTCCATTGATTACTTCACCAAATGGGTCGAAGCTGAGTTATACGCAGTGCTGAACACCAAGAAAGTGGACAAATTCCTCAAGAAAAATATCATCTGCCGATATGGGGTCCCTCACAAGCTAGTGTCAGATAATGGGTTGCATTTCGAAGCAAAAGTCACAGAAGTAGTCAACAAATACGGGATTCAGAGACACAAATCTTCTCCCTACCGACGTCAGACCAATGGTGCAGTTGAAGCCGCCAATAAGAACCTCAAAGCTATCTCCAGCAAGATGACCAAAAGTTGTAGGGATTGGGACGATCGGATCCCGTACACCCTCTAGGGCTATCGAACCTTAATCCGAACCTCTACTGGGGATACCCCTTACTCCCTGGTCTACGGCATGGAAGCAGTCCTACCTGTGGAGATGAAAATACCCTCGCTACGCGTCATGCTCAAAAGCAAAGTTGGTGAAGAAGACTGGTGCCAAAGACGTCTTGATGAGCTAGCCCTCCTAGATGAAAGAAGATTAAAAGCTCTTTACCACATACATGGGTACCATCGTCGAATAGCGCGATCATTCAATAAGAGAGTCAAGGACCGCGGTGTCCGAAAGAGGGATTTATCCCTCAAAGAGATAATAGAACCCATCTGGGACCCCAGAGGGAAATTCAAGCCTAATTGGAGCGGCCCCTACATTATGAAGAAAATCTTATCCGGCGGTGCAGCCATGCTCACTAACCTAGATGGGGAGGAGATGGTTCGTCCAGTCAATCTGGACCATCTCAAGAAATTCTACCCCTAGTCCAAAATCTCGACGCGCTACGACTCTTCTCACCCCCTTTCATTTCCCTCAACCCAGAACTACGTGGGCCTGATCCTCTGCAAAAAAAAAACTATTTTCAAACAGATAAAAAAACATTTTCAAAAACCCCAGAGGTACGTAGGCAACTCATACACCTCACATGAGTGCGTCCCTTTCTTCTTCACAAAATACTATTCCTTTCTTACCTCCGAGAACGGCGGTTCATTCTAAAAATACTTGAACAAAAGGATTATGTATGCCTTAGCGATCAGTATAGATAATTCAAAATACAAAATTCATCGAAAGGCACATCTAGATGATCAGAAACTTGTTTATTTCATTAATAAGAAAATTTAGCATGGATTACATAAGAAAATGGAACGGATAACTCCCTTCCCCCTACTACCATAAAAATAACATCCCCACATCTGTTACATAAATAAACTCCCCAGGAATCCTACCCCACAAGGTACCAAAGGCTGAAGAGGTTACCATTCAAAGCTTTCAATTGATGAGACTGGACTGAACTGTCGATAGGCAGGTCAGGGTGCTTGCCGATCGGCAACCCCCCTATTTTTGGAAATTTCCCTCTTTTCGTCTTTTATCAAATCAGAAAATTCAATAAAAATAAATTGATATTCTCGACAGAATTTCAAGAATCCTTTTTTTCTTATAAAATTCCCCTTTAATTAAAAAGTTTCCTTCAAAAAAATATTATTTTTTACGGTCTCAGCAGCAAAGTAAAAAGCGCATGTGCATGCATTCATTCATCATTAATAAAAGATAATAAAAAAAAATCCCTTGCATTGCATCAATTTGTGTTATGTGCTACATCAATTTTGTAGGAAATAAAAAGAAAAAAGCAAAAACAATGGGACTCAGCCCGAACCCACATTCTCTCTCTCTCTCTCTCTCTCTCTCTCTCTCTCTCTCTCTCTCTCAAGAGCTTCCACCCCTGCGGCGTGCTCTCTTCCCCCTACGGCGAGACGATGCGTCACCACTACCCTAGCTCGAGTCCTCTCCAGACGAAACAGACGACACCAAGCAAGAAGGAATAGGAACCACGTCCCGAATATGGGAAGTCGCCGAAGATATCCAATCTCTGATGTCCCTTAGACAAATGGTTGACACCCGAATTTGCTGCAAGGAAAGGCCAAATCAGTATCAAAGAAGAAATGACCAAAACAGAAAAGAAAGAAAGAGAGGAATAGAAAGGTATACCGTAAGTCGAATGACCTCCTCTGTCAAACCCAACTCCTCCGGATCCATCGCATGAGAACGGTGCAGCATAGGCACCATCCCTCCATCAGCCTGCCGAATGTTGTATGAAGGGGTATGCAGTTGCACAAAAGGAACCTCTGAGGTCGCCGCCGCCGCCGATGCTAACGGACCACCGCCGTTGTGGAAAGATCCCACCGCCCAACTCGAACCTGCCGGAGGGAAAGGCAGGGCATCATATATGCTGGGCGCCTTCAACCAGCTCGTCACAAAGTCCATATAATCATACGGCACAGCCGTATCGGTGTACAACAGGTAGGACTCGCCAATCATCATCGCGATCCTCTCATCCTCTGACAGCAGCCGTTCCCGCCTCATAGGCGTAAGAGGCTGCGCAGGTGGCACCACCACATCCTCCTTGGTAATCTGATGAACCACCTTCTCCCTGAGATACCAGGAATGGCCGAACTCATGTGACAGCAAACGCCTCATCCCTGCGTTCACCCCGGTCGCCCCCGCATCCTGAATGGCTGTCCCCCAGGGATAAAAGGCCACCTAAAAATCTCCAAGCGAGCATAAATTAATACAAGATCAGAAGGTGCAAATACCAAGATTGAAATGGAAAGAGTCTTACCCTACCACTGGTCAGGTCATTCAAGACTTGACGGACCGCCTCCAGGGAGAGAGATCCCTTCGACTGCCGATTTTCCTTACGCCATCGATACAATCGACAGAAGTCCCCAACAGTGTCGTCCTTCAAAGCGATCATTGGGGTATTGCACCCAATCACCTCGTAGAACCACGTCTGAATTCACAAATAAAAAAAGATGCATAAGGAAAATGCGAATGCATGAAAGGAAAATGCGAATGCATGAAAAGAAATGCGCAAACTGAAGAATACCTCAAGAAGGTATGTGGCACAAGTAAAGGTCTGTCGGCAGCACTGGCTGAATGCATCCAGAGAGTAGTAAAGGGCCGCCAAGGTTAGACTCCCCCAATCATAGAAAAGGATGTTCGAAAACATCCTCAAGTACGGCAGAAACCATAAATGGACGACGTCGCTGCTCGACGTCACCATAAAATTGCCCAACACCAGCAAAATGAATAACCGGGCCATCTGCCTCACTTGCAGCCCGTCCTCCACATCAATCACCCTGCTCAGCAGAAAATCCTTCAGCAGGGACAGTCGGATAGAATCCCTAGAAACTATCCTCCCTACATCACCAAGTGCCGCACGCACTGCCTTCGGTCTCACCCGCAAAGAGCGATCCATCTCTATCTGCTCTCCATCATAATCCAATCCCAACAGCTGCTGCACGTCTATGGGAGTCACAGTCATCTCCCCGAAGCCAAAATGGAAGGTGTGGGTAGTATCCCACCACCTCTCTCCCAAAGCGCACAAGACCACTGTCGAACGAGGTGTCTCATCCAGCACCGATGCCAACTGCCCAAAACTCGCTGATGAGACCACCCAACGCACCACAAGTGGGAGGTGGTCCTAGACATCCTTGAATCCCATTGTCCCATGGGCACGCATGTTCTTCTAAGAAATATCAGACTGACAAAAAGAAAAGTCTCATCAAAAGTCAAGAAAGAAAAATCACCAAAAAGAGAAGAATACCAAAGATCAGGTTACTTACATAACCGTCGGGGATCACTCTTGAAGAGCGATGACATGACGTCTCCCGCAGCAAAGTCCGCTCATCCGCAACAGGCTCAAATGCATCAAAGGAGTTCTCACTCCCCAATGCAAGAGGCGCCCTGCCCCCCCACTCCACATTTTCCCAGTCTTCAACGGTCAACCACTCCCTGTGGACTGCAGTGCTCACAAAAGCGGCCATTTCTTGAAGATCAAAATGCTAGAACGATTTACAGAAGGATCGCAGAGAGAGAAAGCAAAGAAACTGTGAAAAAATGAGGGGATTCGCCCCCTTTATATAGGATGCCAAGCGCCATGCCGATCGGCACCTCCCCCTACCATACCGATTGGCACTGACCCCTTACCTTCCCGAGGTAACCCATCCGTGCCACTGCCGAATGGAACCCTTCATACTATGCCGACCGGAACCCCCATTAAATTTCGTACAGAAATTCCCAAAAAATACCAGAAAGCCTCGAAAAATCCCCGAAAAATTTCTAAAAATCCCCGGAAGGATTTAAAGCCTTTTCACCAAGAAAACTTCGCGTTCCCCCGAGCCGAACCCCTCTTTCCCAGTAAAATCCTCAAAAACCAAGTGAAAAATCCTCCCGGTAAAGCTTCGAAGGATCTCTAAGGATCACCTGATCACTTCCCCAGCGGAATTCTCTTATAACACCCAAAATAGGTTGTTCCCTCTGCAAGGTCTCATAATGAAACAAAAGCTTCCCCAGCTATTAGCTACCCAACTCAAATCAGAATCACAAAAGCAGTTTCCCCAGTAAAATCAAAATCCAATCTTCATCCACTCTTTAGGTCAGAATTGACCTCGGTCTTGGATCATCACCTGAGTTGGGTCAGAATTAACCCTGGTCCTCGGTCGTCACCACTCTTTAGGTCAGAATTGACCTCGGTCTTGGATCGTCACCTGAGTTGGGTCAGAATTGACCCCGGTCCTCGGTCGTCACCACTATTTAGGTCAGAATTGACCTCGGTTTTGGATCTTCACCTGAGTTGGGTCGGTCGTCACCACTCTTTAGGTCAGAATTGATCTCGGTCTTGGATCATCACCAGGGTTGGGTCAGAATTGACCCCGATCCTCGATCGTCACCACTCTTTGGGTCAAAATTGACCTCGGTCTTGGATCGTCACCTGAGTTGGGTCAGAATTGACCCCGGTCCTAGGTCGTCACCATTCTTTAGGTCAGAATTGACCTCGATCTTGGATTGTCACCTAAGTTGGGTCTAAATTGACCCCGATCCTCGGTCGTCACCACTCTTAGGTCAGAATTGACCTCGATCTTAGATCGTCACCTGAGTTGGGTCAGAATTGACCCCGATCCTCGGTCGTCACCACTCTTAGGTTAGAATTGACCTCGGTCTTGGATCGTCACCCGAGTTGGGTCAGAATTGACCCCAATCCTCGATCGTCACCATTCTTTCGGTCAGAATTGACATAGGTCTTGAATCATCACATGAGTTGGGTCAGAATTAACCCCGGTCCTCGCTCGTCACCACTCTTTAGGTCAGAATTGACCTCGGTCTTGGATCGTCACCTGAGTTGGGTCAGAATTGACCCCGGTCCTCGGTCGTCACCATTCTTTAAGTCAGAATTAACCTTGGTTATTAGACCTTTACCCTAAGCCCACAGATTCAGCTTTGACCCATATAATTGATCATCCCTAGCACACTTCTTTGGTCCTCAGAATCGGCCTCGACCCTCTTAATCGATCATACTCCCTCAAAAGCATCATGTGGTGTCTATTCGACGGTCATCATTTGTTCCAAACTCTCCCATTGAGGGGCTCTATAGACACCCCATTCTGTTACCCCCTAACTCTCCTTAGGTCCCTAGTACCTCCCTCCATCACTACAAACCCAGGTCATGTCCCGAGTACTGACCTAGAAGCCATCGGGTACTCCTCGACTTAGTTTGACCAAAAAGTCAAACTCTTTATCTTGACTGAGACTGAATGAATCTTCGAAGGGCACTGAATACCCTTTCCAACGGTCCATCCCGTGCACGATTCTGACTTACCATGTAGACGAACGATCCGTTTGGGTCCGAAACTTGACCTAGAGGTCACCGGGTGCTCCCGGGATCTATTTGACCTATGTTAACTCTTCATCTTGACCGAGGATGAATTAATATTCAAAGGGCACTGAATCCCCTTTCCAACGATCCATCCCGTGTACAATTCTAACTTTCCATGCGGATGAACGATCCGTTTGACTCCGAGAGGTCACTAAATTCTTCCCAAGCCCGATTGACCAAAGTCAACTCTCTAAACCGGGTCAAACTCTTTGGAATTTTTAAGTACATCTCCTAACCTTTCCAACGGTCCACCCCATGCACGATTCAGACTTACCATGCGGACGAACGATCCGTTTGCGTCCCAGCGATTCCCCATCCAATGGACCGATAAATGCTTCTGAGCCATATTTGACCCAAAGTCAGCTCCCGAACCAAGGAGCGGTCCAAAGGAATTTCGAAGGTCTCCAAATTACCTTTCCAACGGTATGCCCCGTGCGCGATTCTGACCAACGATTTACCCTCGGCGGCCAATTTTTCGAAAAATCTTGAAGCACACTGCCAAATGGCAGGTTCCAGACCCTGCCTATCAGCACCCGATTGGTAGTGACCTGAGCCTATAAAAGGAGGCCTTCACCTCATTTGAAAGGGGAGCTCATATCTGATAAATTTCACTCTCGACGAATCCCAGAAACCTCTCTCGAAGGCAGCGTGATTTCAACTTCCAAATCCCTCTTTTACTTCCACTTTTCATCATCCTTTTCATCAAACTTGATGAATTAGCCACTCTCCATCATTATCTAAGTGCAAGGGCTGCTCCTCAACACTCAAGATGAAGCTCAAGATCTTCAAGAAGGTCCAACTTTCTCAAGCTCTCTCTTAAATCCTCTTAAATTCTCAATAACTTGTTTTCATTACTTAGCACTCTTATTATCTCATCCCACACATCCTAATATACTTTTTATTTAGTATTATTGCGCATCTCCTACTTTCATATAAATAAAAAACCCTAAAAAAAACAAGAAAAAGAGGGTTTGCTCATAAATTCCAAATAGGGATTCTCACACTTTTTCCACACTTTTCTCACAAGTAAAACACTTTTTCTACACACACACACACACACATTCACAAATAAGAGATCCCCCATTTGGATTTATGGGATAAACCCCACCCCTCGTTTTGTATGAGAACTACGTGGACTTTGATGCCTTTATAGGCTACGTAGGCATCTCGGAGTAAAACTCGAGACTCGAGTCCTTTTTCTCACTTTTCTCTTATTTCCTATCTTCTCTAAATCCAATTATTTTATATTATATCTATATATTTGTTCTTAGTGACGTATTACTCCATACGCGTTATCGTTCCATTATAACGCTCAACGCAAGGGTAATCGCGTAAATCTTACTTTCTAATATTATTTTAATATCTTGCTACGGATGACTTACTTTATCTCTTCCATGATACAAGTCGAGGATTCCTATCTCCATTATATATATACACATACACACATATCACGGGGGGAAATATAAAGGAAAATAGCAAATATCCATGAGAGACCAAAAGGGAGAAATGGGTGCCTAACACCTTCCTATTTTGTAACTAAGCCTCCGAACCCTTCTCGAATCATTTTGGTTTCGCATGCACCAATATGTCTTGGGATGCCTTCCTTCGGGATGGCTTCCCCCTTTTTTCTTTTGTCTGTTTTGAGTAAAATAGACTGGCGACTCTAAATCTCTCTACATTTTTACACCTCATCTCAAAGGACACTGGCCGAAGCGCTCCCGAGAGGGATGAGCGGGACCCGAAGGATCCTCTCCCTTCGCGCGCCCGCCCAAGAGCGACGAGGATTGTGGATGGCCACACGTGTGTTTCAAATCAAACCAAGTTTTACCCAAAATTATCTAACTTTTAATTTGCACCAAACCAAGTTGTGAAAACCAATTCTTACCTTAAACCAATTTTATCTTGATTAATCCTAAACATGCATCTTATGATTAAAGCAAGTAAAGTAAAGTAAAGAATACTCACAACGCCGGATGTACGAGGAAAAAACCCAAAACGGGAAAACAACCTCGGACGGCCCAAGCCAGACAATCACTATGAACAAAGGTTTTACAAAGATAGATTAGCCTTACTCAATGACTCGATCCCCGCGGGTCTTGATGCTCCTTCTGATCTTCTACCGTTCTTCAATAGTGCCCACACAGAAATTCCATCTTCCACGATACCTGTCCACAACACACGTGTCCACATATGTCTCGGTGTCCACCGAATGGCTTTGATTCGTCTACAATGTCGAACAAGAAGTCCTTCTTTTTTCTTCATTGCAAAACCCTGATGCTCAATTGTAGAACAAACCTTCTTGGTGCAGCAAGATCGTGTAAACATATAAGAATGATAACTCGGATCTTTACAAACTCTAAGGATGTGTTTATGCTTTTTAAACCTTATAAAACATGTGCAAACACATACTGGAATGTAAACTATTTTTTCTAGAAATCACACCTTCGAAACTCTGACGAAAACACGCTTTAAATAAGAATTAAGTGCCGACTTGACAAATGTGTCGTTCGAACGACAAGACCTCATTTGACATAGGTATCTCATTTGAACGAGATTTTATGCCATTTGAGCGACGCTACGACGCTGCGACGTTTGACTTTTTGTTTAAAATATTTCTTCCAAAAGAGATCCAAATAAGTCAAACTCCTTTTCGAGCCTATCAGAATAAAACATAGTGTAAACCATTTAAAACACTTTAAAACATTTTAAAACATTTTTCTTTATAAAAAATACATCCTTATCTTTTATAAAAACAATTCCGAGCACCATTAATTATACGCATTCAGACCTGAATGATCTCGGAATGTAATTAACTTGAAGACGAATAAACTTGCACCAATTTAAACTTCGGCATGATTAATTCTTTGAAGCTTTGCCGCAACATCTTCAATTTCTTCAATACGTCATAGACGAAGTGGGATCGTGACAAAATAAAAATCGCCCTATGACATATTACAAACAGAGTTTTGTTCACGGAATTCAGTCAAAACAATACAGGGACTCAATTGGAAATTTATGTCCTTACAAATCTCCCCCTTTGACTATTCTGGGACAAAACTAAATCAGTGAAATTCCTAAATCGGGCAGTCAAGCCGTATGATGCCTAAATCCCATCCCATAAACCCAAAATAAAAAAATTCATGACACGGACTAGTATATGTAGAACCGGAAAGCAAGAACTTTCTGAATGTGATGTAGACTTGAAATCTTGAATCGCTGAAGCATACCTACACACATGAAAGAGATAAACAAATACCCAGTGAAGTATGGAGGAACAAATGAAACCAATATATATATCCAAATGATACCAAACGATAATAGATACCAATATGAATAATCTCTGAAAAATCATTTGTTAAACAATTTGAGCAACAAAATGATACCAATGTGTACCACTAATTTGTGATACCAATTTGTAAAATATGCAATAAAAAACATGCTCAAAACTCCCCCTACATCACATACATCTCTCCCCCCTTTTTGTCTCGAATAGACAATCCGGTGAAAAGATAAACTAATCAAAGTATCTAGCATGAGAATATACCAATTTGAAATAACTATATGATCATGAAACAACCAGCTAAATATGATCAATAGATGACAAATCAGTAGCAAGTAAACCAAGGAATCACACAAAGAATATGGAAATCTAATCAGGTGTGATAAACGGACTATATGCAAAGAGTCAATGTGAGATAGTAAAACCTGTATATAAACAAGTTAGTCCAGAAAGCTTTTAGCAGTACCAAAAATATCACGAAGTAAACCACTGGACTGCAAACCAATCAGAAGCCAGAATTTAGGCTGTTGTTCGAATGAGACAGGGACATCGCTCGAACGAGACTTTGCGCGACTTGGTAATGTCCTTCGAACCAGATCTCGCGATATGCCAAAATTTTCTAATTTCCCAGAAATATATTATATTTTTGCCCAGTGAAAAAATTTCCAGAAAAAAATTCCAGGAAGGGACTGACAGCAGCAAAACAGTGCTAAAACAGTGAGCTTTTAACACAAAATGCAAAAACGCATAAAAACTAATAATGTGAGTTACATGCAAACATAGTACCGATGTGCTCAAACATGAATATGGAATGTATAAGCGTGAAACTAGAACAAATGAGTCACAATTCCAACACATCTAAACGATCAAGAAGCTCTAATTGATAGCGATAAATCATCAGACTTTATCAAAGCCTATGACAATAAAATTGTGAGCTTAATGAACTAAACATACTACATGCACACAAATCCAGAATTTTGATGATTCTACAAACAATAGCGTCAAATTGCAATGTTTCAACATTATGATTAGTTGTGCAAACTGTAACAACCCGCTTAAAATAATAACGGGTGGCCAGCCCTGTACTACATTAAATCAGGAATCTCAGATGGCTCAGTCTCAACATCAACTAACAATACTAAAATAAATAAGGCTAACTACCCGAAATCATTAAAAGCGGATGCCAAAATTTAATAAACCCAACAACAGACAACCGACCAAAAATATAGAACTAACGAAAACGGTAAAGTACACACAAGCACCATGAAAAAAGAAAAGCTTTGTAGATGCGGAGCTTTTCTCAAATCAAAGCTCTGATACCAATCTGTAGAAATCTGGAACCCCGGATTGTATTAATTTTAAACACAATTAAAAATATTGTAATTTCCTTTTAAACTAAATCGAGATGATGCGGAAGCGTAAAAATGTGATGGTTCAACTTAAACAAATAAATACCAAGTTTTAATTTTCTTTAAAGCAAATTACAATTAAAACCAAAGTGAAGTAAAATTAAACAATTAATGTATTCACTTAAACCAATTAATTAATCCAAGTCCTAGAATTTGCCTAAGTCATAATTAACAATATTCCAAAGTTAGGTCAAACCAATTTTAGCAAATGACTTGAATTCAACAACTTTACCCAATATTTAATATAAGTCCCAAATTAAATTGAGTGTGATGATTTAAGCCGAATTTTATCTTGATTTATCCTAAGCACGCGTTCTAAGTTATTGTGCAAGATAAAATAAACCAATCACACTACGCCGCGATGTACGAGGAAAAACCCAAGACGGGAAACAACCTCGGACGGCCCTAGCCACAAATCCACTAGATACGGAATTACAAGTACAAGGCATATAGACATACAACGCACGACTCGATCCCTCTCTAGCTCCGATGCTTCTTCTTGTAGACACCTATTCCTAGCGAATAACCTTGGAACACCACTGCGGTCTCGGAATCACCGATAGGACGTTATATGGTCACCGTCACTTGAGCAAGGAGCCTTTCTCCGAGTGGGTAGAATCGCAACAAAACGTCTTCTTCTTTGATGGATGTAGAAGCAAACCAAAACTTCTCTTTGAAACGGAAGAGATAAACAGGTGCCAAACTCCAAGCAATTGATATGTATATATGAACTTGGATAAACACTAATTTGGGTGTAAAACTAGAGTGATGAATGATTTTCTCTTTGACAAAATTACACTCAAAACATGAACATTTTCCTAAACCAATTTTGCTCTCAAAATCCTCTCTAAGAGATGAGATAGAATGGAAATAATTATGGAAAAGTTATGAAAATGTTAAGGTGGAAAATGTTCTTCCCGCACATATTAAAGTCTGAAAAAGTTGGTTAAAAACCAAGTGGGGAAGTGGGTGCAAAACTGCCAAAAAACTGCCAAAAACTGTTCCCGCCTGGCATCTCGTTCGAACGACATTTCGTTCGAACGAAATCTTGTTCGAACGAGTCTTCTAACGACACTCCAGTATGGACTAGTTAGAAGCTCGTTGGAAATCTCGTTAGAACGACAATCTCGTTCGAACGACATTTCTAACGACGTTCCAGTGGCCTAATATGGGAACTCGTTGGCAGGTTCGTTCGAACGACATTTTCGTTCGAACGACAATCTCGTTCGAACGAATCTATCGAACGCAAAAATAGAATGTTTGAATATTCTTGTGTAAGCCCAGAAAACTTTATAAACATTTATTTTAAAGTTTTAATTAATTCTTTCTTAAAAGGAAATGCAGTTTTTATTAAACCTAACACCCAATAAACTTTGTTCCAAGCTCCTATATATATATAATTGCATTCATACCTTGGGAGCATGGAACCATAGTTGATGACGTAGAAACGAGGCACTCAAACCGGCATATTTGATGAAGCTTTATACTCTTTGCCGCTACGTCTTCAACAAACACTTCATAGGCTTGAGAGAATTACAATTACATACTATCCTATGAATAAATGTTTTTGTCCGGAATTGAGCCAACACTATACATGGACTCAATTGGAAATTTGTGTCCTTACAAATCTCCCCCTTTGGCTATTCCGGGACAAAAACCAAACAAAAATTCTAAACGGCCGTCAAGCTCACTAGACTCAAAACATAACCCACCCAAACTTGACTCAACCCAAGGATCAAACGCTTTGCCATTAAACAATGCCGCTTTAGAAGAAATCCTGCACACTTAAGCAAACTTATCAAATGCATAGGGAATATCAAAGTATTAAATGCAATTTTAATTAATTAGTCCCCCTAAATTAATTTTCCCCTTTATCAAACACATGACCTACTTAGAAAGACGTCTCCCCCTAAGGTAAATCTCCCCCAAACTAAGATACGATAATAATAGGATTAGATACCATTTCTCCCCCTATCATCATTCTCCCACTTTTTGTTCAGGAATAGACAAAGGCTAAAGAATCAAAACATTTAAGCATGTTGAAACTTAAGATATGAAAGCATATGGGCAATAAAAGCAAGGCAAAGACAAAACACAATATCATATATATATATATATATATATATATATATATGTACTATAAATATAGCAAAAAATGCACACATACAGATATATAGATATAAACACACACATGACACACACAAAATATAATAGGAGTCCTTCACACTCGTATGGCAAAAATGTGTCATATGGAAACGGAAGTGTAGGGGTGTGAACTAGCAACAATTAAATTTAGACCCAAACACTTAATAAACATTCACGGAGTTCTCATTTGATTGCAAACTTTATCACATTTAAATATAACCTCATGTGACAATATGAAGATTGAACTCAATGAACAAACATACACAATGCATACAAGCCTATCATGATGATGATTCTACAAACCGAATAGAGTCATGGCATTAAAGACAACTAGGATAAACGGACATTGTGCAAACCGTTGATATACCATCCAATTCTCCCTCAATAAGCATATATATTCTTTTGTTTTTGAATGAATATATCAAACAAACATAGGCCTTGGCAATTATTTTCTTTTTAATGCCAAATATTTTGTTTTTAGGCCTTTGGATCACGTATTTCTTTTAGATCCAATAAACGGTGGCTTACTATCGCAAAGGATTTAATTCATCCTTTCGGAGCCCTTCCCCGTGCATATTTAGATATACAATTTTTTATCTCACAAAGCTCACGTGCAACGGATTTTGTCATGCACTAGTCCTCCTAGGTCATAGATATGTAGATGACTAGATTGGTAGGAGAACACCTGAAAAATCTCAAATATAACATGTGACATTAAGATTTCAAAAGAGCTCGTGCATGTGTGAAAAGAGGCATATAAAAATAGAATCCATTTAAACAATACAAAATCCAACTACTCCATATAAAACATGGTAAAGAACATTTTAAGGATTGAAAATCTAAACCAAAAGTTCTAGCCACGTGGGAGCGTAAAAGATGGGATTCAAACTCAAATATATGCCACATAAAGTGTGTCAAACAAAAATACACACAAAAAAAATCTTTTTGAGTTTTTAACATTTTTAATCAAAAATAAATATTTACTCAAAAGGACAAACAAAAATCATTTGTATTTTTCATTAATCTCAAATGAAACAGATAAAAAACAAATGATAAACAAAAATCTTTTTATATTATTCAGTTATTTCAAACAAAAAATATAATACAAAAAGATAAACAAGTCATAATTTCTAGCATATGATATGAAATGAGGCAATGACTAGAAAATGACTAAACAAGCATACATTTAGCATGTGAATATAGCATGAAGTACAAATGCTAAAGTATGCAAACACTAACACATTCATCCTTTAGATTTAGCAAGGGAGGAAGCATGTGAAAGCAAATGAGAATCAAAAACCCTATTTTGCAAGGCAACCAAGTCGGATTTCCTAACCCAAATTAATGAAGAATGACTATCTGGGGTGTTGGAACTTTAACTACCGTGGTTACTTTACTATGGGATTTTCTAGGAATTCGTTTAAGATCAAAACAAAATTTCCTAAGATGACCTTTTCGACCACAATGTGTACAAGTAAAATCATGTCTAAAAGATTTACCTAAGGAGTGATCTTTAAAAGCATTCCTAGTAGATTCTCCTAAAACTTTGGTCTTGGCTTTATGAGTAGATTCATTACAAGTATTAAAGCCTAAACCACAAGTGTCATTTTTAATTTGGACCGTTCCTAATATTTTATCTAATTTTTTCGAACGACACTCCAAATCAAATTTGACATTACTAGAGTCTTTTAATTTATTTTGCAATTCTAAAATATTAGACTCTAGTAAAACATTTCGCTCTTCAAAAGCAAGAAGCTACTTTTTCAAGGATTCCATTAAACCCCTAAGGCTATCTCTTTCGCCTTCTACATATTCTAGCTTCTCTCGAAGAGTCCTCTCACGTGTCCTAAGGTCTTCTATTAAAGCATTTTCATCAACGACCTTGACACTCTCTCTTAAACTAGCTTCTAACTTCAAATTAGCTCTTTTCAATTTAATAGATTCTTTATAAAGTTCTTGAAAAGCGTTTTGAAGTTCACTCACATTAACCTCTTCTTCATTTTCACTCTCTCTTTCTTCTCCACTCTCACTATCATAAAAAATAAGAGAATCATAAACTATGACCTTGGAATTGTCATTTGTTAAGGTTTCATCAATCGATGAGTTCTCACTATCACTCACATGACTAGCCATAAAAGCCATAAAATTTTTCTTAGTGGGGGAATCGGGCTTCTCTTCCTTATCACTATCACTAAGGGTCGCATTATATGAAATGGGTCGCTTACCCTCTTTCCTTAGTTTAGTGGGGCACTCAAAAGCCCTATGGCCATAACCTTCACAACCAAAACACTTATTAGACTCGTCCCTATCTAAATTTTCATTACTAGGTTTAGGGATCTTCTCGGCTTTAGGAATCTTCTCGCCTTTGTCATGCTTAGAAGATTCAAATTTCTTAAAATCATTTTTAAATTTATCTTTGTTAATTTTAAGAAATTTTCTAAATTTACGAGCAAACAAAGCCATGTCTTCCGAGTCACTATCACTCTCGCTCTCTACTACTTGTTTGACCTATTTTCGGGCTTTTAAAGCAACACCCTTTTCGATTTTCTTTTCAGTTTTAGAGGGAAACATATCTAGTTCATAGGTTTGTAAATCACCTACAAGCTCTTCTAGTTTCGTAGAGGCTAAAGTGGGTAAAGAATTTAAAACAGTCACTTTTGGAATAAATCTATCGGGTAGGGACCTTAATATTTTCTTTACAACACAGTTGTCAGGTATTTTCTCTCCCAAGTTAAAAGATGAATTAACAATATCAGAAAGTTTAGCATAAAATTCATCAAAAGTTTCTTTTTCATTCATTTTGATAGTTTCAAATTGAGTGGTGAGGTTTTGGAGTTTTGAAGCTTTAACGACACTAGTTCCTTCATGAGTTAATTGTAAAATATCCCAAGATTCTTTAGCGGTCTCACACGTCATAATACGTCGGAATTCATCAGGTGTGACAGCGCTAAATAAGGCATTCAAACCACGAGAATTAAAATTATCAAGTTTAAACTCATTTTCAGTCCATCTATCGACGGGTTTGATAACACGTTCATTTTCAACTAAATAAGTTGGTGGGGACCACCCGTTAACAACTGACATCCAAACTCTCTCGTCGATAGACTTTAGTGCCAATTTCATTCGCGATTTCCAATACGCGTAGTTTGAACCATCGAAAATAGGAAATTTGGAAAATGGGGAAAATTCCATGTTAGCCAAAAATTATTTAAGGATCTTTAACGAAATAATTTATCGCTTTGGCTCTGATACCAATTTGTAGATGCGGAGCTTTTCTCAAATCAAAGCTCTGATACCAATCTGTAGAAATCTGGAACCCCGGATTGTATTAATTTTAAACACAATTAAAAATATTGTAATTTTCTTTTAAAATAAATCGAGATGATG
Organism: Sambucus nigra; assembly: GCA_949130495.1. Classification (NCBI taxonomy): domain Eukaryota; kingdom Viridiplantae; phylum Streptophyta; class Magnoliopsida; order Dipsacales; family Adoxaceae; genus Sambucus; species Sambucus nigra. The sequence continues at coordinate 38,876,258 of OX422223.1, read as the reverse complement.
CGGAAGCGTAAAAATGTGATGGTTCAACTTAAACAAATAAATACCAAGTTTTAATTTTCTTTAAAGAAAATTACAATTAAAACCAAGTGAAGTAAAATTAAACAATTAATGTATTCACTTAAACCAATTAATTAATCCAAGTCCTAGAATTTGCCTAAGTCATAATTAACAATATTCCAAAGTTAGGCCAAACCAATTTTAGCAAATGACTTGAATTAAACAACTTTACCCAATATTTAATATAAGTCCCAAATTAAATTGAGTGTGATGATTTAAGCCGAATTTTATCTTGATTTCCCCTAAGCATGCGTTCTAAGTTATTGTGCAAGATAAAATAAACCAATCACACTACGCCGCGATGTACGAGGAAAAACCCAAGATGGGAAACAACCTCGGACGGCCCTAGCCACAAATCCACTAGATACAGAATTACAAGTACAAGACAGATAGACTTACAACGCACGACTCGATCCCTCTCAAGCCCCGATGCTTCTTCTTGTAGACACCTCTTCCTAGCGAATAACCTTGGAACACCACCGCGGTCTCGGAATCACCGATAAACTTAAAAGGAAATGCAGTTTTTATTAAACCTAACACCCAATAAACTTTGTTCCAAGCTCCTATATATATATAATTGCATTCATACCTTGGGAGCATGGAACCATAGTTGATGACGTAGAAACGAGGCACTCAAACCGGCATATTTGATGAAGCTTTATACTCTTTGCCGCAACGTCTTCAACAAACACTTCATAGGCTTGAGAGTATTACAATTACATACTATCCTATGAATAAATGTTTTTGTCCGGAATTGATCCAACACTATACATGGACTCAATTGGAAATTTGTGTCCTTACAAGCTTGAATAAAAATGAAATGAGTACACAAAAATAAATAAACCCGAATAAGCTGTCGGCTCACAGACAGTACAATAATCATAAAGAAGAAATATAAACATCTACATATAACTCTTCGGTGTAACCCAGATGTACAACATGAATCCTATCTAGATTTATAAGAAGTAGGAAGCGACTACCATCTAAATCCCACAACAGTCCGCACCTGTTACGGCTCCCCAGACTCTGGATAGAAAAGCATCCGCTATCCATGCGGTAGGACACCTGTAGTACAATATATATAGCAAAAAAAAAATATGAACGGGTTAGAGCCCGAGGTGTAAAAATGTTTAGCAAGTGTGTTAACTGTGCATAATAAATATAAATGCACTATTTCATAATTAAAGTTGAGTCGCACTCTCGTGAAACCCCAAACTCACCTCTCATCTAACAGCGCGCACCTATTCGCATCTTGGAATCTTAATTAAGTTACCCCTCCTATAAGTACAACCTACCTCACCATCGACACGGTCTATACCTGTAAGACCTACCATCCTAACATAACCCAAGAATCCTTCCCATTCTAATCACACTTAAATGTATTTTCACATATATGTCTTGTTAGGCTATAGTGGTTCCAATTCTTAGTTTACTCCAGTTATAAATCTTAATACGTTGCACATTAACATTAGGCTTCAAATTAAGAGTTTATTCTCTAAATAACATGCACAATTTAATAAGGACAAAACTTCTCTCTACTCTCAACATTGCATTGCGTTTCGTGCTTGGGGCGTCTCGCAAAGCGAAATCCAAACAAGAAACCTTCCCGATACACTACTCCTTGACAATGTTGATCGTAGGGATCCATTATGTCATCCACACAAATCTATTATAATCTAGATTACTATCTAAGAACAACCTAAAAGTCTCAATTAAATCCTTGGGTTGATATCACCGAAAATGTCTCTAAGTGCGATACATCAACCCCCAACAATCTAGTACACCATAATCACCCAAGGTGTACACCATAGAAATTTCATATCCTTTTTCACATATAGGTTATATATATATATATATATATATATATATATATATATATATATATATATATATATATATATATATACAGTCATTCATTCTCATAGCCACGTGTATATAACACACATAATGTACAATTTCCATACACATAATATATAACTGGCTATAGAATGCCAATATACTTCACCATGCTATCATCTTCCAGGGCATTACTCATATACCATCCCCGGGACCACGGTCGGACTCAATATCACCGACATCGCGGCCAACACACACACACGACATCCGGGAAGCGGTCATAGTTCATAACCGGCAATGAGACGAAACATACCCACCACGTCTCATCCCCCCCACCAAAAAATGTATATCACATTGTAACACAATGGAAGCTATGACCTGGGAAATATCCACACTCTGCTCCTCGATCCAGGGTGTTTACCCTCATCGCGCAACTTCCCAATGATAGCATGTGCGGGGTATGCTTCACAATACAAGTATATATATCATTCACATACACAATATATATACATCCATATGATTACATCATATAATTAAACCATCACATACGGTTTAGATATTCACGCCATGAGTACATGCATATATACATATTCATACCTATATATATATATATATATATATATATATATATATATATATATATATATACATACCATCTCTCATTCGTATGTATGAAATTTATAAACTCGGCTATACGTGCATATAATCCTCTTTATACTAGCCGTCGTCCCGAGCGTATTTAATTTAATTCCTTATATAAATACGATCCCTCACTTGAAGCTTATTCATCCATTATCCCTATGATATGAATAGTCTTCCAATATATTCAACATTAAGGTTATCACCCCAAAGTTTAATGTGTATAACAATCACTACACTTCCCATCAATATCCAAAAGCACATCGATATATCTAATAATATTCCTAACTATATGTATGCACATAACTAATGGTCTTCAAACAACAATCTTAATCCTCAATTCGTTTCTCAAGTATTGGAATCCCAGTTGTTACTCACACAATCAATAATTTGTAAGCCTCAAACTCAAAAATACATTTATTTTATGATCTCATCATATATTGGGATACCCACAATAAATCACGTGCCGATATATATATAGACTATTCCGACGATAAGTATACCCACAACTATAGGTTGGCAATAAGTTAAATTACCCTCACTTTAGATTACGGTTCAATGCTTCATAATGAACCCTTAACGTTAACACGTTTATGAGTTATTCCTTGAGTTTATCATCACTAAAGATACGTGACTTCTACATCTCATTGGTCCCAAGTCATATCTTGAATGGAATCCTATCGCTATAAGGATTCGACACAATTATCAGCCTACAATTCCATGTCGTACCCTCACAACTCTCTCAAAGGGGGTCCTTAACTTTACGTCATAACTAGGCTCACTTATGACCTCTAAATAGAACTCCCATACTCAATGAGATTCCCCACTATATCGATATGATCCTCTCCAATACATGTGTATATATGTCCCCAAAATAACCCAATACTTCCCCGTAATCTCATCATGTGAGAAGTTCTCAATAAATCTTCAAAACATGCCTCTAACTTCATATAAGGATGTTCCCAAATCGAGAAACCCAAGAGCATAGGAGTAAAACTCTCCCTAGGAAAAATTATCCAAAGCTTCCCTATTTTCGAATCGATTCGTCCCCTCCGAATCGATTCGGCCCAACTAGACCTGTAAGTCTTCTACATACCGAATTGATTCGCTAAGGGCGAATCAATTCGGCCAGTTCAGAAAGCCACGAAATGGGCTATTTCTCCAAAACCCAAAAATTCCCAAAATTCCAATTATACTACTTCCAACCCTTTTTTATCAACCCAAATATGTTGCCAACATAAAATCTTATCCTATATCTAATCTCCTCAAGTTTTACTCCCTTAAACCCATGTGTAAACATCAATTTCAAGATTGAAACCAAATTTTAGATTTTGATAAATATACCCAAAAATCCAATTCTTTTATCCACAAATTATGAAATGAAATACACAAATGAAATATTTAGCAAGATTAAACACTTGCTTGAGAATTGTAGAGGTTGGATCGTCCCCGAAACCGCGCATTGGATCGAAATCTCCAAGCTTTTTCTCCTCTCTCTCTTCCTTTCTTCTTATTTCTTTCTTTCTTTCTTTCTTTCTTTCTTTCTTTCTCTTTCTCTCTAATGAGATGACTTGATCCATAAGCCTCTTAAACCTTTAAAACACAAATCCCAGTTTTAAATGTTAATACACACTTTAAATGACTCGTTTACTCCAATTCGAGTCAAACTGACTTAAAAACATTCCTGAACGGAAATAAATCCCAATGACAGTCATTTCGACTATCTCGACCCATCCAGAATCAATGGCGCACTCAAAATCCTCATCCGGCATACTTTAAAACGTCCTCAATTTTGGACTTCAATTTCCAAATTTTAAAATTCTCCGATTTAAATAAAATTTAAGTCTCCCAAAATTTAATTTCTCAGTCCCAATATCGTGGGGTGTTACACAAACCCGTTTTTTTTAATCCATCCAAACTCCCTCAATAATATCATATTTTATTTGGATTGAACTAAACTACTTTGGCCCTTTTCTTAGCATATTGCATTTTCTTATGGGCTCTTTTAAACGGTGACTTTCACGACGAGTTAATTTTGAACTCTCGCAGCCCTTTCCCGTGAATCACTCATCATTTTTTAATTCAAATCCTCACGATAAACGGTTCTTACATGTACACTTATCCTTAAGTCTAATTATGCATAGATGACAAGATTGAGATAAGAACGCCTCGCCAAATTCAAATATGCAAGAGAAGTCAAACATCCAAATAAACTCGTGCATGTGTGAAATGATGGCATATATAAAAAGTCGAATCAAAATACATATCAACTTCGAAACAACCCCATATAAACAATGGTTAAGATCATTCTAAATATCGATAATAATGACCAATTGTCCTAGCCACATGATTAATTCTTTGAAGCTTTGCCGCTGCGTCTTCAATTTCTTCAATACGTCATAGAACAAGTGGGATCGTGACAAAATAAAAATCTCCCTATGACATATTACAAACACAGTTTTGTTCACAGAATTAAGTCAAAATAATACAGGGACTCAATTGGAAATTTATGTCCTTATATAGTGTAAAACTCTGACATTTTTGTTTCTAATATTTCTACTGATACATTAAGAGTATCAAAATGGTCTAGAAATATCTTGTATCAAAATGGCTAGAAACTTACAGTTTGACCGAATGAGAAATAGGTTGTCTTTGAACAATTCACGAGTTTTGCTTTGAAAGGGTTACCTAGAATTCGAGCGTAGAGCAAAACTACTATATCATTTTTTTTCTAATTATTTTCCAGTGCATCGGGAGTCCCAAAATGGTCTAAAAATCCTATACGGAGGACTACGGTGGGAAAAAAACTTATAGTTTGACCTACCGAGATATATGCCGTATTAAAAGAATACGACTTTACTTCGGAGGGGATACCGAGAAGTTGTGCGTAGTGTAGAAATATAACATTTTTTTAATTTTTTACATGATGCATTGGGAGTCCCAAAATGGTATAAATATATATATTATTTGGGGGACTACCGAGGGAAAAGACTAATAGTTTGACCTACTGGGTAATAGGTCATCTTCAAAGTATTCACGAGTTTTGCTTTGGATGGGATACCTATAAGTTGCGCGTAGTGTAAGAATATAACATTTTGTTTTTAATTGTTGCCATGACACATTGGGAGTCCCAAAATGGTCCAAAATATCTTGTACAGGGGACTACGGAGGGCAAGAAACCGAGTGTTGAACCTACCGAGAAATAGGTCGTCTTAAAACAGTTCATGAGTTTTGCTTCAGCGAATACATCGCGTGTAATGTAAAACTAGAATATTTTTTTTTAATTATTTTCCTGACTCATATGGTCCAATAATATCTTTTACGGGGGAGTACAGAGGGCCAATAATTTATAATTTGACCTACCGAGAAATAGGTCGTCTTCAAATAATTCACGAGTTTTGCTTCCGACATGATACCTAGAACTCACGCGTAGTGTAAAACTATAATATTTTTGTTTTTAATTTTTTTATGATGCATTTGGAGTCCCAAAACGATCAAAAAATTTCTTTACGAGGGACTACAGAGGGAGAAAAACTTATAGTTTGACCCACCGGGAAAATAGGTCATCTTCAAATAATTAACGAATTTTGCTTAGGAGTGGATCACTAAAAGTCTTGTGTAGTGTAAAACTATAAAAATTTTACTTCCAATTTTTTTCAGAAGCATTGGGAGCCCTAAAATGGTGAAATAATATCTTTTATGAAGGACTGGTGAGGGTAAGAAACTGATAGTTTTACCAGCCCAAAAATAGTCCATCTTAAAAAAATTCACGAGTTTTTCTTTGGAGGGGCTTATATCATTTTTGTTTCTAAGTGTTTCCCTGATGCGTTGGGTGTCCCAAAATGCTCCAAAAGTATCTTGCACGGGGGACTACGAAAGGCAAGAAAGTGATAGTTTAATATATTAGGAAATTTGTTGTCATAAAATAGTTTACGAGTTTTGCTTCGAATGGAATTCCTAGAAGTTGCGAGTAGTGTAATACCTTAACATTTTTTTTCTAATTATTTCCCTAATGGATCGAGAGTCCCAAAATGGTCCAATAATATCTTGTATGGAGGACTACAAAGTGCAAGAAACTAATAGTTTGACCAACATCGAAATAGGCCATCTTAAAAAAATTCATGAGTTTTACTTTAGATAGGATTCCTAGAACTCACGCATAGTGTAAAACTACAAATTTTTTGTTTCCATGATTCATTAGGAGTCCAAAAATGATCCAAATATATCCTTACGGGGTACTACAGGGGGCAAGAAACTGATAGTTTGACCCACTAGGAAATAGGTCGTCTATAAATATTCACGCGTTTTCCTTTATATGGAATACCTAGAAGTCGCACATATTGTAAAACTATAACAATTTTGTTTCTAATTATTGACCTAATTCTTTGAGAGTCCCAAAATGGTGTAAAAATATCTTTTCGTGGAACTACGAAAAGCAAGGGACTAATTGTTTGACCTACCGGGAAATAGGTCATCTTAAAAAAATATGAGTTTTTCTTCGGAGGGGATACCTAGAAGTCTAACGTAGTGTAAAACTATAAAATTTTTGTTTATAATATTTCCACTGATACATTAGGAGTACCAAAATATCTTTAACAATCCCCATTTTCCACGTAAAGGTTAGCCAAACACAATACGTTGGAGATGGGACATGTCTACCAATCTATATCATTTTCTGCATCAAACCAGAATAAAATTGTGTTTTTAGAACAACATGCACGATAAAAAAACATTTAATTAATAACTGATAATAAATAATTAATCCAACATCCAGATAGTAGTAAAACTCCAACACAAGTACAACTGTTTTAAAAGACTGAATAATAAATTTCGGGCTTATGCCCAAACTATATTCGAAATAATAATAACTGAAAGGGAAATAACAACCTAAACTAAAATCAAACGAGCTGATGACTGATGATAAAAGTGACCGCAAGTCTGATATCTCGTCAGCTTTGCTGTCCCTGTCTAGGCAAACTTGGGGGAAAAATATTTTATAATTTAGGTCAACGCCCTAGAATTGCAAGAATACTCTTGCTAAATTAATTTCCAGTATGTTTTCTTAATTCAATGATGTATTTTCTCATATAAATTTTGTGTTAAAGTTGATGAATTGATTTTTATGTGATTGGAATAAACCTGTTGAATATTGAAGAACAAATCCAAAATTTTGACGTTTATGAACTAAATTAATTGGTAACAAATCCGAAAATTGAACATCATGTTAATTGGGAATTCAAATTTAGAACTCATGTTGTAGAAATGATAACGTGACACCCTGCCTAATAAAATATCGGGTGATCAGTCCTATATCAAATTAAAATAGGAATCTCATATGGTTCATTCTTAGCATCATTGTGGAAAACTTTTTAACACTTACTAACCACCTAGTATTCAAAAAGCTGGTGTCAATTTTACTTTATTAATCCAAGACAAAATAAGTGCAGAAATTAAATTAAAACATCCAATGCTGAAAGAGTCAATCATCACATAGAATAATAAAAGTCTTGCCGAATAAACCACCGGATAAATCCAAAAATAAACCAAAATAATGGAGTGTAATAAAATACATACAATCTGATAAGAAACTAAATAAGACTGTGAGCGATATGCTCAAGATAAGCTGATATGATTCCCTACCCTAGGAATAGAAAAATAGACGCGTCTATCCAAATCCTGCAACATCCACACATGCCGCAGCTGCGAGTCCCTGGAATGAATTCAAGCTTGACGTCCCTATGGCTGGACACCTAAAAGGTTTTGAAAATATTTGATAGCAAGGGTTAGAACTCAAAATATTTTAAAAATATTTAACAAGTGAATAAATTGCAGAAATTTAAAAATGCATGAATGCTCTTCATATTTAGGCTAGTGTCGCACTCTCTTGAGGACAGACTCACCCCTCAACTAATGTGCACACCTAACGCTTTTTTTTATATCCCACCTAGTCCTCTACCATGTCACTAGATACTTGACATAATTCTTTCCTGACGCACTACTCTAACTCGAGTATGTTTAAAATATGATATATATGTTATTCGTCACTTTAACTTAATTAATCATCTTCCTTTTAAGTCCATATAACGTTTACATTAGTTATATAATTAATACAATTTACTTCATGTATCTAATTACCCGTATATAACTATTTATCACCTTATATACGTTAAACTATATTACAACATTCACACATATGTTGAATATATAAATAGCCCATCCTCCCGAGTAATAACTCACCGGATGTATTCTCTAAAGTGATATCAACCCAGGCTACTCGGTCCCACCTGGAGTTCTGAGACAACTATAGTCCACCAAATCAGAACGTAAATAATAAACGTAATGTAGGCAGTCATATTTCCCCGAGTATGAGGACATCATCTCAATGCCCCACCTCTGAAATTGGATGCTATGACCTGGGGATTCACCCACAATGCGCAAACTCCCTCGATAACACTAGAGTATATAAATTAAAGAAATATCTAATCACCGATATTTAAGCACACACAATATATATACTATCACACTACCATATATATACTTTAAATTAAATCCCGAATTTATCGTGTACAATGTCCGTACCACTTAGCCTAAAACATTCCCGAGTCTATGGTTCGACCCTAATTTTATTAATTTACTCATTAATTAATTTATTACCTTCCCGAGTCTATGGTCCGACTCTAAATTAATCTATTGCCCACGATAGTTAATTAAATACCTTGACATCACTCAACCAATATACCCGGACTTGCTCACTTGGTCCGATTAACTATTCAGAATTGAAATGCCCAAATTCCCTTAATAAGTTTGACACAGACTTATTAATTAATCCCAATCTTAATGTCTCTCTCACATAAAATATAAAACAACCTTATACTCTTTGTCCTTAAAATTCCAAACAATCCCAGATTTAAGACGCTTTCTTACTGTACATAATTCCCCCTTAAATTCCCACCCAGGTTAATCAGTACAGTAAAAACCAAAAATGGGATGAATTTGCCATCTCGTTCGAACGCAAAATGGCATCGTTCGAACGGCAGGTGATGTCGTTTGAACGACAATCACTATCGTTCGAACCAGAGTCCTGATCGTTCGAACGACCTTCAACTTTCCCCCTCTTCGTCCAGAATTAGTTCTCTACCATTAACAAAACCTTAAAACTTTTCTTACCCAGAAACCAACCCAGAATTTACACAGTAGGTTCTACGAATCAACACAAATCCCAATATCTTTAATTCTCAATTTATATCTCCAATTGTAAATAAAGACATGAATCTATATGATTTTCCTCAACTTTTGCAGTCAATAATATCTCTAATCATAAAATTTCTTCACAGTATAATATGGATTCATAATCCCTATCATATCAGTCCCAAACTTGATTCGTAACATCCACAAATTTAAAAACCCATTTTGTATTAACCCAACCCAAAAATCATGTGTTTAACACCTACCATGATATGAATTGAATCAGCTATTTATTTAAAAAGCAAGTTTAGCCACTTGCCTTATGATTCATAGATTCTGATTAATCCTTTGATGTAGAGATTTTCTTTGTTGAAGAACACCTCCCTTGTTCTTCCTTTTTTTTAGCTCTCAAGCATTTTTTCCTTTTGTTCCTCTACGTTCTCAGATTTCTCTCAATTGTGCTATGGCTACCTACAACTCCTAAACTTAGGTTTTTCTCTCCAAATCCCATTTTTTGCCATATGTACCTGATTAAAATGGCCCAAATACCCCCCGTGGGGACCCGATTATGCTAAAAAATACCTTGCGACCCATTTACCACCCCGGGTACACTTTTTCGACTTTCTCGGCCCATCCGGACTCAACTGTGCACTCAGAATTGACATCCGAATTAGTTTATAAAAATCCTTATCTCATACCTAAATTAGTGTATATCCGACTCCCGACTGAGATAAATAAATACCATGTCACTAATACACATTATGTCGTAATTAAATTATTATTATTCACTTAGTAATTTAAATTCCATAATTATTAACCAATCACTCTCCCAATTAATATTTAAATAAATGTTAACATAATTAATTCAATTAAATTACGACACACAAGTAATTTAAAATCTACTCGAATTAATTAAGTATTTAAATGCACAAAAATACGGGGTGTTACTGATAAATCTGAAGTAAATAAAAAAGAAAGAAATATTCCCGAATGGATTAAAAGATAAAAGCTTGAATCTTGAAACTAGGGTTTAGTGTTCCATGATTTATTGATTTAATTGAAGGATTTGTCCAAAAATTTTGACATCAATTCAAATGCATGACATTTGATTTTTGCTTCGAATTAGATTGTGAGTTATAGATGTAAAGAAAGACATGGATTTTATCTTTCCAATTGCAATTGAATCAGGTCATTTGGACTTCTGTGGACGGAGTAATAGCTGTTTTAGTAAAATGTGTTTAATCTTGAGAATATGTGACTTTACGAATTTTGACATCATTTCAAATGCATGCCATTTTATTTGCACTTTGAATTTAATGATGAGCTATATATATAAAGAAATGTATTAATATTAGGTTTCCAATGAGCTTTGAATCACATCATTTTGACTTTTGTGGAGGAAGTAATAGTCGTTTTAGTAAAATGTGTTTAATGTGACATGATATTAGATTTGTGTGAATTTGTGTTTTTTAAGAATTCTAATGGGATAAGGACTATTACATTTTTACCTATTTAAAGGGAGCTCATGGGAGGACTTTTTTAAACTCATATCAACCAATGTCAAAGGTTTGGATCTTAACTTCCGTGTAAGAGTAGTGGCACTATTTTTAGTTGGGAAGTTAACAATTAACTTGATGGTTAATTCTAAAAGTAGAAATATTAATTGGATATTAATAAGACTTATTGGGGGTGATTATAGGACTACTTACCTATACATATTATGTGATAAAATATATATATTTATTCATTTGTGTGGATATACCCATGTTCGTGGATGGCCTATCGATTGGGTTAAGTGCATCTCACGACCGTAGAACACGTCGGCATAAGGGGGCTAGGCGTTATGTATGTCTTTATTTTAGATACTATGTGACAACACCACTTACGAGAGATAGGTGTAGATGCTGGGATCAATTGTTACCGTTGGGGTATGGACCGTGCAATGGTGTACCACATAGGGACCACCCCACTTGTATATGTTTTGTGATGTCCATTTGGATGAGGAACTCCCCCGGACTTACCGATAGAGCACGAAAAGGACACTAAGGCTAGATCCCTTTTTGTGTCATATATATGTGAGGACATATATAATTATGTAAATTAATTGAGAACTAATCCTTAGTATAATGATGTAGACAGTTGATAATGAACCCAATTCTACGCAAAATGCATAATGGATGTAGCACCCTGCATTTTTAAGCATTTATTTTGAGCATTTTAGATTACACGTGTGCACGTAATTTAATTAAAATGAGAAATAATGAGAATTAAATATATATTAATAACGAGTAAGTGGATTAATATTTATTTGAGATTATATTTGAGGCGTGATAAGTAAATATAAATACGTCAAATGTTATTATGTCGCAAGTGAGTAAAATTGACGGGTTAACGATATCTCATTCGGGACACGTGTTAGGGTCGTGTTGGGATATGAGATGGAAAAAATAATATTTGATAACTTGGATGGTGATTTCGACTGGGCCAATGATCCGGGGGTCGAGATAGTTAGAAATAACTATCTGGGGGTTATATTTGGTTGATTTTTTAGGCTAAACGCGAATCGTATAAGGGGGTTCGGGTCATTTTTACATATACTTAACCTAATTTAGGGATTGGGGTTATATTTAGAGAAGGTGGATGGAGTTAGCAGCCATTTCATCATCCCAAAAGAGTTAGGGTTGAGAGAGAAGAGAAAAGAGAAGGCAAAGCTCAAGAGAAAGTGAAGAGGATCATTTTGGGGAGAGAATTGGAGTTTTTTTGGGCCTATAACTATTATGTAGAGAAGGTCCATAGAGAAGAAATCAGAATTACTACAATATAAAGTCAAGTGTTTATCCTGATTTTATGGTTAATTGTAGTTTCAATACTTTATATCAAAATTTGGTGTAGGAACACAAATTTTTGGGTAGGATTCACATGTAAAACATGCCTTTTTGGGAATGAAATTATAGAGAAATAATTTGATTGTAATCCCATAGAAAATCTGAGACGATTCATGTTAAAAAGATGTGATCTTTAATTTCTAATATGTGAAACTTGATTTAAAATTAAGAAAGTGATTAATTCTTAATGAACAAATGTTAATCACTTGAATTGATGTGTTTTTGAGTTAATTCACATGTAAAAATGAGTACTATTACATTTAGAATTGATAAAGAGACTTTATTCTGGGTTTGATTGATGTTAATTATGCATATGATTGATGGGAGGAAGAAGAAATCTGTCAAAAATTTGGCTCACTGCTCAGGGGAACCGAACCGGTTCGCTGATCTAGGGTGAATCGATTCGTCCACCGAACCGGTTTGGGCAGCTTTGCGAACGAGTTAGCTGGACATGGTTGTCTCACTTTTTTCTTTGTGTTTTTTCATATGCCGTGGAGAGTTGGACTTGTTTTTTAACGTTCTATAGGTGAATTAAGATCTTTAGAAATCCATAGAAGAGACTATAACCTAACTAGGGTTAGTCAGGGATAATATCCAGGTACGGGATTACGGGTGTTTTAGGGTGAATGACACCCGGGATATAATTTATGAAATCGGGTTGGGATTTTAAAAAGAGTTAGGCTATGTACATGAGTTGAATATCTTAATCGCCAGAACTGTGTTATTTATGAATTTATAATAAGTGAATACTTGAATATTAGGGAGTCAGGGGTAGACTCGAGAATTGTGGGCTAGTGCTACAAGTGATTTATGCACGTTTAACTAGTTATATATATATATATATGGATATATCCATGCGATTGATATATGTAAACACACCTACTCTATGGATGCTATCGTTGGAGGTTGCGCATAGTGGGCGTTCCACCCTAGCGTGATGAGCAGGTGTTGCATGACCATTGCGCATAGGACTGTTGCATGACCATTGTATGTGAGTTTAGAGCTTATGGGGGTAATGTGGTATGGTTATGACCCATGGATGTATGTATATGACCGCCTATAGTTATGTGTTTACGATTTGGGTTCGGTGGTGAGATTCCGACCCGGTAGCCCAGGAGTGGTATGTGATGTACGTGGAGCCTGATAGCATGCTAGGGAATGAATCTGGGAGGAAATCTCAGGGATGCTATGTATATACGTATATAGGAGTGTTATATATATATATATATAGAGAGAGAGAGAGAGAGCGGATCAAGTGAGGTCCCAATTTGAGGGCCCTGAATGAGGTCCATTTTTTTAAAATAGTAAAACAAATATTTTGGGGCTGATTTTTTTTGTATGGTTCTTAAACATTTCAGTAGGACCATAAAAAAATAATCAGCTCAAAATGAATTTTTTTGCTATTTTAAAAAAATCGGTCAAATTGTGTCAATTTTTAAGTTGTTTTTAAGGTGTTAAAAACTGACAAAGTTTGACCGATTTTTTTAAAATACTAAAAAAATTCATTTTGAGCTAATTATTTTTTTATGGTCCTACTGAAATGTTTAAGAACCATACAAAAAAAATCAACCCCAAAATATTTGTTTTACTATTTTAAAAAAATAGACCTCATTTAGGGACCTCAAACTCAGGGACCTCACTTGATCCTCTCTCTCTCTCTCTCTCTCTCTATATATATATATATATATATATATATATATATATATATATATATATGTGTGTGTGTGTGTGTGTGTGTGTGTGTGTGTGTGCGCGCGCGCGCATGTGTGTATGTGTGTGTGAAGTAAAAGAATGTGTGGACATTGAAATTATAACAGGTTTAAAATTATGTGAATCTATTAATGATAAAATTATAATTGGGAATATTATAATGGTATAGACTTTGTAATAGCTCATTTAGAATAAAAGCAAAGTAAAATTCATATAGCACAGTTTAGCTAGGAGTTTAGCATGTGGGATGGAAATAAGTGATCATACTAGTTAGGCAGGGTAGCATAACTAGGGTGTTAAAATAGGTGCGTTAGGTGCGCACTATAGATGAGGGGCGAGGATTATCTAATGTGAGTGAGACACCAGTTTATATATGAACGATTATGATGCATTTGCATCATTTCATTTTAAATACTTGCAAAATATTTTCAAATGGTTTTGGGCTCTAACCCGTATCAAAAATCTTTTTTCAAAACATTTTAGGTGCCCAACCACAGGGACGTCAGGCGCAACTATCTTTCCATCCAGTAGTTGTGGATGACTGTAGGTCTCGACTAGACGTAGCTATCCCTACTAGCTAGATAGGATTTCATTTCAGTTATTTATTCGGTCATGTCACCCATCGTTGGACAGTCGTTTCATTATTCAGACTTTATTTTATTTCATTATCAGTTGGATTACCGTATTTGGATTTATCGAGAGTTTTTCGATTAACTTAATTATTTCATCTCATCATTATTGATTTCATTCGTGTGATGAATGTGTATTTGAATTATTTGAAAAAATGCGACAGTGTGATAATTGATTAAATTAATTCACAAATTTTCAATTAAACCTTATTTAATTAGAGTCTATTTTTAAACAAGCTTAATTCAGCCCCTAAAAATGCATCTAAATATGATAAATCATTCAAACTATGCATGAAAAATAAAGACGACCGATATAGGAAAAAAACCCCGTTCGGGTAAAAACCTTTTATAAACACTTTGAAGAATTGACAAGACCTTTGACTTACATACAACCTGATAATCGCCCACAAGTGTGTAATGCACGGTGCCTTCAGCAAATCTTCAAAGATACGAGAGACAGCGAAATACCCTCCAGGCGTCGGTTCGTCGTCTTCGGCTCGTCCACACGCAGAATGACTACGCTCGGTATCCATCGATCAAAGATTGAGATGCCTTCTCCACAGAGGTTGAACAAAAGCAAAGTTGTTCTTAAACACCAAAACAATTCACTAAAGCATATGGGAGTTTTGTGAATTGAAAACCAAAAAGGGGTTAAAATCCTAAAGGAAGAAGCCAAAAATGATTATGCTTTCGCAGTGTTTCTGTTCTGGAAAAAGTATGGACTTCTTGATGAAAACCTTACCATTTAATGAGTATTAATACAAAAATGCACCACATCGAAAAACGTGCTCATTCGAATGAGAAGCATATGTCGCTCGAACGAAGGACGCATGTCGTTCAAACGACATCGCGTGACTTCCATTCTCGTTTGAACGAGATGCTGATCTCGCACGAACGACCTGGGCGTCAAAATCGAGGTTCGCTTTAAAACTTAGAAAAAATACTCATTCTCAATATTTGACGAAAAAGTCTGCTCCAACACTTAGAAAATATTTTGTAAAAATCTCCCAAAAGCTCTAAGTGAAAAGTAAAGGTATTTAAAATATAACATTACCAAAGTGAACTTTGCAGAGCCTTGAATGATGAAGAACTTGAGTAATTCGGATCCGTCTTTGATATAAATGCCTGTTGAATGCTCTTCGACGGTGTAGTGGTATATGACATAATAAATTGATAACGGACCTATGAAAATATGTCCTTACAAATCTCCCCCTATGTCAATGCAGGTACATACATAAAAAATCCGAATTATCAAAAACCAAAATGCCTATACAAATATACCCTCCCATGAATAAATTTGCAAGACCTCAAAACTGTTCTTCAATCATCTTCGTCAAATCTCAAATCTTTTCTTATCAGGGTGTGCAACATATCAATCTTCAATTATGTACCTACACACATGAGATAAAGCAAAAACCTTCGTGACGCAACGAGTTTGAAATGATATAGGAATAAAGCATTAATAATCAAATCTCCCCCAAAATGCAAAAACTTCCCCCATAATATGATAAATATTTCTCCCCCTTTTTATGATGTCCCCAAATAGACAGATAAGAAGAAAAAATCAAAACATGGAGTGTCACGACAAAATGCATAGCAAATAACGATCAAGCTACGCGCATGCAAAGGTATGCCCCAAAAAATTTCACAAACAATTTTTGATTTTTCAAATTTTTCATACAAAAATAAGATACAAAAAATCACACCATGGATTTAAACTCAAATGACCAAGTCATGGAAATGGAATGAATGGGTGTGAGAACATTCGATAGGTAAATAAACTCAATCAATCGTATGTGCACGATGCATACGTGTACCCCTAACGAATGAACATCAAAGTATCCTTAGGTGTAAAAATTTGTTGAATTTAAATGACATCGTCTTATGCAAATCAACAAATCAAAGTCAAAGTGATTTCCACACCAATAACGTCCAAAAATATTTAGTGCTTTTTCAGGATGTTCAAGGACGTGCAAACCCATTATAAAATCTCCAACCAAACTCCATCATATATATTTTCTTTTAGAGGTGATAAACTAAATTCTCAAACTTTGGAGAATTAGTGCAAAAACCTAAATGGCCCATATTTGGCATGAATTTCTTTTTATTGCCTTTAAATTTTTTCGGGCTCTTTTAACCTCTTTGGACCCCGGATAATAAAATTCCTCAATTTTTTAGGTCCGATTTAAACGGAGGCTTAATCACAAAGGATAAAAAAATCTTTCGTAGCCCTTCACAGTTTTCAAATAAAGCACACAAACTCACAAAACGGTTCTTATATGCACAACTTTCTTATCAAGTTTTATCGCGCTTGGTTCGTTTTAAGGACAGGATTGAAGAGAAAACACCCAACCAACATGTGATAAGACAATCACAATAATCAAACAAATCCGTCCATGTGTGCAATAAAGAATATCATGAGTCAAACATGTAGGAAGTAACAACTAATTACATCTCAATGACTCCAAACATTATAAATCACAAGGATGAATTGACCTATTGTCTCAAAACACTATCAAATAGTCACATGAAAAAAGGGAATGATGTTGTGACTCAGTTATCCTAAGTGTCCATCCATAAAAGGTGCAAACAAAATACAAAACTCTTTTTGGATTTTTTTAAAAAATTTATCAAAATAAAATCTTTTTGTATTTTTCAAAACAAAAAATATAAAACATACAAAAATGATACATACTAGCAATATGAAAATAATGGCATCATGAAAATCATCCTATGCTAGTAAACAAGTCAAACTTCAATCATTAGGTGCAGAGGGATTTTTCAAAGGTGGTGACAACTTATGAAAAACCTCCATCAATTCTTGTGCAGTTTTGACTAAAAACTTAACTTGCTCACCTAAATGTGAAAACTCTCTCATGTAGTCTCCGGGAGCATGTAAAGAATCATGTGTGGGTGCATGTGTATCAGAAACACGTGTAGAAGCAAAACGTGATACATACCCCAACTTAAAGCAAAATTCCCTAAGGTGTCCTCTCCTTTTGCAATGTGAGCAAACAAAAATAGGACTCGGAACACCTCTCTCAAAAACTCTAGGACGCACTTTCCAAATAGGAATGGGACGCCTAGGTGGGTGAGGGTGAGACTCATGTGAATCTATCACTAAAGTGGGAACCGGCTCGGGTGCTAATTGGGAAGTAGAAGCACCGTCATGACTTATTCCTAAATTCTCACCTTTACCCTTAAGAACCACCTTTTCAAGCTTCTTTGGTGCGTTCTCAAACATGACTTTGACCTCCCTGGCACGTTCGAGATCACTCTCGAGTTGAGATACACGTGTCATCAGACTAGACAATGTTTCGGTCAAATTACACTTCTCCTTTATCGAAACCTCATTCTCTCTCTCCAAATCTAAAACTCGACGACCTAAATCTCTATTATACTTCTTTGTTTTCAAGGTCTCGGTGTACAAATCTGTAAAAGATTTTTGGAGCTCACTTTCATCTCCACTCTCCTCATCGTTTTCTCCCTCACTCGAAGAACATAAATCACTATCATCGCTCTCGTGTGTACTCTCGTGAGAGAAAGTGGGAGTGCTCACACGACTATAAAAAAGACAAGCATCCCATTTGCTAAACCTTTATCAGACTCATCTCCCTCATCACCCTCACTATCACTAAGAGTGGCGGGCATAGCATCCTCTTTGCCCTTTCTCCTTATCCTAGTAGGACACTCTTCTGCTATGTGCCCTTTGCCCTCACACTCAAAGCACCTGATCTCATCCTCCTTGTCACTATCTTTTGCCTCCACTTTCTTTTTATTTGATTCAAAAGATCTCTTTTTGTTGGAAGAATTTTCTTTATTCATTTTGAGAAAATTTTTAAAATTTTTCGCAAACAAGGCCATATCAAAATCTTCCTCAGAATCAGACTCATAAACATTTTCTTTTTTTTTTCCTTAAAACGAGTCTTTAAAAAACACCATTATCCTTAGCCTTAATGGTTTTGGGAAACATATCAATCTCGTAGGTTTGAAGATCTCCTACAAGTTCTTCCAACTTAAGTGATTTCAAATTTCCCAAAGAGTTCAAAACATCGACTTTAGGAATTAAACGTTTTGGAAGAGATCTCAAAATCTTTTTAACGACACGCGTGTTATCAATCACCTCACCCAAATTAAAACTGGTGTTAACAATGTCCGACAAACGTGCATAAAAATCATCAAAGCATTCAGACTCAGACATGGTGATAGTCTCAAATTGGGTGGCCAAATTTTGTAACTTAGATTCTTTAACCGCGTTCGTACCCTTATGCGTCAATTTCAAAACATCCCATGCCTCTTCAAACGTGGTGCACGTCATAATTCGTCGGAACTCGTCGGGGGTGACGGCTCCAGAAATAGCACTCAAACCACGGGAATTAAAATTGGACATTTTATAATCATCTTCAGTCCAGGCTGACACGGGTTTTAAAGAGGTGATATTATCAACGGTGACCGTGGAGGGGTTCCATCCATTTTCACAAAGCAATCAAACACGCTCGTCAATAGATTTTAAAATAGATTTCATACGAGATTTCCAGTAGCCATAATTAGACCCGTCAAACATAGGCATCTGATTATATAAGTGCTCCATAGGAAAAATTGCAAAATTTCACAAACTTGATTTAAAAAAAATCAATATCACACAATTTTGCAGAAAATATGAATACGCGATAAATTAGCGTAACCCGCTCTGATACCAATTTGAAAAAATGCGACTGTGTGATAATTAATTAAATTAATTCGCAAGTTTCCAATTAAACCTTATTTAATTAGAGTCTATTTTTAAACAAGCTTAATTCATCCCCTAAACATGCATCTAAATATGATTAATCATTCAAACCATACATGAAAAATAAAGACGACCGATATAGGAAAAAACCCCTTTCGGGTAAAAACCTTTTATAAACACTTTGAAAAATTGACAAGACCTTTGACTTACATACAACCTGATAATCGCCCACAAGTGTGTAATGCACGGTGCCTTCAACAAATCTTTAAAGATACGAGAGACAACGAAATACCCTCCAGGCGTCGGTTCCTCGTCTTCGGCTCGTCCATATGCTGAATGACTACGCTCAGTATCCACCGATTAAAGATGGAGATGCCTTCTCCATAGAGGTTGAACAAAAGAAAAGTTGTTCTTAAACACCAAAACAATTTGCTAAAGCATATGGGACTTTTGTGAATTGAAAACCAAAAAGGGATTATAACCTTAAAGGAAGAAGCCAAAAAGGATTCTGCTTTCGCAGTGTTTCTATTCTGGAAAACGTATGGACTTCTTGATGAAAACTTTACCATTTAATGAGTATTTATACAAAAATGCACCGCCTCGAAAAACATGCTCATTCAAATGAGAAGTATATATCGCTCGAACGAAGGACGCATGTCATTCAAACGACATCGCGTGACTTCCATTCTCGTTCGAACGAGATGCTGATCTCGCGCGAACGATCTGAGCATCAAAATCGAGGTCTGTTTCAAAACTTAGAAAAAATACTCATTCTCAATATTTGACGAAAAAGTCCGCTCCAACACTTTGAAAATATTTTGTAAAAATCTCCAAAAGCTCTAAGTGAAAAGAAAAGGTATTTAAAACATAACATTTCCAAAGTAAACTTCGCGGAGCCTTGAATGATGAAGAAATTGAGTAATTCAGATCCGTTTTTGATATAGATTTCTCTTGAATGCTCTTCATCGGTGTAACGGTATATGACATAATAAATTGATAACGGACCTATGAAAATATGTCCTTTCAAATCTCCCCCCATCTCAATGCAGGTACATACATAAAAAATCCGAATTATCAAAAACCAAAATGCCTATACAAATATACCCTCCCATGAATAAATGTGTAAGACCTCAAAACCGTTCTTCAATCATCTTCGTCAAATCTCAAATCTTTTCTCATCAGGGTGTGCAACATATCAATCTTCAATTCTGTACCTACACACATGAGATAAAGCAAAAACCTTCGTGACGCATCGAGTTTGAAATGATATAGGAATAAAGCATTAATAATCAAATCTCCCCCAAAATGCAAAAACTTCCCCCATAACATGATAATTATTTCTCCCCCTTTTTATGATGTCCCCAAATAGATAGATAAGAAGAAAAAATTCTTTCTCCCCCATAACATGATAATTTTTTTTGTAATGTTTTCCCTAATGCATTGGGTGTTCCATAATGGTTTAAATATATCTTGAATGGGGGATTACAGAGGGGAAAAATTGATAGTTTGACCTACCGAGTAATAGATCATCTTCAAAGAATTCATGAGTTTTGCTCTGGACGGGATACCTAGAAGTCACGTGTAGTGTAAAAATATTACATTTTTGTTTTTAATTGGCCATGACACTTTGGAAGTCCCAAAATGGTCCAAAAATATCTTGTACGGGGGACTATGGAGGGGAAGAAAATTATTATTGAGCCTATCGGGAAATAGGTCATCTTTAAATAATTCACGACGTTTACTTCGGAGGCAATACCTCGAGATTAGTGTAAACCTATAATTTTTCTAATTATTTCCCTGAATAATTGGGAGTCCCAAAACAGTCAATTAATATCTTTTACGAGGGACTAAGGAGGTCGAGATATTGATAGTTTGACCTACCAAGAAATAAGTCGTCTTCAAACAATTCATGAGTTTTATTTCGGACATGATACCTAGGAGACACACGTAGTGTAAATCTGTAACATTTTTGTTTTTTGTTTTTTTCGTGCACATTGAAAGCCCCGAAATGGTCCATAAATTTCTTGTAAGGGGGAGTACAGAGGGAAAGAAATTTATTATTGAACCTATCGGGAAATAAGTTGTCTTCAAATAATTCACGAGTTTTACTTCGGAGGCAATACCTCGAGCTTAGTGTAAAACTGTAAATTTTTTCTAATTGTTTCCCTGACTCATTGGGAGTCCTAAAACGGTGAACTATTATATTTTACGGTGGAATATGGAGGGCAAGAAATTGATAGTTTTGAAAAACCCTCACTATGTTATTTTAACAACTGTTAAAAATGTTTAATGAGTTCCGAACTACTTTTTGAACAAACTCTTGTTAAAATCTAAACCAGTACACA
This sequence comes from Sambucus nigra, assembly GCA_949130495.1. Classification (NCBI taxonomy): domain Eukaryota; kingdom Viridiplantae; phylum Streptophyta; class Magnoliopsida; order Dipsacales; family Adoxaceae; genus Sambucus; species Sambucus nigra. The sequence continues at coordinate 38,854,243 of OX422223.1, read as the reverse complement.
AGTCGTGTTAAAACTTTTTATGTGAACAAATTATTCAAGGATCTTGGAAATAGATTTTTAGTTTAAAGCTAAGTCTATGAGGCAGATTGTAGTAATGGAAAACTAAAAAGCACACACATGAGACGATATTTTTTACGTGGTAAAACCCCACCTAATTGGGGAAACATCCTCGGAGGTCTCTACACCTCAAAATAAATAATGTACTAAAACAATTTAAGGTTACAAGCATTCAACAGATCATAAAATTAGAATCTATTCTAAGTCAAGAGAAATACTTACACTCCTCAATATCAAATCCGCCTTCTTTAAGGCTTTTGAACTTGTCCTTTCTCCGTCCTTTAGCTATGCTCCCTTTCTCCTTTAGCTTTACATCGACTCAAATGTCAGAACCTCTCAATTAACAAAACTTTAGTGATGGTGAGTGAATGTGTTGTGTGTTGTGCCTAATATCCGATGCATGCACTCACACACATTTAATTACAAACAAATCCTACAAATATACAACAGATCTAAGAATGAGATGTACTTTTCACAACTCTGACGTATTAGACTTAGTCTGTTCTCAAAAAAATTTCAAGATCTGATTTCTTAGATTGATCTCTTAAAATAGAGATCCTAAGAATTTATTTATACACAGAATTTTTTCAAAATGAAAAATTATCATATCTAGACAATGTAAGTCATAAATTCAGTCAAAATTAAGAGATGTTGGATAAAAAATAGAACCAACATGATATAAACAATATCCAACAGGAGAAAATGATTTCTTACTAACAAAAATCACAATAACCTAATGATCTAAATAAGTATGTTGTAATAACCCGCCCTTTTGGAGATGATTAAATTCCATAATTTAGTATAATTTGGAATTTGGAGAATTTCTCGAAATAGTAACTTTTGGGATTTTCGAGGATTTAATGATTTTTAAGGGGTTATAAATTATTTTGGGACTATATAGGTCGAAATATTTTATTTATATGTCGCCGTGGAGTATAGCGACAAAAGAGGTAAGATTTTGAGTAGAAAACCGCATTTAATTATTTTGGGTTAGAATAATAATTTGCGGTCAAGTACCTCGGATGGAAATTTCGACTGCGCTATGAGTCTCGGAATGTCCGAGATAGTCGGAAAAGAGTGTCCGATTGTCGAAATTAAGTTTCGGGTAATTTTGGAGTTAAATAGGCTCGTAATTGGGTAAACGAGTCATTTTTGGTTTTAAGGGGGTTTAACCCTTTTCTCCTTATAAAAGGAGGGAGAGGGGGAGAAGAAAGAAGAGGAAGAATAAAGAAGAGAGGTAAGAGAGAGAGAGGGAAGACAAGAAGAAAAAGGGGGAGATTCCGTCCGGCCTCCGCGGGATTCGGCTCGAGGACGTCGGATTTTATCCACGAGGCAAGTGTTTACTTGCTTTATTTATTTTTGAGCATAAATATCTCATATCACTGTTGGTATAACAAACCCTAATGATTTTGGGTTGGGTATTCGTGGATAAAACGGGTTTTTGGGAGATAAAACGAATAAACCCCTAAAATTGGTAAATTGGAGATTTTTAGAAATTAACCAAAAATATTGGGTGATTCCGGGTTCTAGGATGTTTAGGGCCCGTATTATAGGTGTATTTGTTGTTGGTAGAAGTTGTAGGCCGTTGGGTGTGGAGATGGAAGCATGGAGGAAGCTTCCATGGTCGAAACAGCTTCTCGGAGAAGAAGCTGCCCGACTTGATCGATCGATCGAGCCTAGGGGATCGATCGATCGAAGCCTTCGATCGATCGACGGCAAGGGGTCGATCGATCGACCTCTGCTGAAAGTTGAAAATTTTTCTAGGATGATTTGGATGGGATAGATTCCATTTCATCTTGCTTTGAGGTTAATTAGGTGATAACCTAGGGGACCTTTTTGGACTTTATGGTCCATAAATTAAGGCAAATTAGGAGGGTACAGTAAGGGTTTTAAGTATATAACCCTTAATCTATATTTTCGAGGAAAATAGAATAGTTGTAGAAATTGATGGATTAGGGTTCCTAAATTATATTGGGGACTTCTAAATGACAAATTGGACTAGGAATAGTCTTAGGGTTCAAGGAAATGAAATCCTTAACCCAATGAATTTAAGGTTGATCGGGTGAGATACATCCCGAGAATATTTCTAGTAGGCATAATTATATCGATTATCGTTAAGTACATCGTAGGAGATAATTAGGATAATTTGGGAATATAGGTATTTGTCGATTTCACTTAGAGTGAAGGGTATCATTGTAGATATCCAATAAATCCTTAGATAGGATTGAGAGATATGGTGATAATTAAAGTATGAAATACTTTGGATTTAGAATCATGCTAATATGAATGCATGATTATGATTCCTGGAGGGAATCTTTGGGATTATGGTCATCGCTAGATGCTATAGGCCACTATGGCCGTTTATATATATATTCTAGGAAGAATATATAGGATATGTATATACTATGTGATTTAGGTATATGTTATGATGGAAATGATTTTTGAAAATATGAAAATGAATATTTTCAAAACGGTAAATAAATGATTTTCATAATTGATAAAATTGAGGATACACACCTCTCTAAATCGCTATCATAAGGGAAGTTTGCGTACGTATGGTGAAGCCCCCTGGCTAATGAATGCAGGGTGGATATAGTCCTATAGGCCATGTGAGCGTTTGTTGATATATATTTTCTGCGCTGGTTAGGAGATTTCGGGTGTGGTCTTGACTATCCCGCAGGCACATGGCCGCTTCCCGACGTCTTGCGATGTAGGATCCCAGGTTGTCTTATGATAGGCCCTGGAAGATGATAGCCATTTAGGGGCGCGCACAGTGGAGAAATCCGGACGGGCGGTCTTAGAACGCGTTATATTAAAGCAATTCATGATAATGGATTGGCTTTAATTACATTTCCTGGATATAGGAAGGGAAATGGGTTATATAAATTGGCTTCGGTAACACTTCCCGGATGGAAGAAGGGATGTGGAAGCATATGATATGATAAAAGCATTTTTATGATAATAAAAATGGCTTTTAATTACATTTCCCGAGTATAAAAAGGGAAATGGGATATTTTGAAAATGGAAAATCATTTTTATGATAATAAAATTGGCTTTTAAAAAGGTATATGATTTGTTAAAGCAATTCATGATAATGAATTGGCTTTTAAATACATTTCCTGGATATGAGAAGGGAAATGGAAGGTTTTGAGATAAAAAATGATAAGTATTGATAAATAATTTGTATATGAATCCTCAGTCCGGAAGATAGATCCGGATGGTTATGGTAAAAATATGAATATGTATATATGAATGAATCGAGTACCGAGGGTCTAATGGATCCCGACGATCGACCTTGCCGCATAGTAGTGTATCGGGGGGGTTCCTTGTTTGGATTTCGCTTTGCGAGACACCCCACGCACGAATATGGCAGTGTGTTGAGACTGGGGAGAAGTTTAATCCTTAGTGCTCTTATATTATAAATTCTTATGGTGTATATATTTATATATATCTTTCTGTACTGAGGGACTGGCGGATCTCGACGATCGACCGTGTCGCATAGTAGTGTATCGAGGGGGTTCCTTGTTTGGATTTCGCTTTGCGAGACACCCCACGCACGAACATGGCATAGCGTTGAGACTGGGGTGAAGTTTAGCCCTTAGTACATTACTTGGACTATCTAGGGTAGATAGTAGATGGGTAAATTAGACTAGTTAGGCAGGGATAGCTTGACTAGGGTATGTGTTAGGGTGCACTAGGTGTGCACTACTAGAGGAGAGGTGAGGGGTATCTCATGGGAGTGCGATACCAATTTAAATATGAGATAAAACTATTTTTCTAAAAATAAAGCATTTATGCACTTGCAAAATATTTTCAAAATTCGGGCTCTGACCCGTATATCTACTCTCCTTTCTTTCTATATATTATATATATATAGGTGTCCAGACACAGGGACGCCTGGATGGAAATTCTTTCGAGTCAGACGTCTGCTGCAGCAGCTGTGGATGCTTGCGGGTTATCGGTAGACGCTTCTTTCCTTGCACTCTAGATAGGAGATATTGTACAAACATTCGGGCCAATGGTCCAACTGATTTTATTTATTATTCGCACCTTATTCGATATGGTTGTATAATTTGGACCGAGTGTTCGGTTATTTTAATTTATTTCATTTTCATTTCAGTTCAATTACGCATATAATTGTGGATGTTTTAATTTGATCGCTAAAAAGAGTAGTTAGATAAAAGTTTTTAATGCTCACCTAATAGGATATAAGTAATTAAATGGATTTTCGTCAGTGATGCTAAGCATGATCCATATGAGACTCCTGTTTTAATTTAATATTGGAGTGATCGCCCGGTATCTTATTAGGCGGGGTGTTACATATGTGTAACTGATTTTAGATCTATAAGTTTCTAATGGGAAACGAGATCCAAAAAATATAAGATTGTTGCAAGAGAGGTTTAGATAAAGAGGATACAAAAGAACGAAAACCCTAGCCCTCAAAAACTTATTTTCTGAAAAAGATTTGATAGATTTTTTATACGAAACTCTAATTTTCTCTCTTCCCTCTCTTCTTTCTCTCTCTCTTATTTTTCTCTCAAACTCTCAGACTTCGTAAACTTCTAAAACATTGAGACAAAGGATCCTTATATAGGAAGGTTGGAAGGATCTAGAAGGATTGGGAAAATGTAGGGATGAGATTAAAATATCTGTTCAAAGAGTAAATCTAAGGGCTGATAATGGACTGAATAAAAGACAACTCTTATTGGTTGAAAGCATATGCATATGGGTCACAAATAAATGCATGCTTACCCTAGATAAATTTGATTTAACGGTTGAAAGTAATCCTCTTGAATATGAGAGATAAAAAACACAAATGTAGCCAATGAAGTGCAACCACGTGCCATACTCACACTCGCTCTCAAACATGTGTTTTTGATCTTTTAAAAATCTCAGTTTGACCCACAATATTATGTGTCGATTTTAGATTCTACCCAAGACAAGTTTTAGGAACTTTCAATATGTGAAATTAAACCCCAAACATTTTAAAAACCTAATTTTAATTCTTATAAACGTATATTTTAAATGTTTTAAAATTCTTAAAGATTCCTAGTCAGTGTAAAAAATTAATTTTAATTCAAAATAACACAAAACACTTATATATAAAATAAAACATGCAAGTATGCAATACTAAGGTGTTTATGTGTTGGTTTTCTACTTGATTTGACTTTGATCTTTACTAATGAAGATGTACTTGTAGTTGCAATGAAGCATTGAAGGAGGGACTCAATTTTGTCTATCTTTCGAAACTAGTTGAGGCTCCTATATAGTATAGACTGGAGTGAGTCAACTATATGGTGTGCTTCAAGTTTGACCTACCGTGAAAAAAATTGTCTTCAAATAATTCACGAGTTTTGTTTCGAACATGATATCTAGGAGTCATGCATAGTGTAAAACAATAACATTTTTGTTTCTAATTTTTTCCCTGACGCATTAGAAGTATGAAAATGGTTCAAAAATCTCTTGTACGGGGGACTACGGAGGGAGGGAAACTGATAGTGTCCTATCAAGAAATAGTTTGTCTTCAAAAAATTCAAGAGTTTTACTTTGGAGTTGTAGATACCCCATCCTAAGAATCCTCTAAGCACATCCTTAGGTCCCTAGCACTCACCCATTAACCAAAAACCCAAGGTCATACTTCGAGTACTGATCTGGAGGCCATCGAGCGCTCCTCGGCTCCATTTGACTTTGGTTAACCTTTCAACCTAAGTGAAGCTCAATGAATCCTAAAATGGCTCTGAATACCGTTTTAAATGGTCCATCTCGTACACGAATCGACCTCACGGTCCGCACGAATGACCCATTTCACTCCGCGCCTATGACCCATTTGACTCCGATAAAGTCTTTAACCTGAGTGAAGCTCAAGGAATCCTTGAAGATATCTGAATACCCTTTCCAACATTTGTCCCATGCACAAATCGTCCACCTGGTTTGGACTAAGGATCCATTTTACTCTGAAGGGTCATCAGGCGCTTTAGGGCCCCATTTGACCTTGGTCAAATCTCCAACCGGAGTGAAGATCTTGAAATCTCATGGGACACTGAATTCCATTTCCAACAGTTTGTCCCACGCTTGAATCAGAATTACGATTAAGATAAATAATCCGTTTTCCTCCAAAAATTCTCGTCTAGAGATCATTGGGGGCTTTCGAGCCCCGTTTGACTTCGGTCAGCTCCCAGACTCGATAATGGATCAATATATTCCTAAAGGTCTCTGAATACCCTTTCCAATGATCCACCCCATGCACAATTCGAACTTATGGTATACATTGTTTTGCCTATTTTTTCAAAAAATTGTTCCGGACTGCCTATAGGCACCCCAGGCACCCTGCCTATCGGCAGGGTGTACTTTTCCCTGCCAAGCAAGGAAGGCCTTATACCTATAGGTAGGCCTGGGGTCATGCCGATCGACACCCCCTTAGACCCTATTAAAAGGCCCATGACCTCACCCTAAATAGAGACATTGGACCCCTTCTAAAAAAATCACATACATTCTCCTCGTAATCAAAGCCTTTTTCTTTCCTAGATAGTCCATTTTCCCACATTCTCTCACCTCACTTCCTTACCTCACTTGGTAATTCAACCCACCTTTCTACCTCACTTCCATACCATTTCAAAATAAGCACACTTACATTCCAAAGTCACATTCAAGCATTCATAAGGAAGTCTATTTCTCTACCCATTTTCTCTAGTTTACCCATTTTAGTGTTATTCACCTTATTTCCATTTTTGTGCTTCATATTCTCTACTCCTTATTAATAGTATCACACATAATCCATTTTCATAAAAAATCCCCAAAAAAGAAAATGAGGGTTTAATCATAAATTTCAAAAGCGGGATTGCCATTTTACACTTCCATTAAAACACACTTTCTACCTACACATTTGAGAAGTACCACATTTGGATTTATGGATTGATCCCCATCCCTATGATACTTTCAAACAATGTGAACTTCGATCCCCTTGGGCTATGTAGGTGTCTTGGGCCAATTCCAAGATTCGAGTCCCCCCTTTTTCATGTTCATATAATGCTTTTATATCTTATTATAATTGTTTTATGAGTTTTATACTCCTATATATTTGTGTTTTGTCCAATGTTCACATTTGATCTTTCATATCGATTTGTGATTTGGAGAGCACTTACATCATATTTTTACTATCAGTATTTTTTAGAACACTCCTATGGATGAATCCACTCCGTCCCTTCCTTGACGCGAGTTGGATAATTCCATTCTCCCATCATTTATATTATACACATGTTCGCACATGCCACGGAGTCTAAAAGGAGAAGATAAGAGAGGAATGGGTTCCTAACACCTTTCCATTCCGTAACTTAGTCCCCAGACCTTCGAACTACTTGGTTTCCCAAGCATCAATTTGACCTTAATGCCGTTCACTTGAGGCGACGACATTCTTTTGCCTATTTTGAGGAAAATAGGCTGATAACTCTATCTCTTCGTGTCACCCCCATCTGACGATGGCCGATACCCATATCCGCGTGTGCCAAAAGATATTAGACCTCAGATGGCCATAGTGGCAACTATGTTGTGGATGTTTCTAGAGGACTAGGATCTATTTCTACATGGGTTTTATTCTTTACTCTCGTGATTTTCTATATGTGTACATATGCTCCCACTTGTATGTTCCCTTTACTCCTTTGCGTACCCTTTTTATATTCACCTCATGCTTATCCCTACCATATATATATATATATATATATATATCAATCTTCACCCAATTTCATATGATCACATGTTTCACCTTACACTCACTTGTATATATTCTCAATTCTCACTTCATTCACTCACACTTGTATATAGTTTCACCTTTACTCACATGTTTCACACACCGCTTGTAGATTATCCATGCTTAGCTTCACTAGAAAAAAACCTTCACTTCTCTCACTTGTATATATCTCCATGCTCACTTAGATATCTTATACATCACTTGTAGTTGATCCATGCTTAGGCTCACTAGCACACACCTTCACTCATATATATTCACATGATCACTTACACTCTTCCCATGTCACTTTTATACTCACTTATATATATTTAGATGCTTCTCTATCACGATGCTTAGTATAGTCTTCATGCTCCATGCTAACTTTATTCTTCATAATACTTGTACATTCTCCCACATAGTGGTATTACTCCCCTTACTTAGCATGTAAATAAAAAAATCTCTCCATAAGATACCAATTAAGACTCATGCATTTTGCACACTACGTCACCAGAGCATGGCAATATTGACCAAAATTTTGTCCCGTACTGGGGGATAAATTCATGACGGGTACTGACTTCATTGGGGCGCGATTAACCTAAGAGATATGATTCTCACCTTCCATTGGACTCTTACTTTAGGATATATCGAACGGTTCCCCCCGCATTGCACTGCTTTATCGAACTCACGATGAGAGGTATATAGTAAGGAACTCATTCATATACGTCGAGTATATCTAATTCTCTCTCACACGTACCATCCCCATGAGGTATATCGTGAGGCAATTCATGTACACTCTGACATATCAAATGGCTTGTCCACACGTACCGATGAATTATTGACCTTATAGGAAAGAGGTATATCGTGGAAGTCATTCCAAAGAAGGAAACCCTTCCACTAACACACCAAGTGCATAAACCTCATATAGGAATCAACCTTAGGGAACTCAGAATTAGTTTGTCAGTTATCATGAAAAACTCTAATAAAATATTGGGTCACTGCACCGCCCGGATTGTTTTCACTATTTCACCTTTTTTTTAAATAGGACCTTGTCTGCGAGCCTAGAAACAATTCAAACCGTATCTTATAGTTTAAACCCTATTTTTTCCAAAGCTCAGATCCTGTCTAACATTTTTCTTGCATTTAGGCGAGCATAATAAAAGTTAAAACCTAATAATAATAATAATAATCGTTCTGAGATTTCTCCTTTTTCCCTTCCTTTTCAAAAGCCAAAAAAACCAAAATCATTTTTCCCCTCTTGTTAAAAATACAAAAACTACTCCTTTTTTCTTCCAAAAATAAACCCAAATCATTTTACTTCTACGGTCGATCGTATACCCGACTTTGTCGTGGATTCGGATTTGGTCTTTTTTCGTCAAATTGCCCCAAAGCTCCATCGCTTCTTTTGCTGCTTCGAGCAAATTTGAGATCTACCTCCACAAGCTGTTTATAGAGACTGCAGATCAAGCACCGAATGTTCAGTTAGATCTGCTGGCCATCCTAGCCCATTTTAGTGCTAAGATTGACAACCTTCAAACTAATGTCCAAGAGATGTAGTGATAATGAGCCCAGACTCTTGAACTCATGAACCTGAGATCCTTTTTCCTTGTGCTATGGGTCCATCGGACCCTAAGCTTATTTTGGCCCTAGAGGAGTGCCAACATGTCCTGCATGCCCCGCCTGAAAATGGTCCACCACCTGCTCGACTTTCGATTGCAAACCTTGCCCAGCCAGGGGCTAATCCGTAGTGCTTGTGGACCCTAAAGAGGAGGAATTGAAGAAGGCCAAGTAAGACCTCAAACTATTGTCGAAAAAGTTTGACCGAGTTCAGATCTTCGCAAACTGCATGGACTACACCCACATGTCTCCTTATCCTATGGCTATATTTCCAGAAAAGTTCAAGATGCCAGTCTTAGAGAAATTCGGGGACTGTAGGCCCCTAATTGTGCTTCTACATAGCTACTACTGAGCCATGAACCTTCTTGGAGATTTGGAAGAAATAATAGCCCAGATGTTTCAATAAACCTTGAAAGAGAGTGATCTCCGATGGTTCTTCTCTCTTGGATTATCCATAATCTGTAGCTAGAAGAACGTAGATAGGGAATTCATGTCCCAGTACAAATAGAATGAAGAAGTAGAGGTCATACGTAGGGACCTAGAGCCGCTCAAGCAAAACCCTAAGGATACAGTCATTATCTTCATTCGGAGGTGGAGAGAGAACCTCATCACTATGACCAATATGCCCTTAGAGGAAGAACAAGTAAGAATTGTAAAGAAGAATTTAGTGCCTCATATTCGAGCGTTTATGGGAGGACAATACCACCCGAACTTTCGAGACCTCCAAGAGACTGGTGTGGAAATCATAGAAGGAGTCGCCAAAGTGTTTTCCAATTCGAAGAAGCTGACCATATAGTTCACACCAAGGAAGTATGAAAAGCCTGCTAATGCTCCAGTCTCAACCATCAATAACACATCATAACCCGCTACTTCTTGGGCATTAAAAAGTCACCCTAATCCTGTCAAAAAAGAGTACACCAAGATCCATGCTCCCCTGTTAAAAGTATAACTGACCCTGCTAGCCTAAAACCTCATCAAACGGTTGCAAAACAATCTCCCTAAAAACTTCAAGCATGATGCCCGCTATGACTTTCACCAAGCGTGTGACATACCATTGACCAATGCTTTCACCTCAGAAATGTGAACCAAGGGCTTATAGACCGGGGCATTATCGCCCCATCACCTAATCCTATACCCCACACCACTCATAGTCCTCTTACAACACATGGAACTAGAACAAATTCCATCTCCCTGGAAAATAACCCAGAGTTTGACCCTTCCACCCAAATTGTGCCCGTTCAAATGCCCATCACCACCATAATTTCACCCAAACCTCTCATGGTGTGCCTACCCTTTCTCATGCATTCTATAATATTTTTTTAACCAAGCTCTATTGCTCCTCACATGAACTAGTATTGACACCTGCACTCGATCAGAGTGGGGAGGCATGGAACTACCTACTGTACAGACCAACTCCAAAGGTTTGGGCTGAAATTACTCGCAGAGATGAATATCGACTACCATATATTCAATGGCCTACTCATGAAAGCCTAGAAGTGGACTCGAGAGTCATATGAATGGGTTGTATCCGTTGAGGAAATCAGTATAAATGACGTTGTATAGACCATAGTCGATATGTTTCGCCATAGGGGGAAAATATGTAGTATCTCTGAGTTTCTCACTAATTTAAACTTCAGGGACGCCTGGTCCCTTCACTTTTACATTTCCTTACTGAGTGGGAATATCTGTTTGATGAAGTTGTAGAGGTTGTTGAGTGCATTAACATTCTTGGTGAGAAGACATCGTTACCACAAAATGGGGGGATGATTTCGATAGCTCAGATAGTGAAAAAAATCATGAAGAAGCCAGTTCAGTTACCAAACTATGCGGAATAATCTCCTTTATGGATTTATTGGGGGAAATTAATATAGCATATGTCCAAGCCAAAGTAGATGAAGTCATATGATTCTTATTCTTTCCGACCTCTGTGAAGCACATGACCCAATCATAGAGATATTTTAAAGATATAAGTCCCCACTCGACTGGATTAGAGAAAGGAAAGGGGTTGTCAAAAAGCACCCAATGCCATAAATGACCGTTAAAGAAAGCAAAGTTATCGATCAACTCAAGGAAACCCAAGCTAATATAGCCTTATGGGGACTCTTCATGTCCTACCACCTGCACCAAAATGCCTTAATAAAGCTCCTCATAGGACCCACAGTTTCTCCCACTACCACTCTCGAAGAAGCCATGAATATAGTTGGACACTTAACCTCTATCAGGATACTTTCTTTCTCCAAAGAAGAAATCTTAAATTTTGGCTCATATCATAACTATGCTTTTAATATCTGAGTTGAAGTTTTAGGGAAGATAGTCCCGTTATCACTTGTCAATAATGGATCCACTCTCAATGTATTTCCACTCAGAACCTACAAATGCTTAGGTTTAAAAATCAATGATCTCGCTCCCTCATCCATCGCCATGCTTGCCTATGACAACACTCATCGAGAAGTGATGGGTTCTATAGAACTTACACTAGGGGTTGGCCCTATCAAGCATTTGAAAGAATTCTAATTCATCGACATACCCGCCAATTTTAAACTAGTACTTGGTCGCCCATGTCTCCAAACATCCGAGTAGTATCCTTTTCTCTCCATTAGAAGCTAAAGTTCTTTGCCAAAGCCCAACTTATCACCATTATAGGGGACGATGATAGTTCAGATAATGCCAGCACCAGCAATCCAGTATTGAAGATTCAACATATGACTAATGAAATTTTCCTCTCCGATTTTAAGATCGATCCACTCCTTGTCCCAGCAGGGGATAACGTCAAAGATCAGGTTTGTCCAGAACACAATCCTCACTTTAATTTCAATGTAATTCAAATGTTCAAGAATATGCACTTTATGCCCAAAATTGGGCTAGGACGATGCCAATAAGGAATCCTTGAGCCCATAGTCCTGAAAGAAGACTTTCCCCCATATGGAACAGGCTACTAAACTTTACCAGATGAACTCAAACCACTTCAACCAGCACGATAAAAAAGGAACCTCGAAGATTAAAAGATTATTTCGTAAGACTCTTTGAACGGGAGATTTGTCAAGGAGGGTGAAGACTTCGCTTTCTATGGATTCTCTTAATAGACGTATGACCCCGCCAATAAGAAGATCAAACCGAGGCTCAAGATATTATTTTAAGACAACAACACTTGGGGTGAAGACTGGAATCATGAGGTGGAACCTCCTACCGAGAAAACTTTGCAAATTACTAAGAACTCTAAGGAAGCAATTTTGAGGAATCCTTCGACCTGCAGACACTGGGTATGAGCCTCTGCATGATCCATTAAGATGCTGTGCTATCAGACCCATTCTCCCATATCATAACTACTGATGTACCTTTTTTTAAACTGGCACGTCATCCCATTCCAGCCTGCTCAAGACCACCCAAACCTTGCAATTTATCCTATTCAACAAATCTCTACACCTATTTTTATTTCTCCTTTTCCTGATGGCAATGTAACTGAGGTCTCTTTTGACGAGTTTCTCAATGATGTAGTCCCTTACAATGAAATAAACAAATATTTTGAGAATCTTGTCGTGCCTTACGTTAATTGTCTTGATTCTAATTAAACTCTTTATGATGATGATTTTTCAAACAAACAGTTCTTAGCTGATTTCAATAAGGAAAAAAATAAACAACATAATCTTGTTAAAACTATTGATGATGATACTATTTTATTAACGTCGGTTCTAGTAGCCATATGCATGAAATAAGGATGGGGTCCAACCTTAATGAGAATGAGCGTGCATAATTTGAAGAGCTGCTAAAAGAGTTCGTAGACGTCATCGCATGGTCCTACGATGACATTCCTGACATCGACCCAGAAATAGCTCAACACGAGATCCCACCATTCCCAGAATGAAAACCAGTAAAGTAAAAATTGAGGAAACTCTGAACCGAATAGTCCCTCAATGTAAAAAAAGAGGTAGTCAAACAGTTGAACGTGGTTTTAATTCGCATGGTCTATTACCCTACATGGCTTGCAAACATTGTCCTCATGCAGAAGTTGGGAGGAAAAGTCTGCATGTGCATCGACTATCGGGATTGAACATAACATACCTAAAATAAAATTACCCATTGCCAAGCATCAACATGATCGTGCATAACACGACCATCCACGCCCTTAAGTGATTTATCAACAAATTTGTCGATTACAACTGGATCAAGATGCACCCTGATCACTAAGAGAAAACTGTCGTCATTACCCCATGGAGAACTTTTTACTACACTGTCATACCATTTGGGCTCAAAAATTTTGGGGATACTTACCAAAGGGTTGCCACAACCATCCTGCATAACCTTATTCACAAAGAGGTCTAGGTTTATGTTGACGACATAACCATCAACTCCAAAACTCAAGAAGGTCATATTCTCGCCCTGAGGAAATTTTTCGAGCGATTGTGATAATACTAGATGCGGCTCAATCCACAAAAGTGTGTATTCAGTGTCACTAAAGGGAAACTCCTCGAATTAATAGTCAGTGAGAAAGTAATTGAAGCAGTTCCTACCAAACTGAAAGCCATAATCGGGATGCCACCTCCTCAGACAAAGAAAGAAGTAAAAGGATTCCTGGGTAAGGTACAATATATCAGTCTATTCATCAACTAACTAACCTCTATCAACGAACCCATTTTCAAGATTCCACGGAAGGATTCGACGAAAGTATGGAATGAAGCGTGCTAAGAAAACTTTGACCAAATCAAGCGATACCTCACCTGACCTTCGGTGCTCATTCCCTCATAGACAGGTCTCCCCCTCTTCTTGTACTTGACTATCACTGATACCACAACAGGTTTTTTTACTAGCCCAATAAATTGAAGAAACCCTCAAGAAGAGAGACATATACTACGCTAGTTTAAAACTAGCCGAGTACGAAGTCAAATACACTGCCCTAGAGAAAGCGTGTGTTGCCCTAATTTGGGTCACATAAAAATTACGACACTACATGCTTGCATTCCCTATCAGACTAGTATCCCATATGGATCCCATTAAGTACTTGCTAGAAAAATTAGCACTCTCAAAGCGAATGGTCCGGTGGTTAATGTTTTTAGTCGAGTTTGACATTATGTATATCACGCAGAAAACCATGAAGGGGAGGTCCATCTCTGACTACCTTACCGATTATCCTATGGAAGGAACCGATGTTTGGGTCTTTAAATTCCTATATAAAGACATTTTCTGTACCTATAAGGAAGACCTCAGATAGTGTATGTTCTTTGACGGAGCTGCCATCAAGAAAGGGTATGGTATTGGGATACCCCAGATTGACCATGATGACTTCCACACTGCCATTACCTTTAATCTAGACTTCTCTTGCACCAATAATATGACCGAATATGAAGCACACATCGTAGGCCTTAAAATCACCCTCGATAAAGGTGTCAAGCACAGAGATGTCTATAGGGACTCTACTCTCATTATCAGACAAATCCTTAGAAAATGGAAAGTCAAAGACGAGAAGCTGCTGCCTTTCTATGCCCACCTAGAAGAGTTTACCTCCCAATTAAAATATGTCACCTTCCATTACCCTCCTCACTCAAAGAACAATCTAGCTAATGCCCTAGCAACTGTGGCCACCATGCTCGACATGCCCGAGGGAATAATAATGGCCCTTTTACTGATTCAGAACAGGCTGCGTCCACCCACTGTTACCGCATTGATCTCATAACCGAAGAGGATACTGACATAAATGGGTTATGGTACTATGATATTTAGCGCCTTCTCAAGTAGGGTAGGTATCCTTGAGATCCAGATAAGAAATATCGTGCGAATTTTGACAAATTGGATACCCAGTATATCACCTCATCGATCGATCGATCAAGGGAAGCAGCAGTTCGTATTCTACGTTAGTTTCTTCTTCCCTTAACAAATCTCCAAACTTCATTATAGTACACCAAACTTCAACCCAACTATCCCAACATGTTCCCACATATACTAGGACAATTTCCAACATTTCAAATACATCAAAACCTCAATTCATTTAAAGAAATAATGGATTAAACTCAGAATTTTTTAAAACCCTAGTTATGGTGTTCTTCCCATACATTCATTCAAAAACCATATTTTATTCAGAAATAATTATCAAATCATCCCTGAATATTATTCCTCTACATATGTTAAATCATTATACACGCGATTCCTATCCCAACATGCATAAATATCATTCCTTTCTTATCAAGATAGTGATTTAACAAAACTAATCAAAAACCCTACACATGGGTATTATAACTTTATAATTTTTGTAATAAACAACTTGCCTTGATAGAGGGGTTCTGATTTCGTGGAGTTGAAGATGGATTGATGTTTCTCTTCTTCAATCGTTCCTCCTTTGGATCCTAGGATGCAAGATCCAAACCCAACCTCTTCAAAAGCATCTTCTAAGCCTTGAGAATGATTTTTTTCTTCTCTGTAATGGTCTTGGGGTTTACATGGGTGTTCTAACCCTAACCCCTCTTTCATATGGCTGATAAGAGACTCTCAAATTGGTAGGTCTCAATACTCTCACATGTTAAAAGACCAAAACTCCCCCGAACGGTCTCGGTTTAGTCCAAAATTACCCCGAGACTGAACTAGTACCCCTGGGTATACTATTTTGACTAATTCGACCATTCCGGACTCATATGTGATCTCTAAATTATCATTTGAGTCACTTAAAAACATATTACTCGTTCTCACCCCAAAATGGTCTACACGTGCTAAGTAACTATTTACTACTTGCGCTAAGTAAATAGTTAGAGGCAATATTAATCAGTATCTATCTCTCGCTTAATACTCCCTATTCACAATTATTAATAAATCTCACTAAATTACTTTTCTTGCATAATTTAAATCAATTCGTATTTTTTTATTTAATTCTCCAATGTAATTAAATAGAAATACTCAGAAATACGGGGTATTACATACTTCCCCCCTTACAAAGGAATTTCGTCCTCGAAATTAGGATAAGATTGGTATTAAGATTAAGGACCTTAAACATCACTGCCTCCTCTAATACCCAAAATTCAAATCATATCATCCTAAGGGTCGTCCCAAGTACATGCCTTTCTTCATTATAGACCCTTATCGCATGTTATCCATGCCTCATATATTATAATTTAGTCTCACTACTTAATATTTCCATAGATTTTTCCCAATCTAACGTTAACTCTTGAAATTAAGTTTCTCCCTACTTAATTTACCTTTTTGATGTATATCTCTCTATATAGCATCTATGTGTCTACTATCACTCATAAGTAGAATATTTTAAGGTATATATTTCACACACAATATATACTATAAGAAGAATTGGTCCGGCAAAATCATCGGACCCAATCGCCCTATCATTTACGTTGGTCCGAAAATCCCACGACCCTAAGGTAAATGTAATGCATATGTTGGTTCAGACCTTCCGTCGATACCGATGTTTATCATTCATCATCGATTTGGTTCGGAAAATCATCGACCCCAAATCGATCTTTCATGTATTGGTCCGGAACATCATCGGCCCCAATACAGAATTAAGCATACTTATCGTCGCACATAAGTAGGAAATCATAAGGTATATATTTCTTACACATAACATTTACTATCAACAGTTATTTTATAATCACCCCCCCTTCTGTAACACTTTTTGGGGTAATTGGCTCGGAATCCCACCTCGATCACCAATAGTGATTTGTTATATTGTCTCAAAATCACACCTCGAGCACCAATATATATATATATATATATATATATATTATCGCACATGAGTAGACAAATTAGGAGCTATATATTTCACACTTCATATATTCTAAAATGTCATACTCTAATAGAATGTCCTCATATCACGCATTAAGGCTAAGAGTTCGGAATGTCTCCTCGAACCACACCTCAAAGTAGATATAAGTTCATAATAGGTACCCACGAACCTAATCCTTATTTACAGTCCATATAGGTACACGCACACTACCTATAAATATGCTCATATAGGTATACATTTAACCTATGAATTGATCAGTGGGTTCTACCAAAATTCCACTATCGTTAGAGCATAGTATCTTCCTTTCTCACAACCATGGAGTCATAGGTGACACAACATACCAAAAATAAAACTTCATTTCCATTCCTCCCTGACCATCTCTCTAGGGTGGGATTTTAGGATTTCGTCCTGATTCCCAACAATATAGAGCGACACCTTGCACTTGTGTACTCTTTCTTTTCAACGACATACTAGTTCATCCCGGTCAACCCATTCCGCTACCCTAACGAAATGTTGACTTAGTTACGATGTTCACAGCCCATCCATAAATTATAAGTCTGCCTACTCATTTCATCACTGGAAATGTAGGTTCACTGCCCAATTTCTTTTGCTCATTTCGAGCCCGTCATTCTCTATCAACTAGTGGGGCATCTGGAGACAATCTCACTATATCTCTTCCTCAACACCGCTTCCCAATTACGTCATATTTCTTAAGTGGTCCTCTATTCCCCTTTCTCTCTGGGTATTTTATACTTTACAATTTGTGTGCTCTTCGTAATTGGCGTACTTTTAGGGTTGGTCACCTTATAAGAATCAACATTTTAGTAATACGTAAGTCACTCTCAAGACTTAGTCAAGTAGCACCTTGCGTTACTTCATCATAACAGCTAGGTCTACCATATCAAGAGATAACTTTTGAACGTCTTCCCACCGAATCTTATTCCATAGTGTGCGCTGGCTCTCTCAGCACATATAAGCTTGGATTATCGTCTTTCTCCCTTGACGTTCAATCCATTTCATCAATACGACTTGCTTTATAACTTCACCACCATCGTATTTATCACATATAATCTTCCGCATCCCTCTATCTTGAATGACTAAGAAGACCAATTGACTAGGGCGTCCTTACACCCTCTTCTCCGTGCACATTTGCAAAAACATTGCAACCGTCGCACTCGTAACTAGATTTTCCTCAACTCTCGCCTTGTTTTCACGGTGTGACTACAAACTCATGGGTATTCTCAATCTTTTATAGACTAAAAATCAAATACTTGCCCACAAAGTCCCACTTATCCCTTCATGGTGAGATAAGTTTTTCAGTGTTTTCCCACGACACTACCGGCTCCACTGATGCCCTAGCATCTAACATCGTCTCTTCTCCTGACGTACATACAAATTCATCGTATTCCCTTTCGCAACTGAACTTAAACAAGGGACTTCCCCCAATGCATTCTTACTGAGCATTATCGGAACAACACATAGTCGCGATACTCAAATTCCATCCCCCAACATTAGGTACGACCATACTCCAACATCTCTAAAGGAGTCAAGTGGTACTGCGCTTATAATATCACTAAGCCCTTAGCAATAATCACAATAACGAGCTCAATCTCTCTTCTCAGCGGTCATACGATATACCTTGAGTCATATTATTAAGGTCCCTACACACTGGGATCAATCACTATGAGACATCCATAATCTTTAAAGTCTCCAACATACTGATGAATAATGCGAGCTCGACCCTCTTTCAGGTGAGCATCATCATATACCTCATTCACTCAAGGCTAAAACTCATATAATTTCTTCCCCATCGCATTAATGGTTCAAATGGTTCCCGAACATAACACGCTTGTCCTTCTCGAAACGCAAAACTTATCGGAGTTATTATCCCCTTAAATAACTTCGGGCAAGAACAAAACACGTGGTCTCATGTCCCACATAAGACATCTTTTCATAAATCCCCTTATTCCAGGCCACAATTGTTACAACCCGAATTTTTAAATGGGAATTTTTAAATTAATTTTGGAAATCGGAGAAAAATGAAATTTTGGATTTTATAAATTTTATAATTTAAAGTGTTGGTTTTTATATTTGAAAAATAAATTTTCAAACGGAATTGGAATCGAAATTAAAATGGATTTTTAATTGAATTTTTATTATTTAGAAGAGTCCTCAAAATATAAAACTCTCTAAGAGTCCTCAAAACATAAAACTTTCTAGTAAAAATAATATTTTTAGAAATTCGACTGTCCGATCAAGCTGAATTTTTGTCAGCAGTCCTGTCTCGCCGTTCGCTACAACATACTAAACTTTAAAGCGATTCTAACGGTCCGATCGTTCGTAATATTTTTTCGAGTATTTGTATTTGATTAGGACTTTAATTCTTTTGGGTATATAAACATAAAGTGACGAGTTTAGATTTTTTAAAACACATTTTAGCCTTCTCAAAAATCAGAATCCTCTCATCTTCTTCATCTTCTTCAACCTCAAAACCCTAGACCCATTCTACATAACTTTCAACTCAATTTTGTCAAGATTAACCTGATTTTCTCAAGACGCATCAAGAACGAATCTTTGTCAAAATTTTTAGAGGAATACACATTCAAGATCAGATTTCTAAACCAACTTTTATTCCGGCATGTTGACCCTTTTCTTTTCCTTTAGTGTTATGTGTCTTGATTGTAGCCTCCATTAAACTCATGTTTTCTAAAATAAGATATGAATATAAAGATTGAAGAGATAAATTTCGGGGCTATTTTACATGAAAAAAATTAATGATACCGAATACTTATAACTGTGTATTCTTTGGGTTGTGTCGGTGTAGTCGATTTTTCTATGGGCATGTGCATGTAAAGGAGCCTTTTTAAAAGTAAATTTTGATATTTCATGTGAAAACCCTAGTTTAATTTAATTTCTTGTGTTGGAAAATAAGGATCATGATAGGACTTGCATGTAGCGATTATTTTGAAAATCATAATATTTAGGTGTCTTTGATTTCCACTTTTTAAATTAAATTATTTAAATGGGAATTTAATGTTCTTATGAATGTTGTTATAATTTGGAATTGTGTTACTTTATGGAAATATGTTAATATTTCGGAAAGGTTGGGTATGGTAGATAATTGGTTTTCACCCTTGTTATAGTACACTTGTTAGGTATGGGACTAGTAAGTGGGCCTTAATTACGATTTATGCTAATTAGGTATGGGACTAGTTAGTGTAAGTCTATGCGGGTTATATAATTTGGGGTGGGGGCTAATTTTCTATATTATACCTTTGTTGTCATAGCCTAGGATTGATATCTAGGTGGAATGAAATTTTGTAATCATTCTTTGCTTAGGATAGGACGATATTGTGTTTTGGGAACCCTTAGTTGGGACTAAAGGTTATTTTGAGGATTTTCTAATCGCTTTTAAGGGTGGGGGAAATTAATGTGATTAACGAAAACAAGAAATGTGGAATTTAATATCGCAGGACTAAAACGGATATTAAAAATTTATTGGCGACATAATGTGTCTAGGGCCGACAGTTTGAACGGGTCAGAGGACGAGTTATGTCGTGTCGTGTGTGGAACCTTGTCATATCGCGAGGGTCGCAGAATAAAAATGGACCAAACGGCGGACTTGACAAGGGGACGGGTGCGTGTGGGGAACCTTGTCATATCGCGAGGGTCGCAGGATAAAAACGGATCAGACGGCGGACTTGACAAGGGGATGGGTATTGGTAATATTCTTCACGGTTAAATCAATTAAATTTAACATTGTGGGAAGGTGGGTTAATTAAAATCATATTGGTGTGGCTTTTATAAAAACCTTGCGGGTAATTGTGAATTTATTTATGGTGATTATTAATCTCGTAATTAAAAGATTCGATTGTTATAGTCGATATATATAGCACTAATGTCTGGGTTCAAGGACCCTATTTGAGGAGAGTAGCCGGTTTACATGCTCGGGGCTTTGGCTCTAACACATGCGTTGACTAATCTTTTTCAGGATTTTTAGGAGTTGATGCATAGGATTCATTGGAGATCTTTTGGAGGTGCAGCTGGATTTATGTTACTGCTTTAGTAGTTGGATTTTCTCTTACCATTCAGTCGTTTTATTTATGAGACTATTTTGGAGTTATTGGGCCTTTTTGGTTCCAAAGTTGTTTTAAGTTTTCAGTTGGATTGATTTATTTTCATTATTGAGATGTTGGGAGATTATGTGATGGATTTAATCGCATTTTGGAGATTTATCAAGTGAATGTCATTTCATATTTGGGTTTGATTAAAACAAATTATATTGTGGATTAAAATTTGATGCCTCATATATGTCACATGCTAAGGATGGTATTTTATTTACTCACGCCCGACTTAGTTTTGGTGGCGGCCGACGCCAGAATTAGGCGGGGTGTGACAACAATGACCAGTCTAGGGTATTCCTCCTCTCGAACTTGGCAGTCTCGATTCTGAACACTATCATCATGGTTCCCTTAGTTCCGTTGACCAAGAGGAACACACTATTAGACTTAACAGTCCTGACTTAGCATCAATTTTATAAATTACCCTAGTGGGTTTCCATTTATGGCTTGCACTAGCCCCTTCACATTCAATTTTACTATTTGACTAATTCCTTAAACTCTTTTAGCTCCGCTCACCTAGGAGAATTTTCTTCAACCTTATAAGAAGCATCGTCCTGCCATCATACACATAAGTCGTCTAAGTAGAATTTTCCCAAAATTGCGGGCGACAACAACTCGTGAGTCCATTCTCTCAAGGGCTCTTTTTTTTCCCTTGTACCTGTCTCATCAGGTAAAATTTCTCTTCAACAGATAAATTTATTTCTTACAATTGGCCTCTACCAAGCTTTCACGTGATGGGTTCAGAAATTTCCATTTACTTCGCTTCTGAATCATCATTTGAGTAATTTGCGATTAAACTATACCTAAGATCCCTCTATTTGTATACTGATCCTCGGTCCGGATGTGGTGACTGGTATCCCCACCAAGTTGCCTCTACTTTATCCTTAATTCCAAGACCTTTGGACATTCAACATCCATTGGTTAACATGCACAGTCGACGTTTCATCAAATTTTTCACGGTTCGTTTTCTTCAAAGGTCCTTCAGACCTCCTCCCATTATCACTGCGTTGGGTGGTCCAGATTTGTATCACCCTTTGCCATCGCAGTACTTGGAAAAAATGCCTTGTATGCCCCAACCATCCTTGCAGCATCTACTTCTTTTACACACTTGGAGTGACCTCAATAACGGTCATCTCTACCACGGTTACCATCCTCAAACACTCCATGCTTCATGCCGATCCCCTTCATCCTGTAGTTTTTCAATGCCTACGCTGGTACTACCGCCATGTTCAACGTACCATACCCAATCAAACTCGTATATATATCACTTCATCTACTGAATAGTAGGAGATCGTAAACCATGTAGGTAAAGGAGTACAACCATCCTAAGATAGGGATCTATATCAATCAAATGATACGCTAAAAATGTAATAAGCCATACACATCCTATGGACATTAGAACCTGATGCTTTGATACCATATGCGAAACCCCGCCTAATTAAACATCGGGTGATCAAGCCTTTATTAAATTAAAACAGGTTTCTCAAATGGCTCATTCTTAGCATCACTGTCGATAACCTTTTAATTACTGATTACCTACGTGAAATTAGATCGGTGCCAACTTTTATCTTTCTTAAAATAGATAAATCAACCATATGGAACAAAGTATAACAATCACAATGAACTACAACCCAATCAACAAAATATAAGTACAAGAGAACAAGAGTATTATCGAATAACCATCGGCTAAAAAATCCCAAAAATAATAATAGAACAACCACTAGTCTAAAACTAAACATCTGAGACTTATACCGAATGACGCGACTCAGAAAGTGTCTTTAATGTGCGTTCACTCTAGGCTCAAGTGCAAGCCTGTCGCGTTAGTAATAAACCCAGTAAGTCGGGATCGTATCCATAGGGAACTAGGACAACGAAGTTGTAACGACGGGAAAAGACGAAGGAATCCTAACTTTGACTCTAAAGGGAAAGAAAAAATGATTTGGTTTTGAGAATGGATTGTACTAGATGCAATTATGAAATTATGAAAAGGTGCAATTATACTAAATTACCTAAAATACTGATGAAGACTGGTTGAAAACTTTAAACTATGTAATGAGAAAAATAGGACGGGAATACAATCCCCCAACCCTAGTGTATTGCAGTTATAATACTAATCATAAATTTAACTGATTAATCAGACCCTGAATTTAGTACTCCCAAGCATTACGTATATGAGGTTCAATCCCGCATCATACTTAATCTAAGGATGAGTAAATTGGTATCGCGATTGTGACACTCGAATTGCATTCTAAAGCATCCCGGTTACCCAAAGGCAAACGAGATCTAAAGATCTACAATTGTTTTGTTCCTACGCAATACGGTCGTAATCAATCACTAAATTCAGAGGATTAATGTTATACACATGCAACTAACACATAAGGTTGGGTTCATGTATCCCGACCTTGAAAGTTTAGCCGGTCATATGAAAATTTGAAAACAACATGATGGGATGGAATGCAAACATTTTTATTGAGTAATGAAGATGCATAAAAGATGAAATTATAAATGAACAAACAACTAGCACAAAGATTGGAACAGAAATTGGAATACTTGTACTTGAATTGCAGCTTGAAAATAATCTGGGGTTTATTGTTCTTTGCCTTCTAAATGAATTACAAAGCTTCCTTCAGGAATTGGAATCCCTCCCCCTACGTTTGGGAGGAATTTACTATTTATTAACTACGAAAAACCAGAGTTTGAACCAACTAGGACTCTATTTTTACAAGTGGATAATTCTGAAAATTCGATAACAAAAACGATCCGAGTAACAGGTTCCGTTCGGTTCCATCTTTTTGTAGCCTTTACAGAAAATTCTTCGAACATGGGATCGGTTCGTTATTTGCCAGCTTCGGTTCGGTTCCATCTTTTCGTCCCTTCACAGGAAGTTCATCCAAGGTGGATTCGGTTCGTTTTTCCTTTGATTCGGTTCGGTTCATTTTTTCCTTCCCTTACAGCAGCTTTGCCCATGAGGGATTCGGTTCGTTATTCCTCCCTAGGGTTCGGTTCCCTTCTATCAGTCTTCGCAGAAACCTTGATTTCTTGTGTTTCGTTGGAGCTTTTGGTATGGAACTTGGTTTATGCACCGAACACCTGCAAAATAGATGACGGACACACAAAACTCGACGTACTCATTAAAAACTTGCCATTGTAAAAGATATGATATAATCCACTTGAATTACATTGCGTGCAGCGATAAAACCTTCTAAATTACGGGGATAAATGAGAAGAATTTACGCCTAATCAAACCCCCCTAACTTAGAATGTTGATCGTCCCGAGCAATGTAAAAGAATCACAATAAGGTCTAGCTCGTAAAAAGGGATAGGATACCTCTTTCGCTGGTACGCGATTGCATTTAGCGTATGCAACAAGACTTTAAACCCCTAAGTTACCCTAGTAGGACGAGTTGTGTCTCGTAAGGGTTTGCAGAGAATATACCCACAAAATTCGACTCAAGGAAAAATCAAAATACTTTAAAAATTGTACAGTTCAAACTTTCCCAGAAAATAGTCATCATCAGTCATATTTACAAGTCTCGAACCGTAGTGCGTGTTTGCGAAGTCAGAAATATAACCGCCAATTTCCACTGTTTGATTATTACGTTTCTTAATCGAAAATTCATTTTGATTTCAAATTCTCACGGAATGTTCTCTCAAACGAATCACTTGGAATGTGGTTATTCTCTCGGTTTGCGTGGTTTAAAAAGTAAGTGTAATGGACGCAAAGTCACGCATACAAGTGGAAAGACAGAAATTTCATAGTGATAGGATCCCATCAACGGAATACGGTTTTTCAAAACGGGAACTTTGCTTCTTTTTTGCGCATTCAATCTTTTTTATTATCTTTTGGTGTTTTAACTCTCCACGCGGTAACCAATTTCGCAATTTGGGCTCGGTTAGGACTTTTTCGGGTTAAAGGTGTATTGTATAATATGCGAAAGGTTGGGAACTTCGGAATTGGAAAATTTTCTTATGATGTCCGTTAGTGCTTTTTCGGGCTATTGCTCATTTTCTCTTCTTTTTCTTTATTTTTTTTCTATTTTTTTTCACTTTTCTTTTCTTGCTATATTTGTTGAGCATATCTATTTTTTTCTTGCCCCTTTATATGCAATTTTCGGACTTAAATTCTAAATTTTTCCATTTTTTGCAATTCTGGGCTATTTGGGTTTTTCGGGTTGTCAAACGAAAAGGATAAATTATTCGGCTGAATTTGGGTTACAAAAGGGATAATTTTTCGCTATTTTTCTGGCCAATATTTTTGGGTGACAAATGATGACCTACTTCATTGTCCAAAATACCAATTGCGTTACCATATGCGTTTCGAGATGAATTTAAGTTTAGAGATCAATTTGACACGTTTTTCATGGCAATATCACACACATTTCTCATAACCGGTCAAAATGAAAGGATTAAGATCCTCGATTACTTTTTAAGTGCTGAAAAGAACTTTGAGTTAACAATTAACTCGGATTAATTTAGAAACTCGCAAAAAGTGATAGGCTCGAATCTCACCGGGTATGTTAATCTCCACACTTATTCGTTAAGTCGTCAATTTTCGCTCAATTTCAATCTTTGGTCAATTTCGGCTTTATGTATGTTGAATTTTACAACTTGAGACTTCAATCCAACTTTTAATGATATTTTTGAAAAATTTGAATTCCAATTTTTTTATTTATTTTGAACAAAAATATTTTTGGGTTTTTCAAAATTTTATGATTTTTTTTCCGGAAATTTCTGGGCATTTTGAAAATTTGTGAAGTTTTAGAAATACGCACTTGTCACCCCCCCAACTTAGACTTTTGCATTGTCCTCAAGCAAAAAGGACTAAAATCTAACTCAAAGCGAATGAAAAGTGCGAAAAAGTAAAACAAACAAATGCAATCGAAATGCAGCTTTTATAAATAGAAAGAACAACCGTGTTACAGAGGATAGGGGGAAAATACACAAGCAACACGGAGTAAACAACCATGTGAAATACAAACAACAACAACCACAGCAGGAACAATCATGGGCTTTATTGCGGGGGCTGATTAGAGGGCCTAGGTGCGCGCGGGTCATAAGGGTTGTAAAAGAAAGTGGGTGGATGACCGCCAAAGTTTAGCTCATAGAGGTGGGCTTGGAGTTGGTGCATCATCCTTGTGTCTCGCTGGTAAGCCTCTTGGTCATGATTGTATTGGGTGAAGAACCCGTCCAAGCGGGATTCCACCGCTGCCAGCCGATTATCGAAATCAGCACCCGGTGGCTCGGAATTCGAGTCATCGTCTTCATTGTACTCTTCCTCATCAGCCCCTTCCATTTCAATGTCGTCCGCCGCCTGCTCTTCGTCCGGAATTTCTTCCTCCTCCTCTAAATTGATCGCTTCTTGGGCTGCTTGATGGGCAGCCCTTTGCTGGGCACTCCTCGTGCGGGATGTCTTTCCCATAGGTTCAGGGAGACCGGGGAAATCCTGAGGTGGCTGGATACCAGCGTCGGATAAGAGGGATGTGATGAGGCGGGAATATAAGAGGGGTACCGCACCTTTGTGCTCCCAGGCTGCGAAAATGATATCCGCGTAGAGAATCCTGGCCAGGTTGAGGGTGAAATTGGGGTCGAATAGGTGGTACACAAGGGTCGCTTGGCGAGGGCGCATCACCGAGTCATTGGAAGTTTGGAGTAGATTGGCACACACGATATGGAACGTGATGCGTGCTTTGTCATTGAGACGACCCATGGGAAAAGTACCCCGTTCCCAATTGTCGTCGGGCGCAAGGCGGTCGATGCACTGCTGTTTGGGAATGGTGGGGGCGTTGACTGGGTAGTCGTATACGTCCGGGTGGGGAACGCCTTTTTTTGCAAGTTTGCGGGCGGGGATGGCTAGGGTGAATGGTATAGGGCGGCTGTTAATAAAGGATTGGCATGAAAAGTCGCCCGTGCGGACGAGAGTGCCATAGAAAGCCCGAACTTCGTCTACCCATACGACTGGATGAGGCTCTTGGAAGTATTGCTGCCACCCCCTTTGGCGAAAAAGGGCTGTGACGGGGCGGGGGAGCTCGTCCCAGTTGACCACCCGCTCAATGTGCAATTGGCGGGAAAAACTAAAGAAGCGGTCACACCATACTCACTCCATATGGGAGCGATATTTCCTATTGCCGTTGGGCAGAACTTCAGTGGACAGATATTTAGGCGGGAGAGCGGGATTGGCCATTGGGGAAACTTAGATTTAGGAGGGGTAGGACTAGATTTTGTAAAGAGAGAGAGAGTTGGAGGTGTGAGGGAAAAAGAGGGAGGAGGGGGTATATATAGGTGGTGGGGAGGGGTGTGGGTGGAGAAATTTGGAGGGAAAAGGGGGGTGAATGGGGATTGGGGGGTTGAATGGGATTCTCGGGAAGGTGCAAAATCGCAGGAACCGAACAGATCCGGTTCAGGGGGGATTCGGTTCGGTTCTGGAGATTTTTTTATTTTTCAATTTTTTTCCAAACCGAACCGATCCTGCTGAGGGATTCGGTTCGGTTACATCTGTGACAGAATCCCATATTGCAGTCTATAGCCCAAGATTCCTATTCTCCCACTTTTCGATACTCTTGCACTTATTCTCCCACTTGAATTCTTCAGTGCCCTCATGAATAACGTGGTGGAATGCATGATCTAACCCCTATCCTTACGTGACTTACCTACGGACTCACCCTAATCTAATGAAGCCTAACTACTATACACAAGAATTCACCCTATACGCGTCGGGGGTGCGACGACCTCGTTGTAATAGCTCACTCTACCCCGTAAACGGGGTTCGACAACCAGACGGTGTCGACTTCTTCCACACATGCCTCTAGATATGGCTTTAGGCGTTGTCTGTTTACTTTGAATGTATTTCCCCCTTTCAAATCGTCTAACTCAACACCTCCATGAGGGAAAACATTTTTCACGACGAACGGGCCAGACCATCGCGACCGCAACTTGCTCGAAAAGAGATAAAGCCGAGAGTTATAAATAAGCACTTTTTACCCGGAAAGAAACGCTTTTCGTCGAATGATGCTATCGTGAGCGAGTTTCATCCTTTCCTTGGAAATTTAGCATTCTCATACGCATCATTGCGTATTTCTTCTAACTCATTTATTTGAAGCTCGCGAGCTTCACTGGCCTTATCCATGGCATAGTTTAGCTCCTTAATTGCCCAATACGCCTTGTGTTCTAACTCCACGGGGAGATGGTAAGGTTTTCCATACACAAAGCAAAAAGGGGACATACCGATTGGACTTTTATATGCGGTGTGATAGGCCCATAGCGAATCGTTCAATCTAAGTAACCAATCTTTCCGGGTAGGATTGACGGTCTTTTCAAGAATGTTCTTAATTTCCCGATTCGCTAGTTCGGCCTGCCCATTCGTTTGCGGGTGATAAGTGTAATACCCCGTACTTTTGGCTATATTTATTTTTGGGATTAATTAATTAAATGCGTATTAATTGGAAATTAATCCGGGTTAAAATACTAATGAGATGCGAGTTGGTATTTGATTATGTGCATATATGATTATATATGTATTTGGTATTATGAAATTTGTCGTGAGATTTATATACAGCATTTTAGAAATTTTGTTGAGACGCGTGGGACCGCCGCGTCACGGTGTAATATTTTGATAATAAAAGTGAACTTAAAATCTATAATTCGTATGGTCGTTTTTAGTGCGCCAACGCGTCCGGAAGGGTCGAGATAGTCAGCAAACACTAGCCGGGGGTATAGTTTAGGCCCCGGGGTATTTTTAGGCCATACCGGCAACTTAAAGGGTATTTTGGTAATTTTACATTTTTAGGAATTAAAAGTGACGAAAATTTGAGATGTAAATCTGATGTGGATTAAACCCACAAAGCCCACTAACCATCCCATATTAAACCATTAAACTACGGAGGTTATCTTGAGGTTTACAACTTTCCCCAAAACAAACCCTAGCCACCTTAAGCCACCATTGGAGAAGGAGCTTGGAGAGAGGAAATTCTGCAGAAAAACATCATCAAACCTACACCAAAATCAGAAATCAAACCAAGGCAAGTGACTTTATTCCATTTAATTTCAGAGAATGTCTTTTCCATGTTAGAAATTGGAGAATATTAATTGTTCTTGAAAGATAATGAAAACCCATGTAGTTTAGATCATAGAACTTGAGAAATTTGAGAAGGATTGCATGTAGAATGATAGGTAGATGTTTTTACTGATGATATACATGATTGAAAAGAAATTAAAACGGATTTTGTTGGGTTAATTCATGATTCAAAATGTTAGGGTTCATGTTCTTGAGATAATTGGGGAAAAGTGTAGAAATTCATATGTTGATTGATGTTGAAGAGATTTAATCCTTGAAAACATGTTAGGAGTTGACTTGAATATGTTAAGGATCACTTAGAGACCATAAAACGTTGTTGGGATGAACTTTGGATGAGATTAGAAGTGTTAAAATGGTTAAAAACGAATTGGGGAAAAATCTGGGCCGAATCTGGTAGCTCGTTAGAAGCCCCTACCCAGGTCGTTCGAACGAACTCGTTCGAACAAGATTCTAACGAGTTGACCAGTCGCTGCTAACGAAATGGGATTTCGTTCGATATCTCGTTCGAATGAGATATCATTAGAAGGTACAGTTCGTTCGAACGAACTGGAATCTCATTCGAACAGTATCGTTCGAACGAGACTTCTAACGAGTTGACAGAGGGATCTCGTTCGAACAGTCTCGTTCGAACTAGACTTCTAACGAGCTGACAATTTGGGCTATTTTGAACTGTTTTGAATTTTGGAGTCCCGTAAACTTGTTCGAGGATATAGTTAACCTTCCAATGATGATGTAGTGATAGGTTTGGGACATTTGGGTATTTATGAGAAGGAAATTATATACAAGTGAGTTAAATCAGAATGAACCGTTTGGGGTTGAGACGTGAGTGTCTATTACGACGTGAGAAAATTATGGCGCGTATGATTATAAACCGGAGTAGTATAAATTTTGATAATTATAGTTAGTACGAGAATGCGATACGTACTACGATTAAAATACGGTATTACTAAGACGTGTGTTTACTTAGTATTTGTATATGAATTGTGTGTATGACATACCTACCATACTTGCTATCACGGGAGGTTACGTTCGCTTAGGACCCTCTAATCCTTGTGTGCCTACGGGGGGGATATAGACTGGTACCTCGATGAACATAGGTCAGAGAAAGACTTATTGGGATGTTAATAAGTTCGCTGATCGTGGAAGCGTAGGTATGTACGTGACCCATGTGATGTGACTGTGTTCGCCTCCACTATTTGTGATTTGTGTTATCTGTACTATTCCTGAGAGATTCGGAATATGTGATCCTTATGTACGTGATGTACCGGGATGGATAGCAGAGTATGTGTGCACCGCAGCTTAGTTCTCGGGGTGCTTGTATTGTATATTTATGATGAGAATAATATACACTTAATTAATAGGAACCTTCATGTTAATGTTGTGAATATAATTACGGTATTACTTCGAGAAAAATAGCGAGTTAACTGATAGTGATATATATATATATTGCATATTGAGCATTTGAGTTTGCGTTAAATCCCTATCTAATTACGAGCGTTATATGTTAATAGAACCGGGTAATAAGGGTAGGAACTATTACAGTCTAGCTAGTTATGATGTCACTTAGCTAGTGGTTTATATCGTTGTAGATGGGTACTTACGCTAGGAGTGCACAGTTAGACGAGAGGTGAGAATATCATGTGAGTGTACGTCCTAACATGTACTTTGCATTTAATGTTTTAAATGTTTTTAAAGCACTTGCAGGTTTTTAAAATATAACTCCACATTCGGGCTCTGACCCGTTTGCTTTTCAAATCTTTTTCTTGTAAAACCATTTTAGGTGCCCAGCCACAAGGACACCAAGCATAGGATGTTCATTCAGGTGACGAGCTGTAGCTGTTTGTGGAAGCTACAGGGATTTTCTTATAGACGCTTCTATCTTTTGGATTCCAGAGTCACTATCTATCAGTTGTAGGGCATGTTGCCCATTTCTATTTAGAGCATCTTTTACATTTCAGTTTTCAGACTTTAGCATGTATTATTTTAGTATTCGGTTATTTATTTCAGTTATGGGATTGTAGTGAGGAGTTTTCCTCCAGACTTTATTTACTCTATTGTGATGGTTATTCGTTTTACTTCAGTATGGTGAATGGTGTTATTTATTTCTTCATTACACTTGTTGCATGTTAATCAGACTTAAATTAAAATTTGGCAACTTACTTTTTAAATACTAGGTGATTAGTAATAATAAAATGTTTTCGACAGTGATGCTATTAACTGAGCCAACTTGGCATTTTGAATTAATTTAATAAAGGAGTAGCTACCCGGTATTTAATTAGTCGGGGTGTCACAATAAGTCGTCCCGACCTTGTGAACGATGCCATACTTTCTCATGAGCTTAGCGAATGGCCTATTGTAAAAGTGCATGCCATTATCACTGATTATCGCTTTCGGAGCACCGAAGCGAAAAAGTATGTGTTCCTGCATGAACTTTATCACCACTTTGTTGTCATTTGTCTTGGTAGCTATAGCTTCCACCCATTTAGAAACGTAGTCTACCGCGACAAGGATGTATAGGAAACCAAAGGATGGGGGGAAAGGACCCATGAAGTCAATACCCCAATAGTTGAAGATCTCAATGATGACTATGGGGGTAAGAGGCATCATGTCTCGTCGAGTAATGGCTCCTATCCGTTGGCACCTATTGCAAGATTTTCAAGCATAGTTCACATCTCGTAATATTGTGGGCCAATAGAGACCACATTGCAGAATTTTTGCGACCATCTTTTTCGTCGAAAAGTGGCCTCCACAAGCTTCCGAATGATGAAACTGGATGACTTTTGGGATCTCGTCATCCGGTACACAACGTCAGATGATTTTATCGGCTCAATATTTAAACAGGAAGGGATCATCGTAGAAGAACATGCACGACCAAGTAAGAAACCTCTTCTTATCTTGCGGTGTCCAGTCAGGAGGGACGACTCTCGTGACAAGGTAGTTCACTATATTCGCAAACCAGGGAAAAGAAGAGGTAGCAAAAACTTGCTCATCCGAAAAGTATTCGTCTATGGGTATGGGATCACTAGGTACGTCGAACGAAAACCGTGATAAGTGGTCGGTAACGATGTTTTCTACTCCTTTCTTATCTTTAATGGAGAGATTGAACTCTTGTAGGAGTAGGATCTACCTTATGAGGCGTGGCTTTGCATCTTTCTTTATAAGTAGGTATTTCAAAGCCGCGTGGTCGGTGAAGCAAGTAATGGGAGGACCGATAAGGTATGACCGGAATTTATCAAGGGCAAAGACTACCGCTAGCAACTCCTTCTCTGTGGTAGAGTAGTTGAGTTGTGGTCTGGTAAGAGTCCGACTAGCGTCGTAGATGACGTGAGCTTGCTTATCTTGTCTTTGGCCCAAAACAACCCCGATCGCATAATCACTAGCATCACACATAAGTTCGATTGGTAAGGACCAATCCGAAACTTGCATGATAGGAGCGAATACAAGCATGGTTTTCAGTTTTTCAAAAGAGCTTTGTCATGATTCTTTCCACTCAAATGGGTTGTCCTTCATGAGTAGGTTGCTTAAGGGTCTAGTGATGGCGCTAAAGTCCTTAATGAACCTTCGATAAAACCCTGCGTGGCCCAAGAAGGAGCGCACGTCTTTGAGCGATTTTGGTGGGGGAAGGTCAGCTATGACATCTATCTTTGCCCTATCAACTTCTATCCCTTTGGATGATACTATGTAGCCAAGAACTATTCCTTCAGTGACCATGAAATGGCATTTTTCCCAATTCAACACTAAGTTCTTTTCCACACACCGGGTAAGTACTTTTTCTAGTTTCTCTATACATTGATCGAAAGAGGTGCCAAAAATGCTGAAATCGTCCATAAACACTTCGAGTCCTCTCTTGACCATATCGCTAAATAGGCTCAATATGCACCTTTGAAAGGTCGCGGGTGCATTACACAAGCAGAATGACATACGTTTGTAGGCAAACGTACCAAAAGGGCAAGTGAAAGTCGTTTTCTCCTAGTTAAGTATATCTACCTCAATTTGGTTATATCCGGAATAACCATCAAAGAAGGAATAGTAGGGGTGGCCCGCTACTCTCTCAAGCATTTGATCGATAAATGGCAAGGGGAAATGGTCTTTCCTGGTTCCTGCATTGAGTTTCCGGTAATCAGTGCAAACGCGCCACCCGGTGGTGGTACGTTGGGGAACTATCTCTCCCTTAGCATTCTCAATCACTATCATGCCCGACTTCTTCGGGACGACTTGAATAGGGCTCACCCACTTGCTATCCAAGATTGGGTAGATAATCCCGGTATCTAATAATTTGATAATCTCGGTTCTCACTACTTCTTTCATATTGGGATTTAGCCTTCTTTGCATTTCTCTTGAGGGATTGACATCCTCTTCGAGATGGATCTTGTGAGTGCAAATCAAAGGACTTATCCCCTTCAAATCAGCAATGCACCAACCAAAAGCACTTTGGTGCTTTCTCAGAATTTTCAACAATTTACCCTCTTGCTCTTCGTCTAGGCTAGAGGAGACAACAACAGGAAATGTCTCATCCTCTCCTAGGTAGGCATATTTAATATGGGAGGGGAGTTTCTTCAATTCGAGGGTTGGAAATTTTTCGTCGGAGGGAACCACGCGTGTATCCCTTGGAGGTAACTCCTCAAATCTTGAAACCCAACTTATATCTCTCGTGTCCTCGTCCGACTCTCTCTCATCGAGTAATTCTCTCAACTCCCCAACCTCCCTTTCGTAGTTGGTGTACATCCCCTCACTCTCGTGGCTCGACACTAAACAGGACCCTAAGGCGTCGCCACAATAATTCTCCTCAAAGTACTCCTCTACTATCTCATCTATAAAGCTCACCACGTGAAGATCATTTTCTTCCCCTGTATGTTGGGCTATGTTGAAGATGTTGGTCTCTAAGGTCATGTTCCCAAACATGAGTTGCATTGGCCCATTCCGTGTGTTGATGATTGAGTTAGCCGTAGCTAAGAACGGGCGCCCAAGGATGATGGGAACATGGTTGCTCAAGGTGAAGGAGGGCCTCGTGTCCCAAATGATAAAGTCTACCGGGAAGTAGAAAGTGTCAACTTGGACGATCACGTCCTCAACTATGCCTCTCGAAATCTTCACGGTTCGATCCGCTAATTGGAGTGTGACCGTTGTGGGCTTGAGGTCTCCCAAATCAAGTTGCCTATAAATGGAGTAAGGGAGGATATTGACACTTGCTCCCAAATCAAGTAAGGCTTTTTCGATTTTGTTTTCTCCAATGATGCAGGAAATGGTGGGTGCACCGGGATCTTTAAATTTAGGCAGGAGATCGTTCAGTAGAATGGAGATCACGTTCTGTGTCAGAAAGACATTCTATTTTACCTTCATCTTTCTTTTTACCGTCAACAAGTCTTTGATGACTTTTGAATAATCTGGAATTTTCTTAATGGCATCAAGGAAAGGTAAGTTCAGATTTACCTGCTTTAGCAATTCTAGCACGTCATCACGTGGGTTTCCTTTATGGGAAGGAATCAACCTTTGAGGAAACGGTGTCGCAAAGGGTGGTTTCACTACTACCTAGGGCTCACTAGTGTCTTCTTTATCACTCTCATTTAAGGGGACATCTTCGGCCTCTTTCGTACTGGGCGAAATCTCCTTGTCTTTCGTTGTGTCATGTGGGGGAGGTGATAAATCAATGACTCTCCCACTACGAAGAGTGGTCACAGCTTGACATTGCTCCTGATGTTCAGTAGAAGTGGAGCTAACATTAGTTTGACCTTGGGGATGTCTTTGACCCTGGGTAGGAAACTTGCCCTTCTCTTGGACACTCAATGAGGATTGTATCTTTGATAGACTTGCATTTATGTCACTAATCAGACGATCATATCTAGCATTGCTTGCAGTCTGACTACTGATAAATTGCTTCATAGTATCCTCGAGAGTTCTCCGCGGTGGTGAGATATATGATCCTGGAGGTGGTGGTGCTTGCACATGTCCTTGCATGTGTGGAACTTGTTCAAAGTGTTGTGGTGGAGGAGGGGAAACATGAGAAGGAGGGTTCATTGAGGGATGTTGTTGCCTATAGCTAAAACCAAGATGATTTTTCCATAAAAGGTTCACGAATTCCCGAGCTGTGCACCGAAATTACCCTTAAATCCTCCTATACCACTAACTTGCTATTGAAGCATTACTTTGTAGGCGGGTATAGTTGGGCATTCCTCAGTTGAATGACCCGCCTCACAAATGGCACACACCTTCTCGATGAGGTTTGGTATGGATCCAGTTTGTCCTCTTCCACATATTTCACGTAGGTATCGCACTTATTTCTCAAGTATATTGATTCTACTATCCGCTATAGAACTCTTTTCTACATGAAATAGGTCGGACGTCGATGGAGTGGTGGTCACTTGACGATTTCGATTTTGAGCATTAGGGTCAGATGTATCTCAGGATTGGGTAGTCTCGGCGACATACCTCAGGTGAAGCTCAGCATCGTGGGCGTCTAAGTCGACAAATGGACCACTACCCATGGTTTCAACGAGTTGCTTGGAGTTAAGGTTCAGCCCATTATAGAGAAAAGAAATTATTTGCACTGCATCAAATCCATGATGGGGCATGAAGTAACTAACTCATTGAAACGCTCATAACATCGATGAAATGGCTCATTTTCAGATTGTCTGAACGCTTGAATTTGAGCCTTTATGGAGATTGTTCAATGTGGTGGGAATAATTTCATGAGAAATCTAGATTGCAACTCGTTCCACAATGGGATCGAGCTTGGAGGTAATGACCATAGCCAGGTCTTAGCTTTATCTTTGAACGAGAAGGGGAAGAGTTTGAGGCGGATCACCTCTTGCGTGCAGGTTTGATCATTGAGAGTATCACACACATCCTCAAATTCCCTAATATGGAGATATGATTTTTCAGAATCCATACCATGGTAATGGGGTAACATCTGGATCATCCCATTTTTGAAACAGAATTTCCCGGCATTATACGGGAGTATAATGCATCCCAGAGTGACAGTGCGCTCGGGATATAAGAATTCTCTCAGCGGGCGGTATGGGGCCCCTTCCTCACCGGCGACTGCACTACCGTGTTGCGACATCTCTTTCTCACTTAACGACGTGGTGCTCTCACTTGGTGTGCTCGAAGTGTGCTCGGAGGTGTGTCCTAAGAAATAAAATGGAGTGTTGTTTGAGATTGAGTGTGGCGGTGTGGGAGGTGGAATCCAGAACTGTGGGGCGTTAGGAGTAAGGGGGCTATCAGGGTTGTACTCAACGATTGGATTTTCGTGAATACTGGTTGGAGTATTATGGGGTGTGGGAGTGAGTTCAGGATTTTGTATTAATAGCTTGTGAGGGATGATGGTGAATCTTTTTGTGCTTTTTAATTTTTTTTATGTTTTTGGATTTTTGGAAATTTTTGGTCAAAGTTTTAGATTGACTCGATCTAATCCTAAGTCTACCTAATTCCCCGTCAATGGCGCTAAAAACTTGACGCGACTCAGAAAGTGTCTTTAATGTGCGTTCACTCTAGGCTCAAGTGCAAGCCTATCGCGTTAGTAATAAACCCTGTAAGTCGGGATCGTATCCATAGGGAACTAGGACAACGAAGTTGTAACGACGGAAAAAGATGAAGGAATCCTAACTTTGACTCTAAAGGGAAAGAAAAAATGATTTGGTTTTGAGAATGGATATTACTAGATGCAATTAAGAAATTATGAAAAGGTGCAATTATACTAAATTACCTAAAATACTGATGAAGACTGGTTGAAAACTTTAAACTATGTAATGAGAAAAACAGGACGGGAATACAATCCCCCAACCCTAGTGTATTGCAGTTATAATACTAATCATAAATTTAACTGATTAATCAGACCCTGAATTTAGTACTCCCAAGCATTACGTATATGAGGTTCAATCCCGCATCATACTTAATCTGAGGACGAGTAAATTGGTATCGCGATTGTGACACTCGAATTGCATTCTAAAGCATCCCGATTACCCAAAGGCAAATGAGATCTAAAGATCTACAATTGTTGTGTTCCTACGCAATACGGTCGTAATCAATCACTAAATTCAGAGGATTAATGTTATACGCATGCAACTAACACATCAGGTTGGGTTCATGTATCCCG
This sequence comes from Sambucus nigra, assembly GCA_949130495.1. Lineage (NCBI taxonomy): Eukaryota > Viridiplantae > Streptophyta > Magnoliopsida > Dipsacales > Adoxaceae > Sambucus > Sambucus nigra. The sequence goes on along the minus strand of OX422223.1, from coordinate 38,816,845 downwards.
ACCTTGAAAGTTTAGCCGGTCATATGAAAATTTGAAAACAACATGATGGGATGGAATGAAAACATTTTTATTGAGTAATGAAGATGCAGAAAAGATGAAATTATAAATGAACAAACAACTAGCACAAAGATTGGAACAGAAATTGGAATACTTGTACTTGAATTGCATCTTGAAAATAATCTAGGGTTTATTGTTCTTTGCCTTATAAATGAATTATTAAGCTTCCTTAAGGAATTGGAAGCCCTCCCCCTATGTTTGGGAGGAGTTTACTATTTATTAACTATGAAAAACCAGAGTTTGAACCAACTAGGACTCTATTTTTACAAGTGGATAATTCTGAAAATTCGATAACAGAACCGATCCGGGTGACTGGTTCGGTTCGGATCGGTTCCATCTTTTTGTAGCCTTTACAGAAAATTCTTCGAACATGGGATCAGTTCGTTATTTTCCAGCTTCAGTTCGGTTCCATCTTTTCGTCCCTTCACAGGAAGTTCATCCAAGGTGGATTCGGTTAATTTTTCCTTTGATTTGGTTCGGTTCGTTTTTTCCTTCCCTTACAGCAACTTTGCCCATGAGGGATTCGGTTCGTTATTCCTCCCTAGGGTTCGGTTCCCTTCTATCAGTCTTCGCAGAAACCTTGCTTTCTTGTGTTTCGTTGGAGATTTTGGTATGGAACTTGGTTTATGTACCGAACACCTGCAAAATAGATGACGAACACACGAAACTCGACGTACTCATTAGAAACTTGCCATTGTCAAAGATATGATATAATCCACTTGAATTACATTGCGCGCAGCGATAAAACCTTCTGAATTACGGGGATAAATGGGAAGAATTTATGCCTAATCACCGGACCACAAGTCTATACATAGAATAGTGTGAAATCTTACACTAGATCTGAAAGAGAGATATCGTCTAATCAAAATCCTGTAAGCATCCACTGTGTTACAACTTTGAGTCCCTGGAATGAAATCAACATACATGGCGTCCCTGTGGATGGACACCTAAAAGATTTTGAAAATATTTTCTAGCAAGAGTTAGTATTCAAAGCATTTTGAAAATATTTAGCAAGCGTTTATCACAATATAAAATGCGGTTATTGATTACACATGTTAGGTTCTCGTACACTCTCTTGATTTTACTCACTCCTCATCTATTGTGCACACCTAACGTTCTACACTTAGCCCACCTAGTCATATCTCCCAAGATAACTAGGACTATAGTATTCATCTGAACTTATCTATACCTAAGTTCTCATACCGCCCATACAGTACATCCATTTCATTAACATCTCGCAAAGGTTAATTAATTCTCAAGTAACAGTTCACCTATGTTATGTTTCAAACTTCTCATTTAGTTTCATTACTAAATTTCTACAATTCTCACAATTAATAACTGCCCGCTTTTGTAATTAAGTTTCACTACTTAAATTACTAATTAGATATTCTCTATCGAACGTTACGTTTCGTAATTAAGTTTGACTACTTAACTTACCAGTTTGATATGTATCGTTAAACACATCATATATCAATCTACTAACACACAGAAGTAGAATATCATTAAGTATATATTTCACACACAATATATATTAAATATCAGTCATTACTACTATGTCCTTTTGACACACGTAAAGGACTCTTGGTTCGGAATGATTCATTGACCCCAAGTAAGAATTGGTTCGAAATGATACATCGACCCCAATTATTTATATACACATATTCTGGATTGGACTCTTTCATCACGCCACCAGTTCGAAGGTTTGGTTCGGCATTTTACATCGACCCCAAACCTATGTTAACCCAATGTTAGTTCGGAATACTCCATCAACCCTAACATATAATAACCCTACGATAGTTCGAAATACATCATCGACCCTAACGTAGTTAATTTAGGTATACATCAATCAACCTAATAGTTCATACAATTTATTAGGTACACACCCGACCTATCCATCAAACTTGTACGTAATATATAAGGACATTTTTGTCCAACATACTTGTATATGTCATTAGCCGTAACACCGTTGCAAAGATTCAAAGTCCATTCATCATCAACGGAATCCGAAGATCAAAAGAAAGGAAGAATTCAGAAATCCAGTCAGCCGGACCGGTCCGCCTCTAATTAAAAAGAACCGATCCGCTGAAATAAAAAAGGAACCGATCCGACTGCGGACCGATCCGCTCAATACCGGACCGGACCGCCTTGCACTTTGAAGCTAGTGTGCCCCGAACCGAATGCGAACCGAATCAGCTTCAATTTAAAAGAACCGGTCCGCTATCGGACCGATCCGCCTAAGGCCCGGACCGGTTCGCCCTGGATAGAATTTCCCAGATCGTGTATCAGATTTTCTCGGGCAAAGAGTTCCTATTTAATCCCACTACGGGGAAGTGGTTTAACAAGACTTACACACGATTTTCTGAGTTCCATAACTCCTAAGTCTTCATGGTATTTGAGTCCATCGATTCATACCCTTGATTCACACAAATTCCATATATTTGTGAGTTACTTTTGGTAACCCAAGAACACCATTGCTGTTGTTCAACCCTTGTGAAGTGGACCGTTCCTTCCTCTTCATTGCAGCCCTACTGGACAGGGATAGTTCCAGCCGCCAACCCTACTGGAAAGGATATTCCAGCCGCGACTACAGAATCCGATGCCTGCGGGTAATTCTTAGTCAAAAAAAAAAAAAAAAAAAAACTTGTATTTCAGTGTAATCCGATTGTAAACCGTTTCTCTTACAAATTATAGTGATATACAAATGGTTTTGCCCCTGTGGGGGATTTTTCCTTAACTTTGTGTGTTGAATAATTCTTGCATGATTTCATATTGTTTCAATCACACCTAGTTGCATGCTTAGGGTTAATTTGGGTTAAAAATGGTATTTATTATATTATTTCTTAATTGAACGCAAGCGCCAACTCTTTCATAATATAATATTCTCTTATATTAACCGTATTCGTCAATTTACTATTTCACTCTATCGCATTTATTTGAGTATTCACTCAACTCTAAGGGCCCTAGTTACCCCTCACATATTTTTTTTTAGGAATAGGGATGAGATCCCCTGAATTTTATTGATTAGGAGAAAATGCCTCTCCTAGATGGCATAAATAATTTGAAGGAACATAACAAAGATAGACTCTAAAAAAACAATGACTGAAAGAGAAGACATAAAGAAAGAAGGAATTATAAGGAATTCCTTTTACATAAGAAGAAAAAAAAGACATAAATTATGAAACAACTCTGATTGAGGGAAGGCCTAGCTTATCAATCTTCGGACAACCCTTGGTGATACTTGGAAGTTGATGGAAAAATGAAAAAATAAAAGAATTCGCGGTAGAAGATGCCTTATTTGCCAGAGAGACAGATACAAAGTTTCTTTCTCTGAAAAGATGTTGAATAATGTAATGCTTAGACTGGATAATCTTGGAGCAATAATCAATGATCTTGTTTAACTTCCAAGGAGAGGACCATGAGTTTGTCACCATATGAAAAGGGGATTTAGAATCTGTTTTTATCAAGAGATCTTTGATATTCAATTGCACATATAGATCCAGACCTATTCTAAGAGCTTCAGCTTCAGCATATAAACTTGATTGAAAACCCACGAACTGAGAAAAAGCTGAAATAAAGTTCCCTTTATCATCTCTAATTATACCACCACAACCACTAGCCCCTGGATTGCCAAGGGAAGAACCATCTACATTAAGCTTAAAAACATTTTGAGGAGGCTTGATCCAAGAAATAGCTAACAAAAATGGATATTTCAACTGAGTCTTCAGGCTAAAGAGAGAAACAATATAAGACTCCTCTTTCTTTGAAATAATGTTAAAAATAGTACCTGCAATCAAAAGTCTATAACATGAAATAACGTTAGTGATAATGGTCTGATGGTTCATGGAAAAACCATTAAACAGACTTTTATTTCTTGTATTCCATATTTCCCAGAAGAAAATGATTGGGAGATGTTGAGAAATGGACTGAATATGGATTGGGAATTTTTAAACCACCAAGAGACAAACATGGAGTGGCAGGAAAGGAAATTCAGTTTAATCCCCATAAGGTTTCTGAAGTAACACCACACCTGATGCGCAACTGGACCAGAAAGAAAAGTATGGACAATAGATTCTTCTTGAGCAAAGTAATATTGACATCTAGAGGCCAAGGGGATGTTTAGCTTTTTAATCTGAGAATCTACAGGAACAACATATTGCATAAGCTTCTAGGAGAAAATAGATAATTTGAGAGGGCAATTAGAGGACCAAAGATATTTCCATACAAACGAGGATGGATAAAGTGTGATGCTGTAGTCATAGGCTGATTTAAAAACAAAAATACCATCTTTAGAAATGGACCAAATAGGATGATCCCCATCATGAACAATGATGTCTTCTAAACAGCTATACACAGCTCTGATTCTTTTAAGAACATGAGACCATTGATTTCCAGAAAATAAAGAAGCTTTGTATTTTTTCCTCAAGAATGAAACCCACTTACTTTGAGAAGAGTATAAGGACCAACCCAATTTTAAACTCGTAGCCTTGACTATTCCAGAAATGCTTCTAATATTCAGTTCACCCTGAGCAAAAGGTTTAGAGATTTGATTCCAGTTTGTTCAATGATACTTTGCTTTATCATTTTGAGAGGAACCCCAAAAGAAATTGGCTAAAAGAGATTATATTCTTCTTATGATGGTTTTTGGAAGTTGAATAGCAACACTGTATGCAAGGGTATTGAAGAAAGAACATGATTTATAAGGATTAATCTACCTCCAGTCGAAAGATATTTCAGCTTCCAACCAGCTACTCTGGATCTGATTTTATCAATCAAGTTCGAGAAGTAGCATAACTTCAATCTCCCTTTATAGAGAGGGCATCCAAGATACTTTAAAGGCAGAGGCTTATGAGGCAGCCCAACATTCGAAGATATTGCATTTCTTCTATCTATATGAATTTTGCTACCAGTTGTCAAAGAGCTTTTCTGCATATTTATCTTCTGACCAGAGAAAGATTCATAATCATAGAGAAATTTCATCAAAATTTGAGTACTTCTTTTATTTCCATTTGTAAATACGATTAAGTCATCACCATATGACAAATGGGAAATAATGTTAGTACCAGGAGGGTGCTTGTAAGGCTTGATTTTTTTTTATCTAAAATGAGTTTAACTAAGCCTCTAGATAAAACTTCAGCTGCAATAATAAAAAGAGATGGAGAGAGAGGATCACATAGTTGACTTGAAAAAACCTGTAGGATGTCCATTTACGATAACTGAGAACCAATTATTTGACAGCAATCGCCAAATCATGTCTATGAAAACTTCTTTAAACCTAAACTTTCTCAAAACTGATAGCAAAAACATCCATGAAACTCGGTCATAAGCCTTTTCCATGTCCAGCTTAAGAATAAGATTGGAACCATGAATCTTTTTGTCGAGGTCAGCAGTGAACTCTTGAGCCAAAAGAATATTTTCAGTAATACTCCTACCTTTAATGAACCCGCACTGATTGGGAGAGATGATGAGAGGAAGGATCTTTGAAAGTCTAGAATTGAGGATTTTTTAGATGATTTTAAAAGAGAAGTTAGAAAGGCTAATGGGTCTGAAATTAGAGCAGGAGGAAACTTGTCTAGCTTTTGGGATAAGAGCAATAAAGTTTGAGGACCAACTGGAGGGAATTTGGGAACCAGTAAAGAAGGATTTTATGGCTTTGATAAGATCAGTTTTAATAGAATCCCAACAAGAAATATAAAAGTTACCATCAAAATCGTCCGAACCAGGATCTGCATCCGAGTTTAAGTTTTGAATAGCATCAAAGACTTCTATATCTGAAGGATAAGAAATAAGAGATTCATTAAATTCTGGAGAAACGAGATTAAGAATAACATCAATAAGATCTGGCAAGTTGGAAGTGGATTCATAAGATAGAAGATTTTGAAAATGATTGATGAATTCAAGCTCAATATCTTGCTGAGTTGACATCCATTGGTGACCCGAAGAAAGAATTTTTTAAATACATAACTTTTTCCTCCTAGCATTCACTGTAGAATGGAAAAACTTAGTATTTAGATCACCCTCATTTAACCATCTAATCTTTGATTTCTGCTTCCAAAATATCTCTTCAACTTTGAGAGCTTGATTAAGATTAGCTTTGGTTTCTCGCATTGCCATTCTAAGCTCCAAAGTTGGATTTTGTTCAAAATCAATTTCATCTGTAACAAGAGAATCTTCCAAATCTTTAACATTTTTGAAAATGTCCTTAAAAGTATCTTTATTCCACGATTTCAGAGAAGCTTTAAGCCCTTTTAACGTCTGAGAGAACAACCTCATAGGGGCAGCTTGTACTGGAGTATTCCAAGAAACATTAACCACATCCTTAAAATTTGAGTGTGAAGTCCACATCTTCTGAAATTTGAAAGGCTTAGGGAAAGAATCAGAATCAGCTCTGATAGATACCAGAATAGGAGAATGGTCAGAACAATTTTTGTTAAAATGCTGAACAGAAGTTGATGGGAAGACTTCTTGCCACTTGAGACTAGCCAATGCTCTATCCAGCCTAGCCAGAATAACCCCATCCTCTTATCTATTATTACACCAAGTAAACTTTGAACCATTATAACCAAGATCAGTCATACCACACGAAGATATACAATCTTTAAAGTCTTGAGTTGAATGAACATCTATTAGGTAACCCCCTACTTTTTCAGCTTGAGAAGATACCACATTAAAATCCCCAATTATCAAATGAGGATAATTCCAAATTTGGGAAGAAATACTATCCAACTTATCCCATCAATCCATTCTTTCAGTTCTGGAGCATTTAGCATAGACTATAGAAACAAAAATAGGGGAAACAAAGGATTGATCCTCTATTTTTAAAGTAATGGACTGCTCTTCATTTGCGACTATATCTACCACTAATCCAAACTTAAAAAAAAAATAGATTTTAGAAGAGGTATTTGACAAACACCCTTCGAAATTTAATCTGGACTTGAAACTCTCAATAGCAAAAACATCTAGTTTATGCTCAATTAAAGCAATTGCAGGAAGATGGTGCAATCTGATTATCTTTTTCACATCTTATATTCCAACAAATGAAGTTAATCATTTAGATGATGGAAGAAGAATGGATAAGTTTTGCTTAGAACCCGACCTGGTTATTCTGTTAAACATGGGATCCTTCATGAGCTTAGCCTTTGAATTTATGGGAATACCTAATGATAGAGTTTTTTGAGGATGATCCTCCAAGTGTGCCTCCACTTTATTATTTCTTCTTGCTTTGACCTCCAAATAGTTCTTCCATTTAATTTCTAGTTGGTTTGCAAACATAGACAACTCTTCTTGTAAAGGGATCAATGACTTTGATCTTGAATCCGAATCAGACGGATATTCTTTCTCATGAGCTGGATGAACTTCTTATTGTCGCATTTCAGCATCTAAGCACGAAAATATATTAATTGTACTAACTTCACCAGTATTTATAACCTGGGCAGCATGGGTAGTTTTCTCAAAGGTCTGAATTTGAATTTCTTGAGGTTGTATGGGAGGCTGAACTGAGAACACGGGGGCTAACAAGGATGGTTCTTTAGGAGGTTCTGGCTGGGTATGATTCACTTTAGAAGCATCTTTATTAGATTTGATGATCCAAGTGGCTGGTGGATTAGATTGGCTGGGTTCTTTGGTGGTTTTCTTTTTGGAAGGGTTTTTGAAAATGCAATCTTCTATGCAGTGGCCTTTTTTAGAGCAGTAAGAGCAGTAACTTGGACATTCTTCATATGTAACCTCTAGCCAAAAACCTTATTCCCCTGTACCTATCCATATTCGATCAATCATCTCTTTTATAAGGTCCGATTCAGCACAAACACGTGCAAGACTAGGCCTTGACATAGACATAGTCGAAGCATATAATTTAAGAGGTTTTCCAATGAGCTAGGAGATGGAATATAAGGGAGACTTGGCAAAGAAAATGTATTGGGAGATTTGGGAAATTAATCCAAACAGGTGTGAGAGGGCTTTCAACATCAGTTTTGAAAGAGGGAGTCCATTTAAACGTTCTCATAGGGAATTTCCCTATGTACCATCGGTCTTTTGCCCATAGCCGTACGAAATCCTCATCACAATTCAAATGGATTAGAATGTGCAAAGAATCCAAAAGCCCTATATTGTATGCTGTTTTCAAAGAGAAAGAGAGAAAGGTTTTACGAATAAATTCAATTGAGGGGCTGCCATGAGAAAACTTACCCACGATTACATATTTGAATGGAGTCGCCAATGTAGAAATATCTTCTTGGGAAAACATGACAGCAGGAGCTCCTTTATACGTGGAAGGAGTTTTCAGATGAATATCTGAAGAGGAAGATGATGAAATAACACTTGGAAAGGATCGTTTCCAAATATTAATTGGATCGGGTGGTTTTGGAGAGGGGGGAAGAATAGCAGGAAGGGCTGCCATGCAAACCCTAGTTTAGAAACCCTAGGATCGCCAAAAAAAGCTCCGAGAAAGCTGGAGAAAGTTTTTTTCTTGTTTTTCAAACCCCTGACATATAATTTCAGTAGTTATTACTTACCCTACTGGTTTACTCAATCGCTTTATTCTCGTCGATCCATAATCCAAGTCCTACATCCAATGGCCATACCGAACCTCAACAATATACCTGTTGGTCTTATTCTCATTCCCATATAAGTATAATATAAAACCTGTAATTCCCATTCATTCCCGGGAATCAAAGAAACCTTAACCAAGGAAGGATTTGAGAAAAACAACATAAGTCGATCGATGGACTCCTGGTCTAGATCGATCAGGGGCAGCAGCAGTTCGTTTTCTACGTTAGTTTCTTCTTCCCTTAACAAATCTCCAAACTTCATTATAGTACACCAAACTTTGACCCAATTATACCAACATGTTCCCACATATACTAGGACAATTTCCAACATTTAAAATACATCAAAACCTCAATTCATTTAAAGAAATAATGGATTAAACTCAGAATTTTTTAAAACCCTAGTTATGGTGTTCTTCCCATATCTTCATTAAAAACCCATATTTTATTACAAAATAATTATCAAATCAGCCCTGAATATTATTGCTCTACATATGTTAAATCATTCTACATGCGATTCCTATCCCAACATGCATAAATATCATTCCTTTCTTATCAAGATAGTGATTTAACAAAACTATTCAAAAACCCTACACGTGGGTATTATAACTTTATAATTTTTGTAATAAACAACTTCCCTTGACAGAGGGGTTCTGATTTCATGGAGTTGATGATGGATTGATGCTTCTCTTCTTCAATCCTTCCTCCTTTGGCTCCTAGGATGCAAGATCCAAACCCAACCTCTTCAAAAGTATCTTCTAAGCCTTGAGAATGATTTTTTTCTTCTCTCTAATGGTCTTGGTGTTTACATGGGTGTTCTAACCCTAACCCCTCTTTCATACGGCTGATAAGAGACTCTCAAATTCGTAGGTCTCAATACCCTCACATGTTAAAAGACCAAAACTCCCCCGAACGGTCTCGGTTTAGTCCAAAATTACCCCGAGACTCAACTAGTACCCCCGGGTATACTATTTTGACTAATTCGACCCTTCCGGACTCATCTGTGACCTCTAAATTATCATTTGAGTCACTTAAAAATATATGACTCATTCTCACCCCAAAATGGTCTACACGTGCTAAGTAATTATTTACCACTTACGCTAAGTAAATAGTTAGTGGCAATATTTATCAGTATCTATCTCTCGCTTAATACTCCCTATTCATAATTATTAATAAACCTCACTAAATTACGTTTCTTGCGTAATTTAAATCAAATCGTATTTTCTCATTTAATTCTCCCATTTAATTAAATAGAAATACTAAAAAATATGGGGTATTACAGTCTATCTCTTCCCCTTCCTGAATGTACACGTCCTCTACATCCCTAGCACTAGCTTCATTGTAAGCTATCACCATATTGGCCATTCCTCTGGTATAGTCCTCCAACTCAATCCTCAAATTCTTCCTATTTGATCTTCAGTTCTCTCGCTTCCCATTCGGCCTCCTCATCATAAGAAACTATCAAATTAGCACTATGTGCTGGCAGGGGTTAGCATTAATATTCTCCCGAGGGATCTGTAAAGTCGCTGTCTTCATATACTTTCATATGATCTTTCTTAGTGTGAAGCAGGTTGCCATTGGATGAACCACCTTTCGATGGATCTGGTAATACTTGGGATCGACCCTTGTCTCAGTGTCTGGTTCCATGACTAGAATGCCCCTAAGTTCATACACCGTTCCTCTTTAGACGCTGGTGTTGTAACAGCTGACAACCTCTTCAACAGTGTAAGGCAGTGGGGTAGATCCTCTCTATCTCTGTTGAACTTTTGTTATCCTTCTTCGGTTGCTTAGCCCCTTCTCCCATATTGGTGTAACCCACCCGTTGGGGTCGGCTCTGTGTTACAACTGGTTGTATCAGCTGTCTAAACATTATAGGAACCATAACGGGACATGGTTGAACGACCAATGATATATTCTTCGCTGCCATCAGAAATGCTGTGAAAGTTCCTTTGCACGTTTCATTGATGAGATGACGAATATATTATGGGAGAAAACCTTCAGCACAAATCTAAAGTAGTTTGGACTCATTGGTCTCTTCTCTTACATTAAGAGACCTTTCCTTGAACCTTCGAACATATGCCACCACTTAATCCCCTAGCCGTTGCTTCTCCCTACCTAGCTGGGTTAGTGTGAACTCGTCTTCTACCAGAAAGAACTTCTGGACAAAGATCACATGCATTTTCTCCGACATTGAGACACTTTTAGCTTCCAAGTGGGAGTACTAGGTGTAAGCCTTATTAGGGATTTGGAAAACTCCCTCGAGCTAAGCTTCTTATTGTTGTAGTGATCCCCCAGATGCTCAATGAAGCGCTTGATATGTTTCTTCGAGTTTCCCCTTTTTCTTATGTAGTTATCAAAGACAGGAGGAATGTAGTGAAAAATGCGTTACTAAAGCCATTTATTGAAAATAAACTATTTAAGTAACTCCGAGTTGTTTTTTGAAGAAACTCTTTTCTTAAATAAAAAAGGATTAATCACAAGACGTGTTTAATAAAACAGTATGTACGAGATCTGTTCAAGATTTGGACAACAAGTTTAAAAGATAGTTTAAACAAGTTTTAAACACAGCACAACCAAGAATGAGATGAGAAAATGTAGAAAGGTTCTGTTCACAATTTTTTACGTGGTAAAACCTCACCAATTGAGGAAACATCCACGACTCCCTCTACGGAGTAAAATAAAAAATCCACTAAAACAAATATATGAGTTACAAACTATATAACTAACATGCAAACAACTCAGACCTATATAAGTTTAGGAATGTACCCTCTGGTGTCCTTAAACTTCTCTGCAGTTCTGATTGTAGATGTAGTTCTCCCAGTTTGTCAACTTCTGATTTGTTCCAGCACTTTACGTCGACTTATGTTCTCAAGATCTTATTACCAACAATTTTCGTGTTGTAGGGTGTAAGTGTTTGTGAGGGTGCTTTCTAACACATGCATGCACACACACACACACTTATTAAGTACAAATAGTCCTAACAAATTACAGTTACACTATATGCTGTGATCTTTTCTTTTCTTTCTTCTTAGAAAACTTTGAACCTTATTTGACCTTTCAATCTATCCCAGAATCCACGGATACCTTGCTAGGAAGACAGACAAGGTCTTAATCAATCTCATAATTTAAAACAAAAACTTTTTGAGATTGAAAACCTCCAAGTGAGATTCCAAACTAGGTCAAAGGTTTAGTTTTACAAGAACAAGAAACAGAAAGCATTTATTGTTGATTTCAAAGTAAAAATAAGTTTTTAGAGAAAACAATCAACAATATATTTCTCAAGATGAGAAATAGAATGAAACTAAGAGTAATGTAACATGAATAACTCAGATCTGAGATTTCTATGGAATCAGAGTAGAAGTCTAAGTTGGAAACAAGATCTCATGAACACAAGGTTACAGCAAAAAAAATAACTCAACTCAAACTCTCAAACACTCAAGAACACTCAGGATGGTGTTTTTGGATATGGTGTTTTGAAGAAGTGTTTGGGTTAGGTTTGAAGAGGATTTGGACGAAGTTAGGGTTTCTAACTTTCTTCTCTCTCTTTGGTTTCTCTCTTCTCTCTCTATTCTCAGAAGAATGCAAAATGGCAAAAGTCTTCGAAGTTTGAGGGAAGGGTCCTTTTTATAGTGGGAGGAGAAGGTTCGAGATATCTGATCAAAACCAAGGGCTGAGATCGAGTCAATTTAAATTGACTTGAATCGAAGGGCTCACACAAGGCGGTGCTTAAACGAACGCTGATTGGCTTAAAAAGTTACACGGGGATTCATCAAGGCAACATGCAAACCATTGATAAGAAATGATCCAAGGGCTGATAACACACGCGTCTATTGTCTCAGTAAAGAAACACATATCTAACCAATCAGAGGCAGACAGATGTTGGCCAGTAAAGGGATATAAAACGCGCGTCAAAACTAATTACAAAGACCACCCTGAAGTCTCTGCCTCTTTTGGATTCTACCCAAGGTAACATTAGGCCATAATATACAACAAATAATATTAAGAGATTGACCCCAAAACTTTTAAATCAAGTTTTAAATATTAAAACATGGTTTAAAAAATGTTTAAAAAATGCCAAAAAATTATTAAAAATCAAACTTAGGGATTTAAACACACTCAACACATGTACACACATAATTATGCAGTATGACATGTATGAAATGAATTGTACTGTGTGTGAGTGTTGGCAATAGGTTCTTGATCAAGACAAGAAAGAGAGATGAATAGACAATCCAACTTCTGAGGCTCTTTGGTTTCTAGGTAGACACAATTTTGTCACAATTTCCAAACTAGATGAGACCTTATACAATATAGATTCAAGTGAGTCAAAGGTATAAGGGCTTCATGTGGTCCTTTGGGTAAGGCTCATCGTTGTATTCCTGAGGGTAAGGAGTACGAAAATCGTCATACATCGATGCTACTTCGATGGCTGACTGCGAGGAAGCTGCTATCATCTTCAGCATCTCCTTTTATATTTCTTTCCTTATTTCTTCTAAGGTAGATGCAGGTGTTTTCTCGACCACTAGATCAATGGGCTGGGGGACCACAAGAGGAATCCCCATTATGCGTGGCGTACTTACCAAGCGTAGAACAATCGTCACACCTGGGATACCCACCGTTGGGATATGGGTGGGTTCTACGTTCGTGGGTCCAGCTCCCATTGGAGCTGAGCTAGATGGGGATATCGGGGCCTCCATTGGTGTCACGAAGGAGCTGGGATCAAATCGTCCAAATTCCATTGAAGCTACAGGCGTCTAAAAGAACTCAAGAAATTTTCCCATGAGAAGGGCAATTTATACCTGTCCCAACACGGTGCCAGTAGAAGCTTGTGTCATTGCTAAGATTCATATTGCCGTTTGAACTGGGGGTACCTCCACCCGAGGGATCCCATCCTTGGTAGCCTCAAGTTACCTCGCAGATTGTTCTTCATTACGCTGAATAACGTCAAAATCTATAGTAAGATTAACATTATCGTGTGCCATACTTTTAGAAGAATACCTCCCTAACGGAGTGACCAAATGTAAGAGGGTAGTTGCCTAATAGCCTGGAAGTATGGTAAGACTAGTTAAGGTGTAACCTCTATAGGTATGGTGATAAACGATAATCCAATAACTCATTTAATAAATACAAGTGAACACACAATATTATATATGATCAACACTCAGATTGAACTCACTAACTCAAATAATAATAAAAGGAAACTCAAAAGCAAATCAGTCAAAGGGAGAGAGAAGTAAACACCTTAGCAGGCAACCAAGACGCCAACAACCTTTGAAAGATCTCTGGTTTAGCTATTCAAAATCTTCATAATAAATGACAATGGTGGGTGAGTAAGAACTCTGATTTGCAATAACTTCTCTCTTATATATTCTCTCTCTAGAAATAATCTCTAGAAATAACTCCCTCTCTCAGAAGTGGTTGAGGCCAATAACTAGCCCCCACACCACTCTCGATATGCCTTCGTGATTCACAGGTGTGAAATACATCCCCTTATACTTTAGGTCACAAACATTAAATACATGATGGGCCAGTCAATCCTACGCCATAAACTTAAATGTCAAGACATGCCTTTTGCCTAACCACTATGCGTCAGAGGACTGTCACCACAGAGGTGGCTCACCAACTGTTTGACAACCCCAAATACCATGGTGGTTTACTCAAGTACGGATTGGAAAGTATTTAGCTAGCTAGTGACATCACCTAAAGTGGATGTGTCATTTGGTATAGGGTTGTTTTGTTTGAAACTCAACATACGATGGAACTCAAGGCTAATCCACACAAGCTTCCACGGTAAAAGGTCTCTCGGTGTTTTACCAGGTGTATCTAAGATGGTCAGTACAATCCGTAACACTGCCTCACTTCTCAATCCTCCAAACCAAGTCCCTCTGAAGTTCCCACGATGAGTTCATTCGATATAGCATGAAAGCTCTCCCACGCCCTGCAAGGCCTGGTCTCTCACGATTATCGTTTGACCTCCCATTGAGTACTATGATCATTACAACATTACAATCCATGTTAAATTTATAATTTAACTAAGTAATAAAAATAAGTTAAAGGATGATCTCTCTTGACCCATCTCCTCATTGGGCTGCTATGCTGAGCTGCCACACTGAGCTGCAACGCTCAGTTGCCTCGCTGAGCTATCTCATTGCCTTTATACTGCTTCCTTCCCTTGAGTCTTTTGTTAACTGGGTATGCTTTCTCTAATTCAAATATTATCTTTAAGCCCCCTACAGAAATTATAGGAAAATCCACAATGGATGGAATGAAGGGAGATCCCTTCACGAAAATTCTTTACAGAGGATTTTTAATCTTAGCCATCTCCCCCATATGATCTTATAATCTATATGTTGATCCCTTCCAAGAGTGATCTTCTGTTTCGGATTTGGTTGAGGTGTCATGGGAAAATCTACCATGTGTGTGTGCTGAGATCTATTCTTGAGAAGTCTTCTCGGCATGGGCGAATCCTCGGATACTTGTTCTAGACCTGATTGATCCTTCTCGATGCCCGCACGATCTCACTAGTTATTTGTGATGTCCTATAGTTTCTCGAGGACCAAGACGATCAATAGTTGAGGCCTTGATCAACTTCTCCAAGGTGCTCGGACATTCTGGACTGAGAGACTAACCATTATAGTAGTCCGTGGATCTCAATGAAGAAGTTTCTCTTAGGTGATAAGATATATCTTGTGTGAATTTGGAATGTATAATTCTTTTTTTTTCTAGGTGGAGGAGGTGGAATTTCTCTCTATAAAGAGGGAGTAGTGGTAGATTTAGCTTAGATGGATTAAGCTAATTGCCATACTATTTCTTGTATCGCCTCTTATCCTTTGGCCAGGTTGGTCAGGATTCCTTATAGATATATTGCACTAGGAGGAGCAGAAGGAGGGAAGGCATTGCCCCCATCAAGATTGCCTTCTGGAATGTTCGTGATCCTTTAAAAAGGACTCAAAAGCAAATAAATGAAAAGAAATGGTAAATAACGATAACAAGTAGTCGTTCCATCAGACGATGCCAATCTGTTGATATCTAAAACTGGTGTGGGTCCAATTTTATAATAATAGATAAATATAAAAGACAATTAAGTAAGATAAGTACAACAACAAAAGTTTTTAACGTGGCTCAGCTATAGAATAAGCCTACGTCCACAGTTATAGTATTATAGTTGAGGGTGGTTGCAATAGTTCAGAGTATCCTTGCTAATGCTCACCTGAATCGTCCTCTTTGAGCTAAGGGGAATAATGTATTTATAATTGTCTGGAACCTAAGGGGTGGAATTCTTTTATATATCCAGTCATTTACACCTATGCATAATAAATAAGACTATTGAATATTTAGAGGCGCTTGTAGAATGGTTGTTGATATTCCCATGTAAACGATATTTCCTATTCTTGGTGGTTCGCATTCCTGATATTGGTTGGCCTGTTGGCCGACTCGATATCTCAGGAGCTAACCAAGTGTATAAGGAGTCTTGAAGTAGACGCGTATTAGGACAGGTTTCCTTTTCTCATAGGTCCACGTGGATAAATAATTTGACACATAACACCTAGTTTATATGAGTAGGAAGGACAACGGGTCATTTCTCAACCTGCCTAAACTCGCAAATAAACTGTGAGTTTTTAGTGACCCATATGCTACCCGTGTGAAACAAACATGATGGTGCCCATTCTCAACCATTGCGGATAAAAATGGGAGGACGGTACTGTTTGGGCCCATTTTACCGACCCTACATAATATTAGCGCTTAATATTAAAGGCCCTTTCATATTTATCTTTTACATTAATGTGAAGGAACTTGGAATTTTAAATTGAATTGAAGTATGATTTTGGAAGAATGTGGTAGTTTAGAATTTATTTATGAATTTAAGACACTCCTTAAATCACACTGTTAGTCGGAGTTTGTTAAAATAAACTCATTTTAGAAGACATCCATTTTAGAATATTGTTATTGTAGACAATAATTTTAGGCTTATAAGTATCTCGCTCTCTTAAATACCAATTCTCGTATGGATACCTTTATAACATACCTAGAGAGCCTCTTACATTTTATTTTATATGTTTAAATCCTAAGACACATTGTGACATGCTAGAAGACATGTTCAAATAAATTTTGGGGCTATAATATAATTAACTTGAAAATGTTTTTTTTTACACTTAACCCCCACTTTTTCGTGCGTTATTTAACATAACCCCCACTTTCCTAATATCTTGGACATAACCCCTAGTTTTTTTACGGAAGTCTAACACTGTTAAAGAACTTCTAATCCATAATTAGACATAATTCCTACAATATTTTAAGATCCAAATAGCCCTAGTTACAACCCTTATATTCTAACTAAATACCCATCTTCTTCCTCATTCCAAACCCTCCATTTAACATTATACCTAAACACACCCATATCTCTCTCTCTCTCTCTCTCTCTCACACACACACACACACACACACACACACACACACACACACAAAGAGACACACACAACCATAATATGGTATTTTATAGAGTTCATTTACAAGAAATAAAAGTGGCTTTCAGCTTAGTTTTGTAATTATTTTCTTTGGGTGTTTAATGAATACCTGCAAGTATTTGAATTGACATTTGGATCACCAAGTTTAGAGAAAATACAAATAATAATTAAGGTATACTATAAAAGTTAATGTTATGTTAGAGAGAAAATCAATAAATTTGGTAGATAATTAATTAAGTCGCATATGCTTGGTAATTTAATTACCAATCCTCTTGACTGTAAACTTTATAGCTTTTTTTGTTATGTTTATGTTTGGAAATTCAATCTAATTAGCATATTATTATGTAAGGAATATTGAAAGGAGGAAAATAGGAGTTATTAGGCAGGTTCTAGGTTTGGACAACCCTAGGTTAAAAAAACCTAAAAAAAAATAGGTTCAAAATGTAAGTTTAATTGGTGGAAATTGTTATTTCAAATGTGATAATTTAAATTGGTTGAATATGTTTAATCTATTGGAACAATGTAAATAATAAAAATGGAATTATACTTTATTTGTATGTGTCATACTCATAAAAAAATATCCTTTTGAGTTGAGTGTCAGATGTCCATGTTAATGCTTATTATTAATACCGGTATAAAGATACAAAAAAAGTAAAAGAAATCAAAAGGGTTAAATAAAGTTAGTCCCCAAAGATATTACCCATTAAATGTTTAAACCAGGCATATTACTTATTTAACAAATAAACACATAAACTTCTATCCTTTATGAACTATTGTTCGCGTTATCAACATCACACCCACCCTCTACCAGCTGTGACACCCCGCCCAATTAAATATCGGGTGATCAGTCCTTTATAAAATTTAAAACAGAATGTTCAGTTGGTTCATTCTTAGCACCACCTCTTAATATAACTAGTCTGAATCCATCCTAATAGTATTTACCCTTACTATGAGTACGCCCGTATCGCCCATACAATACGTTAACCAATTAGCCTATATAAAAAATCTAATTAATACATTTTTCGTTTCCATAATAAGTCAAATATTCGATTAGAATTTTCTTAACAAATTTCCATGCCCACATTCATTAATATTCCCACTAGATTAATTTACAATTCTCATCCATATATACATATAGACAATTCTTCCATATATATATATAACATGATACTGCACCCCCGGGCTATATCCCATTAGTGCACCTAGTCAACATACTGTACCCCCGGGTTATCACCCTTTAGGACACTTATTTAGATAATCTTGTACCCCCAGGTTATCACCCATTAGTACACTTACAATATGCTTTTGTACCCCCGGGTTATCACCCATTAGTACACTTATAATAATAAGATTTTCGCACCCCCAGGTTATCACCCATTAGTGATTTTAATAGTAATAATACATAATAGGTATACACACATCCTATTATAATAGATAGGTATTTCTCCTCACCTACATATATGCTTCTCTAACGCATATTGATTTCAACATTCCTCACTAGTTATTTGGATTATTATCCCTCTCGTAATCTCTATGGTGTGTTCTCTCCGTACTGAGTTTATTAAAGTATTTAGTTCCCCATACTTCTTTCGAAATCCTACCTTACATAAGTTTATTATTTGGAAAATATTTCTCTCATTTCTGAACTGATAACTCAAAACTGGGTCCTAAAAGAAATTTTCAAAATTCCACTCTGTCGCTCGAACGAGGTGGCAAGTCGTTTGAACGACTGCCACATGTCGCTCGAACGAATTCGCGCGGGATAGCAATCTCGCTCGAACGACTTCGAGCGACTTCGCGCGAGAATTCGCTGTTCGTCCCCTACCTTGGTTTTTCAACGTTTTCCACCATTTTTAACTTCAAACCTTCTCAATCAACACCCCAAACTCCAAATAAATATTTCTACATTGAACCCCATCAATAACACATGATTTCTAACATCCTAGAATCATCAATTTATTACGAATCGTTCATAAAATGTGAAATCCCCAATTTAATTTTATCAAAATCCTAGTTCTTCCAATACATGGTCAAGAAGCCATTATTTCCATATTTGTTCTACATTTAAATTCTTTAAAACGTGATTTCCAGTCTTCATACATTAAGGGTTTCAATCTAATATATCACATAACTTATTTCTACATTCAAGTTCATCAATTTCACCATTTTGATAACCTATAACATAATCCTAACAACCCTACACTAACAGGAATCAAATTAATACCGAAATACATCAAGTTATAAACACTTGCCTTGAGTGATTAGTCTGATTTCTGGATGTTGTTGGTATAGGTGTGTTCCCCTCGTCCCGATCTACACGGTGGTGGTGGTGGTTGTGCACGGTGATGTCGATTTAGCCATCTTCTCTTGGCAAAGGTTTTCCCTCACACTTCCTATGGCCGTTCTTACTTTCTCCAGCTTTCTAACCCTAATGCAAATGTTTTGGCTGTTAAATTAAGTCCTAATTTTCACCCATTAATTAGGCCTAAAAATCCAATTTACCATAATGCCCTTTTGGGGTGCCGGTTAGGTCTAAAATTGCCTCGGGATCCAAACTAAACACCCGAGTATACTATTTCGACTATATCGACCCTTCCGGACTCAACGGTACACTCAAAATCATCATACGAGTTACTAAAAATAATTGATATATTTATTCCACCAATTTAGTCCCGACATGACTCACACGCGCGTCTGACTTAATTTATTAAACTGTCGTATTATTATCTCTCGATAATTTATCAAAGTGTATAGTTCCATATTACATATCGCACAGTAATATTAAACTAATAAGTATTAACCCTTAGCACGCTAGTTAATATTTATTTTTATTGGATCCAGATTAATTAACAATTTAATTCTTCACATTTAAATTTTATTAACCCCATTGTAATAAATAATCCCTGAATTATTTAAATCAACAAAAATGTGGGGTATTACACCAGCAACTGACGACTAACTGGTTGGGGATGGTACATAAAAGGTACAATTTTTAGAGGATTATTAAAACTCCTAACATATTTTATTAAGCTTATATCTCATACTATTAACTACTCATCAACATGATCAAGTTATTAATTACCATGTCATTACAATACAATCTGATTGTTTTCATAATTGGATCGGGTTAAGGCATATTACGTAAGGTGACTGTAGAGTAAATAATAAATTATTTTATTCTTCAATCGTTAGGAACAAACTATCAAAATGAGTGTTTACTACTGAATTTATAGGTGTGGAGGCAATTGTTATGCAACACAAATAAATACGAGAGAATCAATTATCAAGAAAAGAATAAGGAATATAAGATGCCAATCACACAATAAAGGATGTACGTGGTTCAGCAAGGATGTGCCTACGTCTACGGTGGTGCAGTCGATATTATTTCTATACACTCCAGAGAGTAATTACAGAGAATACAACTTGTCCTTTTGCCCCGGACCTAGGGTTTAATATATACATGTGCATGTAGGTAAGTGGAGGTGATGGGTTTCTCCACGTTTTCCATCTCCCTTATAACTTCCAATTTGTGGAAACGTGGGGTAGACCGGATCAATATAAGAGATGAGGGGTCCGGACTTTGAGCTGCCAGGACTGGGCTACTCGCCCGGGCCCATGGTTCTAAATTTTGGGTACCCACAATTGCCCCTAAATTTATTGGGCCATGTTTATGGGTTCAATGGATTTAAATGATCAGCCATTATGGCTGATTTACGATTCTTAAAAAATTGTGAAGTTGATTTGGCGGCACCCACTTCGCTTATTGTGCGCTATGATTAGAATTGAAGGCTTGTTGGGATAGCCACTTTTTCGTCCGTCGCTTTAGCCCTTCCAGTACTCTTCTTTCTTCTGAGAACTCTAGCGCCTCGTACCTTCTTCTCTCAATCCCCATTCCCATTGCTTCTTAGTCGTCTTGAGCTCGTGCTTCTTCATTACTTGAACCGATCTTCTATTTTGTAAGTTTCTCGTGCCCTTTCTTTGCACTTTCTCTTTGGTTTGTAGCTTCTCTTGAGTTTTTCAATGGCGAAGATTGGAAATAGGTCAATCTCTGAATTTAGGAAGTTCTACAACATCCCTGAGTGGGTAGATATTGAGTGTTGTGCCTCCCCTCCTAGGAACGTTAGGGATATAAAGGATGCCCACTGGATCCATGTTTTGTTACTTTCCCAAGGGGGACTTACTTTTCCCCCTAATGATCTATTTTTGCACTTTTTTGGCTATTTTAATATTATTCCTGCACAATGCTCGCCCAATGTATGGAAAATAGTGAATGGTGTGCATAGGATAAATCAATTGTATGGCACTAGGTTAGGACTTACCGAGGTCTATTTTTGTTACTCCTTTTCTCGAACTAGTTCAGGTGTCCTGTACCTCAAAGCTAGGAGCCCTGACATGGTATTGGTAGTAAACCTACCTGATTCCCATAAGGACTACTGGCAAGAAGGTTTCCTTGTTAGAAATTGGCAGTTCTCTCCCCAATTTGAAGGGTGGAGGTCGGAGAGGTTCACTGTTCCTTTTTACGGAGAAGAATATATAGGTAGACATTGTATTTTTGTTTCACCCTTTGCTGATTTGTGACTTTTCTAACCCCTCTTTGCTTTTTCTTCCACAGCGAGGTCAATGAATTTGGAGCCTGCTCTCAGCGAGGTTCGTATCTCGGAGTTGGTAAAAGCTTGGAATATCAGGGAGCCTCTGGGTAACGGCGAGCATCCCAGGTCTGCTGCCTTTTTGCTCGAGTATAAGAACGTTGGCTCCAGCTTCATAGCACGGCCTGTGGATAGTGTACCAGAATTAGATTCCTTCAAAGAGACTACTGCTGAGCCTATCCAATTGGACGAAGAGGAGAGCAGATCTGAAAGTGAGCCTGCAGGAGCTGCGAGTAATTTGGGTGAAGGGAGCTTTGACAGTAGCAGTTCCTCTGACTGTGAGGAGGATTCTGAAGCTCGAGGATCGTCGAGCACTTCCAGCAGTTCAGGTGAAGAGATGCCTCCAAGGAAGAACTTGATTAGAGATGATGATGATGAGGACCACGTGCTTCTTTCACAAAGGTTAAAGAAATAAAAGTCTACTTCTGGGGTCGTGGCTACTGGTTATCGGTCTTCTACTCAGGAGCAAGAGAGGAAGAGGAGAGAGGAAGAGCAGGTAAGAGAGAGGGAGAGAAAAAAGGAGGAGGAAAGAAAGAAGGTGGAGGAAAAAAAGAGGATGGAGGAGAGGAAGAGAATGGAGAAAGAGAAAGAGGAAGAGAGGAGAAAGATAGAGTCAAGGACGAAGGCTGGGCAAGCCTTGGTCCCGGTGTCTGCTTTGCCCGAGGGGGCTCAGTTGCCATTTCTCCTCCGCTGGCTCCTGCGCTGCTCGAGAGAGCAGTTCTCCCTGCAGATCGCCAGAGGGCACTGGGGTCTGATCAATTGGCCCTATAAGCTAGCCAGAGGCTAGCCTTGGTAAGATCCTATCCATTTTTCAATTCTTTAACAAGTCTTAGTTATTTCTCCTTCTTAATCTCTTCTTTATTTCTGGCAGTTTGTGACTAACTTCGCTGTGCTCTATCGCTCTCGCGACGAGTTGATGAGAAGGAATGGCGAGCTGGAGCAGCAAAAGTCCGCTCTGGAAGTCAGGGGTTCTCAATTGGAGGCTGATTTAAAGACTGTTGACACCACCTGAGCTTCCTCTGATCTGGCCCTCATCAATTCTAATCGAGAGAGGGATGCGGTGGTTAAGGAGTTGAACGAGCTGAGGCAGGCCTATGACCTAGTCTGCTCAATCAAGCTGGATGTCGTGGAGGAGAATAAGGTTCTGACCGAGAAGTTAAGGGAGAAAGAGTCCCAGGTAGCCACCATCAAGGAGGATTCATACAACTCCGGGTGGATTACTTCTTACGAAGGCGCCGAGGTTCAGATAGGCTACATCAGCCGTCTGAACTTCAAGAAGGGCTGGAATAAGGCCCTCTTAGCTGCTGGTGTTGATGCTGAGTCTCCTCTATTTGACGAGCATGACTCGGGTCTGAAGCCAACTGTGGACGAAGAAGCCCCTGCCCCGGCCATCGAGGGTGTTGATCTTGCCTCTCAGATAATTCCTGCCGGTGTTTGTCCTGCCCAGGCGATTGAGGGCATCCCTGCAGAGGGGGATGCCTCCGCTGCTGCTGACAAGGGGAAGCAGCCAGCCACCTCTGGGCAGCCTGAGGTTGCTAGTTAATCTACTTTTAGGACTATTCTTATATTTTTTCTTTTTCTAGTCTGTAAATTTTTTTTCTTCAATCTGATGTAACCTCGACCCTTATTAATGAAAAGGCTTCATTTTTGCTTGTGCTGATCTCTTTCTCTCCTCTATCTTTCTTTTATTTGTAGTTAGTCAATGTGGATGATTACATTCCTGCTACTTCCCAATTGGGTAGGACCCTCGGTCCCAATGCGAGCCCTGAAGTTTGCCAGGCCTTTATCAAACTTTGCAAGTCTCTTAGCTCTAGAAATCAAAAATATAAGGAGCAGTCCAAGCTAATGGCTAAGATGAAGGACAGGCTCCAGGAGATGGAAGACATTGGTGCCTCAGTGCAAGAGGAAGTCAATGTATTGAGAGCTAAGTTACTTGAGGCCACCAATATCAACCAAGTTGGGGAGTGCCTGCAGCAGGAGAATGAAGACCTGAGGAGGGAAGTCTTACAACTTAGGGAGCATGCGTCGAGCACTGTTTCAGCAGTTCTGCAAGGCTCCTCATCGTCACGAGCTTCATATACTCCTCCTATGCCGCGAGGTTCCACTCATCCTCCCCTCCCGCGAGCTGGTAGGAGCACCAGGGGCAGGAGCAGGGAAGTAGAAGAACAACGTGATAAGGAGATGGAAGAGCTCCGCGATGATGTCCGACAAGCATATGTAATTGCTGCTGGGCTTCAAAGGGAAGTCACCCGATTGCGGCACTTATTCAAGAAAGGTCCTCGGCAAGCGTGGGCTGATGGTTATGATCAAGGCTGGCTAGATGCTCCAACAAGACTATCTGAGTTCGAGGAACTTTCTTTCATCAAAGGGTGGTTAAGTGCCTTGAAAGAGCTGCAGGTCCCGAGGAACTCGGTGTTATGGAATCGTCACGAGATGTCTTCCTCCACTCTGATTCCCAACCCATTCAGGAGGGACGATCGATGGATCCCCATCGATGCTATTCCTCGGCAATTATTGGAGTTGGACACAAATGAGGTTGTGGAAGAGCTAGCCCCTGCTCCAGACGACGGACGAAGAGCTAGAGTGGCTGATTATCTTGCTCGGAGGCTTCCACCCCCATCAGTTTTTACAAGTTGTTATTCTTTTGTACCTTTAATAATGTAAATGCTTTGGGCGAGCTTCGCCGACTAAACATGTATTATCATTGTTATAAATATAAGGGATTAATGAAAAGTTTGTGTTTTGGGAAATTTTGCCGACTAAACGTGTTCATTCAATCTTTTTATATTTTTGCTGCTTCATAATCCTTTTTGTTTTGTCATGCAAGTGTCCCCCCAGTCCAGTATAATACCAAAATACCATTATGCCCCATTTTACCTTTTAGGTTGTGTCGTCACACTCCCTTAGGCCTAAGTAGGGCAATTGGCGAGGACACACCTGATATTGGATGTCTTCATCCGATCAGGATTTTGCTCAACCAAAGTAGGTTTGATGGCCAGTATAAAATCTGGTCGCATTCCCTAAGAGTCCTCTGTAGGGCTTTATATATTGCCAGGGGCAATGCTAAGAGGTCTCTCGTGTTTCATGACGATGACCTGAGGAGGGGTATTCCCTGCTATATCGACCATCGTGCCTGTGATATGGAAAAGATGTGTGATGAAATGCAACTGTTACTGATTTCATTAGTAATAAGGGAAATGACCTATCCTTTCACATAACAAATACAAGAAAAAGATTCAACAATAGAATTACTTGAGAATCTAAAAATAGAATTTATTGAGATTAGCTACGTTCCATGCTCGTGGTATCTCTCTGCCCTCCATCGTTTCCAAATGATAGGCACCTTGCAGGTCGTCTTTAGTTATTTTAAAGGGTCCTTCCCAGTTTGGGCCTAGCTTGCCATCTGATGACTTCACCATGTTTCCCAGGACTTTTCTTAGAACATAGTCCCCAACTTGGAATCTTCTCGGGTTAACCCTTTTGTGGTAGTGCTTTGGGAGCTGTTGTTGATAGCTCGCAAGCTTCACCAGGGCCAGTTCTCTACGCTCGTCGGCTAGGTCGAGTTTGGTGAGCAATACTTCCTTATTCAGGCCTTGGTCGACAAGGTTGGATCTCATTGTTGGCAAACCTACTTCTAATGGGATGACTGCTTCCATGCCATATGTTAACGAAAATGGGGTTTCTCCTGTTGCTCGCCGAGGAGTGGTTCGGTATGCCCATAGAATATGGGGTAGCTCTGTTACCCATGCGCCCTTGGCTCGCTCTAATCGCTTCTTTAATCCGTCGATCATAGTTTTATTGGAAGCTTCGGCTTGGCCATTGCTCTGAGGGTAGGCTACAGAGCTGAAGTGGTGTCTGATCCCATGTTCGTTACAGAAGTTCTGAAAGGGGCCACTTTTGAATTGCGTTCCATTATCGGTGATGATGGTTCTGGGGATTCCAAATCGAGTGATTATATTTCTCCATATGAACCTTATCATATCAGCATCTCGGATGTTCGCCAGGGATTCAGCCTCGATCCATTTGGTGAAGTAGTCAGTCGCAACCAACAGGTATTTGGGATTGCCGACGGCGGTAGGCAGTGGTCCCACGATGTCCATTCCCCATTGGGCGAAGGGCCATGGGCTGGACAGGGACTTCAGATCGCTGGCGGGTTGATGGACCATAGGAGCATGGAATTGGCATTTCAGGCATTTGCGAACATATACTGCGGAGTCCTTTTGCATGTATGGCCACCAATAGCCTTCCTTTATTGCTCGAAAGGCTAGAGACCTTCCTCCGGTATGAATTCCACAGATTCCTTCGTGAAGCTCGTGTAGCACTTGCTCGACATCACCTGGGTGGACGCATCTAAGGTAGGGACCGGAGAAGGATTTCTTATACAAGTCGCCTCCTGTGGATAAGTGAAAACGAGCAGATTTGACTCTTATCTAGTGGGAAGTTTCTTATCATCTGGGAGCGTGCCATCCTTTAAATAGTCCCTTAAGGGGTCCATCCAGCTAGGGGGTGATCCCACCTGGAGTACTTATTCCGCGTTTGGTAACTTGCTGTTGCGATTAATGCTCGAACAAATGAGGAAATCGATGGGGATGACCCTCTTATGGTCAGAGTTAACTACCGAACTCAAGGCTGCTAAGGCATCAGCGTGACTGTTTTACCCCCTGGGAAACTCCTGGATGTTGATCTCTTCAAAGCTTGACATTAATTCCCTTACTAAGGCGAGGTAGGCTGCCATTCTTTCATCCTTTGCATTGTAATCTCCACTTATCTGATTGGAGACTAACTGAGAGTCGCCAAACACCTGTAAACGTTTTTCTCCTAGAGTTTGTGCCTTTTGGAGATCGACTATTAGGGCTTTGTATTCTGCTTCGTTGTTGGAGGCTGCAAATCCAAGCCTGATTCCTTTTTCGAGGATTGTGTTTTCTGGAGTGATGAGGACAATGCCTACCCCTGCCCCCTTTGAGTTGGAGGCTCCATCAACAAAGAGTTTCCAGGTTCTTTCTGTTGCTTGGTTCTTCTTTTGCGTTGTGAGTTGAGGTTGGTCGGAGAGTTCCTCGCCCGTGAATTCGGCTATGAAATCAGCAAGGATCTGACCCTTGATAGCTATCCTTGGTTGAAATTAGATGTCAAATCGGCCAAGCTCGATTGAACACTTAGGCAATCTGCCCGATAAGTTCACTTTCCTTAGGACAGCCTTAAGGGGATGCGATGTAAGGATGATGACAGTATGGGCTTCGAAATAATGCTTCAGTTTCTTCGAGGATATTACTAGTGCAAAGGCGAGCTTCTCCAATGGCAGGTACCTTTGCTCGGCGTCTAATAAGGTCTTGCTCGCGTAGTAAATGGGGTGTTGGATTCCTGCAACCTCGCATATTAACGCAGAGCTGACTGTGTGATTGGATACCGAGAGGTACAGGTACAAAGAATCCATTTGCTGTGGATTGACAAGCAGCGGTGGGGAGCTTAAGTAGGCCTTGAGCTCGTCCAAAGCTCGCGAGCAGTCTGGGCTCCATTCTATCAGTTTACTCCCCTTTAGAAGCTGGAAAAAAGGTTTGCATTTCTCGGAGGATTTGGATATGAAGCGATTTAAGGCGGCGAGCATTCCAGTGAGCTTCTGCACGTCCCGAATTATTCGAGGGGGTTGTACCCTGTTGATTGCATCGATCTGGTTTGGATTAGCTTCTATGCCTCTCTTACTGACCAGGTATCTAAGAAATTTTCCTGATTGGACACTGAAGGAACATTTGCTCGCATTAAGCTTCATTCGGTACTTCCTGAGGATTTCGAAGGTCTTTGACAGGTCTGAGAGGTGATTTTCCTTCTTCTTTCTCTTAACGAGCATGTCATCGATGTAGACCTCCATTATGTCTCCCATTTGATCCTTGAACATTTTTATGACCAGCTGCTGATAGGTTGCCCCCGCATTCTTGAGCCCAAATGGCATGACCTTGTAGCAATATAACCCAACTGTCGTGATGAATGCCGTTTTGTCCTGGTCTGGGGCATACAAGGGGATTTGGTAATATCCTGAGTATACGTCCTGGAAACTCATTCTCTCATGAGCTGCAGTGGCATCTACTAGTTGGTCTATCTTTGGGAGGGGGAAACTATCCTTAGGGCATGATTTGTTGAGGTCAGTGAAGTCGATGCAAACTCTCCACTTCCCATTATTCTTCGGAACTATTACTGGGTTGGACAACCACTTGGGGAATTGCACTTCCCGTATGGATCCTGCATCCAGTAGTTTTTTGATTTCCTTTTCGACCGCTTCAGCCTTCTCGGGTGCAGTTCTCCGTGCCTTCTACGTGACTGGCTTGAATGTGGGGTCGACGTGCAGTTGATGACAGACCATATCAGGATCGATGCCAGGCAGCTCGTATGGTTCCCATGCGAAAATGTGTCTTAGCAAGGTCGTCAACTCCTTCTGTTCTTGGTCGGTGAGAGATGCTCCAATCAAGAAGACTCTGCTAATGTCACCAACTTCGGCTATAACTTCTACCAGGTCCTCGACGAGATGCTCAGAGGGAAGGAGCCTGGTCTCCTCTACTCCAGGTCTTCCATACTTTAATTGCTATTTAGAAGTATCACACCCTCTTCAACTTTCTCGCTGGGTTGACTGGCCTTCTTCTCTGGCTTTGGTCGGATGGCTGCTATGAAGCACTTCCTCACCATCACTTGGTCATCGTGGATATCCATTACTCCTCGCTCGGTTACATACTTGAGCTTCTGATGGTAGGTCGAGGCGACCGCCTTCATTGCATGAAGCCATCCTCTACCGAGGATGGCCTGGTATGGTGATTCGATGTCAACTACCAAAAACTCAATCATCTTAGAGACGTTCCCAGCATGAATTGGCGGCACTATCTTGCCTAGGGGCATGGCCATTTTTCCAGTGAAGCCGACCAAAGGAACAGTAGCTTCCTTTAGGTCGGCGACGCTCAACTTCAATTTCCTGAATAGGTCGAGGTACATTACTTCGGATGAACTTCCTTGATCGACGAGCAGCTTGTCAATGTCAAAGTTGTCTATCCTGAGTGTAATAACCAGGGCATCATGATGTGGGGTCGTTACTCCCATCAAATCTTCATCCGTGAAAACAATATGCTTGTTATAGTTGACGTCCTCTGCTCGTCGACGCTTTCCTGACTGTGACTTTACTGGATCGATTTGAAAAGCCTGCATTACCTTTTCATTTCCATTAGAGCTGAGTTCCCTTGTATCTGCTTGACGTCAGATACTCCGTGGATTACTGCGAACTCGTGTCCAGCATCATCCTCCAGCACGTTATTGGGTCTCGTCTCTCTATTAGCAGTCACTTTTTCTGCCCTTTTCTCTACAAAGTCGTTCAAATGCCCGGACTGGGCCAACTCTTCGAGGTGAGACTTAAGAGCTTTGCAGTGCTCGGTCTTGTGTCCTCCCTCTTTGTGAAAAGCGCATCACAACGCATTGTTCCTCTTCGAGGGATCTCCTCCCATTTTCCTGGGCCACTTGATGAATGGCTCATCCTTGATCTTCACGAGAATCTTATAAATTGGTTCTTTGAAGACGGTGTTGACTGCCTAGAATACTTTCGACGCGTTATGGTTCCCTCCGTTCTTGGAGCCATTTTTGCCTCCGTTCTTTCCTCCTTTCCTTTGGTTTTCAGCTTTTTCACCTACCTTGGTAGTGAGCTTAGCTCGACCGTTTTCTCCTGTATTAGAGCGGGTGACATATTCCACCTTTGCGTATTTCTCGATTCGGGCCATTAGGTCGTCAATAGTCATAGCTTCCTTCTTCGTCAGGGATTGGTAGAGGAGGGAAGAACTAGGGAGCCCAGTTTTGAAGGAGGCCACTGCCACTTCCTCCGTATAGTCCTCGGTCTCATTGAATAACTCCCAGTACCTCTTTGCGTATTCTCGGAGGGTCTCCTGAGGCGTTTTCTTCATTGTTAGTAGAGCATCCATCCTTTTGGGATGGGAGCTACTGGTAATGAATCGAGCCATAAAAAGTTCAGCTAGGGATTTGAAATTCTTGATCGACCGGTGGGGGAGACTTTCGAACCACTTCTGTGCTACATCATGTAGGCTCGAGGGAAAAATGCGGCACATCAGGGCATCTCGGTGACTCCAGAGGGTCATGGCCTGTCGGTATTGCCTGACGTGATCGATGGGATCAGTTTTTTCTTCGTAAATCTTGAACCTTGGAATGGAAAATTTCTTAGGAGCTTCCTCCTCTTCGATTTCTCTTGTGAAAGGTGACTTCATTTGGGTTTTGAGAGCTCACCTCGCGAGTTCTCTGGTTGATCTTGTTCCGTGGTGAGCGGGATGCTGGTCCATCTCCCTGCGGACCATGTTTCGTATGTTCTCGTCGCTGCGAGCAGGGCTCTGGTAGCGGCGAGCTCTTCGCAGCTGTTCGCGGAGGTCGTCGTCTGACTCGCCTCCTTCATCCCGCCTTGGTCTCCTTCCTCGGCTGCGAGATTTCCTCGCCTGAGGGCTAGGAGTGCGATATGGGCATCTCCTGTTATCAGGGAGAAGCTCCCTCTCCAGTCTTTCCAGTTTTCTTTTCAAGCGAGCATTCTCAGCCTCGTATCTGCGAGAAGACTCCCTCTGCTCGTGGAGCCTTGCCTCGTACGCATCAATCAACCTGGATATCTGCTTGGACCTCGCTGGTCCCTGACTTTCTTCTGAGGCTGGTCTTTCCAGGCGGGCTCTCTGATCTGAACGTCGGACTTCAGACCTAATCCTGCGAGGAGCAGGTGGCTCTTGAATATCTCTTACTTGGGGAGCATTGCTGCTGTGGCCAGACATCTTAAACTCCTTTCTTGACGTGGGCTCTTCTCAGGGAAAGATAAACTTTTCCCACAGACGGCGCCAATTGTGGAGGCAATTGTTATGCAACACAAATAAATACAAGAGAAGCAATTATCAAGAAAAGAATAAGGAATATAAGATGCCAATCACACAACAAATGATGTACGTGGTTCAGCAAGGATGTGCCTACGTCCACGGTGGTGCAGTCGATATTATTTCTATACACTCTGGAGAGTAATTAAAGAGAATACAACTTGTCCTTTTGCCCCGGACCTAGGGTTTAATATATACATGTACATGTAGGTAAGTGGAGGTGATGGGTTTCTCCACGTTTTCCATCTCCCGTATAACTTCCAATTTGTGGAAACGTGGGGGAGACCGGATCCAATTGTGGAGGCAATTGTTATGCAACACAAATAAATATGAGAGAAGCAATTATTAAGAAAAGAATACGGAATATAAGATGCCAATCACACAACAAAGGATGTACGTGGTTCAGCAAGGATGTGCCTACGTCCACGGTGGTGCAGTCGATATTATTTCTATACACTCCGGAGAGTAATTACAGAGAATACAACTTGTCCTTTTGCCCCGGACCTAGGGTTTAATATATACATGTACATGTAGGTAAGTGGAGGTGATGAGTTTCTCCACAATTTCCATCTCTCGTATAACTTCCAATTTGTGGAAACGTGGGGGAGACCGGATCAATATAAGAGATGAGGGGTCCGAACTTTGGGCTGCCAGGACTGGGCTACTCGTCCGGGCCCATGGTTCTAAATTTTGGGTATCCACAATAGGTATCAAACTTTTTGCTCAGTTTTCCTAACTGGAATTGGAATATCTCTATATTATTTTTTTGGTTGAGGCTTAGTTGATTTGTGTGTTTTATTGTGCACGAGCATGCCGGGCAAAATTGTGGTCTTGCATATTAATTGATTATCTTAGCCTTGCAATAATCAGGTGATTGGGAACCATTCGATGCTTCAATTAAAAAGACTTGTGCTTCCGTTAAGGAAAAGTTTACTTTAAATGTTATATATTTTTCATAAACTAGATAATAAGAATAAGATATAAATTACTTAAATTAAGATAAAAGAAAGTTCGAATTATATAAAACAGCAAAGTAAGACAAACAAATTAAAAGTTAACAGTTATACGAAGAGATGTAAAACGAGGTAAACTAAGAATTATAAAACAAGTTAAATATAAAGACAAGGGAATTTTTCATAAAATGTAAACAGTTTTCTTCAAGGACTAGCAAAGTTTAGGTTTGGGGGTATTTGATGAATGAATTATTTTGTATGAATTATGCCCAAATCTAGGCCTTGTTATGCCCATTGTAGTATAAATAATGAGCTTTTAGAGTCATTTTTGTAAATAAAAAGAAAAATGCAAGTTTGAATAAAATTCGAGTTAAAAATGCAATTTTAGTAAACCTAGGGTAAAACAGTAATTTCAAAAACTTTATGGGCCTAAAACTATTTTCCAAGAGTTTATCTAGGCAATAAAAGTTTTCTTGAAATCTGATTGAAGTCGGAGTTAAAATAGAAAATTTATGAAATTCGGGGTCTAAAATTTAATTATGGATAAATTGATAATTTTTTAAACTTTATGGGGTTGAATTTAAATTAATACGAGATGTTTTATATTTGACAAGTACCCTTGAAGTTTGGTGAAAATTTGAGGTCATTGGGTAAAGTTATGAAGAACTTTGGAAAAATTGAAACAATACAAAGTTAAGGGTTATATATTTCTTAAGCGGTGTAATTCGTGAGACGGCTTTACAGCCTGATGGTTCGCGGGCGTGCACAGGAACCTAAAGGCCCTGGGTTCGATTCCTAGGACTTTTAATATTAAAAAAAAATCTGAAGCAATAAGTTTATGCTTGGCCCCAAATAGGTGCGCCCCAACAGCAGTTCAAGTCGTGACTTTTGGACTATTTTTTTTTCTTTTCGCATTTATGTTAGTAAAAAAAACATAAAAAAGTAAAAAATATAAAAATGAAATTAAAAATCAGTAGCTAATATTTTAAGTTTTTGTTAGTTAGTAAAAAAATCAGATTTAAGTTTTTTTTTTATTAAAGAGTAGTTTTAGGAGCTAGTTTATCACAAAAATACATAAATATTTGAAAAAATAATATATATTTTTTTGAAAATGTCCAGAATCAATTTTTTAGTAAATCATCCCCAAAAAAATTCAATTTTTTAATTTATTTTAAGTAGTAATTTTGCTAATTCCAGAATATAAAAAACAAATAAAAAAATTACAAAAATTGTTTCATAAGTGTGCTTGGTTATTTTTGTTTTGTGTCAAATACACCACTAATGCTTGTGTAATGTTATTTGTATTTTTTTGTTTCGCACTTTACGCTTTATGTAGTTTCTTTTGTGTTTCTTTTTTCAGAAGTACATTAAAAAAATGAGGAAGCAGAAAAAGGGGGCAAAAGTGAAGAAAGAATTCGAAAAAAGTGTGCAACAGTGACCTAACATGAAAAAAACTCGTGCAATCTTGCCACGAATACAAGAAACTTTCTGGGACGACTTAAACATAGGCGAAGTTTTACCTCGATTGACGTCAATTTAAAATTCAACCTAGCATAAACTAGTGAACGTAAAAAGTTCATGCCTGATGTACGTTTTTGTGTGCTCCTACATGATTTAATTTGTCATTTAATTTAGCATGTTGCATAAAGTGACTCGCGGGAAAAATCGGTGTGAGAGATAAGGTGGGGATTTCATCACCCTTCCTTGGCCCAAAATCACTAACTAACTAAAAATTTGCATATCTTGAGCCATCAGATTCAATTTAAAATCAAGTAGACGTTGGCCTTAATATATCACATAGCTCACAGGAAATCTCATAACGAAGTTAGAATTAAAATCTACTCCGATGCGAACTTATCAAATCGATTTCGTTTTACCTTGTCTAGGATTGGTGGTTTTTAATAAGTCTTTGTACCGACCACCTATTGGGAGGAAAAGCGAGATTTGAGGCGATAACCGTAGTTTATCGTCTTTTAAATTCTCCCTTGTCAAAGAGTAGGACCTGTCTAATTAGGAAGATTACTTTCGATTAATCTCGAAAAAATAAGATTTTAAAATTTAAATTCTCCTTACCTAAATTAGAGAATTCAATTTGCTTTGTGTTAGCTAGGAAATAAGTGGTTTGAGCCAAATTATATGTTGTTAATTTTCTTCAAAAAAATCAAATAAAAAAATATATAAAAAAAATAATACTTTTAAAAAAAATGAAAAATTCAAGTGAGCTTAGTGTATGCGAAGTTGGTTTCGAGATCATACTGGTCGTTTGTCGGGTTTGGAGTCTAGAATTTCCGATACTTATGTAGGTAGATTTTTTATATTCACCTAGATGGGAGACGATTTATCATCGCGTGCCCGTAAAGATTACATTTTTGTGACTAGTTCGAGTCAACCTTCATGTATACTTATACCCAAGTACCATGCGAACAATTTTCAATTCCATTAGGGAACAATCCAATTGTTGCCCGTATTTTGGGGTACCGAAAAAGAGGATCCCTACCTCCACGTTGCGTGTTTGAAGAGATTTGTGGGACCATTAAGTACCAACAACCCACCGACAAGATTGTTAAACTTAAATTTTCCTCTTCTTATTGAATGACAAAGCAAAGAGTTGGCTTAGCTCTTTAGAACCCGAATCCATAACCACGTGGAATCAAATGAGTGTTGCATTTTTACAAAAATTCTTTCCCAACCAAAAGTCGGCGTCGATATGTCACGCCATCAACACATTTAGCCAAAATGAGGGAGAAGTCTTGTGGATGTATTTGTAGGGATTCAAGGTGTTGATACTACAATATCTGCACCATGGGATTGACATGGGATGCCAAGTCCAAATTTTATATGAGGGGTTCTATTGTAATACTCGAACTATTCTCGAGTCACTATGTAATAGTGATTTTACCCAGAATAGCGAGGTCGACATGTGGGTATTGTAACACCCCGTATTTTTAATGATTTTTAAATTAAAATTAATTAAATTAAAAATGGGAAATTAATCCGAATTAACATAAATATTAATTAGCGAGACAAGGGTTAATATTTATTTGTGAGAATTATATTGAGTATTACTTAGCGAACAAGTAATAAATTAATAAGAATGCATTAAAATTATAACGAGTGAGAAATACGACAGTTATTGTAATTTAATCGAGGCGCCTGTGTCAGTCGTGTCGGGACTTAAATTTATAAAATTAATATTTTTTATTGATGGATCATCTAAATGATCATTTCGAGTGTGCCAGTGTGTCCAAAAGGGTCGAAATAGTAAGAAAAGTATACTCGGTGGTTTGGATTGGGTCTTGGGGTATTTTTAGGCCAAACCGACACCCGATAGGGATATTTTAGTCTTTTGGATTTTTGGGGAAAAGGGACCTACGTAAATTACATGTTGATAAGAGCTTGGGACTTTGGCTAGGACTTAGATTTGAAGAAGTTCCACTCTCAGAAGTTTTAAATTTCTTGGAGGGAGGTTTTGAAGGCCCTTAGCTAAAAGGACCTTCAATAATAATAGTTGGTTTGGGAATGGGAGATTTCTTAACTTTAGGTATGGCAGTAGGGATCATAGGGCAATGAGGAGCCAGCTCACTCAGAGGGTCTTTTGGGGTGCTATTTAGAGGGAACTCAACCCCAAGAACAGAATTGTCCTTAAGGCCCAATTCAGAAGAAGAGAGGAAAAGAATAGGGGGATACACTGAAGTGCCCCGAACGAACTCAGAAATCTTGGCCAGGTTCATCGGCTAGTACTTAGTTGCAAATAGTGAGGTCACATCTCACTATCTTGTAATAATGGGGATGGTGACTCGCCTAACCATTGTTATGTTGATCTACCAAGAAGAAACAATAGTATAGAAGGATCAGGCATCAGTAAAGGTGGCCTTGGGGTGGGATAGCTGGAAAATTGGGCGAGGGGCCCCTTGGTCAAAACCAAATTGGTGGCTGAATCGATTGGGGTTGTAATGCTCAGAGGTATATCCCCACTCAGTGTAATAAGGTAAGTACCCAGGGGAGAACAGAAGGACCACAGTTAGAGGGGTTCTTAGTGATGAGGTCCACAGTAGTTGGTTGGACCACCCTTGCCCCATATTGGAAAAAAATCCCAAGTGTGGAGGAAAACTTCTTCGCAGTATGGCCTCAAGACAAAACTATTAGGTTTGTCAAAGACGATCAACATGTCCTTACGACTCTATTTCTTGTGCTAGCAATACAAGCGATGGGGCTTGATGGATTCACCGGAGGGAGGACAGATGGAGTTGGCTGATATTGCAAGGAAACGGGTATAAAGGAAGCCTGTGCGAAGTATGGTGTTGGCAAAATTGGCCAGGTTGTAATGGCTAAGGGATCGTTCCATGTCCAGATGGGTCCTGTCTAGCTAAGTGTAAAGGTACCCCAGGGCCATGGCTGCTAGAGGAATCTTGGCCCCTCTGGCCAAACAGATAGATATGTTGATGAGGTCCCTCTTGGGCTGGTCATTCAGTTTTCCCAAGTAGCACAAAATGGAAAAGAATGATAAGTATGTATGCTAGAAGTTAAGAGATGTACCTTTCCCCTTGCCAGTAGAAAAAGAACCATCTTTCTCAAAGGGATCTCAGAAGAAGTAGTTGATAAGAGGAGTGAAGGTGTCTTTATTGGATGACCCGATGCAGCTTTGATAAATTCGATCCAACTCTGAATGGTTCGCAGCTTCTTTGACGTTTAGTGCCTCGCAGAATAAGGCATAGCACATGTGGGTTCAAGCCCCAACAGTTCACAAACTCCCTCTAATGCGATGGTGAACTCACCCCATGCAATAATGAAAGTATGGGTGGTAATGTTCCAACGAGAGACCAGAACTTGAAGTGTAGCACTGTGTTTGGAAAGAGTGAAGTTACTAAACCACTTTTACCAATGAAGCCCAATCTTAGTAAGGGCATCAGCATAAGTGTTCTGCATGTGTGTGTTCCAAACAACAAAGTTGGCCAGGGAGCCTCCATAACCTTCGAAATCAATCTGGGGGGGAGAAGTCACCACGGTCCAAATGAAAGAGCATAGTCCCTTCTGGGGGGAAGAAACCTCAATCTTCTATTTTATCGTTTTCATCACCAAATGTCAAGGCGTCACATTTAGCACGGAGGACAACCATGTTGCACATGGAGGAGTAATCGTCATCTTCACCAAAAATTAGAGAATGACGATAAAAATCAAGTTGTTCCTGGCGATCGCCACCAAAGCAATGGCATTCAGAGGAGCAGCAGGGGCAGTAGTAGTGGTGGTAGGCTAAGCAACGACAGGGAGAACAAGTAGGGAGCTTGAAGAAGACATGAGATATGGTTGGTCTTATAGAAAAGAAGGAGAACACCGAAAATGGTGGAGCAACAAGGATTAAAAGAGGAAGATATGGCAAAGAAAGAAGAAGCAGAAGAAAACCTTCAATAAAAATGGAGGATGACACTTTTCTCTCTCTAAAATCTCTGTAAGTATGGAGGTAAGGAAAGATACGAAGATGAAAAAAATGGCTAAGTGTTGGGAATTAGTCGTTTGAAAATCCAATGGGCGTTTGAGGTTCATATAAAGGCACATGCAAAGTCCGTCAAAATAATTACAAGTGGACACGTGGCACTTTGGGGCACGCTTTGACAGTTAAAAAGATAGGCTCACATCATTAATGAGGTGACGTTTGGGAAAATGTGTGTTGCTTTCAAGAGAAGTTAAGTTTTGGCACTAAATTTTTTGAACCTTACAGAGTTCCCACGCTGAAAACCCAAACTAAGATAAAAACGGGTTGAAAAGACATGGGGGAGAATTTCACCTTTAGAGGGAAGGCTCCACGCAGAACAGTTCAAAAAAGCACATAATGTACCCTCTCTAGAAGCCAGATCGGAGTTACTTCTAGCTCTAGTTCACTGGGGAGAATTTTTACTTTTTGAACGAGATGAAACGAGGAAGGATAACGGAACAACAAAATTGGGGAGAATTTTAAAGTTCTGCAGTTACGTTGGGAGAATTTTACAAGTCCAAACACTAAGAATTTTTAGTAGGGAGAATTCATACCACTAGGGGCAATCCTAACGAAAATGCCCACTCACTACAAGTTTATTATATGAAGGAACGAAATATTACAGAAAGGGGATAATTTAACTTTTGAACAGCCATAATGGGTAATCAACAGTTTGCTCAGATATTTTGGGGTAATTCCAACCGCCAGTGAAGAAGAAAAAACGGCTGAGCTATTACGACAAAAAAAAGTTGCGATGTCCCCTCCCCATTCGTCAAGAATTTGCATAGCTTTATTTTAGGTACATCGGGGAGAATTTAACTTTTTTCTACCAATGATAATGATAAAAGTTGCAGCAAAGACAGCGATGGAAGAATTTTTACCCGCAACTAGAAGGTTCATCGGATTGAGGCATTTTTCTTGGAGAAATTTCTTGTTATCACAATAAATCTCTCCACGAAGGGTCAAATGTTGGGGGGCTTGAAGATAATCTTTGAATTAGAGAAAGCCTACCCGGTTAACAGAATACACTGAAGGGACGTGAGAAACCCGAATAGGTTCGGTGTGTGATAATTGATTTAAATTAAATTTTGCAAGTTTCTTAGTAACCCTTATTTAATTAACATCTACTTTTAAACCAAATAAAATCAACCCTTAAACATGCATCTAAATCAACCCATCAAATATAAAGCATGCGACACAAAGTTAAGGAAAAATCCCCGAAGGGCAAAACCTTTTATTTCTAGAACTTTAAAGAATTTACAAGACCATTGACTTACATACAACCTGATAATCGCCCACAAGTGTAACGCACGGTGTCTTCGGTAAACCTTCAAAGCAACGGCTAGAAACAGTGTGACACAGAAATACCCACAGGTGTCGGTTCCTATGTCGACCGCTGGAAGTTTCCCTTTCCAGGAGGGCAGCAATGAAGAAGAGAACGGCTTCTCCACAAGGGTTGAACAAACTCAAAGTTGTGTTCTTGGGTTACCAAAAAGATTCATAAAGGATTGGAAGAATTTGTGTGAATCAAAAAACCTAGAGTCTTGGGCTCAATAGGTGAAGACTTAGAGTATTTAGGACTCTGAAAATCGTCTTGAAAAGTCTTAGAAAACAACTCCCCGAAGTTGGCTTAAATAAGAAAACTTTGAT
Organism: Sambucus nigra; assembly: GCA_949130495.1. Taxonomy (NCBI): domain Eukaryota; kingdom Viridiplantae; phylum Streptophyta; class Magnoliopsida; order Dipsacales; family Adoxaceae; genus Sambucus; species Sambucus nigra. Next base: position 38,778,182 of record OX422223.1, on the reverse strand, counting down.
CCAAAAAAATCTCTGCAGGATCTGGCCGAATTTATCCCAGGCGGACCGATCCGGCTTGGGGGCGGATCGATCTGGTTTACCGGATCGATTCTTTTATTCCAGGCGTCATCGGTTCGCTTGTGGTCCGGGGTATACTGGATCTACAGCAAGCGGATCGGTCCGGGTTTGAGGCGGACCGGTCCGGTTAGCCGGATCGGTTCTTTTATTGCAGGCGGACCGGTCCGGTTAGCCAGACTTTGATTCCTCTTCTTCTTTTGATATTCGGATCCGTTGATGAATGTATGAATCTTAAATTTCTTCAACGGTGTAACGGCGTGTGACATAATAAATTGTTAATGGACAAAAATGTCCTTACAAATCTCCCCCTATGTCTATTCCGGTACATACATAAAAACAAAACATCCGAATTATCAAACAACTAAAAATGCCTATACAAATCTACCCTTCCATGAACCCAAAACTGGAAAGATACAATTGAATAAGACTACAACGTTTGCTCTTCAATTCTTCAGGAATCATCAAATCTTAAAGCTTTTCTCATCAGGGTGTGCAACATATTGATCTTCAATCTTTATACCTACACACATGAGACAAAGCACATACCACGTGACATATCGAGTTTGAAAAGAGATAACATGGATATCAATATATGATAAAAACATAAGCAACATCTCAAAAACTCCCCCAAAATTCAAACTCCCCCATAATATGATAATTCTTTCTCCCCCTTTTTATGATGTCCCCAAATAGACAAATGAGAAGAATGAATCAAATAAGAAAATCGGGGTGTCACGGTACACAAAACAAAGCATCAATCAAATGGCAAACGTGCTCTTGCAAGGAGATGCTCAAACAATTCTTCAGAAACTATTTTTGATTTTTTCAAATTTTTCGTACAAAAAATAAGATACCAATTTGAACAAATATGATACAAAAATCACACCATGGATTTAGACTCAAACAACCAAGTCATGGAAATGGAATGAATGGGTGTGAACACATTCGATAGGTAAATCAACTCAATCAATCATATGTGCACGATGCATATGTGTACCCCTAACGAATGAACATCAAAGGTATCCTTAGGTGAAAAAGTTTGTTGAATTTAGATGACATCGTCTTATGCAAATCAACAAATCAAAGTCAAAATGATTTCCACACCAATAACGTCGAAAACTATGTATCGCATTATCAAGACTATTAAGGACAAGAAACCCATTTTAATTCTCCAACCAAACTCCCTCATATATATTTTCTTTTTAGAGGTAATCTAAATTCTCAAACTTTGGAGAATTTGTGCAAAAACCTAAATGGCCCATATTTGGCATGAATATCTTTTTATTGCCTTTCAAGTTTTTTCGGGCTCTTTTAACCTCTTTGGACCTCGGATAATAAAATTCCTCAATTTTTTAGGTCCTTTTTAACGGTGGCTTTTGCGCAAAGGATAGATGATTACCTTTCCCAGCCCCTCCCAGTTTTTCAAACAAAGCACACAAACTCACAAAACGGTTTTTATATGCACAATTTCCTTATCAAAATTTATCGCGCTTGGTTCGTTTTAAGGACAGGATTGAAGTGAAAACACCCAACCAACATGTGATAAGACAAGCACAATAATCAAACAAATCCGTGCATGTGTGCATTAAAGGAAACATCAGTCAAACATGTAGGAAGTAACACTTAATTACATCTTAATGACTCCGAACATTATAAAGCACAAGGATGAATTGACCTATTGTCTCAAAACACTATTAAATAGTCACATGAAAAAAATAAAATGATGTTGTGACTCGGTCATCCAAAGTGTTCATCCATAAAAGGTGCAAACAAAAAAAACAAAAATCTTTTTGGATAAAATCTTTATGTATTTTTCAAAATTTAAAAAAATAAAACATACAAAAAGTACACATGTCATAACACTAGGAAACAAGTAAAAATCATGAAACCACAACTAGTGTATGACAAACATGCAAACACAATCATCTATATGATATGGCAAGTGAAGAATCATGTGCAAGCAATCGGGAATCAACTTGTCTAAAATCTAGTGCCTCTAAAAGTGATTTCCTAACCCAAATAGATGTGAAACGTCTTGTAGGGGATTTGGGAACCACGGAAACACCAGTCATAAACTTCCTAGGACTTTTTCCAAGATCAAAACAAAAGCGCCTAAGGTGACCTTTCCTACCACAATATGAACAAGTGTAAACGGGTAAAATGACACCTAAAGTGTGATCTTTTCTAACATCCTTGGACTTAGTTGACCCTCTAAAACAAATAATGGTTTTGGCTTTAGCAGTAGAAGCATTAGAACAAGATGAGCCATTACCATCACTATCAAACCTACTTGAGTCTGTCAAATCATTTTTTAACTTCAAAATTTTTTACTCAAGCAAAGAATTAGACTCTTCCAAAAACAGGGATTTCTTTTTCAAATTATCAATTAAACTTAACAGTTTATCACGCTCCCCCTCAATTAAAACAAACTTATCCCTAAGAGTCTTTTCACGTGCCGTAAAATCATCGATTAATTTTTTATCCTCGACGGCACAAACGGGAACCCTAGAATTTTTTAAGTCCTCCAATTCCTTCTCTAAAACTAGGACTCTCTCATCACTCTTCTTTTTGGCAATTTTTAAAGAATCAAAATCAGTACACAAATTATCAAAGTGCTCACGACAAATATCACTTTGAGTTTGAAACGCTTGCAAATATTCAATCTTACTTTTAAAGAGAGAATTTTCTTTTTCCAAAACTTTAATTCTTTTGCAAAGTTTCAAATTCAAACTTTTTAATTTTTCAGCACGGTCGTGAACTTTTTCAAAAATAGGCTCCTCATTAAATGGGCGTTCCATTGAAAAATTGCGATTTTTCACAAAACTGATTTAAAAAAATCAATATCACACAATTTTGCGGAAAATAGGAAAACGCGATAAATTAGCGCAACCTGCTCTGATTCCAATTTGAAAATGTGAGTAGACAAATTGTATCATAAAGTAAATCCTCGAAAAAATCAGGATCACGCGATAAATTAGCGTAACCCGCTCTGATACCAATTTAAGAAACCCGAATAGGTTCGGTGTGTGATAATTGATTTAAATTAAATTTCGCAAGTTTCTTAGTAACCCTTATTTAATTAACATCTACTTTTAAACCAAATAAAATCAACCCTTAAACATGCATCTAAATCAACCCATCAAATATAAAGCATGCGACACAAAGTTAAAGAAAAATCCCCGAAGGGAAAAACCTTTTATTTCTAGAACTTTAAAGAATTTACAAGACCATTGACTTACATACAACCTGATAATCGCCCACAAGTGTAACGCACGGTGTCTTCGGTAAACCTTCAAAGCAACGGCTAGAAACAGTGTGACACAGAAATACCCGCAGGTGTCGGTTCCTATGTCGGCGGCTGGAAGTTTCCCTTTCCAGGAGGGCAGCAATGAAGAAGAGAACGACTTCTCCACAAGGGTTGAACAAACTCAAAGTTGTGTTCTTGGGTTACCAAAAAGATTCACAAAGGATTGGAAGAATTTGTGTGAATAAAAAAACCTAGAGTCTTGGGCTCAATAGGTGAAGACTTAGAGTATTTAGGACTCTGAAAATCGTCTTGAAAAGTCTTAGAAAACAACTCCCCGAAGTTGGATTAAATAAGAAAACTTTGAGCCTAAAAAATCTCTGTAGGATCTGGCCGAATTTATCCCAGGCGGACCGGTCCGGCTTGGGGGCGGATCGATCCGGTTTACCGGATCGGTTCTTTTATTCCAGGATTTATCGGTTCGCTTGTGGTCCGGGGTATACTGGATCTGCAGCAAGCGAATCGATCCGGGTCTGAGGCGAACCGGTCCGGTTAGCAGGATCGATTCTTTTATTGCAGGCGGACCGGTCCGGTTAGCCAGACTTTGATTCCTCTTCTTCTTTTGATATTCAGATCCGTTGATGAATGTATGAATCTTGAATTTCTTCAATGGTGTAACGGCGTGTGACATAATAAATTGTTAATGGATAAAAATGTCCTTACAGGACGAAAGCAACATAAAGGTAGTGAGACATCTTAGCGGGACAACTCAGCATGGTAGCTCAGCAAGGCAGCTCAGCGTGGAAGGTCAGCAAGGCAACTCAGGCCGAGAGAGCTCATCATTTATCTTCTTTTTCTTATTTAGTTAAATTGTACCTTTAATATGGATTGTAATGCTGTAATGATCGTATTATTCAGTGGGAGGTCAAAAGATACTCGCGAGAGACCAGGCTTGATAGGGCCTGGGAGAGCTTTCATGTTGTATCGAATGACCTCGTCGTGGGAACTTCAGAGGGACTTGGTTAGAGGATTGAGACGTTAGACAGTGTTACGGCTTATCTTGACCATCTTAGATACACCTAGTAAGACATCGAGAGACATTACACCATGGAAGCATGCGAAGTAGCCTTGAGTTCCATCGTATGTTGAGTTTCAAACCAAACATCCGTCAACCTAATGTCACATCCACTTTAGGTGATTTCATTAGCTAGCTAAACACTATCCAATCCATACTTGAGTAAACCACCATGGTATTTATGGTTGTCAAATAGTTGGTGAGCCACTTCTATAGTGATCGTCCTCTGATGCACAGTGGTTAGGCAAAAGTCATATCTTGGCATTTAATGTTTATGATGTAGGACTGACTAGCCTATCATACATTTAATGTTTGTGACGTAAATTATGAGGGGATGTCTTTCACACCTGTGAAGAACTAAGGCATCTCGAGACTGGTGTGGGGGCTATTTATTGGCCTCAACCACTTTTGAGAGAGGGAGTTCTTTCTAGATATTATTACTAGAGAGAGAATATATCAGAGAGAAAAGTTATTGAAAACCAGAGTTCTTACTCACCCACCATTGTCATTTATTGTGAAGATTTTAATAGCTAAACTAGAGATGTTTCAGAGGTTGTTGGTGTGTTGGCTGTCTGCCATGGTGTATATAGGGTGTATACTTCTCTCTCCCTTTGACTGGGTTTCTTTTGAGTTTCCTTTTATTATTATTTGAGTTATACACGAGAGACTTGTGAGTTCAATCTAAGTGCTGATCATATATAATATTGTATGGTCACTTGTATTTATTAAAGGGGGTTTTGGGAAAAGGTCCTCATAAAGCTTAAAGTGTATAAAAATAGGACACTTCATATAATTTTATAAATTTAGTCCCTGTACTAAAAACACTATGAAAAATTGTGAAAAATGGTGTCGCTGGCGCGGATACAAAAAATAAAGGGTATTGTACCACAGGGACTAGATTTATAAATGTTATTGTACCATAGGGACTAGATTTATAAACTTAAAAAAGAATTATCCTAAAAATCCAAATAAAAAAGGAACATGTTCTCTATTTATTAAAAGAGTTATCAGGTTATCGTTTATCACCATACTTATAGGGGTTACACCTCAACTAGTATTTCCATACTCCCAGGCTACAAGTGGACTACCCTCTTACACAAATTTAAGCCACCAGTAGTCACTCATAAGTATGATGGTAAGACTAATCATGTCCTTCATGTTGAATAGTATCGGGCTGCAACTAATATCTACTCTGATCTTGATGAGTTGCATTACTGAGCTTTCTCAAGTACCATCACTGGATCAACCTAAATATGTTATAACAATCTACAACAGGGATAAATTTCCAATTTTTAGCAGCTCGTCAAACTTTTTGTTAACAATTTCTACTTTGGGGAAAATCCAATTAAGAGAGTAGACCATCTACTGATCATTCTCCTGCAACCAGGAGAAACTACCTGGGAGTACATTACTCGCTTCAATAATGAGAATTTAAAGGTGGTAGATTATGAAGAAAAAGTTGTTATCACTGCACTTATGAGTGGGCTACTCCAAAAAAGTTGTATTATGCACTGGAAAAAGAATCTCCCAAAACATAATAGAGTTGATGGCGAAGATTAGTAAGATCATGAATGTCGAGGAAGATATGGTTGAGAAGAAGAATCCCGAAATGAAATCTGATGGCCAGAAGAGCTTAGATAATAAGGAACAAAAAGATAATAAAGACGATAAGAATAAGAAGTATGAGGAGTATACCCCACTTACCATAGGTGTGCATCACATATTGGAGGAGATTAGGGGAAGTAGGGCCTTGAAATGGCCTGTAAAACTAAAATTGCCACCCAAACGGAGAGATAAATCCAAATATAGTGATTTTCACAAAGATCACGGGCATACCAATGATAGTTATATTAACCTAAAAAATGAAATTGAATCTCTTATCCACCAAGAAAATCTGACCAAGTTTATTGACCGAACATAAGGTTGGGAATCTAAAAGGATATCAGAATCGCCTTGTAAAGGCCAAGATGACAGGAAAGGAGGTCGATAATGACACCGAGGATGATCCAGATTTGCCAAAAAATCGAGAACCAGAACTTGATAGAAAGGTGATTTCTTTTGGTTGTAATTTTATTACAGGGGGAGATGCTGGAGGTGGAGATGAAGATGCCGAGAGGAAGGCCTACTTAAATGAGGCCAAAGCATATTCTTATATTCAGGGGATCAACCTTTCGAACGAAGTAGATGGTGAAAAAGTTCCATTTAAGTTGTTTAATAGAAGATTAAACTATCTAATTGGCTCCGAACAGTTTGTTGAAGAAACACTTTTCTTAAAACAAATTTTAAACACAAGAAGTGTAAAACAGAATGAACGAGTAATTTCAGTAATAGGTTTACTAGTTTTGAAAAAAAAAACTTTAAACAAAATAAACCAACACAACCTTAAGAAAGGGATGAGAGGAAGAGGACGTGGTAAAACCCCAGCCAATTAGGGAAACATCCACGGTGACCTCTACGACACAAAAGTAAAAAGTCCACTAAAAATGAGTAACATATTTCAAGCTATATAACAATTAAGACACACAACCAAACCTCAACTAAGTTCAGAAATGTACCAACTCCTCTGGTGTGTTCTGACTTCTCCTAAGGTTCTGATGTTGTTGATGTTCTCCCAGCTTCGTAACTTTACTCCTTTTATCTTTATGTCGACTCTAATATTCCAATATCTCAACACCAACACTTTTCAGTGTAGTAGTGTGGAGGTGTATGTGGTGTAGTGCTCTAAACTCATGCATGCAACTCACACACACTTAATTACAGATAATATGAGTAACAAATTACCAACAGATCTATCAAGATGCAAGGGTTTCTAAAATCAACTTAGTGAAGTAAATTAGACTTTGGATCTTTCAAATAACCGCAGATCAAGAGGGAATCTTACTATATAAACTAGCCAAGATCCTATACACTTTCTTTATTTGAAAACATTTACTTATTTCACAAATCATGAAATAATTTTAAAAGTGAATCCCCAATCAAGATCCCAAACTAGATCTAAGTCTGAAAGTTTGAGTAAGATGAACTCCTAAAGGGTTTCTTTGGTTTAGGGTTTGAAAACAACCAACGAAAATCAATTTCTCGAAATAAGAAATCAGATCTAGCAAATAACTAAGTGATCTATATCACAGAAATCAAATCTCAAATTTCTATACAAAGAAATAGAGAATTAATCAACGTGATTAAATTGGTAAAGAGATATAAGACAGTAGAGGAAAAAGTTCACAAATCTCAAACTAAAAAACACTCAGAAAAAGATTTTCTGGTTTGGATTTGGTTAAAGTTTGAGTTAGGGTTTGTAAAAACTCTTCGAACTCACTCTCTCTCTCTCTCTCTCTCTAAATCTTTCTCTATCTTCTCTCTATTTTCTCTCAGAGGTTAAGGTAACAAAAGTTTCAAAATAATAGACAAAGTCTCCTTATATACTAAGAGAAGAAGGATCTGGAACATCGAGGGAAATTGAACGATCAGGATTAATTCGAAGTTAATCTAAGGGCTATCAACCCACCGGTTTTAAAATAGATTTGTCTGGTTCAAAAATAAACACGAGGATTAGTAGTAAACACATGCAGATCCTTAATTAGAATAGATCCAATGGTCCACGAAGAAGCTTAAGTATGTGAGAGGGAGAAAACACATATCTGGCCGTTATATAGGCAACACGTGTAAGGCTGAGATGTAGAGAAAAATGCGTGTGTTAGAATTGTTAAAAATACAAAATGTACCCACAATATTCTCAAGTGCTTTCGGTTTCTACCTAACCAGATTTTATGTTATGAACACAAATTATCATCTAGCCGCAAAGGTTTTAAAACCATTAGTTTTAATTCCAAAAAATCATTTAAAAATCTTAGAAATTATTTAAAAATTCCCAAAAATAGTAGAAAATTAATTTCAAGGGATTAAATCACGCACAACCAAATATAGAATGATATAATGTATGTATGCAATCCTAGTGTGTGGTGTTGTTGAGATACCTTTATGAACTTATAGACGCATCATGTAGAGTCTGAGGTTTCTTTGGAAACTAGGGATGGGACTAAAATTTTGTCACAGTTTCCAAACTAGATGATTCAGATGGTCGTCCTATAAGGTTAAACAAATATAAGTTGGTCATTGGTTTTTCCAAGAATAACCTATCAGGAGTACTTTATCCTTATGACGATCCATTGGTAGTCACATTCAGGATACATGAAGCAAGAATTGCGAGAATTTTGGTGGATAATGGTAGTTCGGTCGATGTTATGTTCTACAACTATTTTCACAATTTGGGGTTATAAGACAACAAGCTAGAATCATATCACAACCCCCTAATTGGCTTTTCTAGAGAAAATGTTTATCCATTAGGAATTATCAAGATGGAAGTTTTGATCAGCACTTGGCCTATAAGCAAAACTAAAAAAAATTATTTTTTCATCTTAGATAAGAATGTTAAGTCAGCTTACAATATGTTTCTCGGTAGAGTAGGGTTAAAAAAGTTTGAAGTTTTACCTTCCATAATTCATCAGGGCCTAAAGTTCCCCACTCACTATGGAGTCGGCGTGGTAAAGGGAAATCGGGTGGAAGTCAGAGAATGTTATTATACGTCAGCCGACTAAGATGAGGTCAACAAGATCACCACAACTGACCAAATTGACACCTTGGATCCACGAGAGGAAGTAGACTTATTTAAGGGACAATTTATGGAAGTAACTGAGACTATAGTACTGGATGATGAAAAGCTAGAGAGGACTACTCAGATTGGTTCTAACCTAGCACCATCCTTCAAACAGGAATTAGTCATATTCCTTAGACAGCGAAAAAGTGTGCTTGCTTCGAGCCATGAAGATATGCTAGTAATTGATATTAAATTCATATTCCATGAGCTTAATATCACCATGGATTCCAAGTCAATCAAACAGAAGAGAAGGGTGTTTAGCCTCGAAAAGAATGAAGCTGTAGGAGGGTAGTGAAACTAGTCTCTATGAATATCTGGAAAGGGTGAGGCGTGACCCACTCCAATGGATACTTCCTTCAAGGTCTTCAAGGTCTTCTGGTGCAACTTCTTAAGCTCATGTTTGGATTTTTGTGTTGTCTGGAGTTTGTTAGCTTGCTGAAGCCTCACACCCAACAATTGATGAAACTCGGTTACAAACAAGAATCCCAAATTCTATTGGTGGTGAAAATGCAAGATTTCTAAAGAAACTAATGGAGTTCCAATAGGTAATATTATAATTATGGCCATGCATATGGGCATGTTCATGTGTTTGTCATCTATATATTTTTATTTCTTTCACATTCCATTAGAACTGTTATGTACATATCTGGCATTTGTCCCATTATAATGAATCAAATTGTGTTAGCTATATGAATCCCACACTATGGTTAATACATTTACACTGCATAAGGATCGATCAAATTATATCAGTCTAAAATTCGTGTACTCTGATTAATTAAGAGTGTGTATTGATATGAGAGGGTCCATTTCTACTGAAGGTGACTCCACCAACTCATGATAAGTACACACATTCTCGTTAAGATTAGTCTTCCTCTCATAATTAGCTTTCTTAGTATTTGATGATGATAATTGTATTATTGAAGCTGTTTCTGAAGTAGAAGATGAAGAAGAAGACTATGTAAGCTCTTTAGCCCTCTCCACTTAAAATCTCCAATCAGTTGTGAAAAGCATGCTATTGAATCAAACTTGATCTTTTAAGAATATTATTATAGAACTTACAAGTGTATCAGTGGAATACATTAAAAACTTTAAGATACAACATATTAACAGATACTATTGAATCTGCAAAACTGCCCTCATTGTGCTACTATGGTCCAATTTTTTATTCATCAATTTTATGTGTGTTAGGTGGATATTCACATGGAGAGTTTTTTTGTATAAGATGGAATGTGTCATATGCAGTCTATAAATGTCTGTTTTCATCCTCATTTTTATAGTAATTGTATTTTAGATTCCCTACTAAGTTTTTATCAACTTATCAATCCATGTCTTATTTCAATTTCATTATAATACTAATGACTGGAAAAAACAGGGGTGGCGATGATGTATGTTTGTGTCTTCAATAGTTTAAGGACCACATAGTTGAGTTTTACGACCACTGCATATATGCATACAACAGCAAAGCAGCAATTGTATGCATATATGCACAACAACATATATGCATACACCATCTTATATATTCTACCCCAATTGCACTTTAAATCTGTGTTGAGGTAACAAATTTTTTGTTAGTGTTTATAAATTTTATGAAATTTGTGACCTAACAGGCTGTGATTCTTGGCAGGTTTAATCATTCGGTGTTAAAACTGGAAAAAGATGAACTATTGGTTCTTGGGTTTCAAGATTTTTTTTCTTTTGGTTATGCTGGTTTTTATTGTGCACTTTCTGAAATGTATTGTTTTGGGGAACATACCCAAACAAAGAATATTGTTTAAACATCTGGAAACTATAAATTTAAATTAAGTTCTCATAAGTTTTTTGTATTCCACATCAACTATTTGTTTAAATGTTGTATCAACGAGAGGTATTTAGTGGTTGAATAATTTTATTGCTTGATAATTGACAATATACAATCACTTATATACAGACCATAACCTAAATATTGTTAAGCCTGTGATGTCATGATTCAAATTCTGTGGGATTTGGCAAACCTATTAACCTAATAAATAGGAAACGAAATATTACAATATAATTACAACATTATCCTCTAATAATAATGTGTCCTTTTATTATATTAATGTATCCCTAATCCATAAAACATGTATCACCGATATGAATTACATATGAGTATACACTTTCATCAGATTGTTCATCAACTGATGGAAAAAACACCTTATCATCATAACCAATTCATAAATACTGTTTTAGAATGATTTTTAATGATATCTTTTATAAGAAAGTTAGTAGAATCATCATAGAGCTCCTGACTTCCTAAAAAGCCTTAATGAACAATGCCTCTATACATATTTTCGTAAGTTCTATAGCAAATCAGGTTATAGTTACCATTATATGGAACCTCTGCTCTTAATGCATGAATTTCTCGGTCAAGTTTGTTAGTGAGGCTAGAGGTTTCTTGATATTGATTTGCTAGATCATCCCCGATTCTCACCCTCTCAAAGTTCAAATTCAAATATTGCCCTGCAGTAACTTTATCAATTTCATACCTCAATTCACTTCGCACCTTATCTATATATATCACTCTTGAGTTTTTTGGTTTCACATTGTAGCAAAAAAAAAATGGTGTTCTTGTGAGCTGTAAACTTCAGACTTGAATTTTGACAAATTGGATTCTCGATTCAACTCAATTTTTTGCATTTCAGACTTTGAACAAAGGAATGAGCACATTTTCGATGGTGTCATTCAAGACTTCGATGATGGATGCGGTAATTGCTTCGACTTGCTTGGAGGGAACACCTTACGCTTCTAATCTCGTAACGAGGGTTAAGATGTCGACGAGAAACAATCACAAAAAAGTGATTGGACTCGGATTGTTTGGATTATTTGTGAGTGTATTGCGATTTATCGACTAAATATAATGTAAAAGTTAATTATTCATATGTTTGGTCTTGAAGGCTTATAATTTATAAAGAACAAGTGAGGCTGAATCAACCAGCAGCAAATGCTCTCATGGAAAGACTCAAAGCTCAGAAAGCAATCTGTGATTCTTCAGAGAGAGAACTCCATAGAAAATTCAAACAGATGGATAAGTTATAGGCACATGTTAGACCCGAATGGGAGAAAGCAAGGAAGAGACTAAGAATGTTCGATACGTTATTTCATGAGGAGAAATATGAAGTCTCTTCTGGTTGCAATGCGAATTATAATCTATGATGGATTAAGATGTTTTTAATTGTGTATAACATGTATGTTATTATTTAGATAATATATTTATTGGTATTATTTTCCTCAAACTATATTTATTGGTATTATTTGTTGTATAAAGAAAGGAAAGTTTGCCCATATTTTTTTTTGAATTCTTACAATTTTGCTCGATTTTATTGGGTTGTTGAAGTGTTATTTTATACCTTAAACACGTGGATAGTTCTATAAATAAAGGAAATCCTGTTCGATTTTATTCATTTTATACAAAGTACACGAGTGACTATTTGTTCGGTTGTTCAAATGTTGTCTTCAAAACTAAAGAAACTTTGTGATTATGTTAGCATACAATGTTTTTGTTAAAATAAAAAACAAATTCGATAAAATGTAAATGTTGATCGGTTCGTTTTTTGGTTTAAATAAAATAATTTATGTTGTTCGTTGGCCCTATTATATATGTCTAAAAAATATGCTATGTACATGATGTTTCATCATAAAAGTTTTTTGGGACAAACAGAACATGAAAGGAATAATACAATTAACAATTTTGACACGGTTAACAATTTTGATACGATGATAATACTATTGACACCCAATATAACATAAAAATACATGACCCGAGTTGACAATTTTGAAACGGTTAATAATTTTGACACCGGATTTAACATGAGTTAAAGCCCGACTAAAACGATAATATATGATAACACTACTTATGAACACGACATCACACGACCTAATATAACTCTTAAATTTTTTTTATTTGTTGAGAACTAAATACGACATATGGTCTCATTGACAGTTTGAAAGATTTTCTCTGTGCCTTCAAGCACGGGCATTCCCTATATATATATATATATATATATATATATATATATATGACATATTATTTATTTGAAAAAATTGAACATATATTAAAAAGCAGAGCTACAAACACTCCTCACTAGATTTCTCTCAACATATTTAAAGGAGGCTACATTTCTAAATGTTTCCAAGGTTTATACCAAATCACAGCTTCATAATTTATATACTAGAAAAGAGATATTATGTTAAAAAGAATCTAAATACAACCCCCTATCATCGTGGGTTGTTTCATTGGTTTCGCGTACACATTCTTCACAATTCTTCTTCATAATCTACAGTGTGGTATCTGTCGCACCCCGACTTAATTAAGTTAAAATAATCCTTTTATTTAGAGATAAATTCCCTTAAATCATATTTTGCTTTAAATCTCTCGCAAAATCGCACAAGATTTTTTTTTTCTTTTCAAAGGCATGTTAAGATGAAAACACAACTACCTGTACATATAACTTACTTACAAGTACTAAGCAACTTTACATATACAAGTTCCTTTGTGTAACATTGACACAAAAACCTTGTTGATATTCACCACATACTAGATATTCATCACTCCCCCATTTTAAGTTCCTAACTTGTCAGTGAACTCCAAATGATAGGCATACCTGAAACAAAACATTATAGGGGTGTAAGCAATGTAAACTTAGTGAATGGCCATATACCACATATATCACACATATAACCAATTTCAATAACCATTTTTATTTTTTCCTAATGCTATAACCCAACAAGAATTGTGAAACTATCGCAAGCCTGGACCCGCCACAGTCCAATTAAACCATTAAAGTTATTGGGGACCACCACATCCCTTTATTATGCCCGAGACAAACCTTTAAGTTGGATTAACAGGACCGTCACATCCCATATGACCCACCACATTCCTTAACATTAGATAAAGGACCCGCCACAGTCCATAACAATAAATAACATCGCTTAAATTTTTTAATCATATGAATATGTTTCATAAATACCCCATCACTCCATAAGCATTCTAACACGTGTATTTAACTACACATTTTCATATGAAAATATAAGCATTTATATTTCATAAGGCAGGCCACTCACCTTGAAGTGGGTGATAAAATCAACACCAAAATCTACTTCCTTTGTATGGTAGTATTAGTTGTTTTTGTACCTATCAATTAAACATCATTAGTATTTGAATACACCAAATAACATTAAACTTCGTAACACAACACATCACTTGGTCAATAAAAAATAACTGAAAAGAAATTAAATATGATGCTTAAAATTTATATAACACCCTATTAATTAGGGTTCTAACACAATTTACGTAATTAAATTACGAATTCTCCAGACAAATTGATGTCCATTTTATTATAACCTTTTCCAAATTATTTCTCAAGAAAAACATCAACGAAACTTCAACTTCAACATGACCCCAAGCCAAACTGGAAGGTATTCTATTCTCGTCTTCGAGTATGTCATACTCATATATGTTCTCTAACCTCTCCAATTATAATAACTTGATTTCAATAATTATTCCACAATTTATGCCATTTTTAGCACAACTAGGTCGGAATAGAACATTAAAGCATAACTTAACATTTTTAAGCATATATAACCTCCACCTCGGTTATCAATCATGGAAACACATAGTAAACAAGTTTTAGTACATATTCACATCATATATATGAATGTACTAAGTCAAAAGTTCCACAAGGAGGTGATTCAAATCTAAGATTTTGAAGTTAACATTTATGTTCCTAACACGCGTTCTTACATATGTTCTTAAGCCATCCTTGTTTAAACACAATTTAGCAATATGGGCATCATTAAATCTTTATAGAAATCATAAACAAAAAAAATACAAAGTGTAAAACTCATCCTTGTGACCAACTTTAATAAAGAGGTAATTACCTTATAAGATCTCTTCGATTTATGGTAATTTTTCAAAGATTTTTCTTCCTTAACTTCCTTTGTCTCACCTTAGGCAAATCTTTCAAAACTTGTTATTTATTATGAGGAAGAAGCTATAAATATGTTTTAAGATCAGAAATACATTTTGAAGGTGTCCAATTGCAATAGGGGTAGTGGTAACGCGCAATTGGTTGGACGAAAGGCCCAATCAAACAATTTCACTAATGACAGATTTGTCCCGTCTTTGTAAAATCACCATAACTCCCTATTATGGACCTAGATTTACTCCAACTTTGCTTCTACATGTAGATAACTTATATATCTACAACTTGTATATTTTGTGTTTTCAAAAAATCATAAAACTAGTATGCCTAATTTGGGCTCGAACAGGAAAGTAGCAATTTACCAACAATCTCAAAACTTTCACATTTGGCAACCAAAGATTGCCAATTTCGTACCAACACCCTAGTTTACTTTTATAAACATAATAATTCATTTATAAACATATATTATGATGCATTTAACCACATCACTAATCATATGCTCTAAACATATTTTTCCCTGATTATAAGCTCGATTGGCATCTAATGTAAACAACATATATATCACATGAGTACGCATCCCCCTAAACATGATAATTAACATATTTAACACCCATTACCAACTTATAACTCATAACTCATACTTAATCATGTAATTAACATTCCTAATCACGTTTTAGGGCCTTACAATTCTACCCCTCTTATAAAAGTTTCGTCCTCGAAATTTAATGCATAAGAAACTTACTTAACAAATGAGGATATTGCTTCTTCATGTTATCCTCTCCTTCCCAGGTAGAATACTCCAAATTTTGACTTCTCCACATTAACTTAACAAATGGAATAGTTTTATCATGTACCACCTTCTATTTTCATTCTAAAATAGCAATTGGTTCCTCCGTGTAGGTGAAGTCATCTTAAAGCTCTATCAGTTGTGAAGTAAACACATGTGAAGGATCTGGTACATACTTACGTAACATAGATATATGAAAAACATCATGTATCCGTGATAATTCTGGTGGTAATGCCAACTTATAAGCCATAGTTCCAATTCGTTTCACAATTTCATAAGGGCTATTGTACCTAGGACTCAATTTTCCCTTTTCCCCAAATATCATAATCCCTTTCCAAGGAGAAACACATAGGAATACTCGACCACATTCCTCAAATTTAATTTCTTTCCTTTGGTTGTCTGCATAACTCTTATGTCTACTTTGAGCTACCTTCAAGTGATTATGGATCAAATTTATCTTTTTAGTAGTCCGCTGCATAAGTTTTGGCTCAAATAGTTTTTATTCTCCTACATTAGTCCAACACACTGGAGTTATACATTTTCTCCCATACGAAGCTTAAAAAGGATCCATCTCAATACACGAATGATAACTATCATTATAAGCAAGCTCTATTAGTGGCAAGTGTTCATCCCAACTGCCCTTGAACTCCAATAAACAAATTCGTAACATATCTTTGAGTGTCTGGATCGTTCTTTCTGACTGATCATCAGTCAGAGGATGAAAAGTTGTACTCAATTTTAATTTAGTCCCCAAAGCTTGTTATAAACTAGTCCAATAGTGAGAAGTAAATTTAGGATCTCAATTAGAAATAATGGAAACAGGTTCACCATGCAATCTAATAATCTCATCCATATATATTTTGGCATATCTATCCATAGAGTAAGTAGTTTTAACAGGAAAAAAATGTGCAGATTTAGTCAACCTATCAATGACAACCCAAATAGAATCAAACCCTCGTGATGATTTTGGTAAACCTATAACAAAATCTGCAGTAATATGCTCCCATTTCCACTCAGGAATAGGTAAGGATTGTAGTAAACCACTAGGCTTTTGATGCTCCACCTTCATTTATTGGCAAACTAGACATCTACCAATGAAATCCACAACACCGTGTTTCATTCCCAGCCACCAATAACATTATTTCAAATCTTTATATAGTTTTGTGCTCCCTGGATGCATAGTATATAAAGAATAATGGGATTCTTCTAAAATTATTTTCCTCAAATAAGTCACATTAGGTACACACAAACGGTTATCGTATATAATAATGTCATCATCACGAATAGAAAATTCACCTGCTTTACCTTTTTCATATCGTCTTTAACTTTCTCCAATTCTATATCTCCTACTTGTGCTTGTCTTATCCAATCTATCAGCATAGATCTAACATTTAAATGTGCTAGTATTCCACAAGACTCATTTAACGTTAATTTCACTCCCATTAAAGCTAAATCTCTCATAAGGCCAACTCGAATACAATAAATACAAGATACTATACCTAGAGATTTTCTACTCAAAGCATCAGCAACAACATTACCCTTACCGGGATGGTGATGTATTGTGCAGTCATAATCCTTTATAAGTTCCATCCACCCTATTTTCCTCAAGTTCAAGTGTTTCTGAGTAAACAAATATTTTAAACTTTGATGGTCAGTAAAAATTTCACAACTAACACCATATACGTAATGCCTCCAAATATTTAGTGCAAAAACTAATGCGGCCAACTAAAGATCATGTATAGGGTAGTTGGATTCATGTATCTTTAACTATCGAGAAGTAAAAGCAATTACCTTTCCATGCTGCATTAACACAGAACCGAGTCCTTAATACTAGGCACCACTATAAATAACTAAACCTTTTATACCCATTGGAATAGTCAATACCAAAGCTAACGTCAATTTAACATTTAAATTTTTAAAGCTTTTCTCACAATCATCACTCCACACGAACTTGTTATCCTTTCTGGCAAGCATAGGCAATGGCAATGTAATAGAAGAAAACCCTGGTATGAATCTTCTATAATATCCTTCCAATCCCAAAAAACTACGTACTTCTGTTACACTAATTGGTCTTTCCCAATGCATCGCAGCTTCTACCTTCTTAGGATCAACACAAATGCCATCAACGAAAATAACATGCCCCAAAAATACTACTTTGTCTATCCAAAATTCACATTTAGAAAATTTAGCATATAACTGCTTCTCTCGCAAGGTCTATAAAATTATATGCAAATGGTGCTCATGCTCCTCCATACTATGAGAATATATCAAAATATCATCAATGGGGACGATAACAAAAGAATCCACTTATGGGTGAAATATGTTGTTCATCAAGTTCATGAATACGGTTGGTGCATTTGTTAACCCAACTGGCATGACCAGAAATTCATAATGTCCATACATGGAATGAAAAGCAGTTTTAGAAATGTCACATTCTCTTACTTTTAACTGATGATATCCCGATCTGAGATCAATCTTGGAAAATACTTTAACTCTTTGTAACTGATCAAACCAGTCATCAATGCGGGGTAGTGGGTATTTGTTATGGACCATTACCTTATTCAATTTATGAGAATCGATGCATAGTCTCATGGTTCCATCTTTATTTTTCACAAACAATATTGGGGCTCCCCACGGTGATACACTAGGCCTTATAAAACCACGATCTAATAAATCTCAAAACTGTATTTTTAGCTCATTTCATTCTACAGGTGCCATACGATATGGTGTAATAGATATCGGTGCGGTGCCTACTACCAACTCAATCGCAAATTTTACCTTACGGTCTGGTGCTATACCTAGGAGTTCTTCTGGGAAGACATCTGCAAACTCAATACCTACAGGTATCTGATAGTTTTCCAACCTCTATTTGTGTGTCCACCACATGAGCAAGATAACCCTGACACCATTTCCTTAACAATTCATAAGATTTTATAGCAGAAATCAAACATATTGGAGTGACATTTCATTCCCTAACAAATTTAAATTCAGGTTCACCCAGTAACCAAAACACTACCTCCTTTCTAAAGAAATCTAAACATACATGATATGAGGCCAACCAATCCATACCCAGTATCACATCAAAATCATACATATCGAGAGGTAACAAGTCAACCAGTAATTATTTTTCACCCACTCGCACCCCCCCTATATACCCTCTCAATAAAAACCAATCCCCCACTAGATTAACAATAGCTAAACCAGAATTTAATGATGATAATGGTTTATTGAGATGCAACAAGAAAAATAAAGACACGAAAGAATATGTAGAACTAGGATCTATCAACACATAAGCATCTTTATCACAAATAAGAAGTGTACCTATCACTACGTTACAGATAGCTTGGGCATCTTATTGCATCAGTGCAAACACTCTACCTTGACCTCGACTTTGAGATAAAGCTCCTATACTTCCCCTGTACATTTTATGTAGAACTCCTACCTTCTACCGTCACGCTCCCAACTGATGTTGTAGCTCCCATCACTGGAAAATTCTTTCGTAAGTGCACTGGTTGATGATAATGGAAACATAAAGGTATCATCTCAACTATTGTATACTCCCAAGACATATGCCCTTGACCACCACCTCTATAACAAAATATGTCCCTCGATCCAAACACAAATGCATTTTCTGACTAACTCATTCCAGTCCTTCCATCTCGAGCTTAAAATCTTCCAGGTGCATTTTTACTATTTTTAAATCCTTGACCCTTATGTACTCCTCATGCTACACTCTGAGTTGAGGTTCCTGTATCCTATCCATATGATTTCATGCCATCGTGTCTAGCTTTCTTTGAATGTTCAGCTTGTATTTCTTTCATTGACTTTTCTGACACCATGGCTCTATCCACTGAGTCAACGCAATCTGTGATTTTAATACTAGCAACCATGGTTTTTATATCTACATTCAGCCCAGTCTGAAACCGATCACATTTAATTTATTTCATCCTCACTAAATCAGGTGAAAATCTAGATAAAGATATAAATAAAGTTTCATACTCAACCACTGTTCGGTTCCCCTATTTCAACATGATATATTCTTCTTCTTTCTCCTTCCTATACGGCCTTGGAAAATATTTTTCAAAGAACACATTCACAAACTTCTCCCATGCAATTCGTGGAGGATTTGCTGGCACCACTCCCCCAATTATAGTAAGTAACCTTTCTGTAGCATTCCACCATAACTTTTCATCATACTCCAACCTGAAGGTTGCCAACAAAACCTTTTGTTCATCTCGTACTTCCATCGCCTTGAATATTGTTTCCATCTTTCTAATCCACCCCTCTGCCACTAACGGATCAGTAGTCATAGTAAATGTTGGAGGATTTAACTTCATGAACCTCTCATTCAATTTATCCCTATCTCCACCATGTGATCCACCTCTTTTTAGTTCCATTAGTTGTGCCACAACACGTTATATTCTTCCCACATCATCAATAGGTTGTTGTTGCACATCTGGTTCATCCACTTCAATATGTCTCGGTCCTTCTTGACTGTTAGGAATATAGTATGCCTCACTCTCTGATCTATCATATGGCTCGTGTGGATCCATCACTCACTGCAATATAAATAACTTAAACAAAATACAATAGCAGCAGTTTAACATTAACATTTTTAGTCAAAATTCGACCCATAGCAAACTCATTTTCTATTGTCCATTACCAATCAAGACCCTCACACCCTGTCCAGAACCTAATAACTACGCTTTGATACCAAGTTGTCGCACCCCATATTAATTAAGTTAAAATTATCCTTTTATTTAGAGATAAATTCCCTTAAATCATATTTTTCTTTAAATCTCTCGCAAAATAACACAATATTTTTTTTTTCTTTTTAAAGGCATGTTTAGATGAAAACATAACTACCTCTACATATAACTTACTTACAAGTACTAAACAACTTTACATATACAAGCTCCTTTGTATAACATTGACACAAAAACCTTGTTGATATTCACCACATATTAGATATTCGTCACTCCCCCATTGTAAGTTCCTAACTTGTCAGTGAACTCCAAAAGATAGGCATACCTGAAACATAACATTAGAGGGGTGTAAGAAATATAAGCTATGTGAATGACCATATACCACACATACCACACATATAACCAATTTCAATAACCATTTTTATTTTTTTCTAATGTTATAACCCAATAGGAATTGTGAAACTCTCGCCAGCCTGGTCCCGCCACAGTCCAATTAACCCACCAAAGTTTTTTGGGACCACCACATCCCTTTATTAGGCCCAAGTACACAAGCCTTTAAGTTGGATTAACAGGACCACCACATCCCGTAGGACCCACCACTGTTCTTAACATTAGATAAAGGACCTCCCACAGTCCATAACATTAAATAACATCTCTTAACATTTTTAATCATATGCATATGTTTCATAAATACCCCCATCACTCCATAAGCATTCTAACACGTGTATTTAACGACACATTTCCAATTGAAAATATAAGCATTTATATTTCATAGGGCAGGTCACTTACCTTGAAGTAGGTAATAAAATCAACACCAAAATCTACTTCCTTTGTATGGTAGTATTAGTCGTTTCCATACCTATCAATTCGATATCATTAGTATTTGAATACACCAAATAACATTAAACTTCGTAACACATTACATCAGTTAGTCAATAAAAAATAACTGAAAAGAAATTAAATATGATGCTTAACATTTCTATAACATCCTATTAACTAGGGTTCTAACATAATTTACATAATTAAATTACGAATTCTCTAGACAAAGTTATGCCCATTCTATTATAACCCTTTTCAAATTATTTCTCAAGAAAAACATCAACAAAACTTTAACTTCAAAATGAACCCCAAGCCAAACCAGAAGGTAGTTTATTCTTGTCTTCGAGTATGTCATACTCATATGTGTTCTCTAACCTCTCCAATTGTAATAACTTGATTTCAATAATTATTCCACGATTTATGCCATTTTTAGCACAACTAGGTCGAAATAGAACATTAAAGCATAACTTAACATTTTTAACCATACATAACCTCCACCTCGGTTATCAATCATGAAAACACATACTAAACATGTTTTAGTGCATACACACATCATATACATAAATTTCCTAAATCAAAATCTCCACAAGAAGGTGATTCAAATCTAGGATTTTAAAGTTAACATTTATGATCCTAACACGTGTTCTTACATATGTTCTTAAGCCATCCTTGTTTTAACACAGTTTAACAATATGGGTATCATTAAATATTTATCCAAATTAGAAACAAAAACATACAAAGTGTAAAACTCATCCTTGTGACCAACTTTAATAAAGAGGTAATTACCTTATAAGATCTCTTCGATTTATGGTAATTTTTCAAAGATTTTTCTTCCTTAACTTCCTTCCTCTCTCCTCAGGCAAATCTTTCCAAACTTGTTATTTCTTACTAGGAAGAAGTTATAAATATATTTTAAGATTAGAAATACATTTTAAAGGGTTACAATAGCAATAGGGGTAGTGGTAACACGTGATTGGTTGGACGAAAGGCCCAATCAAACAATTTCACTAATGGTAGATTTGTCCCGCCTTTGTAAAATCACCATAACTCCCTATTACGGACCTCGATTTACCCCACATTTACATCTACATGTATATAACTTATATATCGACAACTTTCATATTTTTTGTTTTCCCAAAACCAAAAAATTAGTATGCCTAATTGGGGTTCGAATAGGAAAGTAGTAATTTACCAACAATCTCAAAACTCTCACATTTGGCAACCAAACATTGCCAATTTCGTACCAACACCCTAGTTTAATTTTTTAAACATAATGATTCATTTAAAACCATATTTTATGATGAATTTTACCACATCACTAATCATATGCTCTAAACATGGTTTTCCCCGATTATAACCTCGATTATCATCTAATGTAAACAACATATATATCATATGAGTATGCATCCCCTAACCATGATAATTAACATTTTTAACACCCATTACCAACTTATAACTCATACTTAATCATGTAATTAACATTCCTAATCATGTTTTAGGGCCATACAGTATCAATGACCATGTGAGATTTTTTTGCTACATGTATAGTTTTCTTTATTCTTTTGTCTTATCGTCTTCTCAATGGACTGTTGATTCACTTCCTTGATGCACCCTTTTCTTTTCTCAGTTATATATGAATATACATCTTGTTATGTATCTAATAAAAAAAGTTTGATTTTCTATGATGTGGTGTAGGGAGATAAGCTCATTCAAAATTTTGATTAGACACAACTAAAATCTCCCAAGTGGTTTTTAATAAAAAATCGTTGACCATTTTCTCTTTAAAGTAACTCAGTAGTGAAAAATTTAACACTTAATCCTAGGATCACCTTGATCCCGAATTCTTATAGTTGGTATTATGACCCTCTTTTTAATGTTATACCCATTGTTGTGACAAAGAAAGAGGACAAAAGGATTTTTCTGTAATCAGGTTGTTAATTGGTTTATTCGTTATGCTGAAAAATATTTTTTTTCGTGAATCTGATTTTTGCTACACTATTACTTCGTCTGGATTAATATTATTTGGATTTCTATATTGAATAATTAACTATTGTGAAAGTGAATTAGTGGGCTTATGCCCAGAGCGTTATTCCAGTACAATATATAATAGTTGGCAACACAGTTATTAATGTGCTTCATTTAATAATATGTGTGTGACTTATAGCAGGTTTTATTTGCTAATTTTTGAAGAAATATGAGCAGAACCCACATTGAATTCTTTCTATGAAGTACAATTAACATACTAATGCCACAAGGACAGCACTGGAGTTTGAGCAAACTTTTATTTTTTGCATTATAAGTTAAACTAGTTTAAAAAAAAATAAAGGAATTAATCGATAATATCGAACAACTTAGGACTAATATGTCATTGGATTATTATATGCATTCATAAGTGGTGTGGTGTGCTACTTTCAACTTTGGCAACATGCCTTAGAATATTAAGGTTAATCAATAAGTCTCCCTTTTTCTTTGGGACGTTTGATTTTAAGGGCTGATCTTTATAAATTATTTAGTAGTCATCGTTTTGCTCCCTAGTGTATCTTGTGTTGTTTTGCTCTAATTAGTTAATTACTAAAATTTGGCCCTCTATTGCTACTGCTAAATTATCATGAATGAATTAGACAATGGATTAAATTAGGGTGCCCAGGGCATACATTGTAACTTTGATAGTTGCAGGAAAAAGGGTAAAACCTTATTGAATTGCGGATACAAAATTGATAGAATTTCCCTTTGGTTTAAAATAATATCAACAGAAGAAATGGAATATAAAAGAACATAAAGTAACAGAGTTCGGTGACCATTATTTCCAGTATCCCATTTAAAACATGATCATACAACTATAAATGGACGTCGAATATACTACACATGGAGTTATTGATAACAATAATAAATTTTTCACGAAAGGTGGTTCAATGTGACAATGTTTCTAATTAAGGAAGCATCAAGAGGGAGATAGGGTATGAACTGGAGTTACTGCAAAGATTGGTTTGATCATAGCAATATTCCGTACAAAAGACAATAGTCTTGCTTTGTGTTTAATTTTACTGAGTAGGTTCTTATGTGAATATTCATCTAACAACTCTAGACCATCAATAAAATAAGGACTTTGCACAGGCAAAATAAAAATGTAACCATCAAAGGGAGCTTAATAATCATCGAAAATTATAAAATATCCCTGATCATCTTATATATCATAATAAGACAAAAATTCCAAACCGAAGTTGGTACCATCATATAATACTCTCCTATAATAGTTGTAAATATGATAAGAACATCTACAGACATTAGTTATAGTACCAAGATCTATGTAAGGACCTCGAATTTTCATCCATTTTTGTTAGATTTTATGAATTAATGCTTGCGTCAACTTTGAATTTTAGAAATATAAATAAATAAATCATTTAGCAAAATGGATTAAAGTATAAATGAAATTCCATTTATAAATAAACTAGACAAATACAATTGGTTAAAATAATAACCATTTGAATACCTACGTAATTTATCAATGTCTTTTAACTATTTCGTTTGTTGTCATAAAACCTACCCAAAACACCTTGCTAACTGCAATGGTGGCTAGATCTTAGGGATATTTGTGTTCAAATTGATGGCGAATGATGAACATCGATATTTAAAATAAATCAGCCATTTTCGACAAAGGTAGTTTGGACAAGAGAACATTCGTGATCCTATGCCTATTACATTATAGTCACTGCTGGTATTAGTATTCAAGATATTTGAGAAAAATTGATTATTACCTTAACAATGCAATATATTCAACGACGTGCCATCAACCAATCCAAGCATAAAGGAATTAATATATACGCACACATACATAGAGAGATTTTTACCAGATCAATAAAGACATTATAAGAATGTTCTTAATATAGACAAGATAGTAATAAGAATTTCGATTTGTGCCACTATCATTATCATCAGCATCAGGCATGAGATCTTCTTCAATATTAAATATAGAACAAGTAGTTTGTATGTGCATTGAACATATTACTAACACTATAATTTAATTGAGAATGAAAATATTAGTCCCTTTCCAACTAATATAAGCATAAAGCAGTAGGGTCTGCCTAATTGAATCATATAAACATACCTCACTATATGAGTACTTAAGGCTCAAATATAAAGCCAAACTAAGAAAAATAAAATCTGATGTGTTATTAATATACCACAGTAATGTGAAAAAAATCAAGGATTTTGTGACATCCCGCCTAATAAAATAACGGGTGATCAGTCCTATATCAAATTAAACAGGAATCTCATGTGGTTTCGTTCTCAGCATCACTATCAAAAACCATTTAATTACTAATAACCTATTAGGCCCGGTGTTAAATTTTAAAAAATTTATAATCTTTTTAACCTAAACACACAAGTAAATCCAATCACACGGGAGAACAAACAACAAATAGAAATGAATAAATAAATAACTGATAACTCTCGATAAACATATATACAACAATATCAAATGCACGTAAAATAAAATCGCTGTAAATATAATAATTGACTTCAGTTGGGCAACATGCCCGAATGTTACAACCGTACCTCCCATCTAGATCATAAGGATAGAAGCGTCTAAATAATTCCCTGCCAACATCCACAACTGTGGCAGTAACGTCTGACTCGAAAGATAGTTATCTAGGCGTCCCTGTGTCTGGACATCTAGAACGTATACAAAGGAGAAGAAAAAAAACAGATTCGGGTCAGATCCCGGGTTTTTAAAAATATTTTTTTAGCAAGTGATTAAAATACTTTAATCTTTAAAATTTGATATTCTCCATATTTAAACTGGTGTGGCACTCCCATGAGATACCCCTCACCCCTCATCTAAAAGTGCACACCTAACACATGTATTTTATGCACCCTAGTTACGCTACCCACTCTAACTAATATCTCACCAAACCATCTAACATCACACGCTATCGCAACAACCCGCATATGTAATATTCTAAGCTTTCCCCCGCTTATACTTCTTTCGATCATAAATAACTCTCACTTATACTTATCGAAAATCTTACAATTAAATTAGTTAACCAGGGCGCTCAACCATGTACTAAATACACAACATCTCCCCACTTCCAACGTTGCGTTAAGCTTCGTGTGTGGGACATCTAGCAAAGCGAAATCCAAACAAAGAACCCTCCCGATACACTACTACTTAACGTTTATGGTCGTTGAGATTCGTTTGGCCCTATGTCCGTAGCATGTACCCCTAAATTTCCATCTCTCATCATAAAAGTATACTTATAAAAATTCCAACTCTTTACATTATCAATTTAAGTCTCATAACGTCAAAGGGACACACTAAATCCCATCAAATTATATATATAATTATACTAAGAACAATAATCCAAAATAACCTAGGGTATAACATCTCTCAGCTCCCGACCTTTGCTACTTTCGTGCGTGGGACGTCTCGCAAATCAAAATCCAAATAAGGAACCCTCCCGATACACTACTACGCAGCTCTGTCAATTATTGAGATCTGTCGGTCCAGGACCTAACTTTATTACTCGATTCATGTGTATATATATATGTTTTCACATCTCATATATATATATATATATATATATATATATATATATATATATATATATATATCACATGCTATAAATATAGCAACAATACCTCAGAGCTATATCTCAAAGGATGCAGTCTCTACCATGCTATCATCTTCCAGGGAATTTCTCACATATCATCCTGGGTACTAGCGGTCGGACTCTAACACCGACTTGGTAAAAACCAAATCATAACGTACGGGAAACGGCCATAGTTCCTCACTGAAAATAAGATGAATCATACCCAAGACGTCTTACCCCTGAACCTCACACACGGTTAATACTGGACGACTATGACCTTGAGACTATACGCTCCTGCTCCTCAAGCCAGGACCTCACCCACATCGCGTAACTTCCCATGATAGCACTAGAGGGGTATGCTTCACATAAATATATCAATAACACACACACACACACACATATATATATATATATATATATATATCATATCCTGATATCCATGCCTATCTCTCGTGGCATTAGCCTAGAATCCCGAATATATCAATTTGTATAGATTAATAAGTATACACAAAACTTATTTTAATCCCATAAGTATTCACTCATTTATGATACAATTCTCATATTTCTTATTTTTGATTAGTAGCTTATCACGTCTAGCTAGTATTCTTATATCGTCCTATTAACACCTTAGGATATTGCTCATACATATACGACATATATATATATATATATATATATATATATATATATATATATATATATATATATATATTCGACCCATATCTACCCATATATAATCGACATATATATTCTACACACGTAAATATATATGTACGAACCGCCTGTGACACCCCGCCTAATTAAATATCGGGGGATCACTCCTTTATTAAATTAAAATCAAGGTGAACAGTTGGATCATTCGTAGCATCACTGTCGTAAAAATAATTTTTCCAATTTAAGCACCCTAAATAATTAAGCTAAGTGTCAAAACCATTTTAGACATTACTTTCCAAATTTTATTTATAAAAACCAACATTTAAAACTTTACAAGATTCGTAATTTAAAGAATCACACAACAATTAACCTGGAATATATAATCCAAATAATCTAAACATTCAACAACTAGATTCCAACATTTAAACATAAAGGAAAAACATCCTGACAACAATAAATCCCAAAGTGAAAATACTGGGAATAAATGGATCACAATGTCAAATAAAACAACTGAATAGTGGAAATAAACAAGTCACAATATCCCATAGACAACTGAATAATGGAAGAGGGCGACACATGCCCAACTAAATAAATGGAACTAGGAGTGGAATCAACAATTGAAGTCGTATAAGCAAGAAGCCTGCAACTCCCACCTAAGCTGCAGCGCGTTCCTTCCAAAGGATCCTATGCAAGATGCCTCTGTGGCTGGGCACCTGTAATATATACATACATATAAAAGAGAGAAAAGAAAATGGAAACGGGTCAGAGCCCGATTGTAGAAACGATTGAAAATTTGTTTAGCAAGTATTTAAAATGTTTGCTGGCCAATGCAACAACATATTAGTGCGACACTCCCTTGAGAAATTCTCACCTCTCTGCTAATGTGCACGCCTATCGCACTAACCTTCCCGATGGTATAACTTATCTTATCTTAGGTCGCTCGTAAGATTTAATTCTGATAAATTCAATTGTTTAAGAGGTTAATTTCTTTTAACAACAAAGTTCTCATTTAAACCTTATTTACTCATAAAGTTTCTAAGTATCATATTATATTTTTCAAACACATGTTCCCCAATCGAAAATAATAATTCATTTTCTTACTTACCATAATTACAGTTGGTAGTTCCCAAATTTCCATAATTAAATATATATATTAAATACTTCACATAATATATATATTTTAACGGCACTCCACATAATAATTATGGTGCGGGCATACTCTGCTATCCAATCCCCGTTTCACTCGTACTAAGGGAAATACAAGTTCGAAATCACTCTCGAACTATATTAAAACATACACAAATAATATTGAGCCGAAGTATAGATTTCAAGTCTCTAAGAGGTCAGTACATACCCTCACGTCTCTTAGGACCGTCTGACCATCGCTTAGATAGCCTGTACCAAGGATATCTATCTTCTAGGGTACGAGTCAATATCCCCCATAAAGGCACATCGAGATAAGACTGTCCCAACGCGGTAACCTCAGGGATAGCAAGTAGCGCGGGCATGATTTTCACACGTACATTGTATATGCAAAAACACAATCATATAAATATACTACTATTACCATATCTCTTTAGGTACCTTTCATCACCCATAATTCTAACATTTATCATTATTTCTCAATATTTAGTTATCACGTATAACGGTTCGTCTCTTACTTTAACTGAGGGATTAATCCAACTTACTACGTAACACTCATGGACTCTATCCTCCCAAGTGTAGAATTCAGTAGGTACTCATCTAATTTCCAACGTAAATATCTTACACGTCTCTCCCTTTAATACATAATTCCATCGTCCCTTATAAGTAAACATCGCAAAAATGCAACTCTCGTCTTACATTAAAGGTCTCCTAATTATTAATAAGTCTTACTCGTCTCCTTTATCTCCTAAAATATTTTAATAAGGATGTCCAAGGATTATTACTCATTTAAATTGAATTCAACTAATTTAAAAAGGGAAAATATGAGTCTGCCAGAAGGGGTCGATCGATCGATGGCAGGAGCTCGATCGATTGATGCGTCGATCGATCGACACTCCTGGTTCGATCGATCGATCAAACAGGTATGTCGAATTCTGCAGATTAACAGTTACGGGTTCTATCATCCAACATCACCCAAATTCAGATTTTTAACACCTAAATTCCCAGAAATTCATACTACAAACATTATAAACCCAAACTAACAATCTTCTGCGTAAAGCATGTGAATTTTCATCAATAATCATGGATTAAAAGGGGCAAAACTTATATAAACCTCATGAACCCTAGAAATTTCTTTAACTTTGTTCTAATCAGTCTTTTTCCAGAATTTCTTCTCTAAACATCATAAATCCGTGGTTCAACCTCTACATATGAAGGGGATTTCCAGATTTCCATTTATATCATTACTACATGCAATTTCCTATCTGCAACATGGGTTTTCTTCTATGAAACTCATCCTAATCAATCCTAGACTAACATGAATGATGCATTAACGAATTTAAGCAAGATAAATACTTGCCTGGAAATTTCAGAGTTCTAATATGTGGACGAATTTGGTGTGGTTGCGTTCCCCATCGCGCGATCTACGCGTTGATGGTGGTGGCAGTGCAACCGGATGAATTTTCGGCCTAGAACAGCTTGGCAAACTCTCTCCTTACCTCTCCTATGGCTGTCACTTGTCTTTGCTTGTGTTAACCCTAGAAGACAACCTTATACATCTGATATAACCCTTGAAAATTCGTGGGTTTAATTGCCCAAAATTACAAGATGTCCGAAATGCCATCCCGGGGCGCTAAATAAGCCTAAAAATGCCCCGAGACCCAAACTAAACCCCCGAGTACACTTTTTTGACTATCTCGACCCTTCCGAACACTTTTGCGCACTCAAAACGACCATACGAGCAACTTTTAGTTTATTCACTTTTATTAATCATTATTTAGTCCCGGCGCGACACGGGCGCGTCCCGACTCAAATTTCCAAAATTGTCATTTTATTCATTCTTGACATTTAATAGAAAAAATATTATATACTACTCTACTCATTAGTAATATTCAACAAATTTCCCATAATTACTAACTCACATCACGTTAATAATTATAAAGTAATTAATTTCTGGATTTATATTAAATTAATAACTCACATTACATTTAATAAATCTCCAAATTAATAAAGCATAAAAATACGGGGTATTACATACTTCCCCCCTAATAACTGAATTTCATCCCGAAATTCGGAAAATAAGGCATACCTGGCAAGAATAAATCTGGATATCTCTCGCGCATATCTGCCTCGCGCTCCCAAGTGGATTCCTCCACATTATGATGCTCCCACTGGACCCATACAAGTGGAACTACCTTCGACCTCAATCTCCTCTCGCTATGGTCTAGGATAGCCACCGGTCTCTCCTCATAAGAGCTGTCAGGTTGTAAGTCTATCTCCTTTATCGCGATGTGGGTGTGAGCCATGTCATCCCGAAGATATCGTCTCAACGACGAGATGTGGAATACATCGTGAATGCGATGTAAATGCTCTGGCAGTCCCAATCTGTATGCTACCGGCCCAATCCTCTCGATAATGGGAAATGGTTCCACGTACCTCGGGGCCAATTTCCCTTTCTTCCTGAACCTCATCACTCCTTTCATAGGAGATACGCTTAGTAACACTTAGTCCCCCACATTAAACTCCCGAAAGAACTATTTCGCATCGGCGTAGCTTTTCTACCTGTCCTGGGCTACTCGAATGCGACTCCTGATCGTCTCAATCCTTGCAGAGGTTTCCTGAATCACCTCTGGTCCTAGCAACTTGTTATCCCCCACCTCTAGCCAACAAGTTGGGGAACGACAAGGCCTGCCATACAAAGCCTCGAATGGAGCCATGCCAATCGTGAACTGATAAGAGTTATTATAAGCGAACTCTACCAGTGGAAGATGTGGCTCCCAACCTCCTCCAAAATCAAGGACACACATGCGTAGCATATCCTCCAACATCTGATTAGTACGCTCTGTTTGCCCATCTGTCTGTGGGTGATAAGCTGAACTCAACCTCAACTCTGTACCCATAGCCTCCTGAAAGCTCTCCCAGAAACGCGACACAAAAATCTTGTCTCTATCTGACACAATATTCAGGGCCCCCCCATGTAATCTGACAATCTCAGCAATGAACAACTGAGCATACTGACCCGTGGTATAGTCTGTTCGCACCGGCAGAAAATAAGCCACCTTGTTCAAACGGTCCACAATCACCCAGATGGAGTCGTGGCCCCACTGTGATGTAAGCAACCCTGTAATAAAATCCATGGAGATACTCTCCCACTTCCACGCGGGTATTTCCAATGGCTGAAGCAATCCTGACGGTTTCTGATGGTCCACCTTTACCAACTGGCAGGTAGAACACTTGGACACGAACTCATCAATGTCCTTCTTCATCCCACTCCAACAGTATTGCTGCCTCATATCCTGGTACATCTTATCTCCTCCAGGATGTACCGCAAATCGGGACCCGTGAGACTGGGTCATCACTGCATGACATAATTCGTCTCCTTCTGGGATCACCAATCTCCCATTAAACCTCAAACCCCCATCAGAACTAACATAATAGGACTCAACACCCTCAGCTAAAAGTCGTACAATCTAATCCTGGCAAAACGGGTCTGCGATCTGTGCCTGTATCACCCTCGTAACAATCTCGGGTGTCACTATCATGACAGATACGAAAGAACGGACTACTGCGTCCTGGTGACCCAACTCTTTCCACTTTGCTTTCCAGATGTCCGTTACATCGTCTATCGGTCTAGGACTCAACGCATCAGCAACTACGTTGGCCTTCCCCGAATGGTATTGTATTACGAACTGATAGTCCTTCATAAACTCTAACCATCTGCGCTGACGCATATTCAACTCTCGCTGAGTGAACAGGTACTGCAGTGACTTGTGGTCTGTGAACAAGAGAAATTTCTCCCCTAATAAATAGTGCCTCCATATCCTCAATGCAAAAACGGCCGCTGCTAACTCCAGGTCGTGGGTGGGGTAATTCTTCTCATGCAGCTTAAGCTTGCGGGAGGTAAAATCTATAGCCTTCTCCTCCTACTGAAGTACTCCCCCAAGTCCCCGTAAAGAGGCATCGGTGTAAACTAGTTACTCCATACCCGACTTAGGTAAAGCAAGGACCGGTGCTGAAGTAAGCTTGTCTTTCAGCTCGTCGACAGCCAATTGGAAAGCATTATCCCAAATATATGGTACCCCTTTGCGAGTCAGGTTCGTCAATGGACCCGCTATTTTGGAGAATCCCTGA
Organism: Sambucus nigra; assembly: GCA_949130495.1. Lineage (NCBI taxonomy): Eukaryota > Viridiplantae > Streptophyta > Magnoliopsida > Dipsacales > Adoxaceae > Sambucus > Sambucus nigra. The sequence goes on along the minus strand of OX422223.1, from coordinate 38,745,385 downwards.
ATGAATATCCTGTAGTATCTGGCTAACCCCAAGAAACTACGTACTTCCGTCGGTGTCGTGGGCTGTCCCCACTCCCTCACCGCTGACACTTTACTCGGGTCAACTGCTATCCCCTGTTCAGAAACAACATGTCCCAAAAACTGCACTTCACGTAACCAGAACCCGTATTTCTCGTACTTAGCATACAGCTGATGCTCTCGCAGAGTCTAAAGAACCTGCCTCAAGTGCTCGGCATGCTCCTCCTCGGAGTGTGAATATATCAGAATTTCATCTATGAAAATAATGACGAACTGATCCAAGAACTCTCTGAACACTCGGTTCATCAAGTTCATGAATACGACTGGAGCATTTGTGAGTCCAAATGGCATCACTCTGAACTCATAGGACCCGTGTCTCGTCAAGAAAGCAGTCTTTGAAACATCCTGCTCCCTAATACGTAGTTGATGGTACCCCGACCTCAGATCTATCTTCGAAAAGAAAGTTTCTCCCCTCAGCTGGTCAAACAGATCATTGATTCGAGGTAACGGATACTTGTTCCGTATCGTGACCTTGTTCAACTCCCGATAGTTCACACATAGCCTCAGTGAACCATCTCTCTTCTTCACAAAAAAATTAGAGCGCCCCAAGGTGAGGTACTCCTTCGAATGAAGCCTTGACCTAACAACTGCTCTATCTGATCTCGTAACTCTTGCATCTCTGCCGGAGCCATACGGTATGGAGCGCGTGCTATAGGTCGAGTATCCGGTAATAAATCTACGACAAAGTCTATCTCACGACTTGGGGGTAGGCCTGGTATCTCCTGAAATACATCGGAATACTCAAGAACAACTGGGATCGAGTATAAGGGAATCACAACCTCCTTAGAGGTATCCTCCTCTATGTAATATAAATGAGTGGTCGAGCCTCCCTCTGGGCGAGGCATCGCCACAACAAACATCTCTTGCCCCGGAATGACAAAAACAATACTCCCACCGAAGCAATCGATCATGGCTCTGTAAGCAGCGAGCCAATCCATACCGATGATAACATCGTGCTCATGCATATCTAAGACTAACATGTCCGCTGGTAATACCAAGCTACCAATCTCTACCCCCACTCCCCGACATATAAAGAAAATAAGCGAACCATTTCCCAGTGGTGAGTCTACACACGTCACAGTGCTCTCTGCTGTGGCTAATAACCCTAAAGCCTTCGTAAAATGGGTAGCTATAAAATAGTACGTCGCCCCAGTATCAAATAAAACCTGACCCATAGTACCATGGATAGGAAACATACCCTCAATCGCGGGTGGTGCCTGTGGAGCTGCAGCCTGGTGGACGTTATAGACACGTCCATACTGTAACTGCCCCTGCTGCACTAGAGCTACTGGAATGGCTGGTAGGGCTGGTACCTGAGCTGGTGCTGGGAGGGCTACTGGAAAAAGTGGCCTCTGCGGCTCATTACGAGCACCCTACTACTATGGGTCCCTCTCTCCCTCTGGACAATCCTGGCACCTATGACCATTCTTGTCGCACCCGAAACATCGGCCTTTGAAATTTCCTCCCCTCAGACCCTATTGACCACGACCCTGTTGGCCGTTACCACCCCTCCACTGGCCCTGTTGGCCCTGATGAAATCGTGGTTGGCCCTGGTGTTGGCCTTACTGGACCTGCTGACCCTGCCTATAACCCCCAAATCCATGCCTAGAATCACCTGATCAGAAACGCTTGGTAGGGTGCCCCTGATGGGAACTCTGCTCATGCTGATGAGTCTGTCCCTTCGATGTCGGTGCTCTACCAGCGCCACTACCCCCTGTCCTGCCCTGCTGGCCGGACTCTCCTGCTCGCTTGCTTCCCTGCAGATGGAAGCGGTGATCCTGGCAATGTAATAAAGCAGTATTGAGTACATCTGTGAAGGTACTCAAAGACAGATTCCCTATAAGGTGCTGACGGATCCTCCAAGCTAACCCGTCCACAAACAACAGTATCTTCTTACCCTCAGTAGGTGCCTCATCTGGAACTATGGTGAGGAGTCTTGTGAACTCCTCTTCATACTCGGCAACGGTAGAATTTTCCTGCTTCAAGTTCAGTAACTTCTGCCTCATCTCAGTCTGCACGGCGGGTGGAAAATATTTGCGGTCAAACCACTCCCAGAATGACTGAATTGGGATAATATCCCTCAACTCTAAGGTGGTGGTGGATTCCCACCACTGCAAAGCGGCCCCCACTAACTTGAAGGAAGCCAACAACTGTTTTTGCACGTCTGTGCACTCATACATACGCAGATGCCGCTGGATATTTTTATTCCATTGGCTGACGATTATGATATCTGAATTACCCAAGAACTCAGGGGGATGCGCCTTCTGAAAGGCATCCCCAACCTGCTCCCATGCTGATGGAAGCTGTGAAGGTACTGGCGCCACTGCCTGAATCTGGGGTGGAGCCTGCTGTACTACCGCTAACGCGGCATTCACCGCCTGAGCAACAATAGTGGCTACCTCATTAGCATTCATCGTTCCCTGAGCTGGAGCTACTGGATGCTAGGCTTGGGCACGCCTATCCTTTGATGCACGCCTCGGAGGCATCTGAAACGTGAAGAAATTTATTAGTCTACAGTTATCATCAAATCTCAAATAGCTGAAGACGTAATCGTAAAAGAAAGAATACAACAATCCCAAAATAGGGCTCTATAACAAAAATGCTAAGCTGAAAGCGAAATAATCCGTACAGATCCTAAGGACACTAGAACCTGATGCTCTGATACCACCTGTGACACCCCGCCTAATTAAATACCCGGCGATCACTCCTTTATTAAATTAAAATCAAAGTGAACAGTTGGATCATTCTTAGCATCACTATCGTAAAAATAATTTTTCCAATTTAAACACCCTAAATAATTAAGCTAAGTGTCAAAACCATTTTAGACATTACTTTCCAAATTTTATTTATAAAAACCAACATTTAAAACTTTACAAGATTCGTAATTTAAAGAATCACACAACAATTAACCTGGAATATATAATCCAAATAATCTAAACATTCAACAACTAGATTCCAACATTTAAACTTAAAGGAAAAACATCTTGACAACAATAAATCCCAAAGTGAAAATACTGGGAATAAATGGATCACAATGTCAAATAAAACAACTGAATAATGGAAATAAACAAGTCACAATATCCCGTAGACAACTGAATAATGGAAGAGGGCGACACATGCCCAACTAAATAAATGGAACTAGGAGTGGAATCAACAATTGAAGTCGTTTAAGCAAGAGGCATGCAACTCCCACCTAAGTTGCAGCGCGTTCCTTCCAAAGGATCCTATGCAAGACGCCCCTGTGGCTGGGCACCTGTAATATATACATATATATAAAGGAGAGAAAAGAAAATGGAAACGGGTCAGAGCCCGATTGTAGAACTGATTGAAAATTTGTTTAGCAAGTATTTAAAATGTTTGCTGGCCAATGCAACAACATATTAGTGCGACACTCCCTTGAGAATTTCTCACCTCTCTGCTAATGTGCACGCTTATCGCACTAACCTTCCCAACGGTATAACTTATCTTATCTTAGGTCGCTCGTAAGATTTAATACTGATAAATTCAATTGTTTAAGAGGTTAATTTCTTTTAACAACAAAGTTCTCATTTAAACCTTATTTACTCATAAAGTTTCTAAGTATCATATTATATTTTTCAAACACATGTTCCCCAATCGAAAATAATAATTCATTTTCTTACTTACCATAAACACAGTAGGTAGTTCCCAAATTTCCATAATTAAATATATATATTAAATACTTCACATAATATATATATTTTAACGGCACCCCACATAATAATTATGGTGCGGGCATACTCTACTATCCAATCCCCGTCTCACTCGTACTAAGGGAAATACAAGTTCGGAATCACTCTCGAACTGTATTAACACATACACAAACAATATTGAGGCGAAGCATAGATTCCAAGTCTCTAAGAGGTCAGTACATACCCTCACGTCTCTTAGGACCGTCTGACCATCGCTCAGATAGCCTGTACCAAGGATATCTATCTTCTAGGGTACGAGTCAATATCCCCCATAAAGGCACATCGAGATAAGACTGTCCCAGCGCGGTAACCTCAGGGATAGCAAGTAGCGCGGGCATGATTTTCACACGTACATAGTATATGCAAAAACACAGTCATATAAATATACTACTATTACCATATCTCTTTAGGTACCTTTCATCATCCATAATTATAACATTTATCATTATTTCTCAATCTTTAGTTATCACGTATAACGGTTCGTCTCTTACTTTAATTGAGGGATTAATCCAACTTACTACGTAACACTCATGGACTCTATCCTCCCAAGTGTAGAATTCAGTAGGTACTCATCTAATTTTCAACGTAACTATCTTACTCGTCTCTCCCTTTAATACATAATTCCATCGCCCCTTATAAGTAAACATCCAAAAAATGCAACTCTCGTCTTACATTAAAGGTCTCATAATTATTAATAAGTCTTACTGGTCTCCTTTATCTCCCAAAATATTTTAATAAGGATGTCCAAGGATTATTACTCATTTAAATTGAATTCAACTAATTTAAAAAGGGGAAATATGAGTCTGCCAGAAGGGGTCGATCGATCGATGGCAGGAGCTCGATCGATCGATCAAACAGGTATGGCGAATTCTGCAGATTAACAGTCACGGGTTCTATCATCCAGCATCACCCAAATTCAGATTTTTAACACCCAAATTCCCAGAAATTCATACTACAAACATTATAAACCCAAACTAACAATCTTCTACGTAAAGGATGTGAATTTTCATCAATAATCATGGATTAAAAGGGGCAAAACTTATATAAACCTCATGAACCCTAGAAATTTCTTTAACTTTGTTATAATCAGTCTTTTTCCAGAATTTCTTCTTCTAAAACATCATAAATCCGTGGTTCAACCTCTACATATGAAGGGGATTTCCAGATTTCCACATGCAATTTCCTATCTGCAATATGGGTTTTCTTCTATGAAACTCATCCTAATCAATCCTAGACTAACATGAATGATGCATTAACGAATTTAAGAAAGATAAATACTTGCCTGGAAATTTCAGAGTTCTGATATGTGGACGAGTTTGGTGTGGTTGCGTTCCCTGTCGCGCGATCTACGCGTTGGTGGTGGTGGCGGTGCAACCGGATGAATTTTCGGCCTAGAACACCTTGGCAAACTCTCTCCTTACCTCTCCTATGGACGTCACTTGTCTTTAGTTGTGTTAACCCTATAAGACAACCTTAGACATCTGATATAACCCTTGAAAATTCGTGGGTTTAATTGCCCAAAATTACAAGATGTCCGAAATGCCATCCCGGGGCGCTAAATAAGCCTAAAAACGCCCCGAGACCCAAACTAAACCCCCGAGTATAATTTTTTGACTATCTCGACCCTTCCGGACACTTTGGCGCACTCAAAACGACTATACGAGTAACTTATAGTTTATTCACTTTTATTAATCAATATTTAGTCCCGACGCGAAACGGGCGCGTTCCGACTCAAATTTCTAAAATTGTCATTTTATTCATTCTTGACATTTAATAGAACCAATATTATATATTACTCTACTCATTAGTAATATTCAACAAATTTTCCATAATTACTAACTCACATCATGTTAATAATTATAAAGTTCCAACATTCCTAAATTTAAACCACGAATCTTTCCCACTAACCCGAGACTTATACATCCCCCATTCACTCTTTTATAGGTCCTCGCACTCTATTTAGGATTCCCTAATGTTTACGTACAAACATAATTCTTCACCAATCCTTTTAGTCCAAGAAAAACTGTCAAACCTTCTTGTCAAAACCGAACCGATCGATTGCCAGAAAATGAACCGAACCGGCCACAAAAATAAACTGGTCCGGTGCCCAGATAAATGAACCGATCCGGTATACCCCAAAAATGAATCGGTTTGGTACTATCAGTTCGGGAGTTCAGTTTCTCCAACTCCAAAAATTCATTCAAACACTCATCCAACTCAATTTCTAGGGTTTCTAACATCACCGAACATCAATATATATATATATCTACCCACTATGATTTACCTAACACACCAATCTATTCTTGGGATTCATCAATTAAACCAAGAAAAATCAACCCTTTTTCTTAATTAACCATAACTTCCAATTCTTCCAATTTCTCACCATAATTTGTACCATTAACCTGGATTTTAGATTAGATTTCACATAGAATTATTATCTCAACAAAATCATATGAAATCATTCCCAAAAATCCCATTTTTATTTCAAGAATTCCAATCCAAAATTCATAATTTTCTCACCAATTATAATATGAACAATAAACACACTTAGTAAATTAAAGCAAGTTAAACACTTGCCTGGTTGCATAAATCCGACGATCTCATGCCGAAAATCTACCGGAGCTTGGCCGAGTCTCCTCTTTCTCCCCTTTTCTTCTTCCTTTCTTTCTTTTCTTATTTCCTCTCTTTTCTTTCTTTCTCCCGTGCTCTTATAAGAGAGAAATAAGGGTTATCCCTTATTAAACTCAAAATTGACTCGTATACTCAAATGCGAGTCCCTACTGATCCAAAAATCCCCCGGAATCCAAATACTACCCTTGGTACTTTATTCTAACTATTTGATCCATTCCGGATAGAATAGTGCGCTCGAAATATCCATCTGAGTCACTTATAAAAAATTCACGTCTTAAACCCAACACATCTCCACACGTGTTTTCCGCATAAATAACATCACCTATCGCTTTTATTTACTTGCGACAAGAAATATAATTAGTCCCTCTTATTTACTTTAAATTCTCACATTATTAAATTACACTCACTCATGTAATTTAATTATCCATAAAAGTACAGGTATTAAAGATTTCTCTCAAATTACTAACATATAATAGGCTATATATACACATTTAGATTTTTTTCATTTTCACCTTTTCGGCATTAATTTTCTTTTATAGTGAAATTGGAATGTAATACTTCTGACTATAGCCCTGTTTTTGTTAGCTCTTTATTCTAAGGGTCCGTTTGGCAACCCAATTCTAAGACTTGGAATTGGAATTGGAAGGCCAATTTGAATTCCACGGAATTGAAATTGGCCTTCCAATTCCAATTCCAAGCCTTGGAATTGAATTGCCAAACGGGCCCTAATTGTATTTATAGGACTTTAAATGCACAAACTATGTTAAGTTGTAAATTTATAAATGATATCGCTTCTCTATTTTAAGAAGAAAACGTTTGTTGTGCACTCAATCAATGGTTAAATTGACATTTGCATTGATGAGAGGTGATGTTGGTTTTCGATGAATGAATGCTACTCTCAACCCTCAAAATATGGATGTTCATGTATGATATTTTTTTTGCCATCAGGGCTAGCGCCGGACACTAGACAGACAAATGGACAGTAGCTGAGCGATAGAATTTGGGAAAATATATTTGAAGCTTGTTTCTCTCTGTATTCTCAGCCATTTTGCGAAACAACCCGCCCCCTCCCCTTAACTTTTGAATGAACTATGTTTTGGAGCTCAGTACTCTTAATATAATGTCACATCATGTTTATGGGATCTAATTTATAAGTCATTATTCCCATAGTTTTTGTGCATTTAATTTTCAGAAACAAAGGGGCATGGCTTGAAACTAGTGATCCCTAATATTATGTTTACGAAATGAGCTTTTTTTTCTTTGATGATTACTTAGGTTTGATTTCAAAATTTAAAGAATCCAATACTTTGATTCTTGTTCCATTTTGGTTCCTGAATTGAGGTGAGAATATAACCTAATCAAATTGAAAAATGAATTTGGAGGTGTTGGTCGTTCGAGATTGTTTGAGTTGTATTTATTATTAAATGAAAACATTTTCATGGGGGCAGAAGGGAAGCTATTTAAGAAATATAAAGGTTGTTGTTTCCCTTCATTTGACTTTACTCTTATATAAATTCATTTTGTACTCATTAAAGCTAGGTGATTGATATATCACATTTTGATTCAGTTAGAATAATTTGGGTACCATTTTTACTTTTTGAAACATTTTTATTCAAAAAAACTATAAGAATTTGTGACAGTTTAAAGACACTATTCCCAACGCATATATATATATATATATATATATATATATATATATATATATATAATGCTTTTGTGCGGACCGGACATGTGTCACCTAACGGTGCGCCTAGAAATTATCGCCTAAATTATAGGCCCACTCTCTTTTTTTTCTGGGCTCACCGGCTGGTGACACATGTCCGATCCGCACTCTTAAAATGCGGACTGATCCGCACAAGAACATGATTACATATATATATAATTTAAAAAAATGGCACATGTTATTAAAAAACAAAGCTACCAACACTCCTCGTCAGATTTCTCTAAACATGTTTAAAGGAGGCGGCGTTTTTAAATGTTTCCAAGGTTTGTACCAAATCAGAGCTTCATAATTTATATACTAGAAAAGAGATATTATGTTAAAAAGCATCTAAATGAAGTCCCCTATCATCGTGGGTTGTTTCATTGGTTTCGCATACACATTCTTCTTCAAAATCTACAGTGTGGTAGCAATGACTGTGTGAGATTTTTTGCTGCTTGTATAGTTTTTCTTTATTCTTCTGTCTTCTTAGTGGACTATTGATTCATTTCCTTGATGGATGCACCCTTTTCTTTTCTCAGTTATATATGAACATACACAGTGGCGGATCCAGGATTTTTGGTTAGGAGGGGCGAAAGTCTCGAGTGGTGCCGGGGGTTCGGGGGCGGGAGCCCCCGAGGCAAATTTTTTTTTGGTTAATACAAGTATTATACAAATTTTTGATTAAAAAACAGTGTAGGTAAGATCTCAGGAGGGGCCTCCCTTAAAAATTACACCCCTAACAAAAAAATTACACATTTTACATACCTAATTTTTTTTTTTTTTTTAATCTCAGGGGGGGCCTCCGCCCCTCCTGGCAACCCCCTGGATCCGCCCCTGAACATACATCTTGTTGTGTTTCTAATAAAAAAGTATTATTTTCTGTGATGTGGTGTAGGGAGATAAGGTCTTTCACAATTTTGATTAGACACAACTTAAATCTCCCAAATGGTTTTTAATCAAAAATCGTTGACCGTTTTTTCTTTAAAGTAAATCAGTAGTGAAAACTTTAACACTTAATCCTAGGATCACCTTAATACCGAATTCTTATAGGTGGTATTATGACCCTGTTTTTAATGTTGTACCCATTGTTGTGACAAACAAAGAGGACGAAAGTATTTTTCTGTAGTCAGGTTGTTAATTGGTTTATTCGTTATGCTGAAAATATGTTTTTTTCTGTGAATCTGATTTTTGCTACACTATTAATTCGTCTGGATTAAGATTATTTGGATTCCTATATTGAATAGTTAACAATTGTTGAAAGTGAATTAGCTGAATTATGCCGAGAGCGTTATTCCAGTACAATACATATTAGTTGTCAACATAGTTATAATTATGCTTCATCTAATAATTCGTGTGTGACTTATAGTAGGTTTTACTTGTTAATTTGTGAAGAAATATTAGCAGAAACCAATATTGAATTCTTTATATGGAGTAGAATTTACATACTAATGCCATAAGGATAGCACTGGAGTTTGAGCAAACTTTTATTTTTTGCGTTATAAGTTAAACTAGTTTAAAATAATAAAGGAATTAATCGATAATATCGAACAACTTAGGACTAATATGTCATTGGATTATTACATGCATACATAAGTGGTGTGGTGTGCTACTTTCAACTTTGGCACCATTCCTTAGAATATCAAATTTAATCAGGATGCTTCCCTTTTTCTTTGGGACATTTGATTTTAAGAGATGATCATTATAAATTATTTAGGAGTCATCTTTTTGTTCCCTAGTGTATCTTGTGTTGTTTTCTCTAATTAGTTAATTACTATAATTTGGGCCCCTATTGCTATTGCTAAATTAACATGCATGAATTAGATAATGGATTTTAGGGACAAACCTTTTCTTATCTGTGTGTGACCAAGTATAACTGTATGTGGTAAAGTCTTTCTGTTTTTCTCATATCAAAGTGGTATTGGAGCCTAGTTATTACAGTGATTTTGTAGTGTGTGTTCTTAGTTTATTCTTGAAGTTTTTGTCGTAGCGAATGGCTATTGGTACATTAAATGGGTTAGTCCTAAATACCCTGGTCAGCCTTCACTGGATCTTTTATTGGCGTTTTTATCATCCGGCCCATAATAAAGCCCCTCCACTCCATTGATAATGTCGTAGTTCTAGACACCCCCTCCCCCATAACCCCCGCACACCACACTTCAATGTTTAATGATGTCGAAGGGTCAACAGAAAAGTCAAATAAGTTTCTTGTGACTACTATTAGTGAAGGTCATATCCAATATGTGTCAACAATGATGGGTATTGTTAAAGAACTCCTTGCTGCAATCCGCGTCACCTTTTTGAAAGGGGACCCCCAAGGAAATTAAGAGGTTATCAAAGCAATTTAATGATCAGGCTATTATGAGTGCGACAACAGAAAAGAAAAGAAGGTTCCTAGAAAGGCCGCGAAAAGTGATGTTGATCCAGTTAAAAGATGTTTGCTTAAGTTGGAATAGTGGTTGTTTAGACTTTTCTATTGTTTGAAAACAATTGATTTTTTTTCTTATTGGTTTGATTACTTGTTTTGAGAACATTTGATAATTTTATATTAATTTAAAACATTTGATCCTCTTTATGTGAGATAGTTGTTGACGTTGGTTTGTGGTGAATAAATAAAATTGGGAAGGGAAAGAATGCTCCTAATTTATATAACCTGGTATACGAGCACCAAATATAATTGTTATGCTCAGTTCCAATGTTTTTAAATGCGCACTATTGCATTTTGGCCACCAAAAATGCAATATAGCGCATGTTTTTTTTGCGGGGCTTCTAAATAGCGTGCGCTATTGGGTGACGTGGCACGCAAAAGTGTGCAATTGCGCACTGCGCAATTATGCGCAATTAGAGCTCAAACTGGGTATTGAAAAAAAGAAACAAAACTATGACGTTTTTGTAAAAATAAAAGGGGAAGAGTTGTTGCTCTTACAAACCAAACCCTTAACCCCACAAAAAAGTTACGGCCTCTTAAAGACCAATTGCGTTACGGAGAGAAAATTTATAATTGTGATGAGAGATGGACTTTATGCTTGCATGGATAGGATGTTGAATGCCAATGTCCGTTTAAAAACCAATATCCAATTCGACTTTTATGACAATCAAAAAGGAGATTTACGATGCCCGATGGCTAAAAGATTAATAATGCATCATTCCCTGGGTATTACTTATTTATTTTTTATATATTAAAATAAACTCACATTGTTGTAAAATTTATTTATTGATTCTTATTGTTTATAGCCCAATGTGGGTATGTTTTGGTGGTAAGACACCCGAGCTTACGAATTTTGTCATCCGTGTAGTAGGTTTTACTTGTAGTGCTTCGGGATGTGAACGAAATTGGAGCATTTTTGCGGCGATAAAATTTTTTACATTTGTTAATTTTATTGCTGCTAATTTTTGTATGTTGAATTTAAATTTTTGTCCTCCAATATTTATATTTATTTCATAGTTAATTGTAGATTCACATAAAAAAGAGGAATATGCTTGAACACAAGAGGTTGAATGCTTTAGTCTATGTGAAATATAATCTTAAGCTAAGTGAGAGAAGTTTTAGGAGGAGGGACAAGATTGATCCTATTATTGTTGATGAAATTGATTCCGATGATGAATGGATCACAAAGAGAGAAGATCCCGTCCTCCCTAAAGATACTTCATGGTTTTATGATGATGAATTGTTCTCGGGAGATTCTATTGTGAGTTTTCCACCCAATATTATTGATAGTGGTTTAGAGAGTGAAGTCCCAATTATTTTCTTCTCCGATTTCAAAGAAGCATTAAGTGGGTGAATGTTCAATTAAGTATAACTAACTTGAAGGTTAATATTATTATATATCATTTCTAGTTATCGTCCTATTAACTTGCAATACTTATTTTATCATGCTAGGTGGAGGTAAAGGGAAAGAAGTGAGATTGGATCCCGTTGATGCATTGGATGATTAAATAGCTTCACAAATTGTTAGCTTAAATTGAGATGGATTTCAACATCAAAGGTACACATGGGAGCTGCATCTTCTGCATTTAAATACGGTTTCACCACAGATGATCGCAATGGATTAAATCTGTAACAACATCATTTCTGCAATTAGTATTTATTCAGTTATTTATTTGCAGGTGGATGGATGTTTCAGTATATATTCTTATTTCATTGAACATAGGATTATGGTTATTGTTCTGTATAGTTAGTTATCACTAGGAGGAGATTCATTTTTCAGCAATTTAGATGACACCGTGTGATACTTTCTTTTATTCTAGTTGTATGTAAATATGGATGGACATAAAGATGGAGCACCCAACATGTCATTGTCCACTTCTCATAGTCAAAGAAAATATATATCACACTGTTTATATCACTGTGATTTCAATTGCAATTGTTAGCCCCTTTATCGTTGTAATATAGATTCTCGTGAATTTTTTGAATAATTTGAACTTAGAGGCCCTGATATCTTTTGACCTTGATGCTCTACTTGGGCCAATAGGGTGGAGATGATAATCTCATAGACGGTGTTGGGTGCAGGGTGATGTGGCCCGAAAATATTTGTCAAGCATGGTTTATGGTTCCTAAGGTTTTATTTTTAGTTATGGACCTCCTAACATGGATTATAACAGGTCAATGTGGATTGCTATAGTTTTTTTGTTTTTGGTAGGGTATTCCCTCAATGGATTGGTAGGGTTTATTGCTGTTGATTTTTGGAAAATGTATAGAAAAGGCCATTGGCAAAACCGTTGTAATTTTTATTTATTATTCTTAATGCGAGATTAGTGATATTAGTGCATTTACATGGAAATGAGTGTAAATATTATAGTTTTATTTTTCAAATTATAGGGATATTGGGAGTTAAAACATTAAACGAGCTCTTGTGCATTGATTTCAAGTTGATCTTCCCAATATATGTTGTTTGATCTTTTCAATATATGTTGTTTTTATTAATAACTTCCATTTGAGTTTTTAAATTAGTGATGGAATAAGCTTACACATGACTTTTAATTTCAAACCAATTTAATAGTTTTTTTTGCTTCCCTCGTTAACTTTCCAAATCCAGAGTTGCCCCTATAGAGAAGATTAACTTATGATACTCATATTTCTTGTGGTCACCACGTCTTCCTTTGAGTCCAAGGTTTTTAAGAAGTCCATCAAGAAATTTTAAGATAGGGCCCCACCCCAATGACTGGTGGAGATCAGAAAATCATTGAATATTTCATAGATAGGCAAATGGTTACATTCATAGAAACCCGTCCAATGTACCTTCCTTGGAGAGTGATTTAAGGAATAATGATGAAAAAGAAGTGGCACAAGATGATATTTCCACTGTACTTAATCATCCTTCCAAGTTCAAGCGTCTGACTCATCTGGTAACTCCTTCTGAGATATTTCAGGCCGCCTCATCATCCTCCGAAACCAATCATGTTACTGATCTCAAATTTGAAGGTGAACCAAGTATTCATGACGTGGTCGTTAACAACGACGAGGTGGAAGTTAAGGTCGTGGGTGAGACAAGATTTAGTCAAAATGACGATCTTGGCGCTCAAGGAGAACTTCACAGTGTTGTTTCTGAACATAAAAAGAAATACTTTTGCTCTCAGGCTTCAGATCTTGGTATCGACATTACTAAAGAGTTACCAGCTGAAACTTCTATTTTAGAAGAATCTTGGCAACTTGATGGGGATCGCATAAGTGAGGTAGTGAATCAACCATCATGTGCTCAGGAAGAAGTTGATGACTCAACAAAGGATGTCTCTGTATAAGGGGTGTGACTGTGTGGGTAATCCTTTATGTACTAAGCCTTATAGTTGGTAAGTCCTGTATTTTTCTGAATTTTTACTTTTTGTTTATAATTATCACTTACTTTGCTGCCATGATTTAGTGGTGTACCCCTTTGCTAGTTTTTGTTTTTATATAATGGAAACTCCCATGGTTGCTTCCGGTCTAGGTCATAATTTTCCTTTGTTCAGCAATAATTATGACGGCAAACTAGATTGTCTCAATTGGTAATATATCAACATGTTTTGGAAAAATAGATTTTACATTGTTTATCTCATCTACTAAAATGCACATTTACCTGTGCTCTATATACTCCTCCATCTAGTTGTCCTTTTTATTTCTTCTTGCAACCTCTAAACACACAAAAAGAAATGCAGAAGCAGATGACTGTGATGGTTGTTGTGCCAGTAACCAACGAAGGCAGAAGACTTGAGGAGCTGATTTTCACCTTGATGGAGTTGACTTGTTGATTCAGATTGCTCGGTTTGGATTTGGTAATAGTTCGTGTACTCTATATCTATTTTGAATTTTTTATGGTGGTTATTTTTTGGGTTTATTATGTTTTCAAATTGGTTATTTGATATTTTTTTGGGATGATAGTAGTTTGAATTATATAGTTTGTGTTTTAGGTTGGTTGTTTTACTTTCTGGAGATGTTATGTTGGGAACCTTGAATATGAATGAATGAATATTCGGAGCTTTGTTGATATTTTGTTCTCGATATTCATTTGTCATAACTTGTACACTTGTTGATATTATGACTGATATTGAATGAACTTTGAAGATTCGTATTTAAACATTGAATCCACATAAGGGGCAAGCTTTATAATATGGATATACAATAATAGAAACATTTTTAGCACTACCCATGTAGTGACCAAATAAAATTTTGGCAGCAATTTTGATGCCAACTTATAAAGAACGGTTCCCAAATAATATTATTTGGGAAGGCCACACTCCCGTCATTAAAAACTGAACCTTTGATAATTATTAAAGGACGGTAAAAAAGTTGTCCCATAAGATTATTAGGGATGGCCAACCCCGTCCCTAATACAATTCCAACCCCTAGCAAATGTGACCATACCTTGTCATCCCTAAAACCGTCCCTGAAGACTTTTAGGGGCAGACATATAGTCATTAAGGATGGTTTTTACCCGTCTGTAAAAGTGAGTATTTTTTGTACTGCCACCAAGAAAACATTTGGAAATCAAGACCTGTGTTTGCTATTAAAACCACTACTACAAGAGTTATCGCCAAGAGATCATGATGGAAATTAGGGTTTATTGTTATTTCCCCTTTATTTTTGTCTTTTAATTGGTTTCCAAGTATGTTTCGGACTAATATGTCATTTTTAGTTATTAGTTGCCTTTTTAGTCATTTTGGGTATTAGCTTGATTAGAAAGCTAACTTCTCCTATAAATAGGCCCCTTGTCCCTCATTTGTACTTAACCTTGAATAGAGAGAGAAAGAAACCCATTTCATTTCTTTAGTTTAGTTATTGTTGTTGTGTAATGTAGTTGTTGTGTATTGTTGTGTAGATAACTTCTTCTTTTACGCTTTCGCACCCTACTACACATCAAATTGGTATCAGAGCTGGGTTTATTCTTGGAATCAAACATGTTTATCGAAGATTAGGATTCATGTTGGGTTCATCCAAGTAATACACGACCCACCCTTGAAACCCTATTGCCTTGATAAAGAGGGAGGATCGGTTAGATTTCTCCTTGATCGCCCCACCAATTCCAGCCCTATTTGCAATCAGAAACAGTGCGGATTAAGGGCCCTTGTCAAAACAGCCCCGAGAGAGTACTCCCGGGCCATCCAAGGTGGCGAACTGCCGGCTTTTATCCCCAGACAGCCGGAGACTAATACAATCACAGTTGTTAAGCAGAAAACATTGGGCCAATCAATACTTCCGACATGCCACCAAGTGAAATACGATATTGTCGGACCTGCCAGAGAAACAACAGGTATTAATCATGCCAGAAGCCTTCAAAATGAGGTAGAGTGCCCCCGGAATCTGCCCAGATTCTTTGCCGAAGCAGTCACCATTTCGGCTCATGCGGGTCAGCCTCCTGTTGACTCTTCAGCAGCCCCAATCTTGTCGAGTCCACCCACTTTGCATGCTGGAAGCCCAATTTTAATGGACAAAGCTACTCTCGGCCTCCGATCAACCCAAGAAATCCACTGGAATTTTAAGAAACAACCCCAATCAAATCAAGAACAACCGAAAATTCAAGAAGACCTTAATCACAACCAAGATTTATGGCCTACTACTTCCACCCAATCCAAGATCATTTCTAATGCAAACCCTAGCCAAATTAAAAAAAAACTTATTCTAAACTCTATTTACCCCAACACCCTAACCCTAATAGACATTCATATTCAATCCCAGCAACCTCTCACAACATCACAAGCCCTAATCAAACTTTTCCACCACCCGGACCTCTCTAACTCACTAATCTCTTACCAATTTCTAAAAATTACAATTCAGACACTGAATTTTCAAAAAATTACAAACCTACCCCAAATTCTATTAAGACTCTACAATTTAATCTCTGCCCCACCTGAAGATTACATTTCTTCCAAATTATCGTAAGATGGTACCAACTACGAGCTCGATATGAATGCATGTGATGATTTCGGCAAGGTATGTTGTGCCATCATCAAGAAACTCCAAAGCATAGTTGTCAAAATCGTCCGATTCGCGATTCGAATCGGACGATTCGATTCGATTCGATTCACTACCAAAACGATTCGAATCAACCTTAGAATCGCAAATGTCTAAATAATCGGACTGAATCGACGATTCACGATTCGAATCTTCCGATTCGGGTCCGATTCGGTTCGATTCCCGATTCGGTCCGATTCACTTTTTATTTTTTATTTTTTATTTTATTTTTTTCGCGATTTTTTTACATTAAATTAATATATAGGCTCTTTATGATATATATTTGTTTTATGTAGGGTGCTTTAAATTAATATGTAGGCTGTTTTATGATATATTTTTGTTTTTAAGCTTAAAATGAATGAGAACATGTGCTATGGTTAATTTTTGTGATATATTTTGGTATATTATCATGTGCTACGATTAGTTTTTTGTCATATTACGCTTAATTACCAATTCTATAGTGTTAAATTCCATTTACATATGTTTTACTACGTTTTTATCGTTTGGTTCCGAATCGACCGATACGATTCACGATTCGCGATTCGGGGGGTAAACGATTCACGATACGATTCGCGATTTGACAACTATGCTCCAAAGTCTTTTAGATTCTTGGGCCGCAACGAATTCATATCTATCTAAAAAGCTTCACACATTCACATATAATGCTTACTCCAACGAGGAGTATGAGATGTACTGTCAACACCTAAATAGGTGTCAAGCCAATAATCTTGAGATGGAGATGGCACATGAACAATGGGTACGTGCACAAGCGAGACATTTGGTCCAAGATTTCGAGTACTTGTCCACCGGTGTACCTTCTACTACATTCGATGTCATTCCCGTGCACACCGATGATACTATCTCTTCAGTTATTCTTTACGAGGATGTCTCTGAGGTTGTTGAGACCTCGACGATGCTTGATAGTGATTACATGTTCCTTCCTTGTGACTTTATTCCCATATTCAAGGAGGATGGGTGGATCACTCGTACTCGACATAGGGATTTAGAGGCATTTGAGATTGTGGACTTCATTCCTATATTTGGGATAGAAGATGATGGGTACTTACTATCGAGAGGTGGAAATATTTGATTTGATAGATTTCTTTTCCATTTTTAGTCACGATGATGAGTTTTGTGATGATGGTTCAGTGATTGTTTCCTTTGAGGAGTACATATTGCATGGGGTGATCACGATTAGTATGGGATTTGTGGACACATTTTGGGTTGCATATGAGGAGCGATCCACGATTCATTTAAATGTTTCAATGCTACGGCAACTCATCACGGGGAATTTGGATGAAATTTGGCATCGTTGGCCCTCTTTGCGTCGATTGTGTTAGCTCTTCATTTAAATGGATTAGAGGCCAACTTCCTATTCATCGGCCATGGTGTAAATTTGTGGTTTCTCTTCGAGGATATTTTACGAGTCGTTATGCTAGACGCTTTAAAGGACGACTTTCTTTCAAGTATGGGAGCCCGCAAATGATGCCCTAACACACACTTTCTTCACTTGAGACGAGCTCTCTCAAGTAGGGGAGAATGATGGGAATTAGGGTTTATTGTTATTTTCCCTTTATTTTTGTCTTTTAATTAGTTTCCAAGTATGTTTGGGACAAATATGTCATTTTTAGTTATTAGTTGCCTTTTTCGTCATTTTGCGTATTAGCTTTATTAGCAAGCTAACTTCTCCTATAAATAGGCCCCCTTGCCCTCATTTGTACTTAACCTTGAATATTGAGAATAGAGAATAGAGAATAGAGAGTGAAAGAAACCCATTTCATTTCTTTAGTTTATTTGTTGTTGTTGTTGTGTAGTGTAGTTGTTGTGTAGATAACCTCTTCTTTTATGCTTCCGCACCCTAATTCATATTAGATTATAGCTATCACAGTAAAGCCAAGTGAGAAAGAGCGGAACAACTACAAGAACTGGAAATTATTTAGATATTGGTGTTGAAACTGATCCATAGGGCACCATTATTCAATAGAACTGATTAACTGGTCTCAAAGTATATTGGATGTGGGAAAATTCATATATATTGTAAGCTTGAGAGTTATGTTGAATGATAATGTAGATAAAATTTGAGTTACAACTGCAAAATAAAAAGGGTTAGCTAGAAACATGGTTTTTTTAATCATTAAGCAATCATTTGACCATAATCTTCCATCATTTGCAAAGCATTGGTGATGTCCTTGGTTTAAACATGAGATTGAGAAACTCATTTGGGACATGATCTCAACATTGAAATTTGAATATGAGGTGGTTAATGCCCATTTTAGAAAGCTTATATACTCCATATATGTGAGTACATAAATAAATTCATATGATTGAGGGTGCTTTCAAAAAATTTCTCAAAAAGCCTGGTGGTGGTGTTAATGACCTCATTGTGGACAATGTCCCGGCAATTTCAAAAGAAGATCCATGGCAAGACATCATGCATGTTGAAACTGGTACAATAGATTGCTAGTTATATTGGTTGTTATTTTCTGTTACAACTAATTGGTTGTTTTTCCTGTTACAACTAAGTGTTTGTTATTTATGTTACAACCAATTGGTTGTTATTTCTATTACAATTGATCTATCCACTTGTGCAAGCCATCTCTTGTATATAAAGCTAGCTTGGGTGATTAGCAAGAGAGGTATCATTTTTGTACTGAGATATCTAATAGATAACAAGATAGAAAGCTCTGAGTGTTTGAGTGATTTGTAATCTGAAATAGATTTTGTACATTGTTAATTTCATAATGGATTATTAGCATCACCAATGACTGCATGTAGATTTCCACATCGGGAATTGAACCAGTATAAATCTTGTGTTCTTAAACTACTTTTCTTTTCATGTGGTCTAGTTTCTGTGATTTAAATTGCACAACTTACCAAAGGTTTTCTTGTCTTTTAAATTGGCTTAAATCATAAGAATTGGTATCAGAGCTGGTTCGAGGCTGGGAGTTCTTGATCAGAAAGTTCTTGATTAATCTAGTGCCAGGTGAATGGGAAGTATGAAGTTTGAATTGCAAGCCTTTGATGGGACTGGAGATTTTAGTTCTTGGAGGAAGAGGGATGAAGGCTTTGCTGGTTCAACAAACTCTAGAAAGCTCTTCAATATCCAAACACCCTACCTGTTACCACAACAGAACTCAAAAATAGTGAACTTTAGGAAAATGCCTATTCAATGATTATTTTGTATCTAGCAGACAACGTGCTCAGACAAATTGATATAGAAGAGACTGCGTACAAGTCCTGGAACAAACTTGAAGAAATCTACCTTACCAAGTCTTTGACAAACAGAATTCTGCTAAGGAAAGGTTTTTTGGGTTTAAGATGGACACAGAAAAAGACCTGGAATAGAACCTGGATGATTTCAACATGATAGCCATTACTATGGCATATATATTGATGACGAAAATATTGGAGTTGAGAGTCAAGAAATTATTCTACTCAACTCTTTGCCTGATTCGTACAGAGAAGTAAAGGCTGCCATTAAGTTTGGTAGAAAATCAATTACCCTGGATGAAGTGACTCCACCACTTCGATCATGGGACTTGGAGATGAAACCAGACGTGAAAAATGGTAAGAATGTAGAGAGTTTGAATGTCAGAGGCAGGTCAAAAGAAAGAAAACAGAAGGGTAAGGGCAAATCTCATTCAAAGTCGAGAAATGGCCAGAAAATTATCAGGTGCTATTTCTTTCATGAGGAAGGACATATTAGGAAACATTGCCCTAAAAGAAAATAACTGAACAAAGGCTCAGATGATGGAAATGGAAATATAGCAATTGCGAAAAGATGGATATGAGAGCGCCGATGTACTACTGGTTGCCACAAATAGTACAGAAAAGCAGTGGATTCTAGACTCTGGATGTTCTTTCCCCATGACTCCCAATCAAGATCAGTTTGATGAATACAAGCAGATTAATGGGGGACAGGTTCTTCTAGGGAACAACAAGGCATGCAAGGTGACTGTGATTGGCACAATCAGAGTAAGAATGCATGATGTCTGGTTATCATGAAGGGAATTAAATAAAATGGTCTCTACATATTGAAAGGTAGGACTGTGATAGGGCATTCAAATGCCACTATCAGAAATGAGCACAAATGACAGTTTTGGCACCAAAGGCTGGGTCATGTGAGTGAGAGAGGACCTCAGTGGAGAAACAAGTCTTGTTGTGTGGTGACAAACTTTGAAGATGGAATTCTGTGAGCATTTCATATGTGGTAAGGCCACAAGGCTGAAGTTCAGTAAGGCAATTCACACAACTAAAGACATACTGAACTATGTTCATTCAGATTTATGGGGACCATCAAGGCATCAATCTCTTGGAGGTGGGAGATACTTTATATTCATTATTAATGACTACTCTAGAAAGGTTTGGTTATACATTTTGAAATCCAAGGATGAATCTTTTCAGAAGTTTAAATATTGGAAGAAAATGGTTGAAGTCCAAACTGGTATAAAGGTCAAGAACTTGAGAACAGATAACGGATGGGAATTCTTGAAGGAAGAATTTGAGATTTTTTGTGAAAGGGGAGGATTGAGTAGACACACCACAGTAAGAGAGATACCATAACAAAATGGTCTTACTGAAAGAATGAACAAGACACTCCTGGAAAGAGTTAGATGCATGCTGTCAAATGCAAATCTGCCAAAGAAATTTTGGGCAGGAGCTGTGAACACTGCAACATAACTGATAAACAGAAGTCCCTTTGCTGCTATAGGATACAAGACACCAGAAGAGATGGGGTCTGGAGCTCCACCAAAATATGACAATCTCAGGGTGTTTGGATGTGTACCCTATGCACATTTAAAACAAGGGAAGTTACAACCTAGGGCCAAGAAGCGCATGTTTACTGGCTATCCAACTGGTGTGAAAGGATATAAACTGGGGTATTCTGATGGAACTAGTCCAAAAAGTATTATAATCCGGGATGTAACATTCAAAGAAGATGAATATACACGAGGAAAGATGGTACAAAATCTGAGAGCATGGAAAGGCAACAGATTACTCAAATTGAGGTGAGGCTACTAATACCGTCAACCCAAGAAAATGAGTATCATACTGAATAACTAGAAGAAGAAAATCAGGTCTATCACCCTCCAGTGTAGAAGGATATACTTCAGAATTACTAGTTGAGAGGGGATAGAAAGAGAAGGGACATAAGACCACCTGACATGTATGGATTTGCTGAGATTCTCTCTTATGGCCTTACAGTAGCTAAAAAAATGTAGATAATTCTGAACCTATAAACTATAAAGAAGCTCTAAGGGATGAGGATAGTTCCAAATGGATTATGGCTATGAATGAAGAGATGGATAGTCTTCAAAAGAATCAAACCAGGTGACGTAAATGACGTTAAATGGGAGCAAGAAAAGATAATTCTCTCTCTAAACTCTCTCAAATCTTTATATCATCAAATGGAAGAATGCCTCAAATGAGGCTACAAAAGAGTAATTATAGGAGGGAGGTTGCTTGGAATCTAAGCTAAGAATCTAATTACAATTAACTCCTTAGGTGCCAAGTTGCCTTTGATCCTCTAAATACTAACCAAAAGGAAAAATACAATGAATACTAAAAATAGAAAAAATACAAAAAATAACGAAAAGACCCTTCTTCACATCACTCTCCCCCTTGAAAGAGTTCATCATCGAATTCAGAGGGGAAGGCCTTTAGTGTCAGCATCGATGATAGTAGTGAGAGTTGGCTGGGGTGGGATTTGCGGTGCCTCCTCAAGATACTCAGGATCGCCCAAAGCTAGGAGAGCGCACCTGTGACGAAGGGAACAACATGAGGCTTTATGAACAATCACCCCATAGTTGTAGCATTTGAATGTGATAGGATGAGTGGGTGCTGGAGGAAGAACCATGGGAGTAGGATTAGCCAATAGGAGGAGCAGAAGTCACTGGTGCTGGAGGAGCTATCATGAAGTGGCCACGGGGAGAAGGACCAGACTGATGAAACGACTCAACTTTAGTGGCATACTCCACTGCTTTAGCAAATGAGGTGACATCACATAAAGTGAGATCATGCTGGACATAGCTCTGAAGGCCGTGAATATACTGATTGATCCTCTATTCCTCGCTCTCACCGAGGCGGGCACGAGTACAAAGAATCTGGAAGGTTGTGTAGTCCAAAATTGTGGTGTCCTACCGAAGATACTGAACTCGCAAGAATAGATAACGCTCGTAAATGGAGGGGACAATCTATCATCAACTGGTCACGAAGCTCTGCCCAAGTCTATATAAGAGGTTGACCCTCAAGAACACGACGCTATACCAAGTCATTCCACCAAACACTTGCGTAGCCCTGAAATTTAGTGGCCCCTAGTAAAACACATCGGCGACCCTTCAGTCGCTTGTATTCAAATATCTTCTCCATGGCGGCAAGCGAGTCAACAACAGCATCCGGCTGTAGGTGGTCATCAAACATCGAAATATCGACCCGAATGTCACCCTGCATGCTCCTCGAGAGTAACTGAAGTGTCAACTGTGTAATGGAATCCCCACTCTTTAGGGCTAGGGCATCTTCATCGAGATCATCATCACCTGACGGAGGCTCAGGAAGTAGGGCTCACTGTGGATGTCTCTAGGGCAATGGACGAGGAAGATCAGGAATTGGTGGTGGTAATGGGTTGGGGGTGGAGATGTATGAGGTAAAATGGTGTCTCGTGGTGGTGAAGAAGGGGGAGCTGGAACTAACAGCTAGCGGTAGGGGCAGTGGTTCATTTGATGTCCTTTTTGATAACACAAAAAATAATGGCGCTCAGAGAGAGGTATATATGGACTAGGCCTAATGAGTCAAAAGGAGAAACATCAGTGCGCCACTCCATAGGAGGAGGTGGATCAAACTCTGGAGCGGAGTGGGGTCGGGGTGAAGGGGGACCATCATGTGGGGGTAAGGTAATCCATTCCCGTACCCGCTTATGAGAATCAACGGGTGCGAAATGAACATAACGGGTATCCCACGGAGGATGATGATGAGGTACATGGGGAGGGTGCCCGGGTGGTGGAGAGGTGTGTATAATAGGCGGGGGTGAAAGCGTGGAGAAAGTGGAATTGAGTGGGTAGGGATGTGTTGTAACAAATGGAGTGGGGGTATGGAGGAAATATGGGTCGGTTCGAGGTGTTTTTGGAGATGGTGGCGAGGGTAAATGGATATAGAAGGCAAGGGGTAGTCATCTGGAGGCGAAGTGGAGTAATTGGGTGGATGTGGTGGTGGGGAGTGGGGGGAAACTAGAATACGGAGTGGAGGAAGGTGTGGTGAGGGTACATGGCCTTGTGGTGAAGATTTGGGTGGTGGATGGGGGATATATAGGAGGTGGTGGTGAATTTTGGACGGTGAAATTATGGAGGTAGGAGGGTTGAAATTCTAGGGTTTAGTGTTCGAGATTTGGGTTAAATGGCATGTAGGATTCATTTGACAATGGACTTGATACATTTGTTTGCGGATGAATTGAAGTTGAAACCTTTGTATGTCGGATATCACGAATCATCTCGGCTATTGTTGAAGAGTATGTTCCAATCATGGGGGGAGCCATTTGAATGCAAATTGGAGAAGACATGATCAGAAGAGTATCGGAATGAATTGAGGCTGGTGGGAGACCCTCGGTAGGCTCGCCTGTCTCTCGATTGGATAGCCTGCTGGCAACGGAGGCATCCAGGGTCACCGGTGGCTGGAACGGACCCAATCGGCCTTGGACCTAGACTGATCGACCTCGAAGATGATAACCCATGGTAGGGGGCTATTGTATGGTGATTTGGGGTTGGGTTAGGGTTAGATCGAGAGGGTATTGGGGCTGAATTGGTGCGGTGTGAGTTTTCAAATGGGGATGAGGTTGCTTCGGCAGTCCGATTTGGTCTAGGGATTTTTTTTGGAATTTCAGCCAGTGGGCTATGGTGGTGGGGCACCATCCTTAGTGATGGTGCTTTCTTGAACATGTATGGGGTTAGGATTTTTTTGGGGTAAAGGTGTACAATGGGTTGATTTGTGAGAATTAGGGTTAGGGTTTTTAGATGTTACCGGGGCGGTGTGAGGGAATTTCGTGGTGGTTTCCGACAGAGAACCTCAGGCGTAGATCGCATCTACTCGGGCCGTCAATCTGTTGATGGCCTCCAAGATTTGATTGAAAGGGTTTTCGTCGGAGGTGTTCATCCTTTCTTGAACTCACTTTGACGTTGTTTACGAGTTTTTATTTTACAACAACAACCGGTGGAACGACTACGTTCTGATACCAATTGACGTAAATGATGTCAAATGGGAGCGAGAAAAGATAATTTTCTCTCTAAACTTTCTCAAATATTTATATCATCAAATGGAATAATGCCTCAAATGAGGCTACAAAAGAGTATTTATAGGAGGGAGGTTGCTTGGACTATAAGCTAAGAATCTAATTACAATAAATCGCTTAAGTGCCAAGTAGCCTTCCATCCTCTAAATACTAAGCAAAAGGAAAAATACAATGAATACTCAAAATAGAAGAAATATTAAAAATGATAAAAAGGCCCTTATTCACATCACTTGGATTTTGGTGGATAAACCATAAGGTCAAAAATGGTTGGCTGTAAATGGATTTACAAAAGAAAGGAAAGAATACCTAGAGTAGAAAAGGCTAAATATAAGGCAAGTTTAGTGGAAAAGGGATGCACACAAAGATAAGGGATAGATTTTAATGAAACCTATTCCCCAGTGGTGAGACACAGAACAATCTGAGTGTTACTGGCTTTAATGACACAGTTTAACGTGGAACTAAAACAACTAGATGTTATAAGTGCTTTTCTACATGGAAATCTTGAAAAAGATATCTACATTAGTCAACCTGAATGTTTTTGTATCTAAGGGAAATCAAGAGAAAGTGTGTTTGTTGCAAAAGTCTATATATGTCCTAAAATAGTCACCCAAGCAATGGTATCTCAGATTTGATGAGTTTATGTTAAAGACAAATTTCTCTAGAAGCTCATATGATAACTGCGTATACTTCAAATGGACAGATGGGAAGACATGACTCTTTCTGCTATTATACGTTGATGATATGCTAATAACATCATTTGACAAGGAGGAAATTCAGAAGCTGAAAATTCAAGTGAGCGTTAAGTTTGAAATGAAAGATCTAGGGGTTGTAAGAAAGATAATTAGAATGAAGATTGTGATTGACTGAACAAAGAGCATGTTCATCTCTCAAGGTAACTACATCAAAAAGGTGCTAGAAAGGTTCTCAATGGACTTGGCAAAGCCTGTGTCAACTCCATTAGCAAAACATTTCAAGTTATCTTCAAATGAGAGGCAAGACATGGTGAATGTGCCCTATGAAAGTGTGGTGGGGAGTTCAATGTACTTACCATACTTGGCCCATGCAGTTAGTGTTGTGAGAAGATTCATGGCAAATCCAGGAAGGCCACAGCGGGATGTAGTAAAATGGGTGTTGAGGTATTTAAAACGAACTGCAGACTATGGATTGTCTTATAGCAGGAGTGAGGATGCACGAAGAGGGCTTGTTGGTTGTTGTGATTAGGATTATTCAGGAAATGCGTTCACTTTATTTAGAAATACTGTTAGCTGGAAGGCTTCACTACAACCTGTGGTAGCATTATCAACTACTGAGGTTGAGTATTTGACAATTACAGAGGCTACCAAGGAAACTTTATTGTTGAAAGAGATGGTAGATGAATTGGGTATTAAGTAGGAATAACTTGTGATTTTTTTAATAGTCAAAGTGTTATATACTTGACTAAAAATTAAAGGTTTCATGAGAAGACAAAGCACGTAGAGATTAAGCTACACTTTTTGAGAGACGTAGTGTCAAGTGGGAAGATAAAAGTTGAAAGAATCCACACTTGATGACAATCCTACTGACATCATCACCAGATCGGAATCTGCTATTAAGTTTTCAAAGTGTCTTGACCTTAATGGGAGTTACTGATGACATCTGGTGATGCTAATGGACATCCTCCATTCTGATTACCAATGTAGAGATTTCTTGAAGCTCGTACAATAAATTGGTAGTTATATTAATTGTTATTTTCTGTTAAAACTAATTGGTGGTTTTTTCCGTTACAACTAATTGGTTGTTATTTATGTTAAAACTAATTGGTTATTATTTTTGTTACAACTGATATATCCACTTGTGCCAGCCTTGTATATAAAGCTACCTTGGGTCATCATCTAGAGAGGTGTCATTTTTATACTGAGAGATAACAAGATAAAAAACTCTGGGTGTTTGAGTGATTTGTAATCTGAAACAGATCTGGTACTGACGTAAGTGAGTGTTAAATGGGAAATAAGAAGAAGAAAACTCTCATCTCAACTCTCTCTATTGAATCTCAAAAGGGTAGAATGCCTCAAATGAGGCTACAAAAGAGGTATTTATAGGTGGAAATCACTTGGGCTCCAATGAATGATTCTAATTACAATTATACCCTTATTAGACTTTATTACTTACTCTTATGAAACCAAGCAAACAACAAATAAAAGAAAACACATCCAAATAAGGAAAATAAAAAAAAAATCCCACAGATGCCTAAAAATGACAAAAGCATCCTCTCCTTCATATCATTTTCCCCGTCTTCAAAAAGCTCGTCCTAAGCGTAGGAGATGAACTGTAAGAAAGCAAGGCAACCAACAAAGATCTCCCCCACTATAAAGAAGATCCATCCTCAGAAACGTCCCACATACTGACTTTCGAAAGGTCCACGGAGTATAGGCATAAAAACCAACCCCGATCGGTCCAAAAAAGCTCGTTCTTGGAGTCCCATGATGAACCTCCTCAATGCTAAGCCGCGAAAAACTTTCTCCGAGCGCATGTCACATGTCACCAAAAATGGGTCCACATACCCACCAACAAATACATCACCCATAATCCCCACCTCAATCTTAAGAGAGATAATCGTCGATCCAACCCCATCAAAATCATCATCCTCATGCCCAAATATTGGGAAGAAATCTACCAAATCAAATGTTTCTAGCTCGCAAAAGTGCATTCGAGTCACCAACCATCCTCGACAAAAATGCCAAAATAAATCCCCTATACATAACCCAATGTCGTCTTTTTTAATGTTTCTTGCAATCAACTGTGACACCCCGCCTAATTAAATACCGGGCGATCACTCCTTTATTAAATTAAAATCAAGGTGAACAGTTGGTTCATTCTTAGCATCACTGTCGTAAAAATAACTATTCCAATTTAAACACCCTAATTAATTAAGCTAAGTGTCAAAACCATTTTTTAAACATTAATTTCCAAATTTTATTTTGAAAACAAAGATTTAATTATTTACAACAATTCAATATTTAAAGAATCACACCACAATAATCCTAAAACATATAATTCAAATAATTTAAACATTCAACAACTAAATCCCAACATTAAAACTTAAAGTAAAACATCCAAACAATAATAAATCCCAAAGTGACAATATTAGAAATATCTGAATCACAATGTCCAAATAAACAACTGAATAATGGAAAGGGCGACACATGCCCCACTAAATGAATGTGCTAGGAGTGGAGTCAAATAAATGAAGTCGTCTAAGCAAGAGGCCTGCAACTCCCACCTAAGCTGCAGCAAGTTCCTTCCAAAGGATCTTATGCAAGACCCCCCTGTGGCTGGGCACCTGTAATATATACATATATATATAAGAGAGAGAGAGAAATAGAAACGGGTCAGAGCCCGATAGTGTTGATGATTTAAAATTTGTTTAGCAAGTAATTAAAATATTTACAGGCCAATGCAACAACATATTAGTGCGGCACTTTATTGAGAATTTCTCACCTCTCTTCTAATGTTCACGCCTATCGCACTAACCTCCCCAATGGTTTAACTTATCTTAGGTTACTCGTAAGATTCAAAATCGAAGAATATAATTGTTTAAGAAAATAACTTCATTTGATCACAAAGTTCTCATTTAAACCTTATTTACTAATAAAGTTTCCCAGTGTTCCATTATACTTTTCCAAAACAAGTATTTCCAATTTGAGTCATTATACATGTCTTACTTACCATAACACAGTAGTCAGTTTTTTAAATTTCAGAATTTCATATATATATATATTAAATACTCGTATAATATATATATTCTAACAGCACTCCACATAAAAATTATGGTGCGTGCATACTCTGCTATCCAATCCCCGTATCTCTCGTACTAAGGGAAATACAAGTTCGGAAACACTCTCGAACTGTATTAACACATACACAACAATTTTGAGGCGAAGCATAGTTTCCAAGTCCAAGATGTCAGTACATACCCTCACGTCTCTTAGGACCGTCCGACTATCGATCCGATAGCCCGTACCTAGGATTCCTATCTTCTAGGGTACGAGTTAATATCCCCCATGAAGGCCCATTCGAGATAAGACTGTCCCAGCGCGGTAACCTCAGGGATAGCAACTAGCGCGGGCATGATTTTTACATGTATATAATATATGCATACACACAGTCATATAAATATACTACTTTTATCATATTAATTTAGGTTCATCTCATAACCCATAATCGCAACATTTATTCTGATTTTCCCATTATTAGTTATCACGTATAACGGTTCGTTTCTAACTTTAATTCGAGGGATTTTTCCAACTCATTACGTAATACTCATGGACTCCATCCTCTCAAGTGGAAAAATTCAGTAGGTATTCATTTATGTTCCAACGTTACTATCTTACGCGTCTCTCCCTTTAATACACAATTTCCTCGTCCCTTATATGTAAGTATCCCAAAAATACAACTCTCGTCTTACATTAAAAATCCCAAAATTATTTATATATCCTACTGGTCTTCTTTATCTCCCAAAACATTTTAATAAGGGTGCCCAAGAATTATTTCTCATGAAATTGAATTCGACTAATTTAAAAAGGAAATTATGAGTCTGCCTGGAGGGGTCGATCGATCGAGGTCTGGGGCTCGATCGATCGAACCTTTGATCGATCGAAGATCTTGGCTCGATCGATCGATCAAGCAGGTATGGCGAATTCTGCAGTTATCAGTTACGGGATTTCTCACATAACTCCATCCAAATTCAAACTTTTCATTCCCAATCGTCCAGAAATTTGTACTACTAATAGTATAAATCCATTCCATACATCTTTTACGTAAAAGCATGCAAATTTCCATTAATAATCATGGATTAACAGGCCAAAATTCATGTAAATCTCAAGAACCCTAGAATTCTCTTTAACATGGTTCTAATCAGTCCTTTTATTTCCAGAATTTTCTTCTTCTAAAACGTCAAAATTTCGTGGTTTAATTCTCTACATGTTAAGGGGTTTCCAGATTAACATTCAAGTCATTACTACATGCGATTTCCTATCTCAAATTTGATCCTAATCATCCCTAGACTAACATGAGTGATGCATTAACGAAAATAAGCAAGATAAACACTTGACTGGGATTTTCGACGTCCTGGTTTGATGACGAATTTGGTGTGGTTGCGTTTCCCGTCGCGCGATCTACGCGTTGGTGGTGGTGGCGGTGCAAACAGATGGATTTTGGGCGTTGGATTGCTTTGAAAGCTCTCTCCTTCCCTCTCCTATGGCCGTCACTTGTCTTTGGTTGTTTTAACCCTAGAAGGCAACCTTAGACATCTGATATATCCCTTGAAATTTCGTGGGTTTAATTACCCAAAAATGCAAAATGTCCAAAATGCCCTCCCGGGGTACTAATTAAGCCTAAAAACGCTCCGAGATCCAAACTAAACCCCCGGGTACACTTTTCTGACTATCTCGACCCTTCCGGACACTTTGGCGCACCCAAAATGACCATACGAGTGACTTATAATATATTCACTTTTATTCATCAATATTTAGTCCCGACGCGACACGGGCGCGTCCTGACTCAAATTTCCAAAATTATCATTTTATTCACTCGTGACATTTAATATAACCAATATTATATATTACTTTGCTCATTAGTAATATTTAACAAATTTCCCATAATTACTAACTCTCATCACGTTAATAATTATAACATAATTAATTTCCGGATTTATATTAAATAATTAATTCACATTAAATTTAATAAATTCCCAAATTAATATAGCATAAAAATACAGGGTATTACATCAACTAGCTTGGGAGGGGATCTTTTATCGTTGATTTGACCCAATTGAGTGCGTGACTGAGGGAGAATGATTGGGTGGAGAAACCAATCTTGGTCTTGCCGCCAGTATTTTGGATTGAGACTCAAGAGTTAATTGGGGCCGGATTTAGGGTTTGTACTAACAAAGAGGTGGGTTGGAGGATACGGGGTGGTGGAAGGTGAGATGATGGTGGTTGGTGATCCAATAAGTATGGATCGGGTGGTAGTGGAGGCACCTTGTTTGGTGGGAGGCTAGGGTTTACAAGTTGGTGATTGGATTAGGAAATGGGTGGTGAAACGCTAGAATTGGATTGTCTTGGATCTTGGATGGAAGATTTGTGAAATTGGATTGGAGCTTGGGGCAAAAAGGGCAATTTAGGGTTGAAGAAGTGGGTGGGGTTGGTCAGAGATGAATAAGGGTGAGGCGCGCATCTCGGGAGGAGGGCAGGACTACCGTGAGTCGCAAGTGGGGCTGGATGGGAAATCCGCCCACCGTCGGGGCTGTTTGGGTGGATTACAGTGGTCCCGGGAGGATTCCGACCGCCAGTATGTGCGTCGGGAAATTTTTCGGTGGAGGTGCCACCGTCGGTTTCATCTCTAGCCACCACGGGATTGGTGGATATGGGGTTTGGGATGTGATTGGGTAATTATTATTATTTTTTTTTTTGGGGGGGGGGGGGGGGGGTAAAAGGGTGGAATGAGCGGAATTGGAGGTGTGGGGATTAGGGTTTTAAGCGACAGTGGGGGCGGAGTGAGGCCGGCTCGTGGATGCGTCTAATGGGGGAAGGCGTGCATCGAGAGCATCCAATCGTTCCATGAGGTGGTTCAAAATCTCCTCAAATCGATCGATGTGTGATTCCATGGAGGCAAACCTCTTCTTAGATTCCATTTGCCGTTATGTACAATTTTTTTATGTTTTTACAACAACAATGGGTGGAGCAACGAAGCTCTGATACCAGTTGACGTAAATGAGCATAAAATGAGAAATAAGAAGAATAAAACTCTCCTCTCAACTCTTTCTATTAAATCTCAAAATGGCAGAATACTTCAAATGAGGCTATAAAAGGGGTATTTATAAGTGGAAATAACTTGATCTCCAAGAAATCATTCTAATTACAATTATGCCCTTATTAAACTTTATTACTTCCTCCTATAATATCAAGAAAACATCAACTAAAAAAAATTACATCCACATAAGGAAAATTAAAATAAAATGCCACAAATGCCTGAAAATGACGAAAGCATTCTCTCCTTCACATTATGGATATTGTTGATTTCATAATGGATTGTTAACATCACTAGCGATTAGACGTAGATTCCCACATAGGGAATCGAACCAATATAAATCTTGTGTTCTTATATTACTTTTCTTTTCTAAGGTTTAGTTTCTGTGATTTAAACTGCATAGCTTACCAAAGGTTTTCTTGTCTTTTGAATTGGCTCAAATCATAACAATGCATAAGGGTAGAGTGTGCATACAGGAAAAAATAACAATTTTAAGCTCAGTGGCATTAGGACTTGCTTTAATCATTTATTTATTAAAATCACTATCTAGCCAAGGGATTTTTTAATGAAAAAGGATCATTGTTGGAACCAACATGTTGACCATAATATAAATTCCAAATGAAGTGCACAACAGGATTTTGAAAGTGGTATCAGTAAGTGCAATACTAGAAGATTTGTGCTGCACTAATTTATATTTACTTGTGTGAAAAGCCATATTAGAATTTTGACATTTAATATATGAATATGAGTAATGATTCCAATTTTTCCTTACAAACTTAATTGAAATAAAACTACACATGGAAAGATCTTAAATATCCAAAGTCTTTGCTATTCTGAAACAGCAGAGTATTACATATGCTTGAGAGTTGACCAGGGGAAACCATGCCTCCACTAAAAATTTGTGCAAGTACTCTCACTATCATTTTAACATTCTCACTCATCCTTTAACTTGTATAAATTAAGATCTTTTTAAATGTAGCTATAAATCTTGCTGTAAATTCAATATTTATTCAAACTTGAGTGAACAATAATTATTGCCTCAATGTAAATGATGACTAACCCCATTGACTATGTATCTTTATTCCAATTTAGGTGAGTTTTGTTTGCTTTCCTTTTATTTTTCTTAATAGAGATATTTTAGGATGTGAATCAAGAATTTTGAGGATATTTTCATCATTTTAGGATTTTTTAGTATTTTTGTTATTTTCTTTACTGTCTTTATTTGGTTGTATTCTTTTATGTAGATAGTTGCTTAGTATCTAGGGAAGGAAGTGGCAAAGGCTAATAGGGGTATACTTGTAATTAGATCTTTAACTTGGAGCCTAACCTACCTTCCACCTATAAATACCCCATTTGTAGCCTCATTTGAGGTATTTTATGGAGAGTTAATACGAGATATATCTTCATCTTATTTCCCATTTGACATCATTTACGTCAATTGGTATCAGAGCCTCCTTGGTTCTATCCGTTGTTGTTGTTGTAAAAAAACAAAAAAATCATAAACAACGACAAATGGGTTTTAAGATGAGATATGCTCCCGTGGAAACTCGTGATGATCGATTCGTGGGGGTCTTGGACCACCTCTTGACGCGATTTGAGGATATTGAGGCTTGCCTCCCTTCCACCACCACCCAAAACCCTAATCCTAGCTCAAGAAACTCTAACCCTAGCCATGCAAAACATCTCTACCCATGCTTTTGCAACCCATTCCACGCCCCTTCCCCCAAAAAACAACCCCACCAAACCCTAATGACCAAACCGCTACACCGGTAGCGGCGGTAGGCAACCGCCATGGCCATTTTTAGCCTCATTTGAGGTATTCTATATGTTGGAGAGTTAATATGTGATATATCTTCATCTTATTTCCCATTTGGCATCATTTACGTCAATTGGTATCATATTCTCCTTGGTTCTATTCGTTGTTGTTGTAAAAGAACAAAAAATCATTAACAACGACAAATGGGTTTTAAGAGGATATATGCTCCCGTGGAAACTCGTTATGATCGATTCGTGGGGACCACATCTTGACGCGATTTGAGGATATTGAGGCTCGCCTCCCTCCACCACCACCCCTAACCCTAACCCTAGATCAAGAAACTCCAACCCTAGCCACCCAAAACACCTCTACCCATGCTTTCGCAACCCATTCCATGCCCCTTCCCCCAAAAATATCAACCCCAACAAACCCTAATGACCAAACTGTTACACCGGTAGCAGCGACAGGAAATCGCCATGGCCAGCCACCATCGACCCACCCCGACGACGCATGTCCTCTATTTTCAACCATGTTCAACAAAGGGAAGCCCTCATCCTAGACCCCTCGTTGCCGCCATGTGGCCGGACCACCCCACGATGGCTGAAAATCTTCGGACAAGCACACAAACTAACAACGGCTGTGATCATCCCTCGACTGCCACAAATGGGCCAGACCACCTGTCTGCCACCAATGCCGTACAAAATTCGCCAGAAAATAGGGGCGAAATACTGGCCAGACCTACCAAAATAGTCGTCGAGGTTATCAAGACCGACCATCAACAGTTATCCTCGGATCAACATCGAAATCCGTTTAGTCCTCTTGGAGGTGCCACCAAACAGCCTCCGAACAAGCCCGATCCAGTGGAGAAAACCCTAGGGTTTTGACCCAAATCCCTCATATGCTAGCCCATCTACCCTCTTCCCTAGGTGGAACCCTCCAACAAATTCAAGAACTAGGGTTTGTCCTCCAAAACTTGGTTTTTGACTCAGGTGGAAGCTATTTTTTATGATTGACATGAGAGGCAAGAGGAAAAATGATGAAGATTGAAGCAAGAATTGAAGGATGTCATGTTCCTTCAAATTTTCAAAAAATTACTTTTGACCCCATAAAATTTTGTCACTCTTCTACACATTTTGGGAGCCTTTCAAACGATTCTCCAACTTTCAAAGCTCGAGGACGAGCTTTTTCAAAGACGGGGAGAATAATGTGAATCAAGAATCTTAAGGATATTTTAATCATTTTTAGGATTTTATAGTATTTTTGTTATTTTTTTATTGTCTTTATTTGGTCGTATTTTCTTTTAGTAAATAGTTGCTTGATATTTAGGGAATGAAGCAGCAAAGGCTAATAGGGGTATACTTGTAATTAGATCTTTAGCATAGAGCCTAAGCGACCTTCCACCTATATATATTCCCTTTGTAGCCTTATTTCAGGTATTCTATATTTTGGAGAGTTTATGGAAGAGAGTTGAGATTTGAGATATCTTCATCTTATTTCCCATTTGACGTCATTTACATCAAATATTTTAGGTAACTGAAAATATTTTTGAAGAGCCTTTATGTAATATCCGTGCCCGAGATTTTACTCAGTTGCCTTGAGATTTGATCATTTAATATATGGACTATTTATCTACACTCAATTGTTCTCATGGCCTTAGTAACATTTATCAGGAGTTGTTGGGAGAAATTGGAAATTTGAGGAATTTTGTGGTTCAAATGAAACAAGGCTCGTTCGAAGGAGAAGTCCATCGCGTTAGAAGTGGGTTTCTAACGAGGATCTAACAAACTATTTCTTACATAAGTTTTCACTCTCGTGATAAGGTCGTTCGATGGGTGATCGAACGAGATCCTAATCTCATTCGAACGACCTGCCCATAAATCGATCAAATCTATTTGTCTTGGTGTGTTGTTGCATTTTTACTGTTGAATGGATGACGTGTCAACATCTGGTGGCCTTGATAAGCAAAAATGTGTTTGATGTGTTATGGTGGAGTTTTAAAATGATTTAAGTGGGACTATAAGAGGAGAGTGTGGTTTCCCTCACCATTTCCAGCATATCTCTCTCTCTCTAAGTTCCTTACACCCGTCTTTTTCCCCTCCAACCATTTTTCCCCCATAACCAAACCTTGCTACCACTGCCAACCCATAACTTACACCATTTTCAAGCACTTCCTACCATCTTCTATCTTGTTTGAAGGAAGAAAGTGCTGGAGCAAAGCTTGTAGAGAAAAAATTTAGAGCTTTGAAGAGATTTTTGGAGTCTTGGAGCATAGGAGTTTTTAGGAGCTTTCAAGCACTCCTTTTGTGTTTCTCCTCCTCTAATCCAAGGTAGGGTTTTCCTTTTCCAAGTTTTCAAGGTTTTCTAGCTATAAAATATCTAGGGTGAATGCTAGATAATTTTAATGCCTTAAATGATGATATTTGATGAAAATATTGTTGTCTAGTAAAAATGGATTTTGTAACCAAAGGAAACCCTAGAAGGGTCCTTTTACAAAAATATGGCATTTTACCTTTAAAATGGAAGAAAGCATGTGAAAAATACAAACTCGTGATTATAATTTATCTAAGGGCATTTTGAGATATTTCTAGGCTTGAAATCCTCTTTCACACATGTAGAGTCATGTAGTATGATAAATGATGATATCTTAGACTTATTAGAACATGTTATAATGGGTTTGATGAAGAGATGAATAAATGTAGAAAAATAGCCCTAAAATGTGTTAAATATTATTAATGAGTAAAAATAATATTTGGGGTCACATATGAAGATAAGGTAAAGTTATGGACATTTGGTTTAAAATTGTTTTGAATGCTGAATGTATTTTATGTGGCAAAACATAAAATGATAACTGATTTTTGACATAAAATCATAAAAAGGATGTTTGAAAGAGAAAAGTTAAGTTTTAGTGCGAAATTGATATGAAGTATGTTTTTCACAAAGCTATGACAAAATGGTACAAAAGGGTAATTTTGGCAAACTTGAGGGACCTAGTGGCTGGGTTCCTCTTAAGACCTTGTCGGTTGGTTTTGGTGAAAATGAATAAAGTGAATAAATGGAACATTGACAAAATGAACAAATGGGTTAAACCGTCGAATGAGAAAAACGGTAAAAAGGTGCAATAATGTGGACATTAGATAAATGTTAACACACATTAAAATTGGACTCGGATGACACCGGGATAATTAATGAGGGCCCAGAGCCCTGGGATGAAAGACCCAAAATCACTGGCCAAAACACATGGTAGCATAGCCGGTGCTGTGGAGCCCGTTAAAGTATGCAGATATTGGACGACTCCGAGAAAAGATAATGAAAAGGTAATTATATAGTTTGTACTTGTAATTTAAGTAAATCAACCTAATGAAATGAGACTAAAGGTTAAAATGTGAATAATTAGTCTCTAGACTCGGTAAAGGGTGGTGAAAATTGTTAAGTGTGTGTGTGTTAACACATAACTCGGGTGCATTGCATAGTAGTCGCATGAATATGAGCTAAATTGTTAAACGTTTTTGAAATTTGTTAAAATATACATGATATGTATAGTTTATTCGTAGAACAAATATAGCTTAGTATTATCCACCCTGTTGAGCGTTCACTCACCCCTGCTTTTTACGTTAAAAAACCCCACCCTAGGTACATCGAGTAGGAACGTTGAAAAGGATGCAAGTCAGCCCTGGAGGGCAAGCAACATCTCTAGAGGCTCTGTAATTTATTTTGAACATTGGAAATTTGGTATTTCAAACATTCGGTACTCTGAACAATTATTTGGGCCCTTGGCCATGGTTTTTAATAATACAGGTATAAATATGATGTATTTCCTATTTAATTAGTATTGTGGAATATTTTGGATTTTTATAAATAACTCTTGTAAATTGACTAATCACTTAAAGTGGCCACTTATTTTCTCAAGTTAAAATCGACAAACTTAGTCCTTAATTAATGGAGTTATTAAAGGATTTTTATTAAATAAAATAAAAATGGACTTTCCCCCTCCCCCTTTAACTCCTTGACTTGGTGCGGGTTGACCCAACGGTGACCTAAACCCGGTTCAGGGTATCAGAGCAATAGGATACTCGGGTGTGACGAAGTGTTTGAAGCTTTCTTAGTGTGTTTTCCTCTTATGTTTCTGCATAGTTAATGCTTTAGTTGTTGTTCAGTAAACAGCTTTCGTTATCGCTTTTTATACATATCATTATGTACTGAACCCACCATTCTGGGGTATATGCCTCCACGTCGTGACATAGCTAGTGGGTCAGGAACCAACAAGCTTCGACGCTTGGAGCAATCCGTACGCCAGCTGGACGAATCGTTTACACAGTAGTAGTGGGACAGCCGTTGTGCGACTGTTGAGAGAACCACCTCTGCTTCTATCCTTAAGGAGTTTAGGATGTTGCATCCGCCCACCTTTAACGGGGTAACTGGCCCCGATACGACCTAGTAGTGGCTCGACGAAGTCACCAGGGTGATGGAGATCCTTGACGTGCTAGATGGGCATGAGGTTAAGATCAGTACATTCCAGCTCATGGAATAAGCACAGCGTTGGTGGAGCGCCTAGTCAGCCAGCACCACCGAGACTATTGACTGGGGTAACTTCAGAGTTTCCTTCCTAGATAGGTACTTTTCCTCATGCATTCAAGGATGCCAAGAAGGACTTGTTCACCTAGTTGATATAGAGGAAGACCTTCGTGAATGAGTATCTGGTGGAGTTCAAGATTTTGTGTAAGTTTGTTTATACCGTGCAGAGGGATGAGACAAAGAAGACGAAGCTATTCATTAAGGGCCTCAATATAGGTATTCGATGGATTTTGACAGGTATGGATCTTCCTAATTTCAGGATTGCCGTGAACAAGTCTATTAGGTTGGATCTTGATACTAAGGATAGCAAGGCTATTTGAGAGAAGAAAAATGATCCTAACAAGTCCCATTCGAGTGGACACAGGATGACACACCCCAACCCAGTTACTTATAATTAAGTCTGAAAGTCAAAGTGAGTCAAACCATAATTAATTTAACCAAACCATAAACACGAGTTTTAAATTTTACAGTCATCATTGTAAAACCATATAACTGAAAGCCTTTTTACAACATCAGAGTAGTCATGTCCATAAATACTTTCTTGAAGGATAAGATAACTTAATTACATCATTTACATTTACACAAAATCATTGTTTCTCCCATTCCTGGCTAACCCAACCCGACCTCCTAGATTTGGCAGTGACATCGCGTTACCTGAAAAATGTGAACATAGGAACCGTGAGCAAAATAGCCCAGTGAATGCATCACTACTATGCTACTGCATGAATTTAAATGCAATAAATTATGTCCATATAATTATGTATTAACTTATCCAGCTCATTCATAATGAATGACCAGCTTTTCCGAATCACGATTCACATATCCTGTCTAAATAGACAATTCTCTCCCATTCCTGGTCGAGGAGTAACCCCTTGTCATTAATAGACAAATCTCCCCCATTTCGGGTCGGGGATTATCCTCCCATTTCGGTAAACCGAAATGAACAATTTCATATTCATTATATTCTGATCATATCAACGACATGATACAAATATCTCTTTCTAGTGAGTACACTCACCTTGAGTTGTCAACTACGTATTCACGTTTCCTTCGGGAGGAGGTGAACTGGGTTGATTAGACCTTACACCTGTCAATCCAACTAAATCATTACTGAATCTCAATCATAAGCATCATCCTAATATAATTATGTAACTTTACATGACTATACAACGACCATATAATTCCACTTAAGTCACATTCCATGAAACATGAGTAAAGACAAAACAATGGTGCACATATTGATAAAGTTATGAACATTCAACCATAGGAAATACCTCATAAGGAATTTATAACCAAAGTCAATTAAACATGAAATTATACTTCTCAATGTATATACACATGAAACATGTACTCAAAGTACCCTTTGTAAGGACGAAATACAAACATTCATTCAAAGGGTATCCAGTATGGCCTGAAATTATTGTCCTACATACTTAACCATCCTATATTCCTAAATTGTACAAATACATGGGTCCAACCTTATCAATATGAAAACATATATGAATATACTTTCCAATACAAGTGACGGTGTAATTTTTTAAGCTTCCTAGAGCAAGTTATGATCATTTCTTTACAACACAAGAAAGCTTCCCTACAAGCTCCTCTATTGTTCCTTCAACTTACAAGAATTTTCATAATTTTTCTACAGCATAAATTTCCATGATTTTCAAAATTTTTCTAGTATAAATACTTAATAGTACATAATTAAAGTTTCATAATTTTTTGACTTCATTTGCTATCTCAAAAGCTTGACTAAACTTAGGGCATACCGAAATCAAGTATACAAACAACAACTATGTACCAACTTAACAACACCATTACGGCCTAACCACAAGGAGATAAATTCTATTCTTCGGATATGGTATGAATATATGAGTCTACTTTCATATCCAGTTGGAATTTATCAATTCCACTAAGCACACAAAGAGATATGCAAGTTTGAATACAAGGGGTTTCAATACAAAACAATTTTAAGGGTTTCTACATTCAACTTAACATAAACTTGCATCTAACCATACATACATATAAATGGCTGAAACTTTTGTAAACGTATGATGATTTATATCCTATAAATCAATAATATAAGAAAAATAACAAGATTTGCAATTAGGATTACCTTCGGGACTTTTACGTAATTTCTACGGATTTTTCTACACTTTTTCTCCTTACTTTTCCTTCCTAAACTCCCTCATTATCTTTCCTCAAGGTAAAACCCTTTCATGGATGATTTTGGATGAAGGATAAGTCTATTTAATGGGTATAAGGTCGGCCAAGGCTGCCTCCCAAGCCAACCAATCAAATTAAACCATTTGGTTTAATAAAAGACAATTTACCACTTAAGGGAATTGACAGATTTGCCCCTTGTTCGTAAATTTGACCTAACTTGTTACTCGTACATCCGTTTGATGCACCGTTTGTTGTGTTACAACCCTAACTCACATGTCTAAAGCTATCTAGTTTTTATCTCAATTCAATTGTAATGTTATAAGGGTCAAAACTAGTCTCCAACAGGAACATTTCTATAAAAAACAACAAAATTTTGTGTTTGTAAATAATTCGACCTTTCATGATTTATGAAAGTAGGATTATAATAATAATGATAACTTAACATTAGATATACTAATAACACCTTATTAATATCACATAAGATAAGCATGCTTTAAATATAATTTATCATAATTATATCCGGGTTGTCACACAAGAAGTCCCGATGTAGGGCTTGAGGCTTCTTCATGAAGATGAAGGCCGCCATGGGGGTTGGTTCTCCATCAACCCAGTGCACTATCGATCAAGGCCCCATACACCCCATAGAGAGGACATGTTTCTCTTGTGGTTCCTCAGGTCATTTTAAAAGGGATTGCCCTCAACGGGTTTTAGGCAGTCAACAAGGCAGTAAGCATACTGCTAATTTCATGTGGGGAAGGAGTTCCAGTTATACATACCTTAATTAGTAGTAGCAGTTCTCTTCTAGTTATTAATAGCTCACGAGGCATAAAATGGATGGTTCATGTCCACGCCAGGGTCAAGGTAGCCATGGGCCGAGCCAGGTGCCCAACGGCCAGACTAGCAGGTTCAACCTTGGGCGAGCTTATGCCATATCACAGAACGCTTCACCTTTTAGTGATCCTTCTGTGATGAAAAGTATGATTCTTTTGTACATTACTTAGGTTAAGGCTTTGAATGATTCTAGGTCATCACATTCTTTTATATCGAGTTCCTTGACTTTTATCTTGGAACTAGAGGTAGACCAGTTTCGTCCTCCTATTTTCATTGGGCTTTTGGTGGATGGTAGTATAGTTCTAGATAGGGTCTACCATAGATGTGTGATCATGGCTGGAGATTTTGTTCTGGAGTATGATTTGATTCTTATGGACTTGAATGGGTTTAAGGTGATCCTTTTATGGATTGGCTTTCATTTTTCGAAGCTATCGTCAAATGACATTAACACAGTGTCCTAGTATCACTCCCAAACGGGTCTCTCCACTGCTTTAGCAACTAGAAGGGAATTGATTATCCTTGCAAGTTTTCTATAGTTCATGAGCAGAAATAATATTTTGGCTGGTTGAAGCCTAGTGTATTAGGATGAGTCAGATGGTATGGTTTTAGACTACCTAGTGGTGCGGGAGTTTCCCGACGTATTTTCAAATGATCTTCACGGGTTACCACCACATCGAGAGGTGGATTTCTCTATTAAAGGTGAATTAGGGCATCTTCCTTATTTCAACCTTGCCTCACAGAATGGATCTGGTAGACTTACAGGAGTTAAGGATTCAATCAATGGAGTTAACCAATTAGGGCTTCATTCACCCCAGTATGTCCCCGTGGGGCGCCCTTTTCCTCTTTGCTAAGAGAAAGGACAATATCCTGATATCTTATATTGATTATAGATACTTGAACATGGTGACGGTGAATAACAAGCACCCCATGCCTTATATTGACGATTTATTCGACTAGTTGTGTGGGACGAACAAGTTTTTGAAAATTAGTCTTCGGTTTGGGTGCCATCAGTTGTGCATCAGGGAGGAGGATATTCCTAAGACGACATTTCAAACACGATATGGGCACTACAAGTTTTTAGTGATGCCCTTTGATTTGGCCAATGCACCGACAACATCCATG
The DNA here is from genome assembly GCA_949130495.1 of Sambucus nigra. NCBI lineage: Eukaryota > Viridiplantae > Streptophyta > Magnoliopsida > Dipsacales > Adoxaceae > Sambucus > Sambucus nigra. The sequence goes on along the minus strand of OX422223.1, from coordinate 38,703,332 downwards.
GACTTAATGATCCGTATTTCTCGTCCCTACCTAGACCGATTTATGGTGGTCTTTGTGGATGACATTTTGGTCTATTCGGTGCCAGATATAGACCATGAGGAGAACTTTCACATGACGTTACAAGTGCTTAGGAAGAATCATTTGTATGCTAAATTTAACAAGTGCGAATTCTGGATGGGGGAGGTTAAACTCCTTGGCCATGTGGTTTTAGACAAGGCCATTTCCGTGGATCCTTCCAAGGTAGAGGTAGTTCTGAGTTAGAATCAGACGAGGATAGTCATAAGAGTGCATAGTTTCTTGGGTTTGGATGATTACTACCGAAGATTCGTATAAGACTTATTGAGGGTCATTTTCCCCTCACCATATTGACTCAGAAGGACATGCACTTCGAGTGGTCGAATGACTGTGAGTCGACCTTTCAGGAGATGAAGGTCAGGTTGACATGTGCACCCATTCTAGTCCTCCCAGAGCATGACAGGGCTTATACTGTGTATTGCGATGCTTCGAGTTCAGAGCTCGAAAAAATATTGATGCATAATGGTCAGGTAGTCACTTATGCATCCCGCGAGTTAAAGGTACATAAAAGGAACTAACTCACCCATAATTTAGATCTAGAAGCTTTGGTGTTTGCATTCAAGAGTTGGGGGTATTATCTGTACGAAGAGAGGTTTGAGGTGTTTTCCGATCATAAGAGCCTTAAGTACATTTTAACATAGCGTGGTCTTAATTTCTGTTAGAGGTGATGGATGGAGTTGATGGATGACTACAACTTCTCATTAGATATCATCCCGACAAGGCCAATGTGGTGGCCGATGCTCTTAGCCAAAAGTCTAGCCTCAACCTTGTAGAAATGAGATGCCGTCGGGGGAAAATGTCCGAGGAGTTGCAGAAGCTTGATTTTCACGTATAGCGGGGTTACAGTATGTAACACCCCGCACTTTTATGGGAAATTAAATTCAATAATTAAGAGTAATTTGGGAAATTCAAGATTTATCATGAATAGTAATTTTTAGAGTTTTCAAGGATTAAATGATTTTCGATGGGTGTTATATTTACTTTTGGGATTAAGTAAATAAGTCGGAGTATTTTAATTGTATGTCGCAGTTGGGTAAAGCGACAAAGGATAATATTTTAATGGGAATATCTCATTAAGTTGTGTGTGGTTAAATTAGTGAGTTGCGGTCAAGTGCATCGGATGGAGATTTCGAGTGCGCGGTGAGTTTCGGAATGACCGAGATAGTCAGAAAAGAGTGTCCGAGGTCATAATTGAGTTTCGGGAATTTTTGGATTAATAGGGACTCGCAATTGAGTAAACGAGTCATTTTTATGTTTTAAAAGGGAAAACCGTTATTTCTCCCTTATAAATACACGGGAGAGAAAGAAAAGAAAGATATAAAAGAGAGAAAGAAGAGAAAGAGAAGAGAGAGAGGAAGAAAGGGAGAAGAAAAAAGGGAGATTCCGGCCAACCTCCGCGGGATTCGACTCGGAATCGTCGGATTTTATCCATGAGGCAAGTGTTTACTTGCTTTATTGAATTTTGAGCATAAATCTCATATCATAGTTGGTAATAACAAACCTTAAAGATTTTGGGTTGGTTTTTCGTGGGTCAAACGGGTTTTTCTCGAAAGTTTAACGGATAAACCCCGAAAAATATCAAATTGGAGAAACTTAGGAATTACTTGAATTTAGTTGTTGATTCTTGGTTCTAGGATGATTAGAACCTATTTCCTTTGTGTATATATAGTTAGATGTAGTTATATGTTGGTGGGAGAAGAGATAAAAATCTTGGAGGTGTATTAATGGAGGTTTGGGATTCTTGGAGATGATGATGAATAGTAAGGCAGCGGCCTTTACGAATAGATTCGGCCCTGATGCGAATAGATTCGGCTCTTGATTAAAAAATGAAAGTTGTAGATATTTTTGATACGGTCGCGTGGGCGCCGACTCGTATTTGTTTGATTTTATTTGGATTTTTAATAATTTTTTTGCAGAAGGTTATCCGAGATCGAAATCGTTATTTAGAAATCAAATTTGACATTGGGAGAAAATAAATCAGTGTTAGGATGATTACAAAGTTGTTGGTTGAGATTAGAAACCACACAAATAGAGGTTGAGTTGATATTTGGGTATTTTGGAGATTGAGAAGTCGCCCAAACAGTGCCCCTCGAACAGGCCGAATCGATTCAGGTCTAGGCCGAATCGATTCGCCTAAGGGGATCTATAAGGATGCCTTGGGCCGAATCAATTCGGATTTAGACCGAATCGATTCTCCATTAAAGACCTGCTTGCATAACACTTTTCGAATCGATTCGAATTGGGGGCCGAATCGATTCGCCCACCCGAATCGATTCGCAATTAGGGCAAATCGATTCGCTTTGGTAAGATTCGTTAGTTTTCTTTCCTTAAGAGTATGGGGAGTTAAATTACAATTTGGGGTATTATATGGGGGATCCTAGTTATGATATCGGGACTCCTAAATGATGGTTTTGATGGTAAGTAAACCTTTAGATGAAAGAGAAGACCTTGGATTGGTGTAAGGCATAATCCGGGGAACGAACCTAGTAAACATTCGAGACGAACAACATGTGAGAGAGAGAGTTCTGATACCATCGAGCATAGGTATTTATGTATTGGAATATATGTGAGCTGAATACATCTGAATTAATCCTAGGATGCGATTTCTAGGGATGTAGATCTTTGGGGAATAGATGTGTGTAAATCCTTAAATGCGAATAACGTACAAGTTAATTATCAAGTGAGGTAATACCTTTGGGTTTAGTATCGTGAGTGTGCGATTACTTAAATTCTATTATTAGTATGAATTAGTACATTCGGGTTTATATACAAGTCCTTAAATAGTGATTAAGGTGTAAGTAATATTTAAGAGAGAGAATGCTTAAATATTATTATGTGATTGGCAATTATGGCCATATATATATATATTCGAGGAGAAATATATAGTATATATATACTATGTGATTAAAGTATATATATTATATGATACAATACATATGTATCTGTGTGATTGGTATATGTGTATTTAGAGGTTGGTTTCCACGGGCTTTCCTTTGGTATAGGGTTGGAACAGCCAGAGTATATATTTTCTCTAGTGCGATCTAGGGAGGTTACGCGATGTGGGTGAATCCCTTGGCTCGAGGAGCAGGGAGAGTATAGTCCCCAGGTCATTATCATCCCGCGTTCGAGTGAGATGTGTGTAACTCCACTTGCAGGGGGAACATGACCGCCTCCACCGTTGTGTAGTTATTTACCATGTCCATTGATGGAGTCTGGCTTGGTACCGTGGTTTATTGAGAAAACTCGGATTTTGTATCGGCACTATGAGACCGCATCCTTGAGTTATAGCTCGTTGGGATGGTTATTGTACTTGTGTGATAGTACATTACTTGTGTATGAAAACAAGATATTATATCTCTATGAAAGTAAAGAGATAAAATGAATATGAAATGAAAAAGGATTAATTCTCGTTCCGGGAGATATATCGGAAAGTGTAACATGATACGTATATAAAAGTGAGTATGAAAGTTAAAGATGAGCATGATAATGAATATAATTTTTCTGTGTATATATATAAATATATCTTTCGTGTACTAAGGGTCTAATGGATCTCGACGATCGACCTTGCCAAGTAGTAGTGTATCAGGGGGGGTTTCTTGTTTGGATTTCGCTTTGCGAGACACCCCACGCACGAATATGGCATAGCGTTGAGACTAGGGAGAAGTTGATCCCTTAGTACTTGGGTTGTTTAGGATTTTTAGAGTTGGGGGTGATGGAGTTGTTAGGCAGCATAGCTTGACTAGGATGTTTAGAGGGATGCGCTAGGTGTGCACTATTAGAAGAGAGGTGAGCGGTATCTTATGGGAGTGCTATACCAATTTAAATATAAGATAAAACACATTTTCAAAAATATTGCATTTATGCACTTGCTAAATATTTTCACAACTCTGGCTCTGACCCGTTTCTATATTTTTCCCCTTTTGCTATATCTATATATATATAGGTGTCCGGACACTGGGACATCTGGATGATGGTCCTTTAGAGTCAGACGTCTGATGCAGCAGCTATGGATGCATGCAGGTTTGATTTAGACGTTTCTATTCTTGCAATCTAGATAGGAAGCATTATAGTCACTCTCGGGCCGAAAGCCCAATTGTATTTATGTATTCTTTTACCGCCTTTTAGTGCGGCATTCGATTTGATTGCAATATATTTTAACAGAGTGTTCGGTTATTTTATCTCTTTCCAGTTTCATTTATATAAACTGTGTGGATGTTTTAATTATGTAGTTGTTTAAAAAGATTAGTTAAGTAAAATTTTGACGCCAGCCTAATAGGTTATTAGTAATTAAATTGGTTTTCGACAGTGATGCTAAGAATGATTCATATGCGACTCCTTTTTTAATTTGATATAGGAGTGATCGCCCGATATTTTATCAAGTGGGATGTCACAGATGGTATCAGAGCACCAGGTTCTAGTGTCCTTAAGAATCTGTGCGGACGTACTACACTTTCAACGTTGCTCTTGATTGTTGTAGAGCCTTATGATTAGGATTATTGAATTCCTCTTGTGAGATTTCGTTCTCCTGCCATATTATAAAATTATAGTAAATCTTTTGCGTGCTCGTTCGAGGTTCGTGTGTTGATCGAGGATGAGTGACAAAGGAAGGCCGTGATGAGGGCAGTAGGAGGCAGGGAGTGGTGGAGTTTCCTTTTCATGAAGAAGTTAAGGGGAAACTAGTAAAGTGATTGTCAGGATTTCGGCTATGGAGTCCAAGATACTGATAACCTTAAAAGGGCCAGGGTGACCCGAGATGGGGAATGTTGTAATGTGGAGTGTAGAACCTTATGGTTAGTCATTGCCCAGTGGGAGTTAAGGGGCAAGTGTAGGGTGCCCAAATGGGGCGTTGATTAAAGAAATTTTTGGTTTAGTTACGACAAGTGCATTAAGTCCGAGAAACTTTTGGAGTCAGTAGGGTGATAGGCGAAGTGGTTGTTATGAGTTTCACCTCAGTTGAAGGAGGCTTGTTCTGTGTGACGAGATTGAGTCACAGTGTTTATTAGCCCTAGATTCGTGTGTGATGCGATTTTATAAATAATATCGATAACGTTATGCAGTATATGTTTATGTGCTTTTTCACGATAGCGGGAATCTATTTTCTTTCATTCGCTGAGAAGAGCGAGTGTTAGTATTTTAAGTTTATAGTAGATCGATAGTACTCGTTTTATATGTTATACGAGTGTGGTGTTATTTTGTGTAGAATATGATATTTGAGGTTTGGAGCGATAGCAAGCCAATGATGGAAAGACTATCGAGTCCGCGGTTCCAGGGTGGAACGAGTTGTTGTTACCATATCTCACCTGGATACAGGCTGAGTTCACCTTTATTATGTGTATGGATGGAACTTCAGTGAGTAGATGTTTCATTAACATGATTTGAGTGCGTGACGACCTTATAGATGTGATTTATGGTATGCCGGGTTAATTATTGAGCTGTGAGTTTAAGCTCATTATTGATTGCGCAAGGAATGAGTGTAGTGCGAGCGCTTAGTGGTGTGGCTCCTGTTAGAGACGGGAGTTCAGACCACATTTTGTTGAGAAAGGGGATAGGGTTATCCCGGTTGCATATTTGAAGTTAACGGATCTCCACGATTGACAAAGTTAAGTAGTAGTGTATTAGAGGGGTTCCTTGTTTGGATTTCGCTTGCGAGACGCTCCACGCATGAACCTTAACGACGTCGGGAGTGGATAGATATTATAGGATGCAAGGATGTTGGTCTTGTGGATAAGTCATATAGTGTGGAGGAAACACTATAGACTATGGGCCGTATGATACTGGTATGCTTATGGAAATATTGTGCTGTGGAAAAGCACTAAAGTGGTCCTCTCACCACAAGTGGGTGGGTGAAGTAGGACTTAGAGAAGTTGATTTGAGTATTATAGCCAGGCCTTAATGAAAAGGCAAATTTTTAGGAAGTATGCTTTGGGTATGACGTTTGTAATGCTTTTGCAGAGAGTGGGCGCCTCGATTAGTTAGACTTTCATGTTCGCCTAGGTGGAAGGATATAATAGTAGAAATGCGTTAATAGGTTAGTGAGGTAAGATTTAGGATGTCCCGCTGGTGTGCCTTAGACCATTATATCTCGGTGATTGATGACGCTAGGGAGTAGTGTAACGGGAGGGTTCCTTGTTTGGATTTCGCTCTGCGAGACGTCCCACGCATGAAACTGAGCAAATGTTGGGAGTTAAGAAAGGTCTTGGTCACCAGGGACACAATTTAGGATAGTACTATTTCCCGTAGGTAGGAACGCTTTGATCTTAGAATTTTGGGCAGTGAGGCCAGTAGAGTTAGTGGCACCGATATAAAAAGATTGGTTGGCTAACCTTGAGAAGAATGGGATTTTACGGGTTGGGAAGACCCATGTATGAGTATTACGCCGAAGAAATAGGGTCCATTGTTTAGAAAGTGTGTACGTGTAGGACGTTGGTGATAGTTGTGCGGAGAGGCACGGGTTAAAAAAGGTGTATGGGCACCTTAGTAAGTTGGTTTTATATACCGCCTGAGATGGAAGGAACGTAGTGTATAGAGTTGAAGATTATGCCGAGATGGTAGTACAGGATATTATAAACCTTGTTAGAGGTGAGTACTTATTGAGTACGGTTAAGAGCTATTGGGTAGTACCATTCCACTTTGAGGTATTAGGATGTGGAGTGATTCATGATCCTAGGTTAATGTTGGTAGTATCGGCTATATCTGAATTTCGAGGACGAAATTCCGTTGTAAAGGGGGAATATGTAACACCCCGCACTTTTATGGGAAATTAAATTCAATAATTAAGAGTAATTTGGGAAATTCAAGATTTACCGTGAATAGTAATTTTAAGAGTTTTCAAGGATTAAATGATTTTCGATGGGTGTTATATTTAATTTTGGGATTAAGTAAATAAGTCGGAGTATTTTAATTGTATGTCGCAGTTGGGTAAAGCGACAAAGGATAATATTTTAATGGGAATACCGTATTAAGTTGTATGTGGTTAAATTAGTGAGTTGCGGTCAAGTGCCTCAGATGGAGATTTTGAGTGTGCGGTGAGTCTCGAAATGGCCGAGATAGTCAGAAAAGAGTGTCCGGGGGTCGTAATTGAGTTTCGAGAATTTTTGGATTAATAGGGACTCGCAATTGAGTAAAGGAGTCATTTTTGGGTTTTAAAAGGGCAGACCATTATTTCTCCCTTATAAGGACACGGGAGAGAAAGAAAAGAAAGAAAGAAAAGAGAGAAAGAAGAGAAAGAGAAAAGAGAGAGGAAAAAAGGGAGAAGAAAACGGGAGATTCCGGCCAACCTCCATGGGATTCGACTCGGGATCGTCGGATTTTATCCATGAGGCAAGTGTTTACTTGCTTTATTTAATTTTGAGCGTAAATATCACATCATAGTTGGTAATAAAAAATCCTAAAGATTTTGGGTTGGGTTTTCGTGGGTCAAACGTGTTTTTCTTGAAAGTTTAATGGGTAAACCCCGAAAAATATCAAATTGGAGAAACTTAGGAATTACTTGAATTTAGTTGTTGATTCTCGGTTCTAGGATGATTAGAACCTATTTCCTTTGTGTATATATAGTTAGGTGTAGTTATGTGTTAGTGGGAGAAGAGATAAAAAGCTTGGAGGTGTATTAATGGAGGTTTGGGATTCTTGGAGATGATGATGAATAGTGAGGCAACGGTCTTTCCGAATCAATTCGATCCTGATGCGAATCGATTCGGGCCTTGGATAAAAAATGAAAGTTGTATATCTTTTCGATACGATCGCGTGGGCGCCAATCGCGTAGTTTTTTGATTTTTTTGATTTTTAATGATTTTTCTACGGAAGGCTGTCCGAGATCGAAAACGTTATTTAGAAATCAAATTTGACATTTGGAGAAAAAAAATCAGTGTTAGGATGATTACAGAGTTGTTGGTTGAGATTATAAACCACACAAATGGAGGTTGAGTTGATATTTGGGTATTTTGGAGATTGAGAAGTCGCCCAAACAGTGCCCCTCGAACAGGCCGAATCGATTCGGGTCTAGGACAAATCGATTCGCCTAAGGGGATCTGTAAGGTTGCCTTGGGCCAAATCGATTCGGATTTAGACCGAATCGATTCGCCATTAAGGACCTGCTTGCAGAACACTTTCTGAATCGATTCATATTGGGTGACGAATCGATTCGCCCACCCGAATCGATTCGCAATTAGGGCGAATCGATTTGCTTTGGTCAGATTTCGTCAGTTTTCTTCCTTTAAGTGTATGGGGAGTTAAATTATAATTTGGGGTTTTATGTGGAGGATCCTAGTTATGATATTGGGACTCCTAAATGATGGTTTTGGTGGAAAGTAAACCTTTAGATGAAAGAGAAGACCTTGTATTGGTGTAGGGCATAATCTGGGGAACAGACCTAGTAAACATTCGAGATGAACAACATTTGATTGAAAGAGTTCTTCTACCATCGAGCATCGGTATTTATGTATTGGAATACACGTGAGCTGAATACATCTGAGTAATTCCTAGGACGCGATTTCTAGGGGTTTATATCTTTGGGGATTAGATGTGTGTAAATCCTTAAATGCGAATAACATACAAGTTAATTATCAAGTGAGGGAATACCTTTGGGTTTAGTATCGTGAGTATGCGATTACTTAAATGCTATTATTAGTATGAATTAGTACATTCGGGTTTATGTACAAGTCCTAAAATAGTGATTAAGGTGTAAGTAATATTTAAGAGAGAGAATGCTTAAATATTACTATGTGATTACTATATTCGAGGAGCAATATATAGTATATATCTACTATGTGATTAAAGTATATATATTATATGATACAAATACATATGTATCTGTGTGTGATTGGTATATGTGTATTTAAAGGCTGATTTCCACGAGCTTTCCCTTGGTATAGGGTTGGAACAACCAGAGTATATATTTTCTCTAGTGCGATCCAAGGAGGTTGCGCGATGTGGATGAATCCCGTGGCTCGAGGAGCAGGGAGAGTATAGTCCCCAGGTCATTATCGTCCCGCGTTCGAGTGAGATGTGTTTAACTCCACTTGCAGGGGGAATATGACCACCTCCACCGTTGTGTATTTGTTTACCATGTTCATTGATGGAGTCTGGCTTGGTACCGTGGTTTATTGTGAAAACTCGAATTTTGGATTGGCACTATGACACTGCATCCTCAAGTTATAGCTCGTTGGGATGGTTATTGTACTTGTGTGATAGTACATTACTTGTGTATAAGAACAAGATATTATATCTCTATGAAAGTAAAGAGATAAAATGAATATGAAATAAAAAAAGGATTAATTCTCATTCGAGGAGATATATCCGGAAGTGTAACATGATACGTATATAAAAGTGAGTATGAAAGTCAAAGATGAGCGTGATAATGAATATAATTTTCTGTGTATATATATATATATATATATATATATATAAATATATCTTTCATGTACTAAGGGTCTAATGGATCTCGACGATCGACTTTGCCAAGTAGTAGTGTACAGGGGGGGTTTCTTATTTGGATTTCGCTTTGCGAGACAACCCACACACGAATATGGCATAGTGTTAAGACTAGGGAGAAGTTGAGCCCTTAGTACTTGGGTTGTTGAAGATTTTTAGAATTGGGGGTGATGGAGTAGTTACGCAGCATAGCTTGACTAGGATGTTTAGAGGGATGCGCTAGGTGTGTACTATTAGAAGAGAGGTGAGGGGTATCTCATGGGAGTGCGATACCAATTTAAATATGAGATAAAACACATTTTCAAAAATATTGCATTTATGCCTTGCTAAATATTTTCACAATTCGGGCTCTGACCCGTTTCTATATTTTTCCCTTCTTGCTATATCTATATATATATATATAGGTGTCCGGACACGGGGACACCTCGATGATGATCCTTTCGAGTCAGACGTCTGCTGCAGCAGCTGTGGATGCATGCAGGTTTGATTTAGACGCTTCTATTCTTGCAATCTAGATAGGAAGCATTGTAGTCACTCTCGGGCCGAAAGCCCAATTGTATTTTTGTATTCTTTTACCGCCTTTTAGTGCGGCATTCGATTTGGTTGTATTATATTTGAACCGAGTTCTCGATTATTTTATCTCTTTCCAGTTTCATTTATATAAACTATGTGGATGCTTTAATTGTGTTGTTGTTTAAAAATATTAGTTAAGTAAAATTTTGACGCCAGCCTAATAGGTTATTAGTAATTAAATTGGTTTTCGACGGTGATTGATTGGGCATAAATATTGTATATTTATTCCCCTAATTTCGGTATATTTATGAACCCGAGTGATGCAACTGATATGGATTTGACGCACATTTATGCTTCTAACCCTCGTTGGTAAGTATTTCGTGTTTCGTGCTTCTCTTATTTGTTTTACAAGTTAATTATGCAAGCGGTGCAAAAGAGAAAGCGAGGCGATGAAAGAAAAGCTAAGAAGGCAAGTTCAAGGGCATTTTGGTAATTCTACAGCCAGATCCCGAAATAGGAGTCAACTGGAAAGTTGAAAATCTCGGAACAACGAGAACACTGAAAGAAACGGCACCCAAATCCAAGCTACGGTTGATGAGTTATGACCAGTTGAAGTTGAAGAAAAATCCAAGGAAGAAAGGAAATAAAACAAGAAAAATTCTAAGTGTTGAGTGAAAGAAAAAGCACCCCAATCCAGCAAAAATTCTCGAACCCAGTCGCGAACCGGTTTGGGTGGGCGAACCGGTTCGGGGAACATTCAAACTGGTTTGGGGGTCCTGAAGCGCGATTTTTTCTCCTTCATTCTGATTGGTTCAAAGAATCCCATTAGGTTAAAACTCCTAAAAAAACAGTTTTGGACGTAAGTAGTGACCTAGGAATAGCAGTTCTTAATAGTTTTTTTTTAGTTTTTGGTAGAGAAAAAAAGAGAAGAACATCTAGGAACATAACTTCAATTAATTGCTGCAAGATCAATACAATCCCGGGTTTGTTTTCAAGTTGTAATCCAAGTTTTATTTTTATGATTATTGTTCTTGCGTGGTAATTTTCTTGCGTGATTTGAATAAATTTCCGCGTTTATAATACTTAGCTACGTATTTTGATATAGTGTTATCATGAGTTCTTTCGCATGCAACGTTACTATTTCATGCATCCTTCAGTTTAATATGTCCGGCTAGGTTTAAAAGGCCAGGATGCATGAACCCAGCCTGATGTGTTAGTGCGTGTGTATAAAATTAATCCTATGAATTTAGTGATTGATTATGATCGTATTGCGTAGTTACATAATAATTGTAGATCTTTATATCTCGTTTACCTCTGGGTACTCGTGATGATTTAGAGTACAATTTGAGTGTTACTATTGTGATACCGATTTACTCATCCTCAGATTAGGTATGATGCGGGCTTGAACCTCGTATACATAATGCTTGGGAGTACTAAATTCTGGGTCAGATCAATCAGATAAATTTATGATTAATATTATAACTGCACTACACTAGGGTTGGGGGATTGTATTGCCGTCCTATTTCTCTCATCATTTAAAACAAAAAGTTTCGAATCATCATTCATTCTTAATTTCGGTAGATTAGTATAGTTGCATCTCTCATAATTTCATTATCGCATTTAGCCATAATCAATCTCAAAACCAAATCAATTTTTCCATTTCTTTTTAGAGTCAATGTTAGGGTCTCTCCGTCTCTTCCCGTCGTCACAACTCTGTTATCCTTTTTCCCTGAGGATCGATACCCGACTTACTGGGATTATTACTTCAGCGACACGCTTACACTTGATCCTAGAGTGAACGCATTCCTGAGATACATTTTCAGCCGCGTCAAGTTTTTGGCGCCGTTGCTGGGAAACTAGGTAGACTTAGGATTAGATCGAGTCAATCCAAAGCTTTCACCAAAAATCTCAAAAAAATAAATAAATCCAAAAACATATAAAAAATTTCAAAAATCACAAAAAAAAGATTCACCATAATCTCTCCCAAGCTTTTAATGAAAAATCCCACTCCCCATAATACTCCAACCAGCATGCACGAAAATCCAATAGTTGAGTATAACCCAGATAGTCCCCACACTCCAAACGCCCCACAGTTCTGGATCCCGCCTCCCACACCGTCACACTCAATCTCCAATAACACTCCGTTTACCTTATTAGGACACACGTCCGAGCACACTTCGATCACACCCAGTGAGAGCACCAAGTCGTTAAGTGAGAGAGAGATGTCACAACACAATAATGCACCCACCGGTGAGGAAGAGCCCCCATACCGCCCACTGCAAGAATTCCTATATCCCGAGCGTACTGTCACTCCGGGATGCATTATACTCCCGTATAATGCTGGGCAATTCCGTTTAAAAAATGGAATGATCCAGATGCTACCACATTACCACGATATGGATTCTGAAAAGCCGTACCTCCATATTAGGGAATTTGAGGATGTGTGCAATACGCTCAATGATCAAACCTGCACCCAAGAGGTGATCCGCCTCAAACTCTTCCCATTCTCGCTCAAAGATAAAGCTAAGACCTGGCTATGGTCTTTACCTCCGAGCTCGATTCCATCTTGGAACGAATTACAATCGAGATTTCTCAAGAAATTCTTCCCGCCACATCGAACAATTTCCATAAAGGCTCAAATTCAATCGTTCAGACAATCTGAAAATGAGCCATTTCATCGATGTCATGAGCGTTTCAATGAGTTGGTTACTTCATGCCCACATCATGGATTTGGTGCAACAAAAATCATCTCTTTTCTCTATAATGGGCTGAATCTCAATTCAAAGCAACTTGTTGAAACCATGGGAAGTGGTCCCTTTGTCGATTAAGACGCCCAAGATGCAGAACTTCATTTGAGGTATGTCGTCGAAACTACCCAATCCTGGGATACCTCCGACCCTAATGCTCAAAATCAAAATCGTCAAGTGACCACCACTCCGTCAGCGTCCGACCTATATCATGTAGAAAAGAATTCTATAGCAGATAGTCGGATTGATATACTTGAGAAAGAGATGCGAGACCTACGAGGGATATGTGGGAGAGGACTAACTGAATCCATACCAAGCCCCGTCGAGAAGGTGTGTGCTATTTGTGAGGTGGGCCATTCAACTGAGGAATGTCTGACGATACCTGCCTACAAAGTAATGCTTCAGGAGCAAGTTAGTGGTATAGGAGGATTTAAGGGTAATTTCGGTGCCCCGCACGGAAATTCCTACAACTCTTCATGGAAAAATCATCCCGGTTTCAGCTATGGGCAACAACATGCCGCAATGAACCCTCCTTCGCATGTTGCCCCTCCTCCACCACAACATTTTCAACAAGCTCCACACATGCAAGGGCATGTGCAAGCACCACCACCTCAAGAAAATTATATCCCGCCACATCGGAGAACTCTCGAGGATACTATGAATCAATTCATCGCAAGCCAGACCGCTACCAATGCCAAATATGATCGTCTGATTGGCGACATAAATGCGAATCTGTCAAAAATACAATCTTCATTGAATGTTCAAGAATACGGAAAGTTTCCTGCCCAAGGCCAAAGACCTCTCCAAGGTCAAACTAGTGTTAGCTCGACTCCCCATGACCATCCTGAGCAATGTAGCGTAATTACCACTCTACGTAGTGGGAGAGTAGTTGACTTGTCACCTCCTCCATAAGATGTACCTAAAGACAAGGAGATTTTGCCCGGCACGAAAGAGGCCGAAGATGTCCCCTTGAATGAGAGTGATAAAGACGACACTAGTGAGCCCGAGGTAGTAGTGAAACCACCCATTGCGGCACTATTTCCTCAAAGGTTGATTCCTTCACATAAAGGAAACCCACTTGATGAAGTGCTAGACGTGATAAAGCAAGTAAAGCTGAATTTACCGTTCCTCGATGCCATTAAGCAAATTCCAGCTTATGCAAAGGTCATCAAAGACTTGTTGACAGTAAAGAGAAAGATGAAGGCAAAGAAGAATGTCTTTCTAGCACAGAACGTGAGCTTCATTTTACTTAACGATCTCCCGCCTAAATTCAAAGATCCCGGTGCACCCACCATTTCCTGCATCATTGGAGAAAATAAAATTGAAAAGGCCTTACTAGATTTGGGAGCAAGTGTAAATATCCTCCCTTACTCCATTTATAGGAAACTTGACTTGGGCGACCTCAAGCCCACAAAGGTCACTCTCCAACTAGCGGATCGAACCGTGAAGATTCCACGAGGCCAAATTGAGGACGTGATCGTCCAAGTTGACACCTTCTACTTCCCGGTAGATTTTGTCATTTGGGACACGGAGCCCTCCTTTACCTCAAGAAACCATGTTCCTATCATCCTTGGGCGCCCGTTATTAGCTACGGCTAACGCAATCATCAATACTCAGAATGGGCGAATGCAACTCACTTTTGGGAACATGACTTTAGAGACCAACATCTTCCATATCACCCAACAGACAGGGGAAGAAGATGATCTTCACGCGGTGAGTTTCATAGATGAGATCGTAGAGGAATACAGTGAGGAGAATTATTGTGGAGACACCTTAGGATCATCTTTAATGTCAAATCATGAGAATAAAGGGTCCCACAAGAGAGAGACGTTAGGGGTGTGCCCTATTTCATCAAGTAACATTGGTAGTTGTGACGATGAGAGAAAAGTGGGGGAGAGGTGTGTAGTGACCGCAATAGAGAGAGAGAGAGAGAGAGAGAGAGAGAGAGAGAGAGAGAGAGAGAGAAGGGTTAGAAGAGAGAAAAATGGTGGAGTTAGAGATCGAGCAAGTAAGAGAGGACGTAGGCACCACGAGAGAGAGAGATCTAGGGGACATGAGCATGGAAGAATTTGAAAGAGAATTCGGCCCGGTGGATGAGAGCCTTACTGTTGAAGTCTGATCCCTATTGGACTCTTGTAGTCACTTAGACGAAAGTGAATTGAAAGAAAAAATTGATGAATTCCTTCGTTGTGACAATCCACCCACACCACTAGAGGCCCCGAAGGCGAGTGAGGAGAAAATTTGTGGTTCATCCCAAGGCCAGTTTCAACTATTTGTTGGTATATTGTGTATATAATAGACACACGGGGTGGACACAAAATAGCTAGGGGGTTGAAGGACCCGCGTATGTAGCCTGGTTCTATAGTACATTATTGTCCATTGCAATCAAATAAGGCACGCACCCTTGTCACGGATGTGATCGTGAGAAAAGAGAATGAACCCTTGTGGTTGACCGAGCAGTGCGGCATTAGTACTATTGGGGATTTTCTCAATTCCTATACAATATGTCCTACCCTCCTCCTTCGAAGTGAGGAAGAATGCACAACATTTTGTAATAATTTGATAACTATTTGTTTATATTATGATTATGAGTGACAATTTGAATATTGAATTCTATTTATTATTTATTGTTTTATATAACGATTGAATGCATGTTGTATGGCTTTAAATCTTATGAATGAATGAATTAGTTGATATATATATATATATATATATATATATATATATATATATATATATATATATATATATATATGCTGTAACAGGTTAAAATAGACTACTGGGCAATGGCAGTGGCCATACTGCCTAGTAGTTTGTTTTATATGCTTCCTAGAATTGTCTTTAACGGTGACAAGTTCGTGACAAAGGAAAACTTGTCATTGACTTTGACCTTGATAAGCCCGCGAACACAGACAATTTTTTCATGGACATGTCATGGTTAAAATCCGTGATAAAGGTTGTGCCCCCACCCCCAATTCTTATCCCGTTTTTTTACCGTGACAAGTCATCCTTATCACGATTTTTGACCGTGGCAACAAGCCAATTTTCATGTAGTGGCACATGGCTAACTTTCCCTCCAAAAACTAATCGATTTGGATTATTTGTAGCTGTTTTCAAAGTTTGTGGGGTTAAGTTCAAAAATTGGAAGTTAAGGTGGTGAAGTGTAGGGGTAGGGGGAGGGTCAAAGTTCAGGGGTCCAAAATGGAAGCCTGCGTTTAATTCTCACACCCATATAACATGTCCACATGGCATGCTTAAATTCAGTTTAGCTTTAAGAATTCATAAATTTTCAACTACTTTTGTCATTTCACTTTATTATTTTTCTTAATCGAGCCTTTACAAATTATTTTTTACTTTAAAAACAATTGCCAATTCGATTTCTATATGTCCATCTATATACTTATAGTTGTTGAATATCTTCCATGGGTGTGTGTGTGTGTGTGTATATATAGAGAAAGAGAAGGAGACATGCTCTAGTACATACCAAATATATATACCTATTTTTTTAAATAGTAAAAAAGTTATGTTTTGGCCTAATTTTTTTATATGACGTTTAAACATTTCAAGATACCCATATTAAAAAAATCAACTCAAAATAACATTTTTTGCAATTTTAAAAAAAAATCGGTCAAACTTTCGCAGCTTTTGAAGCACTTTAAAAGTTGCGAAAGTTTGACTGAAATTTTTAAAATAGCAAAAAAAATTACTTTGAGATGATTTTTTATATATGGGTCCCTTGAAATGTTTAAATACCACAAGAAAAAAGTCAAAAAATATTTTTTTAATATTTAAAAAAATTAGTTTGCGACAACAGTATGGATACTTGGTATATATGAGAATCTCTCTCTCTCTCTCTCTCTCTCTCTCTCTCTCTCTCTCTCTCTCTCTCTCTCTCTCTCTCTCTCTCTATGTGTGTGTGTGTGTGTGTGTGTGTGTGGTGGGTGGGGGGGATGGACAATTTTTTTAAAAATAGTAAAACAAAAACTAAGTTGATTTTCTTTGTGATGTATTTAAACATTTCAGGGACACCCCCCCCCCCCCCAAAAAAAAAAAACAAATCAATTCAAAATGATTCCTTTGGTATTTTAAAAAAAGTTGGTAAGATTTTTGATATATGTTGACAGATTATTTTAGAATAGCAAAAGAACCATTTTAGGTGATTTTATGGGGGTTCCCTGAAATGTTTAAATACACCACCAAAAATCAACTTTATTTTTTATTATTTTAAAAAAATTGGTCCCTTTTTTACTCCCGTCTTTATACCCATCGAAGATCCTCTCCGAGCCTATACATTGAGAATAGACTACATATTTTGTAATTTTGTAAAAACAGTTCACTAATATTAATTTCCTATAGGATCCATGTTTATACACAGTTGAAGTAAGGTAGTATACTTAAGTTTTAGTGGAGAAAGGGAACATCGTTCAAATTGCCAAAATATTGCACACATAAACATTATATGCGACAGTAGAGGGGAACAATGACTGTAAGTTTATGAATAATCTTGATAAGTGCCTCGCACTGTGCGGATTGCATGCTAGTGTCAATGCAATATTTAATATTTTGACTGAATATAAAACGCTAATTATTTATATGTATTTCTGCATTATGGGTCATTTGTCCAAAAGTCTCTCAATTTTTTAATAAATGTTTAGTTCAAGCATTTTATTTTGTTTGAAAAAGTCCTCTACCACATAAAAATACTCAAAAGAAACAAGGACACACACCAACTCATATACCCACCTCCCCACCCCCGCCCCATTGTCGGAGCTCCAGCCCCGACAGGGGGTGTCACTATCGCAGACCTTTAAAAATAAGAGAGTGTTAGGTAAATGGGTGTTTGTGGGACTAAATAGGATAAATAAAAAATAGGTGCTTTTTAAAAAAAATGTATTTATGTTGGGGACTATAATATAATTTGGTATTAATGTGATGTTTAGTATCCACTATATATAAAAAAAATAGTAAAATAAATATCTCGGTGAGATGGCAAGTGCCCTCAACCAAGCTATGATTGGTCTCGGATTCGAGACATGGGAGCAGCCTCTCCATATATAGGGGTAAGTCCGACCAACATCCCACTCTCGAACCCTGCAGTTAAGCAAGAGTCTTGTGCACCAGGTACGACCTTTTTTTTCGTTATGTCCCCGATGTGTTGTGTCCTAAATTTTTTATATTTGACATGTCCATGCATCATAGTCTATACTCATGTTGGGAAGATTAGAGAATGTGGAGGTATTATGAAAATGACTTTATCTTTGTATGAGATAGTTATTAACCAACTGCTCCTTGCCCCCTGTTTTAAAGTTCATGTAAATTTTAATTTGATCATTGCTTATTTAAAGGTTGTTAAATATTTTGATACGTAATTAAATGTTCAGCTGTTTTAGTCAAACTTTTGAGTAAATTAGACCTAAAGAAGATCTAGGGGAACACTGTTTGAATAAAACTCAAAAAGTCGATTGACATATTAGAAGTTTTTTAAATTAACAATGCTAAAACCCATGCAGATAAGTGTAGGTGACCAGAAGACGTCGACTACACCAAGCATATTGTGTTCATGGAGGAAGATTTGGTCGAGGTGAGGACCCCAAATCATGATGCTCTGGTGATCACACTTAGGATAGACAATTGGGACGTTGACAAGAAACTTGTAGGCTAGGGGAGTTCGTTTGAAGTGATCTACCTAGAATTTTTCCATAAACTGAAGTTGAATATTTCCGACCTCAAAGAGGCCACTGTTCCATTAGTCGGTTTTATAGGAAGGATAACAATGCCGCTAAGGAAGATAATTCCTTCGGTCATGGTAGGAAACATCTCAAAGCTAATCTAGTTCTTAGTGGTGGACATTGAGTCTCCATATCATGCTATTTCGGGCAGAGGCTGGCTCAACGCCATGAAGGCCGTATTGTCCACCTACCATAAAGAGCTGAAATGCGTTAACGATCGAGGCATAGTTGAAATTTGTGGCGACCAGACCATAGCCAGGAAGTTCTTTATTATAGCCATTTACCTCCAAAAGGAAAAGAATGAGGTAAATTAAGCTCAGGAAAAGCCCATGAAGGAGTTATACCCTCCAAATATAAACTACGGTACGACTGACCTGGGTGGAGGAGACTAGGGTCCACCTCGCTGACAGGGTCATTAAAAACCTAAAAGAAGTTGTAGCCAGTGACAACTTGCCCGATGTAATAACCCGCACTTTTATGGGAAATTAAATTTAATAATTAAGTGCAATGTGGGAATTTAAGAAATTATTGTGAACAGTAATGTTTGAGGTTTTCAAGGATTTAATGATTTTCGATGTATGTTATATTTACTTTTAGGATTAATTAAATGAGTCGAATTATTTCAATTTGGGAATTTAAGAAATTATTGTGAACAGTAATGTTTGAGGTTTTCAAGGATTTAATGATTTTCGATGTATGTTATATTTACTTTTAGGATTAATTAAATGAGTCGAATTATTTTATTATATGTCGTCGTTGGGTAAAGCGACAAAGGATAATATTTTAATGGGAATACCCGCATTAAGTTGTGTTGGGTTAAAATAGTGAATTGCGATCAAGTACCTCGGATGGAAATTCCGATTGCGCAGTTGGTCTCGGAATGGCCGAGATAGTTAGAATAAAGTATCCGGGTGTATTATTTAGGCTCCGAGAAATTTTGGGCTAATAGGGACTCGTAATTTAGTAAACGAGTCATTTTTGGGTTTAAAGGGATAAACCCTTATTTCTCCTTATATAAGGGACGGGAGAAGGAAAGAAAATGAAGAAAAGAAAGAGGAGAGGAAAGGAAGAGAGAAAAGAGGAAGAAAAAGGAGATTCCGGCCAAACTCCGTGGGATTCGACTCGAGGTCGTCGAATTTTATCCACGAGGCAAGTGTTTACTTGCTTTATTTATTTTTGGAGTAAATCTCATATCATAATTTGGTAATAACAAATCAGATGATTTTAGGGTTTGGATTTCATGAATCAAAATGGGTTTTCGGAAGTTAAATGAGTAAACCCCGAATTATATTCAATTCAAGAAACTTAGGAAATTATTGAAATCGTTTGTTGGTTTTGGGTTCTAGGATGTTTAGAACCCTTTTTATATGTGTATTTATTGTTGTTTGAGGTTGGCGGACGTTGGGGGAGGAGATAAAATCTTGGGGGAAGCTTTAATGGCTGAAACAGCTTCTCGGAGAAGAAGCTGTCCGAAGAGATCGATTGATTGAGGGCTAAGAGTCCATCGATCGATCCTTCAGGATTTTTGGCAATTTTTCCTAGGGTTAATTATGGGATAAATTCCCACATTTATGGTTTTATCTTGGTTAATTAAGAAATTTAATACTCAACTAAGGGGACTTATTCCTAGCCGATTGAGGAAATCTATGAGGGCTAGGAAGGGGTAATATTTGGTGACACAAATAGGATACTTTTGAGGAAAATAAATCAAATTGAGGAATTAGAGAGTTGGGGTTCCCAAAAATAGAGTAGGGGCCTCTAAATTATTATTTGGACATGGTGTAGTCCTTGCGTTCGTGGAAATGGAAATCCCCAACCTATTTAATTTAAGGGTGCTTGGGGACGAATATTCCTTGGGATAATTTTAGTGGGCATTTAGGGCTATATAATTGTGTGAGTGGAAAACATAATTATATCGAATATGGTTGTTTATATCCTACGAGACTATTAGGATGAATTTTGAAAAATGGGTATTTACTTAGTGTGAATTGGTATAGTTGGAGAAATTATTTAAATACTTAAGTGTGAATAAGGTACAGGTTATTTATCAAGTGAGGTAATGCTTTTGAGTTTAGT
Organism: Sambucus nigra; assembly: GCA_949130495.1. Classification (NCBI taxonomy): domain Eukaryota; kingdom Viridiplantae; phylum Streptophyta; class Magnoliopsida; order Dipsacales; family Adoxaceae; genus Sambucus; species Sambucus nigra. Next base: position 38,682,763 of record OX422223.1, on the reverse strand, counting down.
ATCGTGAGTGTGTGAATACTCGAATATTATTATTTATGAAAATCTTTGGGATTATTGGCCATCGTTATGTGTGATTGGAAAATATGGACATTTATATATATTTGAGGAACAATGTGGAATGTATATATACTATGTGATTAAAGTATATACATAATATGATACGGATATGTATATATATCTATGTGTGGATGGTATATATATATATGTGAAGCATACCCCCTCTAATGCTATCATGGGAAGTTACGCGATATGGGTGAGGCCCCTGGCTTGATGAGCAGGGAGCGTATAGTCCCCAGGTCATAGCGTCCATTATTATGTTGTGTGATTTTTATTAGGGGTGAGACGTGGTGGGTATGTTTCGTCTCATTTCCGGGGAGGAACTATGACCGCTTCCCAGACGATGTGACTTATGGCCGCGATGTTGGTGATATTGAGTCAGACCGCTGGTCCCCAGGATGGTATGTGAGTGTTGCCCTGGAAGATGATAGAATTGAGATACCACATCCTCAAGTTATAGATCGTTGGGATGGTTATTATACTGGTGTGTATAGTATCTTGCTTGTGCATTAAAATAATATATTATATATCTCTATTAGAGTAAAGAGATAAAATGAAAAAATATTTAATTCTCATTCCGGGAGATTATATCCGGACGTGTGTAGTGATATGCATATAAAATTTAGTATGATAATGTATATAATTATATAAGTATACCTATATACGTTGCGTACTGAGGGTCTAATGGATCTCGATGAACAACACTGCCAAGTAGTAGTGTATCGGGGGGGGGTGGGTTCCTTGTTTGGATTTCGCTTCGTGAGACACCCCACGCACGAATTTAGTGCAGTGTTGGGAATGGAGAGAAGTTTATCCATTATTACTCAGTTTACTTAGGACCTTAATGTTTGGGGGTGACGGATTAGTTAGGTAGAATAGCTTGACTAGGATGTTTAGATGTTTAGAGGTCTACGCTAGGCGTGCACTATTAGAAGAGAGGTAAGGGGTATCTCATGGGAGTGCGATACCAATTTAAATATGAGATAAAATATATTTTCCTAAATAAAGCATTTATGTACTTGCAAAATATTTTCACAACTCGGGCTCTGACCCGTTCCTATATTTTCCCTCTTGCTATATATTATATATATTGGTGTACAGACACAGGGAGGCCTGGATGATGATTACTTCAAGTCAGACGTATGCTGCGACAGCCGTGGATGCATGACACTTCTATCCTTGTAATATAAATAGGAGGTAGTGTATGTACATTCGGGCTAATAACTTAACTGCTTTTATTTATTCTTTTACCGCCTTTCTATGCGAAATTCAATTGGGTTGTATTATTGTTACCGAGTGTTCGGTTATTGTATTTATTTTAAGTTCCATTTTATATAAATTGTGTGAATGCTTTATTTGTATAGTTTGTTTAAAAAGATTAGATAAATTAAAATTTTGACGCTAGCTGATAGTAAAAATATAGCACCCCGCCGTGGTAGTATTCTTCTACAATCGCATGTTCAGGCCATACAGGCCGCGGACAATACCTCACTCAGGGCGCGACCAGATCTCCTATAGGGTGCGGCCCTCTCCATCAGAGGCCGCGGCACCCCACCTTAGGGTACATGGTATCCCTCCAACAGCTCAGTGCTGCTTACTCTGTGGGTCGCACGCCCTCATCCACAACTACTGCAGACTTGGTATACGCCACGTGCTCAGGGCACGTGACTCAACTCACTTCCTCATAAATAGAGGACCACACCAGGAAGTGAAAGGGCCCAGACGCCCGGGGTAGGCTCTCCAATACAGTTCCTCTCTACATCATCCTAACATAAGCTTTGGAGGCCTAGAATCTGCATCACAGCCACCTCACAGGCTCGTCGGAATCTCCATTACTGTCATGTACTCTCCTATATTCTCACACTTGTACGCCTCTGTAGGCATGATTATATTGTACAATGCAACGCACATAATGAGAACGGAGCAACACAGTGGATGTAGGCTTATTTTAGAGGCTGAACCACTCTATATCTTGTCTTCTCTATGTTTGCTTACTTTACTTGTTTAACACACACACACATCACTTTTGATCTGCTGATATGAGAACGCCCTATGGCCGATTTCCCGTATCATCAGTTTGGCGCCATCTGTGGGAACAAGATATTTCGATCTTGTTTCTCTGCATATATGAGTTCTTCAAACACCTTATTCGATCCCTGAGGGTCCTTTGGATCATCTCCTCACGGGTCGGTTAGTGGTTATTGGACTCCGCATCACATTCGCCCCCTTTAACGGGTATTTCATATTTTTGGATCTGTCTTTGGATCTTTATTTAATGGCTTTGGATCTATTTTGCATACCCCTGTGATATCATTCCATCTAGATAATGCTAAAATGCGTGGTGGACTTTAGTCCCAAAAAGGTGGATGATTAGGGAAGGGCTATATTCACTCCCATTTTTGTTTTCATCTACCTATGATGTAGGGGTTACCATTGAAGTTGTGCCATATTGCGCACCGCAAGGAAATTCTCTCATCAATGGAACCTAGTAGGTTTTCTTCACGTGTTGGGGAAGAAAATATCAGCTCCTGTCTTGGGATCTCTCCCCTGCCCAGACAGGGGTGCGACCTGTAAGGTTAACAGTATCTCATGCCGCGACCCCTACTGGTGCGGACCTACCACAACAATTCAAAATCATCGTGGGAGGGATTTGAGTGGCCTTTGGATCGACCTTGGTGAATAACATTAAAAGGCTGCGGTAGTGCACTTATGTGCTATACTGGCCGCGGCCTCAACAACATAATCATGGAGCAATTCAACCCCCCCTTCCTGATACTTCTATGATCACTCACTTCTGTTAGTTTTGTCTCAGATTCTGTATACTTTATAAAGACTAACAAAAGCAGAGATGGAAGGAGAATCCAGCAGGAGTGCAGAAGTTAAGGATGAGATCGTGCAACTATACAATCACCTTAATCACCTCTATGACAGCCACGCCTCACTTCAGACACAGGTCAATTTTCTAACTCAGAGGGTGCTAATGCTGGAGGTCGCGGCATCTAAAAACATAGGCGTGGAAGTGGAGGAAACAACAAAGCCACCCTTGCCTGCCGCGGCAGTAATTGAAACCGCGGAATCAACCGTCGGAGGTCAAAAAAGGAGAGCAGAGAAATCAGAGAAAAAGTCGAGTGTCTATACTCAGTTGAGCCTCCCGATTGAAGAGATCTTGGAGTTCATCAAAGAGGATAAGATTTTGAGGTGGCCAAAAAAATTGAGAGCTCCACCCCACAAGAGGAACAAAGCTACCTGGTGCAAATTCCATCAGGACCATGGCCATGACACAGAGCGATGCTATGCTCTGAAGGATGAAGTTGAAAGGCTAATTGGGCAAGGGATGCTGTAGCAATTCCTGAAGAATGCATAAGGGATTCAGCCAGACCTAGCAGAGGCTGCATGCCGCATCTCATCCTCAGTCTTTCTAATTTAAACTATTTCTGTTTCTGTTTTATGAAGCTCATTGTAGCCTTAATACTTAAGACTTTATGTTTTGTTAACAAAGTCATTAGCTGCAGCATACATATATAAATATATGAACTAGCAAGTTTAGCTATATCTGATATTTCTCTTGGTTTCATAATCTACTATCTCACAAAAAGACTTTTTGTCTTAAATAGATTCCAGAGGAAATATAACAAAATTATCTCGAAGGATTATTCTACTTCGGGATGCACTTATGGATGGGTTACGACCTTCATTAGCTCAGAAGTTCCCCTCACAATGTGCAACTACATCTTATCATATGATGACCATATTCGCAAAAGCATCTGAGGATTCAAGGAGCTTTTATTAGCCACAAGGGCCTACAATGCCAATTCTCTGCTCTCGGAGTGCGACATTAGCCATGGGGGCTTATAATGCCCGTTCTTAGCTTTTGGGACGCGTCATCGAGCCGGGAGGCTTACAATATCTAGCCAGGGATAGATTTATATATATCATTAGCTGTGGGTGGCTTAATAACATAACCCAGCCTGGAGAGGCTTGATAGTGTCTCGCATATTAGCTGTGGGTGTCTTAATAACATAACCCAGCCTGGAGAGGCTTGATAGTGTCTCGCATATTAGCTGTGGGTGGCTTAATAACATAACCCATCCTGGAGAGGCTTGATAGTGTCTCGCATATTAGCTGTGGGTGGCTTAATAACATAACCCAGCCTGGAGAGGCTTGATAGTGTCTCGCATATTAGCTGTGGGTGGCTTAATAACATAACCCAGCCTGGAGAGGCTTGATAGTGTCTCGCATATTAGCCGTGGGTGGCTTAATAACATAACCCATCCTGGAGAGGCTTGATAGTGTCTCACATATTAGCTGTGGGTGGCTTAATAACATAACCCAGCCTGGAGAGGCTTGATAGCGTCTCGCATATTAGGGCTTGGTGACACGACCCAACTCGAGAAGACTTGTAAACACCAACATATGTCTACAGAGGTACCTTGTTCAGATGAACCCGAAGTGCGCGGCAGACCACCAATACGGTTGCAGAGCTCTAGGAGCCATTCATTCATGAAAGTGCTAAGGCACTAATATCTTGAAGCATGAGAACGCCACAACATCAAATCACCAAGTCTAAGGAAAGAGCTCACTACATGTTCCATGTGGGTTGTGGGATGACAAAAGATAAACGGTTCAGATAACCGGATGCAATCAAGGTAGATGGGGACCCATGCAATCAGCAAGTCCCAGCCTTGAAATCAAGGCCACAGCAATCAAGTGAAGATATTTGCATGACGCGGCATAATGAAGGGCCGCGGCTTGTACGCAGCTGCCTTGATGATTCAACACAATTTGTGTGGGCATAGACATCACATTTGAAGTCCGCAAATGTGATGTTTATCGAGACGCGGACGCATTTTCAATAATGAGGCAGTAACGTGCAACCATTCATTATAGCAGGCTATGTAAAACATGCAATATAGAAAAGCAAGGAATATTAAACAGTTAATCGTAGTGATAAAAGTATGGCCGCAACCTTTGTATTAATAGCCATAGATTACAGAATGGAGGCCGCAGCCACGACAAAAGTTAAAGATTACAAAAAGGAGGGACGTAACCCTATATTGATGATGCAATAGAAATTAAGAATTTAAGAGGATGCATCATCATCATCATCATCATCAGCCTCTTCTCCGCCCGCGGCAGTCTCTGTCTCTCCGTCCTCAGCCGCTGCCTCTGCCTCTGCCCTAAGCCTTTCTCTCTCTTCTGCAGCGGCCTTAAGCTCTGCGATGCTCTCTTGATGCTCGACATCACTTAACTTCCAGGAAAGGACCTCCTCCTTGGCCTCAGGGAACCTCCTGATAAATGTTTTTCGCAGCTCCTGGTAGCCGCGGAGGTATGCCCTGTTGTTAATAAGGAAGAAATCCTTGGAGCCTTTGAATGACTCCACGGTATGATCTATGGCTAGCTGGAGGGCGTCGCCATGATCAACCTCTAACTTTTGTATTTCCGCGGCGTGAGCTTCATCCTTCTGAGCAGACTTGGCTTCCAACTCTTGATATTTCTGCTGGAGTAGGGCGAGCTTGGTATTTGAAATCTCTGCAACACGGGAGGCTTCGTCTGTCTGGGCCTGTGAGGATTTTAGAGATTCCGCAGCTTGATTAAAATTCTCCTCCGCTTCCTCTCTGGCCTTGTTGGCCTTCTGCAGGTCCATATGGACTGCCTGAAGAGCCGCGACAGCAGACTTTTTCCCTGCCTCAAAAGAAGAAGTTCGTGCAGCTTGCAAGTCCGCGGTATGGGCACTCTTCTCGGCCTCTTTCAACCTATACAAGGCCTCGTACTTCCTCTTATAGACCACAATCACATCCGCGACCTGAAAGAAAAGACGTTAGAAAATATGGAAAAATATGGGATGCAAAGTCAAATGACAACTGGTACGTACCCTCAGAAGGCTATGGAGGCCGCAGTCCTCCAGATCTTCATGATCTTCTCCAACTAGCCTGTCAAGGTTCGCGGCATCCAAGGCTCGCATCATTCTCCGCGCAGCCTTTGCGGTAGTGTCCGAGGAAGAATTGGGGTCAGGCTGCCTTAATTGAGGCCTTGGTCTACCGTCAGGCCCAGACTCTTTGCGGAATTGAGGAGGTGGCAAGTTCGCATTAACCGCCACTACAGTTGGCGGTGGAGGAGAGGATGATTGAAGGGGAACTTCACCTGACATCAGGCCAGCCGCGGCCAAGTTTTCCCCTATGTCGTCATCAAAATGTTCATGCTGCGCAGGGTTTTCATCATTAACCACCTGATCCGCGGCAGTATCAGTAGCCTTATCTCCAGAGGGGGCCGCGGCAGGTCCCTTGACCTTGGATCTCTTCCTCTTTCTTCTTTGCGCAGTATTATTCAGGATGACTGCGTCCTCATCCATCTCTGCCAGCTGCGCCGCTAGCAGGTAACTGTCAACCTCTTCACCTGAAAAAGAATAACACGCGTTCAAGGAAAGAAACGATCGCGGAATAAAAATAATGGCACAGTTAATTACCTTCCGCGCCCATTTGTTGATGAATGGATTTGTTTGGGAAAAATCCCACCTCAAATATAGTTGCCGACGTTACAAGTATGCTGAACTTCTTATGCTCAGCAGGAATCCGCAGCCTCAGTAACTCTTTTTTCCTGCCGCTTGTTCAAATGAAAATTGTCAAGGGCTGCAAAAAGAAAAGGCAATCCAAGTTAGTGGAAGTTACATGTGAAATAAAAAGGATGCGGCTATAATCTTATACCTAATTTTGAGGGTGACCCCCACTGCCGCGGCATTTTATATGATCTCTCTCTTTCATTCTCCTCGGGGTGCATCTCCCAGCCTTCACCGGAGATGTAGAAATATTTCCCCTTCCAGTTTTTCACACTAGTCGGTCTCCCAGTGTAAAGGGTCTCATCCCTACCGCGGCTAAAAAAGTAGTAGTAGCCCGCGAACTTTACTGAGTTTTCCTTTGGGCGGTAGAAGTGAAAGAACTCTGCGGGAGTGATGTCCTTTTTGAACAACTTCTCCCAAAGGACAACTGAAGTGAGAATGGCCCTCCAGCCATTAGGGTCCAACTGCGCGGGGGCCAGGTTCATCGCCTGAAAAAGACGACAGATAGGAACTGGGACAGGTAGCCGCAGCCCGTAAATGAACGCGTGCAAGGGGAAGCAAATTCCATCATCAGATAGAACCGTTCACGGTCTTTGGTTCGCGGTAGGGGCTGAACACATCAAATTTTCTAGAAATTCGAAGGCCTCAACCACCTGCTCAACCCAATTTTGGGTCATTGAGCTACGGATATCAAGCGCAGCCAAGGGTCTCTCAACCCTCCCTGATGTACCTCCAAGCTTATTTCTAGCAGCCGCGGCAATATCTCCTTCACCCATGGGATGAGTACTTGAGTTGGCTTCCTCTTCCATCAGCGGAGATTGGAAAACCTTCCCAGATGCAGAGTCCGCGGAGTCTGAGTCGAGTATGATGCAGTTTGGGCAATCTTTTAGTTTGCAAAGGCCTATTGACCTTAGAGGAGGCACGAAAGTAAGCTCGGGGGGAGAGGTCCCAAAATGCTTTGCCCAAAAGCCTCTCAGGAACTCGTCTGGGTCAAAGCTCATATGGCTGCAGCAGTACCTGAAAAGCAGAGTTCGCAGTTAGGCACCGCAGCCAGTATGGTTTGTAAGACTAAGAAGTCGCAGAAGGGTATCTTTAAGTATTAAAAATGTCGAGATCGTATTGCCCCAACTAGGCCGCGGAAAACTTCATATCAACAGAGGAACATAGGCTGCCGCGGTAATAAGACAATTTCTTTTAGGGCATTCCTGGACACGGCCATTCCTAAATTTTTAGTACACTCTGCTCTAGCAGCAGCTATAGTTATTTAACATGGATGTCTTGGGTTCATGGAAGTTTTAAGGCTATTCCTAGACTACCAAGGGGGGTGATTTGATGCCGCGAATGATAGTTTGAGGGACCGCTGCCATTTAGCACGGTATGACGCAGAATTATAAGTTCAGACGATTATTGAAATCTTACCATGCCGCGGCCTCTATCCTAAATAAGTGATTACCTAAATCTCATCATTTTTCGGGTCAAACCCACAGAATACGGAGTGTTCGATTATGAACATCAAGAACAGTTATATGTATTTCATATGCAGCATATGTGGGAAAAGCAAAACGAACAAATAAAACCCTAGATTTCTAGCGAATGAACCAGGAAAAGCATCAAAAGGAAAGAAAACTGTAAATGGTGGTTGAAAAATCACCTAAAAATGAAGAAAAGTCGCAAAGATCAGGTACAGACCACCTTGAACTGCCACACACCGCCTCAGAAGGTCGCCGAAATATGCAAGAAGGAATGTGCAGAGTTTCGCTCTCGATTGGCTCTCAAAAGTTTTGGAAACGTAATGAAGTCCACGGCCAGGAACAATTTATATAAGGGAGCGCGGAAGACGAATCGTGGCTTTGGAAGCACCGCGGCACCTAGGCTACTTAGCCGCAGTCCCAATATATCTCCCTTGGCACTACGACTTGGGGGCTTATTGATAGTACAAATATAGCACCCTACCGTGGCAGTATTCTTCTATAATCGCACGTTCAGGCCATACAGGCCGCGACCAATACCTCACTCAGGGCGCGGCCATATCTCCTATAGGGTGCGTCCCTCTCCATCAGAGGCCGCGCCACCCCACCTTAGGGTACACGGTATCCCTCCAACAGCTTAGTGCTTCTTACTCTGTGGGCCGCACGCCCTCATCCATAACTACTGCAGACTTGGTATACGCCACGTGCTCAGGGCACGTGACTCAACTCACTTCCTCATAAATAGAGGACCACACCTGGAAGTGAAAGGGGCCATACGCCCGGGGTAGGCTCTCCAATACAGATCCTCTATACATCATCCTAACATAAGCTTTGGAGGCTTAGAATCTGCATCACAGCCACCTCACGGGCTCGCCGGAATCTCCAATACTGTCATGTACTCTCCTATATTCTCATACTTATACGCCTCTGTAGGCATGATTATATTGTACAATGCAACACACATAATGAGAACGGAGCAACACAGTGGATGTAGGCCTATTTTAGAGGCTGAACCACTCTATATCTTGTCTTCTCTATGTTTGCTTACTTTACTTGTTTAACACACACACACATCACTTTTGATCGGCTGATATGAGAACGCCCTATGGCCGATTTCCCGTATCATCACCAGCCTAATAGGTTATTAGTAATTAATTTGGTTTTCGACAGTGATGCTAAGAATGAACCATCTGCGACTCCTGTTTTAATTTGGTATAGGAGTGATTTCTCGGTATTTTATTAGGCGGGGTGTCACACCCGAAAGGAAATTTCTGATCGGGACCACTCTTGCCGATCAAGAGAAGAAATAGTTAGTTGCATTTCTCAAGAGAAATTTTGACATTTTTTCTTACGAACCGTATGAGTTACCTGGGATTGATCCTAGTGTGGAGTTCCATCACCTACACATCAATATAACCTTCAAACCGATCACTTAAAAGGCTCACCGAATAACTCTCGAAAAGGCTAAAGCAGTAGAGAATGAATTAAGGAAGCTACTGGATGCAGGATCCGTTAGGGAGGTTCAATTCCCAAAATGGTTGTCCAACCCAGTGGTGGTACACAAAACAATGTCATTTGGAGGGTATGTATTTATTTTATTGACCTCAATTGGGCATGCCCTAAAAACAAATCCCTCGCCCTAAAATATACCATTTGGTCGACGCTACAATGACACATGAAAGGATGAGATTTCTAGATGCCTACTCTGACTACCATCAGATTCCTTTATTTGAGCCCGACCAGGATAAGACCTCTTTTATAATCCCTATAGGGCTATACTATTACAAGTCTATGTCTCTTGGCCTCAAGAATGCATGAACAACTTATCAAAGGCGGGTCACCAGGATGTTCAACAAATAGATTGGAGAAACAATAGAGGTCTAAATTGATGATATCCTAGTCAAAATCAAGAAAAAGAGCAACCATCTTACAGACCTAGCCAAGACATTTGAGATCCTCAGGAAATACTGAATGAAGATTAATGCAAGTAAGTGTTCATTCGACGTCCATTCAGGAAAATTACGGGGCTATCTAGTATGTAAGAGGGGAATCGAGGCCAATCTGGATCAAGTTGATTCTATCACAAGAGTCCATCCCCCTCATATGATGAGAGATATGGGGGACATATGTAAAAAGTGACATGTCTTAGTATCAATGCATTCCTTGTCGAAAGGAGATTAATTTAGTAGACTCATTTGTTCAAAATAGGGAAGTAATGAATGAGAAATTTGGACTTAAAGTTACCCAATTGAGTTTAAGATAGTTTGTGTAATTTACTTAAGTGGGTTCGTCCCCCACTGAAAAAGTGGTGGGACAAATTAGGGTTAATATACCCAATTTATGGGATTAAGGCCTGAATGCCTTCAGGGGGGGGGGGGTACCTCAAATCTTTGAAGGGAACGTGGCCTACACTATGCATGGGTTGGGTGTGGGCCTTAGGCCCACACGCAAGCGCCACTACCGGCCGTCCGATCGGACCGATCCAAGTCTAGGTCGTGGGTCCTGGACAAGTACTAACTTTTTGGACAAAATTTTTATTGGCCTTTGGGCTTTAATATTTTTTTGGGGCCAAAATTTGCTTTTCCAAAAAGAATTAATTAATTGCGAATTAATTAATTATTTACGCATTCTTTAAAAATGTTGTCGTTTTAATTTTTTTAATTAACATCAATAGGATTAAGAAGTTTAATCATGGCTGTTGATTAAAAAAGAGATGTAACTGTTCTAACAGTCACATGTTTTGGTGGAAAAAGACACTAACTCGTGAATTGTTTGAAGACAATCTATTTCGTCAAACTATCGATTTCTTGCCCTCCGCAGTCCCCTGTACAAGATATTATTGGACCATTTTGCAAATCCTAATGCATCAAGGATACAATTAGAAAAAAATGTTATAGTCTTACACTACTCAAGAAATCTAGGTATATCCTGCAAAGAAAGGCTCGTGATTTTTTTTAAGATGACCTATTTCCCGATTAGACGAATTATCGATTTCTCACCCTTCGTACTCCCATATACAAGATAGTTTTCGACCATTTTGGGGCTCCTAATGCGTGAGAGAAACAATTAGAAACAAAAATGTTATAGTTTTACTATACGCATGGCTGTTCGAACTATAAGTTTTACAAAACTCGTGAATTGTTTGAAGATGTCGTATTTCGCGATAGGTTGAACTATAAGTTTATTGCCCTCCATAGTCCCTTGTACAAGATATTATTGGAACATTTTAGGACTCCCAATGATTCAGGGAAATAATTTGATAAAAATGTTATAGTTTTACACCACGCACGACTTCTAGGTATCTCGTTCGAAGCAAAACTCGTAAATTGTTTGAAGACCTATTTTTCTATAGGTCAAACTGTGATGCCTTTGCCTGAGAATGTACATCTTTTTTGTAATTTGCATGATTATTGACCATGGAGTTAATATAATGGGTGTTTGTCTATTTTTAATTATTCGTTTGGCCTTTGTGCAATTAAATTGGAATTTAATGGCCAAACTTTTGTATAAGGAAAAGTTTTGGGATCGCTCAAACGAAAAGCTAGGTTGTTTGAATGAGAAAGGTCTTTCGTTCGAATGAATCTTTAAATGACCTTCAAATGAGAAATACCTATTTACATTGCAATCCTCATTAAAACCCCCGTTCGAACGAGATTCGATTTCGTTCGAACGAGGTTTAGTCTCGTTAGAAAGAGACTATCGGTATTCAAAAAATTTGTAGAATTTTTGTGTTGTCACCATGTGGACCCTTGGATAATTTGATATGTGAACCTCCCATTGGAGCAGATCAAACATGGGTTAAAGCTTTGGTGGACCAAAGGTTAAAGAGTTTAAGGATTCTTGGGTTTAAATAGAGGTGCGGGAGTGGAGAGGACCCATTTTTCTTCATTTCCATCATATTTTTACACTCTCTCTACACTCTCAAGTCTTCTCCCTTCATTTCCACCCCTCTTCCACCATCCCCAAGCTCCAAACCTTCATTCTTAGAAATATTTAACCCATTTATAAGCTTGTAACACCTATTTCAAGTGTTGCCTTAGGAAGAAGTTGGGTTAGAGAGTTGTTATTGGAGTTTTCAAGAGGAGTTGGAGCTTTCTTGGAGCTTTGGAGATGCTAGGATCTTATTGGTGTTTTCTTGGAATTTTAGGAGCTTTAAAGTCATCATTCTTAGTTTTCCTCTTCAAACTCAAGGTAGGGTTTTCCTCACTATATTTTCAAGTTTAAACCTAAACTACATGTTAGAATGCATGCTAGAATATTAATAATCTTGCAAATTATTTTCTAGTATGTTTATTTAAAGTTTTCTTATGAAAAATGCAAAGTTTTACAGAAAACCAAACTTGAATGGATCTTTAAACAACAAGTATCATTTTAGTCTTGAAATGTGATGAATAGGAATAAATTATATGATTTCATGTTATTATCGTGTTTAGACTCATATTTTTGGGATTTCTAGGTTGAAGCCCAACCTCACATGTGTAGCATATTGTAGTGCGTTAGTAGAGGACATTAAAACATGATAAATGAAGATTATAATGAGTTTCAAAGTGATATAAGAAATTTGATAATTTCAGCCTCTAAATATGTTGTAAAGGGTTGATAAAATGATGAAAAACGATGTTTTAAAATAACATATGATTATATGGCTAAAATGGACATTTTGGTAAAAATGGCCTTCAAAATATTAAAGGTATTTCTTGTTAAGAAATATGAAGAAATGAGTCTTTCTTGAAGTTAATGATCAAGTATATCTTTTTGAACATAAAATGACAATTTCTGATGTTATAATGATGAAAATATGTTTTTTCACAAAATATTGGAAGAATAAATGGTAAAATAGAGGGTCCTAGTAGTTGGACTTCCTCATTTGACCTTATCGGTCGATTTTGTGAAAAACAGATGAAATAAATAAAGTGGCATGAAAATGGAGTGAAACATAAATGCAAACTGTAAGAATGATTGAAACGGTGAAATAATGTAGACATTTGATACAATGCTAAAAGACATTAATATAGACTCGAATGCAATCGAAAAAGAATTAAGAAGGGCCCATAGCCCTACGGTAAAGGCCTAAAGCACTAGCCAGAGCATATGGTGGCGTCGCCAGTGGTGTGGATCCCATTAAAGTAGGCGGTTATTTTGTAAATTCTGAGAAAAAGATAATGTTAATAACAGAATGATGACAATGTAAATGAATAAAGTTGTGTTTAAAATGTAAGAATGACAACATATGGGAATAGTAAAAATGGAGACTAACGAATAAAAATGATTAAATGGTCTCTAATTATGTGACAAGTTGGTGTTAATTGGCTAAGTGTGGGTATGAGCACATATCTCAGGTTATATTGCATGGTAGTTGCATTTATGCTCCAAAAATGATAACATTTTCGGAATTGTCAAAGATAAACGCTATATGTATAATATTTTTGTATAAAAATATATTACTTAGTATTTTCCACCCTGTTGAACGCTTTGATCACCCCTACTTTTTATGTTAATATCCCCCACCCCCAGGTACCTCCAGTAAAGACATTGGCAAGGACGTTGATAAGGCCCCAGAGGGTACAAATCATCGTAGAGCTCTACCACGACATTTTGAAAAAATCATGTTGGGGGACATTTAAATTTATGGCATCTAGAATAACTTTTTATTCGGGCCTTGAGCCATATATTTTAATTATACAGGAGTTGTATGATTTATTTCCTTATTATTAGCTTTGTTGGATTTAATGGAATTTTCCTAAATAAATCTTGCTAATTAATTAAACTACTTAAAGTGACAACCTTTTTTTTTAAATTAAAACCTGTTAATTACCTTCTATTCATTATAAAATGGTGCAAATTAAAGGCTTTTCCTACGTAGTAAAATTGGACTTTCTCCCTCCCCCTTAACAACTTGACTTGGGTACAGTTGACCCAATGGTAGCCCAAATTTCGGCCAGGGCATTACACAAACTATCAATCTCTTACCCTTCATATTATTTTTTGAATATTTTGGGAGTCCTAATGCATCAGAGAAACAATTAGAAACAAAAATGTTATATTCATAATGAACGACTTCTCGGTATCCCCTCCGAAGCAAAACTCCTGAATTTTTTAAAGACGGCCTAATTCTCAGCAAGTCAAACTATTAGTTTCTCGCTCGTCGTAGTCCCCCATAAAAGTGAGTTTTTGACCATTTTAGGACTCCCAATGCATCAGGGTAACAATTAGAAACAAAAAATTATATAGTTTTACATTAAGCGCAACTTCTGGGTATCCCGTCTGAAGCAAAACATGTGAATTGTTTTAAGATTACCCATTTTCTCGTAGGTCAAACTATTAATTTCTTGCCCTCCGTAGTCCCCTGTATAAGATATTACTGGACCATTTTGGGACTCCTAATAAGTCATGTAAATAATTAGAAAAAATGTTATAGTTTTACACAAAGCGTGACACATAGGTATCCCCTCCAAAGAAAAACTCGTGAATTGTTTGAATGTGACCTATTTCTTGGTAAGTCAAACTATCAGTTCCTTGCCCAACGTAGTCCCCCATACAAGATATTATTGGAACATTTTGTGACTCCTAATGCATCAGGGATACAATTAGAAAAAAAATGCTATAGTTTTACACAACGCAAGACTTCTAGGTATCCCTTACGAAGAACAACTCGTGAATTTTTTTAAGAAGACCTATTTACTGGTAGATCAAACTATTAGTTTCTTACCCTTCGTATCCCCCTGTACAAGATTTACTGGACCATTTTGAGACTCCTAATCTTTAAGGGAAACAATTATAAACAAAAATGTTATAGTTTTACACTACGCGTGACATTTAGGTATCTCGTCTGAACAAAAGCTCATGAATTGTTTAAAGATGACCTATTTCTCAGTAGGTCAAACTATAAATTTTTCTTAGCCTTCATAGTCCCCTGTACAAGATATTATTAGACCATTTTGGTACTCCCAATGATTCAGTGAAATTATTAAAAAAAATATTATAATTTTACACTACGTGCAACTTATAGGTATCGATTATGAATCAAAACTCGTGAATTGATTGAAGACGACCTTTTTCCTGGTAGGTTAAACTATCATTTTCTTGCCCTCCATAGTCATACAAGGTATTTTTTGGCCATTTTAGGACTCCCAATGCATCATAGAAACAATTAGAAACGAAAATGTTATAGTTTTACACAACGCATGACTTTTAGGTATCCCCTCCAAAGCAAAACTAGTGGATTTTATAAAGATAACCTATTTACCAGTAAGTCAAATTATCTCTTTCTCACGCTTTGTAGTTCCCCGTAAAAGATAATTTTCGACCATTTATGTACTTTTAATGCATCAGGGCAACAATTATAATAAAAATGTTATAATTTTATACTGCACGCGACTTCTAGGTATCCCTTCCGAAGCAGAACTCGTGAATTGTTTGAACATGACTTATTTATTGGTAGGTTAAAATATCAGTTTCTTGCCCTCTTTAGTCCCCCATACAAGATATTATTGGATCATTTTGGGACTCCCAATTATTTATGGCAACAGTTAGAAACAAAAATATTATATTTTTACACTATGTTTGACTTCTACATATCTTGTGTGAATAAAAACCTGTGCATTGTTTGAAGATGACCTATATCCCCGTGGGTCAAACTATCAGTTTCTTACCCTTTGTTATCCCCCGTATAAGATATTATTTGACCATTTTTGGACTCCTAATAAGTCATGGAAATAATTACGAAAAATGTTATAGTTTTACACTATGCACGACGTCTAGGTATCCCCTCCGAAGTAAAACTAGATGGCCTATTTCTCCGTAGGTTAAACTATCAATTTCTTGCCCTCCGAAGTCCCTTGTACAAGATATTATTGGACCATTATGTGAGTCCTAATTCATTAGTTTTGTGGCTCCTAATGCAACAGGGAAACAATTAGAAATAAAATGTTACAATTTTACAATATTGAAGAATTCTAGGTACCCCTCCGAAGCAACACTCGTGAATTTTTTTAAGACAACCTATTTCTCGGTAGGTCAAACTATTTGTTTCTCGCCCTCCGTAGTACCCCATACAAGATAGTTTTGCACCATTTTGGGACTCACAATGCGTCAGGTCAACAATTATAAACAAAAATGTTATATTTTTGCCCTAAGCGTGACTTTTAGGTATTCCGTCCGAAGCAAAACTCGTGAATTGTTTAAAGACAACCAATTTCCTGCTAGGTCAATCTACTAATTTCTTTCCCTCCGTAGTCCCCATTGGTGATATTATTAGACCATTTTAGGACTACTAGTGAGTCAAGGAAACCAGTAGATTTTGTTTTTTTTTAGTTTTACACTATGCATGACTTCTAGGTATCCCGTCCGAAGCCAAACTCGTGTATTGTTTAAAGATGACCCATTTCCTGCTAGGTTAAATTATCAGTTTCTTGCTCTCCGTAGTACCCCGTACAAGATATTTTTTGACCATTTCTTTACTCCTAATGCATTAGGGATAAATTTAGAAACAAAAATGTTATAGTTTTATAATACTTAAGACTTCTAGGCATCCCCTCTTAATCAAAACTCGTGAATTTTTTTAAGACGACCTATTTATTGGTAGGTCAAACTATTAGTTTCTCACCCTCTGTAATCCCCCGTACAAGATAGATTTTGACTAATTTGGGATGCCAATGCGTCATGGAAACAATTATGAACAAAAATGTAATAGTTTTACATTACGCGCAACTTCTAGGTACCCCGTTCGAAGAAAAATTCGTGAATTTTTTGAAGACGACCTATTTCACGAAAGGTCAAAGTATCGATTTCATGCCCTCCGTAGTCCCCTGTACATGATATTATTAAACCATTTTGAGGCTCCCATTGAGTCACGAAAAAATTAGAATTTTTTTTAAGTTTTACACTAAGCACGACATCTAGGTATACCGTCCGAAGCTAAACGTTTGAATGGTTTGAAGAAGAAGATGACCTATTTTTTGGTAGGTCAAACTATCAATTTCTTGCCCTCCCCAGTCCCCCGTAAAGAATAATTTTTGGGTATTTTGGGACTCCCAATGCATGAGAGAAACAATTAAAAACAAATCAATACTCCTAAATTTTTAAGTGACGACCTACTTCCAATAGGTCAAACCATTAGTTTTTATCCCTTCATAATCCCCCATACAAGAGAGTTTTAACCATTTACAGACTCCCAATGAGTCAGGGAAATAATTAAAATAAAAATATTATAGTTTTACACAATGATCAACTTTTAAGTATCCCATCCAAAGCAAAACTCGTGAATTTGATTAAAATGACCGATTCATTGGTAGGTCAAACTATTAGTTTCTTTCTCTCTGTAGTCCCCCATACAAGATATTATTGGACCATTTTGGTACTCCCATGAATCATGGAAATAATTACAAACAAAAATATAATAGTTTTACACTAAGCACAACTTCCAGGTATCCCTTACAAAGAAAAACTTGCGAATTGTTTGGAGATGACCTATATCTCGATAAGTCAACCTATCAGTTTCTCGACCTCCGTAGTCCACCGTAAAAGATCATTCTGTACCTTTTTCGGACTCCTAATTCATAATGGCAACAATTAGAAATAAAAATCTTATATTTTAACACTACGCGCGACTTCTAGATATCCTCTCTGAACCTGAACTTCTAATTATTCGAAGACGACCTATTTCTTGATAGGTCAAACTATCTATTTATTACCCCTCATAGTCTCCCGTAAAGGATATTATTCGACCATTTATGGACTCCCAATAAGTTAAGGAAATAACTAAAGAAGAATGTTTTAGTTTTTCACTATGTGCAATTTCTATTTATCCATTTTAATACAAAACTCGTGATTTTTTTTTAAAGATAATCAATTTCCTCATAGGTCAAACTATGAGTTTCTTGCCCTCCTTAGTCCCCAATACAAGATAGTTTTAGACTATTTTGGGACTTCCAATGCTTAAAGGTAATAATTAGAAACAAAAATTTTATAGTTTTACACTATGCATGACTTCGAGGTATCCCATCTGAAGAAAAATGAATGAATTGTTTGAAGATGACCTATTACCTGGTATGACAAACTATAAGTCTCTCGTCCTCACTAGTCCCCCGTACACGATATGTTTGAACAATTTTGGAACTCGCAATGCATCAGGAGAATATTATAAACATAAGTTTTATAGTTTTACACTATGCGCAACTTTTAGGTATCCCCTCTGAAAAAACATGTATTTTGTTTGTAGACGATCTATTTTTTGCTAGGTCAAACTATCAGTTTCTTTCTCCACTTAGTTCCATGTACAACATATTTTGGACTGTTTTGCGACTCCCAATGCATTGGAGGAGAAATTGATAAGAAAATTATTATAGTTTTACATTACATGCGACTTCTAGGTGTCCCCTCCAACGTAAAACTCATACTTTATTTAAAGACGACTAATTTCTCGGTATGTCAAATGATCATATTCCTTTGCGATCCCTTGTACAAGATATTGTTGGACCATTTTGGGACTTCTAACTCACAATGGAAACAATTATAAATAAAAATGTTATAGTTATAAACAATACTCTACTTCTAGTTATCCCCTCTGAAACAAAACTCATGAATTGTTTAAAGATGGCCTATCTTTTGGTAGGTCAAACTATCAGTTTCTTGCCCTTAGTAGTCCCCCTTAGAAGATATACTAGGACAATTTGGGGACTCCAAATGTATCATAGAGACTATTATAAACAAAAATATTATAGTTTTACACTATGATCAACTTCTTGGTATCCCCTCCAAAGTGAAACTCGTGAATTTTTTAAGATGACCTATTTTTCAATGGGTCAAACTATTAGTTTCTTGCCCTCCGGAGTCCCACATACAAGATATTATTGGACCATTTTGGGACTCCCATGAATCAGGGAAATAATTAGGAGCAAAACTATTATAGTTTTACACTACGCATAACTTCTAGGTATCCCTTTCGAAGAAAAACTCATGAATTATTTTAAGACGACCTATTTCTTGGTTGGTTAACCTATTAGTTTCTTGTCCTCTGTAGTCCCTCGTACAAGAAATTTTTGGACCATTTTATGACTCCCAATGCATCATGGTAACAGTTATAAAGAAAAATATTATATTTATACACTACTTGCGACTTCCACGTTTACCGTCCGAAGCTAAACTCGTGAATTTTTTTAAGGTGACCTATTTCCCGATAGGTTAAACTATTAATTTTTTTCTCTCTGTAGTCCGCCGTACATGATATTATTCGACCATTTATGGACTCCCAATGAGTTAGGGAAACATTAGAAAAAAATGGTATAGTTTTACACTATGTGCAACTTCTATGTACCCCCCCTGAAGCAAAACTTGTGAATTTTTTTAAGATGACCTATTTCTCGGTAGGTCAAACTATAAGTTTCTTGCTCCCCGTAATCCCCCGTACAAGATATTATTGGACCATTTTGGTACTCCCATGAATCAGGTAAACAATTATAAACAAAAATATTGCAGTTTTACACTATGCACAACTTCTAAGTATCCTTTCCAAAGAAAAACTCGTGAACTATTTGAGGATGACATATTTCTTGGTAGGTTAACCTATAATTTTCTCACCTTGTGTAGTCCCCCATACAAGATCTTTCTGGACCATTTTAGGATTCCCAATGCATCATGGAAACAATTATAAATAAAAATCGTATATTTTTACGCTACATGTGACTTCTAGTTGTCCTGTCTGAAGCTAAACTCGTGAATTATTTGAAGACAACCTATTTCTTGATAGGTCAAACTATCAATTTCTTGCCCTCAGTAGTCTCCCATATATGATATCATTCGGACATTTATGGACTCCTAGTGACTTAAGGAAATAGTTAGAAAAGAATGTTATAGTTTTTCACTATTTGCAGCTTCTATTTATCCACTCTAATGCAAAACTCGTGAACTTTTTAAAGATAATTTATTTCTCCTTAGGTCAAACTATCAGTTTCTTTCCCTCCTAAGTCCCCCGTATAAGATATTTTTGGACTATTTTAGAACTCCCAATGCATCATGGATACAATTAGAAACAAAAATGTTACAGTTTTACACTATGCACGACTTCTAGGTATCCAATCTCAAGAAAAATGCATGAATTGTTATAAGATGACCTATTACTCGGTAGGGCAAACTATTAGTTTCTTACCCTCGGTAGTCCCCCATACGAGATATGTTTGGACAATTTTGGAACTCATAATGCATCAGGAAAACATTATAAAGATAAATTTATATTTTTACACTACGCGTAACTTGTAGATGCCCCTTCCGAAAAAACTCATAATTTGTTTGTAGACGATCTATTTTTCGATAGGTCAAACTATCAGTTCCTTTTCCTATGTAGTCCTATGTACAATAAATTTTTGGACAATTTTGGGACTCCCACTGAATTGGGGGAGCAATTAATAACAAAAATATTATAGTTTTACACTACATGCGACTTCTAGGTGTCCCCTCTAAAGTAAAACTTGTATTTTGTTTGAAGATGACTTATTTCCCAGTATGTCAAACTACCAGTTTCCTTTGTAATCCCTCGTACAAGATATTTTTGGATCATTTTGGGACTCCTAATGCATAAGTGAAATAGTTATAATTAAAAATATTATAGTTTTAAACTATGCGTTACTTCTAGGTATTCTGTTTGAAACAAAACTCATGAATTATTTAAAGACGACCTATTTTTTGGTAGGTAAAACAATCCGCTTATTACCCTCCATAGTCCCCCGTAAAAGATTTATTTGAACCATTTTGGGACTCCCAATGTATCATAGAAACTATTAGAAACAAAAATTTAATAGTTTTACACTACAAGCAACTTCTAGGTATCCCCTCCAAAGCAAAACTCGTGATTTTTTTAAGATGACCAACTTCTTGATAGGTCAAACTATAGTTTCTTGCCCTTCGTAGTCCCTCGTACAAGATATTATTGAACTATTTGGGAATTCTATGCATCATGTAAACAATTAGAATAAAAAATATTATAGTTTTGCATTAAGCACGACTTTTAAGTATTCTTTTCGAAGGAAAACTAATGAATTATTTGAAGACGACCTATTTCTTGGTAGGTTAACCTATTTGTTTCTCCCCCTCTATAGTCCCCTATACAATATATTTTCTTACCATTTTAGGAATCCTAATGCATCATGGCAACAATTAGAAAGAAAAATATTATATTTGTAAACTACGCGCAACTTTTGGGTATACCCCCCGACGCTAAACTCGTGAATTTTTTTAATATGAGCTATTTTCCAATAGGCTAAACTGTCAATTTTTTTTCTCTCTGTAGTCCCCCATATAAGATATTATTCAACCATTTATGGAATCCCAATCAGTCATAAAAACAATTAGAAAAATTTTATAGTTTTACAATATGCGCGACTTCTATGTATCCCCTACGAAGCAAAACTCGTGAATTTTTTTAAGACAATCTATTTTCCGATGGGTCAAGCTATCAATTTCTTGCCCTATGTAGTCTCCTGTACAAGATATTTTTGGACCATTTTAGAACACCCAATGCTTCATGGAAACAATTAGAAATAAAAATGTTATAGTTTTGCATTACTAATGACTTCTAATTATCTCGTCCAAAACAAAACCTGTGAAATATTTAAAGATGACCTATTACCCGATAAGTCAAAATATGAGTTTCTTACCCTTTGTAGTCCCCCGTACAAGATATATTTGGACCATTTGGGGACTCCAAATGCATCAGATAAACAACGAGAAACAAAAAATTATAGTTTTACACTACGAACAACTTTTAGGAATCTCCTCCGAAGCAAAACACATGAATTATTTGAAGATAACCTATATTTTTGTAGGTCAACCTATTAGTTTCTCACCCTCTGTAGCCCCGTACATGATATTTTTGGACCATTTTAGGACTCCAAATGCATCATGTCAACAGTTAGAAACAAAATATCATATTTTTACCCTACGCACGACTTTTAGGTATCCCGTCTGAAGTTACACTCATGAATTTTTTAAACATGGTTTATATCCTTATAGGTAAAACTATCAATTTCTTGGTCTCCGTAGTCCCCATACAAGATATTATTGGACCATTTATGGACTCCCAATGAGTCAGGGAAAAAACTAAAAAAAATGTCATAATTTTACACTATACATGATTTCTATGTATCCCCTCTGAGAAAAACTCGTGAATTTTTTTAAGATAACCTACTTTTTTATAGGTCAAACTATCAGTTTCTTGCCCTTCGTAGTCCTTTATACAAGATATTTATGGACCATTTTGTGACTCTAAATATTTCATCGCAAAAATTAGAAATAAAAATGTTATAGTTTTACACCACTCATGACTTCTGAGTTTCTCGTCCGAAGCAAAACTTATGAATTATTTGAAGATGACTTATTACCCGACAGGTCAATTATCATTTTATTTCCCTTCATAGTCCTACGTACAATAAATTTGGACTGATTTTTTACTCCAAATGCATCAGGTAAATAACTAGAAACAAATATTTTATAGTTTTACACTTAGCGCAATTTTTAGGTATCCCCACCGAAGCAAAACTTGTGAATTGATTGAAGACGTCCTATTTCTCGATAGGTCAAAATATCAGTTTCTCGCCATTCGTAATCTCCTGTGCAAGATACTTTTGGGCCATTTTAGTATTGTCAATGCACCAGGTCAATAATTAAAAGCAAAAAGTTGTTGTTTTACACTACTCGCAACTTCTAGGTATCTTATCCGAAGGAAAACTCGTGAATTATTTGAAGACGACCCATTTCTTAGTCGGTCAAACTATCAATTTCTTTCCCTTTACATCCCCCATACTAGATATTATTGGACCATTATGGGACGCCCAATGATTTAGGGAAATAAATAAAAAAAATTTATATCTTTATACTATGCACGCCTTCTAGGTATCCCATCTGAACCAAAACTCATGAATTATTTGAAGAAGATCTTTTTCCCGGTAGGTCAAACTATCGGTTTTTTTCCCTTTGTAGTCCCATGTACAAGGTATTTATGGACTATTTTTGTTTTCCCAATGCGTTGTGACAACAATTAGAAACAAAAATGTTTTAGTTTTAAATACGCATGACTTCTAGGTACGTCATCCGAAGCAAAACTCGTGAATTATTTGAAGACGACTTATTTCCCAGTAGGTCAAACTATCAGTTTCTTGCCATTCATAGTCCCCCGTACAAGATATTTTTTTACCATTTTGGGACTCTAAATGTGTCATGAAAATAATTAGAAAGAAAATGTTAGATTTTTACACTACGCACGATTTGTAGGTATCCCGTCAGAAGAAAAAATCATGAGTTATTTAAAGATTACATATTTCCCTGTTGGTCAAACTATCAGTTTATTGCCCTCTATAGTTCCCCGTGAAAGATATATTTGGACCATTTTTGGACTCTCAATGCATCATGGAAAAAATTAAAAACAAAAATGTTATAGTTTCACACTATTGCCAGCTTCTAGGTATCACCACCGAACAAAACTCTTGATTTTTTTAAGATGACCTATTTCCCGATATGTCAAATTATCGCTTTCTTGCCCTCCATAGTCCCCCACATAAGTTATTATCGGACCATTATAAGACTCCCAGTGCATTAAGGAAATAATTTAAATAAATATGTTATAGTTTTACACTACAAACGAATTCTATGTATCCACTTTAAAGCAACAATTGTTAATTATTTGAAGATGTTCTATTTCCTAATAGGTCAAACTATCAGTTTCTAGCCCTCTGTAGTCCACCGTACAAGAAATTTTTTGACCATTTTGGGACTTCCAGCGTGTCAAGGCAACAATTAAAAATAAAAATATTATATTTTTACACTACGTGCGACTTCTATGTATACTATTCGAATTAAAACTAATATATGGTTTGAAGATGACCTATTTCCTGGTAGGTCAAATTTTCAATTTATTATCCTCCATAGTCCCCCCTACAAGATATTATTTGACCATTACAGTAGTCCCAATGAGACAAGGAAACAATTATAAAAACAAGGTTATAGTTTTACGCTACACGCGACTTCTAGGTGTCCCTCTGAAGAAAAAATGGTGAATTATTTGAAGACGACCTAGTTTTGCGTATGTGAAACTATTAGTTTTTTGCCCTTCGTAATCCTCCATGCAAGATATTTTTGGACCATTTTGGGGCTCCCAATGTCTCATGGAAACAATTAGAAACAAAAATCGTAAATCGTTTCAAGACGACCTATTTCTCGGTAGGTTAGACTATCCATTTTCTTGCCCCGTTACTCCACCATATAAAACCTATTTGGACCATTTTAGTAATCCCATTGCATCTGCGAAAAATTGGAAAAAGAAGGTTATACTTTTACACTACGCATAATTTTTAGGTATCCCCTCTGAAGCAAAACTTGTATTTTATTTGAAGACGACCCAATTCTTAGTAAGTCAAAATACAAATTGCTTTCCCTTAGTAGAGCCCCGTTAAAGATATTTTGGCACCATTTTGGGGATCCCAATGGGTTAGGGGATCAACAGAAACAAATTTTTTATAGTTTTACACTTTGTGCAATTTCTAGGTATCCCCTCCGAAATAAAACTTAAATTTTGTTTGAAGACAACTTATTTTTCGGTATGTCAAACTATCAGTTTATTTACCTCTATAATCCCCCATAGAAAATATGTCTGGACCATTTTAAGACTTTAAATCCATCAAGGAAACAATTAGAAACAAAAATTTTCTGTTTTAAACTGCGTCTAACTTCTAGATCTCTTCTGAGGCAAAAATCGTAAATTCTATGAAGACGACCTACATCCTTGTACGTCAAATTATCAATTTCTTTCCTTTCGCAGCCCCCCACCCCCACCCCTCAACAAGATATTATTGGATTATCTTAGGACTCCCAATGAGTCATGGAAATAATTAAAAAATGGTATAGTTTTACACTACGCTCGACTTCTAGGTATCCCCTATAAAGCAAAACTCATGAATTGTTTGACGACGAACTATTTCTTGGTAGGTTAAACTATCAGTTTTTTGCCCTCCGTAATCCCCCGTACAATAAATTTTTGGACCATTTTTGAGATCCTAATTTGTCAAGGAAACAATTAGAAAAAAAAACATAATAGTTTTACAGTACACATGACTTGTAGGTATCTCTTCGGATGTAAAACTCATGACTTGTTTGAAGACGACTTGTTTCACTATAGGTCAAACTATCAGTTTCTTCCCATTTGTTGTCCCCCGTAGAAGTTATATTTGGAACATTTTAGGACTTTTGATGAATTATGGAAACAATTATAAACACATATGTTATAGTTTTACACTACGCGCAACTGATAGGTATACCTTCCAAAGCAAAACTCATGATTTTTTATGACCTATTTCTCGGTGGGTTAAACAATTAGTTTCTCGCGCTCCGCAGTCCCCTGTAGAAGACATTACCATTTTATGACTCCCAATGCATCAAGGAAACAATCATACACAAAAATGTTGTAGTTTTGTACTGTATATGACTTATAGGTGTCCCTTCCGAAGAAAAACTCATCAATTGATTGAAGATGACCTATTTCCTACTAGGTCAAACCATCTGTTTTTCGCCCTCCATAGTCCCCTGTACAAGATATTTTTGGACCATTTTGAGACTATCAATGCGTTAAGGTGACAATTAGAAGAAAACAATGTTATTGTTTTACACTACGTTCAACTTCTATGAATCCCCTCCGAAGGAAA
The DNA here is from genome assembly GCA_949130495.1 of Sambucus nigra. Lineage (NCBI taxonomy): Eukaryota > Viridiplantae > Streptophyta > Magnoliopsida > Dipsacales > Adoxaceae > Sambucus > Sambucus nigra. The sequence continues at coordinate 38,657,000 of OX422223.1, read as the reverse complement.
AATACTGAATTTTTTGAAGACGACTTAATTCCCAGTAGTTCAAACTATTAGTTTCTGTCCTTCCTTAGTCTCCCCTTACAATATATTTTTGGACCATTTGTGTTCGGGAAAACATAAGAAATAAAATTGTAATAGGTTTACACTGCGGGTGACTTCTTGGTATCTCGTCCGAAGAAAAACTCGATAATTGTTTTAAGATGGCCTATTTTTCAATTTCTTGCCCTCCGTAGTCCACTATACAAGATATTAAATAACCATTTTGGTACTCCTAATGAGTAATGGAAACAATTAGAAAATATATTATAGTTTTACATTACACACGACTTCTAGGTATCCCCTCCAAAGCAAAACTCCTGAATTGTTTGAAGACGACTTATTTCCCAGTAAGTCAAACTGTCAGTTTCTTTCCTTCCGTAGTTCCTCGTACAAGTTATTTTTAGACCATTATGGGGATCCCAATGCATCATGAATATAATTAGAAACAATAATTTTGTTGTTTTACACTATGCGCGACTTATAGGTATCCCGTCCGAAGCAAAACTCATGAGTGGATTAAAGATGACCTATTGCCCAATAGGTTCAATAATCAGTTTCCTTCCCTCTATAGTCCACTGCATAAGATATTTTTCTACCATTTTAGGACTCCCAGTGTGTCATGGAAATAATAAGAAATAAAAATGTTATCATTTTACATTACGCATGACTTCTAGGTACCCTGCCCAAAGTAAAACTCGTGAGTTCTTTGAAGATGATATATTACTTCGTAGGTCAATCTATTAGTTTTTCCCCTACGTAATCCCCCATGAAAGATATATTTAGACCACTTCATGATTTCCAATGCATCGAGGAAACAAATACAAAACAATTTTATATTTTTACACTATGCGCAACTTCTTAGTATCTCCTCCGAAGCAAAGACCGAATTTTTTAATACAACCTATTTCTCGGTAGGTCAAACTATCAATTTCTTACCCGACGTAGTCCCACGTAAAAGATATTTTTAGACCATTTTGGGACTCCCAATGCTTTGGGAAAATAATTAGAAACAAAAATGTTATAGTTTTCCACTATGCCCAAGTTCTAAATATCACTTCCCAAGCAAAACTCGTGAATTATTTAAAGATGACCTGTCTCTCGGTAGGTCAAACTATAAGTTTCTTACCCTTCGTATTCCCCTGTACAAGATATTTTTGGACCATTTTGGTACTCGTAATAAATCAGTGGAAATATTAAAAAAAAATGTTATAGTTTTACACTACGTCTGACTTCTACGTATCCCCTCCTAAGCAAGACTCGTATTTTTTTAAAGATGACCTATTTCCTAATAGGTTAAGCTATCAGTCTCTTACCCTCTGCAGTCCCCTGGAAAACATATTTTTAGACTATTTTTGGACTCCCAATGCATTGGGGAAAAAATTAGAAACAAATTTTTTATAATTTTACACTATGTGCAACTTCTAGGTATCCCGTCTGAACAAATTGTGTGAATTGTTTGTAGAAGACCTATTTCCCGATGGGTCAAACTATCAGTTTCTTGCCCTCCGTTGTCCCCCATAAAGATATATCTTGACCATTTTTGGAATCCTAATGACTCATGGAAATAAATACAAACAAAAGTGTTATAGTTTTACACTATGCTTGTGTTCTAGGTATCCCCTCTAAAGCAAAACTCATGAATTGTTTTAATATGACCTTTTTTCGGGGTAGGTCAAATTACCAGTTTCTTGACCTTCGTAGTCCCCCGTATAAAATATTATTGGAACATTTTGGGACTTCTAATTAATAATGTATACAATTAGAAACAAAAATTTTATAGTATTAAACTACTCACAACTTCTAGGTATTCCGTCCGAAGTAAAACTCATGAATCATTTTAAGACAACCAATTTCCTGATAGGTCAAACTATCAGTTTTTTGCCTTCCATAGTCATTGTACAAGATACTTTTGGACCAATTTTGTACTTCTAATGTGTCAGGAAAACAATTAGATACAAAAATTATATAGTTTTACACTACACGTGACTTCTAGGTATCCCCTACGAAGTAAAATCCATGAATTTTTTTAAGATAACCTATTTCCCGGTAGATCAAATCATCAGTTTTTTGCCCTTCATAGTCCTCTGTATAAGATATTATTGGACGATTTTAAGACTCCCAATTCTTCAAGGAAAAATTAGAAATAAAAATGTTATAATTTTACGCTATGCACTACTTCTAGGTATCCACTCGGGTGGCCATCCGAAGACGGATTTCCTCCGGCTCACGGATATGGGTGTCGATTATCGCCAGATGGGGTTAACATGAAGAGATAGAATCGCCAACCTATTTTTCTCAAAACAAGCAAAATAATTCTGCCGCCTTGAGAGAACGCCACTAAGGTCAAACTGATGCTTGCGAAACCAAGTAGTTCGAAGGTCTGTGGACTAAGTTATGGAATGGCAAGATGTTAGGCACTCATTCTTCCCTTTAGGCATCTCATAGGCTAATGTTAATTTTCTCCTTTTAGACTCTATGATGTGTGCTTACATGTGTATAATATAAATCATGGGAGAATTTAATTATCTAACTCTCTTCATGGAAGGGATGGAGTGGATTCATCTGTAGCAATGTTCCCAAAAAGTATGATGCAAGTGCTCGCCAAATCACAAATCGCTATGAAGAGAAAATGTGCACATTACACGAAACTCAAATAGTAATACTCTAAAACTCATAAAACAGATGTAATAAAATATAAAAGAATATATAATCATGAAAAAATGAGGACTTGAATCTCGAGATTGGACCAAGACGCTTATGTAGTTTAAGGGGCATCAATGTCCACTTAGTTCAAAAATAGCATAGCGGTGTGGTTCAACCCATAAATCCAAATGTGGGACTTCTCTCCGCGGAAAATCCTACACTTCTGCAATGACGTTCAATCAAAGGGGCCAAGGACTTAACCGTCCATATACAATCCTATACTTATGCAGTAACATTCAATCAAAGGGGACAAGGACTTAACCGTTCGTAGACAATCCTATACTTCTGCAGTAACAAAATATGACTGCAGCCCAATTTCAATAATGTAGGAAGTAGCCTTACTGGCCACAGCCTATTCTTAAGAACACAACAGGAACATGCAAGTAAAATAAAGTCTGTAGATTGATCAAGAATATAGGTGGTATTAATCAAAGTCCGCAGCATGATACAAAAAATTTCTCATATCATGAGGACATTCCTTAAGATAAGCCAGTGGCCCAAGGAGTTAACTCACTTAAGTACTAGATTTTTTGAGCTCCTAATGTGTCAGAGGTTATGACGTTATAAAGATATTTGAACATTGATTATAATATACGTTGTCATGTCATTTAAATGAGGTTCTTCGAGAGATGGTCATTCGAACAATCGAAAATTATTTTCAAGGGGCAAGGAACATTTTGAACAAAATGCTTTTGACGAGGCACCTCAAGTGAGTTCCCTCAAAAAAGGTGTCTTGGAGTACTACCTTGAACCTATTGAATGGAGGTTTTATCCCAAGTGTACCAAAGAGGTTGGGATTATTTCCCAACGTTGCCTTGTTCCCAATCCTCCAAACTAAATCCCTGTGAGATTCCCCTGATAAGGTCATTCGATAGAGCATGTGAGCTCTCCCATGTCCTGCCAGACATGGTCATTTGAATAATCTCAATGTTATTACAATATGGCTCCAAATCTTATAAGAAAAGGAACCAAATATAAATTATTGTTCCTATTATAGATGTGCTACCAGGGTCCTCTTCGATCAAGCTTGTTTCTTGTGAGGAGGCGCGTTTGAGCAGTTCATCTGGTTGGGGGGCCTCCTTCGAACGAACATCTATCGAACAATCTTGATTCTTTTATTAAGCCTCCTGTGTGTGCAAGATTATTCATCCGATCAACCATGAGCTTGGACCTCCCTCTACACGGTTTATATGTTGATTATTTTTTCTCTTGATTTATAACTCAAATATTTAATTAATATTAAGTTATTCTTAGTAGTTAAATTATTCCTATGCGGGGAGTTAATCACTACATATTACTGTAATTTAAGTTAAACATACTAATTTTAATTTATTTGAAACCCTAAGGCCTCAATTGATGCCCAAGATAAGTGAATGGGAGTAGATAATTTATCTCATCCTATAGTTGGTGTTGGATTGGATTATCTTTACATAAGATAAATTATCATTAATAAGCCTTTTATCTACACAGGTGTGGGTAATATAATTCCACCTAGGAGATCGAATTATTTTGCGGATGGTGTGAGATAAATCTTATTAGATCCCATCATTTTATCCCACACATCAAACATATACTATTTTGCTAAAGTATTTAAAAAATAGAAAATTCATGATGATAATATGAGCAAACTTGACTACATCTACGTGTTGGGTCAAACAATCCATGTGTCCCTTCTGTTTTGGGGGAAAAATACATTTCATCCATTATATATATATATATATATAGTTATATAGTTATATAGTTATAGTTATATAAAAGAGAAAGTATCACTAAACCTAAACTTTCAAATTTTTACCATATATTTTTTCGCCAAGATCCACTCCTATGAATTTTTTAATACATATGGAAGGTCTTCTCCCAAAAAAATGCATAATTGTTCAAAGTTTTTTTAGGAAATTTACCCAAAAAAAGGGGGACCCACATGATAGAAAAGGGAAAAAATGTAAGACATTTTTGTTCCTCTCGAAATAAAACATTTAGTTTCGGAGGGTAAACACATAATATAAATTTAAAAGCTCAACTTTCAACTTTTTACATGAAATCCCATAATTATCCATTTTCTTACAAAGACGAATGTCACTAAAAAGTTACTACAAATCCCCATAAGTGGTTATTTGCAACAAAATGCATAGTTAATGGGGGTTGCCAAGACTTTCATGGGATAATTAAAAAATTAAAAACATGAAAATTTATTTTCACTTTGGGCTTGAAAACTAAGAAGAAATAAAAAATAATTACTAAGATGTATGATGATAACTTTTAAGAGGACTCATATCCTTTTCCATAAATGTCATTAATAATAAATCCCTATTTTTTTCTTCTCCACTAGGAGTTTGGTAGATGTCTTGTAAAAGAATTTGATAAGTTCGGGGAAGTGGCCTTTGAGGAACCCTCAATACTATCTCATACCCACTCATCCAGTTGAACATGATCTTGCTTCTCCTTCAAATCAAGTGGAGCATCAGCATAAGCAGTATGGCCACCTGGTTCCCCACCCATCACTTCACAGATGTATTCAAGAGTGATCGTGAACTCACCCCATGAAGTGATAATGGTATGAGTGGAGGTGCTCTATCGAGAAACAAGCAACTAAAGAAATTCTCTCCTCTCCAATCGAAAGAAAAGGACACTAAAGGGATCCACCATGACCCCGTTGGTGGGATTAAATAAAATTCTTTAAGGCTAACAATGGGTGGTCAATAGAATCTGTTATGGACTCAAATAATTGAGTGTTATCATGAAAAGATTCCTCATTGACAAAGAAATACGCATCATGGTAATGCTTCAATTGGGACTCTCTTTGCGTCATCTACGCCACTGGTTTGCGAAGTGGGTCACAATGGTAGAAGATTGAAAATCCATTGAAATAGAGACTGAAAGAAGAACTTTAACATAAGGAAAAAGATGATAGAGAAAAATAGATGTTGATCTCTCTACAAAAGACGAAAACTATCTCTTGCTTATTGTGGAAAACATAAAGATTGAAATGAAATAGGAGTGGGGTTTATATAGGATGGAGGATTAAATAACCGGACCATTTGTCTAGATGCCAACCTAGGACTTAAGTCACTGGGAAATAACATAATGACGTTATTGATAAAACATCCTTACAAAGAGCCATTTTATTATTCCATGTGGTAGTTGGAAGATGTGAATAATGGGAAACGATGGCTGACATGATGGCTACCAATAAATGAGAATGGATTTCCCCTAATACACGTAAGAATATGAAATGAAGAGATGAAATAGTGGAATCAACTTAGATGTTTTGATGTTAAGGTGTTTCATATACAAAATCATTAACATAATAATTTTATGTATAAGGGGGAAAATGAAGGAGAGGTATAACGATGAACCTCTTATCTAACATGATTATTGAAGATAATTATGATTAAGCAGGACCTATGAAAAGGAAGGAAATAAGGATCATATTTGGATCATGAACAACTCGTTTTGACAAGAGATCCTTAGGTATCACTAATGAACCAAGTTTGGAAGAATTTGGGTGAGATCTTTGATGAGCTCTATCGAAGGAGGTCAATATTCGGATCTCGCGAGGGACACGGATTGGAGGATATAGAGAAAGGCAATGTTTATTTATAGACTTAATCATTGTAAGCACAAAATTACAAATCACTAAGGTATATCATACAACTCCATGATGGAGGTCAATCCGTTACACCTTCTGGGAATTTCCAACAATACACTTCTTGGCAATAAAACGATGGATCTTTTAGGTTTATGTCCAATTAAATATCTGACCAAACTGACACATTAAATCAGTTACATACCTTGGACTAAGTGTGATTTGCTCTTCCACGCCGCCTAGCACGTTAGTGTGAGGATGAAACATGGTAACTCCATCGACATTTCTTTCGTATTTAATGCATTTGACACATTAGGTATTGTTAGAGACACTGAGCATTAAATTTTTACTAGGGATCACTTCAGCTCAAAAAATCTACAGAAAGGAATATTCCTTAAGCATTTAAGAAAAAAAGTTTTTATTTCCCCTAAAACATGTCTTTCAAAGACCATTCAAAGGAAATAAGTGCATATTTACTCCTTCCTCATTGATTTTACTAAGAAAAAACTGGTGTTTTTTAATCTCTGTCTATTTATTGTGCTTGAGAGTTGTTCTCTCTCCCTCAGAGTCAACTACTTTGGAGACCAATATTGTTATTTTTTGTTAATCTTACTTTTATTTATCTCACTCAACCTTCGAAGGTGTAACTAAATACTTGTTTGAAATCAATGATTGCATTCAAACCTGTAAACGAATCAGATTCATATCGGATCAAAGATCATCCTAATACGAATCTATTTGACATTTTTTTATTCAGATCAGATGCGATAATCTAATGGATGAGTGTGTGGGAAATCGAATCCGGATCTCTTAAAAATTCAATAATTTACTCCGTTAAGAACCTTTTTATTTTGTGTAAAGAAAACAGTTATGAGTTCTGGATTTTACAAATATTTTTCTGTAAATGTAGAGCATAAATCTATGGGGAATGTAAACTATAATATAAAATAATTTTTGAGTTGATTTATTAAAAACAAATTCTTAACATTCTCTATATAAAATTTGGTGTGTCAAAAAATCTGGGATATGGGGGGTGCCCATGTACCACGGTGTATGCACAATAATAAATAAAAGAGAGATGAAGATTTACGTGGTTCGACCATGAATGGCCCACGTCCACGGGTCTGCTGCTGTGTTTCATTAGAATGATGAGAGAGTTTTACATGAGAGTGTTTCTCTAGCTTCTAAGCCCCCTTTCCCAATGGGGGTGGGGGTGGGGTGTCCCCTTTATATAGAGTTAGGGGTTACATCAGGGTTACAAATATGGATGAGTCCTATCTTCGTGGAGTTTGATTTGGCTCAGATACTGCTCCTCGGCCTTCTAGTTTATCAAGAACTCTAGTCATACCTATCTTGTTGGAATGTATGTACTCACCATCTTGACCGGGGTGATCGCCATGTGTCATGCTATTATGTAGGCATATTTTTTGCCCCCATAATAGTCCCACTGATTACAGTTCAGCTGAGTTGATTCTGAGATGAGCTCGGAGCTGGTCTATAATCTCTTTAAACGTGTACAGTTGTCGATGTGAACTGGACTGGCGCTTTTTGAGATGTCTTTTAACTTTTAAGTCTTCTTTGGTTGATATTCTTGCCTTTATAGGTTTTTAGATGAATTCTTGGCTTGAGTTGAGAGACGTTCAATTGATATGGGAATCGGACTTGAGAGTGTCGAGCAACCTACATACCCTCTGGGGATCAGGTCGAACGTAGTTTATTTTTATTACATGGCCCAATTCGTGAGGCTGACCACAAGCCTGTTCAGAATTCGTTTGCTGAGGCTTTCTCGAGCGTGCATAAAGTTTAGGGCATCTCCCTGTATTTTGATCTTGTATGGTCCATTTTTTGAGGCCGACCAAAAGCCTATGCGTCGAGCCTTGATCGAGCATGTAACTAGTAAGGGAAAGACCCTGCATTAGGCTTTTTATATGGTCCAATTGGAGAGGATGACCAAAAGCCTATGCGTCGAGCCTTGCTCGAGCATGTACCTAGTAGGGGTAATACCCTGCATTAGGTTTTTCATATGGTCTAATTGGAGAGGCCTACCAAAAGCCTATGTGTCGAGCCTTGCTCGAGCATGTACCTAGTAGGGGTAAGACCCTGCATTAGGTTTTTCATATGGTCTAATTAGAGAGGCCTACCAAAAGCCTATGCGTCGAGCCTCGGTCGAGCATGTACCTAGTAGGGCTAAGACACTACATTAGGTTTTTTCGTATGGTCCAATTGGTGAGGCCGACCAGAAGCCTATGTGTTGATTCTTGCTCAAGCACGCACCTAGTCCGGGTAAGACCATGCATTAGGTTTTTCATATGGTCTAATTAGAGAGGCCGACCACAGGCCTATGTGTCGAGTCTTGCTCGGGAACATACCTAGTTGGGGTAAGACCCTGCATTAGGTTTTTTCATAGCGAGGCCGACCAGAAGCCTATGTGTCGAGTCTTTCTTGAGCACGTACCTAGTCTGGGCAAGACCCTGCATTAGGTTTTTCATATTTGATATGTAATCAGTATGCTTATTGTACTTAGTCCTTTCCCTCAAGTCATGTAATACCAATTTTGTTTACATTTTTCCATTTTCTAATGCCTCGCATGTAAATATCTGCCTATTTTACCTTTTAGGTTATGCCGTCACACTTCCTTAGGCCTAAAAGACTTTTGCAAAAGTTCACCTGGTTTAAGGGCCATCCACCCGTTCAGGATTTTAACCAACCACCATAGTTGGTGACCAACCTGAGTTGGCTTTTTGCCTAGGGATCCCCCGTAGGGCTTTTATTGTTGCCGAGGTAACTTGTGAGGCCATTTGTGTTTTGAGATGACAAAGGACTGTGGACTTAATTAATTTAATGGGAACAAGAAAGAAGGTTATTGTAATTAAACCAAGCTTAGTCCTGATCGTCATTTGAAAGACTAATTCTGGTGTTAACCATGTTGGCATCCATACTAAGTTGACCTCTTCTATTTTGCTTTAAATGTTACAGTGAATCTATTCATGTGTCATCATTGCCATGGAGCCCCAAATCCGGCTATGAAGAGAAGACTTCCCGATCGTCCATCAAGTTATTTGATCTATATAACCGAAATGATAAGTGTGCTCGATCATTCCTCGATGGTTTTTTGTGTTTAAGAGTGCCGCATTGATCGTTCGTCGAGCTGGATATAATTAAAGATTGTCTTATTCATATAGCTCCATGAAATGTATCGTTCCTTGGGGCACACTTGTTCGTCGACCATGCATGGTGGTTCTAGGAGGCTTTGGAAGACTCCATATAGCTCATGCACCTAAAGAAATTGATATGAGTTCAAAGCATCTTCATGCAGAAATGCGTTGATTTGATATGGCGTTCAAGAAACACCGTTCCTCTGGAGTGGATATCTTAGTGTTGATGACGTGTTAATTCGTTGCTTAGTGATCGCCGATCACCATGGGTTTTCTGACGATGTTTCTTGATACATTCAGGGTGGTCTAATGTTGTTATCAACATGTTCTGTTCGTTGACTATGATTTTGCTAGATATGTGACTTCTTACATGTTGGATTCGTCCTTATTGATAAATATAGCTGATCGTTGCTCTCCATGCTGCTTTATGTGTTATTGGATCTTTGTTCTACATATCGCCCAACTTCTCATTCGCTGAGGTTGAATTAAATAAGAATTGTATTGACCAAATGTCCATTGGAGCTTGAGACGTGATCACATAATGTCGACTATCCATCGAAGCTGAGGGTTCGTCGAGGAAAATTTACAAAGGACCTAGTAGATGTTGCAAACGATCCATGCTCGAGCATCTGTTGGAGCATTGATAAGATAAATGATGCCTGAATGCCTGTCGAGGCAAAAATTGTAGAAGATCTGGTAGATATTGCGGGTGATCCATGCTCGAGCATCCGTCCAGGCAAAAAGGACCGAGCAAGTATTACGAATGATCCTGCATTGTTAGTGAAAACTAAATTTCCAAACCATTTATTTGGGTTGAATAACAATAATAAATGTGACATCGATCATTAATCGACTGTGCCAACCATTTGTCGGGGCTGAATATAAGAATTATCCTGATCAACCATTTATTGGGGATAAAATGCGACGTGTGTGGCAAATATCTTCGGGACTAAAATATAGAAATATTTTGCTGATCATTTGTCGAGATGAACCTTGAATATGCATGATCATCCTTCAGGTTAAGAATCATAGAGCCAGATAATCAATAGTGAAATTGAAGAAATATCAACGTTCGAGCATCCGTTGGTTATCACAAATAATATTGCCCAAGCATTTTTTGGGTACTTGCTTGACCATCCGTCAGAGCATTAACGAAATAAGTGGTGCCTGGGTCGTTTGCCGGGGCAAAGTTGTACATGTCTGAGTAGATATAGAGAGCGATCCTTGCTCGAGTATCTATCGATGCATTAATAAGATTTCCAAGAGCTTAAGATTATGGCCGAGCATTCGTCGGGACTGAATATTGTACATATGGAAGTTAATAAGTTGCTCGACCATTTGTTGAGGCTAATTCAAATAGAATTTATCATGCAATATGATGTGCATCTTCTCGACCATGTGTCGAGGAAAAGATTCATAGTATTGAATGAATGACATGAATGATCCCATAATTTTTGTGATAAAATCTCACGAGGATGGTCATGCCCGAGCATCCGTCGGGGCTACGCTAAGCATTAGTAAAGATATTACATCGACCATCCATTGGTATAACCAATAATAGCTAGACGACAATATTGAAAATTAAATGATCGAATAAATGACATGAGTGATCTATAAGCGCGCCCCAATATTTATGTGGACAAAATAATTGTAATAAAGTCGAATGAAAGATGCAAAATTTATCAAATATATCCAGATGTATGACATAGGAGTTGATTTGGAATTTCTGCAAATAGCTTTAAGAAAATACTTAATATTAAATTGGTTTCAAAAAATTATTTTCGCAAAAAATTTGTGTAGTGACAATTATGAAGTATACAGTATAGATAGTCCCCTAATAACAAATTTATGATGATAAAAATCATGATCATAATTTGTGAGCAAACAAAATATTATTAGATAGAAACGAACAATGCACAAATAAATGCGCGTATCCATCAATTGGGCTGTGCTAAATGAGAATTAACCCGACCAACCATCCATTGGGGATAAAGTGAGACATGGGTGGTAAATATCTTCGAGACTAAATATATATAAATATTTTGCTGATTATCTGCCGAGATGAATCTTGAATGTGCCTAACCGTCCTTCAGGTTAAGAATCATAGAATTCGAGCTTCCGTAAGAGTAATAATAATTTTACCCAAGCAATTCTTTGGGTCTAAAGGGCTATTGTGTGCTCGATTATCCGTCGGAGAATTAATAAAATGAATGGTGCCTGGATCATCCGCCAGGGCAAAGTTGTAGAATACCGATTAGATATAGCGAGTAATTCGTGATCGAGCATCTGTCGAAACATCAATGAGATTTCCAAGAACTTAAGATTTCTGCCGAGCATCCGTCGGGACTGAATCTTGTACCTGTGGAAGTTAGTAAATTGCTCGACCATCTATTAAGGCTAAATCAAATAGAAGTCATCATTCAATATGATGTGCATCTGCTTTGCCGGGGAAAAATTTCATAGTAGCGTATGCATGTAATAAATGATCCAATGATTTTTATGATAAAAATCCCACTGAGATAACCGTGCCCGAGCATCGGGGCTGAGCTAAATACCAATAATCTCTTTTTGCCGAGATTAAATAGTTGTACGGAGTGACAATATTGAAAATTAATTGATCGAATAAATAATGTGAGTCCTCTATAAGTGCGCCCCACTATTTATGTGGTCAAAATAATTTGTAATAAGGTCGCATAAAAAGTGTCGCCTAAAATCGTTGTAACAATTGTAATAAAATCACATGGTTCCTAAATTTTTTTTTAGAGAGAACCGAGCAATGAAAAAATTAGTCAAACATTCTTAAATGTAAGACATAGGGCTGATTTAGAATTATTGTAAAGATTTTTCAAAGACCAATCAAATAATGAGTTACGAGTTGATTTTCAAAATTGTTTCCTTGTAAAGCTTAATAAAGCTGCGAAGTAGGAGAGCAAATACCACTCTAGACAACTTCAAAGAGTTTTTTTTCTTTCTATTATTTTTTTTAGTTGTAAACCCCAGCTGGGCGTGTGCCCCAAACGAATTTTAAATGTGTTTATTAAAACACATGGAGGCTATATTGAGCTGGTACAGTCGACCAACAATCATGGTCCGATTCCTCATGTATGCCGCTGACTAGTACTTACGGTCCAGTGGTCGTAAATTAAGGAGATGGCCCATAAGAATTGCTGCCTGCTATGTCGTCACTGTAGAATAGTAGTGGTCGCCGACCAGAGCACCTCCTAAGTCGTCGCTGTAACCTCACATAGGGGCATGCTCGCCGTCAATCATTGATCTGGTTAAAGAGACAACCTCGGAAAGAGGTCATCGTCCACTAATACTGAAGTCCACTGAAGGTTATTAGCTGGAATTAAACTTGGGTTTCTTTGCAATGTCACCCAGGTCGCGGTGTCAGTGTAGAGAAATGAGAGCTGGTCGGAATGGCCGAAGATGAAACCAAAGAAAATTATCCTTAGGTCGCCAGTAGGTCATCGACCACAGGGGGTTGCTCTACTAGGAAGGTTGGAGGTCGGAGAATAACCGGAGGTGAGCTCGCTGATGCTCGCTTTGTGCTAGATGATTTTTTCGAAGACTTCTAACAAGGATGACATTGGGTTTTTTCTTTTGTCGTCGACCAGCAAAATTGGTTGCCCAGTGATCGTCGATCATGATGGGCTGTCCGACGAGGTTGCTAAGTCCGGGTGCCGTATTGTTACTGTACTTTCTTTGTGAAAAAATATCCTTCTATTGTGTAAAGATGTGTTTACGATCTCTCATGAGAGAGAAACTCTTTAGATAGTTACCCCATGCCAGAATAATAGGGATATGGGAATCAATATTTTGATGTAAACCAGTTAATAACGTGTATACCCAGAAAGATCTCAAAAGAGTCCAAATATTTGAAGAGTCTTCATAGACGTCTCCGATAATGAATTTCATCTGAAACAAACAATGAAAATTATCTAGAATTAAAGCTGTTATACAGATTTACAGATGCATGAAAATTGAATACACAGAATGCATGAATACAAATGTGCAAGGAATCGTGTATCAATGAAACGATATTTGTTCAAAACAAATAATTATGGATGAAACATGTGGTGACAATTATATTCAACACAAATAAATGAGAAAAGCGCAATCACCAAGGAAAATAAAGAACATAGAATGCCAATCACACAACACAGTATGTACGTGGTTCAGCAAGAATGCCTATGTCCACAGTGGTGCAGTTAGTATTATTTCTATATACTCCGAGGAGCGTTTACAGAGAATACAATGCGTGCCTCTTGCCCTAGGCTTAGGGTTTATTTTATATATGTTTATCTTCAGGGAGTGGGGGTATTGCACTCCTCCACGTCCATCTTTGTCTCTTGGAATATCTCTGTACGAGATTCTAGGAGAAGACTAAGTCATAACTGAATTTAGTTAAGGTGAGGGATCCGTACTTTGGGCCGTTTTTATTAGGCTACTCGTCCAGGCCCATGATGGCAAATCCGGGTACCCACAATTGCCCCTAAAGTTGTTGGGCCGTAATTTAGGCTCAACAAATTTAAATGATTTATCATAATGGCTCTTTTGTAAATCGTGTAACTCTTCCTAAAGTTGAGAACTAATTTAGGCGACAGTTGCTTCGTGTCCTCTGCGCGATGATTGGGATGATTTAAAAGTTTATTTGGAGCAACGTTCCATAGTTATCGTTTCAAACTTCTTAGTGTTCCCTCATCTTTTGCGAGTTTTAGCTGTTGTGCCCTCTTCTCCAGGCCTTCATTTTCTTCGCTTTCAATCTACCTCATCATATGGGCTTGTGATCTTGCATCGTCCGAGTCAAACTTTCATCTCGTAAGTCCCCTTTGCTCTCTCTTTGTGCTTTCTCTATTAAGTTTTCTTTGAATTTGCGATATAGGGTTTACAAATGACAAAGATAGGTAATAGATCAGTGTCTGAGTTCAGGAAGTTTTATAATATCCCAGAATGGGTAGATATTGAGTGCGCCTCTCTCCCTAAGAATGTTAGAGAAATAGAGGGCGCTCATTGGATTCATGTCCTGTTGTTTTCCTAAGGGGGGCTTACTTTTCCTCCAAATAATTTGTTCCTGCATTTCTTTGGTTATTTCAACATTGTCCCTGCATAGTGTTTGCCCAATGTCTGGAAGATAATTAATGGTGTCCATCGAATAAATGAACTTTATGGCACTAAATTAAGGCTCGCTGAAGTGTGTTTTTGTTAGTCATTCTCTCGAACGAGCTAGGGTCTTCTTTACCTCAAGGCTAGGAGTCCTGATAGGGTATTAGTAGTAAATCTACCTGATTCCCACAAGGACTACTAGAAAGATGGCTTTCTTGCTAGGAATTGGAAGTTCTCCCCCCAGACTGGGGGGGCGAGGTCTGATAGATTCACTATTCCCTTTTATGGGTAGTCTTCACTCTTCTCTTTCGACATCCTTATTAACGTGTGATTTTTTTGACACTTTCCTATTTTCTTTTCAGCGAGGACAAAGAACTTGGAACCTGCCCTTAGGGAGGTTTGAGCTGCCGAGCTGATTAAAGTTTGGAATATCAGTGAATCTTTGGCTAACAGTGAACATCCCCGGTCCGCTGCTTTCCTGCTCGAGTACAAGAACATCGGGTCTAATTTCATTGCGAGGCCTATGGACAACATTCGTGACTTCGATATCTCTGAAGAAGCTGTTGCCGATCCCATTCATTTGGACAAGGAAGAGAGCAGTTCTGAGAGTGATATTAGAGGAGGTGCTGAAGGTGGTTTTGGTGAGGCGAGCTCGAGTAATGATAGTTCCTCAACCTCAGAAGAGGTTTATGAGGCTCAAGAGTCTTCAAGTACATCCAGCAGTTCTAGCGAGGAAATGGTTCCCCCTAGGAGAAACTTGATCCATGATGATAATGATGAGGATGACGTGCTTCTCGCTCAGAGGTCGAAGAAGCATAAATCCAGCAGTGGGGCTGTTGCCAATGGTTCTCAGTCTGCTTCTCAGGAGCAGGAGAAGAAGAGAAGTTGAGAGAGAGAGAGAGAGAAAGAGAGAATAAGGGAAGAGGAGAGTAAGAAGACTGAAAAGAAAAATAAGGTTGAGGATAGGAAGAGGGTAGAAAAGGAGAAGGAGAGAGAGGATGAGAGGAAGAAGACTGAAGAGAAAAAGAAGGTTGAGGAGAGGAAGAGGGTAGAAAAGGAGAAGAAGAGAGAGGAGGAGAGGAGGATAATGGAAGCGAGGATGAGGCTGGGCAGGCCTTAGTGCCTGTGTCTGCATTACCAGAGGGGGCCTCGGTTGCCATATCTCCCCAATCGGCTCCTGCGCTGCTCGAAAGAGCAATCCTGCCTGCTGATCACCAAAGGGCAATGGGGACTGACCAGTTAGCCTTGCAAGCGAGTCAGAGGCTAGCCTTGGTAGGTCTATTCCTTCTCCTTAACACTTATAAAATTCTATTTATTTCTTTCTTCTCATGCCTTCTTTTACTTGCACTTCATGACTAACTTTGCCGTGCTCTATCGCTCTCGCGATGAGCTGGTGAATAAGAATGGTGAGATGGAGAAGTAGAACGCTGCCTTGAAAGTGAAGAGTATCGATCTTGAGGCCAGCTTGAAGGCTGCTGATGCTGCTCGGATGTCTTCTGATCTGGACCTTGTTGAAGCCAATCGATTGAGGGAGGCAGTGGACAAAGAACTGAACGAACTACGACAAGCCTATGATTTAGTCTGCTCGAACAAGCTCGCGGTGGTGGAGGAGAATAAGGTGCTGGTTGAGAAGCTGAAGGAGAAGGAGTCCGAGGCAGCCACCATTAAGGAAGATTCATATAATTCTGGGTGGGCTGGTGCATATGAAGATGCTGAGGTTCAGATATGCTACATCAATCGTCTGAATTTCAAGAAGGGCGGGAACAAGGCCCTCTTGGCTGCCGGGGTGGATGTTAATTCTCCATTGTTCGATGAACATGATCCAGGCCCAAATCCTATCATAGATGAAGCTCCTTCCCCAACCGTCGAAGGTACTAACCCCGCCTCTCAATCAGTTCTTGTGGACTCCCTTCCTGCTCAGGCGACAAAAGTTGTCCCTCTTAGGGGAGATGCTCCTACTGCTGCTGATAAGGGGAAGTATCCAACTTCTTCTGAACAAACCGAGGTCGCCAGCTAATCTACTCTTAGGATTTCTTTTGTACTTTTGACTTGTTTGTAATGTTCCTTTATGATTCTCAATGTACTTTGATCCTTTATGAATGAAATGAAGAGACTTTTTTCCTCAGTGTACTGATTCATTTTATCCTTTACTGCTCTTTTATGGCCTATAGTCAATTGATGTAGATAAATAAATACCATCTACTTCTCAACTAGGAAGAATGCCTAGTCCTGATGTGAGTCCTCAAGTTCGTCATACCTTTGTAAGAATTTTCAAATCACTGCGATTGAGGAATAAGCGTTTCATAGATCAGACGGAGCTCGTTGCTAAAATGAAAGACGGGCTTCAGGAAATAGAAGAAGTTGGAGATTCTGTTAAAGAGGAAGTGAATACTTTGAGTGCAAGACTCCTCGATGCTACTGAGATTAACCAAGTCGGAAAAGTTCTGCAACGTGAAAATGAGTCATTAAGGAGGGAAGTGTTGCGCCTCAGGGAGCATGCACCGAGCACTGCGCCTAACATTTTAAGGGGTTCCTCCTCATCACGAGCTGGAACAAGACCAAGCGATGCTCCTCTAGTGCTGCGAGGTTTTACCCCATCGACTGTTTTGTGAGATGGTACAAACGTAAGAAGCCCAACTAGGGAAATGGATGAGCTCCGTGAAGATGCCCGTCGAGCATACATGATTACTGCTGGGCTTCAAAGGGATGTCACACTGCTAAGGCATCTGTTTAAGAGAGGACCTCGGTGAGTATGGGCTGATGGTTATGACCAAGGTTGGGTAGATGCTTCGACGAGGTTGATAGAGTTTGAAGAGATCGCATTTATCAGGGGATGGTTGAGTGCCCTAAGGGAGCTGCAAGTTCCAAGGATTTCAATACTCTGGTATCGTTACGAGATCTCTCCTTCCACTTTAAGGCCTAACCCCTTCAGGAGGGATGATAGTGGATCCCTATCGATGCCATCCCCCGGTAGCTATTAGAGTCAGATAGGGATGAGGTCGAGGAGGAATTAACTCCTCCTCCGAATGATGGTCGAAGAGCATAAGTTGATGATTATCTTGTTCAGAGGCCTCAGCCTCACTAGGATTTTACCAGTTGTAACTCTGTGTACATATGTAATGAAGTAATGTAATATTGATGTTTTGGGCAATCTCGCCGATTAAACACAGGTTATACATTCTTGTTGTAAATGTGATAAAGTAATATAATATCTATGTTTTGGGCAAACTCGCCGACTAAACATGTGTTGTACATTCTTTTACGTCATTTATTCTTCACTTAATAATATTGGGCCTCTCGTGGTCGAGTAGATTGGTAAGTTTGCATTGTTGAGTAAGTGTCCCTCCAGTCCAGTATGCTTATGAGATACCCTTCTGCACTACTTTACCTTTTAGGTCGTGTCGTCACACTCCTTTAGGCCTATGTGTGGCAATTAGCGAGGAAACACCTGGTGTTGGATGCTCTATCCGATAAGGGTTTTGGTAATCAAACATTGTTTGGCGTCCAATTTGACTTGGTCGGATTGCCTAAGGATCTCCTGTAGGGCTTCATATATTTCCAGGGGCAATGCTAAGAGGTTGTTCGTGCTTCATAACGAAAACCTGAGGAGGGTGTTTTCCCTGCAATCGTGTACCGAGTAGTGTGACTGTCACTTGGAAAGGGTATGCAAGTTATAAAGTTCATATATTAGTTAACTAACACCTCATAGAATGCAACTGCCAAATAACTTTTATTAAGCACAAGTAAATGAGCTGCCAGTTTCATAAATCTGGTAAAAGACGAAACAAAAAACTAGAAACAGAATTTCATAAGATTGGCTGCATTCCATGCTCGGGGTATCTCTTTGCCCTCCAAAATTTCTAAGTGATAGGCTCCTTGCAGATCATCTCTTGTTATCTTGAATGGTCCTTCCCAGTTTGGCCCCAACTTGTCGTCTGATGGTTTTACTGCGCTGCCAAGGACTTTCCTTAGGATATAGTCTTCAACTCGAAATGCCCTTGGATTGAACTTCTTGTTATAGTGTCTTGTGAGCTGTTATTGATAGCTCACTAGTTTCACTAATGCAAGTTCTTTGCGTTTGTCGGCTAGGTCGAGTTCAGCGAGCAATGTTGCATCATTCTGGCCCTGGTCGACAAGGGTGGACCTCATAGTTGGTAGGCCTGCTTCCAATGGGATGACCGCTTCTATTCCATATGTTAGTGAGAATGGGGTTTCCCCCGTTGCCTGACGTGGGGTAGTGCGGTAAGCCCACAGAATATGTTGTAGTTCGTTTACCCATGCACCTTTGGCTCGCTCTAATCATTTCTTTAACCCATCGATCACCATTTTGTTGTAAGCTTTGGCTTAACCGTTGCTCTGAGGATATGCCACCGAGCTAAAATAGTGCCTGATCCCATGTTTATTGCAGAAGTTCTGAAAAGGGCCACTCTTAAACTTTGTTCCGTTGTCAGTGATGATGGTTATGGGGATTCCAAAATAGGTAATTTTGTTTTTCCATATGAATCTCATCATATCTGCATCTCAGATGTTTGCCAGTGGCTCTGCTTCGATCCCTTTGGTGAAGAAATTCATTACAACCAACAGATACTTGCGGTTGCCGGCGGCGGTAGGAAGTGGTCCTATGATGTCCATTCCCTATTGGGCGAAAGGCCAGGGGCTGGTGAGTGCTCTTAGGTCATTATCAGGTTGGTCAACCATAGGAGCATGTAGTTGACATTTCTCTCACTTGTGAGCGTACACTGCCGAATCGTTTTGCATATATGGCCACTAGTAGCCTTCCTTCATAGCTCAAAAATCTAGTGATCTTCCTCCAATATGGCTTCCAAAGATTCCTTCGTGGAGCTCGTGTAGAATTTTCTCGACATCCCTCAGGTGAACACATTATAGGTAAGGGCCAGAAAACGATCTCTTATACAGCTTGCCCTCAGGAGATAAGTGAAAGAGAGAAGCTTTGACTCTTATCTGATGAGCAGTCTTCCCATTATTTGGAAGTGCACCATCTTCCAAATAGTCCCTTAAAGCGTCCATCCAACTGGGTGCTGGCTCAATCTGGAGCACATGTTCCACGCCTAGCAGCTCATCACTCTGGTTGATGCTCGAATGAGCGAGAATGTCGACGGGGATCATTATTTTTAATTCGGTATTGATTGCCGAACTCAGGGCTGCCAGGGCGTCACCATGGCTGTTCTGTCCTCTCGGAAATTGCTGGACACTGACTTCCTTGAAGCTGGCCGTTAGCCTATTTGCCAATGCGAGGTTGGCTTCCATTCTTTCATCTTTTGCTTTGTAGTTCCCACTTATCTGATTGGAGACTAATTGTGATTCGCCGAACACCTCTAACTGCTTCGCCCCCAAAGTGTGTGCCTTCTGGAGGCCGGCTATCAAAGCCTTATACTCTGCCTCATTGTTGGAGGCTTCAAATCCAAGCCTGATTCTCTGTTCTAGGATTGTATCTTCTGGAGTAACAAGCACAATGCCCACTCCTGCCCCCTTTGGGTTGGAGGCTCCATCAATAAATAATTGCCAAACTCCCTCTGTTGCGTGGTTCTCTCTTTGCTTCATGGGTTGAAGTTGGTCTAGAGGATGCTTGCCTGTGAATTCAGCTATGAAATCAGCAAGGACTTATCCCTTGATTGCATTCCTTAATTGAAATTGGATGTCAAATCATCCGAGCTCGACCAACCATTTAGTCAGTCTGCCCGACAAATTTGCTTTCCTAAGGATTGCTTTAAGGGGGTGGGATGTAAGGATGATGATGGTGTGAGCTTCAAAGTAATGCTTCAACTTCCTTGAAGCTACTACAAGTGCAAAGGCGAGCTTCTCTAGTGGTAGGTATCACTGCTCAGCCTCTAATAAGGTCTTGCTCACATAATAAACGGGGTGCTGGATTCCTTCTTTCTCACACACCAGCGCAGAACTGACGGCGTGGTTGGAAACGGTGAGGTATAAGTACAAGGAATCTCTTTCTTCAGGTATGATGAGCAGGGGTAGTGAGCTAAGGTAATGCTTAAGCTCGTTCAATGCTTGCGAGCAATCTTGATTCCATTCTACTGTCTTGTTTCCCTTTAAGAGCTGGAAGAATGGTTTGCATTTCTCGGAGGACTTTAAGATGAAACGGTTCAAGGAAGCGAGCATACCGGTGAGTTTCTGTACGTCCCGTATTGTGCGAGGGGTTAGTACCCTGTTGATTGCATCGATCTGGTCCGGATTAGCCTCGATGCCTCTCTTACTGACCAAGTACCCAAGAAATTTTCCTGACTGGACACCGAAAGAACACTTGCTCGCGTTGAGCTTCATTCGATATTTCCTGAGGATTTCGAAGGTTCTTGATAGGTCTGAGAGGTTGTCTTCTTTGTTCCTGCTCTTGACGAGCATATTGTCGATGTAGACTTCCATGGTGTCTCCCTTTTGGTCTTTGAACATCTTGGTGTCCAGTCACTGGTAGGTTGCCCCTGCATTTTTTAGCTCGAAGGGCGTGACTTTGTAACAGTATAATTTGATGGTGGTGATGAATGCTGTCTTGTCCTGTTCCGGTGCATACAGGGGGATCTGATGATATCCCAAATATGCATCAAGAAAACTCATTCTTTCATGAGTTGTTGTGGCATCCACCAATTGGTCGATTTTTGGGAGAGAGAAATTGTCCTTAGGGCAAGCCCTATTAAGGTCAATGAAGTCAATGCAGACTCTCCATTTCCCGTTATTCTTTAGGACTGCTACTGGGTTGGATAACCATTTAGGGAATTGAACCTCCCATATGGATCCTGCATCCAATAATTTTTCAACTTCTTTTTCTACGGCTTTTGCCTTATCCGGCGTATTTCGCCGTGCCTTCTGCGTGATAGGTTTGAAAGTGGGGTCGACATGCAAATGATGACAAACCACACTAGAATCAATTCTAGGAAGCTCGTATGGTTCCCACAAGAAAACGTCTACATTGATTCTCAGTAAAATCGTCAATTCTTTCTTTTCTTGATCTGTGAGGGAAGCTCCAATCAAGAATATCCTATCCTTCTCGCTACCACCAGCTGTAACTTCCTCCAGGTTTTTGACGACCCGCTCAGAGGGGAGGAGCCTGGTCTCTTCCACTCTGGGTCTTCCATAACTTAACTACTATTTTAAAGGTATCAGGCCTTCTTATTCCTCGACCTTCTCATTGGGATTTTTGGCATTCTTCTCTGATTTTAGGCGGATGGCCTCTATGAAGCACCTTCTTACCATCACTTTATCGCCATGAATCTCCATTACTCCTCGCTCGGTAACATATTTGAGTTTCTGATCGTAGGTCGAGGGGACTGCCTTCATCGCATATAGCCATCCTTTGCCGAGGATAGCTTGGTATGGCGAGTCAATGTCGACTGCCAGAAACTCAATCATCTTGGAGGTACTCCCCGCCCTTACTAGTAGCATAATCTTTCCCAATGGAATAGTCACTTTTCCAGTGAAGCCAACTAGAGGGACAGTGGCCTCCTTCAGGTCGGAAATGCTCAACTTCAATTTTTTAAACAGGTCGAGATACATTACCTCAGATGAGCTTCCTTGGTCGACGAGCAACTTGTCGATGTCATAGTTGGCTATTCTGAGCATAATGATCAAGGCGTCATGATGTGGGATTCTCACTCCCATCATCTGTGAACACGATATGTTTTCTATAGTCGACGTTGTCTGCTCGCCGACACTTTCCTGATTGTGTTTTTACTGGATCGATCTGAAAAGCTTGCATTACTGCCGTAAGCTTTTTGACTTCCATCCGAGCTGAATTCCCCTGAATCTGCTTCATGTCAGATGCCCCATGAATTACCGCGAATTCATGGCCAACATCATCTTCGAGTACATTGTCAGGTCTTATTTCTCCATTGGTAGCAACTTTCTCTACCTTCTTCTCCACAAACTTGTTCAGGTGACCAGACTGGGCCAGCTCTTCAAGGTGAGACTTAAGAGCTTTGTAGTGCTTAGTCTTATGTCTTCCCTCTTTATGAAAAGCGCATTTTAGCGCGTTGTTTCTCTTTCAGGGATCTCCTCCCATCTTTCTGGGCCACTTAATAAATGGCTCGTCTTTGATCTTTGTCAGAATCTTGTAAATTGGTTATTTGAAGACAATATTGATTGCTTGAAATTCTTTTGAAACATCATTCCTTTCTCCGTTCTTGGAGCCATTCTTACCCCCATTCTTTCCTCCTTTCTTCTGATTCTCATCTTTGTCGTTGCCTTTGGCAGTGAGCTTAGTTAGACCATTTTACCCTGTGCTGAGGCGGGTCACATCCTCCACTTTGGCGTACTTATCGATGCGAGCCATCAGGTCATTGATGTTTGTGGCCTCTTTCTTCGTCAGGGATTGGTGCAGAAGGCAAGAGCTGGGTAGACCAATTTTTAAAGAGGCCACAGCTACCTGCTCCGAGCAGTCCTCGACCTCATTGAACAACTCCTAGTACCTTTTCGCATAGTCTCGAAGGCTCTCTTAAGGCATTGTTTCATTGTTAGTAAAGCATCCATCCTTTTTGGATGGGAGCTACGAGTAATGAAACGGGATATAAAGAGCTCGGCCAGGGAATCAAAGCTCCTGATAGACCTATTCTGGAGCCTTTCGAACCATTTCTGCGCCATGTCATACAAGCTCGAGGGAAAAATCCAGCACATCAGGGCATTCCGGTGGTTCCAGAGAGTCATGGCTTGCCCGTACTGCCCAACGTGATTAATGGGGTTAGTTTTTCCGTCATAAATCTTGAATCTCGAAATAGAAAATTTCTTGGGGGCTTCTTCTTCTTCTATTTCCCTTGAGAAAGGGGATTTCATCTGGGTCTTGAGAGCTCGTCTAGAAAGCTCCCTAGTTGATCTTGCGCCGCGATGTGCTGGGTGTTGGTCCATCTCCTTTTGGACCAAATTTCGTATGTTCTCATTGCTGCGAGTTGGACTCCTGTAACGGTGAGCTAGTCGCTGGTGCTCGAGAGAGTCGTCGCTTCACTCGTGCTTCTCACTCTTTTGGGATCCATGCCTAGGGCTCCTTCCTCGGCTGCGATACTTGCTCGCCTGAGGACTAGGAGTGCAGTATGGACGTCGCCTAGTGCTGTGATGGAGATCTTTCTCCATCCTTTATAATTTCCTTTTGAGGCGAGCATTCTCATCCTCTTGCTTGAGAGCGGACTCCCTTTGCTCTTGGAGCCTTGCCTCATAGGCATCAATCAGTTTGGAGATTTATGTGGACCTTGCTGGTCCTTGGCTTTCTTCTAAGGCTGACCTCTATGGGTGAGCCCTTTGAGCTGAATGCCAAACTTCAAATCTGATCCTGCGAGGAGCAGGTTGTTCTTGGATATCTCCTGCCTGAGGGGCATTACTGCTGTGACCAGACATTTCAAACATCTTTGTTGGTGTGGGCTTTCTTAGGGAAGACAAACGTTCCCACAGACGGCGCCAATTGTGGTGACAATTATATTCAACACAAATAAATGAGAAAAGTGCAATCACCAAGGAAAATAAAGAACATAAAATGCCAATCACAAAACACAATATGTACGTGGTTCAGCAAGAATGCCTACGTCCACGGTGGTGCAGTCAGTATTATTTCTATATACTCCGGGGAGCGTTTATAGAGGATACAGTGCGTGCCTCTGGCCCAAGCCTTAGGGTTTATTTTATACATGTTTATCTTTAGGGAGTGGGGGTGTTGGACTCCCCCACGTCCATCTTTCTCTCCTGGAATATCTCTGTACGAGATTCTAGGAGAAGACTAAGTCATAACTGAATTTAGTTAAGGTGAGGGATCCGGACTTTGGGCCATTTTTATTAGGCTACTCATCCGGGTCCATGATGGAAAATTCGAGTACCCACAAAACATATAACGGCTCGAGCACAGATTAAAAAAGAAAACTTATCTTTTGATTATGTGCATAGCGTAAGTATCATTGTCCTTGAACGTAAATCTAGATCTCTTCTAGCAAGAAGGGGAAGGCCTTTTGTGCCGCTTCCCACAAACGGTGCCAATTGTGGTGTCAAAAAATCTGGGATATGGAGGGTGCCCATGTACCACGATGTATGCACAATAATAAATAAAAGAGAGACGAAGATTTACTTAGTTCTCCCATGAATGGCCTACGTCCACAGGTCTACTGCTGTGTTTCATTAGAATGATGAGAGAGTTTTACATGAGAGTGTTTCTCTAGCTTCTAATCCCCCTTTCACAATGGGGGGTTTCCCCTTTATATAGAGTTAGGGGTTACATTAGGGTTACAAATATGGATGAGTCCTATCTTCGTGGAGTTTGATTTGGCTCAGATACTGCTCCTCGATCTTCTATTTTATCAAGGACTCTAGTCATCCCTATCTTGTTGGAGCGTCTGTTTCTCGCCATCTTGACCTGGGTGCTCGCCACGTGTCATGCTATTATGTAGGCATATTTTTGCCCCCCACAAAATCCATAAATAAAAATATGGGGATGAAGACATAAGTCACACACGAACACACAAAAAAAACCCGGATCAGATCAAATTATAATCAGATTGTATTGGGGAAAGTCCATATCCGATTTGTTTACTTATCGAGTTATATTTTTAAATCCATATCCGATTATACAGGCCGGATACGGATAAAATCCGATCCATTGACAATCCTAATTGCATTTATTCCAACCATTAATATTGGTTTACGCAACATACTTATTTACTAAGTGTAAGCCCACGCAATGCGCGGGTGAGGTGCAATGTGCATAAAATAACATATTCTTCAAATGAAGGAAACGAAAGGAAAGAATGAAGGAAATGGATAATATGTTATTTACTATAGAAACATCTAATATTCCATGTTTTTTTAAGCGATGATCCTACCAATTACAAAAAAACAAAAATAGATCTTACTAAGTTAAAAAAAACAAAATTATATAGACTATAACACTCTAAAGATCATTACAAGTGTCTTGTAATAAAATGAAACAAAAATATGGGAAGTTAAAACAAAATGAATGAAAATATAAAAAAGCCACTTAAAATCAATTAAGATTATGACACTTGATAAGCATTCACTTTTGTGTCAAATTTTCTTCTATGTACAACAACAGTTATAACATTAGATTTACAAACATTGAACTATTTATGTAACAAACTTGTAATTGTACTCCTGAATAAATAAATTTTGATTAATAAGATATATAAAATAAACAAAAATATGAATTAACTAAAAATTAGAATCTAGAACAAAGATTCCACTATAATTCATTCGGGATACTAAAATACATATAAAAAAACATATTTATTTACATACCTTCATTATGGACTTTTATCAAATACATGGTATTCATACTACGAAAACAACAGACACGGAATTTCAAAAATTGCAGTGAGTTTTAAGCCCTGTTTTACAACCAAAAAGCCTATTTATACATACAAAATGAAAAGGTATAACAAATTAAAATAGAAATAATATCTTATTTGTTGCCTTTAAAATTTACGTATAAAGTTAATTGTATGAATTATTTTTAGAGTCCTATAATAACACATTAACTACATATCTTCGGTTAAATTTATGAACTAATCGGTAGGTACTAAAAGGGTCATTTATATATTTTTTTTAACTCTATTAATTAATAATCTCTTCCTCGGTGAGGGGTGAAAACAGATTAGCTATGTGTAAATAAAAGCACCCTTATTTTATCAAGAAGTTGTGAACACATAACACTTTTATCATCAAAACAACTCACGACTTAATATTATATATATATATATACACACACACATTGACATGTAGAAAAAGATAGTACGTATACATATTGATCAAGGTTCTAAAAAACATGGGGCGTGATCGAGGCGTGGAGGCCAAGCCTTAAGCCTTAGAAGCCTAGGCGGGCCTTAGGCATAAAAAGGCGTGAAAAGGCGTTTAGGACTTTTTAATATATTTTAATATTTTTTAACTATAACAAGGCTATTAAAATACTAAAATTGTACATATCATAAAAATATGTCTGAATATTTGTAAATTAAAATACTATTTGATTATTTTGGATGAGATAATGGTCCGATTTGTAAAAAAATCTTTAAGAGGCAATATCATTTCACTAAAGTATTGTTGTTTTTAGAGAAAAAGTGCGCCTTAAGGGTTTTACCAAGCATAAGGCATCAAAAGCTTAAGGCGAGGCGTTTCTCCCAAGCCTCAAGCCTAGGCGAGTTTTTTAGAATAGTGATATTGATAGAGATAAAGACACATATCTTTAAAAAGAGAGAGTGATTAGAGAAAACTCTAAAAACAAAATCCAATTTAGGTTATAGAAGAAAAATACATGAACCATAACTGGCCTATTAATCTTCACATCCCATAAGAACACATATTTTCTTATCCTTCTTTATCCTCCATCTCTCGGTCAGTGACCAACCAAATATAAGTTGGAGAGGAAAAAAGTTGGAAGAAAGAAAAAAAATGAAAATTTGCTTACCAAAAGTTGAGATCTAGAGAGAGACGAAATATATTTGCGGGTTTACACAACATGATTTGAAGTGGGACAGTTGCAATTAATTTTGATAGTCGATCCCTGAGTTTCTTTCAAAGAAATATGGGTACGTGGATTTCGATTTAATGTTAAAAAATAATTAGATAAAAAATTCGGAAAAAATAATCAATTATCAAAACAAATTTAAAGAATCAAATCAAAAAATCAATCGAGATATGGTTTGATTTATGTTTTGATGATCCATTATTAATAAGTCTTTTTTCCAATGGACGGTTGCATCTCTGTATCCCAAACCCCAACGGTTCATTATAAAAAAGTAGTACCAACAAATCCCAAGTTAGGACATGCAAATCCTAAAATATATAAGATATGAAGACATATATTTGATTGACACTCATATCGAGTCTAGTCATATCATTGAACCTGTCCACCATTGCTATGAATATCTTTGTGAGTGCAGTGTAGCGAAATATTTCAAATGTTCTCAAATTAATTTAATTATATGACAATCCAATCAGTTTCAATTAATCCCAGCTTTTAGTTAAACCCTAAGTCATGCATCTAGGTGATTTGAAGGCATTAACTCCGGAAGCATTTAAAGGAAACCAATTTTCAGGAAAAAATCCCCGAAGGGCAAAAACCTTTTATTTCACTAATAATTTGCAAATCGAAACTTACAAGATTACAAGTGAAATTTGCAATCTATATCCACAGATACCCACAAGGCCGCAACCTAAATCAGCAATGGACTCCCCCAGCGAATCGACAAGATAACAAGGAACACCCGCAAGCACTCCTAATGACCACAGTCATAGTCAGTCAGCACCTCTCTAAAGAGGTACCAAGTCAGCCGTAGATTTATCCTATGTACAAGAGAAACTTCAACAAGATTGTATCTTGGGTTCTAAAATAATTCACTAAAAGATTGGGATGTTTTGCGAATTGAAAATAAAGGTTTTGAACCTAAAATGAAGAAGACAAAGTGTTCTGCCGAATAACAGTTTGTGGAGAATGAAAATCGTCACGTCTTCTTAATGAAAACGTAGTCATTTAACACGTTTTATATAAAAAACTTAATTCGACGCGTCGCTCGAATGAGATTGCACTCTTGCTCGAACGAGACTTTACGCGACATGGCTATGTCGCTTGAACGACAACAACCTGTCGCTCGAACGACAGTTTAAAAAAATAATTTTTTATTCTGCTAACAAGCTCCGCCCCAACACTTAAAAAATATTTTTTTACGAAAAACAACGCCTCAAGTGTTTGAAAAATTTTTAGAAAAATTATCCCAACACTTATAAGGAATCGTTATGGTACTAAAATACATCCTTACCAAAATTCATCTTGTGGAGGCTTGAATATTGATATTCGAATCCATCTCGATGCATGATTGAACTTGAATAAGTCTTCAATGACTGTAGTGATATACGACATACAATAATGTAAAATTAGGACTGATAAAATATGTCCTTACAAATATCCCCCTATGTCTATGCCGGTACAAAATAAAAAAATCTGAATTATCAAATCAAAATGCTTATATAAATCTAATACCCTCCTATGAACCCAAAATTGAAAAGGTACTAAAGATGAAAGTATCAAACTTTTCTTCAAAATGTTCAACAATCTTCAAAATTTATATGTCATCATTAGAGTGTGCGATAATGATCTTCAATTGTACCTACACAAATGAGACACGAAACAAATACCTTCTTGACGCATCGAGTTTGAAATGATATAAAAATAAATCAACC
Source organism: Sambucus nigra (assembly GCA_949130495.1). Taxonomy (NCBI): domain Eukaryota; kingdom Viridiplantae; phylum Streptophyta; class Magnoliopsida; order Dipsacales; family Adoxaceae; genus Sambucus; species Sambucus nigra. The sequence goes on along the minus strand of OX422223.1, from coordinate 38,628,227 downwards.
ATCATAATCAAATCTCCCCCATAATGCAAACTCCCCCATAAAATCACAATTCGATCTCTCCCTATTTATTTATCCAATATAGATAAGGAAAAAACTACACAAAATAAGCATGGAGTTGTCACAATAAGCATAGCGAACCACTGCGATCATCAAGATACACTCAAAATCATTCCATAAACTATGTTTGATTTTTCAATTTTTCAAACAAAAATGCAAAAAATAATTTTACAAAAATCACACATCACGAATTTACACTAAGATAACCAAATCATGGAAACGGAATGAATGGGAGTGAACAAATTCGATAGGAAAACCAATGCAATCAAACATAACATATGTGCACGATGAATACGGATACTCCTTATTAATGAAATAAAAAATCATCCTTAGGTGTAAAAAAAAATGTGAATTTAGATGACATCGTCTCAATCAAATCGATAAATCAAAGTCAAACATAATTTTCACACCAATAACATCTAAAACTATGTAACGCTTTTTTATGAATTTTCAAGGACTTGCAAACTTGTTTTATATTCCATCCAAACTCCCTCATAAATAATAATGCTTTGTATTTTTTTTCTTTTGAGGTGATGAAATAACAAATTGGCCCACTTTTTGGCATATTTTCCTTTCTATGGCCTTTAATTTTTTCGGGCTCTTTTCAAACTCTTTGGACCTTGGAAAATATTTATCGTGCCACACTTTTTCTAAGTTAGATTTAAACGATGAATTAATCACAAAGGATAAATGAGTACCTTTCGTATTCCTTCAACGTTTTTCAAAAATATCACACAAACTCACATCAACGGTTCTTACATGCACTACTTTCATTCTCAAGTTTTATCGCATTTAGTTCATTTGAAAGACAGAATTGAGATGAAAACACATCAACGAACATGTGATAGATAAGAACAATAGTCAAACAAATCCGTGCAAGTGTGGAATAAAGGCAATTATGAGTCAAACATGTAGGTAGTAACAACAAATCGCATCTCAATGACTCCAAACATTATAAAGCACAAAAATGAAATGATGGCGCATATCAAAACACTATCAAATCGTCACATGGATATGGAATGAAGTTGTGACTCGATCATCCTAAATGCCCATCCATAAACGGTGTAAATAAAATACAAAAATCTTTTTGGCTTTTTCAAAATTTTTCTAAAAAAAATGAAAATCTTTTTGTATTTTCCAAAAAAAAATTCAAAAACACAAATCTTTTTGTTTTTTCGAAAAATATATCAAAAATGAAAAATACAAATATGAAAATGGTAGATGTCATAACATTAACAAGAATATGTCATGGAGCATAACTTGCATATGACAAATATCCAACATGATCAACTAAATGACCTATCGTGGGGTGAATCACGTGCAATCAAACAAGAGTCGTGAACAATCAATCCAAAATCCTCTAAATCCGATTTCCTGACCCAAACAGATTTAAAATGACACGTGGGGGGGGGGGGTAATTTAATTTACTTTAAACTTCCTAGGAGTATTTTGAAGTTTGTAACAGAAACGCCTAAGATTACCTTGCCTACCACAATGTGTACAAGTGTAAATTGGGCGGTGAAGGTTACCTGAAGGCGGATCTCTCCTAAAGTTTCTAGGTTTTGCTCTCTTAAAATTCCTAGGTTGATCTCTCATAATGTTCCAAGGTGTCTCTCTCCTAACAATCCTAGGTGCCTCTCTCTTAACAACACAAAGAGTCTCTCTCACACGTGTGGGGTTGGCTTTGGGAATGGGTGCAACGTGATCGTCGAAGCCTATACCACTCCAATCCTCCTTGATTTGGATAATGTCTAACATCTTATCTAGCTTTTCTGACCTAGACTCCAAATCAATTTTCACCTTACTTAATTCTCTCAAACTCTTCTCAAGCTCACCTATCCTCGACTCAAGTACACATCTAGAATCCTCAAACTCTAAAAGCTCCATTTTCATAGCCTTCGTCACCCTCGAAGACTATCTCTCTCACCCTCGACATATCCTAGCTTCCCTTTAAGCATCTTCTCACATGTCCTAAGATCCTCAATTAACGCATCAGAGTTACTCTTATCTAAGACACATCCTTTAACTTAGCTTCTAATTTCAAGTTTGTCTTCTTAATCTCTACTGATTCCACGTACAAATTATTGTAGGCAACTTGCAACTCGCTCAACTCTTCCTATTCCTCCTCACTTTTGTCACTCTCACTTTCATCACTAGTCACAAGGGTGGGAAGCTCTTGCTTAATAGCATAAAAAAATTATTTTTTAGAATCACTATCACTGAGGGTGGAAACATGAGATTTTGGTTTATTAACATTCTTTCTTACATTAGTGGGATACCCATCTATTGTATGACCAATTCCCTCACAACCAAGACACCTCTCAGAGTCGTTTTTAACAGATGATTTAAAACAAGAATTCATGTGAACTTTCCAATTGGACCTTTCAAAAAGTTTATATCTAAAATCATCAAAACCACCAAAAGTCATACTTAAGAAAATCTATATCAAACACAATAACTTAGTGCAATAGGCTTTGATACTAATTTGTGAGTGCTGTGCAGCAGAATATTTCAAATGTTCTCAAATTAATTTAATTGTATGACAATCCAATCAGTTTCAATTAATCCCAAATTTTAGTTAAACCCTAAGTCATACATCTAGGTGATTTGAAAGCATTAAATCAGGAAGCATATAAAGCAAACCAATTTTTAGGAAAAAAATCCCCGAAGGTCAAAAACCTTTTATTTCACCAATAATTTGGAAACCACGACTTACAAGATTACAAGCGAAATCTGCAATGGGTATCCGCAGATACCCAAAAGACCGTAACCTAAATCAGCAATGGACTCCGGTAATGAATTCACAAGAGAGCAAGGAACACCCTCAAGCACTTACCAAATAAATGAATAAATAAACATTCATCATCCAATACAATCTCATAGGAAATGAATTGGCATAATAAATTAACTGAGTCTGGAGTAAACACTTCCAGAATAAAATCCCACTACAAAAGTTTGATATGAAATAAAGCTTGACAACTGAAATAAAAATAAATGCCAGAAGTAATAATCTCTAAACAAGAAGGGGCAACAAGCCCTGACTGATATAAAGTGCTCTAAAGGAGTCAAGGATAAGTTGAGGCATCAAATACCAAGGTCCTGTAACTTCCATAGCAGCTACAACACGTCAACTGATGGGAACTCTAAGCTTGGTGTCCTTATGGGTGGGCACTTGATGTAATATATATATAGAGAGAGAGACAAAAAGGAAGAGATTTGCAAGAAACGGTCCAGAGCCCGAGTTGAAAATAGTTTTAAAACAACACGTGTTTAAATTTCATTAAACAATAAATATTATATACATGTTAGTCGCGTGCTCTCATTTGAGATTCTCACCTCTCAACTATTGTGCACGTCTAACGCATTCTCCTAACCCATCCTAGTTACGCTATCCCACTTAACTAGTTTGAATCAAGTCTCTTACTATGATGCCTAAGACGTTGTGCCCACCCGTATCACCTGAATAATACATTATAGCATTTCCAATATTAAATAATTGAATTCAAGTATCTCTTTACTCATATAAGTTCCCAATATTGTAACATATTTCATATGACGTACTCTTTATTATCTACTAAGCACCACAATAGAATAATAACCAGTGTATATATATATACATCACTATCATAATATATATATACTCATAAGGAACCCCGGTACTAAGCTATGGTGCATGCATACTCTACTATCAAGTCCCAGTATATCACATACTACATTAAGGACTATAGGTTCATAATCACTTTAGAACCATATAAAAACACAAGTCACATATAATGGAGGCGAATCATAGTTCCAAGTCACAAGGGAGATGCACATACACACTCACCCCTTACGACCGTCTGCACAATCATTCACAGATTGGCTGTACCAAGGTTATATGGTTCTGAGGTACAAGTCCATATTCCCCCCATGGGCTCATCAGAATAAGACTGTCCTAGTACGGAAACCTCCGTGATAGCAAGTAGCGTGGTATGATGCATTACACATAATAATTCATACTATAGTTAATCACACAACCTAAGTATAATATAAATTCCATATAGGTATACGCACGTCCCATTTTACAGGTCTCATACGTAGTATATTTATATCTCGAATATCCTACGTAATATTTTATTTAACGCGGTAACTCTGGTTACATAACTTCAAGTACCTTTCCCTATCCTGAAAAGGTTACTAAGTTTCCACTTATTCCTTGGGTTATTTCAGTATCTAAAATGTACCCCCACTACTGGTACTAACCTTGAATATTCATTTATTCGATTTAAACACCAATTTTTATAATTTCCAATCGTAACGCATTCGAAAAACACTCGTAAATCTCCCCATTCAATCCCATACATAATGATACATTTCGAGCCTTAACTATAACCATACTAACCTTTCCTAAGTCCCATTATATTCAATTAATTGACATTAAGGGTTCATAAAAGTTGGGGTTGGATCGAAACTTAAAAGGAAAAGCAAGTCACAAATTGCAAGGGAGTCGATCGATCGAAGAAATGGGTCGATCGATCGACGTTCTTGGGTCGATCGATCGACGTTATTGGGTCGATCGATCGATCCATCAAGTATTGGCCTACGATTTTTGCATAATTTGGCCTACGGGTTTATTCAATTTTAAACCTCAAATCATCCATTACAATGTACCAAACTCCTAAATAATTATACTAAATGTTACACAAACATAAGTACATCAGTTTTAACGTATCAGAATCAATAACTCATCATGGGGCATAATTTTCTTGGATTAAATCATGAATATTTCTTAAAAACCCTAGTTCCTCAATCTTTATTCAAGAACACCAAAAATCTCAGATTTAAATTCAAAATTCCGAACTCTTAGATTATGATTTCGGTTTTCAAATAATTCCATATTCATCTACATGCAAAACCTACCCAATTTCAAGATTAAATTCTCCAAATTCATAAATTATCATTTATTCAAGGGTTTTTCTTCAATTCTAGACTACCATGGATAATATTTGCACTGAATCTTTGCAAGATAAATCACTTGCCTTTAATGGAAGTTCTAATCCTTTGAAGAAGATGGTATTTGGGATGATCTTCTCTTTCCGATCTACGCGTGGGTGGTGGCGGTGGTGCAAATGGTGGCGCGGTGGTGGCTCTAGGTATGAAAACCTCTTCTCCTTCCTCCTCTCAAGGCCTTCTTAGATTTTGTGAATTATAACCCTAGAAGACAACTCCTTCCCTCAGTTATAACCCTTTAATTTTAGTAGGTTTAATTACTCTAAAAATTAAAAGGACCGAAATACCCTCCCGGTGTGCCGATTTGGCATAAAACTACCCCGGGACCCAAACTAAACTCCCGGGTAGACTTTTCAAACTGTTTCAACCCTTTCGGACACTTTGGAGCACTCGAAATGGCCATATGGGTGACTTATACTTAACATAATTTTATTCCATTAAATTAGTCTTGACACGACTGACAGGCGCGTCCCGACTTAATTTCCATAATTGTCCTATTATTCACTTGCGACAATTTGAATAAATTCATAATCACATATTACTTTACTCACTAAGTAATATTCACTTAGTAATATTCAACATAATTCTCATCAATAAATACTAACTCTCGTCACGCTAGTAAATATCTATTTAAATCCGGATTAATCATAAATTAATGTCTCATTATTTAATTCAATTAATCCCATAATTAAAATCTTTAAAATTTATGGGGTATTACATTTTTTAGGTAGGCAGAAACGTTAGGAGTTTGGGTTGCCACGTGGCACTTTAAATGAAAAGCAATATTAACTGTTTTTAAGCACTTAATAAGATTATAAAGATTGGGTACCTAAAATCAACCTTTTCGTGATACTAACATTTCATTCAATCAAGAAAGATGATGAGAATAATAATAGCTCTGAAAACATTGACATAATTTTAATTTATCTTTCCAGTAATACCTTTTGTTGCTTAATTATTTTTAATTAAGTATAATCGGCATTAACTTATTTATATAACTGTTAGTCATTTATAATCACGTGCATTTCATGTGCATTATGATGAGTAAACTTATGTAGTTTTAAACTCTAGTTTTACTTATTTAAAATAATGTTTAGATACATCATCCTTATTTCAAACTCATATGATGAATAATAGAGAAAATATAACTTACACATATTTATCTAGCTTTCCAAATATAAAAATATATGCAACTTACATATAATAGGACATAAGAGCCAAACTTGTCCGCATATTGGAGTATAAACAATGCAAATTATTAAATAAGAGGGTTATTCTTTATTTTTATGTGTAATAAGACACTGTGAACATAATCTGACAAAAGATAAATAATATTAGACATTGTCTAAAAGTAAAACACTTCCTCAATGCAAATGTCGTTATACCCGACCTTCTATCTTATGTAGAATGAATTAGACACATTCATAGTTGGATTGGAATATAGAGGATTATTTGCGAGTTTAATATCTACGGGTCATATGATTCATATCAAATCTATTTCACATTGTTAAAATACCCCAAGGTCTTTCATATTGAAAAATACTCATAATTGTCACCTCACTTTCATATTTATTATAAATGGTTGTATTGGAGTTTTTTTTTATTTGCGAACTTAGTGTATGGATCTTATCTGGAACTACACATTCTTTCGATCTGCCCCAGCATTAAAGATGCACTTATATGCTAGACATATTGACAAACTATTTTCTTTGTTGGATTAATTGACCGAAAGGTTATGTACGGGGAGTTAATCACTAAATATCACAACAATTTAAGTTAAGCATACCAATATCAATGTATTTGAAACCTTAAAGCCTCAATTGATGTGCAGGATAAGCAAGTGAGATAAATTATCATAAGTAAGTCTTTTATCTCCGTATGTGTGGTTAATATCACCCCACCTAGGTGAAGCACCCTAAATAGTTGACTCCCTAGGTTCGATTGAGTCTACAATATTTGATTCCCAACTAGTTTGGATAATTGTGAAAAATATTTTTAGTTGAGACATCTCTAATTGTACATCATATGGAAGATTCTCAAGAGCCAAGACCTTCAAGATTGGGAAACTAAGAACATCAAGACAGGGGAAAAAATATCAATTGACCATATAGACTGTTTCACACACTTCACAAACACATCTCTCACATTTTTTTTTTTATATTTTCCCTATTTTATATTTGCATAATTGGCATTAATTTATGTCAATTACATATCATAAATAAGCGCCATATTTTTGGAAAAATCAGAATAAGTGTTAATTTGACAAAAAATAATTTTTTCATATTTTTTATCTGAATTAAATAATTTGTTTTCAAATTTTAAAAATAATTTTGTAAACATTTTTTTACCACCTTTGTGCACATGTTTCTTTAAAGAGATAAACATTTTTTTGCAGGAATTTAGTCTTCTATACTATCTTTAATCACTTAAATCGTCCCTATTTCCTAGCAATTCTTTAAATTACTTATTGATATCAAATGTAGGTTGGGCCTTTTTATTATACTGTCAAATGTTTTTCTTACCATTGCAAGATATCAGCCCTATGTCACCGATCATAATTCATTCTATTGTGGTCCCAAGCTCTTGTGCCATCCCGTGCAGGTTGAAGCGATCTTCCTAAGTTATCAAATTCACAGCCCACCTTAGACGTTTAAAACTTCCTACACGACCCAACCCGTGCAGATATGTTTTAGCGTTCCTAGGGAAGTCAAAATTTATGACAACATTGGCGGCCGAAATGTCTACAAGAGCATAATAATGTGTGAAACCTTTGAGAGTGAAGTCATCCCTTAGATTAATAAAGTGTGGTATTTTTAGATATAGGTCTTTGAAATCTTTCATAGAAATTGAAAATGTAGCTGAAAACATCAAAATTTGTCGTCTTGGGGGAAGAAAATAGATAACATGCTCCACCAAAGGTTAAAAGTCTAGGGACAACAACTTAACATCCTCATCCATGATGAGCATTGCACAATCGTTTAAAATGCATACTCCTTTCTTGACAAGATCGAGTACTCTTCCAAATGTTCCAACCATGAAATGAACAAGTTGATATAATCGCATAATATCATCCTTCAAATTGGTTCCTCCTGTCATGACCATCACTTGAATCTTTAAATGTTTCCCATGTTCCTTGCAAACTTGTGATGTCTGAAGAGCCAACTCTCTACTTGGGATGAGTATCACAACTTGAATGGCATTGATATCGGTATCAATTTTTTGTAGTACGGGAATGCAAAATGTTGTCATTTTCCCAGTGTAATTTTCAGCTTTGGCTTGAGTATTCCTGTCGGCACAATGGGTATAGTTTCTTCCTGGATGGTAGAAAGCCTTTCAAATCCTTTCTCATATATTCGAGTGAGAAATTCTTGTTCCAGGAAATATTCTTCAAACTCTCTTCCTTTTGTAGCAATGACATCCATAAATTGCACTAGATAAATAGTGCAACCCTGACCCCAACTAATAACTTAAATAGAAAAAAAAGAAGTCTTAGTTGCGATGCCTCTGAAGATGACCTGAGTTTTAGATAACACGAATGGAAAAGGTGATTATGTGAGCATACCTCCAAGTTCGTACCCATAATATTGTAGTAAAGGCACACCAACTAGTCCTCCATTGCTTGAAACCCAACTTAATGATGCTCAATGTCTTCACCCTTTAAACCACTATACTAATTTTCCAAGCGACGCAATCAAGCCAACTTCCCGTTTGATGTAGCTACGACAACCTCTCATCTGCATTGTTGATGAAAGGGTTGGTGGAGATAACCATTGTGGCCTCTATGTGAAGGTTGACAATATTATGTAGATCACATACAACCATCCTATCCAACAAAGTATGAGGCTCATCTTGCATATTAGTCCCTATAACGGAGTAATTTAAGGACAGCAGCCACAACGTTTCTATCATTATCCCGAATTATTCCCCTCGTATTGATGGGTTAGGAAGCCACTAATTTTGGGTAGAGTTGTCTTCCATGTACCATGTAAACCAACCAATAACAACGTTTGATCCCTCTACCATTTTCTTCACTCCTACGCTGATTTCTAGCCATAAGATTATGTTAATTTTTTAATTCTTGTTATAACCGTTAGTCTTTGAAACCGACAAGTGTTATACAACTTCTCTTTGGCATATTAGCTTCTTATGTAAGAGTTGATCTCATCCTTAGATTTAGGAAGTTAGCCTCTCCTTGGACCGTTAGATTTAATAGGTTAAAACTTTCTTTGTACTCATCAAACAAATCAAAATCGACCATTGACTTCTAAAAGCAGTTTTAGGTTTAAAGGGATCTTAAGTGTTTAGTCCCAAATTTTATGATTTATTTGTATCCACTCCTATGCCTTTATTTTTTTTTAATTATTGGTCATATTGTAACCACTATGGGACAAGTGTCATTTTCTGCACAAAGGAAGATAAGCGGTTACAGAGTAGTTATGAGAAGTTTTGAGTGGTTATGGGATTAAGTACAATTTTAAAAACACATGGGATGGGAGCCTAAAAATCTTAGGTGATGGGACTAAAGCCAAAAAATCTATACCGATCGTGGTTTTTCTTTTTTAACTTCTTGGGTTTCTTTATGGGGTGACTTATTATTCTTGTTGGCTTAATTTTTAAGAACTCATTTTTGCCCTAGGATCATTTAAGTTTTGGTATTTTTCATCTTATCCGTTGATTCATTTAGAGGTTCTAGTATCTTTTTAATTAAGTATATAAACATTATTACCCTTAATTGATAGGTTGGTCAACCCATATTCTTAGAGAGATATAAAAACAGAGAGCTAAGGCCTTCTCGAATGTTTCTTTCCATCAAAGTAAATTTCTATTGTGGAAAGACGCAGAGGATAAAATATTTTCCAATAGCGGTTTCAATACAGTGGAGGATGTGATATGGATGTTGATTCATATCAGCTCTTTTTATCGTCATTTCTATATATAAAAATGATGAAGCAGTTTTGACAGTGTGACGTGGACACTTGATGAGTTTCAATCGAATGTTTTAAAATTCTACCCAACAACTTCTCTTAAAAATAAGTCATATAACAAAGATATAATATGACGATTGGTAAAGCAAATGGGTGAGATGTTCCCACTATTTTTGAAAATCTTCCAGCTAAATAAATATTAGGTTTTAACCATTAGATAGAAATGGGTTTGGAAAGAAATAGATTAGAGATGGCCTAAGGCTTTCTCTAATCGTTTTATTTCCAAAGGGATTTATATCCTAGTTGGCACATGCATTTTAGAAATCACATGTTCTAATTTTCGTCCTTTTCAATAACATAAAAATCCCTTAAAATTCTTTCTCCAACAATCTATTCTATCTATATGACGTTGCAGATATTTAAAGCTGTTATACAATCTTTAACCAACCTAAAATAATCTTTAACCTACCAAGAAGGGACGTGGGTTATTAATAGTGTTCCATGTCATATTGCCCAACATCTAGAAATAACCCTAGAAAAGTTCTATATGACTCAATACCCACGTCATATTCACTCTTTGATAAGAAATCCCATTGGATCATTTTTTTTGCCTTTCCTATTTCTAACATAGAAAAAATGTATTATAAAAACAACTATTGGAGTTGGACTAAGAGTATATAGAGAGGGAAACCCCTATTTCATAAGAGAGTGAGAAAGAGGGAGATAAGGAGGTAGAATAACATGTGTTTGAGTGTAAACTATACATTACTTCATCAAAATAACTCCGGAGTTGTTTTCTCTCCATTGTATCAACTTGGACTTGAGTTTTTATCTAGATTTTACATAAACTGTGAGAAAAATATTTGGAGTCCATATATCTCACACATGATTAGCAGTTAGGGTTTTTAGAATAAAAAGGTTTTTTAACTCGTTTTCAAAATGAATATTTAGATTATAAAAAGTTTGAAAAATCCTTATTATTCTCGTTGGATCTAATATTGTATGTTTAATATCTTGTAGATCCACAATCTCTAGATAAATCAGAACTTTTTAGTGTAAAAAGTTTTAAATCTGATTTTATGAATAAAAAATACTTTAAAATCTTTTGAAAGTTTTATGATATGAAATTATTATCAAATTTTTTATTACTTTTTAATATCTAAAATCTGAATAAATATCTTATAGAGATTGAGAGTGCACTTTTGTTGAAACCAAAAAATTATTTAATTAAACTCATTTTTTCAATTAAATCCTAAAACATGCATCTAGGTGTGATTGAAGACAATATAATCATGCAAGAACATTCAATCACAAACAAACACACAAATGAGGAAAAATCCCCCAAAGGGGAAAAACCTTTTATTTTCACTCTAATTTGTAAAGAACGATTTACATGGATTATACTGAAAACAAGAGTGACATACGAAATACCCTCAGGTGTCGGTTCCATTGTCGACAGCTGGAATTTCCCACAAGAACTTCAGATAGGAAGCAATGGAAACGAGTCTTCTTCTCCACAAGTTACTCCAGATGAGTGAAAATGATCTTTTGAAGGTTTAAAGATTCATACACATATATAGGAATGGTTTTGTGAATAAAAAAGGTATGAAACCTTAAAAACTTGAAGTCTGTTTTTTGGGCTGTAAATCGCAGAAACGTGTATGTAAAAGACTTGGAAAAACGTATAGAATGGGCACACATATTTATACAAAAATCAAGGAAGCACCATCGTTCAAACGACATAGGCATGTCGCTCAAATGATCCACATGTCGCTCAAACAAAATCGCGCGACATGCTCATGTCGCGTGAACGATAGAGCGATGTCGTTCGAACGAGCTCGACAACCAAAACAGTTTGCTTCTACACTTGGAAAAATTTATTCTTTTGTGTTAAAAACAAATCAGACTTCGAAAAATATTTTCTAAAAATTTCCCAAATATTTATGCAAATATTAAAAGCTCCAATAAACTATTTTACCAAAAACGCGAAGTGGAGTAGTGGGAACCATTGAGCAGCACGTTGCATGAAGCATGATGCATGTGTGAAGATGATGGATGCATGGATTCGGATCAAAGCCGTCGTGGATGATCGTGTTGTCGTGCCGAATGTAGCGGTATCAGACATAAATGTTGTGATATAGAACAAATAGAAAATTCCTAGATTCTACCCCGGACATTTATAAAATTATGTCCTTACAAAGCTCCCCCTATGTCTATGCCGGTACATACATAAAAAAATCCGAATTATGCTATCTCCATAAAGAAAATGGCATATAAGATAATATCCCCATTAAACCCTCAAACTGAGAATACTAACTGACATGTCGTCAATCAAACTTCAACATCTTCAAATCTTCAGCTTTTTAGAAACTCTCAAAGCTTTTATCATCAGAGTGTGCAATCCAATAATCATCAACTTTGTAATAATCATCAATTTTGTACCTATACACATGAGATAAAGCAGATACCGGTGACACGCAACAGTTTGAAATATAATGACATGCAAAAATCAAAGATTAATTAAGCTTAAGCAAATCATTGATCAATCAGCCAAACAATTCTCCCCCCCCCCTAATTCATTATGAGAAGCACAAATAAATGCAAATGTAGAATGTCACAAGGTAATAAACTTTATATTTTTTGAATTTTCAAAAAGTTATACACAAAATATAGAACAAAGAATCACGCCACGAAAGAACACAAAAACAACCAAGTCGATGATAGCAAAAATGTAGGGGTGTGAGCAAACCCGTTTAAATTCTGCAATCAAACTCCCTCAGATTTATATTTTGATTAGAGGTGATCTAAATTCTCAAATATTGGAGAATTGATGGTGAAACCTAATGTCCCATATTCGACATGAATTGCTTTTTATTGCCTTTAAATTTTTTCGGCTCTTTTAACCTCTTTGGACCCCGGATAATTAAAATACCTCAATATTTTAAGTCCGATTTAACGGTGGCTTAGATTTCGCAAAGGCCAAATGAGAACCTTTCTCATCCCTTCCCCATTTTAAAAATACCACACAATCTCACCAAACGGTTTTTACATGCATTTCAATCTTGTCAAGTTTTATCGCATATGGTTCGTTGTATAAACAGAATTGAGATGAAAACAGTCAAGCCAATATGTGATAGACAAGTACAATAATCATATAAAGTCATGCATGTGTGCAAAAAAGGAGATAAGGAGCCAAACATGTAGAAAGATATCACTAATCACATCTCAAAGACTCCAAATAATGAAAGCACGTGGATGAAATGATGTAGCGTCTCAAATCACTATCAAACAGTCACGTGAAAAATGGAAATGGAAGTTGTGACTCGGCTATCTTAAATGCTCATCCATAAGAGGTGTAAGAAAAATTAAAAAATCTTTTTGTGCTTTTCTAAAAAATTTATAAAAAGAAAATCTTTTTGGATTTTTTGAAAAAAATATAAAAAGCAAAAAAATTAATAATACAAATGATACAAACTAGCAATAGGAATCATATGATATGAACATGACAATGCATCCTATCCTAGACAAGGACCAACCCCCTCAGTCAACTGTGTAAATACCTAAAGACTTCCTAAGACTCTCATATGTAAGGTCAACTAAAGTCTTCGTCAGAATTTTGACTAATTGGAGGTCGGTAGACACATAACTGAGGGATATGACCTTCTCCTCAACTAACTCACAGATAAAGTTCTCGGGTATCCTAATGTGTTTTGTGCGCGAATGCTGGACTGGATTATGGGATATGTTTATCTCGCTCATTTTATCATAGGAGATGATCATGGTGTCCAGTGATATCCCATAATCCTCCCTCATCTGCTTCATCCACAGAAGTTGTGTGTAGCAACTTCTGGAAGCTATGTACTCATCCTCCGCAGTGGACAAAGAGATGGAGTTTTTCTTCTTGCTCAACCAAGAGAAAAGAGAAAAGAGAAAAATCAAAGAAGAAACACCTACCAGAAGTGGTCCTACATCCATCTGCATCCCCAGCCCAGTCAGCATCCGAGTATGCGGATAAACGGTCAGTGATATCAAAAGAATACCAAATGCTATTGGAGAGAGTCCCACTCACGTATTTGATAATACATTTAAGAATGAGTAAGTGTGAATCTTTAGGGGAAGCCTGATATCGTGCACAAACTCCAACACTAAAGGCGATGTCAGGACGACTAGTAGTCAGGTAGGGAAGACTGCCTATCATACTCCGATACAAGGTTTGCTCAACATCCTTGCCTGAAGTGTCCTTACTAATCTTTGTATATGTACTCATAGGTGTACGTGCATGCTTAACGGAGTCCAAACCAAATTTTTTCACTAGGTCTCTAGCATACTTGGATTGGGAGATGAAAATCCCATCCTCTAGCTGACGAACCTGAAGACCAAGGAAGAAAATAAGCTCACCTGTCATGCTCATCTCAAACTCACCTTTCATTTCCTCCTCAAAGTGGTGAGCATGCTGGGAGCACGTGGACTCAAAGACTATGTCGTCCATATAGACCTGGGCAACCAAAATAGCACTGTCATCTCTCCTGACGAACAACGTCATATCAACTCCCCCTCTCTTTAAGCCACGGGCTAAGAGATAGGAAGTAAGCCTCTCGTACCAAGCACGGGGGGCTTGCTTCAGGCCATACAAGGCTTTTTTAGATAATAGACGTGTTTAGGGTGCATAGGGTCTTCAAACCCTTTTAGTTGTTCCATGAAAACCTCCTCCTGTAGAATTCCATTCAGAAAGGCACTCTTGACATCCATCTGATATAGCATGAAGCGCTGATGACATACGATGGCGAGCAGTAAACGGACAAACTCAAGCCTCGCCACAGGAGCGAATGTCTCATCAAAGTCTACACCCTCTATTTGTGTGTAGCCTTTATCAACCAATCTAGCCTTATTTTTTTTATAATAGTACCAATCTCATCCATCTTATTTTTGGAAATGCACTTGGTACCTATCACATTAGTCTCACTACGTCGGGGGACTAATTACCAGACATCATTCTTTCTAAATTGAAGTAACTCATCCTGCATCGCAGAGATCCAGTGTTCATCCTGGAGTGCTTCTTTATAATTCTTGGGCTCGACTTTAGATGTGTAGCAGACATGGCTAACAATATTCTCTAGTTGAGCATGAGTCTTGACCCCTAGGGTGGTATCTCCTAGGATAGAAGTAGGATCATGACTCTTGCGAACCCAAGAAGGTGTGTCCCCTATAACAGGAGTAGGGTCCACCCTGGATGTGGGAGACACAGTGGGATCATCAAAATGGAGTGTGTTATCCTCACTAAAATGGGTGACGTCAACAGACGTCGATGGTTCGTCATCTTGCACAGTAACATATATTGACTCCATCACCTTAGAGCTTTTCAGGTTAAAAACCCGGTACGCTCTACTATTTTATGAATATACTAGAAATATTCCCTCCTCGCTTCGGGAGTCAAACTTTCCTAATTGCTATCTATCCCATAAGATGTAGCATTTACTCTAAAAAACACGAAAATATGCAAGGTTCGGCTTCTTTCCAGTTCACAATTCATAGGGAATTTTAAGAGTGTGTGGACGAAGGTAAACCCTATTCACCGTATGGCACGTAGTAGACATTACCTCTGCCCAAAATCTCCTAGTAACTTTACGACCTAGAAGCATAGATCTAGCCATTTCCTGAATTGTCCAGTTCTTTCTCTCAACAATCCCATTGTGCTGAGGATTATTTACAGCAGAAAACTCATGTTTGATTCCTAAGCTATCACAGTAAAGATCTACGGTGCCATTGTCACTATGCATTCTATTGATAGTGACACCATGTTGGTTTGGTAGGACACGACACTTGGTCATCAGAAACTCAACAACATCTGATTTTTCTCTCAGAAATCCCATGATAGAATATTCGGAGAAATCATCTACCATCACTAGGATGTACCTCTTACCACCCAGACTCTCGGTACGAGTAGGACCTATGAGATCCATGTGTAGCAACTCAATTACTCGCAAAGTGGTAATAGAATTCGACTTCCTGTGGGGCTACGAATTTGCTTTCCCAACTGACAGGGTCCACAAACCATGGAAGTTAGCTTTCCAAGTGTTGGTAAGACACGTACTAGGTCCTTTTTACCTAATCGTATCAAATCTCTAAAGTTCACATGACCTAGACGTTGGTGCCACAGATCCATAGGAGTGACCGTGACGCTATTGCAAACAAGTGGGGACTTGGGCACAGTCCCATAGAAGTTATACTTTATCCTCACCCCTTGCACTAAAATTTTACCAGCTTGATTATAAATATTACACGTGTCCCGATCAAGCTTTAAGAAAAAGTCAGCGTCGCACAACTGGCTAATGCTGAGAAGGTTTGCTTTCAAACCTTTGACTTACAAAACATTCTCTATCTTAGGAAATCCTGGTAACTCTATTGTACCTCATCCTACATTGCTAGACTTGCTACCATCTCCAAAGGTGACTTTACATTCCTTATGATCCTTTAGGTAGGTAAAAAATGAGACATCACCGGTCATTTATCTGGAGCACCCACTATCGAAATACCACTGTGAGGTATTTTGTGCTTTAAGAGAAACATGTGTAATAAGGACTTTTATGTCGTGCTTAGGCACCCAAGATGAGGTAACCTTTTTTTTGCCCTTGTCAATGTTGGTTCTAGTCGGATTTTTGGAAGTATCCGCTGACGGAAGGGAAATCCGTTGGAATTCTGCCATTAAACTCTGAGATGTGGCGACTAGGAACTCAACCTGCCCTCTAAGGCTCGAGAAATTGCTAGTGGAAGGTGGAAAAGTAGTAGTACACCGTGTACGATCCAAACTATAGAAAAACTCCCTGAGGTGGCCCTTTCTTTTGTAGTAGGTACAAAAGTACACAGTCTTAGGCTGACCTTGGTTTACTTTTCTTGGTCGAACTCTCCTTCGTGGTATTTTACGATGGCCATATGTAGTTTTAGTAAACTTAGGAACTGGTCCAGGTGCTATTTGGGACGTGGAGGCACCATCAAAACGTATTCCCTGCCTTTCAAAAAAACCTAAAGCGGGACCGAGGAGTATCTTTCCCATCTTTCCAGATCTGTCCTTGATTTGAACCTTGACTTCCCGTGATCTCTCAAGATCATGAGTAAGCTGGGCTACAAGGGCTTCAAGTTTCTTTCGAGTCTCCAGGGAGGAATGGATATCACTCGTAAGACTATCCACTTGATTAGTTAAGTCCCCTTTCTCTTTCTCAAAACAACTCTCTCTCTCTCTCTCTCTCTCTCTCTCTCTCTCTCCAAACAGTCTCTCTCTTTATCTAAACTGACTTTCTCTCTAGACACAGGCAGACTCTCTCTCTCTCAAGGTAGTGCAAGTGGAGGACTCTCTCGCTCTTGCTTCTCCTAAGTCTTCCTCTAAAGCAATGATCCTGAGAACTAACGCTTTGTTACTGTTTTTGGTTTTAATTGACTCAGTATACAACTCAGCGTAAGCGCATTGAAGATCACTCTCATTCTCACTTGCAGCATCGTCCCCCTCACTCACTTCATTCTCACTGTCGAGGTGTCCCTGTGAAGTAGCATCCTCATCGTTGTGACGATCACTATAGGTACTCACATGACTAGCCATGAATGCGATGAAGTTACACTCATGCGATGACTTGTTTCTAGATTCCACCGACTCAACCTCACTGTCGTCACTAAGGGTTCCGTTAAGGACAACTTTTCCCTTTTCTTTGGCAAGTCTGTTCTGCCTAGTAGCACACTCAAAAGCTCTATGACCCTTACCGTCACACTCATAGAATCTTTCACTGTCTTTCTTAGGAGGGTCTTTAAAATCTTTTTCATTTTTCTTTTCAAACTTATTTTTCTCAAAATTATTTTTATCTTTAAAATTTCCATTTTTTTATTTGAGATTTTTTTTGAAATTTTTTGCAAAAAGGACCAAGTTGTCTAAAAGAATCAGATGCTTCTATCTTTCTCTGTTTAGATGCCTCTTTCCTTTTAACGGAACCCTCACCCTTTCTATCCTGGGCTTTAAGTGCAATTCCCTTATCTTTTGGTTTAACAGACTTTGGAAACATGTCAATTTCAAAGGTTTGTAAGTCTCCAACCAATTCCTCTAATTTAAGCGTGTTTAAATTATCCATAGAATTTAGCACAGTGACTTTAGGGATAAAACTCTTAGGTAGTGATCTTAGAATCTTTTTAATAACTCTAGCATTAGGAATGTGTTCACTGATAGCGCGCGAGAGGGTGTGGTCGTGTAAGGCCACAGTTGTTGTTTTCGTCTCTCCGTGACTATATAAATAAACCTAAATTACTACTACACTTGCGGGGCAAGCACAGCGGTAAGTCGGTATCAAAAATCCACAGGGACGAGTTTCTAGAATTTATATGAATTAATGTTTCGAAATAAAAGTGTAAAAGGTGAATTACAAACTAAAAAGTAAAAGATGCATGAAAGGGAAATGTTTATCTAGGCAAGGGAAATAAAACTAGATTAACAAAGCGCGTAAAACTATAGGTTGCGTCGAATATCCCTCACCCGAGTTAATTAGTATAAAATGGTTACATGGGTCGACGAGTTATTTAGCATGCATCTCGTTTTGACATTTAATTGAATCAAGGGTTGTCACGCCCCTAAATCTGCATAAAATCCTAATATGATTTTGGCGTCAACAAATATCCCGGAAATTGCGCACGAAAAGTCGTAAGCACGGGACATACATGATATGCCCCGTCAAATCTCCTTCGCGCAATCACTAGGACAATGCACCCGAAATAAACACGTAAACACCATCACCAAGCAAAGCAACACGTTAACCTAAGTGAGTTCCATTCAAACACAACCTAATTTAAATTACCTAGAAAGCATGTTAAAAATGCGGTAAATGGAAAGCGATAAATAAACGCGATAAATCTACACTAGAAAGCACGGGAAGAAAGCACGTAAACCTAATTTAGAAAGCATGTAAATTACACTACAAAGAAAGAAATGAAGAAATACAAACTATATTAATGGAGATGATGATGAATAGTCAACATTTAAGCCCAAAAGTGTATCAATCCAAGAAGAAATGAAGAAGAACTAACCAAATCATCCAAACCCTAAGCTAAAATCATGTATATACTGCTATTTGCCTTATTACAACAAAATTTGCTTTATATAGTAAGTTGGAATAAAAGAAAAGAAGAAAGAAAAGAAATGAAAATATCTGTAGAAAATAGAGCATCGATTAAGGCCAAAATTCTGTAATTTATAATGGTCGATCGATCGATCAAGCAGGACAAAATGCAGCAGCAGCTTCTGCATCTTTTCTTCCTCTTCTCCTTCTCCTCTTTTGCTTTCCTTGTTTTTCCCTCCACTGAAATCGCCGTAACTTCATCGTACGGACTCAAAATCGCACACCGTTCATGGCCACACGAAGCTAGAAAGGAGGTCTACAACTTTCGTGAAATGTCGGGCCATGTACTCAAGATGTGAAAAGACTAAAATGCCCTTGAACGTGCGATTGTGTACGAAACTTCACGGGAATGCGTTCAAACTTCGTACTTAGTACCTAAATACCTACAAAAGCCTAATTATACCTCATATAGGATGTTAACAATATAAACCGAAGTTGTCTAGTTAACGGACTTAAATATAGAGATTAAGGCACCCGAGGGGGCTAAAATGCGTAGGTTCAAGAGATGAAATACGCAATACTTTTGTATTATCACCCCCCTAACTTTCACATTGCTAGTCCCTAGAAATGAAATAAGATGCAACAAGAACTATAAGAAACCAAAAGCACGAGATAGTACAAAAGTATGGTATAAAAGCAAAAGAAAAATAAGGCCACTTTCGCGGGCGATTCGATTGCATTTAGCATATGCAATGAGCCGTTAAACCCCTAGGTCACCCTAGTGGACGAGTGTCATCTCGTGAGGGTTTTTAGAGATGGTACCAACATCACATGGTTTCCTCAAAATATGCCCAAACCAACATGCGACAAGCCCAACAAAAGCGAAAAAGATTTCACATGCATTATTAGCAAAGTGAATGAATTCACACAAAAGTCAGAATCATTAACATTATATAATGCACCTCATAAAATTGAAACCTTAAAATGTGGGAGGGGAGTGAGCACATGCAAAGTGTGATTTGGGGAAAAACTTAAATAAACCGGATAAACATTAAAGCAAACATATATTTAATCCTCACGGGCATTATGCTCATCAAATGAATTTCACTTGAAACAAGGAGGTAACACACGGAACATGCGGGCTAAAGAGTAAATGTAAATGGAAACTAGGCCGCACACATGTCACAAAACAAGAATGCTATATATAAACTGAAAAACCGTAATCTCAATAAAAGGATACCACACACTAAAAGAGGCAAAATGCATTTTCACAGATTATCAAAACTATTTAAACTTTTGAATTACATCAACCTAAGATCACATAGGACTTTAATAGGGTTGTAATGTAGGTTAGGCTAGGGTACGAAATGAAGGAATGTATGTACGGATTCAAAGTGTTCGGAATGAAAACTCGGGATAATGGGAAAATGCGAGCAATATCAAAATTGGAAAAAAAAGTTCCAAAAAGGAATTAGATATAACATCGGGGAGAGTAATCAAAGATTATTGAACTATACACAACATTTAAAAACTTCTCTTTCTCTTTCTTTTTCTTTTCTTCTTTTTCTCATTTTCTCTTTTGTTTTCTTTTGCTTTTTGCTTTATCTTTTTCATCACTTTTTTCATATCTTTCTTTTTCTTCACTTTTCAAACTCTCATATGCCTAAATTGCAACCGACATCACAACAACATCATTTAATCCCAAGTAGCATTCCAAACAAAGGTATGGAAAGTGTATATATGGTCTAAAACTCCAATTTAGAGTTGGTTATAGGATTTTGGGTTATGAAACGAACGGCTAATATTTAGGCTCAAAGGGGTTAACGAGGGTAAACATATAGGGTGAGGTTAAGGCTAATATGGGTGATATAACAAAGATGGCCTATGATCATTTCCAAAAGTTTATGCAATTCTCGAGTCAAAATAATATATGAAAATCATGCTCAAGTAATATATTTCAAGTATGAACTCAATTAATAAACGATCAAATGAAAGAATAAAGAGATTACCAACGAATTCAACATTTTCAATGAGAAAAGAAAAGTGTATACACTCACAAACGATGAAAGGGACAAAGCTTTCTCGGTGTAAGTATATACAATGCAACAAAAGATTACCGAGTTATAAAAATCTTAAACCAAATCAATAAGGCAAGAAAAGTGCATGTGCTCATGGGATTAATTTTAATTCATGAAGTTATTCATAATATCAAGGATTTAGGACTAAAGTCTAATAACTTCTAAAATCGAGAACATGCATCATTGGGTTGTCTATTGGATCGGGCAATTATTGAAATTTATCATCGGAAACAAAGGCAAAAAGCCCAAAAAAGGAGAAAAAAGAAAAAAAAATATTTTTGAAATTTTAAATTTTTCTAAGAAAAGCATACTAAGTAACTAACATGTGAGCAAAAACATTCACTAAATAAAGAAATGGATAGAATATCCAACACCCCCTAACTTAAAACTTGACATTGTCTTCAATGTAAATTAAGAACTAAGTCAAAGAGAGGAAAAGAGCGATATTACCCAAAATTGGAGTGATCCCCATAAGAACAAGTCCAAAGAATCTAAAAAACAAGTTAGTACCGAGCATAAAAAAAACAAATAACAAATAGTTAACTAATTACACTAGACTAAAATAAAAAGAAAGAAAGAATAAAAAGCTAACTATATACAACCTACTATTTAGACTTCACATTAACTGTACACTAGAAGTCTAAATAGCTGAGG
Organism: Sambucus nigra; assembly: GCA_949130495.1. Lineage (NCBI taxonomy): Eukaryota > Viridiplantae > Streptophyta > Magnoliopsida > Dipsacales > Adoxaceae > Sambucus > Sambucus nigra. Next base: position 38,606,435 of record OX422223.1, on the reverse strand, counting down.
GTCCACCGTAAAAACGATTTAACTTTGGAGGATAAATGGTGTAACCTCACATATAAGCATGCCTTCCAAAAAATATGGATTCCGTTTGCACAACGGAAGGCATGTGTAAGACGAAAGAAATAAACCATCGCCAATTAAAAGCTTTGGTGGGACGATGGGGGGTTTGGATTGCACAGGTGACAAAAACAAGTGGGGACCGAGAAAAGCCAAATATCCTCCCAAAGATTTTGAAGTTGGAATGGGAGGCGGCGCACACGAAGGCAAGGATGCGATCGTGGAAGGCGACTCGAGCAAGTACTCCTCATCGTCGGTGATAGGGTTTAAAACATTAAAGTTTGAAACCGAATCATCGGGTACTTGTGACGGTGTGGCAATAGAGAATGAAAATGGGGATGAAAGAAATTCAAACTCATGAGATGAATCATCATCGCATGAAGTTTGAGTTTCGAATGAAATAATATCATTTTCAATGAAATGTTCTTCTTTGGGGCCCAAAGAAGAAATCATTTCATTGAAAATAGATATTACGTCATTATCATCCTCACTTTCAATATCTATTACGCAATGGGCAAAGTCTAGAATGGTTTTTTCCAAAGTAGGCACAAGTACCTCATTTGGTTCAAAACATTCCTCGACTTCGAAAGTCTCGGAAGCAAAATCGTCGTCGAACTCAAAATATAAATCCAACTCATGTTCCCACGAACGATTTTATTCCCGATAACGATTTTCAAGTTTCTTATTTTCATACATACGCAAGCCCTCGCCGAATGTCATAGGTCGAGGTGCGGATGCATGAAAATGGGAACTTTGAAAGTTACTATCGGACTTAAACTTAAACTCATTATTATAGAAATTTTGAAAACTATTCGAATTCGTTTCAAAATTCCTGTTATAAGGAGGTAAAGGCCCAAAATCATTGTCATCATCATCAAAATTCCAATAACCCAAATTTTCGACTTTCGTTATACTCGTCCAAAGTCATATTTGAATTTGTTTTACTTTGGGATGCTAAGTATTCACCGAAAGTCATAGGTTTGGGGAAAATTTTGAGAATTATAACAAGGATTAGCGAAAGAATTGGAATAAGACATGCTTACCCCAAAAATGTCTCGAAGTGGCGGATTCCACAAAGTAAGTGCGCGCGGGAAAGATTCGAGCGTTTTTAAGTGTTCAAATGTGGAAGTCTTGCAAAATATTAACAAATAATACAAATAGAAAGAGAATACTATGAAATACTAAATCAAATGAAGTCTAAAACAAACTCATCCCCGGCAACGATGCCATTTTGATAGCGCGTGAGAGGGTGCGGTCTCGTAAGTCCACAATCGTTGTTTTCGTCTCGCCGCGACTATACAAACAAACCTAAATCACTACTACACTTGCGGGGCAAGCACAGCGATAAGTCGGGTATCGAAAATCCATATGGACGAGTTTCTAGAATTTATATGATTTAATGTTCCGAAATAAAAGTATAAAAGGTGAATTAAAAACTAAAAAGTAAAAGATGCATGAAAGGTAAATGTTTATGAAGGCAAGGGAAATGAAACTAGATTAACAAAGCGCGTAAAACTATAGGCTGCGTTGAATATCCCTCACCCGAATTAATTAGTATAAAATGGTTACACGGGTCGACGAGTTATTTAGCATGCGTCTCGTTTCGACAATTAATTAAATCAAGGGTTGTCACGCCCCTAAATCTACATAAAAGCCTAATATGATTTTGGCGTCAACAAATATCCCAGAAATTGCGCACGAAAAGTCTTAAGCACGGGACATCCATGATATGCCCCGTCAAATCTCCTAGGCGCAATCACTAGGACAACGCACCCGAAATAAACACGTAAACACCATCACCAAGCAAAGCAGCGTGTTAACCCGAGTGAGTTCCATTCAAACACAACCTTTTTTAAATTACCTAGAAAGCATGTTAAAAACGTGGTAAATGGAAAGCGATAAATAAACGCGAAAAATGTACACTAGAAAGCGCGGGAAGAAAGCATGTAAACCTAATTTAGAAAGCATGTAAATTGAGCTACAAAGCAAGAAATGAAGAAATACAAACTATATTAATGGAGAGGATGACGAATAGTCAACATTCAAGCCCAAAAGTGTGTCAATCTAAGAAGAAATGAAGAAGAACTAAGCAAATCACCCAAACCCTAAGATAAAATCGTGTATAAACTGCTATTTGTCTTCTTAGAACAAAATTTTCTTTATATAGTAAGTTGAAATAAAAGAAAAGAAGAAAGAAAAGAAATGAAAATATCTTTAGAAAGTAGAGCATCGATCGATCGACCCCTTTGGTCGATCGATTGATCACTGCCAAAATTCGGTAATTTTGAATGGTCGATCGATCGACAATAATGATCGATCGATCAATCAAGCAGGGCAGAATGTAGCAGCAGCTTCTGCATCTTTTTTTCCTCTTCTCCTTCTCCTCTTTTGCTTTCCTTATTTTTCCCTCCGCTGAAATCGTCGTAACTTAATCATTCGGACTCGGAATCGCGCACCGTTCACGGCCACGCGAAGCTAGTGAGGAGGGATACAAATTTCGTGAAATTTCAGGCCTGGTACCCAAGCTGTGAAAAGACTAAAATTCCCTTGAGCGTGCTATTGCATATGGAACTTCACCGGAATGCGTTCGAACTTCATACTTAGTACCTAAATACCTACAAAAGCCCAATTATACCTTATATAGCATGTTAACAATATAAACCGAGGTTCTATGGTTAACGGGCTTAAATATAGAGATTAAGGCACTCGAGGGGGATAAAATGCGTAGGTTCGAGAGATGAAATACGCAATACTTCCGTATTATCATTCACCAAGATTAAAGCTAGTGTTTACAATATCAGATAACCTAGCATAAATTTAATCAAAACATTCAGACTCAAGCATGGGGATTATTTTAAATTGAGTTGTTAAGATTTGCAATTTTGATTATTTCACAGCATTTGTTCCTTCATGGGTAAGCTGTAAAACATCCCATGCCTCTTTTGACGTGGTACACATCATTATCCGCTGGAACTCGTCAGGTGTGACGGATCCATAAATAGAAATAAGTTAGAGTTAAAAGATGACCATTTAAATTCATCTTCAATCTATGCAGTCACAGATTTTATATTTTTCACGTTGTCAATAGTGATGGAGGGAGGTGTCCACCCTTTTTCAACCAAAATCCAAACTCTTTCATCTATGGCTTTTAGAGCAGATTTCATATGGGCTTTCCAGTAAGCATAATTAGTCCCGTAAAAAACTTGCATTTTGTTATATAATTTCTCTATTTTGAACACGCCCTTTTTCAAAAATTAATTTTTTCAAAAATTGATATCTCATAAAAATTTTGCGGAAAATTACACGGTATAATTGTGTAATTGGTTCTGATACCAATTTGAGAGTGCGCTTTTATTCAAACCAAGAAATTATTGAATTAAACTCAGTTTTTCAATTAAATCCTAAAACATGCATCTAGGTGTGATTGAAGACAATATAATAATGCCAGAACATTCAATCACAAACAAACACACAAATGAGGAAAAATCCCCCAAAGGGGAAAAACCTTTTATTTTCACTATAATTTGTAAAGAACGGTTTACACGGATTATACTGAAAATAAGAGTGACATATGAACTACCCTCAGGTGTCGGTTTCGATGTCATCGGCTGGAATTTCCCGCAAGAACTCCAGATGGGCAGCAATGAAAAAGAGTCGGCTTCTCCACAAGTTACTCCAGAGGAGTAAAAACGATCTTTTTAAGGTTTAAAGATTCACACACATATATAGGAATGGTTTTGTGAATAAAAAAGGTATAAAACCTTAAAAACATGAAGTCTATTTTCTGGGCTGTAAATCGCAGAAATGTGAATGTAAAAGACTTGGAAAAATGTGTAGAATGGGCACACATATTTATACAAAAATTGAGGCGGCGCCAACGTTCGAACGACATAGGCATGTCGCTCGAACGAGCCATGTGTCGCTCGAACGAGACACGTGTCGCTCGAACGACATAGGCATGTCACTCAAACGAGCCACATGTCGCTCGAACGAGATCGTGCGACATGCTCATGTCACTTGAACGACAGAGCGATGTCGTTCGAACGAGCTCGACGACCAAAAAAGTTCGCTTCTACACTTGGAAACATTTATGCTTTTTTGTTAAAAACAAATCAGACTTTGAAAAATATTTTCTAAAAATTTCCCAAATATCTATGCAAATATTAAAAACTCCAATAAACCATTTTACCAAAAACGTGAAGTGGAGTAGTGGGAAAGGCTGAGCAACACGTCGCATGAAGTATGATGCATGTGTGAAGATGGTGGATGCATGGATTCGGATCAAGGCCGTCGTGGATGATCGTGTTATCGTGTCGAATGTAGTGGTATTAGACATACATACTGTGATCTGGGACAAATAGAAAATTCCTAAATTCTACCCCGGACATTTATAAAATTATGTCCTTATAGAGATTCTGAATTATCCCTTTATAATAGTTGATAAGTCATAAGTTGCATTTATAATCTTTTTAATTTTATTCTAGGATTGTTTGTAACTATTTGAGTGTGAGTGAGTTTGACATGTGCATATTAGTCACATAAAACTACACTATAGTACACTACACATTACACACTACAAATAACTTAGTCTGATTTGGTTAATATTTTGGAAGGAGGGACATACTCCAATCGACTGATGAGTGAAGGTTCAATAATTTGAAGAAAGAGATAAAAATGAGTCTCTATAGGGGATCTCATTATATAACTATTAGTCATTTATAATCACGTGCATTGCACGTGCATTATGACTAGTAAACTTATATAGTTTTAAAAATCTGGCTTTACATATTTGAAATAATGTTTAAGTACACCATCATTCTTTCAAAGTCATATGATTAATAATGGAGAAAATAGAACTTACATATATTTACCTAACTTTCCAAATATATAAATTCTATTTCAAACGAACTTACACAAAAAATAGGAGATAAGAGTCAAATTTGTCCACATATTAGAGTATAATCAATGCATATTGTTAAAAAAGGTAATTTTTTTATATGTGTTTGTGTAATAAGACACTTTGAACCTTTTATGACAAAAGATAGATAATTTTAAATATTGTCAAAAAGAAAAGCTATTTCCAATGCAAATGTCGTTATACCCGACATTCTATCTTAAGTAGAATGAATGAGACACATTAACTATTGAATTAGAATTTGGACGAGTAGTTATGAGTTTAATATTTATTCGGAATATGATTCATATGAAATCCACTTCATATTGTACAATTACCCCAAGGTCTCTTTCACATTGTAAAATACTCATAATTATAGATACCCTAAGGTCTCTTTCACGTTGTCAAATACTCATAATTATCAACTCACTTTCATATTTATTATAGATTGATTGTAATGAAGAGTTTTTTTGTGTGTGTGAACTTAGTGTATGAATCTTATATGGCCCTTCCCATTCTTTGAATCTCCCCTAGCATTAAAGATGCACTTATATGCTAGACATGGACAAACTATTTGCAGCATTGGATTAATTGTACAAAATGTTATTTGTGGGCAGTAAATCACTAAATATCACAATAATTTAAGTTAAACATACTAATATCAATTTGTCTGAAACCTTTCAGCGTCAATTAATGTGTGGGATAAGTGGGATTAGTTACTTTTATCCTAAATTTTTCTGTTATGGATTGAAAGGAATTTAGGGATGGACATTGATCCTTCCGCTTATCCGGAGTTTTGGAAATAAAGCAATGGTTTTTTTATTTATTATTTTTCGATCATTGGAAGCAATCTTGGCTCCGAATGGGATGAGCTTTAAATGAGATAAATTATTATAAGTAAGCCTCTCGCATGTATGGGTAATATCATCCTAGTGGAGATCAAATTATTTTATCCAGTTGGGTTGAGAAAATTGTTACCAAATCTCATCATTTTATCACACACATCAAACAACGCCTAAGATCATATACATATAATATTTTACTAAAGTACTTAAGAAAAATATAATATTCCCTGGGACTTATAATTTGAGCAAACTTGACTACATCTTCTTATCCCGCCAAATAATTAATGTGTCCCTTCCCTTTTGGGGAAAAAAATGCATATGCATCCATTATATATGAACTTAATGATTATCTATTCTTGCATAGACTAAATATAAATATAATATATATATATATATATATATATATATATATATATATATATATATATATATATATATATATATATATATATATATATATATACATATACATAGAGAGAGAGAGAGAGAGAGGGTGGTGAGATCCTAAAATGAGGTCCTCAATTGTAGATCAATTTTGAAAAAATAGTCAAAAAAATTATTTTAAGCTATCTAAACATCCCATGGATGTCCTAAAAATCAATTAATTTGCATGTAACGTGAATTATTATTATCTCATGATTAACATAACAAAAATCTATAATTTTGGTAGACATTGTTTTAGTACGTTCCAGAGTGATTTAGGAACTCATTTAAATGTTTTAAACATCATAAGTTGGGTTCGGGGATAGGTATGCCCTTAGGGTAGAATTTGGACCAATCCAAATGTTATTATGGACTTATATAGGAGGCCAAAATTGGGTATTAAGGGGATATACATGATTAAGGATTTTAATAAGTTAAAAACCCAACCTAATTACATTCCATCCACTTTTGAGTTAACCTAGCAACCTTACACCCTCTTGGAAAGTTACCAAGGTTGGAGAAGAAGAGAGGAATAAAGGCTCAAGAGAGGAGGCTCATATCATCTCTAAAAGGCAAGAATTTTCTTGCAAAACTTTTAATAATATGTTTCTTGATTCATATGCATGTTTCTCATACCAATTCCGAGTTATAAACTTGATTGGAGATTTAAATATAGATGGATTTGGATTTAGGGTTATTTAGAATTAATTGATGATTAATTTTGTTTTGAGAATTAATGACTTGGTAACAAACTGGGAATTGATATCATTTAATTAGAGGAATTGCTATTAGAATCCTTGTCATAGGATTAATGTTTATGCTGAATTCAAATCATGTAATGATCTTACTATTTTGAGTATTTTTAGATGAGAATTATGAACTTATTGGGTTTTTACAACTTGTGATGATTAAGATCAAATTTCTTGAAATAATTTGGGCGTGGGGGTGGGGGCGGGGGGGGGGGGGGGGGAGGGGGGGGGGATCATTCGTAGATAAAGTATAGAATGATGTTAACATGTTTCTTGAGCACGAGTTGGACACCGAAGGTAGATGCCTTCGTGTGTCGTATTTATAAAGGTATATAAATGTACTTATATAAATTGATTAACAATGAATTAATGTAACCTAATGAGGAAGACAACTGTTAATGAACTCAATGCTATGTAAAATACATAATGTGATGAAATGGTATTTTTTATGGGGTACTATTGTAGGGTTACTTTTGGTACTGAGGTCATATGTGTAGATATGTACCTCCCTATTATATGTGGGATAGTAGCCTTTGATATTGTTATGTTAGCGTAGAAACCGAATCACTTGTATGGACTTGGGTTGTAAATGCGTACAATATTACACTTAGATGAGGGGTGAGATACATACTGATGGGCGGTACGTAATCTGATTTGACTGCATTATTATCAATTGGTTTTGTAAGTTAATTCTTCCAACTTTAGGGTTCTGACCCAAATTATAAAATATTTTTCTCCCAGGTTATCTTGGACAGGGACAACTGGGATGACAGAGGATCAGACTTGCAATTGCATTTGCTTAGTAGCAGATTCAGCTCTTTGATTATGGAATAGGTTGCGACTCTTTATTATAGTCTGTTTTTATATTCCAAAGATTGTATGGTCATAAAACCGATATTTATTTATTCCACTCCTTTATTTCTAATTATGTTGGGACAAATATTTTATGATTTATGAGAGTTGAAACTTATTCACTGTTAGTTTATTATTTTATATTGTTTTATTATGCGTGGATGTTTAAATTAAAATTATATTTTTATGGTTGATGCCGAGAATGGTATAAATGGTTGAACAAGACCCATCTTCGGCGTATTGTATCTGGCCAACCTTTACATGAAAAATGGGGGTTGTCACATTTACGCCTCCCTAAGCCGAGGTACAGAGGTGAAGCGGGTGGGTTTTAGAGGGTGAAAAAAAGTAGCAGTAAATCAAAGACGAAACAAAGGGAAAAAAATGAAAAAGCCCCTAAACAACTTACCTATTTCTCCTATCTCGGTCTACTAACACTTAAGATCAATCATTTTTTCTTTTTTACTTTAATTTCTTGTCGGGACCAATTTTGGGTATTCTAATATTCTATTTTTTCCCAAAAACGTTGAGGCTTTACGCCTCCACCTCGCACCTTTTTAAACATTCATTAGGCTCACCTAATAAGACCGATTTAATTAATGGCTTGGGTTGGGTTGGATTGGATTGGATTGTTAAAGGGCGGGTTAGGTTGGGTAAATGGATTGGGTCATGTATTGACACCACTAATATTAATATATGTAATGTAAGTATGAAATGAATATGCATGCATGTGTATATTCTGCTTATATATACATTGGTTTTGCCATGATGATGTTTCTAAATGGGTAATTGATGGAAATGTGCCCTTATTAGGGTTTTATTACATTTTATTGTATTTTTTTTTTCATTTTTTTTTTATGTAATTCTATTTTCTTTTATTTTAGTATTTAGAGGTAAGGAGTAGTGAAGGCAATTAAGCGTATTTTTACAATTATAATATTAGCTTAGGGCATAATCTACCCGTCCCCTTTAAATTCCCCCCTGTATTCCTCATTTGAGGACACTCTCCATTTTGAATATAAGAAATCTCTTGATTCTCTCTAAAAGTTAGGGTTTAGTTTATTTTTTTTGCTATTGACGTGTAGTTTACTTCAAATTAGTGATGGAAATGGTCTCTTTTGGGGTTTTATTGCATTTTATTGTATTTTTGTTATTTTCTTTTGTTTTTTATGTCATTATATTTTCTTTTATTTTAGTATTTAGAGGTTAGGCGTAGTAAAGGAAATTAAGGGCATTTTGTATTTAGAATATTAGATGAGGGCCTAAGATACTCATCCCATTTAAATACCCCCTTGTATTATTCATTTGAGGACACTCCATTTTGAATATAAGAAATATCCTCATTTTCCCTCTTAAAGTTAGGGTTTGGTTTATTTCCTTGGCCATTTGTTTGGGGCAACTAAATGTCCCCTTATCAACATGTGCACAAATAAACCTTCTCAGGGTGAAACACTTACTTTCTAGATGAGCCACCTTATTGTGGATGTGACAAAACCTTGGGTTGTTCCTATGCTCCTACATCACAGGCTCTATGTTGAAACTTGTTGACCTACACATTTTGTCGTGAACCATGTGATCATAAATATCCAGAGCTTGTTCGACTGTGCAAGATAGCTCGGGTGGATCTTCCTTGGCCTCAAACAACCTCTTATTACTTCTTACCCCGTTGCTATTGTTTCCAACCCTTGCCTTATGTCTACATTATCAATGTAGTTTACTCGTGAGGGCATTCCTCTCCCCAGAGTAGTTGGTGGTAACAACATCAAACTTGACAACATTGGTGGTGGTAAAAGCTTTACTATGAGAGCGATATTCCTGGAAGACTTTGGTAATGCAACAAACATTCCTTATCTAGTCTCATTGATCAGATGGAAGATATAATCCAGAAGCAAACCTTCTGATCATACTTGCAAGACCTTGCTCTCTCACGTTTCTTCCCTACCATCTAGAGATTGTTCGCAAAACTCCTAATATACACGGCCACATCTTATCCAGGTTTCTATTTCTCTCATGACATCTGGGTGAGAGTAAATTCATCTTTCGCCAAGAATAACTTCTGAAAAAACTGGACATGGAGATCCTCCCATGATGGCACTTTGTCTAGTGCAAGGTGAGAGTACCACATTTAGGCTTTCTCCATCAAATATTTAGAAAACTCTCTCAACCTCAGTTTTTTGTCATTATAATGCGCACCAAGGTTTACAACAAACATTTTCACATGCTCTTTCGAATTTCCCCCTCCGTCAGTATATTTTTCAAAGATGGGTGGGATATACCCTTTTGGGTATGGTTCGTTATTGTACTCCTTTAGGTCTGGTTTATGAAAATCATTGCATCTCGAGAAAGCTTCTCCCTCCCAGCTCTAGTGGATGCCATCATCCATATGATCTCTTTCTCCATCTCCTCCATGCTAGGTTGGGAATGGGTGTTTTCTGTGGGAAGTGCCACTGGTATAACAACCTGTATTGGTGGAGTGGGGGCCAAGTTTTCGGTACTAGTAGGATGGGCTGCAACAGGTAGAATAGTTGGCGGGGAAACTGCATTATTGGCACTTGTCTAAGAAACACCTCTAAAGATCAAAGGAGCTGATAACACTAACGGTGCTGTTATGAAGGAATTTGTCCTCCGAAAACTCCCAACACTCCCTGAGCACTTGGGATCTTGATGAATTAAAAAAAAGGTTAATTAATCTTGTCATTTTTGTTGGACCTAACTATGTCGTCGTGGCAGCGATCGGCGATCGTGCTTCCGTTTGCACCGCACTGTTAGCCTCTGGTAGGATAGTAAGATCTCCTTATTCACGTTGTATAGCGTCGAAGTCAATATTATTTTCCACGTTATCGTTAGTCATTCTTGCAAGAGAATACCTCCCCAACAAAGTCTCCAAATGTAATATGTGTGTTCGTTAAACACAATTAGTATTTAACGAAGCGTAACCCATTTTAGAATAATGATTAATGCACGAAGAATAACGTAACAAATGGGAATATTGATACTTGCAATAAATATCCATTAAAGCAACATAACATATATTAAATAAACCTTTGTAAAATAAATACCCTTTCCATACAATAAATGAAGTGAATCCGAGTAATCAACTTGCTTGGAGGGAGAAAGAACAAGTACTTTAGCACAGTAAAGACAAGGCAGTAAACCTCTTTGCACAATGAATGCGAATGATTGGTAATAACGATATATTAATTTCTAGGAATGGAGAGAATAAACTCTAATGATAATAAACTCACAAGAAGCTCTCGTGTTTGGGAGGATTGATATTGGATGATCTTTAATAAATGTGATAAATGGAAGTATTTATATGAGGGCAAGGTCATTCGAATGACCTTGCCCGCATTGAATGCTTTAACCTCATTTAATGCGAAGACTCTTATACATTTAATACCAAGGATAGCGTATTAAATTCCCGAGATACTATTTCTTGGAGGGAACACTGCTCATGCTCTCAAAATGTATTTTACAATGATTGGAATGTGATATGTTGGTACAAAGGTTTACTATATGATGGCTGATTGACGACCTATTGCTCCTAGAATTGCTGCCTAAATCCCTTATCAATCGAGAACCATCGTGAGAACATTAACACCCCACACCCATTTAATATACTCATCATTGAGAATTAACTGATCTTGAAGTTCCTGCCTTACCTCCATTGTGCCTAGAGTGCTTGTTCTTTCTCCTTCCGACCATGCTACCTGTTGGTCCCATAAATTTATTGTGTTTGTCGTGAATCTTTTGTGCTAATATGCCATTTAATATAAGTCCAAATATTTAATGCTCTTGTCTATGATTAACTTGTGGCCATTGCAAATATTTAATACTTACTGGTGTTAATCCCGATCTTGATAAGGGGTTATGCCTCACTTAATACTAACTGTATTTGAAGAACCCACGTCTTACATTTGGCCACTCTGCTGGGGGAAACTTGGAGGGAACGTTGGTGTTGGAAGTACTAAGAGGGAAAATAGACGAGGAGGTGGTGTAATTTCTTAAACCCAACTCTGTGGGTGGGAATCTCTCAACCGCTGGGTACCGAGGTTCCTTCAAAATATTGGTTTGAAAATAGACCAGCTGGTTTTGACAGAACACGTTCATGTAGATAGCCAATATCTTCCCTTGAGCCTCTTTGCTCAGGACCATAGGATTGTATGGATAACTAGCACACAGACTTAAGATAGCTGAAGTCAGAAAGTTCGTACAGGCAAAACAAAACTTTATGGTTTTTTCAAGGGTGAAATGGCTCAATAAAGGGGCTCCTTGATCATAGACAAATTGAATGGATACACGGTGGGGGCTGTAAACAGAATAAAAAGAAGACCACTCTCTATATGAGGGAAAGTAAGAAAGGATTAACAAAAGTGGGACATTATTCTCAGGAAAATTCCTAGCAGGAGCTTCATCAATAGGAGCAATAGGGCGCTCCTCCTCAGTAAAAAGTCATTTGTAAAAAATTGATCCACCCCAACATAGGGCCGAGGTAAGAACCTCTTTGCTCCATCGATCAGGGCAACAAGGGGACTTTTAATGCTTTTATTCTTCCAAGAACAAATATGGGGGATCTTTATGGGCTGAGAACCGGGGTAGTTTCCAGTAGGAGCGTAATCAAGAAAATGGGCATAAAGGAAAGTTGTTAAAAGGACATTGTTGGTATAATTAGAGACATAAAATCTACCAATGCTTCGCGTATAATTTGCCACCACACGGTCAAACTAGGTTTACAAGGAGCTAAGAAAATTGGCAGTAAGGGGGATCCTCACGTCGCTCGCCATCCGAACAACCATGTTAATTAAGTCTTTTCGGGGCAGTAATGGGGCATTCCCGAAAGGTGGACTTTCCAAAACATCACCTAAATATATCCTACCAACTCGATTTTGGAATCAAATCCCTTCCCTGTTGGGGGTTGTTCAAACACATGCTTCCCATCGCCCTGGCCGCCTTGTAGGCCTTAATACCAGCTTTCTCTTCAATGAAGTAAAAGTACCAAATCACTTTAGAATAGCTTCACTTGTTGTAAGTGACCATGCAATCCTTTACCACTGCCTCTAGTTCAGCTCTTAAAGTTTTTTCCTCGTTGGAGATGGCCTCTTTGAAGAAGGAATCAAAATCGGAAGCTTCCAACCCCAGAAGCTCACAAACATCTTCTAGTGTGATGGTGAACTCACCCCAGGTGGCCACAAAAGTGTGTGACCTATGGCTTAGCAACTGGAGGGCGGTGTTATTTTTGGCAAGGGTAAGATCACCCAGCCAAAGAAAGCAAGACAGACCAATAAGAGCTAACTGAACAGAATACTTAGAATGAATATACTTAGTCTAAGGGCCTAACCCCTCGGAAGCGCCAAACGAAGCTTCAAACTCTACCTTTTAATAGGGAGAATCACCGCGTTTAATGTGAAAATGAGTAACAATAGTGGTGGGCATATAAGTAAAGTCTTCAGTGTCGTCACCCTCCTCTATTGGAAGGTTAGGGTCCTAACTTGGCACCCTTTCACTGGGGAATCTCTCCGTCATTTGCGAGAAGCGATCATTCTAGCCAAAGTATGGAGCACGATGGTAGTGCACCCACTGGTGTTGGCGCACTTGAATCTCAGGAGAAGCGCTCCTGGAGGAGTGGGTTCATTTTATGACAGGTTCCATGGAAGTTTAGAGAGATGGGGATGAAAGGTCAAGTCGAAGGAGTGAAGAGACGAAGATGGAAAACTCTCATAAAAGCTCAATACAAGAGAATAGAAACCCAAAGGTGATTGTTTGAAATGAGAATAACCCATTTTATAGGGGCAACACAGACCCCAAAAGGCGGCAAAAAGTGATGCTTGGAAAATGTAATAAGGAATGGTTTAGATTCTGTGGCCATCAAGAACACGTCGTTGCAGAAAATCAAAGGTTGTAATGATGATGCTTCAGGGGTTGACGCATGAATGAGCGACGTTGATTACACACGCACACCCTGGGGTCGCCACGTGTCACTTCTTGTCTGCCTTGGGGAATGAATAGATTTGGGAGAATTTTGAATAAACCTCTTCATTTTCCCCAAGGAAAAGACTGGAGATCAATAAAGGGTTTCGTACAGATATTTATTCATGAAATAAATAAATATCTCTACGAAGGGACAAATGTAGGGGGTGCCACTACCAAAGGGTGGCTAACTTAGTCAAGCAGATTGATTGATTCATAAAGAAAGAGAAGTAAAGCGGCCCTATAGACCTACCTCAAAGACTCTTCACAAAAGTGGCTCGAAGGACCCACCTTGAAGATCCTTCACATAAGTGGCTCAAAAGACCTACCTCGAAGATTCTCCAACGGATCTTGTTCGAAGGATCTAATTCATAGATCAAAGCCACCTGGTTGACAATAGTTTGTAATAACTAATGAAATGTTGTGTCATTTACTTTATCTTATAAATGTATGTTGAGTGAGGTTGTTTGATACCCATGAGGGACCATGCCTGGCAGGGCATGGGATAGCTAATATGCTCTATCGAGTAACCTCCTATTGGGAATCTCGCAGGGATATGGTTTAGAGGATTGAGAATAAGGCAACATTGGGAATACAATTACTAACCCTCGTGGCACACTTGGGCAAAAAACTTCATCGATAATAAATAGTCACTCGTTCCACAACAGTCGAGCCCCTTAAGTCTTACCTATTCGATTGAACCTCCCTGAGGTACCTCTGTCTTGTACCTTGGTCCCAAAACAACTCTTGACCAATAAATAGATGCTAGGAAACTCAAACCACCTATCAGCCGAGCAGCCTTGTAGCGGGTACCGACTCACCTGATTGATGTGACCGAATACCTGGCAGAGTCATTATTTAAACCATTTTTTAACATCATAACATCTAGCATTTAGGGACTCAAAAATGTAGCACTTAAGTGGGTTTATCCTTAGGATGGCAGGCCGAGTTCATCAAACCTGACCATTTAGCCATCCTCAAGTAAGCCTCAAGCTAACATGTCATGTCCTTTATTAATGCCCACAATACTTCCAGCCAATAGAATGGCTTCCCATAAAAACCATGAGATCGCATGAATTTAATGCAATATCTTCTGCATTTAATGGACCCAATCAGACCAATCGCACGAAAGCTCACTCGAGAAATCTTTCCCCCATATATATACACCAGATGAACAAGTTAGGTAGGAGAGAATTCTGAGCCTAGAATTGTTGCCCAAATCCCTCCACAATCGAGAACCATCGTGAGAACATTAACACCCCACACCCATTCAATATACCCATCATTGATCATTAACTCAGCTTGAAGTTCTTGCCTTGCCTCCATTGTGCCTAGAGTGCTTGTTCCTTCTCCCTCCGACCATGCTACCTGCTGGTCCCATTAATTTATTGTGTTTGTCATGAATCTTTTGTGCTAATATTCCATTTAATATAAGTCCAAATATTTAATTCTCTTGTCTATGATTAACTTGTGGCCATTGCAAATATTTAATACTTACTGGTGTTAATCCCGATCTTGATAAGGGGTTATGCCTCACTTAATACTAACTGTATTTGAAGAACCCACATCTTACAACAAAATAAATACCATTTCCATACAATAAATGAAGTGAATCCGAGTAATCAACTTGATTGGAGGGAGAAAGAACAAGTACTTTAGCACAATAAAGGCAAGGCAGTAAACCTCTTTGCACAATGAATGCGAATGATTGGTAATGACGATATATTAATGTCTGGGAATGAAGAGGATAAACTCTAATGATAATAAAATCACAAGAATCTCTCGTGTTTGGGAGGATTGATATCTGATGATTTTTAATAAATGTGATAAATGGAAGTATTTATATGAAGGCAGGGTCATTCGAATAGCCTTGCTCGTATTAAATGCTCTGATCTCATTTAATACGAGTAGTCTTATACATTTAATACCAAGGATAGCATATTAAATGCTTGAGATACTATTTCTTGGTAGGAACACTGCTCATGCTCTCAAAATGTCTTTTACAATGATTGGGATGTGACAAGTTGGTACAAAGGTTTGTTTTATGACGGCTGATGGGACATTCCTCAAGATAGGCTAGTGGTCCAAGGAATTAGCTTACTTAAGTCCTAGCTTTCCTAATCTCCTAATGTGTCAAAGGTTATGACATCATAAAGATATTTGAACCGTGGTTATAATGTACATTGTCATGTCAGTCAAATGAGGTTCTTCGAGAGATGGTCATTCAAACAATCGAAAAGTATCATTGAGGGGCAAGGAACATTTTGAAAAATTGCTTTTGACGAGGTACCTCAAGTGCAGTCCCTCGAAGATGGTGTTTTGGAGTACTACCTTGAACCTATTGAATGTAGGTATTATCCCAAGTGTACCAAAGAGGGTGGGATTATTTTCCAATGTTACCTTATTCCCAATCCTCCAAACCAAGTCCCTGTGAGATTCTCCAGATGAGGTCATTCGATAGAGCATGTGAGATTTCCCATGTCCTTCCAGATATGGTCTTTCGCTGGTACTGAACAACCTCACAGTTATTACGAATTGGTTCCAAATATTTGACAAAAAAATGAAGCAAATATAAATTATTGTTTCTATTACAGATGTGCTTCCAGGGGCCTCTTTGACTAAGCTTGTTTCTTGCGTGGAGGTCTCTCATGTGACCACACTCCTTTTGGGAGTGTTTAAGCGACTCATCTGGTTGTGGGACCGCCTACGAATGACCTTCTTTTGAACAATCTTAATTCTTCTATTAATCCTCCTTTGTGTGCAAGATTAGTCATCCGATCAAGCATGAGCTTGGACCTATCTCTACACAATGTATGTGTTGATTTAATTTTCTGCTTGATTTATAACTCAAATATTTATTAAGATTTTTCTTATTTGTTAAATTATTCCTATGCGGGGAGTTAATCACTACATATTACTGTAATTTAAGTTAAACGTATTAATATTAATTTATTCAAAACCCTAAGGCCTCGGTTGATGCCCAAAATAAATGAATGTGAGTAGATAATTTATCTCATCCCATATTAGGTGTTGTATTGGATGATCTTTACATGAGATAAATTATCATTAATAAGCCTCTTATCTGCAAAGGTGTGGGTAATATAATTCCACCTAGGAGATAGAATTATTTTGCAAATGGTGTGAGATATATATTACCAGATCCCATCATTTTATCCCATATATCAAACATATACTATTTTGTTAAAGTTTTTAAAAAAATAGAAAATTCACAATAATTATAATGTGACCCTTCCCTTTTGTGGAAAAATGCATTTCATCAATTATATACATACATATATAAATATATATATATAGAGAGAGAGAAAGTAAGAAGGGAAAGTATCACTATACTTAAACTTTCAAAATTTTGAAAACAACCCTTTGTACCATGTATTTTATCACCAACATCAACTCCTAGGAATTGTTTTATTACACATGGAAGGTATTCTTCCCCAAAAAAAACATAATACTTAAAAAAAATAGGTATTTTACCCAAAAAAGGGGGTACCCATATGATAGAAAAGGAAAAAGAAGAATGTAAGACATTTTTGTTCCTCTTGAAACAAAACATTTAATTATGGAGGCTAAATGCGTGACATAAATTTTAAAGCTGAATATTCAACTTTTTACATGAAATCCCATAAATTATCCGTTTTGTTACAGAGACGAATGTCACTAAAAAGTCACTATAAATCCCCATAAGGGGTTATTTGCAACAAAATACATAGTTAATGGGTGTTTCCAAGACTTTCATGGGCTAATTAAAAAATTAAAAAGCATGCAACTCTCTTTTGCACTTTGGGTTTGACAGCTAAGAAGAAACAAGAAAGCAATACTAAGATGTATGATGATAACTCTGAAGAGGACTCACATCCTTTATCATAAACATCGTTAATATTAAATCCCTTATTTTTTCGGTCCCCTGTGAGTTTGGTAGAAGTCTTGTAAAATAATTTGGTAAGTTCGGGGAAGTGGCCTTCAATGAACCCTCAATGCTATCTCTCACACAATAATCCAGTTGAACATGATCTTACTTCTCCTTCACATCAAGTGGAACATCAGAATAAGCATCATGGCCACATGGTTCCATGCCCATCAGTTCACAGATGTATTCAAGAGTGATCGTGAACTCACCCCACGAAGTGATAAAGGTATGAGTGGAGGTGCTCCATCAAGACACAACCAACTGAAATGCACTATTGTTCTTGGTAAATGTGAAGTCCCCAAACCCTTTGGCTTCTCTCATGAGCCCTACCTTTATTATAGTATCAGAATACTTACCTATGATGTACTCCAAACAAGTAAGGAAACCATTTGTGGAATCACTTAGTCCCTTAAAATCCACCCATGAATAAAGAAAGTCTCCCCTCTTCAATCGAAAAAAAAGGACGCTGGAGGGTTCCACCATGACCACGTTGGTTAGATTCAGTGGATCATCCAAGGCCAGTAATGGGTGGTCAATAGACTCTATCATGGATTCAAATAACTAATTGTTATCATGAAAACATTCCTCATCGACAAATAAATGTGCATCATAGTAATGCTTAAACCGGTCCTCTCTTGTCATCGTCTCTGTCGCTAGGTTTCAAAGTGGGTCACAATGGTAGAAGATTTAGAATACAGTGAAATGGAGAATGAAAGAAGAACTTCTAACACATGGCTATAGAAAAATACATTTTAATCTCTCCACAAAAGATGAAAATTCTCTCTTAGTTATGGTGGAAAACATAATGTTTGAAATGAAAGAGGAGTGGGGTTAATATAGGCTGGAGGATGAAATAATAGGATCATTTGTCCATATGCCAACGTAGGACTTAGGTCATTGGGAAATAACACAATGACGTAATTGATAAAACATCCTTGCAAAGAGCGATTTTATCATCACATGTTGTAGTTGGAAGATGTGAAGAATGGGAAATGACGATTACTATGATGGCTACCAATAAATTCTTTTTTTGGTTGGCAGAGAAAAGATAGAATAGGGAGGGTTACATAAAGTAAAACATTATCCATAAAGGCAAAAAATAAAGATCAAAAAATCAAAAATAAAGTGGCAGCAACGGGAGGGATCGGCTACATCATTGGGTTGTCCAGGATCCAGCGCATCGTAGCAGGGATGTCCACAATCTCAACCATCACGTATTCTTGCAGCTTGGCCTCACGATCCAACTAGTCGGCTCCACGTATTTTTCCTGGATGGGCATAGGTAAAATCCACACCCACAGCTCTCATAAGCTCATAGCAGTCCATCCTGATGTTTTCAAAATTGGTCTTGTGATATTGGACCCCCTTGAAAATATCTATAAGATCATGCGAGTCCCTCTCAATCATGACATCCTTCCATTCATGCATTTTCTCCATGTGGAGGTAATGGTAGAGGCCTTTCATAAGAGCACACAAAAGAGAGGGGGTCCCCCGGAGGAAGCCATAAAGGCCACATGTCCATTTGCCCATGTCTTCCAGGACATAAGCACCAAAGGTGGAAATATGGTAGTTGGGGTCAATGCTGGATTAAAGAGAAAAAAATGTGTTTTCTGGTCCACACACTCAAGGAGGAGTAGGATGGCATCCAAGATCCTTTATACTCCGTGTAATCATGGTCATGCAGTCGTTCGAGGCGGGCGAGGCCATCAACCCATATATTATTTATGCGCCTGATATGATTGACCTTAATTTCCATATTCCGCATAATATCCACACATTCCTCAATGATGTTAGTAAGTGGGTGGTTTCGGTGTCCCTGGCCACTAAGAATCTACACCGCATCAAGGCAGTCACTGCGGATAGTGCAACAATTCTAACCTTTGATTCTGGCAAGATTTAGACCATGGAGAATGCCAATAATCTCCTCCTTTAGGGGGCAACAGTCCCCTGATCTTGTCGTTTAAACCAAGAATCCAACATTGGTCATTGCCGCTCACCGTGCCTCCAAATCCTCCCAGTTTACTAAATCGATCGTAGTTGCGATCAATAAATATATCAAGACCTGTAGAGGAGACAAAACTCAAGGAGGTGTCAGTAGTGCTACCCCGGATGTGGTTTAAAGAAGCCTTGGTTTTGGTAATAAGAGATAAATCCAAAGATAAGGCATTTGAGGAAGCACAAGCCATGTCCGAGGTGATATTATGTTTGTCAAAATACACTTATTTCTAGCTATCCAGATATGCGATAAAGTAAAAATGAAAAGAAAAACACCATTAGTCGTGGGGTTACCCCATATATTATCTTGAAGCCATTCAAAAAAGTTGAGGTTGTTATTTGTGTCCCATCTGGACGGGGTGATAATGGATTTCCAGACTGCATAGGCAAGGTGACAATTCCTAAGTACAAGTTCAGTATCTTCATTAAAGTCACAAAAATCATAGTTTTTTTATTCAGTAAGGCGTCGGTTAAATATTTGGCAGTTTGTGAGGAGTTTATTGTGAAAGACGAGCTAGAAAAAGGTTTTGAGTTTTGGAGGAATTTTTATTTTCCAAATTAGTTTCCAATTAATCAGGGAAGACGTGTTGAGGTCAATCTTGATATTAGCATCATATCAGGATTTAATGGAAAATTTTCCATTAGTGGTCGGTCCCTAGCTAAGGCTACCATCATTCCCCCGGATGTGGGGGAGGGGAGTATTTAATATACTATTAGCAGTGTTTTTGTCAAAGTTTTCCTTTATAAGTTGTTCGGGCCAGACCCCATTGATAATACGCAAATATTGTGTATTTCATCCGTCGAACCTACGTATTTTAGCCTCTTCGGGTGCCTTAATCTCTATATTTAAGTCCGTTAATCAGAAAACCTTGGTTTATATTGTTAACATGTTATATTAGGTATAATTGGGCTTTTGTAGGTATTTAGGTACTAAGTATGGGATTCAGATGCACTCCGGTGAAGTTCCGTACGCAATCGCACGTTCAAGGGTAATCCGGTCATTTCACAACTTGGTCACCTGGCCTGATATCTGAACGGAAGTTGTATCCCTCCTCGCTAGCTTCGCGTGGCCGTGAACGGTGCGCTAATCCGATTCATAACAAAGAAGTTACGGCGATTTTAACGGAGAAGAAATGCAAAACAAAACAGGGGAAAATGCAGGCTGCTTGATCGATCGATCGACCCATTTGATCGATCAATCGACCCTTCACAATTTTGCCACGATTTCAATGGTCGATCGATCGACCAAAGGGGTCGATCGATCGATCCCCTGTTTCTGCAGATATTTTTGCCTTTTTTTCTTTTAATCCAACTTACTATTTAAGACAATTTTTGTGTAATATTCAGATATAGATATTCATACTTTGTTTTAGAAGACATTTTAGGTTAGGGTTTGGTTTTTAGAGCTCATCTTCTTCTCTTCTTGGATTGACAACCATTGGGTTTTGTAATTAAACTATTCACTTCCATCTCCATTAATATAGCTTTATTCTTCATTTTTCCTTGCTTTGAAATTTAGTTTCCATGCTTTGTAGTTAGTTTAATTGTTTTATTTCTTTCTTTCCTAGTTTAATTAACATAATTTAGTTTAATTCATGTATTTCCCCTAAATAAATAGGGTCGGGATGTCGTTCCGCCATTAACGGGCCCCGTTCCGAAAATTAGGTTTTGTGTAAATTGCGTTTAATTGAACCCGCGTGAATTAAAGTCGGATTATTATGCGTTTAAATTTCTATGTCATGCATCGTTAGTGTTTATAGAGATAATCCGAGTTTAATCCGCGTGCGACCATTTTCGGATTAAATGTTTAATCTCACAAACTTTGGATGTAATTCCTTATTGTGTGATGTTTATGATTAATTGATAATGCTCGATTAAATTGCTCTCCAGCCGGAATTCTGATTATTAGTTGTTTCGAGCCGTATGGTTGGATGATATCCCGATCCTCGCTTTACTTTTATTTAGACTTAACTTATTCTTTTCTTTTATTTACAACCAACCATCACCTTTTTACACTTTTATTTCTGGATTAATAGTCTGTTACGATTTATTAAACATTCTCTGTGGATTCCATACCCGACTTACCGATGTACTCACCAGTTGAGTGTAGTCGTAATTTAGGTTTTGTATAGTTCAGGTGAGCCGAATATAAAACGACTGGCGCGTAGGTGACTCTTGCGCTGTGACAAAACCTTGTCTATCATAATGGCGCCGTTGCCGAGGAATTGTTTTGTTATAGATTGCAATTTTGTTATTAGTTCGTAGTATTCTTTTTTTTGTATTTGTATTCTTTCTTTTAACCTTTTTTGCAGGACTTCTACAATTGATCGCCTAGAAACGCTTAAATTATCCCGCGCGCACATCTTCTTTGTGGAATTTGTCCCCTCGAGCCTTTGTTGGGGTAAGCATGTCTTATTCTAACTTTTCTGGGAATCCTAATGATAACTCTCAAAATTTCGGTAAACCATTGACTTTTGGTCAATACTTGCAATCCCAAAAAGTTACAACATCTAAAATGACATTGGGTGAGTATTACGAAAGTCAAAGTTTGGATTACAGTAATTTTGGGAATGATCATCTCGATTTTGGGCCGCAAGATCCTTATAATAAGAATTTCAAATCAAATTGTAGTCACTTTCAAAATTCTTATGTTAATGACATTGAGTGTAGTCCCGAGAACAATTTCCAAACTTCCCATTTCCAAGAATTCGCTCCTCGCCCGATGACTTTCGGTGAGGGTTTGTGCATGCTTGAAAATGAAAGGATTGAAAACCGTTATCGGGAAGAAAATCGTTGTTGGTAACAAGAGTTTGATTTACTATTCGAATCCAACGATGACTTTTCTTCGGAGACTGCCGAAGTCGAGGACCGTTTTGAACCAAATGAGGACTTCGTTCCTACTTTGGAACAAATCATTCTTGACTTGACACATGGTGTAGTAGAGAATGAAATGAGGATGAAAAGCGCATAGTATCCATTTGCAATGAATCCGTTTCTTCTTTGATATTCAAAGAAGAAAGTTTCATTGTAAACGATCCTATTTCTTTCAAAATTCAATTTTCAAGCGATGAGCACTCATCGCCTAAGATTGAATTTCTTTCATCCCCGTCTTTATTCTATACTATCACACCAATTCTAGTACCCAATGAATCGGTTCAAAACTTTTTAGTTCCAAACCTTTTCACCGACGAGGAGTACTCGCTCGAGCCGCTTTCCATGACGACATATTTGCCCTCATGTGCGCCGCCTCCCATTCCAACTTTAAAATACTTGGGAGTTGTTTCAATTTTTCTTGGCCCGCATGTGTATTTGTTGCTCGTCCTATCCAAATCCCCCATCCTCCCTCCCAAAGTGGTCTTACACATGCCTTTAGTCGTTTGAACAGAATTCCTATTTTTCGGGAGGCATGCATGTTCGGGAGGGTCCACCATTGATCCGCCAAATTCAAATTGTGTTTTGGATGGACCCTCAAAAGTTTCAACTTTTAATATATAGCTAATTAGAGTTCTAAATATAGTTGTATATAGTTAACTTCTTAATTTTCATATTTTCTTAATTTAGTCTAGTGTAATTAGTTAATCTCTTTTTATGTTTTTTGTGTATACTTGGTTCTAACTCTTTTGTAGGTTCAACGGACTTGAATTTGCGGAGACTGTGCGCCCCGGCACACATTTGTTAAGAAAACGATAAAAAAAGTCACAAAATATTTTTTGTTTATTTTTCGCACACTCATTCTCACGCATTTGCATTTGCATTTGTTTTTTCTTTTTTCTTTTATTTTATTACACATTTTATCATGAACATGCGTGTGTGTTGCTTTTTGTACATATTTTTTATTTTTTCGTTAGCATAGGCCTATGTATGTGCATATTTTAGCCCAAGTCTATGTAATTTTATTTTATTTTTATTTTTATATTTTTTATTTCATATTTTTATATAATTATACTTATATATACTATGTATATACTTATATATATTTATCTTAGTTATCCCCCCCCCCCCCCCCCCACATGCCCCATAATTGCAATCCCCCCCCCCCCCATTTAAAAATAGGAAGCAGTGGGCATTTTGCTGTTTGATCGATCGATCGACTCCCAGGGGTCGATCGATCGATCGACCAGTATTGCCAAATCTACTTTTTATTTTCCCCTTTCTTCTTCTTTTCTCTATTCTCTCCTCTTAACCTAATTCGTGCCCTAATATTTCCCCCAACACATTTCCTTATTTTCAACCCTTTTTCTACACTTGCAAGGTATAATTCTTCCTACTTTATTATGTATTGGTAGATTTTGGTTAATTTTTGTCATAATTTCCATGTTTTGTCCATTATTTGACATTTATTGAATGTGTTGGTTATATCCCTGATTTGTGTTGTTCCAACCGATTTATCTTGTGATTATTGATGTATATCCACTCATGAACACATATGTATTGTTGCATTGTTGTTTTGTTCATGAGTGGGGATCTTTTGTTGGTTCAAATGGCCTTTTCGCACCCTCATTTCACATTGCGCGCGCCAAGTGTTCGCTAAAATGCCCCAACCAATTTTCAATCCAATTTTTGGCGCACACTTGAGTGATTTTTACTCATTGTCGTATACCGACATATTTTATCGCATTGTTGAATTTTTTCACTCGATTTTGCGCACATGCACCCCCATTTCAACTTGTACACTAACTAACCATTAATTGCGCTTACAATTTATTTGTATGGCTTAATTCTTGTTTTGTAGGCTGAAATGGCATAATTGAAGAAATATGATTCCACTCTGTGCGTGCCCACCCATGGTTTCGAGGGGTTCTGTTGTAAGAAAGAACGAGAGTGGTTCCAGGCATATTTTGATACTGCTCGGAGGCCGTTGGCCTACAATTTAGCCTGGAAGCTTGCTGATTTTCCGGAGGAGGCGCGTGTTCTTTTGCGGCACCAGGGATGGGAACCTTTTCTCGCCATTAATGGGCGCATCAATGAAGAGTTGGTCAGGATTTTTTATGTGACGCTAGTGGGGGTGAAAGGGGACGGGCCGACGACATACGAGGCCATGGTCCGAGGGGTGAGGGTACCATTCCACCGTTCTGATTTGGATATCTTTATGAATGTACCGAACCCCGAGGAGTCAGTCAGTTTTATCGATGGGGATGTTTTTGGTCTCACGACATTGATAGAGACCCTTGCACTGGGGGAAGAATGGAAAAAAATGTCCTTTCGTTCGGCTGCATTGGAGGATTTACCGAGACTGCTTCACTATATCAATGTCCACTCCTTCATGGTGACGAGCAACCGGTCAGAGGTGCGTCACAAGAACGCCGCATTTATCTACGCACTGATATATAATTTGGGCAATACCAGCTTGCCAAATATATTTCTGGATATGATGTGCGCGACGGCTAAAGAGAGAGCCATGACATTTTCCCTTTCTTTTCCAGCCCTTATCACGAGGATTTGTTTATCGCACATGTAGAGTGGGCTTGAAGGTAATCTTGAGATTGGGGAAAATTCCCTAATTGGAAATAATGTTTGAAGTTAAGAAACCGAGGCAGCTCAAGCGTGACAGCTCAAGGGTGGCAACTCAGTGAGGCAGCTTAGCGCAGCAGTTCATATTTTAGCTTGTTGTATTAGTCATATTGTATTTATATTTATGTTGACTGTAAGCTATAACGGTTGTAATGACGTAACGAGAATGATAAATGAGTTTGTGTGAGGTCAAATGGTACTTGCAAGAGACCACGCTTGGTAGGGTCTAGGAGATATTTCATGCTCTATCGAATGACCTCACCGTGGGAACTTTTGGAGGGACTTGGTTTGGAGGATTGAGAAGTGAGGCACCGTTGGAGCTTGTCCTGACCATCTTAGATACACCTGGTAAAACATCGAAGGACCCTGACCGTGGAACCTCGGATGGATCAACTTTGAGTTCCATCGGGCGTTGAGTTATGAACCAAACAACCCTCTACTTAATGTCACATCTACTATAGGTGATGTCACTAGCCAGCTAAACAATGTCAGACATGCACTTCAGTAAACCACCATGGTATTTGGGGCTGTCAGGCAGTTGGTGAGCCACCTCTGCGACAACAGCCCCCTGACACACAGTGGTTAGGCAAAAGGAATGTCTTAGCATTTAATGTTTATGACGTGGAGACAACTAGTGCATCAGGCATTTAATGTTGTAACATAAAGTATGAGGGATGTCTTTCATAGTCTTTAATGACTGAGTTGTCTCAGGGATGGTGTGTGGGGGGGCTATTTAAGGACCCCAACCACCCCTGAGGAGAGGATGATCTTTTTAAAAGAACTCTGTAGTTAATTCTAGAAATACACATTAGAGAGAGAGAGTTATTGCAAACCAGAGGGTTTATTCACTCACTTTTGTTATTTATTACGAAGATTTTAATACTTGACGGAGATTCTTGAGGGTGTATGGTGTGTTTCTACCTGCCTACCAAGGTGTATCTTGGGTGATTACTTCTCTCTCCCTCTACATAAGTTACTTCTAAAGTTCATTACTATCTCCTGAGTTATACACGAGAGATTTCTTGTTACTACCATACTCGAACAGGTTTTACGCCTCCATCCACAATCTAAAGTACCCTCTTACATTTGGCGACTCCGCTGGGGAGATATTCTCCTAGGTAAGGAGTATGGCGCAAGATAATGCTACTTGAAGACTCAACTTTGATGACATCTAGCATAATGAAGAACAGGCTGGCGGCCCTAAGGGATGGGACCCATCGAGTAGAGGTACCTCCGATTCTGACAACGTCAGGTGTTCCAGGGGTGACACAAACTTCCACGAGCACGAGTTTGGGACCCGTCCAAATTGCGCTCCTCATGAGAAAGTTTCATGAGTTTTTGCAAACTCCAGTAGTTTCAACTATGCTGGGAGGATTGGAGGCTAATGCTTTCGTAACACCAGGAGTAGCTCCAACAGTCCCACCCGGTGTAGGTATTGCAGGAACGATCCCAGTAAGCGTGCCCTCTGTTGTGAATCCAGTAGGGGGAACCTCAGGAGTTTCAACGGCACCACCGGTAATGTTCGATTCAGTTGCAACGAGCGCTCAGCCTATGGCCCCGCTGCCGGTTGCCCCAGTAGCCTCGCCCATGGAAGAAATGAGAAAAAAAATGCAGAAAGAGATGTTGAAGTTCATGCAGGCTTACTCACAATCAGATGGCAAGGTGGATTTGGTTTATGATGATTTCCGAACACCCTATCCTCAAGCGTACAACGATGAGCCTTACCCAAAGGACTATATTCCCCCTATCTTTGAAAAATATACGGGGAAAGGTGGAAACCCAAAAGAGCACATTAAGCGTTTTGTTGAACACTTGGGAGCACATTGCAATGATAAAAAGCTTATATTGAGGGAGTTTTCCAAATCCCTAACCGATAAGGCATACACCAGGTACTCCCATTTGACTCCCAACAACATTTCTACATGGGAGGAGATGCATGTATTATTTGTCCAAAAGTTCTTTTTGGCAGAAGATGAGTTCACCTTGACCCAACTCGGCAGGGAGAAGCAAAGACCTGGGGAAGAGGTGGTGGCCTACGTTCGAAGGTTCAGGGAAAGGTCCCTCGTTGTAAGGGAAGAAGCCAAAGAGTCCAAGTTGTTGCAGATTTGTGCTGAGGGACTACTTCCAGAATATATTTGCCACCTTATCAACGAGACGCACGAGGGGTCTTTTGCAGCATTCTTGAAAGTGGTGAGAAACATCTCTTTGGTGGTGCGACCCAACCCGGTGGTAGCACCCATGATGTTCCGGCAGCTGATGCAACCCGCGGGGGGAAGGTCTCAGCCCCCACGGGTAGGATACACCGAGGGGGAAGATAGGGGCAGAGCACCGAAAAGGGACAACAAGAGGAAATTCAGAAGAGACAGGGAGGATCCACCACCATTGCCTTGCACGATAGAAGAGGCTGTGAGTTGTTATAACGCGATGGTGCAAGGGGAAACCGTTTATGAACCGAAAGGCATTCTAATGGAAGAACCCGACGCTGCAACGAAGGCAGATCCTAAATATTGTCAGATTCATCGGAAGATCCAGCATACAACGGAGAGATATTTCACACTAAGAAGAACCATTGACAAGTACATAAAGGCGGGAACGTTGCAGATCCCCCCACAAAACATTAACAACAACCCACTACCAGCACATGGGGCCAATCTTGTGGTGACCTATGATGAAGAGGCAGAGAGAGGAGAAGGAGAGGAGTACGAGGAAGCCTTGGAAATTTGCACCAGGGGAATGGCTAACGTTGTGTTAGCTTATGATGAGTCAAGTGCCAAAGATGTGGAGGATGTATATGACGTCGAAAGCGAAGAGGTAGACCCGACCTTAGAATATTGGCCAGTTTCAAAATCCTCGAAGTTCACTTGGTTCTTCGAACAAGTGGGGATTCCAAAGGAGAGTAGGTTGGAGATAACCCAGGCGATACTTGATATTTAGAAAAAGAATGCGGTCCCTTAGCTGAGATGGAAGGGACCCATGGCCAGGCTGGTGAGAAGATTTCTGTCAGAGGTAACCTTCAGCGATGCAGATAGGGGGTAAGGTTCCCTCACAACAGGCCATTGTATGTGATCGCCAGGGTCAACGGAGTTAGCTTCGCAAGGACTCTTATGGATGGGGGAGCTTCCATCAATATCATCCCAATAAAATCCTTTCACGCAGACAATATCCGATAAGGAAGGTTGTTCCCCATGCCTTTGGTAATTTTGGGGTACGATAACCAATCTTCCAAGTCCATTGGGTGCGTTAATGTTGGGATTGTAATGGGAAATTTGAGTTCCCATATCAAGTTCCACGTAATAGAGAGTGTGAATTCCTATCATCTACTGATAGGAAGGGTGTGGAGGCACAACCAAGGATAGTTCCCTCTATATACCCCCAATGTGCTAATTTCGGGGTACGATAACCAATCTTCCAAGTCCATTGGGTGCGTTAATGTTGGGATTGTAATGGGAAATTTGAGTTCCCATATCAAGTTCCACGTAATAGAGAGTGCGAATTCCTATCATCTACTGATAGGAAGGGTGTGGAGGTACAACCAAGGATAGTTCCCTCTATATACCCCCAATGTGCTAAAGAGAATATCAAGGGCATAAAGGTGACCATTAGGGCTACAAAGAGGCCCTTCGCTGTTAAAGAGGCTCACTTAGTGGATGCAGCATTTTACACGGAGTTAGAGGAAGATGTCCGGGTCTTGACAAGAAGAATGGAGGGCGCATGGTTTACCTCGATCAAAGAAAGGATGGGCCCCCTAAACGAGCAGAAGAAGGAGGTTGTGAGCACCCGAGGGAAATAACCAAAGAAACTCAGCAGGTGGCCCCTCGGCCCCAAGGCATCTCGAAGCAGCTTAAAGACAGGATGAGACCCAGAATGGACCCGATAGGGCATGAGGTTCAGTGACAGAGTGTGCTGAGCCGATTCTCAGGAGAAGCTTCTAGGGAGAAAAAGAGAAAGGTGACCACCACTACCAGCAGACAATGCAAGAAAGTCGTTATCGAGGAAGGAAAGGTGGTGTACTAATTGTAACGGTGTGAGCAGGCGGCCGAAGAAGCTGTGGATGAGGTTGACCCGACATATGAATGTTTTTTGGAAGATCAACGGGGGCAGTTCATGGTGATAGATAATTCTAGTATACAGGAATTCGTGGAAGAAGTCGCCGAGGAACCAGATTACATGGCAAACCAACCAAAGCCCCAGGCGCAAGAGTTGGAGCAATTGAATCTAGGAGAAGAAAGAGAGGATCCAAGACCCATCTTCATCTCAAAAGATCTCAGCAGTCAGAAATGAGAGGCTTTGGTCGAATTGATTCGGGAGTTTATAGATGTCTTTGCGTGGAAATACACGAAAATGGAAGGGCTGGATGAGGAAGTAAGTTGCCACAGGTTGAACGTAATGCCTTCAGCCATCCCAGTGAAATAGGTAATAAGAACGTACAAGCTCGAGCTAGATCTGAAGATTAAAGAAGAGGTCCAGCGCCTGCTAACGACAGGTTTCATCGTACTGATATAGTACCCACTCTGGCTAACCAGTATTATCCCAGTAGGAAATAAGGACAAAAACCAGATAAGGATTTGCGTGGACTTCAGAGATTTAAATAGAGCTTATCCTAAAGATGAGTTACCTCTACCCTCCATCGATAGCCTGATAGACGCGAAGGATGGGCATGAGATGTATATCTTAATGGATGGGTATGTGGGGTATAATCAGATCAAGATGGACCCCTCGAACGCAGAGAAAATGGCATTCAGAACACTGTTGGGTAACTTCATGTACAGGGTGATGCCGTTCGCCCTCAAGAACGCTGGGGAAACTTACCAGATAATAATGATGGCCATGTTTCATGACTTCTTCCACAAATTTGTAGAATTCTATGTGGATGACTTGGTCATCAAATCAAAGGAGGAGGGGTCCCGCCTGAGCGATTTGAGGAAGGTGTTTTCTCGTTATAGAAGGTATAAGTTGAGGATGAACCCATTAAAGTGTGTTTTCGGGGTGACGAGTGGGAAATTCTTGGCCTTTGTGGTTGATCTATAAGGGGTGAAAATGGACCAGGATAAACAACGGGCGGTCTTGGAGATGCCAAGCCCCAAAACGAAGAGGGAGTTGAAAAGCTTCCTCGGTAAAGTCTCCTACTTTAGGAGATTTGTGCCTAGATTGGCCGGAGTAACACACCCGCTGATGCAGCTATTGCAAAAGGGCACGAAATTCAAGTGGGAGGAGATTCACCAAGAGTTTTTTGCTGGGATGAAGAAGCTGTTGGTTTCACCACAAACTATGGTTCCCCCACGGGCAGGAACGCCGTTGCAGTTATATCTCACATCTACCACAAGGTCCGTCGGAGCTTTGCTGGCATAGGAGATTGAGGGGTAAGAACAACCGGTCTACTACCTCAGTAGAATCATACATAGGCCAGAGATTAGATATAACAGCCTAGAAAGGCATTATTTAGCCTTAATCTTTGTAGCACAAAAACTTAGGCATTATATGTTGTCTTTTACAATTCACATTGTAACTAAATGTGATCCTATTAGATATTTGTTGGAAAGAACTATATTGATTGGCAGGGCAACTAGGTGGTTCCTTATCCTTTCAGAATATGACTCGAAGTGTGTAGTCCCTCGCACGATCAAGATCCAGGCGTAAGCTGACCTATTGGCAATTTTTCCATCAGGAACGTTTGAACCACCTAAAGAAGACATTTCGGGAGATGACCTACAAGACAATTATTTGGGTGCAACTGAGGAGGAGTGGACGATGCAGTTCGATGGATCTTTGGCAGAAAAAAAGGGAGGGGCAGGGGTTATTCTTTTAAAAGGAATCGAAGAGATCTGCCTTTCCTACAAGTTAGATTTCCCTTATTCCAATATTGAAGCAGAGTACGAGGCATTGATACTAGGGTTGCTGGAGGCTCTTCGAAGGGGAATTCATTCACTCTACATTAAGGGTGATTCGAACTTAGTAATCCAATAAGTAAACGGAGAATATGCGTTGAAGTAGATAAACCTAACACCATACAGAACGATCATCCAGAGACTCCTCAACCAGTTCCATCAAACTAAAATCAAGAGACATCCCAGAACGATGAATCGCCATCCGGATGCGTATGCAACTATTGACCAGAAAATGGTCATGAGAAACGATACAACTATCGTCATGATCCATCGGAGAATATCTCCTTCAATGGTACAATCAATTCTACCGATGGAGGAGGATGCGGACTGGAGGGGAGAGGTTAGGAAACAACTAGAGTCTAGCGAGGGGGCACTGTGGCTAAGGGAGTTGGCCCAATATTTTACAAACCAGGGAAATCTCTACTTCAGAAATGCAGGGGGATGGTTATCAAGATGCATTGGACCAGAAGAAGCGAAGCGAAGGTTAAAGAAAACACACGAGGAGCACTGCAAAAAAACTGAAGTACCTCTTCATAGAAGAATTCAAAGAGAGGGATATTTCTAGCCTAGAATGAAGCAGGATGCTGCGGAGCTACAACGGAGGTGCGATAAGTGTCAGCTT
Organism: Sambucus nigra; assembly: GCA_949130495.1. Lineage (NCBI taxonomy): Eukaryota > Viridiplantae > Streptophyta > Magnoliopsida > Dipsacales > Adoxaceae > Sambucus > Sambucus nigra. The sequence goes on along the minus strand of OX422223.1, from coordinate 38,574,717 downwards.
TTATTTGAAGCAGCTGAATGTCATTTCGTTGAAACTCAAGCCGAATGGAAGCAACCCTATATTGACCTTATTAAGGACGGAGTTATCCCAACAGAGAAAATTGATGCGATGGGACTAAAGCGAAGGGCCCCAAGGTTCTATATCCAAGAGGGGCAGCTCTATCGAAGGGGATACTTTAACAGGCCGTTGCGTTATACCAAGAAGGAAGAATCAGCTGAAGTCCTCAAACAGGCGCATGATCCAGCTCATATAGGAGGGGCTAAGTTATATGATCAGCTGATGACGTTGGGGTATTATTAGCCAACGATCGAGAAAGAATCTGCTGAGTTCGTTCGAAAATGCAAAGCTTGCCAACTACATGGAAACATGATCCATGCCCCATCGGTAGACTTACACTCTCTGGAAACGCCTTACCTTTTTCACACTTGGGAATTTGACCTGGTGGGGGAAATACATCCTTCTTCAAGGGGAAAGATATGGATAATAGTTACAACGGAGTGCTTCACAAAGTGGGCCGAGGCAATACCACTCAGAAGGGCAACGGCTGGGGTGGTGAGCAACTTCATTAGAGAATATATTATTTGTCACTTTGGGATCCTGAAGGTTATTCTCTCAGATTACGGGACGCCCTTCGTCAATTATGAAGTAACAATGCTCACAGATAAGTACTCCATTATTCACCATACCTCAACGGTGGCATATCCAAAGGGAAACGGTCAAGCCGAAGCGACTAATAAAACATTGGTTAATATTTTGGACAAGGTGATGGAGGACTTCCCAGGATCGTGGGACGACAAGATACCAGCTGTGCTATGGGCCTATCTAACAACCAAGAGGAAACCCACAGGGTACACTCCGTTTTCACTTGACTATGGGGCGGAGGCAATCCTTCCAGTGGAATTAGAAGTTCCCTCATCCCGATACGCCTTGCGAAGCAGCATGCTCCCTCAGGGTAGACACGTACTGTTGGAAGCGTTAGATGAGCACAGAGATAATGCAATGCAACACTTTCAAATGTACATTAAACAACTTTCCAGGGCATATGATAACTTGGTAAGACCCAGGAAGTTCGTGGAGGGAGACCTCGTTTTGAAAGCAGCAGTGAAGCACATCAGGGGGCTTCCTCTACCGAAGTTTGCAGTCAATTGGGAGGGACCTTTTGTTGTAAAGGAAGCTCATGACTCAGGCTATTGTTTAATTTCTAGAATGGAGGAAGACAAGCCATTTAAAATTAACAATAAATGGCTGAAGGTTTACCATGTATAGACAATTAAGTTTGAATCATGATTGTAAATAGCTGTTGTTATGATTATACAAGTTTTAGTTATGATTTGAGCATAGTGAAAGAGTTGAAGAAATATAGAAACTTGTAATATACAAAAGCAGTTGCAACATACAGAAGAAGTGGAAAATATACATTTTTCATTCATTGGTAAACGATGGAGCATTACAAAATTGGGAACTACTGCCCAAGAGTTACATAGAAAGAAATAAGAGGAAGGTATATACAAATGCTGGCTAGCCTAAGAGGAACCATAGGTCTGAAGATGATAACAAATCCCCGGGAAGGCCCGAAGAAGTTGTAGTACAAGATTTTTGGGAATTGATGGAAACCTCCAACCTCGTTTGAACTTGCGAATGTTAGATGAGGAGTCTTTCTCGTTTCAGCTTGGCCAGACGCAATGCTTCTTCAGCATCATTTACCTCCTTATCAACTACTTCTAGAAGGGATACTATTTCGACCAACCTGGCTTCCTCAGCCCGTTGGTCCTGCTGATGCTTTTTCAATAGTTCCCTCTGCTTGATCAGCTGCTGGCTTTTCAAAGTCTTTCAGTACGATATAAGCCAGTTAAAAAGAAAACCATCATGACCCAACTCCTTCAAATGACCAAGAAATTGGTTAAGGAGTGGTCTGGTAACGGTCGCAGTGGGAGTACTAGAAATTTCTGCAACCACAGTGGCCATGCCTTGCAGCCTATAACTCATGACAAAGATGTTGGAATGCAAGAAATCCACCGAGAAGGTTTCAGGATGGTGATTCACAAGTTTCTAGATCAACAATCGATGGGTGGCAGGCATCTGGGGAGAACATTGAAGCACCATTAAACAGAATGCAGGAGGAGCCAAATCTGGCAGAGGAAGCTCGCACCCGGATTCACTCTCCACTGCAGCACCAGTCGTGGAACCTTCGTCTGCATGGCCAGAATCTTTCGAGACGGCAGGTTCCTGATGAGGCGAGCCAATAGGTGAAAGAGTGGGTGGGGAAGGCTCTCGTGCAACCTGAGATAAGAAAAGTAATGAGTTTATGGAAAAATTTTAACAAGTGTTTTCATTGTTAAGTCATCGTTATAGGTGGAGTTTATGAAAAATCTTAACAAGCGTTTTCGTTGTTAAGTCACCGTTTTAGGTGGAGTTTATGAAAAATCTTAACAAGTGTTTTCATTGTTAAGTCACCGTTATAGGTGGAGTTTATGAAAAATCTTAACAAGTGTTTTCATTGTTAAGTCACCGTTATAGGTGGAGTTTATGAAAAATCCTAACAAGTGTTTTCATTGTTAAGTCACCGTTATAGGTGGAGTTTATGAAAAAATCTTAACAAGCGTTTTCGTTGTTAAGTCACCGTTATAGGTGGAGTTTATGAAAAATCTTAACAAGCGTTTTCGTTGTTAAGTCACCATTATAGGTGGAGTTTATGAAAATTCTTTGACAAAAATGCATAAAATTAAGGAAAATACCTCAGTCATGGCAGGAGCCAGAACGGGAGTAACTGTGGTAGAAATAGGGACAGGAACCGTTGGGGGAGGGCTCGTTACCTCAGAAGAAACAACGGAATCCCTCATTACAGAAGCCTCAACGGCAGGCAAAACTCCCCCACCAACATAGGGGACCAAGGCTAGTATGGGTTGTTCACTGGGAGAAGATGATGGGCTCCCAAATGAGGTCTCAAGAGGAGTGGATGTAGAAAAACCACCATGGGGGGCAGAAGCACCAACCTTGGTCTTATATGCATACAGACCTTCGAGAGAAGGTGGAGTAAGATTGGGAGAAAGCTGCAACATGAAACTCAGTGTTAAACGATGAAAAAGGAGTAACAACAGAAAAAGGGAGAAGTACCTCTAAATGTTACTTACCTCAATTATGGTAAGAAAAAGAGGAATGGCGGTCAAGGGTCTCGCTAGCAGCATGGTAAGATAAATGTTCACTAACAATGACGACACTTCAACCTAAGGCATCCCAAAATCTTAAGGTTTAGCATGACAAATAGATGAAGGGGGTGAGACTGAAGGGACACTATACCAAACAAATTATAGAGGAAATCATACCTCAGGCTCCTTTTCTTCAGTCAAAACGATGGGTAGAAGAATCTCAGGTGCAGAAGATAAACCAAAAGGGATAGAGAGAGTTGCCTCTGGTTGCAAAGAGACGCCCACAAAGTCAACAACATCATCACTTACGGAAACATCTCTTGCACGATGAGAGGCTGAACGGTGGGAATAGGTAAGACCAGTCATGGGCAAATGGGGAGAAGTCACACTGGGTGGCGAAGCACCAAAATGCCCCCCTCCCCCCCCCCCCCCCCCCACGAAAGGGCTCACGGGGGGGCTAGGGGGATTGGTACTTTCTTCTTCAACCTCCTGCACCAAAGTTACCAAAATGCGTAAGCAAGTGTATTTTTTTTAGGCAAATGGGAAATGATAATATAACAACTATACATACCTCAGATCTGACAGGTGAGGGGGTAGGAGATAATTGCACCTCAGGAGTTTGTCTCCTCTGGGACTTGGTACCTAGAGTTTTCTTCCTCGTTCCTGATGCACCAGTGCCACTACCTCGAAGAACCTTTGAAGTATTTCTCCTCTTCGCCGTGGGCTCAGTGGGATCAACTTGGATTGTAGGGAAGGTTCCATACGGAGGAACAACTAGAATACGCTGTTGGAACTCAGCATTTATGCGTGCAACCTCAGCTTAGACTTTCTTTCTCAATTCCTCAGCTAACTCTGCAGGCATAGGAGGAGGAACGGAGGCAATAGGGAATGCCTCCTTAGGAGCTTGAGATTTAGCCTGGGACTTGGACTTGGAAGAATTCCCGCCCTTTGCCTTCTGGCCTGAAGGTTCATCGGTAGAAACTTTTACTGAAGGGGCATCTTTCTTAGAGGCGGCAACATCTTTGGGTTTGGGCGTAGCAATGGGGATCATAGAACAAAGGAGAGGAAGCTCAGTGGGATTTACCTTGGGAGTTTTACTCAGAGGGAACTCAACCCCAAGGACGGAGTTGCCCTTTAAACCCAGCTCAAACGCTGAAAAGAAAAGAACTGGAGGATACACTGGATCCCCCTCGATGAACTCTGCAATATCAGCCAATTGTTTTGGCCAGTATCATGTAGCGAAAAGGAAGGACACATCCCCTTGCCTTCTATTGCTGGGAATAGTTACTCGCCTAGCCATTGCAGAACTTATTCCCCATGCAGCAGTAGATGAAAACAGGGAGCAAGACTCGCTAAAAGAAACCTTGGGGGTTTGATGTTTGAAAAACTGGGCGAGGAGCCCCCTGATCAAAACCAAATTATCAGCTGCACCGATTGGGATTGTAGTGCTCGCTAGTATATCCCCACTCAGTATAGGAAGGCAGATACCCGGGGGAGAACAGGACAACCACGAACATCGAAGGATCTTCAATATCTGCACCTACCTCCACTAACCTGGCCTCATGTTGGAAAAAGTCACAATTGTGAATAAAGATGTCCTCTTCGTAGGGTCTCATAACAAAGTCTTCAAAATGGTAAATCACAGGGATCAACTCCTTTCGACTCAGTTTTTATCATAAAGGTAGGAGCGTGGGGGAAGAATTCTTTCCCCAGAAGGAGGACGGTTGATCTTGGCCGCTACGGCAGAGAAGCGAACATAGAGGAAGCTCGTCAGAAGGACACAGTTGGCAAAATTTGCCAAGTTATAACGACCAAGTGATCGTTCCATATCGAAGAGGGTATTGTCGAGCCATGTATAAAGAGATACCAAGGCGATTACAGCCAGGGGAAGCTTGGTACCTCGAGCTAAACGAAGGGATATATTGATAAGATCCCTTCGCGACTGATCATTGGATTTTCCCGATAGAAGAAAACGGGAAAGAAGGACAAGGATATAAGAAGGAAGTTCCAGCGATGTAACTTAACCAGGGGCACCTCCAGAAGAACTACCTTCGGCAGAATCCTTGAAGAAATAATTGATAAGTGGGGAGAAAGTGGCCTTGTTCGATGAACCGATGCAACTTCGGCAAATTCGGTCCAGCTCCAAACGATCAGCAGTCTCCAGGGCATCCAGAGCCTCAACAGTATAGGGCTCGTGGCCTGTTGCTTCGAGGCCCAGGAGCTCACATACATCTTCCAACGTCACTGTGAACTCACCCCACACAGCGATAAAGGTATGAGTAGTAACGTTTCAGTGAGACACCAGAACAAGAAGGGCAACGTTATTCTTGGAGAGAGTAAACTCACCAAACCATTTAGCCCGCTGTAGCCCAATCTTAGTGAGCGTTTCAGCATAGGAGCTCTGCATGTGGGAGTTCCACGCGGCAAACTGAGCGAGAGAACCCCCAGGCGCTTCAAACTCAATATGGGACCACGGGAAGTCCCCTCGCTCCAAACGAAATCGGAGAGTCCCCTCGGGAGGAAGAAAACCCCATTCAGTAGAAGCTTCGTCTTCATCACCCAACAATAGAGGATCAAACTTAGAAGAAAAATGGACACTATTACATGCACCAGTAAAATCATCACCTTCCTCAAAAATAGGTGATCAACGGTAAAACCTTAATTGATCCTGGCGGGCAGCATCCATAGTGGTGGTAGTGGCAGAGGCAACAGGGGAAACACTGGTGACAGACACGGTGGGGTTGCTGGAGGACGCCATGGCAAATAATGATAAAGTAACAGAAAAGCTTTGAGCAAGAAGGGTTTGAGAACGAGAATGGAGGAACACGAGCACAAGTGGAGATAGAGATGGTAACAGAAGAAAGAAGTTAGGAAGTAAGAGCTTAACAACAATGGAGTTCTCACAGTTTCTTTTCTCTCTCTAAAGACAATGGAAGCTGGAAGACGATGAAGGCAAAGTAAGAGAAAATAAGGGTTAAGTGTTGGGATATGACCGTTTGCAATTTCTGAGTTTGGCGTTTAGATTTTCCAAAACATCGCACGTGCGCGGCCGCCTATAATCATTTCAAAAGAACACGTGGCACTTGGGGAAGTACTTTGGCTATTGAAAAGACAGTGCCACATCATCAATGAAGCGACTCATAGGGAACAGAAAGCGTTGCCTTCCCAAACAAGTTTAAGTTTTGGCGCCAAAGGATTTTGTCAGGCATATCCAATAAGATCCCACATGTTGAAATGTTTTTTTTAGCATAGCAAAGCACCACAAGGGAGAACTTCATTTACCAGGAGTCCAAAAGAGTATTTGAGAAGGATAGTAGGCCTTTCAAGAGAGTTTCAAATATTAAAGCTAGAACGGTTAAGGCTCAACATTAGGAAAAAGTGGCGATGTCCCTTCGCCCAAGAACCAATGATTATGGCGCTTCGACTGAGGTACATTGGGGAGAATTTTACTTTTTCCAGGAGATTATGACACGGTGGTTCTAAGGAGGGAAAGAAGGCCATAGAAGGATCATCGGTTTGAGACGTTTCGTGCAGACATTTCTTGTTCCAACAAATCTCTCCACGAGGGGGAAAATGTAGAGTGTGCTTGAAGGTAATCTTGAGATTGGGGAAAATTCCCTAATTGGCAATAATGTTTGAAATTAAGCAACCGAGGCAGCTCAAGCGTGACAGCTCAAGGGTGGCAACTCAGTGAGGCAGCTTGGCGCAACAGTTAATATTTTAGCTTGTTGTATTAGTCATATTGTATTTCTATTTATGTTGACTGTAAGATATAATGGTTGTAATGATGTAACAAGAATGATAAATGAGTTTGTGTGAGGTCAAACGGTACTTGCGAGAGACCAGGCTTGGCTGGGCCTGGGAGAGCTTTCATGCTCTATCGAATGACCTCACTGTGGGAACTTCTGGAGCGACTTGGTTTGGAGGATTTAGAAGTGAGGCACCATTGGGGCTTGTCCTGACCATCTTAGATACACCTGGTAAAACATCGAAGGACCCTGATCGTGAAACCTCGGACGGAGCAACTTCGAGTTCCATCGGGCGTTGAGTTATGAACCAAACAACCCTCTACTTAATGTCACATCTACTATAGGTGATGTCACTAGCCAGCTAAACAATGTCAGACATGCACTTCAGTAAACCACCATGGTATTTGGGGCTGTCAGGCAGTTGGTGAGCCACCTCTGCGATAACAGCCCCCTGACACACAGTGGTTAGGCAAAAGGCATGTCTTGGAATTTAATGTTTATGACGTGGAGACAACTAGTGCATCAGGCATTTAATGTTGTAACATAAAGTATGAGGGATGTCTTTCATAGTCTTTAATGACTGAGTTGTCTCGGGGATGGTGTGTGGGGGGGCTATTTAAGGACCCCAACCACCCCTGAGGAGAGGATTGTCTTTTTAAAAGAACTATGGAGTTAACTAGAAATACACATTAGAGAGAGAGAGTTATTGCAACCCAGAGGGTTTATTCACTCACTTTTGTTATTTATTACGAAGCTTTTAATACTTGACGGAGATTCTTGAGGGTGTATGGTGTGTTTCTACCTGCCTACCAAGGTGTAACTAGGGTGCTTACTTATCTCTCCCTCTACATAAGTTACTTAAAAAGTTCATTACTATCTCCTAAGTTATACACGAGAGATTTCTTGTTACTACCATACTCGAACAGGGGTTACACCTCCATCCACAATCTAAAGTACCCTCTTACAGCACGGTTGCCCACAATTCGACGTTGACCGCAAGCAGGACCCACTCGGGCTTCTCAAAAAGAGTAATATTTTGAAGATGCTGAAACACGAGTGGGGGAAATCCGGTCACAAAAGGTAGAGGGTAGAGGTAGCTGATGAGCCCGACGATGAGGAGGCTAAGATTAGGATGGCCGAGCAGGGGCAGAGTTCACAGGTGCCACCCACAGATTTTGATGCCCACTTTGAGGCATACAGGGCACTGCAGGACCACCGCTGGGAGGAGACCCAGCTCATGTGGGCTACATGGGAGTCCCGCCTGGACCAGCAGCAGGCCGAGCAGTGGCAGTATCAGGCCGAGCAGTGGCAGGAGTGGGCCGACCAGAGGCAGGCTAGAGCGCATCACAGACATGAGTACCGGATGATGCAGCGGATGATGATACACTACACGAAATCCTGCGAATGGTCATGCCCAGTGGGTCACGGACCAAGTCCGCGACCAATTGGTCGCGGACTTGGGCCGTGACCCACTCAATATTTGGCGGGACCAATTTTATTACCACACTAAATTATTCATGCTCTAGAGATCTTTATTTACAGAGGCATGATTCGGACACAGCGCTACCTCCTCATTTTCAGGACCCTTTTGTCCTAGTGGTTCCGGCCACTAGGCTACTGTTGTACTGGGTCATATTTGTGTATTCTAGGGTCGAATATTATGTTGTATTTTTTATTTTATTTTTATTTCTTTCTATTTTAGTTGTAATGTATTAAGTGATTTTGTATTGAACTTATGAAATGGGAAATCAAAATGTAGTTTGTGGGTGTTTATTAGATTTTGATGTGGGTGACCTTCCATTTTATAAAATCAAAAAGTTCACCATCAATTTATGTAGTATTTGCACTTCAGCCCCTCTATATTGTTGTGACTTGTGACATAGCTTCTTTTAACTTAATACATCATTATATATTCTTCATTTTCTTTGTACTAACTTGTTTTGCAGATTCATTTGGACTTGTACTTATGGAGATCGCTCCAGATGCGGGTAATATCATTGTTTTCCTATCTTTGTGTTGTGTTCTTTAATGGACGCATTGGGGACAATGCAACATTTAAGTTAGGGGGTGTGGGATTTTCTATTCATTGCATGTTTAGTCCTTGAATTTGACCATAATTTAGTTACAAAGCATGTTTTTGTTAAAAATTTGAAAATTTTCAAAAATATTTTCTCTCTTTTTCTGCTTTGTTGGGCATTTTTGCCCCTGTTTCCGATGATAAATTTTAATAATTGCCCGATCCATTAGACAATTCAACTATGCATGTTCTCGATTTTAGAAGTTATTAGTCCTTAGTCCTCAAATCATTAATATTATGAATAACTTCATGAATTAAACTTTATCCCTTGAGCACATGCACTTTTATTGCCTTATTGATTTGGTTTAAGATTTTTATAACTCGATATGCTTTTGTTGCATTGTATATACTTACACCGAGTGAGATTAGAGACTTGTCTTCATTTGTGAGTGTATACACTATTCTTTCCTCTTTGAAAACGTTATATTCGTTGGTAATCTCTTTATTCTTTCATTGACCGTTCATTAATTGAGTTCATTCTTGAAATGTATTACTTGAGCATGATTTTCATATATTGTTTTGACCCGAGAATTGTGTAAACTTTTTGAAATGATCATAGGTCATCTTTGGATATCACCCATATGACCTTGACCGCACATATTATATGTTCCCTAGTCAACCCACTTGGGCCTAAATACTAGCCTTTCATTTCATCACCCAAAATCCCATATCCAACTCCAAATTGGAGTTATACACCATACATATTACCTAACATACCGTTGTTTGGATTGTTGCTTGGGATTGAATGCTATTGTTGTATTTTGTGGTTGCAATTTGAGCATGAAAAGAGTAAGAAAAGAAGAAAGTGTAGTGAAAAGAAGAAGAAAAGGAGAGTTAAAAACAAAAGAAAAAAAAAGAAAAAAAAAAGTGAGAAAAATAAGAAAAGAAAAAGAAAGAGAAAGTTGTATATAATGTTTGTAGTGATTCAATAATCCTTGTTACTCTCTCGATTGTTATATCTAATGATCATTTGGAAATCATTGTCTAATTTTGAAATTGCCCACTTTTTTTACATTTTCCCGAGTTTCATCCCCAAACACCTCTGAATCTGTATATACATCCCTTTTATTTCGTACCCTAACCTAGCCTACATTACAACCCTATTACAAGTCCTATGTGATCTTAAGAAGATGTAATTGAAATATTTAAATAGTTTTGATAATCTGTGAAAATGCATTTCAACTTTTTTTATGTGCGGTATCCTTTCACTGAGATTACAGTTTTTATTTCCTATATAGCGTTCTTCATTTGTGACATGTGCGCGGCCTAGTTTCCATTTACATTTACTCCTTATGACCGCATGTCTTGTGTGTTACCTCCCTGTTTTAAGTGAATTCATTTGATGAGTGTAATGCCCGTGAGGATTAACTTTTATGCATGTTTTGATATTTAGTATCCGAGTTATTTAAGTTTTTGCCAAATCATACTTTGCATGAGCTCGCCCCCTCCCACATTTTAAGGTTTCAATTTAGTGAAGTTCATTCTATAATGTTAATAATTTGGACTTTTGTTTGAATTCATTCAATGTGCTAATAATGCGTATGAAATCCTTTTTTTCCATTGTTGGGCTTGTCACATGTTGGGTTGGGCATATTTTGAGGAAACCAATTGATGTTTGTGGGTACCATCCCTGAAAACCCTCACGAGACGACACTCGTCCACTAGGATAACCTAGGGGTTTAATGCCTTATTGCATACGCTAAATGCAATCGAATCGCCCGCGAAAGTGGCCTTATCTTTTATTACTTTATACCATACTTTTGTACTATCTCCTATTTTGGTTTACTTGTTCTTCTTGCTGCATCCTATTTCATTTCTAGGGACTAGAAATGTATGAGTTAGGGCTGTGATAATACGCGTGACAGGCGGGAATACTTACCACTATACTACAATGACGGAAACGATGCCATTTTGATAGACAGGGTTTTTTCGCGGCGCAAGAGTCACCTACGCACCGATAGTATTATATTCGGCTCACCTAAACTATACAAAAACCTAAATTACGACTACACTCAACTGGTGAGTACAACGGGAAGTCGGGTATCGAATTGTGACACCCCGCCTAATAAAATACCGAGTGATCAGTCCTATACCAAATTAAAACAGGAATCCCAGTTGGATCATCCTTAGCATCACTGTCGAAAACTTTTTAAAACTTACTAACCACCTAGTATTCCAAAAGCTGGTGCCAATTTTAACTTTTTAAATTAAACCAAAACAGTACATGCGGAATTTAAAATATAAACCATTCACACAACTGAATGAAAATAAACTGAATCATAATTACACAACATGCCGAATAAATCACCGGCCACTAAAGAAATAATCTGAATACAAATATTCAACACCTGAATAAATTACACCTGAAAACTGTACCGAGAAGTCTGGGCGACAAGCCCTAAATAAAACTGAAACTGATACAAGATTCCTACTCTAGGAATGAATAAATGATGCGTCTAATCCAAACTCCTGCTAGCATCCACATATGCTGCAACTCCGTATCCCTGGAATAGAATATCAATCCTAGCGTCCCTGTGGCTGGACACCTAAAAGGTTTTTGAAAATAGTTTTATAGCAAGGGTTAGAACCCAAAATATTTTGAAAATATTTAGCAAGTGAATTAACTGCAGTAATTTAAAATGCATGAATGCGCTTCATATTTAAGTTAGTGTCGCACTCCCTTGTGGACATTCTCAACCCTCCACTATTGTGCACACCTACCGGTTACCTTAACCCCACCTAGTTGTACTACCCCGTCCAACTAGTCCTGGAATAACCTTCCCTTGCCATACTACTCTAACCCGAGTATAATGATTCTTTGAATTATAAGTTATTTCACAACCAACTTAATTAATTCCCCGTAAATAGTAATATATAACCGTATCACGAGTTATATAAAGTAAATACATCACCCACTGTATTATTTCCACAAATAATTAACTTAATTAATTTCCCATTAATTAACTGCATATAGCTATAACCTGAGTTATATAAAGTAAATACATCACACACTGTATTATCATCTACATATAATATTTACTACCATATTATACGTACCTTTACTAACAACCACACATATATCATACGTATATCCATTCTTCCGAGTTTACCCTCACCGGATGATTCCCTCTAAAATGCTATCTCACTAGGTGTGCTCGCAAAACCTAGTTTCCCCAAGTTAGAATCGCTCACCAACTTGGACTAAAATAACGAAGTGGAGGCGGTCATATTCCTTCCCTGAAAGTGAGATAAATCTCTCACCCATATATACCGGATGCTATGACCTGGGGATATACTCGCCCTACTCCTCAAGCTAGGGGATTCACGCACATCGCGCAACCTCCCTTGATAGCATTAGAGTATATAAATTTAAATAAATATCTAATCACTGATATTTAGTATCACGCACAATAAATACACGTATATATATATATATACTATCACGATACCGTATATATATATAATATAAACGCCAGCTTTACCGTGTTCTCAAAATCCCGAATCTCCAAAGCTCTATACATCAAAATAATACAAATATTTCCCAAACAATCATCGCTAAAATCAATCTCCATAGCGACCCAAAATCCGCGCTAACCTGCCACTAAAAGAAAATATGGGGAAGTACACAATACGACAAGAAAGATGCTCAACAAATAAATTAGCGATGAATAAAGCGTAACAACATGAGTACGAATATTCAAATCAAAATGCAAATCTCAATAGCATTTCATCATTAAAATTTCTCAATAACATTTTAACAGGGTCACCAGGCCTCACCACATCCGTATATGCTTTATCAAGCCATAGCCCGGGAAACAGGAATTTTGGCGGGTGCCCAACATCCGTGCCATATTAAAATCTCATGACAACGTGCTCAACAACAATATAATGATACCACATGAATCAAAATAATTTCAACAATTATTTTCCAGATTTCAATGAATTTAACAATTCAAATATGAGTTCAATTAAACAAGAATTCAAAGAGAATGACACTCGCAAGATTTAAGGAGCATATTGTGTAAAACCCCATACCTCAAACCATGATGAGAAACCAATGATCACATCCTCAAGATCAACACAAAATATCTACAAAAGCTCCTCCAAGAACCTCTAACAAAATAGCCCCAAGAACACCTCTAATCTAAGGTTGGAACTCACAAATCTCAAGGGCCAATGTGTATATAAAAAAGAAAAGGAATATAAAATATATTTGCTGCCAAAATTTGTGCCAAAAGTATGTTAAAATTATTTTTATTGCTCAAATACGTTGGTTATTATTTTTAAAGGCGAGAATTTCAAACGGTTTCGAAATTGGAGTTAAAACGGATTTTAAAATGATTTTTAATATTTTTAACTCTTGGAGTTGTTTTGACTTCCAACTCTTCATTTCTTTGCCTTAATTAAATGAGTCTTTTGGATTCCAACTCTTCATTTCTTTGCATTATAAAAGGAAGTCTTGGGCAAGCCTTTTAACATACTTTTGGCACAAATTTTGGTAGCAAATATATTTTATATTCCTCTTCTTTTTATATACACATTGGCCCTTGAGATTTGTGAGTTCCAACCTTAGATTAGAGGTGTTCTTGGGGCTATTTTTGTTGGAAGTTCTTGGAGGAGATTTTGTAGATCTTTTGTGTTGATCTTGAGGATGTGATCACTGGTTTCTCATCATGGTTTGAGGTATGGGGTTTTACATAATATGTTCCTTAAATCTCGCGAGTGTCATTCTCTTTGAATTTTTGTTAATTGAACTCTTATTTGAATTGTTAAATTCATTGAAATCTGGAAAATAATTGTTGAAATTATTTTGATTCATGTGGTATCATTATATTATTGATGAGCACGTTGTCATGAGATTTTAATATGGCACGGATGTTGGGCACCAGCCAAAATTCCTGTTTCCCGGGCTATGGCTTGATAAAGCATATACGGATGTGGTGAGGCCTGGTGACCCGGTTAAAGTGTTGTTGAGAAATTATATTGATAAATGCTTTGAGATTTGCATTTTGATTTGAATATTCGTACTCGTGTTGTTACCCTTTGTTCATCGTTAATATAATTGTTGAGCATCTTTCGTGTCGTATTGTGTACTTCCCCATATTTTCTTTTAGTTGGCAGGTTAGCGTGGATTGGGACGCTATGGACCAATTGGGATTATTTTAGCGTGGATTATTTTGGGAAGAATATTTTTGGAAGATTTGTATTATTTTGATGTTTAGAGCTTTGGAGATTTGTATTTTCATTCGAGTTAGATAGTTGTAATTTTTATTCGAGAGATTTGGTATTTAATTTGAAGAGATTGAGATTGGTGGATTTATATTATTGTGGGTTTATTTAGATGCTCTATAACTTGTCACTTGTGGATTTGGATTTATTTTATCGCATTAGCGCTCCGTTCGCTCTCCCCGGGCGGGCGGGGTGTTACACGAATCCACAGAGAATGTTTGATAGATCGTAACAAATTATTAATCCAGGAATAAAAGTGTAAAAAGGTGATGGTTAGTTGTAAATAAAAGAAAAGAACAAGTTAAGTCTAAATAAAAGTAAAGCGAGGATCAAGATATCATCCAACCATACGGCTCAAAACAACTAATAATCAGAATTCCGTCTTGAGAGCAATTTAATCGAGCATTATCAATTAATCATAAACATCACACAATAAGGAATTACATCCAAAGTTGTGAGATTAAACATTTAATCCGAAAATGGTCGCCTGCGAATTAAACTCGAATTATCGCTATAAACACTAACGATGCATGACATAGAAAGTTAAACGCATAATAATCCGACTTTAATTCACGCGGGTTCAATTAAACGCAATTTTACACAAAACCTAATTTTCGGAGCTCGGGGATCGTTAATGGCGGAACGACATCCTGACCCTATTTATCTAGGGGCAATACATGAATTAAACTAAATTATGTTAATTAAACTAGTAAAGCAAGAAATAAATCAATTAAACTAACTACAAAGCATGGAAACTAAATTACAAAGCAAGGAAAAATGAAGAACAAAGCTATATTGATGGAGATGGAAGTGAATTGTTCAATTACAAAACCAAATGGTTGTCAATCCAAGAAGAGAAGAAGATGAGCTCTCAAAACCAAACCCTAACCTAAAATGTCTTCTAAAACTAAGTATGAATATCTATATCTGAATATTACACAAAAATTGGCTTAAATAGTAAGTTGGAATAAAAGAAAAGAAGAAAGAAAAAAAGGCAAAAATATCTGCAGAAACAGGGGACCGATCGATCGACCCCTTTGGTCGATCGATCGACCATTGATATCATGGAAACATTGTGAAGGGTCGATCGATCGATCAAGCAGGTCAGCCTACATTTTCCCCTGTTTTGGCTTGCATTTCTTCTCCGCTAAAATCGCCGTAACTTCTTCGTTATGAATAGGATTCGTGCACCGTTCACGGCCATGCGAAGCTAGAGAGGAGGGATACAATTTTCGTGTAGATGTCGGGCCAGGTGCCCAAGCTGTGAAATGACCATATTGCCCTTAAACGTGCGATTGCGTATGGAACTTCACCGGAGTGCATCCGAATCCCATACTTAGTACCTAAATACCTACAAAAGTCCAATTATACCTAATATAGCATGTTAACAATATAAACCAAGGTTGTGTGGTTAACGGGCTTAAATATAGAGATTAAGGCACCCGAGGAGGCTAAAATGCGTAGGTTCGATGGATGAAATATGCAATATTTGGGTATTATCACCCATGCTTGATGAGATCTCTAATGAGGGTGAGGTGACTATTGGAGAAAGTTCCAGTGGTGGGTATGAGACCAATTTTAATCCACCAGTCCTTGTAGATATTGGTCTAATTTCCATTGCCAATCACCCATTTGGTGTTTTTATAAGGTCGTCTTTACATTTGAAAATGCCACGCTGGATGTGGGAAGATTTGGCTTTCCGTGTCTAATTGTTGGGGTTTTCCTAGGTTTTATATTTCGTACTAAGGGCACGGACCCAGAGGGAATTCTTATCATTAATGATCTTCCAACCAATCTTAGAAACAATCGCACGATTATTCTCTTTACTAGTTCTGAGTCCCAATCCACCGAGGTCTTTGGGGAGATAGACGGTATTTCCAGTTAAGAAGGTGGACTTTCTTCTTTTCTTCTGAGTTTCCCCAAAGAAAATTTCTATTGAGTTTGTCAATTTTCTCATTGATATTATTAGGGAAAAATTATTTGCATGTTATAGACAGGGATGGAGGAAGTTACCACCTAGATGGGAGTGGTTCTCCCCACAAGGGGGGAGAAGTTTTGCCTTCCATCCCGAGATTTTCTTTTGGACCTTGTCCACAATGGAGGAGAAGTTGTTAGTGTTGATTCTCTCATGAATGAGGGTGTTACCAAGGTAAGTACCCAGATCCGTGGTGATATTTATCCCACAGCTTCTACTAAGCTTACAGGCCATGGTCCTAGGGGTGTTCGTTGAGATGAAAATTTTGGATTTCGAGAGGCTCAGGGATTGACCAGAGATATTACAGAACAAATTCAGGGTATTCATGACAACGTAACAGCAGTCCCGGGAAGCTTCAGAGAAAATCATAAGATCGTCAGCAAAGAACGGATACGAGATTACAGGGTCGTTAGGGGATGCCTTAAGACCTTTCCACCTTCCCAGGTTGACTTGCTGGTCAATAGCCACTCCCAATTACTCCATACACATGACAAACAAGTAAGGGAAGATGGGATCACCCTATCTAAGGCCCCTAAACGGTTTGAAGTTAGGAAGAGGAGGTCCATTCCAAAGGATAAAGGTGGAGGCACTGGAAAAGAAGCTGTGAATAATTTTTATGATTTTTGGGCTGATATTAAACCAGGCAAGGACTCTCTCCAGAAATTCCCTGCTAATCTTGTCGTAGGCTTTTTCAACGTCGATTTTAAAAATACCCCCCCCCCCCCATTTTTCCCTTTTTTGTTGTTGAGGGTGTGGATAATCTCTTGGGTGATAATGATATTATCCGAGTTCTAGCGACCCGGGAGAAAGCTAGCTTGGTTAGGGAAAATGATGCGATAAAGGATGGGTCAGAGCCTGTTAACAATGACTTTGGCTAGAATTTTGTAGGGGATATTGCAGAGGGTGATAGGTCTAAATTGATTGATGTTTTTTAGGATTGTCGATTTTAGGAATTAGGGTTATATGACTTGAGTTGGCATCCTCCGGGAAAGAGTGGGAGGAGAAAAATTCGTTGAGGAAATTAAATAAGCTAATTTTCATGGTCTCCCAGAAGGTATGATAAAATATAGGTTGGATTCCATCCGGACTAGGGACTTGAAAGAGTTGGCGCTTGCGTTCAATTAAGAAATAATATAATAAATACCATTTTTAACCCAAATTAACCCTAAGCATGCAACTAGGTGTGATTGAAATAATATGAAATCATGCACAAGATATTCAACACATAAAGTTTAAGGGAAAATCTCCGAAGGGCAAAACCTTTTATTTCTATAACTTTAAAGAATTTACAAGACCATTGACTTACATACAACCTGATAATCGCCCACAAGTGTAACGCACGGTGTCTTCGGTAAACCTTCAAAGCAACGGCTAGAAACAGTGTGACACAGAAATACTCGCAGGTGTCGGTTCCTATGTCGGCGGCTGGAATTTTCCCTTTTCAGGAGGGCAGCAATGAAGAAGAGAACGGCTTCTCCACAAGGGTTGAACAAACCAAAGTTGTGTTCTTGGGTTACCAAAAAAATTCACAAAGGTTTGGCAATTATGTGAATCAAAACATGAGTCTTGGGACTCAAAAAATATGAAGACTAGAGTAATTTGGACTCTCAAAAACGTCTTCTAAAGTCTTGCAAAACAACTTCCCCGAAGTTGGTATTTATAGGAAAAAATATGAAGAGTCCCATGTTCTTAAAACTCTAAAATTCTATCCAGCGTAAAAAAAAATAGCATTCTTTAAGGAATTTTCTCTATCTTCAAAAGGTCATAACTCCTTCACCGTAGCTCGAATTGAGGTGCCGTTTTTTCCAGTATCTTCGTTGAGACGAGCTCTTCAACTTTATAGTTGACCAGACCTACGAACTATGGATGTAAAATTACAAAAATTCCCTTGAACTCTCCTATCGTGCTTTTTTTCACTATTTTGACTTCCCTTGCGTACCACTTGCATTAAGTCCCTAAAATCTTGGACCGTGAAGTCGTTGAGGCAGATGTGGGACATATTAATGGAGATGTTGAATGCTTGATTCCTGAAATTCGGATTGAGGCCGTCGAGTGACATCTTGAGGTGACGTGCCAAATGTAGCGGCGTACGACATACACAAATGAAACATGTTGGACATGAGAAAAATGTCCTTACAAATCTCCCCCTATGTCTATGCCGGTACATACATAAAAAATCCGAATTATCAAATATGAAATTGCCTATACAAATCTACCATCCCATGAACCCAAAACTGGAAAAGGTACAAATGAATAGTCTTCATCGTTTGTTCTTCAAATCTTCAGGAATTTCAAATCTTTTCTCATCAGGGTATGCAATTCAGAGATCATCAATGTAGTACCTACACACATGAGATAAAGAAAAAAATACCAAGTGACATATCGAGTTTGAAATGAGATAAACATAGATACCAATATATGATAAGCATAAGTCAAATCTCAAAACTCCCCCAAAATAAGATAATTCTTTCTCCCCCTTTTTATGATGTCCCCAAATAGACAAATAAGAAGAATGAATCAAACAAGCAACCAAAATCGGGGCGTCACGGTATACAAATCAAGGCATCAATCAAATGACAAACGTGCTCTTGCAAGGAGATGCTAAAAAAAATCTTCGCAAACTATTTTTGATTTTTTTTCAATTTTTTATACAAAAAATAGATACCATTTTGAAAAAAAAATGTAAAACATGATACCAAAATCACACCATGGATTTAGACTCAAACAACCAAGTCATGGGAACGGAATGTATGGGTGTGAACACATTCGATAGGTAAATCAACTCAATCAATCATATGTGCACGATGCATATGTGTACCCCTAACGAATGAGCATCAAAAGTATCCTTAGGTGTAAAAAAATTGTTGAATTTAGATGACATCGTCTTATGCAAATCAACAAATCAAAGTCAAAGTGATTTCCACACCAATAACGTCCAAAACTATGTAGCGCATTTTCAAATATCAAGGACGTGCAAACCCGTTTTAATTCTCCAACCAAACACCCTCATATATATTTTCTTTTAGAGGTAATCTAAATTCTCAAACTTTGGAGAATTGGTGCAAAAACCTAAATGGCCCATAATTTGGCATGGATTTCTTTTTATTGCCTTTCAATTTTTTCAGGCTCTTTTAACCTCTTTGGACCTCGGATAATAAAATTCCTCCATTTTTTAGGTCCAATTTAACGGTGGCTTAGTATTCGCAAAGGCAAAATGAACCTTTCGCAGCCCTTCCCCGTTTTTTAAATAAAGCACACAAACTCACAAAACGGTTCTTTTATGCACAGTTTCCTTATAAAAAATTTATCGCGCTTGGTTCGTTTTAAGGACAGAATTGAAGTGAAAACACCCAACCAACATGTGATAAGACAAGCACAATAATCAAACAAATCCGTGCATGTGTGCAATAAAGGAAATATGAGTCAAACATGTAGGAAGTAACACTTAATTACATCTTAATGACTCCAAACATTATAAAGCACAAGGATGAATTGACCTATTGTCTCAAAACAGTATCAAATAGTCACATGAAAAAATGGAATGATGTTGTGACTCGGTCAACCAAAGTGTTCATCCATAAACGGTGCAACAAAAAAAATCTTTTTGTATTTTTCAAAATTTTTCAAAAAAATATATACAAAAAGTACATGTCACAACGCTAGCAAAAATATATCAAAAAGCATAACTAGCGTATGACAAACATGCAAACACAATGATCTATATGATATGGCAAGAGAAGAATCATGTGCAAGCAAACGGGAATCAACTTGTCTAAAATCTAGTTCCTCCAAAAGTGATTTCCTAACCCAAATGGATGAAACACGTCGACAAGGGGTTTTGGGAACCAACAAAATACTAGACTTCGAATTCTTAGGACCTCTTCCAAGATCAAAACAAAATCGCCTAAGGTGACCATTCCTACCACAATATGAGCATGTGTAAACGGGTGGGATGACACCGAAAGTGTGATCTTTTCTAGCGTCCTTGAAATTAGTTGACCCTCTAAAACAAATAATGGTTTTGGCTTTAGCATTAGCATTAGAAGCATGAGAACACGATGAGCCATTACCATCACTATCAAACCTACTTGAGTCTGTCAAATCATTTTTTAACTTCAAAATTTTTGACTCAAGCAAAGAATTAGACTCTTTCAAATTAAGGGACGCCTTCTTCAAATTATCAATTAAACTTAACAGTTTATCACGCCCCCCCTCAATTAAAACAAACTTATTCCTAAGAGTCTTTTCGCATGCCGTAAAATCATCGATTAATTTTTTATCCTCGACGGCACAAACGGGAACCCTAGAATTTTTTAAGTCCTCCAATTCCTTCTCTAAAACTAGGACTCTCTCATCACTCTTCTTTTTGGTAATTTTTAAAGAATCAAAATCAGTACACAAATTACCAAAGTGCTCATGATAAATATCACTTCGAGTTTGAAACTCTTGCAAATATTCAATCTTACTTTTAAAGAGAGAATTTTCTTTTTCCAAAACTTTAATTCTTTTGCAAAGTTTCAAATTCAAACTTTTTAATTTTTTAGCACGGTCGTGAAATTTTTCAAAAATAGGCTCCTCATTAAATGGGCGTTCCATTGAAAAATTGCGATTTTTTATAAAACTGATTTTTAAAAAAATCAATATCACACAATTTTTGCGGAAAATAGGAATACGCGATAAATTAGCGTAACCCGCTCTGATACCAATTTGAAAGAGTTGGCGCTTGCGTTCAATTAAGAAGTAATATAATAAATACCATTTTTAACCCAAATTAACCCTAAGCATGCAACTAGGTGTGATTGAAATAATATGAAATCATGCACAAGATATTCAACACACAAAGTTTAAGGAAAAATCTCCGAAGGGCAAAACCTTTTATTTCTAGAACTTTAAAGAATTTACAAGACCATTGACTTACATACAACCTGATAATCGCCCACAAGTGTAACGCACGGTGTCTTCGGTAAACCTTCAAAGCAACGGCTAGAAACAGTGTGACACAGAAATACTCGCAGGTGTCGGTTCCTATGTCGGCGGCTGGAATTTTCCCTTTCCAGGAGGGCAGCAATGAAGAAGAGAACGGCTTCTCCACAAGGGTTGAACAAACCAAAGTTGTGTTCTTGGGTTACCAAAAAAATTCACAAAGGTTTGGCAATTATGTGAATCAAAACATGAGTCTTGGGACTCAAAAAAATATGAAGACTAGAGTAATTTGGACTCTCAAAAACGTCTTCTAAAGTCTTTCAAAACAACTTCCCCGAAGTTGGTATTTATAGGAAAAAATATGAAGAGTCCCATGTTCTTAAAACTCTAAAATTCTATCCAGCGTAAAAAAAAATAGCATTCTTTAAGGAATTTTTTCTATCTTCAAAAGGTCATAGCTCCTTCACCGTAGCTCGGATTGAGGTGCCGTTTTTTCCAGTATCTTCGTTGAGGCGAGCTCTTCAACTTTATAGTTGACCAGACCTACGAACTATGGATGTAAAATTACAAAAATGCCCTTGAACTCTCCTATCGTGACTTTTTTTACTATTTTGACTTCCCTTGCGTACCACTTGCATGAAGTCCCTAAAATCTTGGACCGTGAAGTCGTTGAGGCAGATGTGGGACATATTAATGGAGATGTTGAATGCTTGATTCCCAAAATTCGGATTGAGGCCGTCGAGTGACATCTTGAGGTGACGTGCCAAATGTAGCGGCGTACGACATACACAAATGAAACATGTTGGACATGAGAAAAATGTCCTTACAGGACTTTAAGGACATTCATAGTTAAAACCTTACATCTAACCTCATCGAGGGATAGAGGGTGCTCGAGAATGTTATTCTCAGTTTCATTAAAGCGGGGGTGGTCAAGATTATAGAAAATATTTTCATGTGTTGAGTTTTCAGGTTTCGAGAAAAGGGTGATAAAGTACTTATTGATGTGGAATATAATTGTCTTGCTATCGTCTACCCATTCACCATAAATGTTAAGTCTAACGATTTTATTCTGGCATCTTCTAATGATAGTGGAAGTATGGAAGAATTTAGTGTTCCTATCACCTTTGTTAAGCCAATTAATACGAGATTTTGGTTTCCACATAAGTTCTTCATTGCGAAGGATGTTATTGTATTAATTATAAGATTCTTTTCAAGAATTTCAAGGTTGTTGAAGTAGTGAGCCTCCTGAGCTATTTGAATGCCTTTAATTCTTTTTAGAATACGGTTTTTGTTAGTATTAATATGTCCAAACACAACGTGGTTTCAATTTTTAATAATCAGAAGACATGTATCTATGTTATGCTTAAAGTTGGAGTTAATCATCCAGTTGTTTAATATAATATAATGGAAACCCGTATGCTCAATCCAACACACAAACAATATAAAAGGGAGGGGAATGAAAGTGTAAGAGTTTTTTAACCTTCCAGGTTGATAATCATCGGGCAGTGGTCCGAGGCAGTGCATGGGAAATTATCCATAGCAGCTTCAGGGAAAAGCATGCACCAAGCATAATTTGCAAGAGATCTGTCAAGTCTGACGAGGGTGTTGGCAAAACCCTTTCAACAGTTGGTCCAGGTAAGACGGGGCCCCGTACATCCGAGGCCCATAATATTATATCTATCAATAAATGATAATGGATTCCCCAAATATGCCTACGAACATGAAATGACGAGATCAAATAGTGGCATCAACTTTTTAAGTTAGGTGTTTTATACACAAAATCATTAACACAATAATTTTATGTACGAAGGGGAAAATGAAAGAGAGATATATCAATGAACCTCTTTGCCAATATGATTATTGAAGATAATTGTGATTAAGCAGGACCTATGAAAAAGAAGGAGATCAAGATCATATTTTGAGCATGAAAAACTCATATTGACAAAAGATCCTTAGGTATCACTAATGAACCAAGTTTTAAAGAATTTGGGTGAGCTCTTTGATGCGCTCTGTCAAAGAAGCTCGATATAGAGATCTCGCGAGGGACCCGGATCGGAAGATATGGAGAAAGGAAACATTAATTTATAGACTTGTAAGCACAAAAGTACAAAAGTACAAATCGCCAAGCTATATCAGACAACTCCACGATGAAGGTCAATCTGTTACACCTTCTGGGAATTTCCAACAATACACTTCTTGGCACCAAAACAACGGATCTTTTGGGTTTATGTCAAGTTAAAGGTCTGGCCAAACCGGACACGTTAAATTAATTACATACCTTGGACTAAGTGGTTGTAGCTCTCCAATGCCGCCTAGCACGCTGGTGTGAGGAGGAGGCAATGTGGTAGCTCCATCGATATTTCTATCGCAGTTAATGAATTTGACATGTTAGGAATTGTTAGAGCAACTGAACATTAATTTTTATGGGGGATTACTTTAACTCAAAAACTCTACTGAGAGGAAAATTCTTTAAGCATTTAAAAAAAATTATTTCCATATAAACATATCTTCCAAACATCATTCAAAGGTAATAAATGGATATTTACTCATTCCTCGTTGATTTTACTAAGAAAAAACTGGTGTTTTTGAATCTCTGTCTATTTATTGTGCTTGAGAGTTGTTCTCTCTCCCTCTGAATCAACTAATTTGGAGACCAATACTGTTATTTTATGTTATAATTGCTTTTATTTATCTCGCTCACTCTTGGAAGGTGTAACGAAATACTTGTCTGAAATCAATGATTGCAGTTACGCCTGTAAACGGGTCAGATTCATACCAGATCAAAGATGATCCTAATCCGAATATGTTTGACATTTTTTTATTCGAATCAGATCCGATAATCTGACGGATGAGTATGTGGGAAATCGAATCCGAATATGTTAAAAAGCCGATAATTCGCTCCGTTAACAACTATTTATTTTATGTAAGGAAAACAGTTTATGAGTTCTAGATTTTATAAATATTTTTCTCTAAATCTATGGGAAATGTAAACTATAATGTAGAATAATTTCTGAGTTCCTTTATTAAAAACAAATCCTTCAAATTTTCTATATAAAAGCCCCAAAAATCATAAATAAAGAGTGGGGGATGAAGACATAACACACACATACCCAAAACGGATCAGATTAAATTATAATCGAATCAAATTGGGGAAAATCCATATCCGATATGTTTACTTATCATTATCAGGTAATATTTGTAAACCCATATCCGACTATACAGATCGGATACGGATAAAATTTGATCCATTGGCATGCCTAATTGCATTTACTCTAAACATTAAGATTGAATTACGCTTCATACTTATTTATTAAGTACCTAAAATCAGCCTTTTCGAGATACTAACATTTCATTGAATTGGAGGTTAAAATGAAACCTTCCAAACGTATTTAAAAATCAATCAAGAAAGATAATGAGAATACCAATAGCACCAAACAAATTGACATAATTTTAATTTCATCTTTCCAGTAATAACTTTTGTTGCTTACTTATTTTTATTTAACAATAATCGGCATTAGCTTATTTATATAACTATTAGTCATTTATAATCACGTGCATTGCATGTGAATTATGACTAGTGAGCTTATGTAGTTTTAAACTATGGTTTTACGTATTTAAAATAATGTTTAAATACATCAAAAAAATTTCAAACTCAAATGATTAATAATAGAGAAAATATAATTTACATATATTTATCTAGCTTTCTAGATATAAAAATTGTGTCAAATGAACTGATACAAAAAAATAGGAGATAAGAGCCAGACTTGTCCGCATATTAGAGTATAAACAAGGAAATTATTAAAAAATAAAAGGTAATTCTTTATGTGTATTTGTAATAAGACACCATGAACTTTATATGAAAAAAGATAAATAATTTTTCACATTGTCTAAATGTAAAGCACTTCCTCAATGCAAATGTCGTTATACTCGACCTTCTATCTTAGGTTAAATGAATGAGACACGTTCATAGTTAGATTGGAATCTAGAGGAGTATTTGTGAGTTTAATATCTAGGGGTCATATGATTCACATGAAATCTACTTCACAATGTAGAAATACCCTAAGGTCTCTTTCTTATTGCACAATATAATTGATTGATTGATTTCCACCCGGCTCACAGAGTTGCAGAATAGAATTGATTGATTGATTTCCAGCTTATAGGAAAGTGTGTTGAGGTAATAAACCTCGCGCCTTTCTTCTAAAAGGGCATTATATTATGTGAAACGTTTAAGAGTGAACTCATCCCTTATATTAATAAAGTGTGGTCTATTAAGATATAAGTCTTTGAAATCTTTCACAGCTACTAAAAATGTAGCTGAGAACATCAAATTTGTCGACTTAGGGAAAGAAAATAGATAAGATGCTCCTCCAAAGGTTGAAAGTTTGGGGACAACAACTTATCAACCTCATCCTTGACGAGCATTACACAATCGTTTAAAACACCTACTCCTTTCTTGACAAGATCGAGTACTCTTCAAGGAGTTCCAACCAACATATGGACAAGTTTATATATTCTCATAATATCATCCTTCAAATGAGTTCCTCCTGTCATGACCATCACTTGAATCTTTAAATGTTTCCTAAGTTCCTTGCAATCATGTGATATCTAAAGAGCCAACTCTCTATTTGGGATGAGTATCACAACGTGAATGACATTGATGTCGGTATTAATTTTTTACAGTGAGGGAATGAAAAAGTTGTTGTTTCCCGGTGCCATTTTTAGATCTGGCTAAAGTATCAATTCCATTCAGCACGGCGGGGATAGTTTCTTCCTGGACGGGAGAAGACCTTTCAGATCCCTCTTCATATATTCCAATGACCAATTCTTATTTCAGGAACTAGTCTTTAAACTTACTTCCTTTTGTAGTAATGACATCATAAAATTGCACTAGCTAAATCACTTTAGTATAACCCTAACCCCAACTGAGAACCTAACAAGAAAAAAAGTGTTAACTGCGGTGCCTCCGAAGATGACCTTAGTTTTAGAGAACACAAATAGAAAAGGTGATATGTGAGCATCCCTCCAAGTTCATACAAGTCGAATTATAATAAAGGCACACCAGCTTGTCCTCCATCGCCTGAAACCCAACTATATGAAGCTCAATGTTTGCACCCATTAAACCACTATACTAATTTTCCAAGCGGTGCAATTAGACCTACTTCCCGTTTGATGTAGCTGCAGCAACTTCTCATGTCCATTGCTGATGAAGGGGTCGGTGGAGGTAACCATTGTGGCCTTTATGTGAAGGTTGACAATATTTTGTAGAGCAGAAACAACCACTCTATCCAACAAAGTATGTGCCTAAGTTTGCCGATTAGTACCTATAACGTAGTAATTTAAGACAACAACGACAAAGTTTCTATCATTATCCCAAATTATTTCCATCGTATTGATGGGTTAGGAAGCTACTGATTTAGTGTAGAGTTATGTTCCATGTACCATGTTGACCAACCAATAACAACGTGTGATCCCTCTACCCTTTGTTTCACTCCTATCCTGGTTTCTAGCCATAAGATTATGTTAATTTTTCAAGGATAGTGATATGGGTATAAAAAACTCCCCCAAAACCTCCCCCAAATCTTATGTGGATTCCACATATTCTATCACCTTTCTATTAAACATTCCCTTGTATTATGGGGTCCCTCCAGGGCACAAAAATCTATGACTTTTGGGGATGACTTTATGGAGTCGTTTTGTACGCGTAGCACTGCAAAATTTTCAATTCTTGTTATAACTGTTAGTCTTTGAAATCGATTGGTTCTATACAAGTGTAATACAACTTCTCTTTGGCATATTAGGTTCTTATGTAAGAGTTGATCTTAGCTTTAGATTTAGGAAGTTAGCCTCTGTTTGGACCATTAGATTTAACATGTTAAAACTTTCTTGGTGCTCATTTAACAAATCAAAATCGACCATTGATTTCTAAAAGCAGTTTTAGGTTTAAAAATACCGACCGTGGTTTTTCTTTTTAACTTCTTTAGTTTCTTTATGGGATGAGTTATTATTCATGTTATCTTCATTTTTAAGCACTCATTTAAGACCTTGGATCATTTAGTTTAGGTATTTTTCATCTTGGCCATTGATTCATTTAGGGGTTCTAGTATCTTTTTCATTTAGTATATAAACATGATTATACTCAATTGATAGGTTGGTCAACCCATATTCTTAGAGAGAAATAAAAACAGAAAGCTAGGGCCTTCTCTAATGTTTCTTTCCATCAAAGAAAATTTCTATTGTGGAAAGATAGAGGATAAAATCTTCTCCAACAACAGTTTCTATACACTGGCGGATGTGATAGGGATGCGGATTCATATCAGCTCTTTCTATCATCCTTTATACATATAAAAATGATGAAGCGGTTTTGACAATGTGACGTGGACACTTGATGAGTTTTAATTGGTTGTTTTAATTCTCTAACCAACAACTTATCCTAAAAATAAGCCATATGACATAGATTGAATATCACGGTTGGGAAAGCAAAGGGGCGGGATGTTTCGATTATTTTCGAAAATCTTTCAGCTGGATAAAAATCAGGTTTTAATTGTTAGATAGAAATGGGTTCAGAAAGAAATAGATTGGAGATGGATTAAGGCTTTCTCCAATCGTTTTCTTTCCAAAAGGATTTATGTCTTATTTGGCACATGCATTTTAGAAATCAACTAGTCTAATTTTCATCCTTTTCAATAACATAATAACCATGGTTATATATTAAAACAATGGGGTTTTGGGGAAAGGTTCAATCTAACTGAAAGTGTATAAGAATAGGATACTTCACATAATTTTATAAATTTATTCCATGTATTAAAAACATCATGAAAAATGACCAATCTGCCATTTGACAACTCATCCAAAAAAACCATCAAAATTTTAAAAGCCCATAATCTCAAATCTACAAATCCAAAATTCAAAATTCCAAAAAAAATATATTTAAAATCTACTTGTCAATATTTATCCAACGATACCCATATGTGATATTTTTTGACAAAAAATTAAAAACAATAAATTTACTATTTCACTAAAACCTCCATTTTTTCTGGCAAAAACTCTTTTTTTCCAGCTAACACTATCTTTTTCGACGAAAAAACTTCTTCTCCAGCACTGGCAATGGTGCCGCTGGCGCGGACCAAAAACATGAAAGAAATAAACGAAGGGAGAGTAAAATGAGGAGAGAAAAACAATCCGACAAGAATTTCGGTGGTCTCCGGGGAGGATTCGGCATTCCGACGAGGATTTCAGTGGGTGGGTGGGGTGGGGTGGGGTGGAGGTGGGGTTACATGTTTATTTTTAGAATGAGTATGACTAAGGGTATAAATATAAAACATAAATTCAAGGTCATAATTGGATCATGAATGATTGGCATTGACAAGAGATCCTTCGGTATCACTAATGAACCAATTTTGGAAGAATTTGGGTGAGCTCTTTGATGAGCCCTGTCGAAGGAGCTCGATATAAAAATCTCGCGAGGAACCATAATTGGAGGATATGGAGAAAGGAAACGTTAATTTAAATACTTGTAAGCACAAAAGTACAAAAGTACAAATCACGAAGGTATATCAGATAAGTCCACGATGGAGTTCAATATGTTATACCTTCTAGGAATTTCCAACAATACACTTCTTGGCGCCAAAATGGTGGATCTTTAGGGTTTATGTCCAATTAAATATCTGACCAAACCTGACACGTTAAATCGGTTACATACCTTAGACTAAGTGTTGGTAGTTTTGCCATGCCACCTAGCACGCTGGTGTAAGGAGGCAACGTGGTAGCTCCATCGATATTTCTATCGCATTTAATGCATTTGACATGTTAGGTATTGTTAGAGCAACTGAGCATTAAATTTTTACTAGTGATTACTTTATCTCAAGAACTCTATAGAAATAAAATTTTCTTAAGCATTTAAGAAAACAAAAATATTTTATTTCCCACAGAAACATGTCTTGCAAAGATCATTCAAAGGAAATAAGTGGATATTTACTCCTTCCTCATTGATTTTACTAAGAAAAAGCTAGTGTTTTTTACTGTCTTCCTATTTAATGTGCTTGAGAGTTGTTCTCTCTCCCTCAGAATCAACTACTTTAGATACCAATATTGTTATTGTGTGCTATCATTACTTTAATTTATCTAGCTCACTCTTGGAAGGTGTAACGAAATACTTGTCTGAAATCAATTATTGCATTTAATCCTGTAAAGGGATCAGATTCATACAGGATCAAAGATGATCCTAATCCGAATTTGTTTGACATTTTTTTATTCAGATCAGATCCGATAATATGACGGATGAGTATGTGGGAAATCGAATCCGGATGTGTTAAAAATTCGATAATTCACTTCGTTAACAACTTTTTTACTATATGTAAAGAAAACAGTTTATGAGTTATGGATTTTACAAATATTTTTCTGTAAATGTAGAGCATAAATCTATGGGAAATGTACACTCTAATATAGAAAAGTTTCTAATTTCCTTTATTAAAAATAAATCCATAACATTCTCTATATAAAAGACCAAAAAATCATAAATAAAGACAGGGGGTGAAGCAATAACACACACAAAAAAAAACGAATCAGATTAAATTATAATCAGATCGGATTGGGCCAAATCCATATCCGATTTGTTTACTTATCGAGTTATATTTTTAAATCCATATCCAACTATACAGATCGGATACGGATAAAATTTGATCCATTGACATGCCTCATTGCATTTACTCTAACCATTAAGAATGGATTACGCATCATACTTATTTATTACGTACCTAAAATCAACATTTTCATGATACTAGCATTTCATTGAATTGGAGGTTAAAATGAAAGCCTCCAAAGGTATTTAAAAACCAATCAAGAAAGATGATGAGAACAACAATAGCTCCCAAAAAATGGACATAATTTTAATTTCATCTTTCCAGTAATACCTTTTGTTGCTTACTTCTTTTTATTTAAGTATAATCGTCATTACCTTATTTATATAACTATTAGTCATTTATAATCACGTGCATTACATGTGCATTATGACTAGTAAACTTATGCAGTTTTAAACTATGGTTTTAATTATTTAAAATAATGTCTAAATACATCTTCATTATTTCAAACTCATACGATTAATAATCGAGAAAATATAACTTACATATATTTATCTAGCATTCCAAATATAAAAATTGTGTCAAATGAACTTATACAAAAAAATAGGAGATAAGAGCCAAACTTCTCCGCCTATTAGTGTATAAACAATGCAAATATTATTTTTTTAAAAGCTAATTCTTTATGTGTTTGTGTAATATGACTTATATGACAAAAGATAAATAATTTTACACATTGTCTAAAAGTAAAACACTTCCCCAATGCAAATGTCGTGATACCTGACCTTCTATCTAAGGTAGAAAGAATGAGACGCATTCATAGTTGGATTGGAATCTAGAGGAGTATTTTTGAGTTTAATATCTATGGGTCATATGATTCACATTCAATCTATACTTCACATTGTAGAAATACCCCAAGGTCCCTTTCGTATTGCAAAATACTCATAATTGCACATCACTTTCATATTTATTTATTATAAATGCTTGTAATTGGAGTTTTTTTATATGGATCTTATCTGGCTCTTCACAGTCTTTCGATCTGCCCTAGCATTAACGATGCACTTATATGCTAGACATATTGACAAACTATTTTCATTGTTGGATTAATTGTCCGAAAGGTTATGTGCGGGGAGTTAATCACTAAATATCATAACAATTTAAGTTAAACATACTAATATCAATGTATTTGAAACCTTAAAGCCTCAATTGATGTGCGGGATAAGTAAGTGAGATAAATTATCATAAGTAAGACTCTTATCTCCGCATGTGTGGGTAATCTCACCCCAACTAGGTGAAGCAACCTAAATAGTTGACTCCCTAAGTTCGATTTAGCTACAATATTTGATTCTGAACTAGTTTGAAAAATTGTCCAAAACATTTTTAGTTGAGACCTCTCTAATTGTACATCATATGGAAGTTTCTCAAGAGCCAAGATCAACAATATTGGGAATTCAAGAACATCAAGACATGGGCACAAAGGTCAAATGACCATATAGACTGTTTCACACACTTCACAAACACATCTCCCATATTTTTTTGTATTTTTCCCTATTTTATAATTGCATAATTGGCATTAATTTATTTCAATTATATATCATAAGTAAGCGCCATATTTTTGGAAAAATCAGAACAAGTGTTAATTTGACAAAAAATAATTTTTTCATATTTTTCATTTGAATTAAATAATTTGTTTTCAAATTTTATAAATAATTTTGTAAACCTTTTTTATCACTTTTGTGCACATGTTTATTTAAAGAAATAAACATTTTTTTTATGAATTTAGCCTTCTATACTATCTTCAATCACTCAAATCATCCCTAACTCCCAACAATTCTTCAAATTACTTCTTGATATCAAATGTAGGCTGATCCATTTTATGATACTATCATATGTTTTTCTCACCATTGTAAGATAACAGTCACCATCTTGAAAAGTATGATCTATGACGTGAGGAATTCGTTCTATTATGGTCACATGCTCTTACGCAATCCCCAGTAAGTTGAAGCGATCTTCATAAGTTATCAAATTCACACCACACCCAAGACGTCCAAAACTTCCTGCATAACCCAACCTGTGAAAATATGTTTAACAATCTAAGAGAAGTAAAAATTTATGATAACATTGACTGCCGGAATGTCTATCCCCCTCCAAAATATATCAATGCGGACAAGATTTTTGAATGCACCACTTCGGAAATTATGAAATACTCTATTGTGATGATCTTGCAGCATTTTAGCATGAATATAGAACCAAGAATAGCCCAACTCTGTAATTTTCTTGGAAATCAGTTCCACTGGCCTCACAGAGTTGCACAATATAATTGATTGATTGATTTCCAGCTTAGTGGAAAGTGTGCTGAGGTAATGAACCTTGTGCCTTTTCTTCTACAAGAGAATAATAGTGTGTGAAACCGTTGAGAGTGAACTCGTCCATTAGATTAATAAAGTGTGGCTTTTTTAGATATAGGTCTTTGAAATGTTTCACATCAACTGAAAATGTAATTGAAAACATCAAAATTTGTTGACTTAAGTGAAGAAAATATATAAGATGCTCCACCAAAGGTTGAAAGTCTGGGGACAATAGCTTATCAACCTCATCCATGTCGAGCATTGCACAATCATTTAAAATGCATACTCCTTTCTTAACAAGATCGAGTACTCTTCCAGGAGTTCTACCAATAAATGGTCAAGATGATATAATCTCATAATCTCATCGTTCAAATTGGCTCCTCCTGTCATGACCATCACTCTAATCCTTAAATGTTTCCCAAGTTCCTTACAAACTTGTGTTGTCTGAAGAGCCAACTCTCTACTTGGGACAAGTATCACAACTTGAATGGCATTGATATCAGTATCAATTTTTTACAGTGCGAGAATGCAAAATTTGTGGTTTTTCCAGTGCCATTTTTAGCTCTAGCTAAAGTATCGATTCCAGTCAGCACTTTAAAAATATGGTGATCCCTTAAATAAGCTTTGATACCAATTTATAAAAAATAATATGCCAGTGTGATATCAATTTCAATAAATTCGCAAATTCCCAATTTAAACTTATATAATTGTAGTCAATTTTAAATCAACCCCGAAACATGCAACTACATGTTGATAAATCAAACCACCATAACTAATTGCTAACACACAGATTTCAGGGGAAAAAAACCATTTGGAGTAAAACCTTTTATTTCACTATAATACTCACAATGATTACAATGAAATCTGCAATGGATTAACCTCAGTAAACCCACATAGTCCGGAACCTAAATCAGCAATGGAATTTTGCAACAACTCCACAAGAACCACAGTTCAGTCAGCCCAGGAACACCCACGAGTACTCCCTATTGACACACAATCACCTCAGCTCAGCACCACCCTCAAGTGGCACTTAATCAGCAGTAGGTTATCCTCCCAGCAAGAGTAAACTCCAACAAAACGTATTTCGGGTTCCAAAACAATTCACATAATAGATTGGGATTGTAGTGAATTGAAAACAAAGTGAAAACCCCTTAAAAAATAAGACTAAAGAATTCTGCATGCTGCAGTTTACGAGTTCTGTAAAATGTCAAGTCTTCTTGAGAAAAACGGCGTTATTTAAAACGCTATATATAAAAACGTTAAGATGACGCGTCGCTCAAACGAAAAGTCCATCTCGCTCGAATATTGACACGCGTCGTTGAACGAGCTTCGCGTGAGATCCTCATGTCTCTCAAATGAGCTCTCCTATCGCTCGAATGAAATTAATTAAAAAATAAATTTTTGTTTCGTCCAAAAAATGTCCGCCTCAACACTTAGAAAATAGTTTAGAAAAATATCCCAATACTCTTACATGAACCGTTAAGTATCCAAAACACAGTCTTACCAAAATTCATCTCATGGAGGCTTGAATGCTGAAGAACTTTGAAATTCAAATCCGTTTTCATGCATCTTTAAACTTGAACTTCTTCTTCGACGATTTGTAGTAGTATATGACATACACTAATGTAAAATCGTACTTATAAAATAATGTCCTTACAAATCTCCCCCTAAGTCTATGCCGGTACAAAATAAAAACATCCAAATTATCAAATCAAAATGCGTATACAAATCTAATACTTTTTCTACAAATATCTTCAACTTCAAAATCTTCAAATCTTCAAGCTTTTCTCATCAAGGTGTGAAACATATGATATTCAATATTTGTACCTACACACATGAGACAAAGCAAATACCTTTGTGACGTATCGAGCTTGAAGGGAAATAAACAAAAAATCAACACATATATAAAATCTCAAATCTCCCCCATAATTCATTCTCCACCTTTTTATTTGTCCAAAATAGACAAGGAAAAGAATAAACAAACCAAACATGGATAAAATCAAACATGTAGATGTCACGATAAGCAAAGCGAACCAATTACGATCATCAGGATATACTCAAACGCATTCCAACAAACTATTTTTTATTTTTTAATTTTTTCAAACAAAAATGTAAATATAGTTTTACAAAAATCACACACCATGAAAACGAAATGAATGGGAGTGAACAATTACGATAGGCAAATCAATGCAATCAAACATGGCATATGTGAACGATGAATATGTGTACTCCTAACGAATGAATCTCAAAATCGTCCTTAGGTTTTTAAAGTGTTGAATTTAAATGACATCGACTCAATCCATCAGCACATCAAAGTCAAGAATGATTCCCACACCAATAATGTTTAAAACTATGTAATGCTTTTTCATGACGCTGTCAGGACTTGCAAACCTGTTGATTTATTTCCATCCAAACTCCCTCATAAATAATAAGGCATTTATTTTCCTTTTGAGGTGGCCCTTTTTTGGCATATTTTTCTTTTTATTACCTTTCATTTTTTCGAGCTCTTTTCAAACGCTGGCTTTCACGACGAGTCAATTTTACACTTTCGCAGCCCTTTTTTCGCGTTTCACTCGTCATTTTTTTCATATTAAACAAATTCCTCACGGGCAACGGTTCTTACATGCTCTATATTCATTGTCAAGTTTTATCGCATATAGTTCGCTTTAAATATAGAATTGATATGACAACATTCTGGCCAATATGTGATAGACAAGTACAATAATCAAACAAATTCGTGCAAGTGTGAATTAATGGAAAATATGAGTCAAACATGTAGGAAGTAATCATAAATTACATATTACTGACTCCACACATTATAAAGCACAAAAATGAAATGATAATGCATGTCAAAGCACAATCAAACAGTCACATGGATACGGAATGAAATTGTGACTCGGTCATCCCAAATGTCCATTCATATATGGAGTAAACAAAATACAAAACTCGTTTTGCCTTTTTACAAAATATTTATCAAACTATTGTTCCTATTACTGATGTGCTTCCCAGGGACTCTTTGATCAAGCTTGTTTCTTATGTGGAGGTCTTTAGAGTGACCACACTCCTTTTAGGAGTGTTTGAGCAAGTAATCTGATTGTGGGACCTCCTTCGAATGACATTCTTTTGAACATTCTTGATTCTTCTATTAAGTCTATTATGTGTGCAAGATTAGTCATCCAATTAACCACGAGCTTGGGCCTCCTTCTACATGGTGTATGTGTTGATTTACTTTTTCGCTTGATTTATAACTCAAATATTTAATTAATATTAATATTTTTCTTAGTTGTTAAATTATTCCTATGCGGGGAGTTAATCACTACATATTACTGTCATTTAAGTTAAACATACTAATATTAATTTATTCAAAATCCTAAGGCCTCAATTGATGCCCAAAATAAGTGTATGGGAGTAGATAATTTATCTCATCCCATATTTGTTGTTTGATTAAATGATCTTTACATGAGATAAATTATCATTAATAAGGAGATCGAATTATTTTGCAGATGGTGTGAGATAAATCTTACCAGATCCCATCATTTTATCCCACAAATCAGACATATACTATTTTATTAAAGTATTTAAAAAATAGAAAATCCAGGATAATAATATGAGCTGTGTCACCCCGCCTAATAAAATACCGGGTGATCAGTCCTATACTAAATTAAAATAATAATCCCAGTTGGTTCATCCATAGCATCATTGTCGAAAACCTTTTTAAAACTTACTAACCACCTAGTATTCCAAAAGCTGGTGCCAAATTTTTATCTTATTAATTAAAACAATTAGTACATGCGGAAATAAATATAATCCATTCACACAACTGAATTAAATCAACCGAATAAATAATGACTACATGCCGAATAAATAATGACTACATGCCGAATAAACCATCGCTCCCCAAAGTAAAATAATTCAATACAAATATTCAACACCAAAATAAAACAAATCTGAAAACTGAACTGAAAGTCTGGGCAACATACCCTAAATAAAACTGGAACTGATAAATGATTCCTACTCTAGGAAAGAAAGAACGATGCGTCTATTCCAAACTCCTGCTATCATCCACATATGCCTCAACTCCGTGTCCCTGGAATAGAATATCAATCCTGGCGTCCCTGTGACTAGACACCTAAAAGGTTTTGAAAATAGTTTTATAGCAAGGGTTAGAACCCAAAACGTTTTGAAAATATTTAGCAAGTAAATTAACTACAGGAATTTAAAATGCATGAATGAGCTTCATATTTAAGTTAGTGTCTCACTCTCTTGAGGACATTCTCACCGCTCCACTAATGTGCACACCTAACGGTTACCTTAACCCCACCTAGTTGTACTACCCCGTCCAACTAGTCCTGGTGTAACCTCCCCTTGCCATACTACTTTAGCCCGAGTATAATTATTCATGAATTACAAGTTATCTCACCAATTAACTTTATTAATTCCTTTAAATAATAATCATAAAACTGTAGCATAAGTTATATAAAACAATTACATCGCACGCTGTATTATTAGCCGCATATAATATTTACTACTATTATATACGTACCTTTACCACAACATCCACACACACATATATATATATATATACACATTCATTCCTCCGAGTATACCGTCACCGGATGATTCCCTCTAAAATGCTATCTCACTAGGTGTACTCACATAACCTAGTTTCCCAAGTTGGGATCGCTCATCAACCTGGCCCAAAATATAAACGTGGTGGAGGCGGTCATATTCCTTCCCTAAAAGTGAGATAAATCCCTCACCCATATGTCGGATGCTATAACCTGGGGATATACTCACCTTGAAGCTAGGGGATTCACCCACATCGCGCAACCTCCGTTGATAGCACTAGAGTATATAAATTAAATAAATATCTAGTCACTGATATTTAATGGCACGCACAATATATACACATATATATATACTATCACTACACCGTATATATATAATATCAACCCTGGATTTACCATGTACTAAAAATCCCGTAACACTAGCCAGTAATTTCCTGAGTCTCTGGCCTGACACAACTTAATTAATTTTCTCACTTAATAATTTATCCTCTCCCCGAGTCTATAGTCCGACTCCAGTTTATTTAATTCACACGTCAATTAATTAATATTAATCCGAGTCTATAGTCCGACTCTAATTTAATTAATTTACATATTAATTAATTAATACTAATCCGAGTCTATAGTCCGACTCTAATTTAATTAATTAATACTAATTCGAGTCTATAGTGCGACTCTAATTTAATTAATGTATACATTAATCAATTAATACTAGTCCGAGTCTATAGTTCGACTCTAATTTAATTAATTAATACAACCATTAATTTAATACTTGGTGTCACCCAACCATTATCCCCGGACTCGCTCACTTGGTCCATAACTTAATATTTTTCGAGTCTATATTCAGACTCCAAATTAATTTATTCTCTCAATAATTAATTTAATACTTTGGTGTCACTTACCCAACCTACCCGGACTTGCTCACTTGGTCCATTTTCAAATCTTATAATTTCATTCCCAAATTTTCGTCCATAATGTGTCACACATTTATCTCTCCCAAATTTTCCATTTACATTTACTTATAGTTACCAAGAGTCATACCCCTATTCAATATTCATCATTTAAATCAGCCCAAGACCCTTTTTCAATAAACATCTCCCATAACTGGCGTCGCTGCCAAAATTTCTACATCATCGATTGATCGAACCCCCTGGGTCAATCGATCGATCGTTCCAGAAATCGTCTTCTCCAGCCTATGTTCGGCCATGGATCGACCCTAAATCTTTTATTTCTTCCCAAACTCTTACCCAGATCCCAACCGTTATTATTTCCACACAAGAAAAGGTTCTAAACACCCTAGAGACCTTAATCCATCATCAAATTTATACATAACCTTAAGTATATCAGATTTGGATTTTTCATCTGGGTTTCGTTTTTAACAAAATCGTCCTCATCATTCTCAATCAATTTAAACACTAATACCTACTATAATCCACCCTACAATTCAATCTTAACAGTCCCAAATCATTACCGAATATCCTTTGAGTAATTAAATCTAACCATTACTCTACTTTCAGAAAAACCCAATTTAATTATGGCTACACACCCAAAACGAATTTTCACATACACATACTATGATATGAATTAATTATCATCAATTTAAGAACTACAATAGTTAACCACTTGCCTGAAATCGTTCGTAGGGTCTAATCCGTTGGTGTAGTTAAGGTGTTGTCGAAGAACACCGCAATTAGTCCCTTAATTTGGCTCCAAAAATCCCCAATTGGCTCTTGATTTTCTTTCCTCTGTGTCTCTCTCAAACCCTAGATTTAGAGTTGTGTTGACTGAAATTCAAAACTTCCCCAATTAGTCTTAAAACCCTTAATCCCGTTTTTGCCACATGGGCCTAATTTAAAATGGCCCGAATCACCCCGTTTGGGTCCGGCTATGCCCAAATATACCCCGAGACCCAATTACTACCCCCAGGAACTCTTTTCTGACTATCTCGACCCATTAGAACTCAACTGCGCACTCAGAATTGCCATCTGAAATACTTTATAATGCTCTCCAATTTTAACCTCAAAATGCGACACACTTTAAATTCGAACAATTTAACTTAAAGTCTCCAGTTATGAATAATTTCTTCTCACTCTTATAAATTCTCCAAATCATAAATTTAAGTTCCTCCAATTTAAATATTTTTATTTCTCCCAAAAATAATTTAATACTAAATCCTCAAATTACGGGGTGTTACATACTTCCCCCCTTACAAAGGAATTTCTTCCTCGAAATTAAGATGAGCCTAGTGGTCCAAGCTTTGAATATCACTTTCTAGACATGTGGCTCTAAGCTCTCTATATCTATCTCTCCCGCTTCTAACTATAAATTACACAAATATGCATTTTAATTAACCAGGGCGCCCATACACCCTTACCCGTGCTTGACCGCACAAAAGTTGCCTTAATTAACCCGGGTGCCCATACACCCCATCCCTGTGCTTTACCATACAAAAGTTACCCGACTATGCTAATCGTGACCCGTAATATAAATTCCAACCCGTGGTTATATCACATATATAAATAATAATACCCGGGGTACCCAACCCATGTACTAACGACTAAAAATCTCCCCACTTCCAATATTACGCTAAGTTTCATGCGTGGGACGTCTCGCAAAGCGAAATCCAAACAAGGAACCCCCCGATACACTATTACCTAACATTGTCAGTCGTTGAGATCCGTTAGACCCTCAGTCCATAGCACGTACCCCCAAACACTCGTCTCTTAACACAAAAGCATACACGCCTACCCTTATGCTACAAAAGACAACATAAAATACCATGCCCTTACTGTCACTATTTCGCGCAAAATAAACTCCAAGCTATATCTCCCTGCTCGAAAATAAATCTAACCACCCTGATTCACTTCAGTAAACACCCCTACTTACAGGGATAAAATATGATAACACAAGACCTCACTATGTGTCTATCGCACCACACAATACAACATATATACACACATATATACAGGCTAGATGCCTTCTCAGATGATACCTAAAAATCATTTATACCCAAAAATCATTCATACCCTGGTGTCGAGAACACCAAAACTTGCCCCCACTATTCGCAATAGTTCAAATCCATCGCTATCCAGCCGATATAAAAATTTCTACCCTACTTCCATAATTCTCGAAAGTAGTAACCCCTTGCATAATACCAATCCCATCTTTGTGCATACCCCGACTCTCTCGTGGTTAACACTAAAGAAATCCACTATCCCACATAAATATATATGTAATATGGCTGATATAGCTCGCGCACCCACTAAATTTGACTTACCCGTGAACTCTAGTGAAAATAATTCTTATATTGTGACACCCTCAATATCACTCAAAACATACCCCATGCCCATAGGATAAAAATAATTACCTACATAATCTAGTTGCAATGGCTGATCCTCGAGTTCCTGAGCAGCTTCCCCCTGCTCGAACGCACCCATGACTTGTTGTAGTGGCTGTACATCCAGAACCTCGTCCTGTAGCTGACCCCTTCCTCGCTGAGGACAATCTCTCTTCACGTGTCTCGCTTCCCCACAAAAGAAATACCTCCTAATAAATTCACCCTGCCACTGATCCCTTCGGCCTTGTCGGAAGTCCTGATCATCCTGTCGATAGCCTCCAGACCTAAATCGCTTAGCCTGATTCCCCTGTGGGGAATCCTTCCCCTGATGTCCCCCTGTCTGCTGCTGAGATACCCCACTGGTACTATTCCCTCCCGCTTTATCCGACTGACTGGGTTCCCCTCCCTTCTTGCTTCCTCTCACATGGAAGCGATATTCCTGGTAGTGCAGGAGTAATGCATTTACGATGTCCGTTTAAGCTACTAATGCGGGATTACCAATAAAATGTTGCCTGATCCTCCAGACTAACCCATCCATGAACTTTGACTTCTTTCTTTCTTTGTCGCTTACCTCATCCGGTACAAAATTTGTCAAACG
The DNA here is from genome assembly GCA_949130495.1 of Sambucus nigra. Taxonomy (NCBI): domain Eukaryota; kingdom Viridiplantae; phylum Streptophyta; class Magnoliopsida; order Dipsacales; family Adoxaceae; genus Sambucus; species Sambucus nigra. The sequence continues at coordinate 38,534,197 of OX422223.1, read as the reverse complement.
AGTGGATTCTTCCTCATAATCAGCCACTGAACGGTCCCTCTGAGTCACCTCTCTAAATTTTCTCCTCATTTCGGTCTCCACTGCTGGCGGAAGATACTTGCGGTCGAACTGCACTCAAAACTCTGCAATTTCCAATGTATCCCTTTCCTCAATTGTGTTGATCGACTCCCACCACTGTAGCACTGCTCCCACTAACTTAAAAGTGGCTAGCATTTGCTTTTGCACCTCATTGCAATCTATCATGTATGGGTGACGCTGGATATCTCTCTTCCACTGACACGCTAGCATCACATCTGAACCCCCTCGAAACTCTGGTGGATGGCCCTTTTGAAAGACCTCTCGTACTTGTTGCCACCCCGACGGCCCCGTGTGGGCCTGAACATCCGGCACCACTAACATCTGTGGATGATATCATGGAAAGTACCTTGCCATTGCGATCATCATCGCTTCAACTGCCGGCGCAACTAATATAGTTACCTGTGCTGCCAAAATCATCTCTGGCAATTGCTGCGGTAATTCTGGCTCCTGACGAGCCTCCCTAGTCTCACCTCCCCCTGCTGCCCTAGCTGCTCTTTCTCTCCTGGGTGGCATCTGAAATGAGAATTGAATCATATGAGTTTACCCTCAAATATAAAGTAATTGGCAGAAGAACATAAATGCCCATACGTATAAGAATACAACAATCCTAGGATAGGGTTCTACATCAAAGAATGCTAAGCTAAAATGTGAAAAGTCGCACAGATCCTAAGGACACTAGAACCTGATGCTCTGATACCATCTGTGACACCTCGCCTAATAAAATATCCGGTGATCAGTCCTATACCAAATTAAAATAGGAATCCCAGTTGGTTCATCCTTAGCATCACTGTCGAAAACATTTTTAAACCTTACTAACCACCAAGTATTCCAAAAGCTGGTGCCAAATTTTTATCTTATTAATTAAAAAAATTAGTACATGCGGAAATAAATATAATCCATTCACACAACTGAATTAAATCAACTGAATAAATGATGACTACATGCCGAATAAACCATTGGTCCCCAAAGTAAAATAATCCAATACAAATATTCAACACCGGCATAAAACAAATCTAAAAACTGAACTGAAAGTCTGGGCAACATGCCCTAAATAAAACTGGAGCTGATAAATGATTCTTACTCTAAGAACGAAAGAACGATGCGTCTAAATAAAACTGGAGCTGATAAATGATTCCTATTCTAGGAATGAAAGAACGATGCATCCACATATGTCGCAGCTCCGTGTCCCTGGAATAGAATATCAATCTTGGCATCCCTGTGGCTGGACACCTAAAAGGTTTTGAAAATAGTTTTATAGCAAGGTTTAGAACCCAAAACATTTTGAAAATATTTAGCAAGTAAATTAACTGCAGGAATTTAAAATGCATGAATGCACTTCATATTTAAGTTAGTGTCGCACTCTCTTGAGGACATTCTCACCCCTTCACTAATGTGCACACCTAACGGTTACCTTAATCCCACCTAGTTGTACTACCTCGTCCAACTAGTCCTGGTGTAACCTCCCCTTGCCACACTAATCTAGCCCGAGTATAATTATTCATGAATTATAAGTTATCTCACCAATTAACTTAATTAATTCCTTTAAATAATAATCATATAACTATAGCACAAGTTATATAAAATAATTACATCGCACGCTGTATTATTACCCGCATATAATATTTACTACTATTATATACGTACATTTACCACAACATCCACAGACATATATATACACATCCATTCCTCCGAGTATACGCTCACCGGATGATTCCCTCTAAAATGCTATCTCACTAGGTGTACTCACATAACCTAGTTTCCTAAGTTGGGATCGCTCATCAACCTGGCCCAAAATATAAACGTGGTAGAGGCGGTTATATTCTTTACCTGAAAGTGAGATAAATCCTTCACCCATATGCCGGACGCTATGACCTGGGGATATACTCACCCTACTCCTCAAGCTAGGGGATTCACTCACATCGCGCAACATCCCTTGATTGCACTAGAGTATATAAATTAAATAAATATCTAGTCACTGATATCTAATGGCACACACACACACACACACACACACACACACACACACACACACATATATATATATATATATATATATATATACTATCACTACACCGTACATATATAATATAAACCCCGACTTTATCGTATACTAAAAATCCCGTAACACTAGCCTGTAATTTCCTGAGTCTCTGGCCTGACTCAACTTAATTAATTTTCTCACTCAATAATTTATCATCTCCCCGAGTCTATGGTCCGACTCCAATTTATTTAATTTACACATCAATTAATTAATACTAATCCGAGTCTATAGTCCGACCCTAATTTAATTAATTAACACAACCATTAATTTAATACTTAGTGTCACCCAACCATTATCCCCGGACTCGCTCACTTGGTCCATAACTTAATATTTTTCGAGTCTATATTCCGACTCCAAATTAATTTATTCTCTCAATGATTAATTTAATACTTTGGTGTCACTTACCCAACCTACCCGGACTCGCTCACTTGGTCCATTTTTAAATCTCATAATTTCATTCCCAAATTTTCGTCCATAATGTGTCACACATTTATCTCTCCCAAAATTTTCCAATTACATTTACTTATAATTACCCAGAGTCATACCCCTATTCAATTTTCATCATTTAAATCAGCCCAATATCCTTTTCAATAAACATCTCCCATGTAATTAAAACTGGTGCCACTGCCAAAATTTCTGCATCATGGATCGATCGAACCCCCTGGGTCGATCGATCGATCGTTCCAGAAATCGTCTTCTCCAGCCTATGTTCGGCCATGGACGAACCCTAAAGCTTTTATTTCTTCCCAAACTCTTACCTAGATCACAACCAATATTATTTCCACACAAGAAAAGGTTCTAAACACCCTAGAGACCTTAATCCATCATCAAATTAATACATAACCTTAAGTATATCAAATTTGGGTTTTTGATTTGGGTTTCGTTTTTACCGAAATCAACTTCATCATTCTCAATCAATTTAAATACTAATACCTACTGTAACCCACCCTACAATTCAACATTAACAGTCCCAAATCATTACCTAACATCCTTTGAGTAATTAAATCTAACCATTACTCTACTTTTAGAAAAACCCAATTTAATTATGGCTACACACCCAAAACGAATTTTCACATACACATACTATGATATGAATTGATTATCATCAATTTAAGAACTACAATAGTTAACCACTTGCTTAAAATTGTTCGTAGGGTCCGATCCGTTGGTGTAGTTAAGGCGTTGTCGAAGAACACCACAATTAGTCCCTTAATTTGGCTCCAAAAATTCCCAATTGGCTATTGATTTGCTTTCCTATGTGTCTCTCTCAAACCCTAGGTTTAGAGTTGTGTTGACTGCCGTTAAACACTTCCCCAACTAGTCTTAAAACCCTTAATCCCGTTTTTGCCACATGGGCCTAATTTAAAATGGCCCGAATCACCCCGTGTGGGCCGGCTATGCCCAAAAATACCCCGAGATTCAATTACTACCCCTGGGCACTCTTTTTTTACTATCTCGACCCATCCAGACTCAACTGCGCACTCAGAATTGTCATCCGAAATACTTTATAACGCTCTCCAATTTTAACCTCAAAATGCGACACACTTTAAATTCGAACAATTTAACTTAAAGTCGCCAATTATAAATAATTCTTCTCACTCTTATAAATTCTCCAAATCATAAATTTAAGTTTCTCCAATTTAAATATTTTTATTTCTCCCAAAATTAATTAAATACTAAATCTTAAATTACGAGGGGGTTACATGAGCAAACTTGACTACATTTACTTGTCTGTTCAGACAATCAATGTGCCCCTTCCCTTTTGTGGAAAAATGCATTTCATATGTTGTATACATACATAAAGTTATATATATATATAGTTGTAGAAAAAGGAAAGTATCATTAAATACTTTGTACCTTGTATTTTATCGCCAAACCATTTTGAAAATAACCCTTTGTACCATGTATTTTGTCGCCAAGATCAACTCCTATGAATTTTTTATTACACATGGAAGGTCTTCTACCCAAAAAATTGAATAATAGTTAAAAAAAATTAGGATATTTTCCCAAAAGGGGGGGACCCACATTAGAGAAAAGGAAAAAGAAGAATGTAAGAAATTTTTGTTCCTCTTGAAAAAAAAAAATTAGTTTCGGAGGCTAAACGCAAAATATAAATTTAAAAACTGAATTTTCAACTTTTTACATGAAATCCCATAAACTATCCATTTTGTTACAAAGGCGAATGTCACTAAAAAGTCACTATATATCACCATATGGGGTTATTTGCAACAAAATGCATAGTTAATGGGGGGTCTCCAAGACTTTCATGGGCTAATTAAACAATTAAAACGCATGCGAATTTCTTTTGCAGTTTGGACTTGACAACTAAGAAGAAACAAGAAAGCAATACTAAGACGTATGATCATAACTCTGAAGAGGACTCATATCCTTTCCCATAAACGTCGTTAATAATAAATCCCTTATTTTTTTCGCTCCTCTGTGAGTTTGTTAGAAGTCTAGTAAAATAATTTGATAAGTTCAGGGAAGTGGCCTTCGGCGAACCCTCACTACTATCTCACACACATTGATCCAGTTGAACATGATCTTGTTTCTCCTTCACATCAAGTCGAGCATCAGAATAAGCATCATGGCCACATGGTTCCCCGCCCATCAGTTCACAGATGTATTCAGGAGTGATGATGAACTCACCCCACGAAGTGATAAAGGTATGAGTGGAGGTGCTCCATTGTTCTTAGAAACAGTGAAGTCTCCAAACCATTTGGCTTATCTCATGAGCCCTACCTTCATCAAAGTATCAGAATACTTACCTATGATGTACTCCGCTAAGTAAGGAAACCATTTGGGGAATCACTTAGTCCTTCAAAATCCACCCATGAATAAAGAAAGTCTCCCCTCTCCAACCGAAACAAAAGGACACTAGAGGGATCCACCATGACCCCGTTAGTGGGATTCAGTGGATCCTCCAGGGCCTGTAATGGGTGGTCAACAGACTCTGTCATGGACTCAAATAACTGAATGTTATCATGAAAACATTCCTCGTCGCCAAAGAAATGCGCATCATATAGTAATGCTTCAACTGGGCCTCTCTTGTCATCATCTCTGCCGCTGGGTTTCGAAGTGGGTCACAATGGTAGAAGATTGAGAATCCATTGAAATGGAGAATGAAAGAAGAACTTCTAACACAAGGCTAGAGAAAAATAGATGTTAATCTCTCCAAAAAATATGAAAACTCTCTCTTACTTATGGTGGAATACATAAAGTTTGAAATGAAAGAGGAGTTAGCAGGAGGATAAAATAACACGACCGTTTGTCCATATGCCAACCTAGGACTTTGGTCATTGGGAAATAACACAATGACGTAATTGATAAAACATCCTTACAAAGAGCCATTTTATTATCACATGTGGTAGTTGGAATATGTGAAGAATGGGAAATGACACTGATATGATGGCTACCAATAAATGATAATGGATTTTTTCCCCAAATACGCCTAAGAATATGAAATAACGAGATCAAACAGTGGCATCAACTTAGATGTTTTGAAGTTAGGTGTTTTATACACAAAATCATTAACACGATAATTGTATGTATGAGGGGGAAAATGATGGAGAGATATATCGATGAACCTCTTTGCCAAAATGATTATTCAAGATAATTGTGATTAAGAAGGACCTATGAAAAAGAAGGAAATCAAGATCAGATTTTGAGCATGAACAACTCGTATTGACAAGAGATCCTTAGGTATCACTAATGAACCAAGTTTGAAAGAATTTTGGTGAGCTCTTTGATGAGCTCTGTCCAAGGAGCTCGATATAGAGATCTCGCGATGGACCCGAATTGGAGGATATGGAGAAAGGAAACGTTAATTTATAGACTTATAAGCACAAAAATACAAAAGTACAAATCGCCAAGGTATATCAGACAACTCCACGATGGAGGTCAATCCGTTACACCTCCTGGGAATTTCCAATAATACACTTCTTGGCGCCAAAACGATGGATCTTTTGGGTTTATGTCCATTTAAAGATCTGGCCAAATCGGACACGTTAAATCAATTACATACCTTGAACTAAGTGTTGGTAGCTCTGCCATGCCACCTAGCACGCTAGTGTGAGGAGTCAACGTGGTAGCTCCATCGATTTTTCTATCGCATTTAATGCATTTGGCATGTTAGGCATTGTTAGAGAGACTGAGCATTAAATTTTTATGGGGGATTACTTCAGTTGAAAAACTCTACAGAGCGAAATATTCTTTAAGCATTTAAGAAAAAAAATTGTTTCCCCTCATAAACATGTCTTGCAAACATCATTCAAAAGGAAATAAATGGATATTTACTCCTTCCTCGTTGATTTTACTAAGAAAAAACTGGTGTTTTTGAATCTCTGCCTATTTATTGTGCTTGAGAGTTGTTCTCTCTCCCTCAAAATCAACTACTTTGTAAACCAATACTGTTATTTTGTGCTATCATTTCTTTTATTTATCTCGCTCACTCTTGGAAGGTGTAACGAAATACTTGTCTGAAATCAATGATTGAATTTAAGCTTGTAAACGGGTCAGATTCATACCAAATCAAAGATGATCCTAATCCGATTATGTTTGACATTTTTTTATTCGGATCAGATCCGATAATCTGAAGGATGAGTATGTGGGAAATTGAATCCGAATATGTTAAAAACCCGATAATTCGCTCCGTTAACAACTTTTATTTTATGAAAAGAAAACAGTTTATGAGTTATGGATTTTACAAATATTTTTCTGTAAATGTAAAGCATAAATCTATTGGAAATGTAAACTATAATATTGAACAATTTCTGAGTTCCTTTATTAAAAATAAATACTTAACATTCTTTATATAAAAGCCCTAAAAATCATAAATAAAGAGTGGGGGATGAATAGATAACACTCACATACACAAAACGAATCAGATAAAATTATAATCGAATCGAATTATATCCGATTTGTTTACTTATCATTATCAGGTTATATTTTTAAATCCATAGTCAACTATACAAATCAGATACGGATAAAATTCGATCCATTAACATGACTAATTGCATTTACCCTAACCATTAAGACTGAATTACGCATCATACTTAATTATTAAGTACCTAAAATAAACCTTTTCGTGATACTAACATTTCATTGAATTGGAGGTTAAAATGAAACCTTCCAAAGGTATTTAAAAATCAATCAAGAAAGATGACGAGAATAGCAATAGCTCCAAACAAATTGACATAATTTTAATTCTATCTTTCCAGTAATAACTTTTGTTGCTTACTTATTTTTATTTAACTATAATCGGCATTACCTTATTTATTAAATATTAGTCATTTATAATCACGTGCATTGCATGTGCATTATGACTAGTGAACTTATGTAGTTTTAAACTATGATTTTACGTATTTAAAATAATGTTTAAATACATCATCATTTTTTCAAACTCAAATGATTAATAATAGAGAAAATATAACTTACATATATTTGTCTAGCTTTCCAGATATAAAAATTGTGTCAAATGAACTTATACAAAAAAATAGGAGATAAGAGCCAAACTTGTCTGCATATTAGAGTATAAACAAGGTAATTATTAAAAAAGAAAAGGTAATTCTTTATGTGTATGCGTAATAAAACACCATAAACCTTATATGACAAAAGATAAATAATTTTACACATTGGCTAAATGTAAAGAATTTCCCCAATGCAAATGTCGTTATACCCGACCTTCTATCTTAGGTAGAATGAATGAGACACATTCATAGTTAGATTGGAATCTAGAGGAGTATTTTTTTAGTTTAATATCTAGGGGTCATATGATTCACATGAAACCTACTTTACATTGTAGAAATACCCTAAGGTCTCTTTCATATTGCACAATATAATTGATTGATTTATTTCCACCCAGCTCACAGAGTTGCAGAATATAATTGATTGATTGATTTCCAGCTTAGAGGAAAGTGTGATGAGGTAATGAACCTTGTGCCCTTCTTCTAAAAGAGCAAAATATTGTATGAAACTTTTGAGAGTGAACTCATCCCTTAGATTAATAAAGTGTGGTTTTTTTAGATATCGGTCTTTGAAATCTTTCACAGCAACTGAAAATGTAGCTGAGAACATCAAATTTGTCGACCTTGGGGAAGAAAATAGATAAGATGCTCCTCTAAAGGTTGAAAGTATGTGGACAAAAACTTATCAAGCTCATCCTTGACAAGCATTACACAATCGTTTAAAACACATACTCCTTTCTTGATAAGATCGAGTACTCTTAAAGGAGTTCCAACCAACAAATGGACAAGTTTATATAATCCCATAATATCATCCTTCAAATTGATTCCTCCTGTCATGACCATCATTTGAACCTTTAAATGTTTCCCAAGTTCCTTGCAATTTTATGATATCAAAAGAGACAACTCTCTACTTGGGACGATATCACAACGTGAATGACATTGATATCGATATCATTTTTTTTGCAGTGTGAGAATGAAAAATGTTGTCGTTTCCTAGTGCCATATTTAGATCTAGCTAGAGTATTGATTCCAGTCAGCACGACGGGGATAGTTTCTTCCTGGACGGGAGATGGCCTTTCAAAGCCCTCCTCATATATTCCAATGAACAATTCTTCTTTCACGAACTAGTCTTCAAACTCACTTCCTTTTGTAGCAATGACATCATTAAATTTCACTAGCTAAATAACTTTAGTGCAACCCTAACCCCAACTGAGAACCTAAAAAGAAAAAAAAAAGTCTTAATTGCGGTGCCTCCGAAGATGACCTGGGTTTTAGAGAACACAAATGGAAAAAGTGATTATGTGAGCATCCCTCCAAGTTCATACCCCTCAAATTATAGTAAAGGCACTCCAACTTGTCCTCCATCGCCTGAATCCCAAATTTATGAAGCTCAATGTTTGCACACTTTAATCCACTATACTAATTTTCCAAGCGGTGCAATCAGACCTACTTCCCGTTTGATGTAGCTGCAATAACCTTTTATGTCTGTTGCTGATGAAGGGGTCAGTGGAGGTAACCATTGTGGCCTCTATGTGAAGGTTGATAATATTATGTAGAGCAGAAACAACCACCCTATCCAACAAAGTATGACCCTAAGCCTGCCTATTAGTCCCAATAACATAGTAATTTAAGACAGCAAATACAAAGTTTCTCTCATTCTCCCAAATTATTTCCCTCGTATTTAAGGGTTAGAAAGCCACTAATTTTGTGTAGAGTTGTGTTCCATGTACCATGTTGACCAACTAATAACAACGTTTGATCCTTCTACCCTTGTTTCACTCCTATGTAGGTTTCTAGCAACAATATTATGTTAATTTTTCAAGAATAATGGTATGGGTACAGAAAACTCCCCCAAATATTATGCGTATTCCACATATTCTTTCACCTATCTTTTAAACATGGCCATGTAGTATGGGGTCCTGCCAGGGAACAAAAAATTATGACTTTTGGGGCTGACTTTGTGGAGTTATTTTGTACGCATAGCACTACAAATTTTGCAATTATTGTTATAACTGTTAGTTTTTAGAACCGATTGGTTCTATACAACTGTAATACAACTTATCTTTAGCATATTAGCTTCTTATGTAAGAGTTGATCTCAGCTTTAGATTTAGAAAGTTAGCCTCTGCTTAGATCGTTAGATTTAATAGGTTAAAACTTTCTTTGTACTAATTTAACAAATCAAAATCGACCATTGATTTCTAAAAGCAGTTTTAGGTTTAAAAATACCGACCGTGGTTTTTCTTTTTAACTTCTTTGGTTTCTTTATGGGGTGACTTAATATTCATGTTAGCTTAATTTTTAAGCACTCATTTGAGCCCTTGGATCATTTAAGTTTTGGTATTTTTCATCTTGGCCATTAATTCATTTAGGGTATCTAGTATCTTTTTCATTTACTATATAAACATGATTATACTCAATTGATAGGTTGGTCAACCCATATTCTTAGAGAGAGATAAAAACAAAAGGCTAAGGCCTTCTCCAATGTTTCTTTCCATCAAAGTAAATTTCTATTGTGGAAAGACAGAGGATAAAATCTTCTCCAACAACAGTTTCTGTACAGTGGCAGATGTGATATGGATGTCGATTCATAACGGCTCTTTCTATCATCCTTTCTACATATAAAAATGATGAAGCGATTTTGACAATGTGACATGGACACCTGATGAGTTTTAATTGGTTGTTTCAAAACTCTACCCAACAGCTTCCCTAAAAATAAGTCATATGACATAGATAGAATATCACAGTTGGGAAAGAAAAGGGGCAGGATTTTCCCATTATTTTCGAAAATCTTCCAGCTAGATAAAAATCAGTTTTAACTGTTAGATAGAAATGGGTTCAGAAATAAATAGATTGGAGAAGGCCTAAGGCCTTCTCCAAACGCTTTCTTTCCAAAAGGATTTATGTCTTATTTGGCACAGGCGTTTTAGAAATCAACATATCTAATTTTCATCCTTTTTAATAACATAAAAAGCCCTTTTTATGGCATAATAACCATAGTTGTATATTAAAAAATGGGGTTTTGGGGAAAAGTTCAATCTAACTCAAAGTGTGAAAGAATAGAATACTTCACATAATTTTATAAATTTAATCCATGTACTAAAAACATCACGAAAAAGGACTAATATGCCATTTGACTATTTATCCCAAAAAAACATCAAATTTTTAAAAGTCAATAATCTCAAATATACAAATCCAAAATTCAAAAAAATTATATATTTCAAATCTACTTGTCGTGATCTATACAACGATACCCATATTTGATATTTTTTGACAACAAATGAAAATCGATAAATTTACTAATTCAAATAAACCTCTATTTTCTTCGGTGAAAACTCAATTTTTTCGGCTAACACTATATTTTTTTCGGCGAAAATCTTCTTCTCCAGCGCTGCCAATGGTGCCGCTGGTGTGGACCAAAAAAAATGAAAGAAATAGATGAAGGGAGAGTGAAATGAGGAGAGAGAAACAATCTGGCGAGAATTTTGGCGATCTCCGGAGAGGATTTCGGCATTGCGACGAGGGTGGGGTGGAGGCAGGGTTATGTGTTTATTTTTAGAATGAGTTTTAAATGAGTATGACTAAGGGTACAAATGTAAATACATGTTTAACTAAAAAAATGAAATTACCTGCTTTGTGTATTCCTAACTCTAAAGGGACCAGACAAATAAATGTCATTGTACCACAGCGACTAGATTTATAAATCTGAAAACCACTGTCCTAAAAATCCAAATAGATGAAGGAACATGGCATTTACCTTAATTCTCTATTAAAAAAATATATACTTAATAGAAGAGCGCATACTTATTTATAACATATTCTGAGTTTGAGTCCTACACTAGAAGACCACCATCTTTTTCAAAATTTTGCCGAAGAATCATTATGTGTTTATTATTACCCTTCATCTTACTCCACATCCTCAAGGGGGCATTTAAATCTGGCATTCGATAGCCTGGTGGCGGTGATGGTACAGCCTCATATCATTTTGGGCCAGGGCAAGTTCAGCAGGTGCTTCATGGGCTGGTAGCAGATTAACGAAATCTTCATGATTAAAAGAAAGTGGGGGAAAAGCACCCCTCCATCCCCTATAGGGATGGCACCTGATGTGCCCAAAAATACCATTTGGCATCCTAAATTCGCTTCCTCAAACTGTACACTAGAAACCATGAGCGGCTGGCAGTGGAGGAGGCGACGGTGGAACTGGTGGTACGACCAGAGGCATCACGGGAGGTGACACTCGTGGTGCTGATGAAGGCCCCACTGGGGGCCTTACAGCATTTGAAGATCCCTAACCTCTTATTGGATTCCACTATTGGAAAGCTCTTCTACGGCCACGAATCTTTGCCTGTTGTCGGGGGTTGCCTGGCAATAAATTGAATGTTCTTCTTTAGAACCAACAACACGTGCTATTGGAGTGATGATATTGCCACCACTCGCAGGGGCAAAGGAACTCTCATTATTTTATGATGTTGAGGATGATGATGGTTGTCCTTTAGTGTTCTTACCATTGTTGGCCATATATGTTTTTCTTCTGTTTTGTTGGTTGGAGAAAATACTTTGACACATAAAGCCCCTTAAATTCTTTCTCCAATAATTTATTCCATCTATATGACGTAACAAATATTCAAAGTAGTTATACAATCTTTAAATAACCCAAAATAATCTTTAACCTACCCAAAAGGGACGTGAGTTCATATTTTCCAACCGTTTAAGGATTTCTACATCTAGAAATAACCCTAGAAAAGTTCTATATTACTCATTACGCACGTCATATTCACTCTTTGATAAGAAATCCCATTGGATCAATTTTTTTACCTTTTCTATTTCTATCATAGAAAAACGGATGATATAAACAGCTATTGGAGTTGGCCTAAGAGTATAAAGAGAGAGAAAACCATATTTCGTAAGAGAGTGATAAATAGTGAGATAAGGAGGTAGAATAAGGTGTGTTTGAGTGTAGACTATACATTATTTCTTCAAAATAATTCCCGAGTTATTTTCTCTCCATTGTATCAACTTGGACTTCAGTTCTTATCTAGTTTTTACATAAACTTTGAGACAAATATTTGGGGTCCATATATCTCACACACGATTTTCACATCGGGTTTTTAGAATAAAAAGGGTCTTAAACTCGTTTTTAAAATGAATATTCAGATTATAAAAAGTTTGAAAAACCTTATTATTCTTGTTGAATCTTATATTGTTTGTATGATATCTTGTAGATCCACAATCTCTTGATAAATTTAAACTTTTTAGTGTAAAAAGCTTTAGATTTGATTTTGTGAATAAATAAGACTTTAAAAAAATTTGAAAGTTTTCAGATCTGGAATTATTATGAAGATTTGTTTTTACTTTTTAATATCTAAAATCTGAACAAATCTCTTAAAGAGATTCTAATTTATTCCCTTATAATAGATGATAAGTCACATAAAATTACAAAACAGTACACAATACACACTCCAAACCACTTAGTCTATTTTGGTTGATATTTTAGAGAGAGGGACATACTCCAGTCGACTGATGATTGAAGGTTCAATGATTTGAAGAAAGATATAAAAAAATCAGTCTTTAGAAGGGATCATATTATATAACTATTAGTCATTTATAATAATGTGCATTGCATGTGCATTATGACTAGTAAACTTACATAGTTTTAAAACTCTGGCTTTACATATTTAAAATAATGTTCAAGTACAGCATCATTATTTCAAACTTATATGATTAATAATGGAGAGAATATTTTTTTTTATTAGCAATAATGAAGAGAATATAACTTACATTATAAAAAGTTTGAAAGCCCTTATTATTCTTGTTGGATCTTATACTCTGTTTGATATCTTGTAGACCCACAATCTCTTGATATATCAGTACTTTTTTGTGTAAAACGTTTTAGATTTGATTTTGTGAGTAAAGAAGACTTTTAAATCTTTTGAAAGTTTAATAACATGGAATAATTATCAAGATTTGTTGTTACTTTTTAATATCTAAAATCTGAATAAATCTCTTAAAGAGATTCAGATTTATCTCCTTGTAATAGCTAATAAGTCATAAGTTGCATTTAGAATCTTTGTAATTTGATTCCAGGACTGTTTGCAACTATTAGCATGCAACCCACGCAATGCGTTGGCGTTATAGAATAAGAAAAGATTAAAATATTAAGACAGACACTTTGTAAAATATAAGATCTATAATATTTTACACAATGGTGTGAAAAAAATCTCAATCATTTGATAACAATAAAAGTAATATGCTTTAACTTTGTAAATTTACTATTCTTTAAAAAATATAACGATAATAATCAGTGTAAGCAAGAACAAAAACACTATCAAATACCCTCAATATACACAATTTATGACTTGTGTGAGGTAACTACAATCTTCCATGCCCATCAATCGTCATTAATACCCGTACATTATTATATGAGTAAAAATCAAATTCGATGCTTTGGCGCTTTATAATTTTTTTTATTTACAAACCTAATAACTTTATAGTGAAAAATACACGTGAAAATAATTCATGGAATAAAAATAATTTTGTGAAAAAATAATTGTGTGGGAATATACTAGGTTGAACATTGAACGCTTAGAATATAAAGCAAACTAAATTTTTTGAAAATAAAATATATAGGAGCAAATATAAAGATTATACTACTAACAATATGATCAAATATAAATTATAAAATCTACTTCCTCAAAACAATATCAACGTCCTATTCAGATTTAGTGGAGACAAAAGATTACCATTTATGCATAATAGTTCAAGCTCCCATCTTGTAACAAAAAGAACTTTGATAATTAATGAACTTCATAATAGGGAGGGGTGCATATGACTAACTTGACACGATTTTTGTTGATGGGTTTATTGAAACGATAACATGTAACTTAATAAATTTCAACAGTTAGAAAAATGAGTTCTAAAGTCCAGTTTTTTAAAATTACCCTCTAATGAATAAAAATAATGTAAAAAAATAAAGTCCACAACTAAATTATTTTTCTCCATCAACTAATGAAGTATGCACAAAAATAATTATAGTTGAAATTTTTTAAGCCTAATACAAATCTTCAGAAAAAACATCACATCCGAATATGTCAAATTTTAAATTAAGAAGTATATAACTTTTTATTATGTCAGTGATTTATACTCACCTTGGATTTAAGACTCCCATTTGTGAATTCTCATTTCGGTGTAGTCCTGTTGGCTAAAGAAATAATATATAAAGGAATGAAAAATGCATCATATATGTCAATTTTTTACACTCGACTTGAATAAGACTCCCATTTGTGGGTTATAAGATAGATGTGGTTGTTGTCAATTGTATTGTGGTTGAGGTGCGTTGTGATGAAAGTTCGTGAAATAATTTTTTGGTACCAAGTTTTGGAGATAGCTTGAATCGTAAACAAGACTTGACGGGTAGTCCTGAGAGGATTTCTAGCATCAAATCTACCGAAAGGATATTGCAACAATGATTCATGGCTTCTTATATATCGACGTAATGGATCGCAGACATCATAATTGTTTTTCCCTCCGTGAGTCGTTTGTGCAATGCGGGAAACATATTGCCCATACTATCTCTATATGAATTAGTTGTGATATATTGAAGTAGCCGAATCAACTTTGATGTTCTAATTATTAAAGGATCGCACAAATACCTTGAGACCTTTTTTACTACAACCTCTGTTAGGTTTTTAAAGGATATAAAATGAAACAAATTTTAGAGGAGATTGTTGTTTAAATGAGTGTTGGCATTAATTGTAAGGTTCCTCATTTATACCTCTAATACTATCATATTAGCGGTATAATATAGATTTGAGTGTGAGTGAGTTTGACATGTGCATATTAGTCACATAAAACTGCGCTACACTACACATTACACACAAATAACTTAATCTGTTTTGGTTGATATTTTGGATAGAGGGACATACTCCAATCGACTGATGATTGAAGGTTCGATTATTGAAGAAAGATATCAAAAATAGTCCCTAGAGGGTATCTCATTATATAACTATTAGTCATTTATAATCATGTGCATTGTGCGCGCATTATGACTAGTCAACTTATGTAGTTTTAAAACTCTGGCTTTACATACTTAAAATAATGTTTAAGTACACCATCATTATTTCAAACTCATATGATTTATAATGGAGAAAATATAACTTACAGCTATTTATCTAAGTTTCCAAATATATAAATTTTATGTCAAACGAACTTACACAAAAAAATTGGAGATAAGATCCAAATTTGTCCACATATTAGAGTGTAATCAATGCATATTGTTAAAAAAGGTAATTGTTTATGTATATGTGTATGTATAATAAGACACTATAAACCTTTTATGACAAAAGATAGATAATTTTACACATTGTCAAAAAGAAAAACTATTTTCAATGTCAATGTCGTTATACCCGACCTTCTATCTTAAGTAGAATGAATGAGGCACATTCATAGGTGCATTAGAATCTGGAGGATTAATTAAGAGTTTAATATCTATGCGACATATGATTCATATGACATCCACTTCGTATTGTTGAAATACCCCAACTCACTTTCGTATTTAATATAGATGGATTGTAAGAGTTTTTTTTGTGTGAACTTAGTGTATTGATCTGATGTGGCACTTCCCATTCTTCTAATCTAGCCTAGGATTAAAGATGCACTTATATGCTAGACGTTGGCAAACTATTTTCAGCATTGGATTAATTATACGAAATGTTATTTGCGGGTAGTTAATCACTAAATATCATAATAATCTAAGTTAAATATACTAATATCAACTTCTCTAAAACCTTTATTCCTCAATTGATGTGAGGAATAAGTGGGAGTAGATATTTTTATCCTTTCCTATATGGAAAAGGATAACATGTGACCTTAGGGCACATGTTTTGAGCCTCAAAATAGCAAGTATGAGAGCTCTACATGAGTATTTATGTCCTATTAAATGTATGTCGGAACTCTGTCCCTACTATTTTTGGGTTATTAGCGTGTTACCTACTATTTTTTATTTCTTAGCGTGTTCGCTTAGCGCACATGTTGTCACAACACTTCCTATATTTGGTGCCAATTGGGATGAGCTTTAAATGAGAGAAATTGTCATAAGCCTCTTATCTCCACAGGTGTGGGTAATAATCGAATTATTTTATAGAATTGGGTTAAGAAAAATGTTACTGTTGATGTCAAAAATTAGATTATATCTAATTATTTAATCACAGATAAAATAAATGAGACAAAGAAATTTTAAAGTGGTTCAGCCTTATAGGAATGGCCTACGTCCACTGTTATGTTATTGCTGACTGTTTGGGAATTCTCGATTACAAGTTTTATCAAGAAATTTCGGTCCCTTTACAATGAGGGTAGTACAATGTATTTATAGCCCTAAGGCTGTAATGTGAAAGGGTAATACATTCAATGCTGTACATGTGAAAGGGTAATACATTTAATGCCCCTTAAGTGTATACATCTGAATGATAAGCATTTAATGAAAAGTCAAACTGTTGGTTATCCTGCTATTAATGCTTTGTTCGAGGTGCAGCTCGGACCGCCTAAGCTGCTCGATACTCAAGGGTTGCTCGGTACTCAAAAGTTCCTCGTAGAGTTCTTGTTGGTCGGAGCATCTGAGTTCCTCGGGAAGCAGTGCTCCTCGTTGCAGTATGGTTCCTCGGAACATCTGAGTTGCTCGAAAGTGTTTGTTGCTGCCACGTACATTGCCACGTGTCTTCACTCAATTGAGCCATGTCAGCAGACTAAATTTGGTATCAACAGAAGCCCCCAATGTTTCATAGTTCAAAATTTGAGGAGTGTGGAACATTCTTTCTCGAAATATGGTGGTTTTAAATGGTCATCCTGAAATTTAGGAGTCTTTTCTTTTGTATTATTTCTCCTTCCAAATTCGTAGAATCAGTCTTTTTTGAATTTTTCTGCACGCTTCGATTCCCGCGCCCCTTTTCGTCTTTTTAGCCGCCGGTAACGTAACCGTCTCTTTTTGTAATCATTACTTTTACCTTTTCCCAAGGCAGAGTATTTAAACGCTGTAGAAAATCCCATCGTCTTCTACTTTTTCAAATTTGTCTCTTTGAGTTTTCCATCGTCTCTCTCTCTCCTGTGCGTTCATCTCTTTCATCATTTGTTGTCAACAGATTCATCTCTTTCCTGTAAGATTTTCTTCTTTCTCTTTGATTTCCTTCTTTCATCATGGTTCATCCTGTAGAATCGATTGATAAATTTCGCTATGATTTCTCTATTCCTCTATGGGTTATTTTGGAAGAGCTTTCTGAGCTTTCAAACTATTTTTGTTTGGCTGAGGGACATTGGTTCCCAGTCTCTTTGTTGTTGAGTGTGGCTTTTCTTTTCCCCTAAATCCTCTATGTCTGGAATTCTATCAATACTTTGACGTGGTTCCTACAAGAATAGCCCCCAATACATGGAGAATAGTTAATGGAGTTTATAGATTAAACCAAATTCATGGAACTCGTATAGGAATTCCTGAAATTATGTTTTGTTATAGATGGGCTATAGGCAATAATACTTTTTATTTAAAAACTAGGTTTTTAAACAGAGCTTTAGTGGTCAATCTCCCGGATGCCAATAGGGACTATTTTGAGCATGGGGTTGTTATGAAAAATTGGCAACACCCTCCATTAACTGGAGATGATGTTTACCAGGGTCCCAGATGTCCTCCTTATGGCAATGGGATAGGTTGTTTTTATTTTATTTTCAAAATTATGCTTCCTTTGTGTTTGATAAAATGTGCCACTGATATTTTAATTTTGATTTATTTGCAGTTGACAGCAAAAAAAAATCTCCGAAAGAGGCAGACGTTAATATAAGGCATTTAAAACTTATCTGGAGTTTGGATCAGACTGTTGCCGATGAGCACATTAGGTCAGCTTCATATTTGCTGCAGTACAAGAGTTACACCTCCTCTTTCACTGCTCGTCCGGTGATAAGCGACGCAGAACCAACACCAGCCTCTGTAAGTTCTTCGCCTGAGTCACATATTTCTTTGAGTGAAAGGATGAAGAAAAGAAGACCTCCCACCCTTTTTGAGAAAGATGCCTCTGGTGCTGGAGAGGCAAATAGAAGTAAGCTTGACGTCCCAGGAGAGGGGACAAAGAAAATTGATGCACCTCCCTCGGCAGCTCCTGTGAAGGTTGTCGAGAAGCCCCCAGTAGCCCCGAGCAAGTCTGTTGCTCCAAGCGAGGTGATTGTCATTTCTCCGACTAAGACTACCTCGTTAGCCGAGAAAGTTGATGCTCCTCTGAGGAGGCTGAAGAAAATCTCCTCTGTCAATTTGGCTGAATCCATCTCTCAGCCCCCGACTAGTGGTGTTCCCACTTTTGTTCCCCCGAGCTCTGCTATGAGCTCGGTGAAGACTTGGATCATTCCCGAGATCCAAGGTATTGAATAAAACCTTTCTCGGGACACGGTTACCACATTAGCAGCTCGTCACATTGCTTCTGTAAGTCCTATTGTCTTAAATTTTCATTCTCTACTTTTTGTATCTGCGTACTGACTTGCTTTCATTTTCTTTTCACAGTTGGTGAGTTGCTTTAATACAATTTTGAAGAAAGATGAAGCTATTAAAGCTTCAAGCTCCTCATCTGGTGTAGAGGAAGCTTTAATGGGCCTGGCGCAGTCTCTGAAAGATTCTCGTCAAAAATATGCTGATGATAAGGCAACTTGGGAGAAGAAGCTTGCTTCAACCGAGCAGGAAAAAGATCAGGTTATTGAGGTCTCCAAGGGGTTGGAGAAAAAATAAATAATCTGGAGGAGAAGAATAAAGATCTCGAAGGGAAGCTTAGAAATGCTGGGGAGCTTGAAAATAAGCTCAAGGCTGCCGAGGAGGAGTTGGGTCAACTTCGGGAAGTAGGTCGTCAGAAGGAGGAAATTGAGAGTAAATTGAAAGCTGTTGATGACCTTCTTTCCGAGAAGCTTTCCTCGGAGAAGGCAAAAGGAAATTGGCTGTTAAGAAATCCTTCAGCGCCGGCTGGGATAAAGGGTGGAACAAAGGCTTGGCTGCCATGATGTCGCAAGTAGAATATGGCAGCCTCAAATACTTTAGAGATGGGTGGGTCGTTGCTCTACAAGAGATGAGAGTTGAAGAAAATTCTTAATTATTTCAGCGACACATCCCTGGCCCCCCTCCAACTCCTGAAGACAAAGAAAAGGATGAAACCGCCTCTGAGGAGTCTTCTATGGTGATGGGAGATCAAGTTTCTCATCCCCCAGCCATCCAGCCTACTAACGAGAAACCTCAGTAACTCGTTACTTCATCCGAGCAACTGCCAGCGCTCCCAGAGCAACTCTCTGTTCCCTCCGAGCAACCTACCTCCTCGTTCCAGCCTCCCGAGAAAGTTTTGGGAGATAAGGAAAAGGTGTAGAGTTGTTCGGGTTTCTCTCTATTTTATCTTTCCTTATCAAATGTAACCCCGAACATGTAACTCTGAACTTTGTACTTCTGAACTTTGTGATGTAATAAAATTTGAACTTTTTCTTATTCATACTGTTGATTCTCTTCTTCATGCTCTGTTTGTACTCTTATTGATTATTGCTTTTTCTTCCTCTACTAGTTTCTGGCCAGGATGGAATTATTGTCTGCTTATGATACAAAGTTGTTACGACAATGCAATGAATATTTTAAAGTCGTTCATACAAACATGAGTGCAGCTCAAATCACTGACATCCTCGGTCAAGGTGTTTCAGAGCAAGCAATTGAAGCCTATCAGTACTTGAAGTGCTTACTCGACCATGCAGTGGCTAACAACGTAGCATACTTTGATATGATTGAGGATCTCCAAGGCACTCTTGAAGAACTTCAGCAACAATATAAGGAATTCACTGCCCTTTTGCATGAGGGGTACGAGAAGAAGTATCTGTAAATCATTGCCGACAAGGGATACGATAAACGATTTGCTGCTTACGATGTGAGGGAGAGGACTTTGAAAGTTGAGGTCGAAGATAACAGACAGATAGCTGAGTTATTAGAGCAAGAAAATAATAACCTTCAAAGAGAGTTGTCTCAGTTAAAGTCTGCAGCTTCCACCTCAAACGCCTTGATCCCTATGACCGACGAGGGATTCTCTTTCTTGGAGGTCAAAAATGCCAACCTGAGGGACGAATTGGAGACCTTGAAGAGAGCTGGCCCTTCTACATCTTCTCATGGATGAGCAAGATCTCCTCGAGGACGAGCAAGAGGATCTCGGATTCTTATTGAGGAACAGAGAACTCAATCTGCCCTAGAGAACCAGGCCTTCCAACTGATGGCAAAGAACCAAGTGTTGGCTTAAATGTCTAAGAAGATCAGGGGTTTGGACGAGCAGATTTCTGCGCAGAAATCTATCTTGGAGAATAAAGAACTCTTCATAAAAAATATCCACGAGCAACTGGAAAGATTGACATATCAATTCCACAAGCAGCCCAGAGAGTTCTGGATGGCTGGCAACAACGAGGCTCTCTACCACTTGGACGATCGTATCCAAAATGCAAATAATGAGGGATACAAATAGGGATGGTTGAATGCCTTAGGTGTGCTGCAACTGGAACAGGGTCATTACCTATGGGATTACCATAATCCTGGGCTGCTCGACCTACCAGTGCCACCATTCAAGCTTGATATGAGTTGGATCCCTGCTCGGGCCATCCCTCGGTGTTTGATTTCCAAATACCTTGGCGATTACAATCTCCATTCAAATGTTGAGATATCTCATCCCGAGCATCTACTAGATCGACCATCTATGATGAATATCAGGATGTTAAAATATCTTAACTTCATAAATTCTCCTCTTGCTTTAAATGATCCACCTGCTGGCGAGGAACCTGTTTCAAAAGCAGAGGGGAAGAAACCAATAGAATAAGAATATTGATGTAATAAATTTGTATTTCATTACTGATGTATTTTGTTCTACATTTAATGAAATAATTTTATTTGCAAATCTTGACTGCCATTGTCTTGTAACACTTTACATTTGTGCATGTGTATCTGTTAGAAAGATAACAATATTGTGTTATTTTTCGATCAACTTATTGTCGACTAGTTTGGATTTGTGGTAATCATTTGCAAAAAATGATGTTTTGTTTCTCGACCAACTTAGTAGTAATTTAAAAAGTTACGAGTATCAAAAATTTTGCTCGA
Organism: Sambucus nigra; assembly: GCA_949130495.1. Classification (NCBI taxonomy): domain Eukaryota; kingdom Viridiplantae; phylum Streptophyta; class Magnoliopsida; order Dipsacales; family Adoxaceae; genus Sambucus; species Sambucus nigra. The sequence continues at coordinate 38,512,489 of OX422223.1, read as the reverse complement.
TCACTTTCTCGTATTCATAAACTGTTTCTGACCAACCAAGGTCAGTAAAATTTCCTTTTCGACCAACTACAGTTACTGGGTTTTTATTCCCGACCAGCCATAGTTAGTGGATTTTTTTCTTAACGAGCAACTTTGGCACTTTTTGGAATAGTTGTACCTCCCGACCAACCTTAGTTGGCATTTTTGAGAATATATTTACTTCCTGACCAACCTTAGTTGGCATTTTTAGGAATACTTTTACTTCCCGAGGAATACATTTACTTCCTAACCAAAATAAGTTGGCATTTTTAGGAATACATTTCCTAACCAACATAAGTTGGCATTTTTAGGAATAGTTTTACTTCCCGTAGGAATACATTTAGTTCCTAACCAACATAAGTTGGCATTTTTAGGAATACATTTCCTAACCAACATAAGTTGGCATTTTTAGGAATAGTTTTACTTCCCGTAGGAATACATTTACATCCTAACCAACATAAGTTGGCATTTTTAGGAATACATTTGTTTCCCGACCAACCTTAGTTGGCGTTTTTGGGTTTCCCGACTAACCTTAGTTGGCGTTTTCGAGAATAGATTTGAGTTTTTCAGTTTTGCTGAGTAGTGTGTAGCAATAGTATTCCGCAAAAAAATTCCAATAAAAGGAAAGAACTGGGAAGAACGTTGTCACTTTATTCATACTGATGAAACTGCATTACATTAGAGTTTACATAATATTTGCGCAAGTGTTCTGCATTCCATGCATTCTTAAACTCCTCCCCCTCTAAAGTTTATATTCTGTATGTCCCTGGTCGAACAACTTCCTTAACTCGGTAGGGTCCATGCCAGTTCGCTTCCAATTTGTTGTGCTTTTGAATCACCTTCTTTAGCACATAGTCTCCTTCTTTCAAGTCACACTTCTTCACTCTATTATTGTAGAACAAAGGTGTTCGCTGCTGGTAAGCAGCGTTTCTAATGGCTGCTTCTTCCCTAACCTCCTCGAGCATGTCCAAGTCTAACCTTCTCATTAAATCGCTAACAGGGGAATTGAAATTCAGTATTCTGTGTGTTGGGAGACCCAATTCGGCGGGTATAACAGCTTCACTTCCAAATGCTAGCATATATGGATATTCCCCTGTTGCTACCCGGGGAGTAGTTCGATAAGCCCATAGTACTGATTGTAGCTCGTTGATCCAATTTGTTTTCGCATCATCCAGTCTTTTCTTCAATCCATTCAGTAGCATTATGTTTATCACTTCAGTTTGTCCATTGCTTTGAGGATGGCCTGGTGCCGAGTGGACCTTCAAGATATTTGACTGATGACAATAGGCAGCGAACTCCTCATTGTTAAATTGTGTTCCATGGTCTATGATGAAAGCATGAGGAAGACCATATCGACAAATGATGTTCTTCCAAATAAATTGGTACACCTTGTCGTACGTCATATTAATGAGAGGCTCAGCCTCAACCCATTTAGTAAAATAATCCACAGCTACCACGAGATACTTAAATCTTCCCCTGGTCGTCGGCAGTGGCCCAACCAAATCTATTCCCCATATGGCAAATGGACAAGGGGAAGTAATGGGTGTCAATAATGCTTGGGGAGTTCTTCGGATGGAGGAGAAGCGCTGACACTTGTCATATTTCTTAGCATAGGCTATACAATTAGCCCTCATCGTTGGCCAATAGTATCCTTGCATCATCATCCTTTACAAAAGAGTCCGACCTGCTACATGTGCTCCACAGGACCCTTCATGGACCTCTTCAATCAAATCTTTCACCTCGGTGGGATGTACACATCTTTGCAAACCTACTATAATTCCTCGTCTGTATAGAATACCATTAGTCAATACATAACGAGCAGCCTTAAACTTCAGTTTCTTGGCTGCAAGTTTGTCAGTTGGTAATTCCCCTTTCTCAATATATGCCCTGATGGGATCCATCCATGATGATCCTAAATCGAGGGTAATAAAGTTCATCATCAGATCTTCATCTATACTCCGACCAGCTAAAACTTTAATTGGGATTATTCTGCGTAGCTCGGTATGAGTAGCTGATGCTAATTGAGTTAAGGCGTCTGCTCTTGCATTCTCCATTCTTGGTATTCTGACCAGCTGAATAGCAGCAAATTCCGACACCAGCTCCTTTGCCTTTGCATGATATCTGATCATTAATTCTCCTTTGACTACATATACTCCCATCATTTGATTTATGACCAATTGCGAGTCACTGAAGACAATAACCTTCTCTGCCCCCATAGTTTTTGTCAAACTAAGACCTGCAATCATGGCTTCATATTCAGCCTCATTATTCGAAGCTTTGAATTGGAAACGTAGGGCGTATTCCATGTCGACCTCGTCTGGACTGTTCAAAACTATCCCCGCGCCACTTCCTGTATTGCAAGATGAACCATCCACATATAGACTCCATACTCGTCTTCAAATTTCTGATCTGACAGAGTTCCTCGGTGGAAAATTTGTTGCTTTCTTTCACCATCTCCTGATATTTCTTGATGTTCGCCAATCATCTTTTCTTGCCCTTTTACCAACCTAAGCTGGTCTGGGCTTGAATTTGATGATTCTGTGACATCTACTTGCCCTTTTACCAAGCTAAATTGGTCTGGGCTTGCATTTGATGATCCTGTAGCATCCACAGGTTGATCAGCGAGTAACTTTTGCTCCTCGGGGGTATCAGGATAGGTGAACTCTGCTATAAAATCTGCTACGGCTTGCCCTTTTAGCGATGATCTGGGTTCATAAATTATATCATATTCACCAAGTTCTATTGCCCAGCACATCAATCTTGCTGATTTCTCTGGTTTATGAAGGGCTTGCCTCAATGGCATATCAGTATATACTACTATAGTATGAGCCTAGAAGTATGGCTTCATTCTTCTACTTGCCTCGATCAATGCTAGTGCCAATTTTTCCAACTTTGGATATCTGATCTCTACTCCTCGAAAGGCCTTACTTGTGTAGTAGATCGGTTTTTGTACTCCATTTTCCATTCTTATCAATGTCGAACTAATTGCATTCTCGGATACTGCCAGATACAAGTATAATTTTTCTCCCATCACTAGCCTGGATAACAGTGGAGGTGTTCCCAAATATTTCTTCAAGTCTTGAAAAGCCTTCTCACATTCATCATTCCACTCAAAAGTCTTTCGGAGTGTCTTGAAGAATGGGAGACATCGATCGGTTGCTCGCGATACAAATCTGTTGAGTGCTGCTACTCGTCCTGTAAGACTTTTCACCTCTTTCTTCGTAGTTGGGGATCGCAACCCTAATAGAGCTTTGATCTTTGCAGGGTTGGCTTCAATGCCTCGCTGATTGACGATGTACCCGAGAAATATGCCTTCTCGTACTCCAAATACACACTTGGTCGGGTTCAACTTCATTTTGTATTTATCCAACTGATCAAAGGTTTGGCCTAAGTCAAGTAGATGATCGGTAGCTTTCTTGCTCTTTGTCAGCATATCGTCAACATAGACTTCCATATTGCAACTGATTTGTTCTGTAAACACTTTGTTCATCAGCCGTTGATATGTTTCACCTGCATTTTTCAAACCAAAAGGCATAACATTATAACAATAAGTTCCCCTAGGGGTAATGAAAGAAGTACTCTCCCTGTCTTCAGGTTTTATTTTAATCTGATTGTAGCCAGAATAATCATCCTTGAAGCTCAGCAGCTCGTGTCCCAAGGAAGCATCCACTAGTTGATCAATTCGGGGCAGCGAAAAGTGATCCTTTGGGCATGCTTTATTGAGGTCGGTGAAGTCTACACACATCCTCCATTTGTTGTTCTTCTTTTTCACCATCACCACATTTGCTAACCAGTCTGGATATTTAACATCTTCAATAAAATAAGATTTCTGGAGCTTCTCGACTTCCTCCTGTATAGCTTGGTTCTTCTCGGGGCTGAACACTCTTCTTCTCTGCTTCACTGGCTTGATCTACTTATTCACATTGAGCTCGTGATATAAGAAATTCGGGTCTATTCCGGGCATATCCTCATGACTCTAAGAAAAAGTTTGCTTTCTGCTTCTTAGGAAAGTTATCAATTCCTGTTTTAGTGAGGCTTCCAACGACGAACCTACTTGAGTAGTTCGTTCAGGGTGCTCGTCGTCCAGAATGATGTTTTTAGTAGCTTCCACCACTTGACCCTTCATGAGTTGTGACTCATCTCTAGGATCCAATGTTTCAATTTCTGCACCTTCATCCACTTGATAGGTAGTAGTCTTTTTCCTTGATTCCTCCAGTTCTTCTTGCTCGGCGGATGAATAATAGCATTCTCGAGCTACTTTCTGATCACCTTTCACAACTCCTACTCCAAATTTTATTAGAAATTTTAGGCATTGATGTACCGTAGATGGTACAGCCACGAACTTCTTCAATCCTACTCTTTCCATGATGATATTGTATGATGATTGAACATTCTTATCCATCACGAAGAAGCGTATTCTTTCTGTTCGACAAGAAGGCCATGTACCAATGAATATATCCAATTTGATCGTCCCAAGTGGAAATACTTTCTCGCCAGCAAAACCGAGGAGGGGTCTATGATAAGGCTCTAGTTGAGATAGCTTTAGATTTAAACTGTCAAAGCACGAGTAGAACATGATGTCTGCCGAGATACCATTGTCTACCAGTACTCTTGAAATCATTACCTCCTTCATCCTCATTTTGATCACCAATGGGTCATCATGAGGATATAGAACACCTGCGAGGTCGTTCTTTGAGAAACCGATGACCAATTTCTCTTTGTTTACCTTTCTCGGGCGATCCTCCTCCGCTAGATTTATTCGTTGAATGTACGAGCAAGCTTGAGCCTCACAGAGGTAAGATTTTCTCTCTGCAGTAAGGTCTCCTCCTCCTGCATCTCCACCTGTAATAACATTACAATCAAATGACCCAAAGCGTATTGAAAATACCTCTCATTTTGGCTGCCTTGGTCTCTTGGGAAGATCGGGGTCGTCTTCTGGATCAACTTCATGGTTTCTTTTCTTGTTCTCCTCTACTCGACGAGGAGATCTAGACCTCTCTCTTTTTCGGTCGTTGTTTCTTCTTTCGTTTCCACGATCAACATACTTTGCCAGTTTTCCTCGTCTAATTAGTGTTTCAATCTCATTCTGAAGAGCTATGCAATTTTTGGTCATATGGCCATGATCTTTATGAAACTCGCAATATTTTGCTTTATTCCTCCTGTCAGGGTCTGCCTTCATTTTCTCTTGCCAGTTTAATTCCTCGTTGTTCTTGATTTCTTCTAAAACATGGTTGATGTCTTTCTTCAGAGGAGTATAATTATCAAATTTCTTCAATACTTCCCATGACGACCTCATTTTTTAGTGTTTGTCACTACCATTGTTCTTATGCTCTTTCTTCTTAGCTTTATCACCTTCCACCTTGGTTTCTTTGGCATCCATATTCTTCTTCGCAGCCATAGCCTCCTCGGTATTTATAATCTTGGCCTCTTTTCCCATCAGGTCTGGCATGGTTCTAGGTGGATCGTTGGCCAAAGTGTAGTACAACTTGTTGGGCAGTAGTCCACTCATCAAGGCGGTAATTACTATCTTCTCCTCATAATCAATGACTTCGAGTTTCTCGTTATTAAAATGAGTTATATAATCTCTGGTACTCTCACCAGCTTTTTATCTAACACTTAACAAATGCGCTACTCGTTTAACTGGCTTTGCCCCAAAACAAAAATTCCCAATGAATAACTCGGCCAGTTGAAGAAAAGTTGAGATCTTACCCCGAGGAAGATTATTATACCGCATTTGAGCAGATCTGGTAAGAGTTCCCGAGAATGCTCTGCATCTCATCTCAACTCGAACAGCATAGATGTCGGCTGCAGCTTGGTATTGTTCTATATGAAGAACAGGGTCGGTCTTTCCATCATATTTGGGGGTCACAACAGGTGCTTTGAACTTTGATGGTGTTGGAAAATCTACAATAGCCTAGACAAAAGGTGTTCCTCGAACAAACGTTCATTGTAGAGGGTTCTTGGCTTTAGCCATTTCCCCTAATCTATCCTCCAGCCTCTGAATAGAGCCTTTCCATGCATCATTTCCTTCCTCGGGCTTATTGGTTCGAGCAACTGATCGCGTTGATGTGGCTTCCTGGGATCTATCTTGACGAGAAACTGGTCGCGACTGGGCAAATCCTTCCCTTAAATCTGATGGTCGTTGAAAACTCCTCGATGCGACTTTAGGAGGACTTTTACTCCTTCTAGGTCCTAATCGATCAAAAGGTGATACCCTGCTTAACCTCTCTAGCGCACTAGTCCTTTCTGGAGAGAGAGTGATACGTTGTTCAGTATCTGTGGCTCGCACTGACGAAGTTCATCCAGGTTGATAAGAAAAATCTTCAGACTCCTCATTACGATATGAATCGGTACGCCTAGTACGCGAAGAAAGTGCACGGGTATTTCTTTGAATACTTTGCGGTCCTGAATGGGTTGGTGCACCACCATGGAGGGTTTGTATGAGTTGTCGCATAGTTTCTTGCATGGATGTCTGGCCCTGAGCCATATTTGTCATTATTCCAGCCAGATCTGGAATGTTTGGTGGAGCAGATGGATTTGGAGGGCTTCCAGCGTTCCGATTGCTAGATTCTGGAATATCAGCCATTTGTGATGAATTGTTTTTGATGAAAAACGATATTACCAGTCATTTTCACAGACGGCGCCAATTTGTTGATGTAAAAAATTAGATTATATCTAATTATTTAATCACAGATAAAATAAATGAGACAAAGAAATTTTAAAGTGGTTCAGCCTTATAGGAATGGCCTACGTCCACTGTTATGTTATTGCTGAATGTTTGGGAATTCTCGATTACAAGTTTTATCAAGAAATTCTGGTCCCTTTACAATGAGGGTAATACAATGTATTTATAGCCCTAAGGCTGTAATGTGAAAAGGTAATACATTCAATGTTGTACATGTGAAAGGGTAATACATTTAATGCCCCTTAAGTGTATACATCTGAATGATAAGCATTTAATGAACAGTCAAACTGTTGGTTATCCTGCTATTAATGCTTTGTTCGAGGTGCAGCTCGAACCGCCTAAGCTGCTCGATACTCAAGGGTTGCTCGGTACTCAAAAGTTCCTCGTAGAGTTCTTATTGGTCGGAGCGTCTGAGTTCCTCGGGAAGCAGTGCTCCTCGTTGCAGTATGGTTCCTCGGAACATCTGAGTTGCTCGGAAGTGTTTGTTGCTGCCACGTAGATTTCCACGTGTCTTCACTCAATTGAGCCATGTCAGCAGACTAAATTTGGTATCAACAGTTACCAAATCTCATCATTTTATCCCACACATCAAACAACGCCTAAGATCATATACATATAATATTTTGCTAAAGTGCTTTAGAAAAATAGAATATTCCCTGGCGCTTATAATATGAACTGAATGATTAGCTATTTTATATATATATATATTGTACCAACCCGTAATTATGAGTATTTATAACTAAATTAATTCTGGTATTTTTAAATTACGGATTGTAATACCCTTTATTTATGAGTATTTATTTTTATATTAAATTTCCTTGAGGGCTAATTATATAAAATAAAGGAAGTTGAAGTAAATATTACTTTAAGTGAATTAAGAGATAATATTTATTGAGTTTTGCATATTTACTATTAAGCGGATGTAAATAGTATAACATTATGTTTTGTTGCGTCGTTGTGCTTTAAGCAACAGTTATGACTTATATTCCAATCAGATTGTTATTAATGAGTTAATACGGCATTGGAACATGAAATAATGAATGATATTTCGGATGCCAATTTAGAGGGCACGGTTAGTCCGAAAATGGTTGAGATTGTCAAAATAAGTACCAACTGTGTTTTTGGGTTCCGGGGGTACTTTTGACTAGTTATAACTTAATTATGATGTTACGAGTCGTTTTAATTATGTAGTAGCATTTAATGTTGGACTTAATATAATTTGGGTGTTTGGGGGTATTTTAGTCTTGCAAGAGCATTTAGAGCTCATTTGTGTTTCTAAAAGAAGAGAGAGCTTGGGAAAAAGAAGAGAAAAGAGAGAGAGTTGGTGATTTGGGCTTGGAATCGTTGCAACGAGGAAGAATCCGAGACTACAATCTTAAAGCAGGTTTCCAACTTGCATAAATGTATGATTGAGTGTGAATAATTTGTATTTATGGTTTGTGTTCTTGAGCTTGAACCAAAAATGGATTTTGATGATTTGGGTGTTTAAATCCCTAAAGATTTGATTTAGACATGATTAGAGTTGGTTATATTAGTAGGTTATTGTATAGGAATGATTTGGTGAAATTATTAGTTGATGATGTTTGTTAGTTGGAAGAGAAATAGGATTTGGGGATTAGGGTTTATGTTAACCCGTAGCCATTACTGGGCCTCTCGACCCAGGAAAATCGATTCACCCTCCTCAACGAATCGATTCGCTAAAGATGGTGGCTACAGGTCGGAGGAACCGAATCGATTCGGGTTAAGGCCGAATCGATTGGGGCTGAGACAAAAGGTTGATTTTATCAGCCGAATCGATTCTCTTTTTGAGTGATTCAATTTGATATCAGGGGCAAATCGATTCGGCCTTTGGCGAATCGATTCGAAAATCCTGTTATTTTCTAGAATTTTTCCAACTTAGTTTTTAGCCCTTTTCTTCTAGGTTTAAGTCTTAGGAACCTTCTTATATTAAGTAATAAAGAGTATTAGGGCCTTGTATTAGGGGGATTAATAACCTAGGTTAGAAAGGGAGTATTCAGGCTTATTTCGGGGATAAATTGGTAGGATTAAATGTCTTAGTTCATTTAGTAAGCGAGTCTAGGACTAGGGGAGAGTTGGGTAGTATCATTTTGAACTTCCAAAGACTAGTATGAGGGTAATTACACTGTGTAGCATATACTATTAAGCACCTATGGTTTCATAAATAAGAAATGTACATCTTAATTAGCATATCTTGTGATTATATCTTGCATATACATACCTCTCTAAATGTTATCATAAGGGAATATGCGAATGAGGTAAATCCCCTTGCTAGTGATGCAGGGAGAACATAGTCCTCGACCATAGGACCGGTGGTTACATTGTATGATTATTTTATTCGAAGTGAGGTAATTCCGGGTATGGTTATGACTCACTATCGAAGGTATATGGCCGCTTCCCGCGCGACGCAATTTAAGATGCCCCGGTGGTCTTGATTATAGGCCCTGGAAGATGATAGCATTTAGGGGCGCATCCACTGGGGTGACTCCCTAAAGGATGGTCTTAGAATCGTTACATTGTGATTGAAATTTTTCTCCCGATTATGGCATTTAATATGAATGAGTTAATGAACCTATAGACCAACTTTATGGTATATGATCCCCAAATGAGAAATTGATTTGCGAAGATATATTTTATGAATTTGCAAGTAAAGCATGTTAAATAGAATTTGACTAATTCCCCTGAATTGCATAGGTAGTTTAACTTAATGAAGTGGTATGGCGCAAGGATGTGCACTTTGATGAGAGGTGAGTATGATTCTTATATTGAAGAGAGAACTTAACCTATTTATGATGTTAGCATTCATAACTATTATGCATTTTATTCACACGTATATCATATCAACCGGACCTGACCTGTTTATATTTATCTTTCTTGTGTGGTTCTTTTATATGCCCAGGTGCTCCGTCGCAAAGACGCCCTCTTTGATCCTTCCTTCCCAGTGTGAAGGAGCTACAGCATTTTGTGGGTGTTATAGGATTTTTGTAATACACGCATCAATCTTTTGATACTCTAGTTATGATCCGTCTATATATACGGGCGTGTTGCCCCAATTATTAGTTATATTTACTGTATTACGTGGTATAACCTTTTGTAATTGTTTGTTAACTGACAGCTTATTCAGTTAGGTTTTGTAGAATGATTATTAAACTATTACATGTCTTTATTTATATCCATCTCCTGTTAAATTGGATTGTCAAAATCGTTTTTATCAAACTTGTAAAAATTATATGACATCCGTTTTCAAAAATATTTGGTGGTTATCTCGTACTATTATTTATGCGACAGTGATGCTAAGAATGGATCATTTTTTATTCCTGTATTTATTGGAGTAACAGGCTGGCCACCTCTAATTTTAATAAGCCGAGTGTCACACATGTGTGCCTTAATTTAATGGAATTAATTATTATGTGTTTAATAAAATATTAATCGGGAGAGATAATGGTTAAAATTTATGGAATATAATTACTAAGTGATATTAAAGTATTATTTTACGTCATAGTGAGTGATAGTGATGTGGCAATACTTTATCTCAACGGGAGTCGCGTGTAGACTAATTGGGGTCAAGATAAAAAAAAATATTGTAGAGTGACTCAGATGGCTATTTAGAGGTCGCGGTTAATTCTGAATGGATCGAGATAGTCGAAATAGTGTACTCGGTAGTAATTGGGTTCTGAGATCTTTTTAGTCATAACCGAGCCTAAACGGGGGTCTTCAACTTATTTGGGCGTGGCCTGTTAGCCTAATTTTGGAATTTGAGTTATTAAACCTAAATTATAGAGGTTAGGGAAACAACTAAACATAATCAAACCCCTAGAATTTGAGAGATGGGAGAAGGAAGAAAAGGGGGGAGCCTTAGGAGTCAAAATCAAGGAGATTGAAGAGTTCGATCCCCGGATTCGTTGTCTACAGCGTGTTATCAGACTCTACAAACATTGAAAGACAAGTGATTATCTTGATTCTTATTTTTATTGCAAAAACTCATGTTCATATCATGGTAGATGTAGACAAATCCATTTTGGGAGGGTTGTCACATGTTAAAATGTGTTTTGAGGGATTTAAGCATTTGATGTGAAATTAATGCTAAATTAATGGTGCGATGATATCATATGTTAATGAAATCTGAATTTGAGTCGAAATCCAATAGTTAATCTCATTTAATTTGGAGTGTAGAATCAGATTGATTGAGAAATTACAATAAAAGTGAGAAAACCCAATTCATAGATTAATTTATTTAAGTAGGAATCGTTAATCTTTAATGATGTATTTGATGATTAGAAATTGTTGGAAACATGTATTAATCATTGGGTATGTTTGGATTGAGTTTTGAGAAAAATCCATGGAGGTTTGGGTGAACAAAAATGAAAGAAAACAATTGGGGAAGATGAAGTTTGTCAGAATCAAAACTACGTCACTTTGATTGACAAGCGAACCAGTTCGCCCCCTGGCCGAACCGGTTTTGTATACCTGCTTGTTCAAAACATGTAATTGTAGGTCTTTTCGTTACGATAGCGTGGACGCCAGCCTCCTATTTTTTTTAATCAGTTATGAATTTATTACATAAGGGTGTCTGAGACCGAAATCTTTAGTGGAAAATCAAATTTGGATTGTTTAGGGATGCATATAGATGAGTGTAGGGCTCTAGAAATTATTAAGGAACTTTATTTTTACCTTGGAATTATATGGGAATGAATTTGGGGTATGGATTTAGGAGAGTCTAGGATGAACAACAATCGAAAATATATGAACGGATTCGAATGGAAATTTCGGATGAAATTAGGATACGGGCTGGATTGAGATGTTCTTAGTACTTGAATACAAATATGTTGTGATATATATAAATTCTCAGTTAATACTTATGAAATTAAGAGTCGAGAAATAGACTTGGAAACTGGGCTAGTGCTACGGGAGTTAGGCACGGGTTAGCTGGATTTGTTTCAATTATATAGATACGGAAATTGAGATAGAATATATATTTACTTATTATTTATAAATATCTGATTGCATGATATTTATGTGAATACATAGCCCTCTAGTGCTATCATAAGAGGTTGTCCGATGTGGGTGAATCCCCTGGCTAGTGAATGCAGGGAGAGTGTAGTCCTCAGGTCATAGTGTCCAGTGTTTTTTTGTGTGATTCTTTTCGAAGTGAGACACTTTGGGTATGAGTTAGTTTCACTCTCGGGGAACTATGACCGCCTCCACTATGCTTACGATTTTATTTCCTAATTCAGTGTGAGTTAATCGTCTTATGGTATCCAGGTAGGATGAGTATACCTAGTGTGAGTTAATCGTCTTATGTTATTTCTTGGGAAGGATGGTTATTATACGCAACATGTGTGTGAATGTTGTAGTATACTAGTACATACATAATACAAAAGATTAATTATATACGGGATAAATATATAAAGTGCGATTGTATTTAAGGTATAACTAGAGTGAAACTTATATGATAATTTGTACCTCAAATATAATTAGTGAAACATTGTATGATTAATTAGTATTTCATATATTACTAGTATGAATGTTATATAAATAACTAGAATTGAAATGATTAAATAAGTTAATGAGTAGAAACTTATAAATCAATGTAACGAATACTCGGGTTACAATATTGAGATGGAAAGGGTGTACCAGGGATAGTTAGGCGGTGTTCCCACTAGTTGAGGGGTGAGCCATATCTCAAGAGAGTGAGACACCGGCTTAAATATGGAAAGTGTTCATGTATATTTAAATTGTTGCATTTTAATTGCTTGATAAATATTTTCAAAACGATTTCTTGGGCTCTAACCCGTGTCAAAATATTTTCCAAAATCATTTTAAATGTCCAGCCACAGGGACGCCCAGTATGAGGATTCTATTCAAGGATGCGTAGCTACAACACGTGTGGAAGCTTGCAGGACTTTGCTGTAAACGTTTCTACCATTTCATTCCTAGCGTAGAAATTATATTCAGTGTTCATTAGGCACGTCGCCCTTCTGACTATTTTAGTATTTTAGTTATTTATTTGTCTTGGTGGATTCAGTTTATTGTTTTGGACTTATTATTGGATTTTTATTATTTGAGAACTGATGGCTTATTCAGTATCAATCATTTATATATTTATCGTGTGATTGTTCAGTTTATTATAGGGATGGTTTGGTTGAGTTAATTTTATTTCGCATGTTGTTGTATTAATGAAAAGATAAAACTTGACACCGACTTAATTTTACATAGGTGATTAGTAATTAATAATATTTTCGACAGTGATGCTAGGAATGAACCAAATGAGACCAACGTGTATTTTGACTGTCGAAATGTTTGTCCCCCTCATAAATAGACCAATACAAACAAGATTTCTGAATGCACCCTTGCGAAATCATGAAATACTATGTTGCGATGATCTTTCAACATTTTAGCATGAATATAGAAGAAAGATTTTCCAACCTCTATAATTTTCTTGGCAACCAGTTCCACTCGCCTCACAGAGTTGCAGAATATAATTGATTTATTGATTTCCAACTTAGAGGAAAGTGTGCAGAGGTAATGAAACTTGTGCCTTTCTTCTACAAGAGAATAATAGTGTGTGAAACCGTTGAGAGTGAATTCATCCCTTAGATTAATAAAGTGTGGCTTTTTTAGATATAGGTCTTTGAAATCTTTCACAACAACTAAAAATGTAGCTGAAAAGATCAAAATTTGTCGACTTGGGGGAAGAAAATAGATAAGTTTCTCCACCAAAGGTTGAAAATCTAGGGACAACATCTTATCAGCCTCATCCATTACGAGCATTGCATAATCATTCAAAATGCATACTCCTTCTTGATAAGATCTACTCTTCCATGAGTTCCAACCAGCAAATGGACAGGTTGATATAATCTCATAATATCATCCTTCAAATTGGTTCCTCCCGTCATAACCATCACTTGAATCTTTAAATGTTTCCCAAGCTCCTTATAAACTCGTGATGTTTGAATATCCAACTCTCTACTTGGAACGAGTATCACAACTTGAATAGCATTGATGTAGGTATCAATTTTTACAGTGCGGGAATGCCAAATTATGCCGTTTTCCCAATGCCATTTTTAGCTCTTGCTAGAGTATCGATTCCAGTCAGCACAATGGGTATAATTTCTTCCCGAACAATAGAAGGTCGTTCAAAGCCCTTCTTATATATTCTAGTGAGAAATTATTGTTCCAAGAAATAGTCTTCAAACTCACTCCTGCGGTTCCTCTGAAGATCACTTGAGTTTTAGGGAACACGAATGGAAAAAGGTGATTATGTGATCATCCCTCCAAGTTCGTACCCCTCAGATTATAGTAAAGGCACACCAAATTTTCCTCCATCACCTAAAACCCAACTTTATGATGCTCAATGTCTTCACCCTTTAAACCACTATATTAATTTTCCAAGTGTTTCACTAAGCCTACATCCTGTTTGATGTAGCCGCAATAACCTCTCATATCCATTGTTGATGAAGGGGTTGGTGGAGGTAACAACAATGGCCGCTATACATTATTTCATCAAAATAACACCGAATGTGTTTTATCTCCATTGTATCAACTTGGACTTCAGTTTTTATCTAGTTTTTACATACACTTTGAGAAAAATATTTGGTGTCCATATATCTCACACCCGATTAGCACTTAGGGTTTTTCGAATAAAAAGGTTTTTAAACTCGTTTTTAAAATGAATATTAAAATTATAAAAAGTTTGAAAAACCCTTATTACTCTTGTTGGATCTAATATTGTAAGTTTGATATTTTTTAGATCCACAATCTCTTGATAAATTAGAACTTTTTAGTGTAAAAAGTTTTAGAACTGATTTTGTGAATGAAAAAGACTTTAAAATCTTTTGAAACTTTTTTGATCTGGAATTATTATCAAATTAGTTATTACGTTTTAATATCTAAAATCTGAATAAATCTCTTGTAGAGATTCCGATTTATCCTCATGTAATAGTTGTTGCATTTAGAATCTTTTTAATTTCACTCTAGGATTGTTCGTAACTATTTGAGTGTGAGTGAGTTTGACATATGCATATTAGTCACATAAAACTACACTACAGTACACAACAAATTACACACTACAAATCACTTAGTCTGTTTTGGTTGATATTTTGGAGAGAGGGACACACTCTAGTCGACTGATGAGTGAAGGTTCAATGATTTGAATAAAGAGATCAAAAATCAGTCTCTAAAGGGGATCTCATTATATAATGATTAGTCATTTATAATCACGTGCATTGCACGTGCATTATAACTAGTAAATTATGTAGTTTTAAAACTCTGGTTTTACATATTTAATATAATTTTTAAGTACACCATTATTATTTAAAACTCAAAAGATTATTAATAGAGAAAATATAACTTACATATAGTAATCTAACTTTCCAAATATATTAATTTTGTGTCAAACGAACTTACACACAAAAATCGGAGATAAGAGCCAAATTTGTCCACATATTAGAGTATAATCAATTCATATTGTTAAAAAAAAGGTAATTATTTATGTATATGTGTATGTGTAATAAGACATTATAAACTTTTATGACAAAAGACTGATAATTTTACACATTGTCAAAAGGAAAAACTATTTTCAATGCAAATATCGTTATACCTGACCTTCTATCTTAAGTAGAATGAATGAGACACATTCTCTATTGAATTGGAATATGGAGGAGTAATTATGAGTTTAATATCTATGCGGCAAATGATTCATATGGAATCCACTTCATATTGTAGAAATACCCCAAGGTCTCTTTCACTTTGTAAAATACTCATAATTGTCAACTCATTTTCATATTTATCATAGATGGATTGTAATGGAGAGTTTTTTTTGTGTGTGTGAACTTAGTGTATGGGTCTTATGTGGCACTTCCCATTCTTCCAATCTTCCCAAACATTAAAGATGCACTTATATGCTAGACATTGACAAACTATTTTCAGCGTTGGATTAATTGTACAAAATGTTATTTACGAGCAGTAAATCACTAAATATCACTATAATTTAAGTTAAACATACTAATATCAATTTGTCTGAAACCTGTCATCCTCAATTAATGAGCGGGATAAGTGGGAGTAGATGCTTTTATCCTAAATTTTCCGTTGTGGGTTGAAAGGAAGTTGGGGATGGACATTGATCCTTCCGCTTATCCGGAGTGGTGGAAATAAAGCAATGGTTTTTGTATTTATTATTTCCCAATCATTGGAAGCAATCTTGGCTCTGATTGGGATGAGCTTTAAATAAGATAAATTATTATAATTAAGCCTCTTATCTCACATGTGTGGGCGATATCATCCCAATGGAGATCGAATTATGTTATCCCGTTGGGTTGAGAAAAATGTTACCAAATCTCATCATTTTATCCCACACATCAAACAACGCCTATGATCATATACATAATATTTTGCTAAAGTAATTAAGAAAAATATAATATTCCCTGGCGCTTATAATTTGAGAAAACTTGACTACATCTTATTATCCCGCCAAATAATCAATGTATCCCCTTCCCTTTTGGGAAAATCAATGCATGTGCATCCATTATATATGAACTGGATGATTAGATATTCTTGTATAAACTTTGTATATATATATATATATATATATATATATAGAGAGAGAGAGAGAGAGAGAGAAAGAGGATGGTGATATCCTAAAAAGAGGTCATAAATTGTACACCAATTTTGAAAAACTAGTAAAAAAAATTATTTTAAGCTATCTAAACATTCCACGGATGTCCTAAAAAAATCAGTTAACATGTAACGTGAATTACTATTATCTTATGATTAATATAACAAAAATGTTTAATTTTTGGTAGGCATTGTTTTAGTACGTTTCGGAGTGATTTAGGAACTCGTTTAAGCGTTTTAAGCATCTTAAGTTGGGCCCGAGGATAGGTATACCCTTAGGGATGAATTTGGATCAATCCAAATGTTATTCTGGGTTTATTTAGGGGGCCGAAATTGGGTATTAAGGGGAGATACGGGAGTAAGGATTTTAATAAGTTAATAACCCAACCTAATTACATTCCATCCACTTTTGACTTAACCTAGCATTCCTACACCCTCTTGGAAAGTTACCATGGTTGGAGAAGAAGAGAGGAACAAAGGCTCAAGGGAGGAGGCTCATATCATCTCTAAAAGGCAAGAATTTTCTTGCAAAACTTTTAATAATATGTTTCTTGATTCATATGCATGTTTCTCATACCAATTCCGGGTTATAAACTTGATTAGAGATTTAAATATAGACAGATTTGGATCTAGGGTTGTTTAGAATTAATTGATGATTAATTATGTTTTAAGAATTAAAGACTTGGTAATAAACCCGGAATTTATATCATCTAATTAAAGGAATTACTATTAAAATCCTTATGATATGTGTGGGTACCCAAAATTATAATGATAGGCCTGGACGAGTAGCCCAATTATGGCGGCCCAAAGTCCAGACCCTCCATCTCTTAACCGATTATGATTTAGTCTCTTCCCATGTTCCCATTAAGAGAGGTTCTAGGAAGAGATGGAAAACGTGGGGGAGTCCAACACCCCCACTTACTGTAATAAACATGTATATAATAAACCCTAGGTCCGGGGCAAGGGACACATGGTATTCTCTGTAATCACTCTCCGTAGAACATAGAAATAATACTGACTGCACCACCGTGGACGTAGGCATCTTTGTTGAACCACGTATATCTCTTGTTGTGTGATTGGCATTTTGTATTTCCTTTTTCTGCTTGGTGATTGTGCTCCTCTTATCTCTTTGTGTTGAATAATAATTGTCACCACAATTGGCGCCGTCTGTGGGAAACGTTTATCTTCCTTGAGAAAGCCCACACCCAGAAAAAGCTCGAAATGTCTGGTCACAGTAGCAACGCTCCCCAGGCAGGGGATATTAAAGAACCACCTGTTCCTCGCAGGATTAGATCTGAAGTTCGACGTTCAAATAAGAGGGCTCGCTTAGAAAGGCCAGCCTCAGAAGAAAGCCAAGGACCAGCGAGGTCCACGCAGATATCCAGGCTGATTGATGCATATGAGGCAAGGCTCCATGAGAAGAGGGAGTCTTCTCGTAGACACGAGGCTGAGAATGCTCGCCTGAAAAGAAGATTAGAAAGACTGGAGAAAGAGCTCCATCATGATACCAGGAGGCATCCGTACCGCACTCTTAGCCCTCAGACGAGCAAGTCTCGCTGCCAAGGAAGGAGCCCCAGGCAAGGATCCCAAAAGGTTGAGGGAAATGAGTCAGAGGACGACCTACGCGAGCAGCTGCGAAAAGCTCGATGTTACCAGAGCCCTGCTCGCAGCAACGAAAACATACGAAGTCTGGTTCGAAGAGAGATGGACCAACACCCTGCACATCACGGTACTAGGTCGACCCAAGAACTCGCTAGACGAGCTCTCAAAACTCAGATGAAATCACCTTTCTCGAGGGAAATAGAGGAGGAGGAAGCCCTTAAGAAGTTTGCTATTCCAAGGTTCAAGATTTATAACGATAAGACTGATCCCATTGATCACGTCAGGCAGTACCGACAGGCCATGACTCTCTGGAATAATCGAGATGCACTAATGTGCAGAATTTTTTCCTCAAGCCTGCATGACGTGGCACAGAAATGGTTCGAAAGGCTCCCCCATCAGTCCATCAGGAGTTTCAAGTCCCTGGCCGAGCTCTTTACGACCCTATTCATTACTAGTAGCTCCCATCCCAAAAGGATGGATGTTTTGCTGACAATGAAGAAAACGCCTCAAGAGACCCTCCGAGACTACGCGAAGAGGTACTGGGAGTTATTCAACGAGGTCGAGGATTGCTCGGAGCAAGTGGCAGTAGCCTCTTTCAAAATTAGGCTACCCAGCTCTTCCCTTCTAAACTAGTCCCTTACGAAGAAGGAGGCTATGACTATTGATGACCTAGTGGCTCGCATTGAGAAGTATGCCAAGGTGGAAGATTTCACCTGCCTCAGCACAAGAGAAAACGGTCGAGATAAACTCACTACCAAGGGCAGTGAAAAAACTGAGAACCAGAAGAAAAGAGGAAAGAACGGAGTCAAAAATGGCTCCAAGAACGGAGGCAACAATGATGTGTCAAGAGCATTTCAGGCGGTCAACACCATCTTCAGAGAACTAATTTACAAAATTCTCGCGAAAATCAAAGACGAACCATTCATCAAGTGGCCCAGGAAAATGGGAGGAGATCCCTCAAAGAGAAATAACGCGCTGAGATGCACTTTTAATAAAGAGGGGGGACATAAGACCGAGCATTGCAAGGTCCTTAAGTCTCACCTCGAGGAGCTAGCCCAATCCGAGCATTTGAACGAGTTTATGGAGAAGAAGGCCAAGAAAGCGGTTGCCAATAGAGAGGCAAGACCTGACAACGTACTCGAAGATGATGCTGGACATGAGTTCACAGTAATTCATGGGGCATCTGATGCCAAGCAGATCCAAAGAAATTCAGCTCGAATGGAGGTGAAGAAGCTTACAGCGGTGATGCAATCTTTTTAGATCGATTCAGCAAAGTCACAGTCAGGAAAGCGTCGACGAGCAGATGATGTCAACTATAATAAGCATAATGTATTCACAGATGAAGATCTAGTGGGAGTGAGATCCTCACATCACGATGCTTTGATCATTACCCTCAGGATTGCTAACTTTGACCTCGACAAGTTGCTCATCGACCAAGGAAGCTCATCCGAGGTAATGTATCTCAACCTATTCAGAAAATTAAAGTTAAGCATCGCCGACCTAAAGGAAGCTACTGTCCCTTTAGTTGGATTCGTTGGAAAAATAACTATGCCCCTGGGAAAGATTGTACTGCCAGTACGCGCGAGAAACGTCTCCAAGTTGATTGAGTTTTTGGTGGTTGACATTGACTCGACATACCAAGCCATCCTCGGTAGGGGATGGCTACATGCGATGAAGGCAGTCTCCTCGACCTACCATCAGAAACTCAAGTATGTAACCGAGCGAGGAGTAATGGAGATCCACGACGATCAAGCAATGGCAAGAAGGTGCTTCATAGCAGCCATCCGACCAAGGCCGAAAAAAGCCCAGCGAGAAAGTTGAAGAACAAGAAGGTCTGACACCTTATAAATAGTAATTAAAGTACGGAAGACCTGGAGTAGAAGAGACCAGGATCCTCCCCTCTGAACGGGTCATCAAAGACCTGGTAGAGGTTACAGCTGGAGATAGCGACAGTGACAGAGTTTTCTTGATTGGAGCCTCTCTCACTGACCAGGAACAGAAGGAATTAACAACTCTACTGAGACGCAACGTAGATATTTTCGCGTGGGAACCATACGAGCTTCCTGGAATTGATCCTAGTATGGTTTGTCATCAGCTGCATGTCGATCCCACCTTCAAACCAATCACGCAAAATGCACAGCGAACTGCACCGGAGAAGGAAAAAGTCGTGGAAAAAGAAGTGGAAAAGCTTATGGATGCAGGATCCATACGGGAGGTACAATTCCCCAAATGGTTATCCAACCCGGCAGTAGTTCCAAAAAGCAACGGGAAGTGGAGAGTTTGCATCGACTTCACTGACCTCAACAAAGCATGCCCTAAAGACAGTTTCCCCTCCCAAAAATTGATCAACCGGTAGACGCCACTACAGCTCATGAGAGAATGAGTTTTCTAGATGCATACTCAGGGTATCATCAGATCCCTCTGTATACTCGGACCAAGACAAAATAGCATTCATCACCACAGTTGGGTTATACTGCTACAAGGTCATGCCCTTCGGGCTCAAAAATGCAGGGGCAACCTACCAGCGGCTGGTCACCAAGATGTTCAAGGACCAGATGGGAGACACCATAGAGGTCTACATCGATGATATGCTCGTTAAAAGCAAGAAGAAAGAAGCCCACCTCTCAGACCTGTCAAACACCTTCAAAATCCTCAGTAAATACCGAATGAAACTTAGTACGAGTAACTGTTCTTTCGGTGTTCAGTCAGGAAAATTTCTTGGGTACTTGGTCCGTAAGAGAGGCATAGAGGCTAACCCAGACCAGATCGATGCAATAAATAGGGTACAACCTCCTCGAACAACCCGGGACGTACAGAAGCTCACTGGTATGCTCACTGCCTTAAATCGCTTTATCTCTAAATCCTCCGAGAAGTGAAAGCCTTTCTTCCAACTTCTAAAGGGGAACAAAACAGTAGAATGGAACCCAAATTGCTCGCAGGCATTGGATGAGCTCAAGGCTTACCTAAGCTCCCCACCACTGCTCGTCATACCACAGCAAACAGATTCTTTGTACCTGTACCTCTTTATTTCCAACCACACTGTCAGCTCCGCATTAATGTGCGAAATTACAGGGATCTAGCAACCCATTTACTACGTGAGAAAAACCCTAATTAAGGCCGAGCAGAGGTACCTACCACTGGAGAACCTCTCTTTTGCACTAGTAGTGGCTTCAAGAAAGCTGAAGCACTAATTCGAAGCCCACACTATCATCGTCCTTATGTCGCACCCCCTTAAAGCAATCTTGAGGAAGGCGGATTTATAGGGAAGATTGTCTAAATGGTCAGTCGAGCTCGAACGATTTGATATCCAATTTCAACCAAGGAATGCAATCAAGGGGCAGGTCCTTGCTGATTTCATAGCTGAATTCACAGGCGAGCAGCCTTGCGACCAACCACAGCCAGCAAAACAAAAAGGGAGCCACACGACGGAGGGAATCTGGAAATTATTCGTTGATGGAGCCTCCAATTTAAAGGGGGCAGGCCTAGGCATCGTACTTATCACTCCAAAAAATGCAATGCTCGAGCAGGGAATTATGCTTGGATTTGAAGCCTCCAACAATGAAGCAGAATACGTGGCCCTGATAGCCGGCCTCCAGAAAGCACACGCTTTGGGAGCAAAGCAATTACAGGTGTTTGGCGACTCACAGTTAGTCTCCAATCAGATAAGCGGGGACTACAATGCAAAAGATGAAAGGATGGCAGCCTACCTCACCTTAGCAAAGAGGCTATTGGCTAACTTTGAGGAAGTCAATGTCCAGCAGTTCCACAGGGGACAGAACAGCCATGCTGACGCCCTAGCAGCCCTAAGCTCAGCAATCGATTCTAACTTAAAATGGACAATCCCTATCGATTACCTCTCTCACCCGAGCATTAACCGTAACAGCGAGCTACCAAGCGTGGAGCAGGTGCTCCGAATTGAGTTTGCACCCAGCTGGATGAACCCATTAAGGGACTATTTGAAGGATGGCACACTTCTGGATGATAAAAAGACTACTCACCAGATAAGAGTCAAAGCTGCTCTCTTTCACTTATCTCCTGAGGGCAGGCTATACAAGAGATCATTTTTCGGTCCCTACCTCCAATGCGTTCACCCCAAAGGATGTCGAGCAAGTCCTACATGAGCTTTACGAAGGAATCTGTGGAATCCATATTGGAGGAAGATCTTTGGCTTTCCGAACAATGAAGGAGGGCTATTGGTGGCCATATATGCAAATGGACTCTACGGTGTATGTTCGCAAGTGCTTGAAATGCCAGCTTCACGCTCCTATGGTCCACCAACCTTCTAGCAACCTAAAATCATTGTCCAGCCCATGGTCGTTCGCCCAATGGTGGATGGACATCATAGGACCACTTCCTACCGCCACCGGCAATCGCAAGTATTTGTTGGTCGCAACTGACTACTTCACCAAATGGATCGAGGCAGAACCCCTATCGAACATCCGATATGCAGATATGATAAGGTTCATATGGAGAAGTATAATCACCCATTTTGGCATCCCCAGAACTATTATCATCGATAATAGAACGCAGTTCGAGAGCGGCTCTTTTCAGAGTTTCTGTAATGAACATGGAATCAGACACCATTTCATCTCAGTGGCCTATCCTCAGAGCAATGGCCAAGCCGAGGCTTCTAATAAAACTATGATCGACGGATTAAAGAAGCGATTAGAGCGAGCCAAAGGCACATGGGTAAATAAATTACCACATATTCTATGGGCTTACCGAACCACTCCACGATGAGCAACAGGGGAAACCCCATTTTTGCTAACATATGGAATGGAAGCAGTCATCCCATTAGAAGCAGGCTTGCCAACAATGAGGTCCAGCCTTGTCGACCAGGTCCATAATGATGGAGCATTGCTCACTGAGCTCGACCTAGCCGACGAGCGTCGAGAGCTAGCCCTAGTAAAACTAGTGAGCTATCAGCAACAGCTCGCAAGGCATTATAATAAGAGGGTCAACCCAAGGACATTTCGAGTTGGGGACTATGTCCTAAGGAAAGTCCTGGGCAGCGCAGTGAAACCATCAGACGGCAAGCTATGGCCAAACTGGGAAGGACCATTCAAGATAACAAGAGATAATCTGCAAGGCGCCTATCACTTAGAAACGATGGAAGGCAGAGAAATACCCCGAGCATGTAATGCAGCCAATCTCAAGAAATTATATTTTTAGATTATTCTTTTATGCTTTTGTTATGGAACTAGAAGTTCATTTTCCTTGTCATTAATGAAAGTACTTTAACGGTTGCTGATGCGCAGGGTTTCGCCGCGGTGCGAGAGTCACCTACGCGTCGGTCGTTTAATGTTTGGCTCACCTAAACTATACAAAAACCTAAACTACGACTACACTCAACGGGTGAGTATAGAGGTAAGTCAGGTATCGAATCCACAGAGAGTGTTTGACAGATCGTAACAGATTATTAAATTCAGGAATAAAAGTGTAAAAAGGTGATATGTAATTGTAAATAAAAGAAAAGAATAAGTTAAGTCTAAATAAAAGTAAAGAGAGGATCGGGATATCATCCAACCATACGGATCGAAACAACTACTAATCAAGATTCCGGCTCGAAAGCAATTTAATCGAGCATTATCAATTAAACATAAACTTCACACAATAAGGAATTCAAGCCAAAGTTGCGAGAATAAACACGTAACCGAAAATTGGTCGCACACGTCTTAAACTCGGATTATTGCTATAAACACTAACGATGCATGACATAGAAAGTTAAACGCATATTAATCCGACTTTAATTCACGCGGGTTTAATTAAATGCAATTTTACACAAAAGCTAATTTTCGGAGCTCGGGGCCCGAAAATGGCGGAAATGAAATCCCGACCCATTTATCTAAGGTTGCATGATGAATTACACTAATTAAACTAGGAAAGAAATAATTAAAGCATGTAAACTAGTTAGAAAGCATGGAAACTAAATTACAAAGCAAAGAAAGAATGAAGAACAAAGCTATATTAAAGGAGATGGCAATGAATAGTTCAATCTTACAAAACCCATGGGTTATCAATCCAAGAAGAAGAGAGAATGAAATATACAAACCAAACCCTAACTAAACTATCTATATCATAATATGAGAGTGTGTATGCCTTATTACAACAAAAATTGGTTTAAGTAGTAAGTTAGAATAAAAGAAAATAAGAAAGAAAATGAAAAGAAAATATCTGCAGGAAGAAAAATAGGGGATCGATCGATCAACTCCTGTGGTCAATCGATCGACCATTAAAATCGTGGCAAAATAAATAAGGGTCGATCGATCGACCCCCAGGCTCGATCGATCGATCAAGCAGGGCAGTATGCAGAATCCGCTGTTTTTGGCATGTAATTCCATCTCCGCTCAAAATGCCGTAACTTTGTCATACGGACTCAAAATCGTGCACCGTTCACGGCCACGCGAAGCTTACAAGGAGGGATACAACTTCCATATAGATGTCGGGCCAGGTTCCCAAATTGTGAAATGACCGGATTGCCCTTGAGTGTGCGATTGTGTACGAAAATTGCGCGGAATGCATCCGAATCCCATACTTGGTACCTAAATACCTACAATAGCCCAATTATACCACATATAGCCTATTAACAATATAAACAGAGGTTGTCTAGTTAACGGGCTTAAATATAGAGATTAAGGCACCCGAGGGGGCTAAAATGCGTAGGTTCGAGAGATGAAATACGCAATATTTGCGTATTATCAGCTGCGTTCTAATAAGTAACAGTTATATAAGCTTTATCACACACCTTTTCCAAATGACATGCACATTTATCATTACACCATAGCAGGGAAATGCCCCTCCTCAGGTTTTCATTATGAAACACGAAAGACCTCTTAGCATTGCCCCTGGCAATATATGAAGCCCTATAGGAGATCCTTAGGCAATATGGCCAAATTAAAACTAGTCACCAAACCATCTTTGGTTGAATAAAATCCTGATCGGATAGAGCATCCAATACCAGGTGTGTCCTCGCTAATTGCCACACTTAGGCCTAAGGGAGTGTGACGACACGACCTAAAAGGTAAAGTGGTGCACAATGGTATCTCGATAGTATGCTGGACTGGAAGGATACTTACGTAATAATACAAATTTAGAGATCATAAAGGAGCGAGAATATGGAGAAAATAATTCACTTGTTTAGTCGGCTAAATTATCCCAAAACATAAATTTTATATTAATCCACCATATTTACAGCAAGTACAATACATGTTTAGTCGGCGAGCTCGCCCAAAACATTGACATAACATCACTTCAATACAAAATACACAGAGTAACTACTGGCAAAATATTAGTGGGGGTGAGGCCTCTGAACGAGATAATCAGCCACTTGAGCTCTTCGACCATCATCGAGAGCAGGAACTAACTCTTCCTCGACTTCGTTAGCATCCGACTCTAATAGCTGCCGAAGGATGGCATCGATGGGTATCCACTGATCAACTCTCCGGAAGGGATTGGGCATCCGAGTGGAAGGGGATATTTCATGGCGATACCAGAGCATTGAATTTCTTGGAACTTGCATCTCCCTTAAGGCACTTAACCACCCCCTGATGAAGGGGAGCTCTTCAAACTCTGTCAGCCTCGTCGGAGCATCTTGTCAACCCTGGTCATAATCGTCGGCCCATACTCACCGAGGTCCTTTTTTAAACAGGTGCCGCAGTCGAGTAACATCCCTTTGAAGCCTAGCAGCGATCACATATGCTTGCTGGACATCACTGCGAAGCTCTTCCATTTCCCTATCTGAACTCCTGGTGCTCCTGCCAGCTCGCGGAACGGATGGACCGGTAGAACCTCGCAGCACAGAAGGAACGTCACTCGAGTTAGCCCTAGCTCATGACGAAGAAGAGCCTTGCAATACTACAGGAGCGGTGCTCAGCGCATGCTCCCTAAGATGCGACACCTCTCTCCTTAAAGATTCATTTTCTTACTGAAGTATTTCCCCAACTTGGTTGATCTCAGAAGCGTCTAGAAGCTTTGCTCTTAGTATATTCACCTCCTCTTGGACCGAGGTGCCAACTTCCTCCATCTCTTGGAGCCTGTTCTTTAGCTTAACGATGAGCTCAGTTTGCTCTATAAAGTGCTTGTTCCTCAAATGTAGAGATTTGCAAATCCTCATAAAAGTATGACAAACTTCAGAGCTTACATCAGGCCCAAGCATTCTTCCCAATTGAGAAGTGGCAGAGAGACAGAATACATCGACGAGTCAAAAGGGAAAATTACAAACAGAAGAAGCAAAGATGCAAGGTAGTCCTAGAAGTAAAAATTAACTAAAAACCTCAGGCTGCCCAGAAGTCGATGGTTGTTTCCCTTTATCAGCATCAGCAGGAGCACCACCCTCAGCAGGGATAACCTCTGTCGCCAGAACAGGGTGAATGTCAGTAGAAATTATCTAGAAGATAGGGTCAGCACCTTTGATGGCTGGGGCAGGGACAGGGACTTCATCCACAACTGTCCTCGGTCCTGAGTCGTGCTCATCGAGCAGAGGAGATGCAACATCCACCCTAGCAGCTAAGAAGGCCTTGTTCCATCCCTTCTTGAAGTTCAGACGGCTAATGTAGCATATCTGAACCTCGACATCCTTGTATGCGGCAGCCCAACAAGAAAAATATGAGTCTTCCTTGGCAATGACTGCCTCAGACTCCTTCTTCTTCAGCTCCTCGGATAGTAATCTGTTCTCTTCCACAACAGCCAGCTTACTAGAGCAAAACCAGGTCGTATGCTTATCGCAGCTCATTCAATTCTTTAACTTCTGCATCCCTCTCCCGATTAGCATTAGCAAGAGCCAGATCGGATTATATCTGAGCAGCATTAATGGCCTTGAAACCAGCCTCCAGCTCTGTGCCCCTCAACCTCAAGGTAGCATTTTACTGCTCCAGCTCGCCATTCTTCTTCACCAGCTCATCGCGAGAACGATAGAGCACGGCGAAGTCGGTCACAAACTACAAGAAGAAGAAGACATCAGAATAAGGAAGTGATGAAATTTAAAACTTTAGAGAAGGAAAAAGATCTTACCAAAGCCAGACTCTGACTAGCTTGTAGGGCCAATTGATCAGACCCCCAACGCCCTTTGGCGATCTGCAGGAAGAACTTACCTCTCGAGCAGTGTAGGGGCCAGTTGAGGAGAAATAGCAACTGAGGCCCCCTCGGGCAATGAGGATACAGGAACCAAGGCCTGCCCAGCCTTCATCCGTGATTCCATCTTTCTCCTCTCCTCCTCTTTCTCCTTCTCTATTCTCTTCTTCTCCTCCATTCTCTTCTTCTCCTCCGTCTTATTTCTCTCATCTTCCTTCTTTCTCTCTCTCTCTCTCTCTCTCTCTCTCTCTCTCTCTCTCTCTCTCATCTGCTCTTCTTCTCTCCTCTTCCTCTCTTGCTTCTGAGCAGAAGACCGAGAGCCAGTCGCCACAGCCCCAGTACTGGACTTCTACTTCTTTGACCTCTGGGCGAGGAGAACGTGATTGTCGTCATCATCATCTCGAATCAAATTTTTTCTTGGAGGAACCATCTCCTCGCTTGAACTGCTGGATGTGCTCGAAGATTCTCGGACTTCAAAAAATTCCTCCGAATCAGAAGAGATACCACCACTAGAGCTCTCCTCACCAAAATTTCCCTCAACACCACCTGCGATATCCCTCTCAGAGTTGCTCTCCTCCTCGACCAACTGAACAGGATCGGCAGCAGCCTCTTCAGAGGTGTCAAATTCAAGGATACTATCAACCGGCCTCGCTATAAAACTAGAACCAATATTTTTGTATTCGAGCAAAAAAATAGCGGACCGGGGATGCTCGTCGTTAACTAAGGGCTCCCTGATATTCCAGGCCTTGACCAATTCAGAGAGACGAACCTCGTTGAGAGCAGGTTACAAGTTCTTCGACCTCGCTGAAGAAAAAATAGGGAAAATCAGAAAGATCACAAATCAATAAAAATTAAAAGGACAGAGCAAAGTCTACCTATGTATTCTTCCCCATAAAAGGGAACTGAAAACCTATCGGACCTTGACCCCTCAGACTGGGGAGAAAACTGCCAATTTCTAGCAAGGAAGCCCTCTTGCCAATAGTCCTTATGGGAATCAGGTAGGTTTACTACCAATACCCTATCAGGGCTCCTGGCTTTGAGATAGAGAACACCAGAACTAGTTCGAGAAAAAGTGTAGCAAGAACAGACCTCGGCAAGCCATAACTTGGTACCATATAACTGATTTATTCTATGGACACCATTAATTATCTTCCACACATTGGGCGAACACTATGTAGGAACAATATTGAAGTAACCAAAGAAGTACAAGAACAGGTCGTTGGGAGGAAAAGTAAGTCACCCTTGGGAAAGCATCAAAACATGGATCCAATGGGCAGCCTCTATCTCTCTAACATTTCTAGGAAGAGGAACACACTCAATCTCTACCCACTCTGGGATATTATAAAACTTCCTAAACTCAGACACCGACCTATTACGAATCTTTGCCATTGGGAAACCCTAAAAAACTATAAATTCAAATAGAAAATACAAAGAGAAGGCACAGGAGACTTACAAGATGAAAGTTCGACTCGAACGATGAAGAATCACGAGCCCAAATAATAAGGAATCAATAAGAATGGAGACTGAGAGAAGAGAGCGTAAATCCCTAGAGCTCACAGAAAATAGGAGAGTACTGGGAAGCTTGAAACGACGACTGCTCAGAATAAAACCTTTAAGTGTTGCTAATCATAGTGCACAGACCACGAAGCGGGTGCCGCCAGAATCAATCCTCAAAATTTTGGAAGAGTTGCACGATGTAAAAAGGAGCCATTATGACAAATCATTTAAATTTATTGAGCCCAAAGCATGGCTCAATAAACTTAGGAGCAATTGTGGGTACCCGAAATTAGAATGATGGGCCTGGACGAGTAGCCCAATTGTGGTGGCCCAAAGTCCAGACCCTCCATGTCTTAACAGATTATGATTTAGTCTCTTCCCATATTCCCATTAAGAGAGGTTCTAGGAAGAGATGGAAAACGTGGGGGAGTCCAACACCCCCACTTACTGAAATAAACATGTATATAATAAACCCTAGGTCCGGGGCAAGGGACACATGTATTTTCTGTAATCACTCTCCGGAGAATATAGAAATAATACTGACTGCACCACCGTGGACGTAGGCATCTTTGTTGAACCACGTACATCTCTTGTTGTGTGATTGGCATTTTGTATTTCCTTTTTCTACTTGGTGATTGTGCTTCTCTTATCTCTTTGTGTTGAATAAAAATTGTCACCACAATAGGATTAATGTTTATGGTGAATTCAAATCATGTAATGATCTTACTATTCTGAGAATGTTTAGATGAGAATTATGAATTTGTTGGGTTTTGATGACTTCTGATGTTTAAAATCCAATTTCTTGAAATAATTGGGGGGGGGGGGGGGGGGTTATCATGCGTAGATTGAGTATAGAATGATGTTAACACCGAAGGTAGATGCCATCGTGTGCCATATGGAATGATATTCACTATTGAAACAATTGCACGAGTTGGACACCGAAGGTATATGCCATCATGTGCCATATATATGAAGGTGTATATATATATATATATATATATATATATTCACTTATATAAATTGATTAAGAATGAATCAATGAGGTAGACAAACGTTAATGAACAATATAATGTGATGAAATGGTATTTTCTGTGGGGTAGTATTGCAGGGTTAGTCTTGGGATTAAGATCGTTTGTGTAGATATTTACCTCCCAATTATATGTGGTCTAGTAGCCCTTGATATTTTTATGTTAGCGTAGAGACCGAATCACATGTATGGGCTTGGGTTGTAAATGTGTATAGTATTACACTTAGATGAGGGGTGAGATACTTACTGATGGGCGGTATGTAATGTGAATTGACTGCATTATTATCTATTGGTTTTGTAAGTTAATTCTTACAACTTTAGGGCGATGACCTAAATTATAAAATATTATTTCCCCGGGTTATCCTAGACAGGGACAGTTGGGCAGACAAAGGATCAAACTAGAAGTTGCATTTTCATAGTAGCAGATTTAGCTCTTTGATTCTTGCATAGGTTGCGACTCTTTATTTTAGTCTATTTTTATATTCCAGAGATTGTATGGGCATGAACTGAAGATTTATTTATTCCAGTCCTTTATTTCCAATTATGTTGGGACGAATATTTTATGATTTATGAGAGTTGAAACTTAATCACTATCAGTTTATTATTTCATATTGTTTTATTATGCGTGGATGTTTAAATTAAAAGTATATTATTACGGTTGATGTTGAGAATGGTATAAATTGATGAACAAGCCCCATATTCGGCGCATTGTGTCTGCCCAACCTTTACGTGAAAATGGGGGTTGTCATATTTACGTCTCCCTAAATCGAGGCGCAGAGGTGAATCGGATGGGTTTCAGAGGGTGAAAAAAGCAACAGTAAATCAAAAGACGAAACTAAGGGAAAAAATGAAAGACCCTAAACAACTTACCTCTTTATCCTCTCTCGGTCGACTAACACTTAAGATCGATCAGTTTTTCTTTTTTTCCTTTTATTTCTTATCGGCACCAATTTTTGGGGGATTAACTTATTCTAATATTCCTTCTCTCTTTTTCAGCACAAATTGTTCTCTCTTTATGGCTATATGATGGCTTACAGGTTATCTTGAGAGGTTTTTGATGTGTTACAATTGTGTTTTTTGGTTATACAACTTTAGTTTGTCTATAAAGATCATTTTTTTGTATAAAAAAAATATGTTACAGCTGTGTGTAAAAGTTCAATTTTTTGGACAACAAAAAAGCTAGCAATTTTGTAAAAAAAAATAATATCTTTTTTTATAGAAAATAAAATATGTTTACATCTCTCAGATCACTTATGTGAAAAATTATTTTTTTGTACAAAATAAAAAATATCTACATCTCATTTATGCTAACTATTTCGTTATAAAAATACTAAAAGTTAACTGTTATGTCACAAAAATTACTAAGTTTTTTGTACAAAATAAAAAAAATGTTTAGAGCTCAATTATGTTTAAAAGTTAAATTTTTGCACAAAATAAAAGATAATTGTTTTGGACATTTATTTTCAATTTTTAATCAATATATAGTAATTAATTATTTTTATTTACAATTATGTTCCTAAAGATGATTTAGACCTTTTTTAGTCTTAGTGATATTAATAATGATACACAAATTTATGTAGCTAAAATTATTTAGTCCTTTTTGGGTGTTAGTGATATTAATTATGGATCTTTTTGGTCAAGATTTTTATGTTAAATTATTTTTATGATTTATTGCAATTTTGTAAAAATATTCTATTTCTTTTTCAAAAAAAGTTGAGGCTTACGCCTCTACCTCGCGCCTTTTTAAACATTGATTGGGCTCACCTAATAAGACCGATTTAATTATTGAGTTGGGTTGAATTAGATTGTTCAATGGCGGGTTGGGTTGGGAAAATGGGTTGGGTCATATATTAGCGCCACTAATATTAATATATGTAATGTAAGTATGTAATGAATATGTCTGCATGCGTATGTTCTGCTTGTATATACATTTGTTTTGCCACGGTGATGTTTCTAAATGGGTAATTGATGGAAATGTACCCTTATTAGGGTTTTATTGCATTTTCTTGTATTTTTGCTATTTTTCTTTTATTTTTTTATGGCATTCTATTTTCTTTTATTTTAGTATTTAGAGGTAAGCAGTAGCAAAGGCAATTAAGGGTATTTTGTAATTAGAATATTAGCATAGGGAATAAGCTACTCCTCTCATTTAAATACCCCATTGTATTCCTCATTTGAGGACACTCTCCATTTTAAATATAAGAAATCTCTTGATTCTCTCTCTAAAATTAGGGCTCAGTTTGTTTTTTTGGCCATTGACGTGTAGTTTACTTCAAATTAGTTATGGAAATGGGCCCTTTTTTTTGCATTTTATTGTATTTTTGTTATTTTCTTTTGTTTTTTATGTCATTGTATTTTCTTTTATTTTAGTATTTAGAGGTAAGGAGTAGTAAAGGCAATTAAGGGCATTTTTGTAATTAGAATATTAGTTTAGGGCCTAAGCTACTCCTCCCCTTTAAATACCCCCTTGTATTCTTCATTTGAGGACACTGTCCATTTTGAATATAAAAAATCACTTGATTTTCTCTCTAAAGTTAGTGTTTGGTTTATATTCTTGGTCATTTGTTTGGGGCAACTGAATGTCACCCTTCTCAACTTGTGCGTAAATAAGCCTTCTTAGGGTGAAAAACTTACTTTACGGATGACCCACCTTGTGGTGGATGTGACAAAACCTTTGGTTGTTCCTCTGCTCATGCATTACAGGCTCTGTGTTGAAACTTGTTGACCTACACATTTTGTCACGAACCATGTGATCATAAAGATCCAGAGCTTGTTCCACTATACAATGTAGCTCATGTGGATCATGCTTGGCCTCAAACTACCTCTTATTGCCTATTCCCCCATTTCTATCGACCCCTTGCCTTTTGTCTCCTTTATCAACTTAGTTCACTCGCAAGGGCATTCCCCTCCCTGGAGTAGTTGGTGGTTTCAACATAAAACTTGACAACGCTGGTGGTGGTAAAGGCTTTACAACCATAGCAATATGCATGGTAGACTTCGTTAATGCAACAAACATTCCTTCTCTAGTCTCATTGCGCAGATGGAAGATATAATCCGGTAGAAAACGTTCTGATCAGACTTGCAAGAGCTTTCTCTCTCGTGTTTCTTCCCTACCATCTAGAGATCATTCGCGAAACTGCTAATATATGCGGCCACATCTTCTCCTGGTTTTTGTTTCTCTCACGACATCTGGGAGAGAGAAAATTCATCTTCCACCAGGAAGAACTTCTGAACAAACTGGACATGGAGATCCTCCCACAATGCCACACTTCCTTGTGCAAGGTGAGAGTACCATGTATAGGCTTTCTCCATTAAATATTTAGAAAACTCTCTCAACCTTATTTTTTTATCATTATAATGTGTGCCCATGGTTTTCAACAAACCTTTTCACATACTCTTTCGGATTTACCTCTTTGTCAGTACATTTCTCAAAGATGGGTGGGACATACCCTTTCTAGTATGGTTAGTTTTTGTACTCCTCTAGGTATTGTATGAAAATTATCGTATATCAAGAAAGCTCCCCCCCCCCCCCCCCCCCCACACACAGTTCAAGAGGCTGCCATCATCCACATGAGATCTTTATCCATATCCTCCATTCTAGGTGGGGAAGGGGTGTTTTGGTTGTGAAGCACCACTGGTATAACAACCAGCGTTAGTGTGGCGGGGGCCATATTTTTGGTACTGGTAGGAGGGGATGCAACAGGTAGAATCGTTTATGGGGCAGCAACATTATTGGCACTTGTTTAAGAAACACCTCCTGAGATAAAAGGAGCTGACAACACTGACGGTGATGTTATAAAGGAATTTGATCCTCCGAAAACTCCCAACACTGCCTGAGCACCTAGGGTCTTGATGAATTCAAAAGATAGGCTCATTAATCCCGTCATTTGTGCAGGACCTAATTATGTCGTCATGGCAGCGACTAGCAATCCGGCTTCTGTTTGCACCGCATTGTTAGATTCTGGTAGAATATTAAGATCTCCTCTTCATTGTATAGCGTCGAAGTCAATATTCTTCGCCACGCTATCTTTAGTCATTCTTCAAAAAGAATACCTCCCCAACAGAGTCGCCAAATGTAAGATGTGGATTCTTTAAACACAATTAGTATTTAGCGAGGCGTAACCCATTTTAGAATAATGATTAATGCACGAAGAATAACGTAGTAAATGGGAATTACGATACTTGTGATAAATAGCCTTAAAAACAATAGAGCATATATTAAATAAACCTTTACAACAGAAGTACCCTTTCCATACAATAAATGAAGTCAATATGAGTAATTAACCATATTGGAGGGAGAAAGAACAAGCACTTTAGCACAATAACGGCATGGTGGTAAACCTATTTGCATAATGAATGCGAATGATTGGTAATATAAATATATTAATTTCTGGGAAATAAGAGGATAAACTCTAATGATAATAAACTCACAAGAAGCTCTCATATTTGGTGGGATTGATATGAGATGATCTTTAATAAATGTGATAAATGAAAGTATTTATATAAGGGAAAGGTCGTTCGAATGACCTTTCTCGCATTAAATGCTCTGACCTCATTTAATGCTAAGAATCTTCTGCATTTAATACTAAAGATAGCGTATTAAATGCCTTAGATACTATTTCTTAGCAAGAACACTTCGAATGCTCTCAAAATGTCTTTTACAATTATTGGGATGTGACAAGTTGGCACAAAGGTTTATTTTATGATGGTTGATGGAACATTCCTCAAGATAGGTCTGTGGTCCAAAGAATTAACTTACTTAAGTACTTGCTTTCTCGAGCTCCTAATGTGTCATAGGTTATGACGTCATAAAGATATTTTAATAGTGGTTATAGGATACGATGTCATGTCAGCCAAATGAAGTTTTTTGAGAGATGGTCATTCAAACAATTAGAAATTATGTTTAGGGACAAGGAACATTTTGGACAAACTTCTTTTGATGGGGTACCTCGAGTGAGGTTCCTCGAAGGTGTTTTGTAGTACTATCTTGAACCTATTGAATATAGGTTTTATCCCATATGTAACAAAGAGGTTGGGATTATTTTCCAATGTTGCCTTGTTCCCAATCCTCCATACTAAGTCCCTATGAGATTCCTCACATAAGGTCATTCGATAGAGCATGTGATCTCTCCCATGTCCTTCCAGACATGGTCTTTTACAAGTACCGAACAACCTCACAGTTATTACAAATTAGTTCCAAATATTTGACAAGAAAAGGAAACAAATATAAATTATTGTTCCTATTACAGATGTGCTTCCAAGGGCCTCTTTGATCAAGCTTGTTTCGTGCGTGGAGGTCTCTCGAGTGACCATGCTCCTTTTGGGATTTTTTAAGGGATTCATCTGGTTGTGGGACCTCCTGAGAATGACCTTCTTTAGAACAATCTTGATTCTTCCATTAAGCCTCCTATGTGTGAAAGATTAGTCATCCGATCAACCATGATCTTGGACCTCCCTCTACACGATATATGTGTTGATTTACTTTTTCTCTTGATTTATAACTCAAATATTTAATTAGTATTAAGATTTTTCTCAGTTGTTAAATTATTCCTATGTGGGGAGTTAATCACTACATATTACTGTAATTTAAGTTAAACGTACTAATATTAATTTATTCGAAACCCTAAGGCCTCAATTGATGGCCAAAATAAGTGAATGGGAGTAGATAATTTATCTCATCCCATATTTGGTGTTGGATTGGATGATCTTTACATGAGATAAATTATCATTAATAAGCCTCTTATCTGCATAAGTGTGGGTAATATCCTTCCACCTAGAAGATCGAATTATTTTGCGAATGGTGTGAGATAAATCTTGCTAGATCCCATCATTTTATCCCACATATCAAACATATACTGTTTTGTTAAATTATTAAAAAAATAGAAAATTCACGACAATAATATGAGCAAACTTGACTACATTTACTTGCCCAGCTAAACAATCAATGTGTCCCTTCCCTTTTGTAGAAAAATGAATTCCATGTATTATATACATACACACTCACACTCACACAGACACACACACACACACACACACACACACACACATATATATATATATATATATATACAGAGAGAGAGAGAGAGAGAGAGAGAGAGAGAGAGAGAAGAGAAAGTATCACTAAGCCTAAACTTTCAAAATTTTGAAAATAACCCTTTGTACCATTTATTTTGTCACCAAGATCAACTCCTATGAATTTTTTTATTACTCATGGAAGGTCTTCTTCCCAAAAAATTCATAATAGTTCAAAAAAAGTTTAGGAAATTTAAACAAAGAAGGGGGACCCATATGATAGAAAAGGAAAAAGAAGAATGTAGGACTATTTTGGTCCTCTTGAAACAAAACATTGAGTTTCGGAGGCGAAACGCATAATATGAATTTAAAAGCTGAATTTTTAACTTTTTACATGAAATCCTATAAATTATCCATTTTGTTACAGAGAAGAATGTCACTATAAATCCCCATAAGGGGTTATTTGCAACAGAATGCATAGTTAATGGGGGCTGCCAAGAATTTCATGGGCATATAAAAAAATTAAAAAGCATGAAAATTTCTTTTGCACTTTGGCCTTGACAACTAAGAAGAAACAAGAAATCAATACTAAGATGTATGATTATAACTCCCATAAACTTCGTTAATAATAAATCCCTTATTTTTCTTCTCCTCTGTGAGTTTGGTAGAAGTCTTGTAAAATAATTTGATAAGTTCAGGGAAGTGGCCTTCAACGAACCCTCAATACTATCTCGCACACACTGATCCAGTTGAACATGATCTTGTTTCTCTTTAACATCAAGTCGAGCATCAGAATAAGCATCATGGCCACATGGTTCCCCTCCCATCAGTTCACAGATGTATTCAGGAGTGATCATGAACTCACCCCACGAAGTGATAAAGGTATGAGTGGAGGTGCTCCTTCAAGACACAAGCAACTGAAGTGCTTCGTTGTTCTCAGTAACGGTGAAGTCCCCATACCATTTGGATTCTCTCATAAGCCCTACCTTAATCATAGTATCAGAATACTTACCTATGATGTACTCCAACTAAGTAAGGAAACCATTTGGGGATTCACTTGGTCCCTCAAAATCCACCCATGAATAAAGAAATTCTCCCTTCTTCAATTGAAAGAAAATGACACTGGAGGGATCCACCATGAACCCATTAGTGGGATTCAGTGGATCCTCCAGGGACAACAATGGGTGGTCAAGAGACTCTATCATGGACTCAAATAACTTAGTGTTATCATGAAAACATTCCTCATTGGTAAAGAAATGTGAATCATGGTAATGCTTCGACTGGGCCTCTCTTGTCATCGTTTCTATCGCTGGGTTGCGACGGGGGTCATAATGGTAAAAGATTTAGAATCCAATTAAATGGTGAATGAAAGAAGAAATTCTAACACGAGGAAAGGAAAAATGAGATAGAGAAAAATATATGTTCATATTTCTTCAAAAGACAAAACTCGCTCTTTCTTATGGTGGAAGTTTGAAATGAAAGATGAGTGGGGTTTATATAGGCTGGAGGACAAACTAAAAGGAGCATTTGTCCACATGCCAACCTAGGACCTAGGTTATTGGGAAATAACACAATGACATTATTGATTAAAATGTCCTTCCAAAAAGCCATTTTATTACCACACGTGGTAGTTGGAAAAGACGAAGAAAGGGAAACGATAACTGACATCATGGCTACCAATAAATGAGAATGGATTTCCCAAAATACACGTGAGAATACAAAATGATGATATTAAACAGTGTCATCAACTTAGATGTTTTGATGTTAGGTGTTTCATACACGAAATCATTAACACGATAATTTTATATATGAGGGAAAAAATAAAGGAGAGATATAACGATGAACCTCTTAGCCAAAATGATTATTGAAGATAATTTTGATTAAGCAGGACCTATGAAAAAAAAGGAAGTCGAGATCATATTTGGAGCATGAACAACTCGTATTAACAAGAGATCCTTAGGTATCACTGATGAACCAAGTTTGGAAGAATTTGGGTGAGCTCTTTGATGAGCTCTGTTAAAGGAGCTCTGTTGAAGGTGCTCGATATCAGGATCTCACGAGGGACCCGAATTGGAGGCTATGGAGCAAGGAAATGTTAAATTATAGACTTAATCATTGTAAGCACAAAAGTACAAATCGCCAAGGTATATCAGATAACTCCATGATGGAGGTAAATCAAATACACCTTCTAGGAATTTCCAATAATACATTTTTTTAAAGAAAATGAGGATGCTATTTATTTAAATGAGAGAAAAATATTCTCCCAGAGATTTTACAATCAAGAAAGAATATCCAAACTATTATCTTCTATTTCTATAGGAAATTTTCCTTGAATAAGGAAAATTATTTCTATCCAAAATAATGGCTCCTTTAATGTTCCAAGGCAAATTCTGCATGGAATGAAAACATTTTGATTCTTGAGAAAGAGGACCCTCCTTTGAGAGTTGATTTACAGTGAAGTTTGATTCTCTACAGTAGTAAGAAACTTTGATGTTATGGCCCTTTAACAAATCTTCTATTTGAAAAACATACTCTTTGATGCAGTTCACTAGAAAAAGAGAGTTGATTCCACTTGTAGATTAGTTCAGCCATAATAAATGCAATAAGCTAAGCTTTATTTGATTGCCAAAGCTTCTGCTAAATTGTTAGTTCCATTCTACATATACTGATGAGAAGCCCAAATCATATTGCCTCTAGGATCTCTAACATAGTTCCCAAGCCCATATTTCCATTTAGATCACAGGAACCGTATGTATTGAGTTTTAGAAAATAAGGAGCTAGTTTGGACTCTTTGCATCTATTTGAAGAATAAGGAATAGGGCCAAAAGAAGAAATGGACTCATGAATTCTCTTGAGAATGCTTTGAATGATGAAAGAATAAACCATTTTGGAGTTATCAAATCTGGTTCTATTCCTACTCAACAAAATTTCCCATAGAATATAGCAAAATATGACCTTGCAAATCCATTTAATACCTTGATCAGAGCTAGATCCTAACCACCAAGAAATAATTTTAGAAGAAGTAGGAGAAAAGAGATTGATCCCAAGTCTAGATTCAAAAAAAGACCAAATTTTTGGTGCTACTGGACCAGTGTGGAATAAATGAGATAAGGACTCTTAAGAATGGAAACAACACAGACATTTAGAGGCAAAATGAATTCCAACTGATTTGATGTTGATATCAAGAGGCACAACATTATGAAGGACTTTCCAAGAGAAGGCGGAGATATTTGGGGGGATTTTAGAATCCCATATGAATGAGAAGGAGGCTGACTTGATATTGATATCTCTGGTTAAGTTCCCTGCTGTAGAGAAAGTGAAATCCTCTGAAGAGGAGGCAGACTAAACACATTTATTTTTTATTACTGTTGAATTTTCTTCCATGAGATTCCATATTTTATTGATCCTTCTAGCTGCATAGATCCTTGAAAATTAGGCATAACTGGATATTTTTGCTTCAAAAATATAGACCATAGAGAAGATCCTTGCTTATAATCCTAAGAAATTTTTAGGTTGGTTGACTTGGATATAGATTCCAAATACCTGAATCCTAATCCACCTTCTGTTTTAGGGAAACAAATTTTCTTCCAACTAACCCACTGGTTTTTTCCCATTTTCTTTATTGAAACCCTATCAAAAAGAACTACAAAGATTATTAATCAATTGAAGGGTCTTCTTAGGAGGACAAATTACAAAAAGAATATAGATGGGCATTGATCTTAACACTTATTACAGATGTCATAATCTACCTCCAAAGGATAAAAAGTTTATGTTCCAGTTTAGGATCTTAGCAGCTATCCTTTGAACCAAGGGATTAAACATTGAAGCTTTCATTCTACCTTTGAAAATAGGAGCACCAATGTAGTTAATCACACCTGATCCATGCTTGAACTTTGTCACCTCAGTAAATGTATGAATAGTTCTTGGAGAGCACTTGGAGCTGGTATAAAAGTAACATTTGTCCACACTGATTAGCTTATCAGACTGGGCTTCATAAGAGGATAGGAATTCCATAAGCTTCTTCAAACTCTTTTTTGAACCATTGGAGAATATTATCAAGTCATCTACAAAGCTTAGAAGAGTTATGATATTGCAGCCTCTAAAATGAGAAAATTCTTTAATAAAGCCTTGAGATAACAGACTTTGCAAACCTCTACTAAGAGATTCAGTAGCAAGAATAAAAATACTAGGGGACAGGGGGTCCCCTTATCTAATTCCTCTAAAAGAATTAAAGAATCCATGAGAGCTGCCATTGACAATAATAGAAAACCACATAGAAGAAATGCATTTCCAATTTAGGTCAATATAGGTCTTATCAAAACCAAATGCCCTAAGATATTGGTTCAAGAACAACCAGGAGACTCTATCATATTCCTTGTGCATATCAAGCTTTAGAATGACATTGCCACCTTCTAATTTTCTATCTATAAGTTCCATCATTTCTTGACCAAGAAAAATATTATGAAGTATACCTATACCTTTCACAAAACCTATTTGATAAGGACAAATCAATGAGGGCAACAGGGGCTCAATGCAAAATTGAGGAGCTTGGATATGATTTTATAAGAAAAATTACAAAGACTAATAGGCTTGAAGTCTTTGCAATATTTAGGGGTTAGGGGTTTAGGAATGAGGCAAATGAGATTTGAGTTCCAAGACTTGGAAATTTCTTCATCTAAAAAGAAGGTTTGTATGGATTGAATTAGATCTTCTTTGATAATTGACCAATAAGAAGTGAAGAAATAACCAATGAAACCATTTATGCCAGCTCCACTATTTGCATTTAGATCTTTTATAGTCCTCCAGATCTCTTCTTCGTCGGGGACTATGGAAAGAGTTTGGTTCATTTCAATAATAACCAATTTGGGAATGAACTGAAGAATGGTATGACTTCTACAATAGCCTTCAGAAAAAATATCAGTAAACTAAGAAACAAAATAGTTAGCTATCTCATCTTGATTTTCCAAAGATCTTCCATTCTCCTCCTTCATAGAGTGGATCTATTGATTTCTTCTTTGTTGGTTGACTTGAGATTGGTAGAATTTTATATTCCAATCACCTTCAGTAATCCACTGACATTTTGACTTTTGAAACCAATATTTCTCCTCATTTGAGAGAGAAAGAATGAGTTATGTTTAGTTGGCATTTCTATTGTCTGAACTTGGATCTTCTTCAAATCTACTTTCTTCAATTATCAACTTGTCTTCTAGGTCTTGAATCTCTTGAAAAAGGTCATTAACCTCTGATTTACTCCAACTTCTGAGATCATC
The DNA here is from genome assembly GCA_949130495.1 of Sambucus nigra. Taxonomy (NCBI): domain Eukaryota; kingdom Viridiplantae; phylum Streptophyta; class Magnoliopsida; order Dipsacales; family Adoxaceae; genus Sambucus; species Sambucus nigra. The sequence continues at coordinate 38,471,679 of OX422223.1, read as the reverse complement.
TATCAACCTTTTAGGTTTGAAAGAAAATATGTCCACTGGTCTACCTAACGTTGACTCGACCTGACATTTCTTATGCAGTTGGTGTGATGAGTCGGTACATGCAAAATCCAAAGAAGTCTCATTTGGAAGCAGTTCGGAGAACATTGAGATATGTGAAGGGTACAACTACCTGTGGTATTTTGTACAAGAAAGGTGAAGATTGCAAGTTAGTTGGCTATTGTGATGCTGACTATGCAGGAGATCACGACACTCGCCGATCAACTACCGGATACGTGTTTAAGCTTGGATCTGGAGTAATTTCTTGGTGTAGTAAGAGACAACCGACAGTATCTTTGTAAACTACAGAAGCAGAGTATCGAGCATCAGTAATGGCAGCTCAAGAGAGTACGTGGTTAATATAGTTAATGAACGATCTACATCAACCAGTAGATTATGCAGTTCTGTTGTACTGTGACAACTAGTCGATAGTTTGTTTGGCGGAAAATCCAGTCTTTCATGCCATAACTAAACATGTCGAAGTACACTATAATTTTATCAAAGAGAAGATTCTGCAAGAAGAGATTGAGATGAGACGAATCAAGACAGATGATCAAATTGCGGACTTGTTCACGAAAGGGTTGAATGCAAGCAAGTTCGAAAACTTTCGTCGTCAGTTCGGCATGGTGAAAGGAATGAGAGTAGATGTTGAGGGGGAGTATTAAGTTTCAACATCAATCCATATGATGTCATTGCCTACATAAGTTGCATGAGTGGTTAATTAGTGTGTTAGGTGAATATGATGTCATTGCTTACATAAATTGCATTAGTGGTTAATTAGTGTGTTAGGTGCATTAGTGTGTTAGGTAGAAAAATGTGGTTGTAATTTTTCCTTACTTATTTAATGTGTGGCCTAAAATGTATTTGCCATGCTATAAATACCCCATGTCCTATGCTTGTATTAATCATCCAAGAAGAAGAAAAACAATAAGGCAATTAGCATTTGTGTCTTAGTTTGAGTGTAGTATTTTATGAGTTAGTCTTCTTTAAGTGTTTTGAATGAGTGGTTTAGTGAGTACTTCCTTATAATCATTTCTTGCGAATATTAGAGTTTTGTACTCATTATTCTCAACAATTGGTATCAGAGCGGGACGATCGTGTACCGGTATTTTTGGAGTGATTTTTCTTGAGTCGTGAGAAATTCGTATTCTGCAAGTTTGTATCTTGAAATCAGGCTTGTTTTGTATTATCAAAATTTACTGACACGATGGGCGATCTTCAAGTAGTTGAAGGAATCAAGAAGCTCAACCACTAAAATTACAATACGTGGGCGACATGTATGATGTCTTATATGCAAGGACAAGACCTTTGGGAGGTCGTTGGCAGTAGCGAAGTTAAACAACCGGAGGTTGATGACGCTAATGGCACTTTATGAAAATGGAAGATTAAATCGGGTAAAGCGATGTTTGCCTTAAAAACCACAATTAAAGAAGAAATGTTGGACCACATCCGGGATGCCAAAACACTGAAAGAATCATGGGACACTTTCACTACACTTTTTTCAAAGAAGAACGACACAAGACTACAACTTCTCGAGAATGAGCTGCTATCGATGGCGCAATACGACATGACTATCACCAAGTACTTTTACAAGGTGAAGAAAATATGCCACAAAATTTCAAGTTTAGATCCAACAGCTGCTATTGGTGAAACCAGGATAAAAAGAATAATTATCCATGGTTTGAGGTCTGAATACCGAAGTTTTGTTGCTGCCGTACAAGGATGGTCAACTCAACCATCACTTCTTGAGTTTGAAAATTTTCTTTCTGGTCAAGAATCTATGGCTAAGAAAATGGGAGGAGTCTCACTGAAGGGTGAGGAGGAAGCGCTTTACACCAACAAAAGCAAAGGCTACTTCAAGCAGCACGTCAGAGGAGGATATAAAAAGGATGATGACAAGGCAAAAAGTCATCGTGGAGAGGGAGGTTTTCATCCAGGGGGAGCTTCAAAGAATCGTGGCTACAGTAAAATATTTGAGGGCAAATGTTACAACTGTGATAAGAAGGGACATATGGAAAAAGATTGTTGGTCCAATAAAAGGCCCGCTGAGAGCAATGCTGCTACTTCCAATTCAAAGGAGAGAAGCAAAGATGATTGGTATGCCGAAGCATCTTTTGCTATGGAAGAGGAGGAGTTAGTTCTCACAGCCTCGACAGTTGAGTGGATCGACTACGATAATGATTGGATCATCGACTCAGACTGCTCAAATCACATAACGGGTGATAAACAGAAGTTACAGAGCCTGTCAAAATACAAGGGAAATAGAGTTGTGGTAACAGCCAATAACTCAAGGCTACCAATAGCTCATATCGATGAGACGGTAGTAGCACCTCAATACAGTTCTAACGAGGTGCCACTTCAAAATGTCTACCATGTTCCCGATATGAAGAAAAAAATATGCTTCCAGTGGCACAGTTAACATCATCGGGCCACTTTGCCTTATTTGGTCCACGAGCTGTGAAGGTATATCAAGACCTCAAGATCTCAGGAAAGCCAACAATGGAGGGACGGCGATTGGAGTCAGTCTACGTGATGTCAGCAGAGTCTGCATATATAGACAAGATACAAAAAAATGAGACACCAGATTTGTGGCACATGCGATTGGGACACGTTAGCTACTCTAAGCTAAGCGTGATGATGAAGAAGTCGATGCTGAAGGGACTTCCACAATTTGATGTGAGGACAGACACGGTCTATGTGGGATGCTTGTATGGTAAAGCACATCAATTACCATACGAGGAATCAAAGTTTAGAGCAAAGGAACCATTAGAGTTAGTTCACTCTGATGTGTTCGAACTAGTCAAGCAACCCTCAGTTGGTGGGATGCGGTATATGGTAACGTTTATTGATGACTTCTCCAGGTATGTGTGGGTTTTCTTTATGAAAGAAAAATCTGACACATTCTCAAAGTTTAAATAGTTTAGAGAGACGATTGAAGGAGAAATGGGAAAGAATATTATTTGTCTACGCACATATAATGGAGGAGAATATACCTCAAATGAGTTTTTCCAGTATCTACGAGACTGTAGAATACGTCATCAATTTACTTATGCCAACACCCCCTAATATAATGGATTAGCAGAGAGAAGGAATCGACATCTTGTAGAAGTTTGTCAGAGTATGTTACATGCTAAGAATGTACCAGGAAGATTTTGGGTTGAAGCTATGAGAACTGCAGCCTATGTGATTAACAAACTTCCTCAATCAAGGTTAGAGTTTGTTTCATCCTTTGAGAAATTATGGGACATGAAACCTATAGTTAGTTTCTTTCGAGTATTCGGCTGTGTATGCTATGAATTTTTTCCTAACCATCTACGTAGCAAGTTTGACAAGAAAGCCGTCAGATGTATCTTTATAGGATACGACAGCCACAGGAAAGGGTGGAAATATTGCAATCCTACGATTGGAAGGTGTTACACGTCATGAGATGTGGTGTTTGATGAAGCATCTTCTTGGTGGTCCTTAGAAAAGGAGGTGTTATCAAACTCGAAGGAATTTGAAGAGAAGCTGCAACAGAAAATGGGAGAGCAAACTCCTCAAATCCTATCAAGCTCACACGACGCTGAAAATTCATTTGATGATGATAATATCGAGCAAAGAGTAACTCTAAATCCTTGGAAAACTAGTGTATATTACCAAACAAATGAAGAAGGTGGACCTAGTGAAACGGAAATATCAACTCCACAATCACAACTCAGAAGGTTAACAAGAATCAGAAAGCTAAATCCTAAATATGCCAATGCAGCCATAGAAGAAGAAGCAAGTGTAAAAGAACCTGATACGTTTGAAGAAGCATCCCAGAATTCTGAGTGTATTAAAGCTATAGAAGAAGAAATCAATGCACTGGAGAAGAATCAGACTTGGGGTCTCGTGCCGAAGCCAAGAGATGTGAAAGACATATCATGTAAATGGGTTTACAAGATAAAGCATCGTCTAGATGGATCAATTGAGAGATACAAAGCTCGTTTGGTAGCTCGGGGCTTCTCTAAACAATATGGACTAGACTATGATGAAATATTTAGTCCAGTGGCAAAGCTTACAACTGTACGAGTCCTACTTGCACTTGCAGACAATAAAGATTGGAATTTACGGCAAATGGATGTGAAGAACACATTTCTTCATGGGGAGTTAGATCGGGAGATCTACATGATTCAACCAATGGGTTTCCATAATCAATATCATCCTGAGCATGTGTGTAAGTTGCGAAAAGCACTCTATGGATTGAAACAGGCACCAAGGGCGTGGTATGGTAAGATTGCTGAATTTCTAACTCAAAGTGGTTATTCAGTAACACCTACAGATTCTAGCTTATTTGTCAAAGAAAATGGAGGAAAGTTAGCTATCGTACTGGTATACGAGGATGATTTGATCATAACCGGTGATGATGAGGCAGAAATTCTCCAAACAAAGGCGAATTTATCAATTCGTTTCCAGATGAAGGAACTTGGACAAATCGAGCACTTTCTTGGTCTAGAGGTTGATCGTACACAAGAAGGAATATTTCTCTGTCAGCAAAATTATTCTAAAGATTTATTAAAGAAGTTCGGGATGCTCGAATGCAAGCCAATCTCGACACCAATGGAACCAAATGGCAAGCTGTGTGCACATGAAGGAAAAGATTTGGAAGATGACATGATGTATCAAAAATTAGTAGGTAGTCTGATCTACCTAACATTGACTCGACCTGATATTTCTTATGCAGTTGGTGTGATGAGTCAGTACATGCAAAATCCAAAGAAGTCTCATTTGGAAGCAGTTCGGAGAATATTGAGATATGTGAAGGGTACAATTACCTATGGTATTTTGTACAAAAAGGTGAAGATTGCAAGTTAGTTGGCTATTATGACGCTGACTATGCAGGAGATCACGACACTCGCCGATTAACTACCGGATACGTGTTTAAGCTTGGATCTGGAGCAATTTCTTGGTGTAGTAAGAGACAACCTACAGTATTTTTGTCAACTACGGAAGCAGAGTATCGAGCATCAGCAATGGCAGCTCAAGAAAGTATGTGGTTAATACAGTTAATGAACGATCTACATCAACCAGTAGATTATGAAGTTCCGTTATACTGTGACAACTAGTCGGCAGTTTATTTAGCGGAAAATCCAGTCTTTCATGCCATAACTAAACATGTGGAAGTACACTATAATTTTATCAGAGAGAAGGTTCTGCAAGAAGAGATTGAGATGAGACGAATCAAGACAGATGATCAAATTACGAACTTGTTCACGAAAGGGTTGAATGCAAGAAAGTTCGAAAACTTTCGTCGTCAGTTCGGCATGGTGAAAGGAATGAGAGTAGATGTTGAGGGGGAGTATTAAGTTTCAACATCAATCCATATGATGTCATTACCTACATAAGTTGCATTAGTGGTTAATTAGTGTGTTAGGTGAATATGATGTCATTGCTTACATAAATTGCATTAGTGTTTAATTAGTGTGTTAGGTGCATTAGTGTGTTAGGTAGAAAAATGTGATTGTAATTTTTCCTTACTTATTTAATTTGTGGCCTAAAATGTATTTGCCATGCTATAAATACCCCATGTCCTATGCTTGTATTAATCATCCAAGAAGAAGAAAAACAATAAGGCAATTAGCATTTGCGTCTTAGTTTGAGTGTAGTATTTTATGAGTTAGTCTTCTTTAAGTGTTTTGAAAGAGTGGTTTAGTGAGTACTTCCTTATAATCATTTCTTGCGAATATTAGAGTTTTGTACTCGTTATTCTCAACATACTTCAGCTCAAAAACTCGACAGAAAGAAAACTCCTTAAGCATTTCAGAAAAGAAATTATGTCCCCCAGAAAGATGTCTTGCGAAGATCATTCAAAGGAAATAAGTGGATATTTACTCCTTCCTCAATTCTCTGTCTATTTATTATGCTTGAGAGTTGTTCTCTCCCTCAGAATCAACTACTTTGGAGACCAATACTGTTATTTTGTGTTATCCTTGCTTTCATTTATCTCGCTCACTCTTGGAATGTGTGACGAAATACGTGTCTGAAATCAATGATTGCATTTAAGCGTACAAACGGATCAGATTCATATCGGATAAAAGATGATCCTAATCCGAATCTGTTTGACACTTTTTTATTAGGATCAGATCCAATAATTTGACGGATGAGTATGTGGGAAATCGAATCCGGATCTGTTAAAAATACGATAATTTTCTCTGTTAACAACTTTTTTATTTTATGTAAAGAAAACAGTTAATGAGCTCCGGATTTTACAAAAAAACATCTGTAAATGTAGAGCATAAATCTCGGGGAAATGTAAACTATAATATAGAACAATTTCTGAGTTCCTTTGTTAAAAACAAATCCTTAACATGCTCTATATAAAATCCCTAAAAAACATAAATAAAGAGAGGGGTGTGAAGACATAACACACACACGCACACACACAAAGTAAAAAAAAAAAAATGAATCAGATCTAATTATAATCATATTGGATTTGGGCAAATCCATATCCGATATGTTTACTTATCAGGTTACATTTTTAAATTCATATCTGACTATACAGATGAGATACGGATAAAATCCGATCCATTGACATGCCTAATTGCATTTACTCTAACCATTAAAATTGGGCTACGCACCATACTTATTTATTAAATACCTAAAATTAACATTTTCATGATAAAACATTTCGTTGAACTGGAGATTAAAATGAAACCCCCCAAAGGTATTTAAAAATCAAGAAAGAAAGATGACGAGAATAGCAATAGCTCCAAAAAAATTAACATAATTTTAATTCATCTTTCTAGTAATACCTTTTGTTCCTTACTTATTTTTATTTAAGTATAATCGGCATTACCTTATTTATATAACTATTAGTAGAGCTGGCAATTTTTTACCCGATAACCCGTTTACGGTAATAACCCGAACATGACCTGATTAGCTTGTATAGATTTAGGAGTACCCAAAACTTATACTAAAATAAAAATCAATGCGACCACCCGAAAATGACACGATTAACCCAAATTGCCACACCTAACTATTAGTTAGTTATAATAACGTGCATTGCATGTGCCTTATGGCTAGTAAACTTATGTGGTTTTAAACTATGGTTTTACGTATTTAAAATAATGTTTAAATACATCATCATTATTTCAAACTCATATGATTAATAATAGAGAAAATATAACTTACATATATTTATCTAGCTTTCCAAATATTAAAATTGTGACAAATGAACTTATTCAAAAAAATAGGAGATAAGAGCTAAACTTGTCCGCATATTAGAGTATAAACATTGCAAATTATTTAAAAAGGCAATTTTTTATGTGTATGTGTAATAAGACACCATGAATCTTATATCAAAAAAGATAAATAATTGTACACGCTTCTAAAATTAAAACACTTCCCCAATGCAAATGTCGTTATACCCGACCTTTTATCTTTAGGTAGAATGAATGAGGCACGTTCAAAGTTGGATTGGAATATAGAGGAGTATTGGTGAGTTTAATAGCTATGAGTCATATAATTCGCATGAAATCTACTTCACATTGTAGAAATACCCCAAGGTCTCTTTCATATTGCAAAATACTCATAATTGTCACATCACTTTCATATTTATTATAAATGGTTGTATTGGAGTTTTTATTTTGCGAACGTAGTGTATGGATCTTAGCTAGCACTTCACATTCTTCCTATGATCCCTAGCATTAAAGATGCACTTATATGCTAGACATATTGACAAACTATTTTCAGTGTTGGATTAATTGTCTGAAAGGTTATGTGCGTGGAATTAATCATTAAATATCACAACAATTTAAGTCAAACATACCAATATAAATTTATTTGAAACCTTAAAGCCTCAATTGATGTACGGGATAAGTAAGTGAGATAAATCATTTAACGTAAGCCTCTTATCTCCGTATGTGTGGGTAATATCATCCCACCTGGGTCAAGCACCCTAAATAGTTGACTCCCTAAGTTTGATTGAGTCTACAATATTTGATTCTCAACTAGTTTGCATAATTGTGAAAAATATTTTTAGTTGAGACCTATATAATTGTACATCATATGGAAGCTTCCCAAGATCCAAGACCTTCAAGATCGGGAAGCCAAGAACATTAAGACATGGGCAGAAAGGTAAAATGACCATGTTGACTGTTTCACACACTTCACAAACACATCTCTCATATTGTTTTTTGTATTTTTCCCTTTTTTATGTTTGCATAATTGGCATTAATTTATTTCAATTACATATCATAAATAATCGCCATATTTTTGGAAAAATCAGAATAAGTGTTAATTTGACAAAAAAAATATGTTTTCATATTTTTATCTGAAATAAATAATTTGTTTTCAAATTTTAAAAATAATTTTGTAAACATTTTTTCTCACTTTTGTGCACATGTTTTTTTAAAGAAATAAACTTTTAGATCTCGCGGTTATAAGCCTTAATCCATGTACCTGGTTGATCATCCAATAACAACGTTTTATCCCTCTACCTTTCGCTTACGTTGGTTTCTAGCCACAAGATTATGTTAAGTTTTCAATTCTTATTATAGGCAGTTAGTCTTTGAAACTGATTAGTGTTATACAACTCTATTACAACTTCTCTTTGGCATATTAGCTTCTTATGTAAGAGTTGATCTCAGCCTTAGATTTAGGAAGTTAGCCTCAGCTTGGACCTTTAGATTTAATAGGTTAAAACTTTCTTTGTACTCATTTAACAAATCAAAGTCAACCATTGATTTTTAAAAGCAGTTTTAGGTTTAAAAATAGCGATCGTGGTTTTTCTTTTTAACGTCTTTCGTTTCTTATGGGGTGACTTATTATTTATGTTATCTTAATTTTTAAGCACTCATTTGAGCCCTTGGATCATTTGAGTTTTGTTATTTTTCATCTTAGCCTTTGATTCATTTAGGGGTTCTAGTATATTTTTCATCTCGTATATAAACATGATTATACTCAATTGCTAGGTTAGTCAACCCATATTCTTATAAAGATATAAAAATAGAGAGCTAAGGCCTTCTCCAATGTTTCTTTCCATCAAAGTAAATTTCTATTGTGGAAGGACACGGAGGATAAAATATTCTCCAACAATAGTTTCTATACAGTGGAAGATGTGATATGGATGTTGATTCATATCGGCTCTTTCTATCATCATTTCTACATATAGAAATGATGAAGCAGTTTTGACAATGTGACATGGACACTTGATGAGTTTTAATTAGTTGTTTTAAAATTCTACCCAATAACATCTCCTAAAAATAAGTCATATGACTTAGATAGAATATCACGGTTGGGAAGGCAAAGGGGTGAGATGTTCCCATTATTTTCAAAAAATCTTCCAGATTTATAAACATTAGCTTTTAACTGTTAGATAGAAATGGGTTCGGAAAGATATAGATTGGATATGGCCTAAGGCATTCTCTAATCATTTTCTTTCCAGAAGGATTTATGTCTTAGTTGGCACAAAAGTTTTACAAATCAAATGGTCTAATTTTCATCCTTTTCAATAACCTAGAAATCCCTTTTTGAGGGCATAATAACCATTGTTATATATTAAAAAAAAATATAGAATATAAGATCACATACTCATTTATAACAAATTTTGAGTTTCAGTCTTACACTAGAAGACCACTGTCTTTTTCAAACTTTTACCTAAGAATCATTTTGTGTTTATTATTACCCTTCATCTTACTCCTCCTCTTCAAGGGGGGCATTTAAATATGGCACTCGATAACGTGGTGGCAGTGATGGCGCAGCCTCATTGTCATTTTGGGTCGGGGCAGGTTCGACAGGTGCTTCCTGGGCTGGTAGCAGATTATCGAATTCTTCATGATTAAAAGAAAGTTGGGGAAAAGCACCCCTCCATCCCCTATCGGGATTGAACCTTATATGCCCAAACATACCTTTTGGCTTCCTAAATTCGCGACCGCAAATAGTACATCAGAAACCATAAACAGCTGGTGGTAGAGGAGGCGGTGGTGGAACTGGTGGTGCGACCGAAGGCACCACGGGAGGTGTCACTGGTGGTGCAACTGGAGGTGACACTCGTGGTGATGATGAAGGCCCCATTGGGGTCCTTGGATCATTTTAAGACCCATCACCTCTTATTGGATTCCACTGTTGGAAATCGCTTCTATGGACACGAATATTCGCCTGTTACCGAGGATTGCCTGGCAATAAACTGAATGTTCTTGTGAAGTCTTCTTTAAAACCAACAACACGTGTCGTTAGAGTGATGATATTGCCACCACCGGCAGGGGAAAAGGACCTTTCATTATTTTATGTTGTTGAGTATGATGATGGTTGTCTCTTAGTTTTCTTACCGGTGTTGGCCATATTTTTTTTCTTTTGTTTCATTGGTTGGAGAAAATACTTGGACACAGAAAGCCCCTTAAATATTTTCTCCAACAATTTATTCTATCAATATTATGTGACGGATATTTAAAGTAGTTATACAATCTTTAACCAACCCAAAATAATCTTTAACCTACCAAAAAGGGCCTTGGGTTCATATTTTCCAACCGTTCAAGGATTTCTACATCTAGAAATAACCTGAGAAAAGTTCTATATGAATCATTACCCGTGTCATATTCACTCTTTGAGAAGAAATCCCATTGGATCAATTTTTTGTCGTTACTATTTTAAACAAAGAAAAAACGGATGATGTAAACAACTATTGGATTTGGCCTAAGAGTATATAGAGAGACAAAACCCTATTTCGTAAGAGAGTGTGAAAGTGGGAGATGAGGATGTATAATAATGTGTGTTTGAGTGAAGACTATACATTATTTCATTAAAATAACTCCCGAGTTATTTTCTCTCCATTGTATCAACTTGGACTTCAGTTTTGATCTAGTTTTTACATAAACTTTGAGAAGAATATTTGGTGTTTATATATCTCACACACGATTTGCACTTAGGGTTTTTAGAATAAAAAGATTTATAAACTCATTTTTAAAATGAATATTCAGATTATAAAAAGTTTGAAAAACCTTATTATTCTTGTTGGATCTCACATTGTTTGTTTGATATCTTGTAGATCCACAATCTCCTGATAAATTTAAACTTTTTAGTGTAAAAAGTTTTAGATCTGATTTTGTGAATAAAGAAGACTTTAAAAAATTTTGAAAGTTTTCAGATCTGTAATTATTATGAAGATTTGTTAATACTTTTTAATATCTAAAATTTGAATAAATCTCTTAAAGATATTCCAATTTATCCCCTTATAATAGATGATAAGTCATAAGTTGCATTTAGAATCTTTGTAATTTTATTCTAGGATTGTTTGTAACTATTTGAGTGTGAGTGAATTTGACATGTGGATATTAATCACATAAAACTACACTACCGTACACATTACACACTCCAAACCACTTAATTTGTTTTGGTTGATATTTTGGAGAGAGGGACATACTCCAGTCTACTGATGATCGAAGATTCAATGATTTTAAGAAAGTGATAAAAAATTAGTCTCTAGAGGGGATCTCATTATCTATTAGTCATTTACAATCACGTGCATTATGACTTGTAAAATTACGTAGTTTTAAAACTCTGATTTTACATAGTTAAAATAATGTTCAAGTACGGCATCATTATTTCAAACTCATATGATTAATAATGGAGAGAATATAACTTACATTATAAAAAGGTTGAAAACCCCTATTATTCTTGTTGGGTCTTATACTGTATGTTTGATATCTTGTAGATCCACAATCTCTTGATAAATCTGTACTTTTTAGTGTAAAAAGTTTTAGATTTGATTTTGTGAATAAAGAAGACTTTAAAATCTTTTGAAAGATTTTTGATAGGGAATTATTATCAAGATTTGTTATTACTTTTTAATATCTAAAATCTGAATAAATCTATTAAAGAGATTATGATTTATCCCCTTGTAATAGCTGATAAGTCATAAGTTGCATTTAGAATCTCTGTAATTTGATTCTAGGACTGTTTGTAACTACTAGCATGCAACCCGCGCGATGAGAGTTCGTTAGATAGAATAAAAAAGATGAAAATGTTAAGAAAGACATTTTGTGAAATATAATATCTATAATATTTTACACAATGGTGTGCAAAAAATCTCGATCATTTGATAACAATAAAAGTAATACGCTTTAACTTCGTAAATTTACTATTCTTTAAATAATATAACGATAATAATCAGTGTAAGCATGAATAAAAACACTATCAAATACCCTAAATATACACAATTTATGACTTGTGTGATGCAACTGCAATCTTCCATGCCCATCAATCGTCATTAACACACATACATTATTATATGAGTAAAAATAAAATTCGATGCTTGGGCGCTTTATAATTTTTTTTATTTACGAACTTATATAACATTATAGTGAAAAATACACGTGAAAATAATTCATGGAATAAAAATACTTTTGAGGAAAAATAATTGTGTGGCAATATACTAGGTTGAACATTGAACGCATAGAACATAAATCAAACTAAATTTTTTGAAAAAAATATATGGGAGCAAATATAAAGATTATACTACTAACAATATGATCAAATATAAATTATAAAAGCTACTTGCTCAAAACAATATCAACATCCTATTTAGATTTAGTGCTGAGAGAAAATTACCATTTATGCATAATAGTTCAAGCCCCCATCTTGTAACAAAAAGAACTTTGATAATTGATGAGTTTCATAATAGGGAGGGGTGCATATGACTAACTTGGCACCGTTTTTGTTGATGGGTTTATTTAAACGATGACATGTAACTTCAAAAATTTCGACAGTTAGAAAAATGAGTTCTACAGTCCAATTATTTAAAATTACCCTCTAATGAATAAAAATAATGTGAACAAATAAAGTCCACAACTAAATTATTTTTCTCCATCAACTAATGAAGTATGCACAAAAATAATTACAGATGAAAGTTTTGAAGCCTAATACAAATCCGCACAAAAAAATCACATCCGAAGAAGTCAAATTTTAAGTTAAGAAGTATACAACTTCTTATTATGTCAATGATTTACACTCACCTTTGATTTAAGACTCCCATTTGTGGCTTCTCATTTCGGTGTAGTCATGTTGGATAAAGAAATAATATATAAAGGAAGGAAAAATCACTCAACTTGAATTAAGACTCCCATTTGTGGGTTCTAAGAGAGACGTGGTTGTTGCCAATTGTATTGTGGTTGAGGTGCATTATGATGAAAGTTCGTGTAATCATTATTTTGTACCATGTTTTGGAGACAGCTGGAATCGTAAAAAAGACATGACGGGTAGTCTTGAGAGAATTTCAAGCATCAAATCTCTAGGAAGGATATTGCAGCAATGATTTATGGCTTCTGATATGTCGTCGTAATGGATCACAGGCATCGCAATTGTTTTTTCCCTCCGTGAGTGGTTTTTACAATGTGGGAAACATATTGTCCATATTTTCTCTATATGAATTAGTTATGATGTATTGAAGTACCCGAATCAAATTCGATGTTCTTTTTTTATAAGCAAATGGTTCATTAAACAAGAACCCGCAAGGATCGCACAAAGACCTTGAGACCTTTTTTACTACAACCTTTGTTGGATTTTCAAAGGATAGAAAACGAATCAAATCTTAGAGGGGAGGAAGAGATTGTTGTTTAAATGAGTGTTGGAATTAACTGTAAGGTTCCTCATTTATACCTCTAATACTATCGTATTAGAGGTATAATATAGATTTGAGTGTGAATGAGTTTGACATGTGCATATTAGTCACATAACATTGCACTACACTATACATTACACACTACAATTAACTTAATCTATTTTAGTTGATATTTTGGATAGAGGGACATACTCCACTCGAGTGATGATTGAAGGTTCAATGATTTGAAGAAAGAGATCAAAAATATGTCCCTAGAGGGGATCTCATTATATAACTATTAATCATTTATAATTACGTGCATTTCACGTGCATTATGACTAGTAAACTTATGTACTTTTTAAACACTGGCTTGACATATTTAAAATAATGTTTAAGTACACCATCATTATTTCAAACTCATATGATTAATAATGGAGAAAATATAACTTACATATATTTATCTAACTTTCCAAATATATAAATTTTGTGTCAAACGAACTTCCACAACAAACAAATCGGAGATAAGATCCAAATTTTTCCCCATATTAGATTGTAATCAATGCATATTGTTAAAAAAGGTAATTGTTTATATATATGTGTTGATACCAAAATTAATATGCTGATATAGACGAATAATACGAAGACACGTGTCAATCTACGTGGCACAATAATAACGAGGAAGTTCATTTCCCCGACCAACTCATGTTCTCTCCAAGCAACAAAGATACACCGAGAAACTTTAGCACTCTGAGGTACTTCAGCGCTCCGAGGAACTCCTGAGCAACGAGCAACTAAGGCGGTCCGAGCTGCATCTCGGCCCTAGCATTAATTGTCGGATAATCAACAGTTCAACTATTCATTGAATGCTTATTATCTTGACGCACACTCTACATTAAATGTATCACCCTTTCATATGTGTATCATTTAATGTAACACCCTTTCATGTACAGCCTAAGGGCTATAAATACCTTGTATCACCCTCATTCAAAGGGACCGGAATTTCTTGATAGAACTTGTAATCGAGAATTCCCAAATACTCAGCAATAACATAACAGTGGACGTAGGCCATTCTTATAAGGCTGAACCACTTTAAAAATCTTTGTTTTATTTATTTATCTGTGATTGAATAATTAGAGCGATCTAATTTTTTACATCAACAATATGTATATTTGTAATAAGACACTATGACCCTTTTATGACAAAAGATAGATAATTTTACACATTATCAAAAAGAAAAACTATTTCCAATGCAAATGTCGTTATACCCAACCTTCTATCTTAAGTAGAATTAATGAGAAGCATTCACGATTTCATTGGAATCGGGAGGAGTAATTGTGAGTTTAGTATCTATGCGTCATATGATTCATATGACATCCACTTCATATTATAAAAATACCCTAAGGTCATAATTGTCAACTCACTTTCATATTTATTATAGATGGTTTGTAATGAAGAGTGTTTTTTTTTTGGGGGGGGGAACTTAGTGTATGGATCTTATGTTGCACTTCCCATTCTTCCAATATGCCCTAGCATTAAAGATGCACTTATATGCTAGACGTTGGCAAACTATATTCAGTGTTGGATTAACTATACGAAATGTTATTTGCGGGCAGTTAATCACTAAATATCACAATAATCTAAGTTAAATATACTAATATCAACTTATTTGAAACCTTTAAGCCTCCATTGATGTGCAGAATAAGTGGGATTAGATATTTTTATCCTTTCCTATATGGAAAATATCCTTTCCTATATGGAAAATGATAACATGTGCCCTTAGGGAACATGTTTAAAGCCTTAAAATAGTAAGTATGAGAGCTCTATATGAGTATTTGTGTCCTATTAAATGTATGTCGAAACTCTGTCCCTACTATTTTTGGGTGCTTAGTGTGTTACCTACTATTTTAGGGTTTTTAGTGTGTTCACTTAGCGTATTCCCATAGAGCACAGGTTATCACAACCCTTCCTATATTTGGAGCCAAATGGGATGGGCTTTAAATGAGAGAAATTATCATAAACCTCTTATCTCCACAGGTGTGCGTAATATCATTCTAATGGAGATCGAATTATTTTATTAAGTTGGGTTGAGAAAAATGTTACCAAATCTCATCATTTTATCCCACACATCAAACAACGCCTAAGATCATATACATATAATATTTAGCTAAAGTACTTCAGATAAAAAGATTATTCTCTGGCGCTTATATTATGAACTGAATGATTAGCCATTATATATATATTGTAACACCCCGTATTTCTGAGTATTTATAACTAAACTAATTCGGGTATTTTTAAATTACATGTGTGCCGTAGTTTAATGGAATTATTTATTATGTTCTTATTAAATATTAATCGGGAGAGGTAATGGTTAATAATTATGGAATATAATTACTAAGAGAATAGTCAAGTATTATTTTGCGTCATAGTGATTGATAGTGATGTGGCAATATTTTATCTCAACCGGGAGTCGCGTGTAGACTAATTGGGGTCGAGATGGGAAATTATTGTAGAGTAACTCGGATGGCGATTTCGAGATCACGGTTGATTCCGAATGGGTTCAGATATTCAGAATAATGTACTCAGGGGTAGTAATTGGGTTCCAAAGTCTTTTTAGTCATAATCGAGCCCACACAGGGGTGCTCGGATCATTTGGGCTTGACCCGTTAGCCTAATTTCTGGATTTGAGTTATTAAACCTAAATTGAGAGTTTGGGGCAGCAGCTAAACATAATCAAAATTTGAGAGAGGGGAGAAGAAAGAAGGGGGGAAGCCTTAGGAGTCAAAATCAAAGGAGATTGAAGAGTTCAATCCCTGAATTCGTCGTCTACAACGTGTAATCAGACTCTACGAACATTGAAAGATAAGTGATTATCTTTCTTCTTATTTTTATTGCAAAAACTCATGTTCATATCATGGTAGGTGTAGACAAATCCATTTTTTTTTTTGGGGGGGGGGGGGGTGTCACAAGTTAAAATGGATTTTGGGGGATTTAGGTATTTGATGTGAAATTAATGCTAAATTAATTGTGGGATGATATCATATGTTAATGAAATCTGAATTTGAGTCGAAATCCAATAGTTAATCTCATTTAATTTGGAGTGTAGAATCGAATTGAATGAGAAATTTGAATAAAAGTGAGAAAACCCAATTCATGGATTAATTGATTTAAGTAGGAATCATTACTGTTTAATGATTTATTTGATGATTAGAAACTGTTGGAAACATGTATTAATCATTGGGTATGTTTTGGTTGAGTTTTGAGAAAAATCTAGGAGGTTTGGGTGAACAAAAATGGAACAAGGTGATTGGGGAAGATGAAGTTAGCCAAAATCAAAACTACGTCGTTTTGATTGACAAGCGAACCGGTTCGTCCCCTGCTCAAACTGGTTATGTGTACATGCTTGTTCAAAATATGGAATTGTAGGTCTTTTCGTTACGATCGTGTGGGCGCCGACCTCGTATTTTTCTGATTTTTTTAATTAGTTATGAATTTATTACATAAGGGTGTCTGAGATCAAAAAATTTAGTGGGAAATCAAATCTGGATTATTTAGGGCTATTTGTAAATGAGTGTAGGACTCTGGAAATTATTAAGGAACGTTATTTTTACCTTGTAATTAGATGGGAATGAATTCAGTATATGGATTTAGGCGTGTTTAGGATGAACAACACTCAAAAATATATGAACAGATTCGAATAGGAATTTCGGATGAAATTAGGATATGGGATGGATTGAGATGTGCTTAGTATCTTGAATAAAAATATGTTGTGATATATATAAATTGTAAATTAATACTTATGGAATTAAGAGTCGAGAAATAGACTTGTAAATTGGGCTAGTGCTACGGGAGTTAGGCACGGGTTAGCCGGATTTGTTTTAATGATGTATATATGAAAATAGAGATAGTATATATATTTATTTATTATTTATAAATATCGATGTGCCTGATATTTATGTGAATACATAGCCCTCTAGTGCTATCATAGGATGTTGCGCGATGTGGGTGAATCCCCTGTCTAGTGAATGCAAGGAGAGTATAGTCACCAAGTAATAGCGTCCGGTGTTTATTTGTGTGATTTTTTTCGAGGTGAGACACTTTGGGTATGAGTCTGTTTCACTCTCGGGGAACTATGACCGCCTCCACTACGCTTACGATTTTATTACCTAATTTGGTGTGAGTTAACCGTATTATGGTATCCGAGTATGATGAGTATACCTGGGGTGATAGCATTTTAGAGAAAGCATTCTGTGAGTTATTACTTGGGAAGGATGGTTATTATACATGACATGTGTGTGAATGTTGTGGTATACTATTACGTATATAATATGAAAGATTAATTATATACGAGATAAGTATATAAAGTGTGATTGTATTTAAGGTATAACTAGACTGAAAGTTATTTGATTAAATTGTACCTCAGATATAACTAGTGTGAACATTGTATGATTAATTAGTATTTCATATATGACTAGTGTGAATGTTATATAAATAACTAAAGTTGAAATGATTATATAAGTTAATGATTAGAACAACTTATAAATCAAAGTAAGGAATACTCGGGTTAGAGTAATGAGATGGAAAGGGTGTACCAAGGATAGTTAGGTGGTGTGCACACTAGTTGAGGGGTGAGCCATATCTCAAGAGAGTGCGACACCAGCTTAAATATGGAAAGTGTTCATGTATATTTAAATTGTTACATTTTAATTGCTTGCTAAATATTTTTCAAAATGTTTTCTTGGGCTCTGACTCGTGTCAAAATATTTTCCAAAACCATTTTAAGTGTTTAGCCAAAGGGACGTTGTAACAACCCCCATTTTCTCACGTAAAGATTGGCCAAGCACAATACACCGAAGATGGGTCTTTTCGATCAATTAATACCATTCTCAGCACAACATAATATAAATATTTTTATTTTAAATGTCGATCCCTTAAAACTTTATGAATATTTCCATGACAATAATTAAACTCAAACCAACACCAACCAAATAGTAAATTCAACAACAAATAGAATCACTACTCCAGTATAATGTCAATAAATAAATCTCGAGCTTATGCCCTTACAATTTTTTTCCAAATGAAATAACTGAAATCTAGCAGAAAAGCACCTAGGCTAGAGTCAATAAATCTTAAAAACCTCTAAGCACGAGATATCACAAGGCTGGTACTGCAACAGTCCCACTATCCCTGTCTAAAAGTAACCTGGGGGAAAAACATTTAAATTTAGGTCAGAGCCCAAGGTGTGCAAGAATTAACTTAATTAATTTAAGATGCAATAATACAGTTGATGCAAAATAAATATTCCTCATTCGTCACTCACGTGCATTTAATGCCTCACTCCTTATCTAAGTGTGATATTAATCATATCCCAAAACGTCCCAAGTAATGAATTATGACATTGTCTCAAATTTATAAAAATGGATATATCGATAATTCATTATTTAAATGTAATCAGTACACTTAATTGCCAACTCCCATTTATCCCAGTCTCATCAGTTCATATATCAGGCATAAACATTTATTGTGCATTATAGGGTCAAAATATAATTATTGTCCAGATTCTTAGACAATTAAATTTATTCCATTAAAGTCCAGGTAATTATCCATATATGTCCTTCCATATATTTGACACTCAAAGGCATCTACCATTAGTGTCTAATTCGTGCTCTATCGGCAAGTCTGGAGGAATCCTTTACCCTTAGTGGACATCACAAAACACACATAAATTTGGGGTCGGTCCCTACGCAGGACACTCGTACACGATCCATACCCAGAGGTGACATAGGAAGGGCCAACGTCAACACCTACCTCTCGTAGATGGAACCTCCACGTAGTACCTATATGACCTACACATCGTTAAGCCCACCTATGCCGACGTGTGGTACGAGGTCCGAACCCCCAAACCGATAGGCCAGTCCACGAATATTGATATATCCACACAAATACATATAAGTACATATCATTATCTCATATAATATGTATAGGTAATTACTCCTTAATTACCATAAAATTCCCACATAAAAACCGCAATATTTTTATTTATTAATAATTTACTATCTAGTGAATTATTAATTCCACTCCATAGAATAATTACTTAATTGACTTGTTAATTGTAATTTTCCCTGTTTAATGTGGGCACATCCGTATTTTTTATAAATTATTTATTTTTCCAAGCCCGATTCCACTCACTCACTTGGACTCATAAAAATACTCACAACCAAAATCCCAGCCCCAATACCCTCATTAACATTAATATTCCTCATTAATATTATTGTTCCTTAAACTTCCATTTAACTTTCCTCTAATTAAATTCCCTTTCAAATATGGCATATGGTTACTGATAAAATCTCCCTCTTATACTCCTATACGATGAATACCCAATTTTAGTAAGTCAAACCCATCCCAGGAAATTTCGTAAGAGGAATAATATCCCAAAAATCCTTCACGTCATTCGAACGAGGTTGTGGCTCGTTCGCACGACATGATATGTCGTTCGAACGACCCACAACGTCATTCGAACGACCCTGTCATCCTTCAACTTCATGCTTTCACCCAAATTCTCTTTCCCAGACTCAATTGTTCAACCCGGAACAGATGCATACGAACCCAAAAATGCTTATACAGAAAGCCAACTTCTACATCCACAAATCACCCAAAATCCATATTTTTAAACTCACAATTTTATATCCGTTCAAGGCTTAAACATTTAAGATGTTTTCCAACTTTCAACCATTCATTAATTTATAATAAGAGACATTTATCAGGAATCTACACCAAATTTCAGTCTATGATTCAACAGCGGCATCCTCTATGTCAATTACTCAAAATCCCCAATTAAATTACAAAAAACCTAAGGAATCTGTCATCAATTTTCATATTTACGATACCTAAATTTCCAGGACAAATTCTACATAAAAATCAGTCCTCTACATGTATTGTTCATCATCAAATCAATCATATCCAAACCTATATCCCATAAATTTAAAGGGGTCATTACATACATCAAGAAATAAATTAAAAACATAACTTAAGCAAGAGAATTATTACCTTAATATTCGTAGAAGAAAGACTCTTGAAATTCCCTTGATTTTTCCTTAGTTTTCTTGCCCTTTTCACTCTCCTTTGGCCTTTCTCCTATTCTCTCCCGTAACTGTTGTTTTTAGGTTTTCTCAAATGATAATGGGGGAGTGGTTTACCCCCACTTAAACACTAATTCAACCTAAATCCCGAGTTGGGGCCTTAAACCCAACTTTTAGATCCCCAAACGAACTCGAATCCATAACCCAACAAGCCCAAAAGTCCCCCAACTCATATACCAATGACCCGAAACCATTTCTAAATATTAAAAACACTAAACCGAGTCTCTAACGTTTTTCAAAATGCTTCCCAACTATTTTTATTTCACTTAGACATTTTTATTATGTTCCAACGACACGCGCCCATAATATTATTTATGTGGGATTTATTTTTCACTAGCAAGCCCATTATGTCGAATTGAGTTTTGTATTTATATAACTAGGAATAAATGTTTATTTTCAATTTAAATTTTACCCATTTAAATTTAAATTAATCCGATTTAATTTATTCCCAAATTAATATTAGATTATTTAATTTAATTTAGTCAAAATATTTTATTCAAAAATTACGGGGTATTAAATTATCCTCCCTTTATAACAGAATTTCGTCCTCGAAACTCGTTAAAGCTCAACCTTATGTTTTAATCTGCATTGTTAACCCAGATTTTACACTAAATTAGTCTATACTCATATCCCATGAAATAAAAGAAAAGGCTCACCCATAGCCTATCATAACATCACTGGGATGTTCATATATTCCACATTATATGTACACACACATAACATTAACAAAGATGGATGGCACATATTCGTCTAATTTGTACTATTCATACCAAGCATATCCATATGCCAAGTATACCACCATATATGTACATGAGAAACAACATAATGATCTTAGTATTCGACTTTCCTCAACTCCCGACTTTTGCCAATTTCGTGCGTGGGACGTCTCACAAGCGAAATCCAAACAAGGAACTCTCTCCATACACTATTGTACGGCTTAGTCAGTTATTGAGATCCATCGGCCCAAGATTAAAAGAAAATGGAAATAAGAATAAATGTGTCCAATAATAATATAATTTCCAACTTTTGTCCATTGCCAACTAAAGTCTCATATCGCCAAAGGGATACACTAAATCCCAATAAATTTATCCATTTAATTATACTAAAAACAATAATCCAAAATGTCCAATGGTCTAACATCTCTCAGCTCTCGACATTTGCTACTTTCATGTGTGGGATGTCTCGCAAGCGAAATACTCAATACACTACTACACAGCTTTGTCGATTATTGAGATCTGTCGGTCCGGCACCTAAGTGTATTTATGTGTTTATGTCAATTTATATGGCTTCACAAACCTACTCATTCCAGTAAAGATTATCATTGTCCATTTCCAAAGACATCATCATTATAATAATAATATTTATGATTGTACACCTCATCGTGTAATCGGGACTACCACTAGTCCTAATACTCCCAAAGGAACCAAATATTTCTAAAATACGAATTCTTTTCGCTTTGCATACTCTTAACACAAATAGGAAGTTTCCTCGCTGGATAATTATCTTATTACGACACAGCTTAACAATTTCGCCTTAAATAAGCATAAGCCTCTCTATAGGCATTTATAAAAATCTACTTACCAACCTAAGATTGTCCCTTCTCACCCACGGTGAACCAATGTAAGACACTATCCCAAATACGAGTCGAACTTCTCCAATGTACTAACGAGGCCCGAATGAACACTAAGTCCACATATCCAACAAAACATATCCTACATACTCCAAAGTAGGGGAAAAACATACTTTATCCCTGATACTATCACTAGTCCCTATCTCCGTAATTAAATTCATTTGTAAGCCGATGCCCATCTCACTGTGGGTCTTGGCCTTGTCGGTTCTACTTGTTCTGACCATCGAAAAGGATGTGTTTTCCCCTACTTTAGAGTATTTCAGTTATTTATTTGTCTTGGTGGATTTAGTTTATTGTTTTGGACTTATTATTGGATTTTTATTAGTTGAGAACCGATGGTTTGTTAGTATCAATCATTTATATATATGTCGTGTGATTGTTCAATTTAATTGTAGGGATGGTTTGGTTGATTTAATTTTATTCCGCATGTTGTTGAGTTAATGAAAAGATAAAATTTGACATTGGCTTAATTTGACATAGGTGATCAGTAATTAATAATGTTTTCGACTGTGATGCTAGGAATGAACCAAATGAGACCAACGTATATTTTGATAAATGACTGATCACTCGTGATTAAAATAGGCGGGGTGTCATAAATATATATAGCCAGGCTCTTGTGCACACTAAGTTTGCATATCATTTTTTGAAAATAGCAAAAAAATCATTGTGCTTGTTCTTTCTCCCTCCGACCATGCTACCTGCTAGTCCCATCAATACATTATGCTTGTCATGCATCTTTTGTGCTATATGCCATTTTTTTTAAAGAAAATATTTTATTGAATTAAAAAGAAAAGCCTTCTCTAGGCAGCAATACACATGATAAACCAAACAAGCAACTTTAAATAGTCCTTAAAAAATGATTTTTTGAAGAATCTAACAAAGAGGATATTTTAATATCTCGGGGGAGATCTGATACTCTAAAATAAATAGATAATTTTTTCTGAGCAGCTCCATGAATTGCAAGAAGATAAGGCACTTTATTTGAGATTCTAGAGCAGCAGTTGATTGGGCATTGGATTCTTCTTGTGAGATCTTAAATTTCTTTAATATCTTACTTAAGCTTCTAAGGAGTATTATAGGAATCTAGAGATAAAGATTCAACTAGAGCTTTAGAGTCCATTTCCAAAACAACATTGTGAATTTTTTTTCTCAATGCAATAACCAATACCAGTTTTGATAGCCTGCACCTGAGCATGAAAAGGAATTCTGCTAATGATGAAGTTGGAGTAGGCCCATAAAATTCTACCTAGATCATGTCTAATAGTCGTACCTACACCTTGAATAATCTTGTTCTCACAGCAGTCAGCTGCATTGAGTTTGACACAACCTCTTAATGGCGTCTTCCATTGAACTTTGGGACTATCAAATGAAGGATTTTGATTCAAAGAGAAAACTCTCTGAGCCTCTTGATTAATCTCATCTAACCTGCCTTTCCAGTTGATAAATTTAGATATATCAGTTATAGTATAAATGACTCTCTAAAATATGAAATGCGATTTCATTGGACTAGATTGATAAAGATATTTATTTCTACTATTCTAAATTTCTCAAATAATACCAACTAGAATAATCTTTTACAACCATTTAGACAGAAGAGAAGAACTTGAATGAATCCACCATTGAATCAAAGAACTATGCACTGATGTAGACACAGTACTGATTCCCATAAGATGATTGAAGAATTCCCATATTTTTTTTGCAATTGGACATGTCATAAATAAATTATTTATGGATTCCGTGGAAGCTGAACAACATTCACATCTCGAAGAAATTCTGATTCCAACTGATTGGATTAGATCAGCCACTGGGATACTCTTTGAAAGTACTTTCCACACAAGGATTGACATTTCAGGAGGGATATTTGAGTGCCAAATAGTTTTAAAAGCTAATGGAAAGAGTTTATGGGATCGCACCAGATTATAGGTTGACTGGAAAGTAAACTTACCATTCATAGAAGGAATCCAGATTAACTTGTTATCAACATAAGTGGAGTTTACTTCCATAGTCTCTCTAGCAGACATAATCCGCTTAAAAGTCATTGATCCTGATCTGTAATGCAGATTTACATACTTCTTCTTCATAAAAGTAGCCCAAAGACTGCCTCCCTCCTTTAATTTCCAAGACAGTTTGATATTAGAAGCTTCCATAACTGACAACAAGTTTCTAATTCCAAGGCATCCTTCATTATAAGGCATACAAATAGAATCCCAACTAGATCAATGAAACTTCTTTCCAAAATGTTGATTAATACCCCAGAAAAAATAGCTAATCAAATGGTTAATTGATTGGATTATAAGTTTGGGGGGGGGGGGGGGGGGCGCTTAAAGCAAGTAAGGAGTAAATGGGAATATAGGATAGCACAGATTGAATTAGATTCATTCTTCCTCCCAAGGAGAGGAATTTATACTTCCAAGACATAATTTTATGTGCTATTGACTGAACTAGAGGTTCAAAATAAATTGATTTCTTTCTTCCTTTAAAGAGAGGACAACCAATATATTTTAGAGGACCTCTAATATGATGAAAACCTATCACTTCAGTAATTAAGGTTGTAGAAGTAGAAGTAGCTTTAGAACTCGTTAGAATGCAACTCTTTTCTTTGCTAATTAACTGTCCAGACTCCACTTCATAATCCTCCAAAAATTTGATCAACTGTTTAAGACTTTTCTTAAGGCCTCTGGTAAAGATAATATTATCATCAGCATATCTCAGGTGACTGATCAGAGGGCATCCTCTAGGGTGAGAAAAAGGGGTTATTCCATTTTTAGACATCATAACATTAAGGTATCTACTTAGAACTTGTTCCATAATGATAAAAAGACTAGGGGATATAGGATCCCCTTTTCTGAGGCCTCTAGATGGTTTGATGAATCCCATAGATTGACCATTAATTAAAACAGAAAACCATGGGGGAGAAATTCATCTCCATATTAAATCAATAAAAGTTTCAGAAAATCCAAAAGCTCTTAAAGATCTAATTATGAAATACCAAGAAGATCTATCATAGGCCTTAGCCATATTTAATTTAAGAATAACATTACCTCCAGTTGCCTTTCTATCTATATATTGAATCATCTCCTGGCCTAAGAGAATATTTTCAAGAATATTTCTTCCTTGAACAAATCTTGATTGGTTAGGAGAGATGATATCTAGAAGAATTGGGTTCAATCTAAGGGTAAGAATTTTAGAGATCACTTTGTAGCTAAAGTTACACAAGCTTATAGGCCTAAAATCTTTGCAATAAAAAGGTTTGTTACTCTTTGGGATAAGGCAAATTTGAGTTGAACTCTAAGATTTTTGAATTTCAGAACCTAAGAAGAAAGTTTGGATAGCCTTGGTGAAGTCATCTTTTATAATCTCCCAACAAGTAACAAAAAAGAACCCATTGAATCCATCAAATCCAGCTGAACTATTTTTTCTCATACTGTTGATAGCTTTCCATATCTCCTCTTCAACCGATATTATTTACACTGTTGACTGCCATTTAATATAAGTCTGAATATTTAATTCTCTTGTCTCTGATTAACCTGTATCCATTGCCAACATTTAATACTTAATGGTGTTAATCCCGGTCTTGATAAGGGGTTACGCCTCACTTAATACTAACTGTATTTGAAGAACCCACATCATACATTTGGCGAATCTGCTGTGGGCAACTCGGAGGGAACGTTGGTGTTGGTAATACAAAGAGGGAAAACAAACGAGGAGGTGGTGCAATTTCTTAAACCCAACTCCGTGGGTGGGAATCTCTCAACCGCTAGGTACCGGGGTTCCTTCAAAATGTTTATTTGAAAATGGACCAATTGGTTTTGCCAGAACACGTTCATGTACATAGCCGATATCTTCCCTTGAATCTCTTTTCTCGGGATCACAAGATTGGTTAGATAACTAGCACACAGACTTACGACAGCTGAAGTCAGACAGTTCTTACAGGAAAAATAAAAGTTTATGGATTTTTCACGGGTGAAATGGCTCAATAAAGGGTCTCCTTGATCATAGCCAAATTGAATGGCTACACGGTGGGGGATATAAATAGAATAAAAAGAAGACCACTCTGTATATGAGGGAAAGTAATAAGGGATTAACAAAAGTGGGACACTGTTCTCATGAAAATTCCAAGTAAGAGCTTCATCAATAGGAGCAATAAGGGCGCTCCTCCTCAGCAAAAAAGTCATTTGTAAAAAATTGATCCACCCCAACATAGGGGCAAGGTAAGAACTCTCTGCCCGATCAATTAGGGAAACAGGGGTCTTCTTAATGCTTTTATTCTTCCAGTAACAAATACAGGGGATCCTTATGGGATGAGAATCAGGGTAGTTTCCAGTAGGAGCATAATCGAGAAAATGGGCATAAAGGTAAGTTGTTAAAAGGACATTATTGGCATAATTAGAGACATCAAACCAACAGCTTCCAAACCTAGAAGCTCACAAACGTCTTCCAGGGTGATGGTGAACTCAACCTAAGAGGACAAAAAAGTGTGACCTATGGCTCAGCAAATGGAGGGTGGTGTTATTTTTGGCAAGGGTAAGATCACCCAGCCAGAGAGAGCAAGACAGACCAACAAGAGCTAACAGAACAGAATACTTAGAATGAATATACTTAGTCTAAGGGCCCAACCCCTCGAAAGCACTAGAGGAATCTTCAAACTCTACCTTAGAATATGGGAAATCATCGCGTTTAATGAGAAAATGAGTAACAGTAGCGGTGGGGATATAAGCAAAGTCTTCAGCGTCGTCACCCTCCTCCATTAGTAGGTTAGGATCCTAAGTTGGCACCATTTCACTGCGGAATCTCTCCTTCATTTTCCATAAGCGATCATTCTCACTAAAGTATGGAGCACGATGATAGCGTGCCCACTGGTGTTGGTGCGCTTGAGTCTCAGGAGAAGCGCTCCTGGAGGAGTGGGTTCGTTTCACGACAGGTGCCATGGAAGTTTAGAGATATGGGGACGAAAGATCAAGTTGAAGGAGTGAAAGAGACGAAGATGGAAAACTCTCATAAAAGCTCAATACAAGAAGATATAAACCCAAAGGTGATTGTTTGAAATGAGAATACCCCTTTTTATAGGGGTAACACGGACCCCAAAAGGCAGAAAAAAGTGAAGCTTGAAAAACGTAATAGTGAATGGTTTAGCTTGAGTGGCCATCAAGCACGCGCGGCTGCAAAAAATCGAAGGTTGCAATGATGATGCTTCAGGGGATGATGTGCGAATTAACGACGTTGATTACACGTGCGCACCCTGGGGTTGACATGTGTCACACTACATAAGAATAAATGCAATTTCCTTTAAAGCGACATGCTTTGAGTCTTATCTGCCTTGGGGAATGAAGAGCTTTGGGGGAAATTTGAATAAACCTCTTCATTTTCCCCAAGGAAAAGACCAGAGATAAACAAAGGGTTTCGTATAGATATTTCTTCATGCAAAAAACAAATATCTCTACGAAGGGATAAATGTAGGGGGTTCCCCCACCAATGGGTGGTTAAGTTAGTCAAGAAGATTGATTGATTCACGAAGAAAGAGAAGGAAAGCTACCGTACAGATCTACCTCAAAGACTCTTCACAAAAGTGGTTCGAAGGACCCAACTTGAAGATCCTTCATGAAAGTGGCTCGAAAGACCTACCTCGAAGATTCTTCAATGGACCTAGTTTGAAGGATCTAATTCATGGATCAAAGTCACCTGGATGACAATAGTTTGTAATAATTAATGGAATGTTGTGTCATTTACTTTATCTTATAAATGTATATTGAGTGAGTCTATTTGATACCCATGAGGGACCATGCCTGGCAAGGCATGGGAGAGCTAACATGCTCTATCGAGCAACCTCCTCTTGGGAACCTCGTAGGGACATGGTTTAGAGGATTGAGAATAAGACAGCATTGGGAATAGAGTTACTAACCCTCTTGGCACAGTTGGGCAAAAAACTTCATCTAGAATAAATGGTCACTCGAGCCACAACAGTCGAACCCCTTAAGTCTTACCTATTTGAAGGAACCTCCCCGAGGTACCTATGTCTTGCACCTTGGTCGCGAAATAACTCTTGACCAATAAATAGATGCCAGGACACTTGAGCCACCTATCAACCGATCAACCTAGTAGCAGGTACCGACCCACCTGATTGATATGACCAGATACCTGGTAGAGTCACTGTTTAAACCACTTTTTGACATCATAATGTTTGTCATTTAGGGACTCAAAAATGTAGCACTTAAGTGGGTTTATCCTTAGGATGGCAGGCCTAGTTCACCAAACCTGACCATTTAGCCATCCTCAAGTAAGCCTCAAGCTGACATGTCATGTCCCTCATTAATGCCCACAATACTTCCAACCAATAGAATGGAATCCCGTCAAAACCATGAGATCCCATGTATGTAATGCAATATCATGTGCATTTAATGCACCCAATCAGATCGGTCTCACGCAAGCTCACTCGAGAAGCCTTACCCCCCATATATATACACCAGATGAACAAGTTAGGGAGGAGAGCATTCTGAGCCTAGAATTGCTGCCCAAATCCCTCCACAATCGAGAACCATCATCAGAACATTAACACCCCACACCCATTTAATATACCCATCATTGATCATTAACTGAGCTTAAAGTTCCTGCCTTTCCTCCATTGTGCCTAGAATGTTTGTTCTTTCTCCTTCCAACCACTCTACCTGTTGGTCCCATCAATTTATTTTGCTTGTCATGCATCTTTTGTTCTAATATGCCATTTAATATAACTCCAACTATTGAATTCTCTTGTCTCTGATTCACCTGTGGCCATTGCCAATATTTAATACTTAACGGTGTTAATCCCGGTCCTGATAAGGGGTTATGCCCCACTTAATACTAATTGTATTTGAAGAACCCACATTTTACAACAACATAAATACCCTTTTCATACAATAAATGAAGTGAATCTGAGTAATCAACTTGATTGGAGGGAGAAAGAACAAGTAATTTAGCACAATAAAGGCAAGGCACTAAACCTCTTTGCATAATGAATGTGAATGATTGGTAATAACGATATATTAATTTATGGGAATGAATAGGATAAACTCTAATGATAATAAATGCGCAAGAAGCTCTTGTGTTTGGGAGGATTGATATGTGATGATCTTTAATAAATGTGATAAATGGAAGTATTTATATGAGGGTAATGTCATTCGAATGACCTTGCTCGCATTAAATGCTCTGACCTCATTTAATGTGAATAGTCTTATACATTTAATAACAAGGATAGCGTATTAAATGCCTGAGATACTATTTCTATTCGGGAACACTGCTCATTCTCTCAAAATGTCTTTTATAATGATTAAGATGTGACATGTTGGTATAAAGGTTTATTTTATGATGGCTGATGGGACATTCCTCAAGATAGTCTAGTGGTCCAAGGAATTAACTTTCTTAAGTACTAGCTTTCCCAATCTCCAAATGTGTCAAAGGTTATGACATCATAAAGATATTTGAACAATGGTTATAAGGTATGTTGCCATGTCAGCCAAATGAGGTTCTTCTATATATGGTCATTCGAATAATCGAAAACTATCATTGAGGGGCAAGGAACATTTGAAAATTTTCTTTTGACTAGGTACCTCGAGTGAGGTCCCTCGAAGAAGGTGTTTTGGAGTACTACCTTGACCCTATTGAATGGAGGTTTTATCCCAAGTGTATAAAAGAGTTTGGGATTATTTCCCAATGTTTCCTTATTCATAATCCTCCAAACTAAGTCACTGTTAGATTCTCAAGATGAGGTCATTCGATAGAGCATGTGAGCTTTCCCATGTCCTCCCAGATATGGTCTTTTGCTAGTACCGAACAACCTCACAGTTATTACAAATTGGTTCCAAATATTTGACAAGAAAATGAAGAAAATATAAATTATTGTTCCTATTACAGATGTGCTTCCAAGGGCCTCTTCGATTAATCTTATTTATTGCGTGGAGGTCTCTCATGTGACCACGCTCCTTTTGGGAGTGTTTGAGCAACTCATCTGGTTGTGGGACCGCCTGCGAACGACCTTCTTTCGAACAATCTTAATTCTTCTATTAATCCTCCTTTGTGTGCAAGATTAGTCATATGATCAACCATGAGCTTGGACCTCCCTCTACACGATGTATGTGTTGATTTACTTTTTTGCTTGGTTTATAACTCAAATATTTAATTAATATTAAGATTTTTCTTAGTTGTTAAATTATTCATATGTGGGGAGTCAATCACTACATATTACTGTAATTTAAGTTAAATGTGCTAATATTAATTTATTCAAAACTCTAAGGCCTCAGTTGATGCCCAAAATAAATGAATGTGAGTATATAATTTATCTCATCCCATATTTGGTGTTGGATTGG
Organism: Sambucus nigra; assembly: GCA_949130495.1. Lineage (NCBI taxonomy): Eukaryota > Viridiplantae > Streptophyta > Magnoliopsida > Dipsacales > Adoxaceae > Sambucus > Sambucus nigra. The sequence continues at coordinate 38,440,986 of OX422223.1, read as the reverse complement.
CTTATCTTTACTTGAGATAAATTATCATTAATAAGCCTCTTATTTGCAAAGGTGTGGGAAATATCATTCCACCTAGGAGATAGAATTATTTTGCGGATGGTGTGAGATATATCTTACCAGATCCAATCATTTTATCACACATATCAAACATATACTATTTTGTTAAAGTTTTTAAAAAAATAGAAAATTCACAATAATTATATGAGCAAACTTGACTACATTTACTTGTCCGGCCAAACAATTAATGTGTCCCTTCCCTTTTATGGAAAAATGCATTTCATCAATCATATGCATACATATAGTATATATATATATATATATATATATATATAAGAGAGAGAGAGAGGGGAGGGAGAGAGAGAGAGAGAGAGAGAGAGAGAGAGAGAGAGAGAGAGAGAAGGGAAATTATCACTAAACCTAAACTTTCAAATTTTTTGAAAATAACCCTTTGTACCATGTATTTTATCACCAAGATCAAATCCTAGGAATTTGTTTATTACACATGGAAGGTATTCTTCCCCAAAAAAACATAATAGTTCAAATTTACCCAAAAAAGGGGGTACCCATATGATAGAAAAGGAAAAAGAAGAATGAAAGATATTTTTGTTCCTCTTGAAATAAAACATTTAGTTACGGAGGCTAAACGAATAATATAAATTTAAAAGCTGAATATTCAACTTTTTACATGAAATCCCATAATTATCCGTTTTGTTACACAGACGAATGTCACTATAAAGTCACTATAAATCCCCATAAGGGGTTATTTGCAACAAATGCATAGTTAATGGGGGTTTCCAAGACTTTCATGGGCTATATAAAAAATTAAAAAGCATGCAAATTTCTTTTGCAGTTTAGTCTTGACAGCTAAGAAGAAACAAGAAAGCAATACTAAGATGAATGATGATAACTCTGAAGAAGACTCACATCCTTTCCCATAAACATCGTTAATAATAAATCCCTTATTTTTCTCTCCTCTGTGAGTTTGGTGGAAGTCTTGTAAAATAATTTGATAAGTTCAGGGAAGTGGCCTTCAATGAACCCTCAATGTTATCTCGCACACACTGATCCAGTTGAACATGATATTTCTTCTCCTTCACATCAAGTGGAGCATCATAATAAGCATCATGGCCACATGGTTCCATGCACATCAGTTCACAAATGTATTCAAGACTGATCATGAACTCACCCCACGAAGTGATAAAAGTATGAGTGGAGGTGTTCCATCGAGACACATGCAACTGAAATGGACTGTTGTTCTTGGGAACTATGAAGTCCCCAAACCATTTGGCTTCTCTCATGAGCCCTACCTTTATCATAGTATCACAATACTTACCTATGATGTACTCCAACCAAGTAAGTAAACCATTTGGGGACACGGACCCAGAGGGAATTCTTTCCATTAATGATCTTCCAACCAATCTTGGAAATAATTGCACAATTATTCTCTTCACTGGTTCTAAGTCCCAATCCACCGAGGTCTTTGGGATGACAGACAGTATTCTAGTTAACAAGGTGGACTTTCTTCTTTTCTTCTAAGTCTCCCCAAAGAAATTTTCTATTGAGTTTGTCAAGTTTCTCATTGATCTTTTTAGGGAACATATTTATCTGCATGTTATAGACAGGGATGGAGGAAGTTATCGCTTGGATGAGAGTGGTTTTCCCCACAAGGGGGAGAAGTTTTGCCTTCCAGCCCGAGAGTTTCTTTTGGACCTTGTCCATAATGGAGGAGAAGTGGTTAGTGTTGATTCTCTCATGAATGAGGGTGGTACCAAGGTAAGTGCCGAGTTCCATGGTGATATTTATCCCACAACTTCTGCTAATCTTACAGTCCATGTGCCTATGGGTGTTTTGGGAGACAAAAATTTTGGATTTCAAGAGGCTTAGGGATTAGCCCGAGATATTACAAAACAAATTTAGGGTATTTATGACGACATTACAGCAGTCCGGGGAAGCTTCAAGGAAAAGCATAAGATCATCAGCAAAGAACAAATTTGAGATGACAGGGCCGTTAGGGTATGCCTTAAGACCTTTCCACCTTCCCAGGTTGACTTGTTGGTCAATAGTCGCTCCTAAGTACTCCATACACATGACGAACAAGTAAGGGGAGAGGGTATCACCCTGTCTAAGGCCCCTAGATGGTTTGAAGTTAGGAAGAGGGGACCAGTTCCAAAGGATAGAGGTGGAGGCACTGGAAAAATAGCTGTGAATAATTTTTTTGATTTTTGGGCTGATATTAAACCATGTAAGGACTCTCTCCAGAAATTCCCAGCTAATCTTGTCGTAGGCTTTTTCAAGGTCGATTTTAAAAATATCCCCCCCTTTTTTCCCTTTTTTGTTGTTGAGGGTATGGATAATCTCGTGGGTGATAATGATATTATCCGAGATCTGGCGAAACGGGAGAAAACTGGCTTGGTTAGGGCTAATGATGCGATAAAGGATAGGTCAGACCCTGTTAACAATGACTTTGGCCAAAATTTTGTAGGGGACATTGCAGAGGATGATAGGACTAAATTGAGTGATGTTTTTGGGATTGTTGATTTTAAGAATCAGGGTTATATGACTCGAGTTGGCATCCTTCGGGAAAGAGTGGGAGGAGAAACATTTGTTAAGGATATTAAAGAAGCTAATTTTCATGGTCTCCCAGAAGGTATGATAAAATATAGGTTGAATTCCGCCCGGACCAAGGGGTTTAAGGCCATTTATAGTGAAAATCGCACATCTTACCTCATCGAGGGATAGAGGGTACTCGAGAATGTTATTGTCAATGTCATTAAAGCGGGGTGGTCAAGGTTGTAGAAAACATTTTCATGTGTCAAATTTTTAGGTTTCGAGAAAAAGGTGATAAATTAATTGTTGATGTGGAATTTAATTGTCTTTCTACCGTCCACACATTCATCATCAATTTTAAGTCTAGTGATTTTATTCTACCATATTCTAATGATAGTGAAAGTATGGAAGAATTCAGTGCTCCTATCACCTTCGTTAAGCCAATTAATACGAGATTTTTGTTTCCACATAAGTTCTTCATTGCGAAGGATGTTATTGTATTCATTATAAGATTCTTTTCATGAATTTCTAGGTTTTGGGAGTAGTGAGTCTCCTGAGCTATTTGAATGCCTTTAATTCTTTTTAGAATACGTTTTTTGTTAGTATTAATATGGCCAAACACAGTGTGGTTACAATGTTTAATAATCGGAAGACATGTATCTACGTTATGCTTAAAGTTGGAGTTAATCTTCCAGTAGTTTAATATAATATTATGGAAATTCGCCCGCTCAAAACAACACGCAGCAATCTAAAGGGGCAGGGAATGAAAGTGTAAGAGTTTTTACCTTCCGGGTTGATAATCATCGGGCAGTGGTCCGAGGCAGTGCGTGGGCAATTATCCACAGCAGCTTCAGGGAAAAGCATGCGCCAAGCAAGGTTAGCAAGAGATCTGTCGAGTCTGACGAGGGTGTTGGGAAAACCCTCTCTACAGTTGCTCCAGGTAAGACGGGGCTCGTACGTCCAAGGTCCGTAAGATTACAGGTATCAATAAATGATAATGGATTTCCCCAGAGACGTAGCTAGCAAGGGTCCAAAGGGGGCCATGCCCCCCCCCCCCCCCTAAAACTCTCAAAAACCTTTGACCAATTGTTTTTATATTATGTTAGTATCAAAACATTTATGGTCCCTAATCCATGAACGAAAAGGTCTAGAGAGTGAGAAACGGGTGGGGGTAAAGCCTTTTTACTCTTTTAGTATTTAAGTCCCTATTTGAATTATAAATTTATTATTTGATGGGCAAAATTTTTATGAAGCCTTATCAAATTTTAATTGCAATATGCTTTAATTGCAAAAAATTACCTAATTGCAAAATATTGAATTTCACTTTTGTTATTATTCTAATTGTAAAAGAAAAATACCTTTTAATCAACTTTAATTGCATAATTTCAGATTATGCAAATGTTAAAGGAGACTCATTATATTGCTAAACGTATTTAACTTATTATGTTTGAAGATTTATGCTAGTTGACATTTTTTATTCTAAATTTACAGAATGATCATGTTGTATTGATTGAACGAATCCTTTTTTATCGTTTCCTTTTATATGTTTTACGGGAGCAATAAATTCATGATAAGGACCGAGATTATTTCTATGAAAAATGACAACTTATAATTGACCCATTTTCATTTAGTAATTAATTGGATTCTTATTTTGTAATACAACATTATGAGAAAACAACATAATTCGTGATGCTTACATATTATGTTGTTTAAAAAAATTCTCTCATCATAAATTGTTGGCCCCCGTGAAGCCTAAATCCTGGTTTCGTCACTGGATTTCCTCAAATACGCCTAAGAACATGAAATGATGAGATCAAACACTGGAATCAAGTTAGATGTTTTATACACAAAATCATTAAAACAATAATTTTATGTACGAGGGGGAAAATGAAGGAGAGAGATATCAATGAACCTCTTTGCCAAAATGATCATTAAAGATAATTGTGATTAAGCAGGACCTATGAAAAAGAAGGAGATAAAGATCATATTTTGAGCATGAACAACTAGTATGGACAAGATATCCTTAGGTATCACTAATGAACCAAGTTTGAAAGAATTTGGTTGAGCTCTTTGATGAGCTCTGTCAAAGGAGATTGATATAGAGATCTCGCGAGGGAACCGGATTGCAGGATATGGAGAAAGGAAACGTTAATTTATAGACTTGTAAGAACAAAAGTACAAAAGTACAAATTGCCAAGGTATATCACACAATTCCACAATGGAGGTCAATCCGTTACACCTTTTGGGAATTTCTAGCAATACACTTCTTGGTGCCAAAATAATGGATCTTTTGGGTTTATGTCAAGTTAAAGATCTGGCCAAACCGGATACGTTAAATCAATTACATACCTTGGACTAAGTGTTGGTAGCTCTGCCATGCCGCCTACCACGTTGGTGTGAGGAGGTAACGTGGTAGCTCCATCGATATTTCTATCGCATTTAATGCATTTAACATGTTAGGCATTGTTAGAGCGATTGAGCATTAAATTTTTACGGGGGATTACTTCAACTCAAAAACTCTACAAATAGGAAAATTCTTTAAGCATTTAACAAAAAATAAATTATATCCCCTAGAAACATGTCTTGCAAACATCATTCAAAGAAATAAATGGATATTTACTCCTTCCTCGTTGATTTTACTAAGAAAAAGTGGTGTTTTTGAATCTTTGCCTATTTATTGTGCTTGAGAGTTTTTCTCTCTCCCTCAGAATCAACTACTTTGGAGACCAATACTGTTATTTCGTGTTATCATTGCTTTTATTTATCTCACTCACTCTTGTAAGGTGTAACGAAATACTTGTCTATAATCAATGATTGCATTTAAGCCTGTAAATTAGTCAGATTCATACCAAATCAAAGATGATCCTAATCCAAATATGTTTGACATTTTTTTATTCGGATCAGATCCGATAATCTAACGGATGAGTATGTTGGAAATTAAATCTGAATAGGTTAAAAATTTTATAATTCGCTCCGTTAACAACTTTTTATTGTATGTAAAGAAAACAGTTTATGAGTTCAGGATTTTACAAATATTTTTCTCTAAATGTAAGGAATAAATCTGTGGGAAATGTAAACTATAATGCAGAAAAATTTATGAGTTCCTTTATTAAAAACAAATCCTTAACATTCTCTATATAAAAGCCCTAAAAATCATAAATAAAGAGTGGGGGATGAAGACATAACACACACGTACACAAAACGGATCATATTAAATTATAATCAAATCGGATAGGGGAAAATCCATATCCGATCTGTTTACTTATCACTATCAGGTTATATTTTTAAATCGATATCCGACTGTATAGATCGGATACGGATAAAATTCGATCCATTGACATGCCTAATTGCATTTACTCTAACAATTAAGATTGAATTACGCATCATACTTATTTATTAAGTACCTAAAATAAACCTTTTTATGATACTAACATTTCATTGAATTGGAGGTTAAAATGACAAGGTATTTAAAAATCAATCAAGAAAGATAACGAGAATACCAATAGCTCCAAAAAAATTGACATAGTTTTAATTTCATCTTTCCAATAATAACTTTTGTTGCTTACTTATTTTTATTCAACTATAATCGGCATTACCTTATTTATATAACAATTAGTCATTTATAATCACGTGCATTGCATGTGCATTATGACTAATGAACTTATGTAGTTTTAAACTATGGTTTTACGTATTTAAAATAATGTTTAAATACATCATCATTATTTCAAACTGAAATGATTAATAATAGAGAAAATATAACTTACATATATTTATCTACCGTTCGAGATATAAAAATTTTGTCAAATGAACTAATACAAAAAGATAGGAGATAAGACCCAAACTTGTCAGCATATTAGAGTATAAACAAGGCAAATTATTAAAAAAGAAAAGGTAATTCTTCATGTGTATGTGTAATAAGACACCACAAACCTTTTATGACAAAAGATAAATAATTTTACACATTGTTTAAATGTAAAGCACTTCCCCAATGGAAATGTCGTTATGCCTGAACTTCTATCTTAGGTAGAATGAATGAGACCCATTCATAGTTAGATTGGAATCTGGCGGAGTATTTGTGAGTTTAATATCTAGGGGTCATATGATTCACATGAAATCTACTTCACATTGTAGAAATACCCTAAGGTCTCTTTCATATTGCACAAGATAATTGATTGATTGATTGATTTCCACCCTGCTCACAGAGTTCCAGAATATAATTGATTGATTGATTTTGAGCTTAGAGGAAAGTGTGCTGAGGTAATGAACCTTGTGCCTTTATTCTAAAAGAACATAATATTGTGTGAAAATTTTGAGAGTGAACTCATCCCTTAGATTAATAAAGTGTGGTTTTTTTAGATATCGGTCTTTGAAATCTTTCACAGCAACTGAAAATGTAGCTGAGAACATCAATTTTGTTAACTTGGGGGAAGAAAATAGATAAGATGCTCCTCCAAAGGTTAAAAGTGTGGGAACAACAACTTATCCGCCTCATCCTTGACGAGCATTACATAATCGTTTACAATACATACTCCTTTCTTAACAAGATCGAGTACTCTTCAAGGAGTTCAAACCAATAAATGGACAAGTTTATATAATCTCATAATATCATCCTTCAAATTGGTTCCTCGTGTCACGACCATCACTTGAATCTTTAAATGTTTCCCAAGTTCCTTACAATCTTGTGATATCTAAAGAGCCAACTCTCTAATTGGGACGAGTATCACAACGTTAATGACATTGATATCAGTATCAATTTTTTACAGTGCGAGAATGAAAAATGTCATCGTTTCCCAATGCCATTTTTAAATTTGGCTAGAGTATCGATTCCAGTCAGCACGATGGGGATAGTTTCTTCCTAGACGTGAGAAGGCCTTTCAAAGCCCTCCTCATATATTCCAATGAGCAATTCTTATTTTAGGAACCAGTATTCAAAATATCTTCCTTTTGTACTAATGACATCATTAAATTGCACTAGTTAAATCACTATAGTGCAACCCTAAACCCAACTGAGAACCTAAAAAGAAACAAAAATTCTTAACTGCGGTACCTCCGAAGATGACCTGAGTTTTAGAGAACACAAATGGAAAAGGTGATATGTGAGCATCCTTCCAAGTTCGTACCCCTCAAATTATAGTAAAGGCACACCAACTATTCCTCTATCGCCTGAAACCCAACTATATGAAGCTCAATGTTTAAACCCTTTAAACCACTATACTAATTTTCTAAGCGCTACAATCAGACCTACTTCTTGTTTCATGTAATTGCAACAACCTCTCATGTGCATTGCTGATGAAGGGGTCGGTAGAGGTAACCATTATGGCCTCTATGTGAAGGTTGACAATATTATGTAGAGCATAAACAACCAACCTATCCAACAAAGTATGAGCCTAAGCCTGCCTATTAGTCCCTATAACGTTGTAATTTAAGACAGCAACCACAAAGTTTCTATAATTCTCCTTAATTATTTCCGTCATATTGATGGGTTAGAAAGACACTAATTTAGTGTAGAGTTATGTTCCATGTACCATGTTGACCAACCAATAACAATATTTGATCCATCTACCCTTTGTTTCACTCCTATGCTAGTTTCTAGCCACAAGATTATGTTAATTTTTTAAGAATAATGATATGGGTACAAAAAACTCCCCTAAAATCTCCCCCAAATCTGATGTGGATTCCACATAAAATCTCACCTATATATTAAACATTCCCTTGTAATATGGGGTCCCGCTAGGGCACAAAATATTATGACTTTTGGGGGAGACTTTATGGAGTCATTTTGTACGCATAGCACTACAAATTTTTCAATTCTTATTATAACTGTTAGTCTTTGAAACCAATTGGTGCTATACAATTGTAATGCAACTTCTCTTTGGCATATTAGCTTCTTACGTAAGAGTTGATCTCATCTTTAGATTTAGGAAGTTAGCCTCTACTTGGGTCGTTAGATTTAATAGGTTAAAACTTTCTTTGTGCTTATTTAACAAATCAAAATCGACCATTGATTTCTAAAAGCAATTTTAGGTTTAAAACTACCGACCATGGTTTTTCTTTTTAACTTCTTTGGTTTCTTGAGTTATTATTCATGTTAGCTTAATTTTTAAGCACTCATTTGAGCCCTTGGATCATTTGAGTATCGGTATTTTTCATCTTGGCCATTGATTCATTTAGGGGTTCTAGATCTTTTTCATTTAGTAGATAAACATGATTATAATCAATTGATAGGTTGGTCAACCCATATTATAAGAGAGAGATAAAAATACAAAGCTAAGGCCTTCTCCAATGTTTCTTTCCATCAAAGTAAATTTCTATTGTGGAAAGATAGAGGATAAAATATTGTCCAACAACCGTTTCTATACATGAGCAGATGTGATATGGATGTTGATTCATATCGGCTCTTTCTATCATCATTTCTACATACAAAAATGATGAAGCAGTTTTGACAATGTGATGTGGACACTTGATGAGTTTTAATTGGCTATTTTAAAATTCTACCCAACAACTTCTACTAAAAATAAGTCATATGACAAAATAGAATATCATGGTTGGGAAAGCAAAGGGGCGGCATGTTCCCATTATTTTCGAAAATCTTCCAGCTAGATAAAAATCAGCTTTTAACTGTTAGATAGAAATGGGTTCGAAAAGAAATATATTGGATATGGCCTAAGTCCTTCTCCAATCGTTTTGTTTCCAAAAGTATTTATGTCTTATTTGGCACAGGCATTTTAGAAATCAACAAATCTAATTTCCATCCTTTTCAATAACATAGAAAGCCCTTTTTAGGGCATAATAACCATGGTTATATATTAAAACAACGGAGTTTGGGGTAAAGGCTCAATCTAACTCAAAGTGTATAAGAATAGGATACTTCACATAATTTTATAAATTTAGTCCTTGTACTAAAAATATCATGAAAAATAACCAATATGCCATTTGACAACTCATCCAAAAAAAAACATCAAATTTTAAAAGTCCATAATCTCAAATCTACAAATCCAAAATTAAAAAAAAATTATATATTTAAAATCTACTTGTCGAGATCTATCCAACGATACCCATATTTGATATTTTTTGATAAGAAATCGAAATCAATAAATTTACTATTTCACTAAAACCTCCATTTTTCGGCGAAAACTCAATTTTTCCAGCTAACACGATATTTTTTTTGGCGAAAAAACTTATTCTCCAGCACTGGCAATGGTGCCGCTGGCGCAGACCAAAAAAATGAAAGAAATAGATGAAGGGAGAGTGAAATAAGGAGAGAGAAACAATCCGGCGAGAATTATGACGGTCTTAGGGGAGGACTTCGGCGTTCCAACGAGGATTCTAGTGGGTGGGGTAAAGGTGGTGTTATGTGTTTATTTTTAGAATGAGTTTTAAATGAGTATAACTAAGGGTATAAATATAAAAAAGAAAGTCAAGGTCATACTTGAATCATGAATGACTGGCATTGACAAGAGATCCTTCAGTATCACTAATGAACCAATTTTGGAAGAATTTGGGTGAGCTCTTTTATGAGCCCTGTCTAAGGAGCTCGATATAGAGATATTGCGAGGGACCCGGATTGGAGGATATGGAGAAAGGAAATGTTAATTTATAGACTTGTGAGCACAAAAGTACAAAAGTACAAATTGCAAAGGCATATAAGACAACACCACGATGGAGGTCAATCTGTTACGCCTTCTGGGAATTTCCAGCAATATACTTCTTGGCGCCAAAATGGTGGATCTTTAGGGTTTATGTCCAATTAAAGATCTGACCAAACCTGACACGTTAAATCAGTTACATACCTTGGTCTAAGTGTTGGTAGCTCTGCCACGCCACCTAGCACGCTAGTGTAAGGAGGCAACATGGTAGCTTCATTGAAATTTCTATCGCATTTAATGCATTTGACATGTTAGGTATTGTTCGAGCTACTGAGCATTAAATTTTTACTAGTGATTACTTCATCTCAAAAAATTTACATAAAGGAAAATTTCTTAAGCATTTAAGAAAAAAAAATCTTTTATTTCCCATAGAAACATGTCTTGCAAAGATCATTCAAAGGAAATAAGTGGATATTTACTCCTTCCTCATTGCTTTTACTAAGAAAAAGATGGTGTTTTTGAATGTCTACCTATTTAATGTGCTTGAGAGTTGTTCTCTCTCCCTCAGAATCAACTACTTTGGAGATCAATACTGTTATTGTGTGCTATCATTACTTTAATTTATCTAGCTCACTCTTGGAAGGTGTAAAGAAATACTTCTCTGAAATCAGTGATTGATTTTAATCTTGTAAACGGATCAGATTCATACCGGATCAAAGATTATCCTAATCCGAATGTGTTTGACATTTTTTTTATTCAGATCAAATCTGATAATATGAGGGTTGAGTATGTGGGAAATCGAATCCGGATCTGTTAAAAATTCGATAATTCACATCATTAACAACTTTTTTACTATATGTAAAGAGAACAGTTTATGAGTTCTGGATTTTTCAAATATTTTTTTGTAAATGTAGAGCATAAACCTATGGGAAATGTACACTTTAATATAGAACAGTTTCTAAGTTCCTTTATTAAAAATAAGAACACAACATTCTCTATATAAAAGACCAAAAAATCATAAATAAAGAGAGGGGGTGAATCAATAACACAGACACAAAAAATCGGATCAAATCAAATTATAATTAGATCAGATAAGGGCAAATCTAGATCCAGTTTGTTTACTTAATGGGTTATATTTTTAAATCCATATTCGACTATACAAATCGGATACGGATAAAATTCGATCCATTGACATGCCTAATTGCATTTACTCTAACCATTAAGAATGGATTATGCATCATACTTATTTATTACGTATCTAAAATCAACCTTTTCGTGATACTAACATTTCATTGAATTAGAGGTTAAAATTAAACCCTCCAAAGGTATTTAAAAACCAATCAAAAAAGATGACGAGAACAGCAATAGCTCCAAAAAATGGACATAATTTTAATTTCATCTTTCCAGTAATACCTTTTGTTGCTTACTTATTTTAACTTAAGTATAATCGCCATTACCTTATTTATATAACTATTAGTCATTTATAATGACGTGCATTGCATGTGCATTATGACTAGTAAACTTATGTAGTTTTAAACTATGGTTTTATGTATTTAAAATAATGTTTAAAAACATCATCATTATTTCAAACTCATATTATTAATAATAGAGAAAATATAACTTACATATATTTATCTACCTTTCCAAGTATAAAAATTGTGTCAAATGAACTTATACAAAAAAATAGGAGACAAGAACCAAACTTCTCTGAATATTAGTGTATAAACAAGGCAAATTATTTTTTTAAAGCTAATTCTTTATGTGTATGTGTAATATGACACCATGAACCTTAGATGACAAAAGATAAATAATTTTACACATTGTCCAAAAGTAAAACACTTCCCCAATGCAAATGTCGTGATACCTGACCTTCTATCTTACGTAGAAAGAATGAGACACATTCATAGTTGGATTGGAATCTAGAGGGGTATTTGTGAGTTTAATATCTATGTGTCATATGATTCACATGCAATCTATACTTCACATTGTAGAAATGCCCCAAGGTCTCTTTCGTATTGCAAAATACTCATAATTGTTACATCACTTTCATATTTATTTATTATAAATGGTTATATTGGAGTTTTTTTTATATGGATCTTATCCGGATCTTCACAGTCTTTCGATCTTCCCTAGCATTAACGATGCACTTATATACTCAACTCAACAATGCCTTTTCCCAATTATTTGGGGTCGGCTACATGAATCCTATTTTTCCATTCCATTCTGTCCAGTGCAATATCTTCGGTTAAACCACATGATATCATGTCCTTTTTTATAATATCCCACCAAGTTAATTTAAGGCTACCTCTACCCCTTGGGTTAGCATCAATACTAACTAAATCACTCTTCCTTACAGGTGCATCCATTGGTCTACGCTTGACGTGTCCAAACCATCTAAGTCGATTTTCTCTCAATTTATCTTCTATAGGAGCAACTTTTACCGTTTCACGAATTTGTTCATTTTTAATTTTATCCTTTCCATTTTTACCACAAATCCATTTTAGCATTCGCATCTCCGCCACACTCATTTTCTGCACATTTTATGAGTGTGGCGGGTCTAATGGCCGTCCTATAAAAAATTTCTTTTAACTTCAAAGGTATACGCTTATCACACAGAACGCCGGTCGCACTTCTCCACTTAACCCAGCCTACTCTAATCCTATGCGTAACATCATCACTAATATCTCCATCTTTTTGTATAATCGATCATAAATAACGAAAATGGTCATTTCTAGGTATTTCTTGACGCTCCAATTTCACCACATCTCCATTTTTCCTCCTATTACTACTAAAATTACACTCCACATATTCTGTTTTAGTTCTGCTTATTTTAAATCCTCTTGTTTCTAAAGTTTCTCTCCACAATTCCAACCTAGCATTTATCCCCATCTTAGTCTCATCCACTAAAACAATATCATCTGCAAATAGCATACACCATGGCACCTCATCTTGTATTTATCCAGTCAACTCATCAATAACAAGAGCAAAGAGATAAGGACTTAATGCTGAACCTTGGTGTAGCCCTACCGTAATTGAAAATTCACTACTTTCTCCGGCTGATGTTCTTAATGTAGTCATCGCACCATCATACATATCCTTGATCACATCAATATATCTGCGAGTCACTTCTCTTTTATGTAGAACCAACCATATTATATCTCTGGGTATCCTATCATACGCCTTTTCCAAATCTATAAAAATCATATGAAGATCCTTCTTTTTCTCTCTATACCTCTCCATTAATCTCCTCAATAAATAGATTGCTTCCATTGTTGACCTCCCAGGCATAAACCCAAATTGATTCTCAGATACTATTTTTTTCAATCTCAATCTATTTTCAATCACTCTCTCCCAAAGTTTCATTGTATGACTCATTAACTTAATACCACGATAATTTGAACAACTTTGTATGTCCCCTTTATTTTTATAAATAGGTACTAAAATATTTTTTCTCCATTCATCGGGCATTCTATTAGTCATTAAAATTCAATTAAATAATTGTGTAAGCCATGATACTCCATCCTCCCCTAAGCACTTCCAAACCTCAATAGGGATACCATCTGGTCCTAGAGCCTTCCCTGTTTTCATCTTTTTTAGAGCAATTCTGACCTCTGTTGTCCTAATTCTACGAAAAATATATCTTCTCGAGTCTCCCAAAATTCCTCTATATCTAATCTACTCCCATTATCTCCATTTAATAACCTCTCAAAGTAGTTTTTCCATCTTTCCATAATTTCATCATCTTTGACTAGGACTCTCGAATCATCACTTTTGATGCACTTAACGTTATTAAAATCTTTTCATTTCCTATCCCTAAGTTTAGCAAGCTTATAAATACTTTTTTCCCCTTCTTGTGTTCCTAATTTTGTATAAAGATCATCATACGCTTTTAACTTAGCATCTCTTACCACTTTCTTAACTTCCTTTTTAGCCCATTTATATTTCTCAAAATTCTCTTCATTTCTATTTGTTTGCCATGTTTTAAAGAACTCCCTTTTAATTTTTACTATATTCTGTACTTCTTCATTCCATCACCAAGTTTCTTTAGACTGTGGCCCTTTGCCTTTTGACTCTCCAAGAATTTCTTTTGATAGTCTCCTAATGCATGTGGCCATCTTATTCCACATTATGTTAGTTTCTTCTTCACTATTCCATGTTGCTTCATTTAATACTTTATCTTTAAATAGTTATAATTTCTCTCCTTTAAAATTCCACCACCTAGTTCGAGGGTTAATCTTCACTTTTCGCACTCGTGATTGATTTTTAATATTTATATCCAACACCATTATCCTATGTTGTGAGGTTAAGCTCTCACCCGGGATAACCTTACAATCTTTACACGTTAATCGGTCTCCTTTCCTAGTAATGAAAAAATCTATTTGGATCTTATGTGTTCCACTTTTATAAGTTATTAAGTGTTCAAGCCTCTTTTTAAAATATGTATTTACTAGTACAAAATCATAAGCCATCGCAAAATCTAAGATAGACTCTCCCTCGTCGTTCCTATCTCCAAAACCATGTCCTCCATGCACTATCTCATATCCTACACGATCTTCTCCTACATGGCCATTAAAATCTCCACTTATATAGATTTTCTCACCTAGGGGTATTTCTTGAATTAGTTCATCCATTTGTTCCCAAAATTGTACTTTAGTGTGCCCATCTAATCCTACTTAAGGTGCATAAGCACTAACAATATTAATTATGTTTTCACCTAATACCAATTTTACAACTATAAGTCTATCACCTTTCCTAATAACGGTTATGATATCGTCCTTAAAGTTTTTATCTACTATTATTCCGACTCCGTTCTTATTTCTATGTTTTCCTGTATAATATAATTTAAATCCTGAATTTTCTATTTCTCTAGCTTTCTCACCGACCCATTTAGTTTCTTGTAAACAAGCTATGTTAACTTTTCTTCTTATCATGGTATCTACTAACTCCATCCCTTTTCCTGTCATATTCCCTATGTTCCGAGTCTCTAACCTAAGTCTAGTATCCTGGACTAGCTTCTTTACGTACACATGTCCAGCTTGTTGCAGGAACACTTGTGTATTTATCGTCGCATTCGGGTGCCGATGCGACTCCCCTAGCCTATTTTTTGAGACACCCGGTGGCAAGCACAACGCATCTCTTAAGGGGAATGCCCTAGCATTAGCACGTATATTCGTAGAATTCATGTTCATCAGGATCTGACAAAGTTTTACGCTGGCTGTCAGCTACCTAACGCAACCCTCCTCTTTTCTCAAGGCTTGGGACCGGCAGTGTCAAAAAATAAGAACTTAAGCACGACACAGGCGGAGTTAACGATGTACTTATATGCTAGGCATATTGACAAACTATTTTCATTGTTGGATTAATTGTCCGAAAGGTTATATGTGGGGAGTTAATCACTAAATATCATAACAATTTAAGTTAAACATACTAATATCAATGTATTTGAAACCTTAAAGCCTCAATTGATGTGCGGGATAAGTAAGTGAGATAAATTATCATAAGTAAGACTCTTATCTCCATATGTGTGGGTAATATCACCCGAACGAGGTGAAGCAACCTAAATAGTTGACTCCCTAAGTTCGATTGAGCTATAATATTTGATTCTGAACTAGTTTGAAAAATTGTGTAAAACATTTTTAGTTGAGACCTCTCTAATTGTACATCTTATGGAAGCTTCTCAAGAGCCAAGACCAACAATATTGTGAATCCAAGGGCATCAAGACAAGGGCAGAAACGTCAAATGACCATATAGACTGTTTCACACACTACACAAACACATCTCGCATATTTTTTTGTATTTTTCCCTATTTTTTAATTGCATAATTTGCATTAATTTATGTCAATTACATATCATAAATAAGCGCCATATTTTTGGAAAAATCACAATAAGTGTTAATTTGACAAAAATTAATTTTTTCATATTTTTCATTTGAATTAAATAATTTGTTTTCAAATTTTATAAATAATTTGTAAACCTTTTTTATCACTTTTTTGCACATGTTTCTTTAAAGAAATAAACAGTTTTTAATGAATTTATCCTTCTATACTATCTTCAATCACTCAAATCATCCCTAACTCCTAAAAATTGTTCAAATTACTTCTTGTTATCAAATGTAGGCTGATCCATTTTATAACACTGTCAAATGTTTTTCTCACCATTGTAAGATAACAGTCACCATCTTGAAAAGTCTGATCTATGACGTGAGGAATTCGTTCTATTGTGGTCCCAAGCTCTTACGCAATCCCCCGCAAGTTGAAGCGATCTTCATAAGTTATCAAATTCACAGCACACCCAAGACGTCTAAAACTTCCTGCAAGACCCAACCTGTGCATATATGTTTCACAATCTAAGAGAAGTAAAAATTTATGACAACATTGACTGCCGGAATGTCTATCCCCCTCAAAATAGATCAGTGCAAACAAGATTTCTGAATGCACCATTGCGCAAATCATGAAATACTCTGTTGTGATTATCTTGTAGCATTTTAGCATGAATATAGAAGCAAGAATATCCCATCTCTGTAATTTTCTTGGCAATCAATTCCACTCGACGTACAGAGTTGCAGATTGTAGTGAATTAAAAACAAAGTGAAAACCCTTAAAAAAATAAGACTAAAGAATTCTACAGACTGCAGTTTACGTGTTCTGTAAAACGTCAGGTTTTCTTGACAAAAACGGTGTTATTTAACACTCTATATATAAAAACGTTAAGGCGGTGCGTCGCTCAAATGAAAATCCCATCTCGCTCGAATGTTGACACTCGTCGCTCGAACGAGCTTCGCATGAGATCCTCCTGTCGCTCAAACGAGCTCTTCTATTGCTCGAACGAAATTAATTAAAAAATAAATTTTTGTTTCGTCAAAATAATGTCTACCTCAACACTTAGAAAATATTTTGGAAATATATCCCAATACACTTAAATTAACTATTAAGTATCCAAAACACAGTCTTACCAAAATTCATCTCGGGGAGTCTTGAATGTTGAAGACCTTTGATATTCGAATCCGTTTTCATGCATCTTCAAACTTGAACTTCTTCTTCGACGATTTATAGCGGTATATGACATACACTAATGTAAAATCGAACTTATAAATAATGTCCTTACAAATCTCCCCCAATATCTATGCCGGTACAAAATAAAAACATCCAAATTATTAAATCAAAATGCCTATACAAATCTAATACTTATTCTACAAATATCTTCAACTTTAAAATCTTCAAATCTTCAAGCTTTTCTCATCACGGTGTGAAACATGTGATCTTCAATCTTTGTACCGACACACATGAGACAAAGCAAATACCTTCGTGACGTATCAAGTGTAAGTGAGATAAACATAAAATCAACACATACATAAAATCTCAAATCTCCCCCTTAATGTAAAACTCCCCCATAATTCATTCTCCCCATTTTTATTTGTCCGAAATAGACAAGGAAAAGAATAAACAAACCAAACGTGGACATATTCAAACATGTAGATGTCACGATAAGAAAAGAAAACCAACTACGATCATTAAGATATACTCAAACGCATTCCAACAAACTATTTTTGATTTTTCAAACAAAAACGCAAATATAATTTTACAAAAATCACACACCATGAATTTACACTAAGACAACCAAATCATGTAAACGAAATGAATGGGAGTGAACAATTTTGATAGGCAAATCAATACAATCAAACATAACATATGTGCACGATGAATATGTGTACTCCTAACGAATGAATCTCAAAATCGTCCTTAGGTGTTAAAAGTGTTGAATTTAAATGATATCAACTCAATCCATCAACACATCAAAGTCAACAATGATTCCCACACCAATATTGTCTCAAACTCTGTAATGCTTTTTCATGACGTTGTCAGGACGTGCAAAACTGTTGATTTATTTCCATCCAAACTCCCTCACAAATAATAATGCATTTATTTTCCTTTTGAGGTGGCCTTTTTTTGGCATATTTTTCTTTTTATTTCCTTTAATTTTTTTGAGCTCTTTTCAAACGCTGGCTTTCATGACGAGTCAATTTTACACTCTCGCAGCCCTTTCCCGTGTTTCACTCATCATTTTTTTCATGTTAAACAAATTCCTCATGGGTAACGGTTCTTACATTCACTACATTCATTGTCAAGTTTTATCGCATATAGTTCATTTTAAAGACAGAATTGAGATGTCAACATTTTGACCAATATGTGATAGACAAGTAGAATAATCAAACAAATTCATGCAAGTGTGCATTAATGGCAAATGTGAGTCAAACATGTAGGTAGTAATCACAAATTACATATTAATGACTCCACACATTATAAAGCACAAAAATGAAATGATGAAGCATATCAAAACACTATTAAACAGTCACATGGATAAGGAATGAAATTGTGACTGGATCATCCCAAATGTCCATTCATATATGGAGTAAACAAAATACAAAACTCTTTTTGTCTTTTTCCAAAAAATTTATCAAAATAAAATCTTTTTGTATTTTTCAAAAGTTTTATCAAAAAACCAAAACTAATACAAAACGTACATATGTCATAACACTAGAAAGAATTTATCATGAAACATAACTAGCGTATGACAAATATGCGAACACATTCATCTATATGATATTGCAAGAGAAGAAAAATGTGCAAGCAATCGAGAACTAAATAATCTAACATCTACTGCCTCTAAAAGTGATTTTTTTAACTCAAAATTTTTTTACTCAAGCAAAGAATTAGACTCTTCCAATTTTAGGGATTCCTTCTCTAAATTTTCAATTATTCCTAGAGGGTTATCACGTTCTCCCTTAAATTACGCACACTTATCCCTAAGAGTATCCTCACGTGCCACAAACTAATTGATTAAAATATTTGTATCCTTATTGGCACAAACACAAATGTTAGAATTTCTTAAGTCCTCCAATTCTTTTTCTAACATTAGGACTCTATCATCACTCTCCTTTTTGGACAATTTTAAAGCATTAAAGTCATGGTCCAAAGAAATAAATTTCTCACGGTGAAAATCTCTTTGATTTTGAACCGTTTGCAAAAGATCCATCGCGGATTTAAAACGAAAATTTTCTTTTTCCAAAAAATCAATTCTTTTCGCAAACGTCAAATTTAAACTATTTAAATTGTCAAAACTTTGATTCGTGCCATTGAGAGGGGGCATCCGATTACATAAGTGCTCCATCGGAGAAATTGCGATTTTTCACAAAACAGATTTTTCAAAAAAAAATCAATATCACACAATTTTGCGAAAAACAAGATCAAACGCGATAACTTAGCGCAACAGGCTTTGATACCAATTTCTAAAATAGTGGTGATCGCTTAAATAAGCTCTGATACCAATTTGTAAAAAATAATGTGCCGGTGTGATATCGATTCGAATAAATTCGCAAATTCTCCATTTTAAACTTATTAAATTGGAGTAAATTTTAAACCAAACTAAATCAACCCCTAAACATGCAACTGCGCGTGGATAAATCAAACCAAAATAACTAAATGTTGACACACGAATTTTAGGGAAAAAGCCCTTTCGGGAAAAACTTTTTATTTCACTATAATACTCATAATGATTACAATGAAATCTGCAATGGATTAACCTCTGTAAACCCACATAGGCCGCAACCTAAATCAGTAATGGAATTCTGTAGCAACTCCGTAAGAGTAGCAGTTCAGTCATCCTAGGAACACCCATAAGTACTCCCTATTGACACGCAATCACGTTAGCCCAGCACTCCCTGAAGAGGCACCTAATCAGTAGTAGGTTATCCTCCCTCTAAACTCCAGTAAAATGAATTTGAAGTTCCAAACCAATTCACCTAAAATATTGGGATTGTTGTGAATTGAAAACAAAGTGAAAAACCCTTAAAAGAAGAAGACTAAAGAATTCTACATATTGTAGTTTACATGTTCTATAAAAGTTTAGGTCTTCTTGAGAAAAAATGGAGATGATTAACACGCTATATATAAAAGCATTAAGAAGATGCGTCGCTCACACGAAAAGTCCATCTAGCTCGAACGAGCTTCGCGCGAGATCCTCCTGTCGCTTGAAGGAGCTCCTCAGTCGCTCAAATGAAGTTAATTAAAAAATAAATTTTTGTTTCGTCAAAAAATGTCTGCCTCAACACTTAGAAAAAATTTATTTGACGAAAAATAACGCCTCAACACTTAGAAAATATTTTGGAAAAATATCCCAATACTCGTAAATGAACCGTTAAGTATCCAAAACACAGTCTTACCAAAATTCATCTCGTGGAGGCTTGAAAGTTGAAGAACTTTGATATTCAGATCCATTTTCATGCATCTTCAAGCTTGAACTTCTACTTCGACGGTTTGTAACGGTATACAATATACACTAATGTAAAATCGGACTTATAAAATAATGTCCTTACAAGCACGGCGGGTATAGTTTCTTCCTGGATAGTAGAAGGCCTTTCAAAGCCCTTCTCATATATTCTAGTGAGCAATTCTTTTTCCAGGAAATAGTCTTCAAACTCACTTCCTTTTGTAGCAATGACATCCATAAATTACACTAGCTAAATCACTTTAATGCAACCCTAACCCTAGCTAAGAACTTAAAAAGCAAAAAAAAATTCTCAGTTGTGGTTCCTCCGAAGACGACCTGAGTTTTAGAGAACACGGATGGAAAAGGTAATTATTTGAGCATCCCTCCAAGTTCATACCCCTCAAATTATAGTAAAGGCACACCAACTTGTCCTCAGTCGCCTCAAAACCAACTTTATGATGATCAATGTCTTTCCCCTTTAAACCACTATACAAATTTTCCAAGCGGTGCAATCAAGCTTATTTCCCGTTTCATGTAGCTGGAACCACCACTCACATGCATTGCTGATGAAGGGGTTGATGGAGGTAACCACTATGGGCTCTATACATTATTTCATCAAAATAAATCCAGAGGTGTTTTCCCTCCATTGTATTAACTTGGACTTCAATTTTTATCCAGATTTTACATAACTCACTTTCATATTTATTATAGATGGTTTTCAATGGAGAGTTGTTTTGTGTGTGTGAACTTAATGTATGGATATTATGTGGCACTTCCCATTCTTCCAATCTTCCCTAGCATTAAATATGCACTTATATGATAGACATTGACAAACTATTTTTAGCGTTGGATTAATCGTACAAAATGTTATTTACGAGCAGTAAATCACTAAATATCACAATAATTTATGTTAAACATACTAATATCAATTTGTCTGAAACCTTTTAGCCTCAATTAATGTGTGGGATAAGTGGGAGTAGATACTTCTAATCTAAATTTTCTGTTCTGGATTGAAAGGAAGTTGGGGATGTACATTGATCCTTCTGCTTGTCTAGAGTGTTGGAAATAAACCAATAGTTTTTGTCTTTATTATTTCCGGAACATCTGAAGCAATCTTGGTTCCGAATGGGATGAGATTTAAATGAGATAAATTATTATATGTAAGCCTATTATCTCGCATGTGTGGGTAATGTCGTCCCAGTGGAGATCAAATTATTTTATCCAGTTGGGTTGAGTAAAATGTTACCAAATCTCACCATTTTATCCCACATATCAAACAACGCCTAAGATCATATACATATAATATTTTTCTAAAGTACTTAAGAAAAATATAATATTCCCTGATGCTTATAATTTGAGCAAACTTAACTACATCTTCTTGTCCCGCCAAATAATCAACGTGTCCCTTCCCTTTTGGGAAAAAAATGTAGATGCACCCATTATATATGAATTGAATGATTAGCTATTCTTGAATAAACTATATACCTATATACCTATATATATATATATATATATATATATATATATATATATATAGAGAGAGAGAGAGAGAGAGGGTGGTGAGATCATAGAACGAGGTCTTAAATTGTAGATCAATTTTGAAAAACTAGTCAAAAAAATTATTTTAAGATATCTAAACATTCCATGAATGTCCTAAAAAATCAATTAATTTGCATGTAACGTGAATTATTACGATCTCACCATTAACATAACAAAAATGTGTAATTTTTCGTAAACATTGTTTTAGTACGTTCCGAAGTAATTTAGGAACTCGTTTAAGCGTTTTAATATAGGTATACCCTTAGCGTAGAATTTGGACCAATCCAAATGTTATTCTTGGCTTATTTTGGGGGGGCAAAATTGGGTATTAAGGGGAGATACAGGATTAAGGATTTTAATAAGTTAATAACCCAACCTAATTACATTCCATCGACTTTTGAGTTAGCCTAGCAGCCCTACACCCTGTTGGAAAGTTACCGAGGTTGTAGAAGAAGATAGGAACAAAGGCTCAAGGGAAGAGGCTCATATCATCTCTAAAAGGAAAGAATTTTCTTGCAAAACTTTTAATAATATGTTTCTTGATTCATATGCATGTTTCTCATACCAATTTCGGGTTATAAACTTGATTGGAGATTTAAATATAAATGAATTTGTACCTAGGGCTATTTATAATTAATTGATGATTAATTATGTTTCAAGAATTAAAGACTTGGTGACAAACCCGGAATTGATATCATTTAATTAGAGGAATTACAATTAGAATCTTGTTATAGTATTAATGTTTATGGTGAATTCAAATCATGTAATGATCTTACTATTCTAAGAATTTTTAGATGAGAATTATGAAGTTGTTGGGTTTTGACGACTTGTGATGTTTAAGATCCAATTTCTTGAAATAATGAGGGGGGGTTATCATGCGTAGATTGAGTATAGAATGATGTTAACACATTTTCTTGATCATGAGTTGGACACCGAAGGTAACTGCCTTCATGTGCCACATATATAAATGTATATATATACTTATATAAATTTATTAATAATGAATCAATGTAGTCTAATGAGGTCGACAATTGTTAATGAACCCAATGCTACGTAAGATACATAATATGATGAAATGGTATTTTATGTGGGGTAGTATTGCAGGGTTGGTCGTGGGACTGAGATCATATGTGTAGATATTTACCTGCCGATTATATGTGGGCTAGTAGCCCTTGGTATTTTTATGTTAGCGTAGAGACCGAATAGCATGTATGGACTTGGGTTGTAAATACGTATAGTATTACACTTTGATGAAGGGTGAGATACTTACTCATGGACGGTACGTAATGTGAATTGACTGCATTATTATATATTGGTTTTGTAAGTTAATTCTTACAACTTTAGGGCACTGACCCAAATTATAAAATATTTTTTCCCTAGGTTTTAACCTAGACACGGACAACTGAGCGGACAGAGGATCAGACTTGCAGATGCATTTTCTTAGTAGAGAATTCAACTCTTTGATTCTGGCATAGGTCGTGAATCTTTATTTTAGTCTATTTTTATATTCCAGAGATTGTATGGTCATAAAACCGAGATTTATTTATTCCAATCTTTTATTTCCAATTATGTTGGGACAAATATTTTATGATTTATGAGAGTTAAAACTTATTCACTGTCAATTTATTATTTCATATTTTTTTATTGCACGTGGATGTTTAAATTAAAATTATTTTTCAACGGTTGATGCTGAGAATGGTATAAATTGTTGAACAAGCCCCATCTTCGGCGTATTGTGTCTGACCAACCTTTACGGGGAAAATGGGGGTTGTCACATTTACACCTCCCTAAGTCGAGGCGCAGGGGCGAAGCGAATGGGTTTCAGAGGGGGGAAAAGCAGTAGTAAATCAAAGACAAAACTAAGGGGAAAATGAAAGAAACCCTAAACAACTTACCTCTTTCTCCTCTCTCGGTCGATTAACACTTAAGATTGATCAATTTTTCTTTTTTTCCTTTAATTTCTTATCGGCACCAATTTTTGGGGGATTAACTTATTCCAATATTTCTTCTCTCTTTTTCGGCAGAAATTGTTCTCTCTTTATGGCTATATGATGGCTTACATGTTATCTTGAGAGGTTTTTTTGGTGTGTTACAGTTGTGTGATATAGCTATACAACTTTAGTTTGTCTATATTCAGTTTTTTGTTCAAAATAAAATATGTGACAACTGTGAGTAAAAGTTCAATTTTTTGGACAAGAAAAAAGTTAGCTATTTTGTAAAAAAAATGAATATCTTTTTTTATAGAAAATAAAATATGTTTACATCTCTGAGCTCAGTTATGTGAAAAAATATTTTTTTATACAAAATAAAAAATATCTACATCTCATTTATGCAAACTATTTTGTAATAAAAATAGTAAAAGTTAGCTATTTTGTAACAAAATTACTATGTTTTTTGTACAAAATAAAAAAAATGTTTAGAGCTTAATTATGTTTAAAAGCTAATTTTCTATACAAAATAAAAGATAATTGTTTTAGACATTTATTTTCAATTATTAATCAATATATAATAATTTATCATTTATATTTACAATTATGTTGATAAAGCTAATTCAGACCTTTTTTAGTGTTAAGATATCAATTATGATACACTAATTTATGTTGCTAAAATTATTTAGTCCTTTTTGGGTGTTAGTGATATTAATTATGGATCTTTTGGGTGAAAATTGTTATGTTAAATTATTTTTATGATTTATCGCAATTTTTTAAAAATATTCTATTTTTTTCAAAAAAGTTGAGGCTTAAGCCTCTACCTCGCGCCTTTTTAAACATTGATTGGGCTCACTTAATAAGAGCGATTTAATTCATGGGCTAGGTTGGGTTGGGTTGGGTTGGGTTGGGTTGGGTTGTTAAAGGGCGGGTTGGGTTGGGTAAATGGGTTGGCTCGTGTATTGACACCACTAATATTAATATATGTAACGTGCGTATGCAATGAATATGCATGCATGTGTATATTTTGCTTATATATGCATTGGTTTTGGCACGGTGATATTTGTAAGTGGGTAATTGATGGAAATGGGCCGTTCTTAGGGTTTTATTGAATTTTATTGTATTTTTCTTATTTTCTTTTATTTTTTATGTCATTCTATTTCCTTGTATTTTAGTTTTTGGAGGTAAGGGGTAGTAAAGGCAATTAAGGGTATTTTTGTAATTAGAATATTAGCTTAGGGCATAAGCTACTCCTCCACTTTAAATACCCCTTTGTATTCCTCATTTGAGGACACTCTCCATTTTGAATATAAGAAATCTATTGATTCTCTCTCTAAAAGTTAGGGTTTGGTTTATTTTTTTGACCGTTGACGTGTAGTTTACTTCAAATTAGGGATGGAAATGGGCCCTTTTAGGGTTTTATTGTATTTTTGTTATCTTCTTTTTTTTATGCCATTATATTTTCTTTTATTTTAGTATTTAGAGGTAAGGAGTTGTAAATGCAACTAAGGGCATTTTTTTAATTTGAATATTAGATGAGGGCCTAAGTTACTCCTCACCTTGAAATACCCCCTTGTATTATTCATTTAATGACACTCTCCATTTTGAATATTAGAAATATCTTGATTTTCTCTCAAAAATTTAGGGTTCGGTTTATTTCCTTGGCCATTTGTTGGGAACAACTCAATGTCTCCCTTCTCAAGATGTGCGTAAATAAGCCTTTTGAGGGAAAAACAACTACTTTCTAGACGACCCACCTTGTTGTGGATGTGACAAAACCTTGGGTTGTTCCTCTGCTCCTGCGTCACAAGTTGTGGGTTAAAACTTCTTGACCTACACATTTTGTCACGAACCATGTGATTACAAAGATCCAGAGCTTATTCGACGGTGCAAGGTAGCTTCGGTGGATCATCCTTGGCATAAAACTACCTCTTTATTGTCTCTTCCCCCGTTGGTATTGTTTCCATCCCATGCCTTCTATCTCCGCTATCGACGTAGTTCACTCACGAGGGTATTCCTCTCCCCGGAGTAGTTGGTGGTCTCAGCATCAAACTTGACAACGCTGGTGGTGGTAAAGGCTTTAATACCAAAGCGATATTCCAGGCAGACTTCGGTAATGCAACAAACATTCCTTCTCTAGTCTCATTGATTAGACAAAAGACATAATCTAGTAGCAAACCTTCTTATCAGAGTTGCAAGAGCTTTGCTCTCTCGCGTTTATTCCATACCATCTAGAAATTGTTCGCGAAACTCCTAATATACGCGGCCACATCTTCTCTAGGTTTCTTCTTCTCTCACGACATCTTGGTGAGAGTAAATTCATCTTCTTCCAAGAAGAATTTCTGAACAAACTGGGCATGGAGATCCTCCCACAATTCCACACTACTTGGTGCAAGGTGAGAGTACCACGTATAGGCTTTCTCCCTCAAAGATTTAGAAAAGTCTCTCAACCTCAGTTTTGTTTTCATTATAATGCGGGCTAAGGTTTTCAACAAACCTTTTCACATGCTCTTTCGAATTTCCCCCTTTGTCAGTATATTTATCAAAGATGGGTGGGACATACACTTTCGGGTATGGTTTGTTATTGTACTCCTCTGGGTATGGTGTATAAAAATCATCGTATATTGAGAAAGCTTCCCCCTTAGCTCTAGAAGCTCCCATCATCCACATGAGCTCCTTCTCCATATCCTCCATGATAGGTGGGGAATGGGTGTTTTATGTGGGAAGCACCACTAGTATAACAGCCTATGTTGGTGTAGCGGGGGCCACATTTTCGATACTGGTAGGAGGGGCTACAACAGGTAGAATCGTTTGTGGGGAAGCAGCATTATTGGCACTTGTGTAAGCAACACCTCCTAAAACAAAAGGAGCTGATAATACGGATGGTATTGCTATGAAGGAGTTTGATCCTCCGAAAACTCCCAGCACTGCCTGAGCACCTGGGGTCTTGATGAATTCAAAGAACAGGCTCAATAATCCTGTCATTTGTGTTGTACCTAATTATGCCATCATGGCAGCGACCTTGCACCGTGTTGCTAGACTCTGGTAGGATAGTAAGATCTCCTTCTTTGTGTTGTATAACGTCGAAGTCAATATTCTTAGCCACATTATTTTTAATCAATCTTCAAAGAGAATACCTCCCCAGCAAAGTCTCCAAATGTAAGGTGTGGGTTTGTTAAACAAAATTAGTATCTAGCTAGGCATAACCCCTTTTAGAATAATGATTAATGCTCGAAGAATAACGTAATAAATGGGAATTCTGACTCTTGAAATAAATAGCCTTTAAAACAACATAGCATATATTAAATAAAACTTTACAACATAAATACCCTGTCCATAAAATAAATGAAGTGAATCTGAGTAATCAACTTGATTGGATGGAGAAAGAACAAGCACTTTGGCACAATAAAGGCAAGGTAGTAAACCTCTTTCCACAATGAATGCAAATGATTGGTAATAAAGATATATTAATTTTTGGGAAGGATGAGGATAAACTCTAATGATAATATTAACTCGCAAGAAGCTCTCGTGTTTGGGAGGATTAATATCTGATGATCTTTAATAAATGATAAATGGAAATATTTATATGATGGCAAGGTCGTTCAAATGACCTTTCTCGCCTTAAATGCTCTGGCCTCATTTAATGTTAACAGTCTTGTGCATTTAATACCAAGGATAGCATATTAAATGCCTGAGATACTATTTTTTTACGGGAACATTTCTCATGATCTCAAAATGTCTTTTACAATGATTGGTATGTGATAGGTTAGCACAAAGGTTTATTTTATGAGGGTTGATGGGACATTCCTCAAGATAGGCCAGTGGTCCAAGGAATTAACTTACTTAAGTACTAGCTTTCTCGAGATCCTAATGTGTCAGAGGTTATGACATCATAAATATATTTGAACATTGGTTATAAGATACTCTGTCATGTCAACCAAATGAGGTTCTTGGAGAGATGGTCATTCGAACAATCGAAATTTGTCTTTGTGGGGCAAGGAACATCTTGAACAAACTTCTTTTAAAGAGGTACCATAGTTCAAGTCCCTCAAAAAAGGTGTTTTGGAGTACTACCTTGAAGCTATTGATTAGAGGTTTTATCCCAAGTGTACCAAAGAGGTTGGGATTATTTTCCAACGTTGCCTTGTTCCCAATCCTCCAAACCAAGTCCCTGTGAGATTCTCCAGATGAGGTCATTCGATAGAGAATATGAGCTCTCCCATGTCCTGCTAGACATGGTCTTTCGCAGGTACCGAACAACCTCACAGTTATTACAAATTGGGTCCAAATATTTAACAAGAAAAGGAAGAAGATAAAAATTATTGTTCCTATTATTGATGTACTTCCTAGGGCCTCTTTGATCAAGCTTGTTTCTTGTGTGGAGGTCTCTCAAGTGACCACACTCCTTTTGAGAGTGTTTGAGCGAGTAATCTGGTTGTGGGACCTCCTCCGAATGACCTTCTTTCGAACATTCTTGATTATTCTATTAAGTCTCATGTGTGTGCAAGATTAGTCTTCCAATTAACCACGAGCTTAGACCTCCTTCTACATGGAGTATGTGTCAATTTACTTTTTCGCTTAATTTATAACTCAAATATTTAATTAATATTAATATTTTTCTTAGTTGTTAAATTATTCCTATGCGGGGAGTTAATCACTACATATTACTCTAATTTAAGTTAAACGTACTAATATTAATTTATTCAAAACCCTAAGGCCTCAATTGATGACCAAAATAAGTAGATGGGAGTAGATAATTTATCTCATCCCATATTTGGTGTTGGATTGGATTATCTTTACATGAGATAAATTATCATTAATAAGCCACTTATCTGCACAGGTGTGGGTAATATAATTCCACCTAAGAGATCGAATTATTTTGCGGATGGTGTGAGATAAATCTTACCAGATCCCATCATTTTATCCCACATATCAAATATATATTATCTTTTTAAAGTATTTAAAAAATAGAAAATTCACGATAATAATATGAGCAAACTTGACTACATTTACTTGTCCGGCCAAACAATCAATGTGCCCCTTCCCTTTTGTGGAAAAATTCATTTCATATGTTATATACATACATAAAGTTATAAATATAGTTGTAGAAAAGGGAAAGTATCATTAAATACTTTGTAACGTGTATTTTTTAGCCAAACCATTTTGAAAATAACCCTTTGTACCATGTATTCTCCATTTGGCTTCTCTCATGAGCCCTACCTTCATCAAAGTATCAGAATACTTACCTATGACGTACTCCGACCAAGTAAGGAAACCATTTGGGGAATCACTTAGTCCTTCGAAATCCACCCATGAATAAAGAAAGTCTCCCCTCTCCAATCGAAAGAAAAGGACACTAGAGGGATCCACCATGACCCCGCTGGCGGGATTCATTGGATCCTCCAGGGCCTACAATGGGTGGTCAAAAGACTCTGTCATGGACCCAAATAATTGAGTGTTATCATGAAAACATTCCTCATCGCCAAAGAAATGTGCATCATTGTAATGCTTCAACTGTGCCTCTCTTATCATCGTCTCTGCCGCTGGGTTTCGAAGTGGGTCACAATGGTAGAAGATTGAGAATCCATTAAAATGGAGAATGAAAGAAGAACTTCTAACACAAGGCTAGAGAAAAATAGATGTTAATCTCTCCACAAAACACGAAAACTCTCTCTTACTTATGGTGGAATACATAAAGTTTGAAATGAAAGAGGAGTGGGGTTAGTATAGGCTGGAGGATGAAATAACAGGACCGTTTGTCCACATGCCAACCTAGTACATAAGTCATTGGGAAATAACACAATGACGTAATTGATAAAACATCCTTACAAAGAGCCATTTTATTATCACATTTGGTAGTTGGAAGATGTGAAGAATGGGAAATGACACTGATATGATGGCTTCCAATAAATGATAATGGATTTTTCCCCAAATACGCCTAAGAATATGAAATATCGAGATCAAATAGTGACATCAAGTTAGATGTTTTGAAGTTAGGTGTTTTATACACAAAATTATTAACATAATAATTTTATGTACGAGGGGAAAATGAAGGAGAGATATATCGATGAACCTCTTTCCCAAAATGATTATTGAAGATAATTGTGATTAAGCAAGACGTGTGAAAAAGAAGGAAATCAAGATCATATTTTGAGCATGAACAAATCGTATTGACAAGATATCCTTAGGTATCACTAATGAACCAAGTTTGAAAGAATTTGGGTGAGCTCTTTGATGAGCTCTGTTAAAGGAGCTCAATAAAGAGATCTCGCGATGGACCCGGATTGGAGGATATGGAGAAAGGAAACGTTAATTTATAGACTTATAAGCACAAAAATACAAAAGTACAAATCACCAAGGTATATCAGACAACACCACGATGGAGGTCAATCCGTTACACCTTCTGGGAATTTCCAACAATACACTTATTGGCGCCAAAATGATGGATCTTTTGGGTTTATGTCCATTTAAAGATTTGGTCAAACCGGACACGTTAAATCAATCACATACCTTGGACTAAGTGTTGGTAGCTCTGCCACGCCACCTAGCACGCTGGTGTGAGGAGGTAATGTGGTAGCTCTAACTATATTTCTATCGCATTTAATGCATTTGACATGTTAGGCATTGTTAGAGAGACTGAGCATTAAATTTTTACGGGGGATTACTTCAACTCAAAAACTCTATAGATAGGAAAATTCTATAAGCATTTAAGAAAAAAAATTATTTCCCCCAAAAACATGTCTTGCAAACATCATTCAAAGGAAATAAATCGATATTTACTCCTTCCTCGTTGATTTCTATAAGAAAAAACTGGTGTTTTTGAATCTCTGTCTATTTATTGTGCTTGAGAGTTGTTCTCTCTCCCTCAGAATCAACTACTTTGAAGACCAATACTGTTATTTTGTGCTATCATTGCTTTTATTTATTTCACTCACTCTTGGAAGGTGTAACGAAATACTTGTCTGAAATCAATGATTGCATTTAAGCTTGTAAATGGGTCAGATTCATACCAGATCAAAGATGATCCTAATCCGAATATGTTTGGCATTTTTTTATTCGGATCAGATCCGATAATTTGACGGATGAGTATGTGGAAAATCGAATCCGAATGTGTTAAAAATCCGATAATTCGCTCCGTTAACAACTTTTTATTTTATGTAAAGAAAACAGATTATGAGTTCTGGATTTTACAAATATTTTTCTATAAATGTAAGGCATAAATCTATGGGAAATGTAAACTATAATATAGAACAATTTCTGAGTTCGTTTATTAAAAACAAATCCTTAACATTCTCTATATAAAAGCCCTAAAAATCATAAATAAAGAGTGGGGGATGAAGACATAACACACACATACACAAAACGGATAAGATCAAATTATATCCAAATTGGATTGGGGCAAATCCATATCCGATCTGTTTACTTATCATTATCAGGTTATATTTTTAAACACATATCCGACTATACAGATCAAATACGGATAAAATTCGATCCATTGACGTGACTAATTGCATTTACTCTAACCATTAAGATTGAATTACGCATCATACTTATTTATTAAGTATCTAAAATCAACATTTTCGTGATACTAGCATTTCATTGAATTGGAGGTTAAAATGAAACCTGCCAAAGGTATTTAAAAATCGATCAAGAAAGATGATGAGAATAGAAATAGCTCCAAACAAATTGACATAATTTTAATTACATCGTTCCAGTAATAACTTTTGTTGCTTACTTATTTTTATTTAACTATAATCGGCATTACCTTATTTATATAACTATTAGTCATTTATAATCACATGCATTGCATGTGCATTATGACTATTGAACTTATGTAGTTTTAAACTATGGTTTTAAGTATTTAAAATAATGTTTAAATACATCATCATTATTTCAAACTCAAATGATTAATAATAGAGAAAATGTAACTTACATATATTTATCTAGCTTTCCAGATATAAAAATTATGGTAAATGAATTTATACAAAAAAATAGGAGATAAGAGCCAAACTTGTCCGCATATTAGAGTATAAATAAGGCAAATTATTAAAAAAGAAAAGGTAATTCTTTATGTGTTTGTGTAATAAGACACCATGAACCTTATATGACAAAAGATAAATAATTTTACACATTGTCTAAATGTAAAGCACTTCCCCAATGCAAATGTCATTATACCAGACCTTATATCTTAGGTAGAATGAATGAGACACATTCATAGTTAGATTGGAATCTAGAGGAGTATTTGTGAGTTTAATATCTAGGGTTCATATGATTCATATGAAATCTACTTCACATTGTAGAAATACCCTAAGGTCTCTTTCATATTGCACAATATAATTGATTGATTGATTTCCACCCGGCTCACAGAGTTGCAGAATATATTTGATTGATTGATTGATTGATTTCTAACTTAGAGGAAAGTGTGCTAAGGTAATGAACCTTGTGCATCTATTATAAAAGAGCATAATATTGTGTTAAACTTTTGAGAGTGAACTCATCCCTTATATTAATAAAGTGTTGTTTTTTAGATATCGATCTTTGAAATTTTTCACAGCAACTGAAAATGTAGCTGAGAACATCAAATTTGTCGACTTGGGGGAAGAAAATAGATAATATGCTCCTCCAAAGGTTGAAGGTTTGGGGATAACAACTTACGAGCCTCATCCTTGACGAGCATTACACAATTGTTTAAAACACATACTGCTTACTTGACAAGATTGAGTACTCTTCAAGGAGTTCCAACCAACAAATGGACAAGTTTATATAATCTCATAATATCATCCTTCAAATTGGTTCCTCTTGTCATGACCATCACTTTAATCTTTAAATGTTTCCTAAGATCCTTGCAATCTTATGATATCTAAAGAGCCAACTCTCTACTTGGGACGAGTATCACAACGTGAATCACATAGATATCGGTATCATTTTTTGTAGTATGGTAATGAAAAATGCCATCATTTCCGAGTGCCATTTTTAGATCTGGCTAGAGTATCGATTCCAGTCATCACGACGGGGGTAGTTTCTTCCTGGACGGGAGAAGGCCTTTTAAAGCCCTCCTCGTATATTCCAATGAGCAATTCTTGTTTCAGGAACTAGTCTTCAAACTCACTTCTTTTTATAGCAATGACATCATTAAATTGCACTAGCTAAATAACTTTAGTGCAACCCTAACCCCAACTGAGAACCTAAAAAGAAAAAAAAAGTCTTAATAGCGGTGCCTCCGAAGATGACTCAAGTTTTAGAGAACACAAATGGAAAAGGTGATTATGTGAGCATCCATCCGAGTTCATACCCCTCAAATTATAGTAAAGGGATACCAACTTCTCCTCCATCGCCTCAAACCCAACTTTATGAAGCTCAATGTTCGCACCCTTTAAACCACTATACTAATTTTCCAAGAGGTGCAATCAGACCTACTTCCCGTTTGATGTAGCTGCAACAACCTCTCATCTGCATTACTGATGAAGGGGTCGGTGGAGGTAACAATTGTGGCCTCTATGTGAAGGTTGACATTATTATGTAGAGCAGAAACAACGACCCTATCCAACAAAGTATGAGCCTAAGCTTGCCTATTTGTCCCTATAACGTAGTAATTTAAGACAACAACAACAAAGTTTCTATCATTCTCCCGAATTATTTCCCTCGTATTGATGGGTTAGGAATCCACTAATTTTGTTTATATTTGTGTTCCATGTACCATGTTGACCAACCAATAACAACGTTTGATCCTTCTACCCTTTATTTCACTCCAATGTTGGTTTCTAGCCACAATATTATGCCAATTTTTCAAAAATAATGATATGGGTAAAAAAAACCTCCCCCACATCTGATGTGTATTCCCCATATTCTCTCAACTATCTGTTATACATTGTCTTGTAGTATGGGGTCCCTCCAGGGCATAAAAAATTATGACTTTTGGACGAGGCTTTTTGGAGTTATTTTGTACGCATAGCACTACAAATTTTTCAATTATTTTTACAACTGTTAGTCTTTGAAATCGATTGGTGTTATAAAACTGTAATACAACTTATCTTTGGCATATTAGCTTCTTATGTAAGAGCTGATCTCAGCTTTAGATTTAGGAAGTTATCCTCTCCTTGGATCGTCATATTTAATATGTTAAAACTTTCTTTGTACTCATTTAACAAATCAAAATCGACCATTGATTTCTAAAAGCAGTTTTAAGTTTAAAAATACCGATCGTGGTTTTTATTTTTAACTTCTTTGGTTTCTTTATGGGGTGACTTATTATTCATGCTAGATTAATTTTTAAGCACACATTTGACCCCATGGACCATTTAAGTTTCGGTATTTTTCATCTTGGCCATTAATTCATTTAGGGGTTCTAGTATCTTTTTCATTTAGTATATAAACATGAGTATACTCAATTGATAGGTTGGTCAACCCATATGCTTAGGGAAAGATAAAAATAGAAAGCTAAGGCCTACTCCAATGTTTCTTTCCATAAAATTAAATTTCTATTGTGTAAATACAGAGGATAAAATCTTCTCCAACAACCGTTTCTATACACTGTCAGATGTGATATGGATGCTTATCGACTCTTTATATCATCATTTCTACATATAAAAATGATGAAGCGGTTTTGACAATGTGACGTGGACACTTGATGAGTTTTAATTGGTTCTTTAAAAAATCTACCCACAACTTCTCTTAAAAATAAGTCAGATGAAAAAGATAGAATACCACGGTTGGGAAAGCAAAGGGGCGGGATGCTTCCATTATTTTCGAAAATCTTCCAGCTAGATAAATATCAACTTTTAACTGTTAGATAGAAATGGGTTCGGAAAGAAATAGATTGGAGATGGACTAAGTCCTTCTCCAATCGTTTTCTTTCCGAAAGGATTTATGTCTTTTTTGGCAGAGGCGTTTTAGAAATCAACAAATCTAATTTTCATCCTTTTCAATAACATAGAAATCCCTTTTTAGGGCATAATAACAATAGTTATATATTAAAACAATGGGGTTTTGGGGGAAAGGTTCA
Organism: Sambucus nigra; assembly: GCA_949130495.1. Lineage (NCBI taxonomy): Eukaryota > Viridiplantae > Streptophyta > Magnoliopsida > Dipsacales > Adoxaceae > Sambucus > Sambucus nigra. The sequence continues at coordinate 38,406,117 of OX422223.1, read as the reverse complement.
ATCTAACTCAAAGTGTATAAGAATAGGATACTTCACATAATTTTATAAATTTGTCCATGTACTAAAAACATCTTGAAAATTGACCATTATGCCATTTGACAACTCATCCAAAAAAACATCAAATTTTTTAAAGTCCATAATCTCAAATCTACAAATATAAAATTCAAAAAATTTATATATTTGAAATCTACTTGTCGTGATCTAATCCAACGATACCCATATTTGATATTTTTTGACAAAAAAATCGAAAACGATAAATTTACTATTTCACTAAAACATCCATTTTTTCGACGAAAACTCAATTTTTTTCAGCTAACACTATATTTTTTTCGGCGAAAAAACTTATTCTCCAGCATTGGAAATGGTGCCGCTGGTGCGGACCAAAAAATTGAAAAAAAATAGACGAAGGGAGGGTGAAATGAGGAGATAGAAACAATCCGGCCAGAATTCTGGTGGTCTCCGGGGAGGATTTCGGCGTTACGACGAGGATTCCGGTGGGTGGGGTGGGGTGGGGTGGCGTGGGGTTATGTGTTTATTTTTAGAATGAGTTTTAAATGTGTATGACTAAGGGTATAAATAAAAACTCCGCTTCAACTAAAACAAATGAAATTACCTGTTTTGTGTATTCCTAACTCTAAAGGGACCACACAAATAAATGTCATTGTACCAGAGGGACTATATTTATCAATCTGAAAACCATTGTCCTAAAAATCAATATAGAGGAAGGAGCATGACATTTACCTTGATTCTCTATTAAAACAAATATACTAAATAGAAGAGCGCATACATATTTATTACATATTCTGAGTTTGAGTCCTACATTAGAAGACCACCATCTTTTTCAAATTTTTACCTAAGAATCATTATGTGTTTATTATTACCCTTCATCTTATTCCTCATCCTCAAGAGGGCATTTAAATCTGGCACTCGATAACGTGGTGGCGGTGGTGGCACAGCCTCATGGCCATTTTGGGCCAGGGTAAGTTCAGCAAGTGCTTCCCGGGATGGTAGCAGATTAACGAATTCTTAATGATCAAAAGCAAGTGGGGGAAAAGAACCCCTCCATCCCCTATAGGGATGGAACCTCATGTGCCCAAAAATACCTTTTGTCATCCTAAATTCGCGTCCACAAATAGTACACCAGAAACAATGGGAGGTTGGTAGTGGAGGAGGCGACGGTGGAACTGGTGGTGTGACCAGAGGCACCTCGGGAGGTGACATTCGTGGCGCTGATGAAGGCCCCACTGGGGGCCTTAGCGCATTTGAAGATCTCTTACCTCTTATTGGATTCCACTATTGGAAAAGCGGTTCTATGGCAACGAATCTTCGCCTGTTGTCGGGGGTTGCCTGGCAATAAATTGAACGTTCTTGTTTAGCCTTCAGAACCAACAACACGTGCTATTGGAGTGATGATATTTCCACCACTCAAAGGGGCAAAGGAACTTTCATTGTTTTATGTTGTTGAGTATGATGATGGTTGTCCTTTAGTGTTCTTACTAGTGTTGGCCATATTTGTTTTTCTTCTGTTTTGTTGGTTGGAGAAAATACTTTGACACAGAAAGCCCTTTAAATTCTTTCGCCAACAATTTCTTCCATCTATATGACGTAAAAAATATTTAAAGTAGTTATACAATCTTTAACCGATCCAAAATAATCTTTAACCAACCAAAAATGGACGTGGGTTCATATTTTCTAACCATTTAAGGATTTCTACATCTAGAAATAACCCTAGAAAAGTTTTATATTACTCATTACCCACGTCATATTCACTCTTTGATAAGAAATCCCATTGGATCAACTTTTTTGCCTTTCCTATTTCTATCATAGTAAAAATGGATGATATAAACAACTATTGGAGTTGGCCTAAGAGTATATAGAGAGAGAAAACCCTATTTCGTAAGGGAGTGAGAAAGAGTGAGATACGGAGGTAAACTAAGGTGTGTTTGAGTGTAGACTATACATTATTTCATCAAAATAATTCCCGAGTTATTTTCTCTCCATTGTATCAACTTGGACTTCAGTTCTTATATAGTTTATACATAAACTTTGAGAAAAATATTTGGTGTCCATATATCTCACACACGATTTGCATTAGAGTTTTTAGAATAAAAAGGGTTTTAAACTCGTTTTTAAAATGAATACTCAGATTATAAAAAGTTTGAAAAACCTTATTATTCTTATTGGATCTTATATTGTTTGTATGATATCTTATAGATCCACAATATCTTGATAAATTTAAACTTTTTAGTGTAAAAATCTCTAGATCTGATTTTGTGAATAAAGAAGACTGTAAAAAATTTTAAAAGTTTTCAGATTTGGAATTATTATGAAGATTTGTTATTACTTTTTACTATCTGAAATATGAACAAATATCTTAAACAGATTCTAATTTATCCCCTTATAATAGCTGATAAGTCACAAAAAACTACACTACAGTACTCGTTACACACTCCAAACCACTTAGTCTGTTTGGGTTGATATTTTGGAGAGAGGGACATACTCAAGTCGACTGATGATTGAAGGTTCAATGATTTGAAGAAAGAGATAAAAAAAAAATTAGTCTTTAGAGGGGCTCTTATTATATAACTATTAGTCATTTATAATCACGTGCACTACACATGCATTATGACTAGTAAACTTACGTAGTTTTAAAAAGCTGGTTTTACATATTTAAAATAATAGTTCAAGTAAAGCATCATTATTTCAAACTCGTATGATTAATAATGGAGAGAATATAACTTACATTATAAAAATTTTGAAATCCCTTATTATTCTTGTTGGATCTTATACTGTATGTTTGATATCTTATAGACCCACAATCTCTTGACATATCAGTACTTTTTAGTGTAAAAATTTTTAGATCTAATTTTGTGAATAAAGAAGACTTTAAAATCTTTTGAAAGTTTGCTGACATGGAATAATTATGCATAATAGTTCAAGCTCCCTTGTAACAAAAAGAACTTTGATAATTAACAAATTTCATAATAGGGAGGGGTGCATATGACTAACTTGACACCGTTTTTGTTCATGGGTTTATTAAAACGATAACATGTAACTTCATAAATTTCAATAGCTAGAAAAATGAGTTCTAAAGTTCACTTATTTAAAATTACCCTCTAATGAATAAAAATAATGTAAACAAATAAAGTCCACAACTAAATTATTTTTCTCCAGCAACTAGTGAAGTATGCACAAAAATAATTATAGTTAAAAGTTTTGAAGCCTAATACAAATCCCCACAAAAAACATCACATCCGAATATGTCAAATTTTAAATTAAGAAGTACATAACTTCTTATTATGTCAATGATTTACACTCACCTTGGATTTAAGACTCCCATTTGTGGCTTCTCACTTCGGTGTAGTCATGTTGGCTAAAGAAATAATATATAAAGGAATGAAAAATGCATCATATATGTCAATTTTTTAAACTCAACTTGAATTAAGACTCCCATTTGTGGGTTATAAGATAGACGTGGTTGTTGTCAATTGTATTGTGGTTGAGGTGCGTTGTGATGAAAGTTCGTGAAATAATTTTTTTGTACCAGGTTTTGGAGACAGCTTGAATCGTAAACAAGACATGATGGGGAGTCGTGAGAGGATTTCTAGCATCAAATCTATAGGAAAGATATTGCTGTAATAATTCATGGTTTCTGATATATCGTCGTAATGGATCGCAGGCATCACAATTGTTTTTCCCTCCGTGAGTGGTTTGTGCAATGTGGGAAACATATTGCCCATATTTGCTCTATATGAATCAATTGTGATGTATTGAAGTATCATAATAAACTTTGAAGTTCTAATTATCAAAGGATCGCACAAATACCTTGAGACCTTTTTTACTACAACCTCTGTTAGGTTTTCAAAGGGTAGGAAACGAAACAAACTTTAAAGGAGAGGAGGAAATTGTTGTTTAAATGATTGTTGGCATTAATTGTAAGGTTTCTCATTTATACCTCTAATACTATCGTATTAGCAGTATAATATAGATTTGAGTGTGAGTGAGTTTGGCATGTGTATATTAGTAACATAAAATTGCACTACACTACACATTACACATAACTAACTTAATATGTTTTGGTTGATCTCTTGGATAATGGGACATACTCCAGTCGACTGATGATTCAAGGTTCAATGATTGAAGAAAGAGATCAAAAATAGTCCTTAGAGGGTATCTCATTATATAACTATTAGTCATTTATAATCACGTGCATTGCGCGTGCATTATAACTAGTCAATTTATGTGGTTTTAAAACTCTGGTATTACATATTTAAAATAATGTTTAAGTACACCATCATAATTTCAAACTCATATGATTGATAATGGAGAAAATATAACTTACATATATTTATCTAACTTTCCAAATATATAAATTTTATGTCAAACGAACTTACACAAAAAAAATCGAAGACAAGATCCAAAGTTGTCAATATATTAGAGTGTAATCAATGCATATTGGTAAAAAAAAGGTAATGGTTTATGTATATGTGTATGTAGAATAAGACACTATGAACCTTTTGTGACAAAAGATAGATAATTTTACACATTGTCAAAAAGAAAAACTATTTCCAATGCAAATGTCGTTATACCCGACCTTATGTCTTAAGTAGAATGAATGAGACACATTCACAGTTGCATTGGAATCTAGAGGAGTAATTATGAGCTTAATGTCTATTCGGCATATGATTCATATGACATCCACTTCATATTATAGATATACCCTAAGGTCATAATTGTCAACTCACTTTCATATTTATTATAGATGGATTGTAATGAAGAGTGTTTTTTTTGTGAACTTAGTGTATTGATCTTATGTGGCACTTCCCATTCTTCCAATATAGCCTAGGATTAAAGATGCACTTATATGCTAGACGTTGGCAAAACTATTTTCAGTGTTGGATTAATTATACGAAATGCTATTTGTGGGAAGTTAATCACTAAATAACATAATAATCTAAGTTAAATATACTAATATCAATTTATGTAAAACCTTTAAGCCTCAATAGATGTGCGAAATAAGTGGGAGTATATATTTTTATCCTTTCTTATATGGAAAATGATAACATGTGCCCTTAGGGCACATGTTTTTAGCCTCAAAATAGCATGTATGAGAGCTCTGCATGAGAATTTATGTCCTATTAAATGTATGTCGGAACTCTGTCCCTACTAATTTTGGGTTATTAGCGTGTTACCTACTATTTTTGGTTTCTTAGCGTCTTCACTTAGCCCACATGTTATCACAACACTTCCTATATTTGGGGCGAATTGGGATGAGCTTTAAGTGAGAGAAACTATCATAAGCCTCTTATCTCCACAGGTTTGGGAAATAATTGAATTATTTTATAGAGTTGGGTTGAGAAAAATGTTACCAAATCTCATCATTTTATCCCACACATCAAACAACGCCTAACATCATATACATATAATATTTTGCTAAAGTACTTTAGAAAAATAGAATATTCCCTGGCGCTTATAATATGAACTGAATGATTAGCTATTCTATATATACATAGTAACAGCCCGTAATTGTTAGTATTTATAACTAAATTAATTCGGGTATTTCTAAATTACACGTGTGCCTTAATTTAATGGAATTAATTATTATGTGTTTATTAAAATATTAATCGGGAGAGATAATGATTAATATTTATGGAATATAATTACTAAGTGAATATTAAAGTATTATTTTACGTCATAGTGAGTGATAGTGACGTGATAATACTTCATCTCAACGGGAGTCGTGAGTAGACAAATTGGGGTCGAGATAAAAAATTATTGTAGAGTGACTCGGATGGCGATCTAGAGGTCGCGGTTAATTCTGAATGGGTCGAGATAGAAGAAATAGTGTACTCGGGGGTAGTAATTGGGTTTCGATATCTTTTTAGTCATAACCGAGCCCACACGGGGGTGTTCGAACCATTTAGGCTTGGCCCGTTAGCCTAATTTTGGAATTTGAGTTATTAAACCTAAATTATAGAGTTTGGGGCAGCAGCTAAACATAATCAAACCCCTAGAATTTGAGAGAGGGAAGAAGGACGAAAGGGGGGAGCCTTAGGAGTCAAAATCAAAGGAGATTGAAGAGTTTGATCCCCAGATTCGACGTCTACAACGTGTAATCAGAATCTACGAACATTGAAAGACAAGTGATTGTCTTGCTTCTTATTTTTATTGCAAAAACTCATGTTCATATCATGGTAGGTGTAGATAAATCCATTTTGGGGAGGGTTATCACGTGTTAAAATGTGTTTTGAGGGATTTAAGCATTTGATGTGAAATTAATGCTAAATTAATGGTGGGATGATATCATATGATAATGACATCTGAATTTGAGTCGAAATCCAATAGTTAATCTCATTTAATTTGGAGTGTAGAATCGTATTGATTGAGAAATTAGAATAAAAATGAGAAAACCCAATTCATGGATTAATTGATTTAAATAGGAATCGTTAACCTTTAATGATGTATTTGATGATTGGAAATTGTTAGAAACATGTATTAATCATTGGGTATGTTTGGTTTGAGTGTTGATAAAAGTCCATGGAGGTTTGGGTAAACAAAAATGGAAGAAAATGATTGGGGAAGATGAAGTTTGTCAAAATCAAAACTACGTCGTTTTGATTGACAAACGAACCAGTTCGCCCCCTGGCCGAACCGGTTCTGTTTACCTGCTTGTCCAAAACATGTAATTGTAGGTATTTTCATTACGATCGTGTGGACGCCGACCTCGCATTTTTTTGATTTTTTTTAATAAGTTATGAATTTATTACATAAGGGTATCTGAGACTGAAATCTTTAGTGAAAAATCAAATTTGGATTGTTTAGGGATGTACATAGATGAGTGTAGGACTCAGGAAATTGTTAAGGAACTTTATTTTTACATTTGAATTATATGGGAATGAATTAGGGGTATGGACTTAGGAGAGTTTAAGATGAACAACACTCAAAAATATATGAACGGATTCGAATGGAAATTTCGGATGAAATTAGGATACGGGCTGTATTGAGATGTGCTTAGTACTTGAATACAAATATGTTGTGATATATGTAAATTGTAAGTTAATACTTATGGAATTAAGGGTCAGGAAATAGACTTGGAAATTGGGCTAGTGCTACGGGAGTTAGGCACGGGTTATCTGGATTTGTTTCAAAATATATATTTATTTATTATTTATAATTATCGAAGTGCATGATATTTATGTGAATACATACCCCTCTAGTGCTATCATTGGAGGTTCCGCGATGTGGGTGAATCCCCTGTCTAGTGAATGTAGGAAGAGTATAGTCCCCAGGTCATAGCATCTGGAGTTTATTTGTGTGATTCTTTTCGAGGTGAGACACTTCGGGTATAAGTTAGTTTCACTCTCGGGGAACTATGACCGTCTCCACTACGCTTATGATTTTATTTCCTAATTCGGTGTGAGTTAATCGTCTTATGGTATCTGGGTAGGATGAGTATACCTAGGGTGATAATATTTTAGAGAAAGCATCCGGTGAGTTATTTCTTGGGACGGATGGTTATTATACGCAACATGTGTGTGAATGTTATAGTATACTAGTACATACATAATATGAAAGATTAATTATATATGGGATAAATATATAAAGTGTGATTTTATTTAAGGTATAACTAGAGCGAAAGTTATATGATTAAATTGTATCTCAAATATAACTAGTGTGAACGTTGTATGATTAATTAGTATTTCATATATTACTAGTATGAATGTTATATAAATAACTAAACTTGAAATGATTAAATAAGTTAATGAATAGAAACTTATAAATAAATGTAAGGAATACTCGATTTACAGTATTGATATGGAAAGGGTGTACCAAGGATAGTTAGACGGTGTGCACCCTAGTTGAGGGGTGAGCCATATCTTAAGAGAGTGCGACACCAGGTTAAATATGGAAAGTGTTCATGTATATTTAAATTATTGAATTTTAATTGCTTGCTAAATATTGTCAAAAAGATTTCTTGGGCTCTAACCCGTGTCACAATATTTTCCAAAATCATTTTAAATGTCCAGCCACAGGGATGCCTAGTATGAGGATTCTATTCAAGGATGCGTAGCTACAGTACGTGTGGAAACTTCCAGGACTTTGTTGTAGACGTTTTTATCATTTCATTCCTAGAATAGAAATTATATTTAGTGTGCATTAGGCATGTCGCCCTTCTTACTATTTTAGTATTTTAGTTATTTATTTGTCTTGGTGGATTCAGATTATTGTTTTGGATTTATTATTGGATTTTTATTATTTGAGAACTGATGACTTATTCAGTATCAATCATTTATATATTTGCCCTGTGATTGTTTAGTTTAACTGTAGGGATGGTTTGGTTGAGTTAATTTTATTTTGCATGTTGTTCTATTAATGAAAAGATAAAACTTGACACCGACTTAATTTGACATAGGTGATTAGTAATTAATAATATTTTCGACAGTGATGCTAGGAATGAACCAAATGAGACCAGCGTGTATTTTGACTGTCGGAATGTCTGTCCCCCTCATAAATAGACCAGTTCAAACAAGATTTCTGAATGCAACCTTGCGAAAATCATGAAATACTCTGTTGCAATGATCTTGCAACATTTTAGCATGAATATAGAAGCAAGAATATCCAACCTCTATAATTTTCTTGGCAATCAGTTCCACTTGCCTCACAGAGTTGCTGAATATAATTGATTTATTGATTTCCAGCTTAGAGGAAAGTGTGAAGAGGTAATGAACCTTGTGCCTTTCTTCTACAAGAGCATAATAGTGTGTGAAACCATTGAGAGTGAACTCATCCCTTAGATTAATAAAGTGTGGCTTTTCTAGATATAGGTCTTTGATATTTTTCACAACAACTGAAAATATAGCTGAAAAGATCAAAATTTGTTGACTTGAGGGAAGAAAATAGATAAGTTGCTCCATCAAAGGTTGAAAGTTTAGGGACAACATCTTATCAGCCTCATCCATGACGAGCATTGCACAATCATTTAAAATGCATACTCCTTTCTTGATAAGATCGAGTACTCTTCCAGGATTTCCAACCACCAAATAGACAGGTTGATATAATCTCATAATATAACCCTTCAAATTGGTTCCTCCTGTCATAACCATCACTTGAATCTTTAAATGTTTCCCAAGTTCCTTGTAAACTTGTGATGTCTGAAGAGCCAACTCTCTACTGGGACGAGTATCACAACATGAATGGCATTGATATCGGTATCAATTTTTTACAGTACGGGAATGCAAAATGCTACGATTTTACCAATGCCATTTTTACCTCTGGCTATAGTATCGATTCCAGTCAGCACGATGGGTATAGTTTCTTCCTGGACGATAGAAGGCCATTCAAATCCCTTCTCATATATTCTAGTGAGCAATTCATGTTCCAAGAAATAATCTTCAAACTCACTTCCTTTTGTAACAATGGCATCCGTAAATTGCACTAGCTAAATAGTGCAACCTAACCCTAGCTAAGAACTTAAAAAGTAAAAAAAAAAAGTCTTAGCTGTGGTGCCTCCGAACATCACCTGAGTTTTAGGGAACACGGATGGGAAAAGGTGATTATGTGAGCATCCTACCCCTCAAATTATAGTAAAGGCACACCAACTTTTCCTCCATCACCTAAAACCTAACTTTATGATGCTCAATGTCTGCACCCTTTAAACCACTATATTAATTTTCCAAGTGTTTCACTCAACCCTACATATTGTTTGATGTAGCTGCAACAATCTCTCATATGCATTGCTGATGAAGGGGTCGGTGGAGGTAACCATAGTGGCCTCTATACATTATTTCATCAAAATAACACCGGAGGTGTTTTCTATCCATTGTATCAACTTGGACTTCAGTTTTTATCTAGTTTTTACATACACTTTGAGAAAATATTTGGTGTCCATAGCACTTAGGATTTTTAGAATAAAAAGGTTTTCAAACTCGTTTTTAAAATGAATATTCAAATTTTAAAAAGTTTGAAAAACCATTGGATCTAATAATGTAAGTTTGATATTTTGTAGATCCACAATCTCTTGATAAACTAGAACTTTTTAGTGTAAAAAGGTTTAGATCTGATTTTGTGAATAAAAAAGATTTTAAAATCTTTTGAAACTTTTATGATCTGAAATTATTATCAAATTAGTTATTACTTTTTAATATCTAAAATCTGAATAAATCTCTTGTAGAGATTCTGATTTATCCTCCTGTAATAGCTGTTGCATTTAGAATATTTTTAATTTCATTCTAGGATTGTTCGTAACTATTTGAATGTGAATGAGTTTGACATATGCATATGTCACATAAAACTACACTACAGTACACAACACATTACACACTACAAATCACTTAGTCTGTTTTGGTTTATATTTTGGAGAGAGTGACATAATCTAGTCGATTGATGAGTGAAGGTTCAATGATTTGAAGAAAGAGATCAAAAATCAGTCTTTAAAGGGGATCTCATTATTTTAACGATTAGTCATTTACAATCACGTGCATTGCACGTGCATTATAACTAGTAAACTTATGTAGTTTTAAAACTCTGGTTTTACATATTTAAAATAATTTTCAAGTATACCATCATTATTTCAAACTCATATGATTCATAATAGAGAAAATATAACTTACATATAGTAATCTAAGTTTCCAAATATATTAATTTTGTTTCAAACAAACTTACACACAAAAATCGTAGATAAGATCCAAATTTGTCCACATATTAACGTATAATCAATGCATATTGTTAAAAAAAATGTAATTATTTTTGTATATGTGTATGTGTAATAAGACATTATAAACTTTTTATGACAAAAGATTGATAATTTTACATAATGTCAAAAAGAAAAACTATTTTCAATGCAAATGTCGTAATACCCAACCTTCCATATTAAGTATAATAAATGAGACACATTAACTATTGAATTGGAATCTGGAGGAGTAATTATGAGTTTAATATCTATGTGGCATCTGATTCATATGGCATCCACTTCGTATGTAGCAATACCCCAAGGTCTCTTTCACTTTGTAAAATACTCGTAATTGTAAACTCACTTTCATATTTATTATGGATGGATTGTAATGGAGAGTTTTTGTGTGTGTGTGAGAACTTAGTGTATGGGTATTATATGGAACTTCCCATTCTTCCAATCTTCCCAAGCATAAAAGATGCACTTATATGCTAGACATTGACAAACTATTTTCAGCGTTGGATTAATTGTACAAAATGTTATTTGCAGGCAGTAAATCACTAAATATCACAATAATTTAAGTTAAACATACCAATATCAATTTGTCTGAAACATTTCATCCTCAATTAATGTGCGGGATAGGTGGGAGCATATATTTTTATCCTAAATTTTCCGTTGTGGATTGAAAGGAAGTTGGGGGTGGACATTGATCCTTCTGCTTATCCGTAGTGGTGGAAATAAAGCAATGGTTTTTGTATTTATTATTTCCCAATCATTGGAAGCAATCTTGGCTCTGATTGGGATGATCTTTAAATGAGCTAAATTATTATAAGTAAGCCTCTTATCTCGCATGTGTGGGTAATATCATCCCAGTGGAGATCGAATTATTTTATCCAGTTGGGTTGAGAAAAATGTTACCAAATCTCATCATTTTATCCCACACATCACACAATGCCTAAGATCATATAAATAATATTTTGGTAAAGTAATTAAGAAAAATATAATATTCCCTGACTCTTATAATTTGAGCAAACTTGACTACATCTTATTATCCCGCCAAATCATGTAATGATCTTACTATTCTGAGAATTATGAACTTGTTAGGTTTTGACGACTTGTGATGTTTAAGATCCAATCTCTTGAAATAATTGGGGTGGGGTATCATGCTTAGATTGAGTATAGAATGATGTTAACATGTCTTCTTGAGCACGAGTTGGACACTGAAGGTAGATGCCTTCGTGTGCCATATATATATATATATATATATATACTTATATAAATTGATTAAGAATGAATCAATGAGGTAGACAACTGTTAATGAACCCAATGCTACGTAAAATATATAATGTGATGAAATGGTATTTTTTGTGGGGTAGTATTGTAGGGTTAGTCTCGGGACTGAGATCATATGTGTAGACATTTACCTCCCGATTACATGTGGGCTAGTAGCCCTTGATATTGTTATGTTAGCGTAGAGATCTAATCACATATATGGGCTTGGGTTGTAAATGCGTATAGTATTACACTTAGATGAGGGGTGAGATACTTGCTGATGGGCGGTATATAATGTGAATTGACTGCATTATTATCTATTGGTTTTGTAAGTTGATTCTTACAACTTTAGGGCGCTGACCCAAATTAAAAAATATTCTACCCCCAGGTTATCCAAGACAGGGATCAAACTTGCAGTTGCATTTGCATAGTAGCGGATTCAGTTCTTCGATTCTGGCAACTCTTTATTTTAGTCTATTTTTATATTCCAGATATTGTATGGGCATAAACTCGAGATTTATTTATTCCAGTCCTTTATTTCCAATTATGTTGGGACGGATATTTTATGATTTATGAGAGTTGAAACTTATTCATTGTCAGTTTATTATTTCATATTGTTTTATTGTGTGTGGATGTTTAAATTAAAATTATATTTTTACGATTGATGCTGAGAATGGTATAAATTACTGAACAAGCCCCATCTTCGGCGTATTGTGTCTGGACAAACTTTACGTGAAAAATGGGAGTTGTCATATTTAGGCATCCCTAAATCGAGGCGCAAAGTTGAAGCGGTTGGGTTTCAGAGGGTGAAAAAATGAACAGTAAATCAAAAGACAAAACTAAGGGAAAAAATGAAAGAACCCCTAAACAACTTGCCTCTTTCTCCTCTCTCGGTCGACTACCACTTAAGATCGATCATTTTTTCTTTTTTTCCCTTTAATTTCTTGTTGGCACCAATTTTTGGGGGATTAACTTATTCTAATATTCCTTCTCTCTTTTTCAGCACAAATTGTTTTCTCTTTATGGCTATATGATGGCTTACAAGTTATCTTGAGAGGTTTTTCGGTGTGTTACAGTTGTGTTATGGTTATACAACTTTAGTTTGTCTATAAAGTTCAGTTTTTTGTACAAAATAAAATATGTTATAGCTGTGTAAAAGTTCAATTTTTTGGACAAGAAAAAAGTTAGCAATTTTGTAAAAAAATGAATATCTTTTTTTATAGAAAATAAAATATGCTTACATCTGAGCTCACTTATGTGAAAAAATATTTTTTGGTACAAAATAAAAAATATCTACATCCCATTTATGCTAACTATTTCGTAATAAAAATACTAAAAGTTAACTGTTTTGTAACAAAATTACTAAGTTTTTTGTACAAAATAAAAAAATGTTTAGAGCTCAATTATGTTTAAAAGCTAATTTTTTGTACAAAATAGAAGATAATTATTTTGGACATTTATTTACAATTATTAATCAATATATACTAATCAAGTATTTTTATTTAGAATTATGTTCCTAAAGATGATTTAGACCTTTTTTAGTCTTAGTGATATTAATAATGATACACAAATATATGTTGCTAAAATTATTTAGTCCTTTTTGGGTGTTAGTGATATTAATTATGAATCTGTTTGGTGAACATTGTTATGTTAAATTATTTTTATGATTTATTGCATTTTTTTAAAAATATTCTATTTCTTTTGCAAAAAATTTGAGGCTTACGCCTCTACCTCACGCCTTTTTAAACATTGATTGGGATCACCTAATAAGCCCGATTTAATTAATGGGTTGGGTTGAATTGGATTGTTAAAAGGCGGGTTAGGTTGGGTAAATGGTTTGGGTCATGTATTGGCACCACTAATATTAATATATGTAATGTAAGTATGCAATAAATATGCATGCATGTGTATGTTCTTCTTATATATACATTGGTTTTGCCACGGTGCTGTTTCTAAATGGGTAATTGATGGAAATGTGCGCTTATTATGGTTTTATTGCATTTTCTTGTATTTTTGTTATTTTCTTGTATTTTTTTTATATCATTCTATTTTCTTTTATTTTAGTATTTAGAGGCAAGGAGTAGTAAAGGCAATTAAGGGTATTTTTTAATTATAATATTAGCATAGGGCATAAGCTACTCGTCCCCTTTAAATACCCCCTTGTATTCCTCATTTGAGGACACTCTCCATTTTAAATATAAGAAATCTCTTTATTCTCTCTCTAAATTTAGGGTTCAGTTTATTTTCTTGGCCATTGACGCGTAGTTTACTTCAAATTAGTGATGGAAATGGGCCCTTTTAGGGTTTTATTGTATTTTTGCTATTTTCTTTTGTTTTTTATGTCATTGTATTTTTTTTTATTTTAGTATTTAGAGATAAGGAGTAGTAAAGGCAATTAGGGGCATTCTTGTAATTAGAATATTAGTTGAGGGCCTAAGCTACTCCTCCCCTTTAAATACCCCCTTATATTATTCATTTGAGGACACTGTCCATTTTGAATATAAGAAATCGCTTGATTTTCTCTCTAAAAGTTAGGGTTTGGTTTATATCCTTGGCCATTTTTTGGGGGCAACTGAATGTCACCCTTCTAAACATGTGCGCAAATAAGCCTTCTTAGGGAGAAACACTTACTTTCCGGATGACCCACCTTGTTGTGGATGTGACAAAACCTTGGGTTGTTTCTCTGCTCATGCATTACAGGCTCTATGTTGAAACTTGTTGACCTACACATTTTGTCACGAACCATGTGATCATAAAGATCCAGAGCTTGTTCCACTATATAAGGTACCTCGGGAGGATCATCCTTGGCCTCAAACTCCCTCTTATTGCCTCTTCCCCCATTGATATTGTTTCTACCCCTTGCCGTTTGTCTCCTTTATCAACGTAGTTCACTCGCAAGGGCATTCCTCTCCCCGGAGTAGTTGGTGGTCTCAACATCAAACTTGATAACGCTGGTGGTGGTAAAGGCTTTACAACCAGAGCGATATTCCTGGCGGACTTCGGTAATGCAATAAACATTCCTTCTATAGTCTCATTGATTAAATGGAAGCTATAATCCGGTAGCAAACCTTTTGATCATACTTGCAATAACTTTATCTCTCGCGTTTCTTCCCTACCTTTCAGAGATCGTTCGCGAAACTCCTAATATATACGGCCTCATCTTCTCCAGGTTTCTGTTTCTCTCACGACATCTGGGAGAGAGCAAATTCATCTCCTGCCAGGAAGAACTTCTGAACAAACTGGACATGGAGATCCTCCCACAATGCCACACTTCCTTGTGCAAGGTGAGAGTACCAAGTATAGGCTTTCTCCATCAAAGATTTAGAAAACTCTCTCAACATTAGTTTTCTATCATTATAATGCGTGCTAAGGTTTTCAACAAACCTTATCACATGCTCTTTCGTATTTTCCTCTTTGTCAGTACATTTCTCAAAGATGGGTGGGACATACCCTTTCGGGTATGGTTTGTTTCTGTTCACAAAGAGGGAGAATAATATAAGGTCTTCTAAGTTTGAAAATTTCTTTTCTGGTGTTTCTGAATCAGATAATACTCCTCTAGATGATTTAATCCTCCTAATTCCTGATTTCTTGGATCCAAGAAACCTATAAGAGGAGTTTAGATCTTCCGTATCAAAAGATTTTACTATTGGCTTGTTTTTAACCTCCGCTATGGCATTAATTTCTTCTTCTTGATCTTCATCAGTCTAGAGTTCCTCTCCACATAAGATGTTTTCTTCACGATTTTGGTCTAGGACTGATCTAACATTAGTGGATTCTTAATATGGGACAATAATAAACTTTTTGGCGCCAAAATGATGGATCTTTGGGGTTTATGTGCAATTAAAGATTGGACCAAATCTGCCACGTAATATCAGTAACATGCCTTGGACTAAGTGTTAGTAGCTATTTCACGCCGCCTAGCATGCTAGTGGTAGGAGGCAACGTGATAGCGCCATCGACATTTCAATCGCATTTAATGCATTTGACATATTAGGTATTGTTAGAGAGAATGAGCATTAAATTTTTACTGAGGACTACTTCAGCTCAAAAACTCTACAGAATGAAAAATTCCTTAAGCATTTAAGAAAAAAAGTTTTTATTTCCCTTAGAAACATGTCTTGTAAAGATCATTCAAAGGATATAAAGGGATATTTACTCCTTCCTCAATTATTTTACTAAGAAAAAACCGGTGTTTTTCAATCTCTGCCTATTTATTGTGCTTTATAGTTGTTCTCTCTCCCTCAGAATCAACTACTTTGGATACCAATACTGTTATTTTGTGTTATCCTTACTTTTATTTATCTCGCTCCCTCTTGGAATGTGTAATGAAATACTTGTCTAAAATCAATGATTGCATTTAAGCTTACAAACGGATCATATTCTTAAAGGATCAAAGACGATCCTAATCCGAATATGTTTGACATTTTTTTATTCAGATCAGATCCGATAATCTGACGGATGAGTATGTGGGAAATCAAATCCAGATCTGTTAAAAATACGATAATTCGCTATGTTAACAACTTTTTTATTTTATGTAAAGAAAATAGTTTATGAGTTTTGGATTTTACAAAAAAAAATCTGTAAATGTAGTGCATAAATCTATGGGAAATGTAGACTATAATATAGAACAATTTCTGAGTTCCTTTGTTAAAAAAAATCCTTTACATAATCTATATAATAGCCCTAAAAATCATAAATAAAGAGAGGGGGATAAAGATATAACACACACACTTATACGCACATAAGGTAAAAAATAAACGGATTAGATACAATTATAATTAGATCAGATTGGGGCAAATCCATATCCAATATGTTTACTTATCAATTATATTTTTAAATTCATATCTGGCTATACAGATCGGATACGGATAAAATCTGATCCATTGACATGCCTAATTGCATTTACTCTAACCATTGAAATTGGGTTACGCACCATACTTATTTATTAAATACCTAAAATCAACCTTTTCGTGATACAATATTTCATTGAATTGGAGATTATAATGAAACCCTCCAAAGGTATTTAAAAATCAATCAAGAAAGATGACGAGAATAGCAATACCTCCAAAAAAATTGACATAATTTTAATTTCATCTTTCTAGTAATACCTTTTATTGCTTACTTATTTTTAGTTCAGTATAATCGGCATTACCTTATTTATATAACTATTAGTCATTTATGATAACGTGCATTGCATGTGCATTATGACTAGTAAACTTATGTAGCTTTAAACTATGGTTTTGCGTATTTAAAATAATGTTTAAATACATCAACATTATTTCAAACTCGTATGATTAATAATAGAGAAAATATGACTTACATATATTTATCTAGCTTTCCAAATATAAAAACTGTGTCAAATGAACTTATACAAAAAAATAGGAGATAAGAGCCAAACTTGTCCACATATTAGAGTATAAACAATGCAAATTATTAAAAAAAAGGTAATTCTTTATTTGTATGTGTAATAAGAGGCCATGAACCTTATATGACATGTGATAAATAATTTTACACACTGTTTAAAAGTAAAACACTTCCCCAATGCAAATGGCGTTATACCCAACCTTCTATCTTGGTGGAATGAACGAAACTCATTCATAGTTGGATTGGAATCTAGATAAGTATTTATAAGTTTAATATCTATGGTTCATATGATTCACATGAAATCTACTTAACATTGTTGAAATACCCCCAAGGTCTCTTTCATATTGCAAAATACTCATAATTGTCACATCTCTTTCATATTTATTATGGGGTGACTTATTATTCATGTTAGCTTAATTTTTAAGCACTCATTTTTGCCCAAGGATCATTTGAGTTTCTGTATTTTTCATCTTAGCCATTGATTCATTTAGGGGTTCTAGTATCTTTTTCATTTAGTATATAAACATGATTGTACTCAATTGATAGGTTGGTCAACCCATATTCTTAGAAAGATATAAAGATAGAGAGCTAAGGCATTCTCCAATGTTTTTTTCCAATCAAAGTAAATTTTTATTGTGGAAGGACACGGACGATAAAATATTCTCCAACAACAGTTTCTATGCAGTGGCAGATGTGATATGGATTTTGATTCATATTAGCTCTTTCTATCATCATTTATACATATAGAAATGACGAAATAGTTTTGACAATGTGATGTGGACACTTGATGAGTTTTAATTGGTTGTTTTAAAATTCTACTTAATAACTTCTCCTAAAATTAAGTAATATGACCAAGATAGAATATCACGGTTGTTAAATCAAAGGGGTGATATGTTCCCATTATTTTCGAAAATCTTCCAGCTAGATAAAGATTAGCTTTTAACTGTTAGATAAAAATGGGTTTGGAAAGAAATAGGTTGGAGATGGCCTAAGGCCTTCTCCAATCTTTTTCTTTCCAAAAGGATTTATGTCTTAGTTGGCATAGGTTTTTTAGAAATCAACTGGTCTAATTTTCATCCATTTCAATAACATAGAAAGCCCTTTTTTTAGGGCATAATAATCATAGTTATATATTAAAATAAATCTATGTATATATATAAAATAGTAGTGTGAACTCACGTTAACTTGACACGTGGCACCATAAATTTCATCTTGCCCGGGTTATTCCAATACATTCAAAGCAATGGCTTTTATGATTTTAAAGGTCATCTCTTGGAAGACCAAATGTCAGGAAACTCAATCGTATGAGCCGAGAATTGGTTGTCAAAAAATCACTTGCAACTTCTGATCAGGATATTTATAGACTCATCCCTGCCATTAAAGAAAAAACTCACGATCGTTTCCTCATCACCAAACCAACCGCCACCCCTGCACCAAACCCACCGCCACCCCTTGAAATCAATACTACCCACCTTACCAACACCTCAGTTGAATTCCCTAAAAATGGTGTCCGACGCTATACAAA
Organism: Sambucus nigra; assembly: GCA_949130495.1. Lineage (NCBI taxonomy): Eukaryota > Viridiplantae > Streptophyta > Magnoliopsida > Dipsacales > Adoxaceae > Sambucus > Sambucus nigra. The sequence goes on along the minus strand of OX422223.1, from coordinate 38,387,287 downwards.
AACCATCGCTCACCACCCCTACCGCCACCGCCCCTACAGAAACCTTTTGCCTCCCCTGCATTAATTTATGCACTGTTGACACCCCTGTTAAAAACACCATTCCCACTGGTTAATCACCCCACTGTCGCTGGTTTAATTGAAATAGGGGGAGAGAGAGTCCACCGTCATTGGTTTGATTGATAGAGAGAGGGGGGATTAGGATGGGGATGGGAATCGGAGGTTAGGGCACGATTTGTGAATTTGGTGAGTTTACTGTTTTCTTAATTTGATCTGTTTAAGTTGTGGAACTTTATTAGTTTATCAATTTTTTTAATTATAATTTATCATTTAATTAATGTACGAGTTAAATTATTTATTGGTCAATCAATTATTTATTTAATAATTTTTTTTTAGTTAATTTGATTTGTTTAAGTTGTGTAGATTTCTTTCTTCTGTTTGGGAAATGAAGACCTAATAATTTGTTAATATACGTTTAGTTGGATTTTGGATAGTTTCGACGATTATATGAATATACAGTGGGTTTGAGACTTGTAACACCCCGAGATTTTTGGGACAATAATTTATTTATTTTTAGGAGAAATAAATATTTTTTTAATTGGAGAATAATTAAATTGGCATTTGAGGTCAAAATTTGAAGATGTTAGAATGTGATTCGAACGACGATTCTGAGGGTACGATTGATTTCGGAAGGTTCGAGATAGTCGAAATGACTGTACTTGGGGCTTATTTAGGTTCCAAAATATTTTAAGTTCGTTTGGCTCGAATTAAAGTGATCGAGTCATTTAAAGTGTATATTATCATTTAAAGTTGTGTATTTTGGGAGATAAGGCTTATTAAGCCTACGGGAGAACAAATCTCCTTAGATAGAAAGAGAATGAAAGAGAGAAATAGAAAGAGGAAGAAAAGAATAAGAGAAAGAGAGAAAGCTTGGGATTTCCGGCCATTACGCGATCTCGAGGACGAATCAGACTCTACAAATTTGAGGCAAGTGATTAAACTTGCTAAATAATCGTTGTGTCTCATTTATTTCATGATTTGTGGATAAAATTGTGAATTTTGGGATAAAATATCAAAACCTAGATTTTTTGGTTAAATCTTACATTTGGTGTGTATGTAATGAATTTAAGGTTGTAAATTAGTTGGGTTGTGATATATACTGAGTTTTGATGATATATATATATATATATATTGAAGAGAAATGGTTAGAAGATGATAAATATGAATTTTACGATTTCGGATTTTGGAGAAAAATTTGCCATTTTCGTAGCTGTTGCACAGGCCGAATTGATTCGGATTGGGCTCGAATCGATTCGAAAATAGGACTATTTTGGGGGAGTTTTTCTGGAGTGAGTTTCATCCAGTTTCGTTCAAGTTTATCGATTAGGAACCTCAATAGGAGTTATGAGAAGTGTGTTTTGGAGACTTTTAGGGAGTTTCCCTTATGAGAAATTATTGGAGTCATATTGACTTAATTCGAGAGAATACCGATTTAGAGATTATCGTACCGACTAATGGGGAAGCCCACTACTATTGAGATTTTGATTGGAAGATAATTATGGATTTATAAGAGAGAGTTAGGATGCGCTTAATGATAATGGATTTTAGAATTTAATCCCAAATGGGATCACTTTAAAGGTTCATATGATTGATTGAAACATATTATGAATTGAGAATAATAAATGTTGATCGATATGCATACGGATATAGAAAATATTCTTAACATAAATTGAATTGGGAGATGTTTCATATAAATGATAAATGTTGATCGAGGTGCATAAGGATACAGAGAATATCCTCATCGTAAAGAGAATTGACAGATGATTCACATAAATAGAATTGAGGTGTGAACTTCAAGGGAGAAATAGTATATTGTATACTAAGTGGGGAAGTTATGTAAGTTATTGATGAATAGTATATCGAGAGTAACATATAATAAATAATGTTATTATTTCACTTATGCCTAAGAGCGTACTATGAGTATGTAAATAGTGTGATATATATACCTTGTGTGATGGTATACATTTATATGATGTAATGATGTATGTATATCTTGTGTGAATGATATATATATATATATATGTGTGTGTGTGTGTGTGTGTGTGTGTGAAGCATACCCCCTCTATGCTATCATGGGAAGTTGCGCGAAGTGGGTGAGGCCCCTGGCTTGAGGAGCAGGGCGCATATAGTCCTAGGTCATAGCGTCCATTTATTATTGTGTGATTTTTATTAGGGGTGAGACGTGGTGGGTATGTATCGTCTCATTTTCAAGGAGGAACTATGACCGCTTCCCGTACGTTGTAATATGGTTTTTACCAAGGCGGTGTGAGATTGCGACCGTTGGTACCCAGGATGATATGTGAGTGATTCCTTGGTAGATGATAGCATTGAGAACCTACATCCTCGAGTTATAGCTCGCTAGGATGGTTATTATTATACTTGTGTGAATAGTATACTAATTGTATATGATTATGTGATATCATTTATCTCTAGAGTAAAGATATATAAAAAGATTGATAGAATCTCATTCTGGGAGATTTTAACCGGATAATTTGTGATGAATATATTAAAGTGGAATTGTACAGTAGATAAGTATATGAGTATATAGTACTTTGGGTATCGAGGGCATAATGGACCTCAACGACCAACATTGCCAAGGAGTAGTGTATCGGGGGGTTCCTTGTTTGGATTTTGCTTGCGAGACGCCCCACGCATGAAACGCAGCGCAACGTTGGGAATGGGGAGAAGTTGGTACTTATTGCTCATATTTATATTAGTATATCTCGACGATCGATAGTGCCAAGGAGTAGTGTATCGGGGGGGTTCCTTGTTTGGATTTCGCTTGCGAGACGTCCCACGCACGAAATGCCGTGCACTATTGAGAATTGGGAATAATTAATTAATCATTTATAGTATAGGAGAATTTGGGTTATACACGTCATGCATTGAGGGCATAATGAATCTTGATAATCAATACTAGCAAGGAGTAGTGTATCGGAGGGGTTCCTTGTTTGGATTTCGCTTGCGAGACGTCCCACGCACGAAACGCAGTGCAGTATTGAGAATTGGGAGAAGTTTAGTCCTTAGCACTTAGATGCTAATAACTCATATATATATATATATATATATATATGTCGATAACTAGAATATGAGAACTTCTAGTATAAGCGAATGTTTATGTATATTTTATATGTTTAGAAAGTGGGAAAATAGATGAGAATGGTAATAATTGAAGTTGAGAGATAAATTAAATGGATTTTAATTGAATACAAAAATTGGGAGTAAGTTAGATTACTTAGCCCCTAAATAGACTTGGGAAATTATTTGGAGATCATATGCATACGTTAAGATGCACGCTTTAGATGAGAGGTGAGATAAATGTTATGGAGAGTGAGACTCCACTTTAATCATGTTATAATGCATTTATAATTGTTATGCATTTTAATTCACTTTCTATAAAATGTTTTCACACCTCGAGCACTGACCCGTTTATATTTTCTCTTGTTGTGCATATATATTGTATTATTCTAGGTGTTCCTCCGCAAGGACGCCATTGATATTATTCATCCAGTGTATTCGTGGAGTTGTGGCAGGAGTGGACTGTTGCGGTATTTTGATTTAGTCGATTCCTATCTTTTGTGTATCTAGATTAGGATTCAGTTTGTATATCGGGTTTATACCTAAGTGTCGTAGTGTAGCACTTTTATATTTTCTCTCTCAGATTTATGTATTGTCTGTGACCCGACAGCATATTCGGGTATTTTATTTTTGTACACTGTGTTGTACTCTTATATTAATCTCTTTTATATCATTTGAGCATGTGTGTGTATCCTATCATATTTAGAAGTTACGTTGTTGGCTAGTTGTTGCATGGTTGGTTTTAATAAGTGTTAAAAAAATTTGGCACCCTCTTTTGTAGTAATGGGTTGTTATCCGTGTTTGTTTTAGAATCATTAGTAGATGCTGAGAATGATCCACTTGAGATTCCTGATTATTTTAGTATAGGGTTGGCCACCCGTTATTATTTTGAGTGGGGTGTCACAGGTGGTATCAGAGCATCAGGTTCTAGTATCTTTAGGATCTGTGTGGGTTTACTGCGATCTTCTATAAGCGTTCTTGGCGTAGAACCCTATTATTAGGACGGCTGTGTTCATACGTCCATATTTTCTTCTGTGATGAGAAAATATTTGAAAGACGTTGTGATATAATTGTTCTTGTTTCAGATGCCATCGAAGACAAGTCGTTCTGGCAGGGCAAATAAAGGGGCTGAGAGTGTGGAACCCCAAATGCCTCAAAGGAATATGACTACAGATGAAATTGCCAATATTGTGTCACAAGCAGTAGCTGCTGCCATTTCTGCGATAGCGCATCGACCTGCAGTTCTAGCAGCCCAAACCCATTCAGGACCGTCTTTGTGGGAAAGAGTGTGGGAAGATTTTAGTAAGGGGCATCCTCCACATTTTTCATGGGGAGTTGATGCGATGGCTGCAAGTCGATTAAAGAATAGTATGCAAAGGCACCTTCGTATGGTTAAATGTAGTGAAGTGCAGAAGCAATTTCTAGCCACTTTTAAGTTGACGGGAGCAGCTCTCCAGTGGTGGGAGTCTGTCACCACATCTGAACAGAGAGATACATTGCCTATAACAGATTTTTGGGAACTCTTTGACCGAAGATATTTTCCTTTCACGATTAAGAAGGAAATGAGGAGGAAACTGATGGATATGTTTCAAGGTAATCGAACGGTGGCCGAGTATGAAGAAGAACTTCCTCGTTGGAAAATTTAGTAACTGATGAGGTAAATACGGAAGAGAAGCGTATATCGAAGTTTATGCGAGGTTTAAATGGGCAAATTTGACAGCATTTGTTAGGGAACCCAGCGTTAGTGACTTTCGTCGAGGTAGTGAATGCGACACTGTTACAGTGTCATGAACATCGTCTTCGTTTGCAAGGGGGTAAGAACTTTAGAGGTTCGGGTTCTTCAAGTAGGCCTGGTGAAGAGAATACCAGTAATTCCAGTGGGTATAGGTAGGATTTTCGAGGGTCACAGCAGCGTTATGTTCCTCAAGATGGGCAGAGAGGATTTGCGGGTAGATGTTTCTTTTGTAAAGAAATAGGTCATGGAAAGAGAGATTGTCCTAAAAGAGGTAAAGGACCATGTTTTGAGGAAGTTTTGGAGGTGCAACCCTTACAGTAGATTCGAGGTCATTTTAGGCCAGGGGACTTTGTGTGGGAACCCAATGATGAGGAGATGAAATCGGACTAGAGAGGTATGATGTAAGTTATTTTCCTTTGTGAATAGGATTATGCTATATGAAGCTTTGGGAATATCGTATGGGAGATAGTTATGAGAGGGTAGTGCTATAACCCTATTATGTATGGAATGACCCGAAAGGGAATGTTGGGCAAGTGAGGCTCTTATATTATTATCTTTTGAGAGAATAGATTATTTTGTAATGTGTTCATAGAGAGCTATAACTTTGTTGTGAATGTAAGAATTGTTGTAATGTGTTAAGTAGTAATGGTAAAGTTATTTACTTTATACTCGTGCTCGACTTATATATTTGTTATATTCCAGCTATGGAAGAGCCTAGTGTATGGCAATATATTAATATGATGTGAGAGATTATTACTGGAGTGAGTCAGAATTTAGTGGATTACTGTTGAGCGAGAGATTCTAGCTCATAATTATGTTAATTTTGAGAACTATATATTATATTGAGTATGAGAATTTTTAAAACCTTGTGCCTTGAGCATAAGCTATTTTAATTAAATGTCGAAAGACATAAACTGTTTTCAAATAAACTGTTTCCAAAATAAAACTTTTTATAGGCATTTGGTCCATATCAAAAATTATTTACACAAAAATATTTTAAAACTCTATTCACGATCTAACAAACTCTCAATCCCCGATGTCGCTACACATTAGTGTATTGGGAGGGTTCCTTGTTTGGATTTCTCTTGCGAGACCTCCCCCGTATAAAAGTAGCGAATGTCAGGAATTGAGAGGAGTTAAATCCTTGGACCTTTCAAAATTGTTATATTATTATTATGTTAGTATAATTTAATATATTTTTAGAGTTATTGTATTATTTAAGGCAAGTGAAGCCTAATTTTGTTAATACGATTAGAGCTCGAATAAAGGGTGTATGGGCGCCCTAGTAGTTATAATTCGTTTTATATAATTTAAAATAATTCATCGTGAGTAGAGGGAGGATTGGGTATAGTGTTAGTGAGGATAAGTGTAGTAGGAACTAGTTGAGCTTTGGAGTATTGATTTTAGCTTAATTTCGAGGGAGAAATTCTTGTAAGTGGGGAAGTCTGTAATACCCCGATATTTTTGGGACAATAATTTATTTATTTTTAGGAGAAATAAATATTATTTTAATTGGAGAATAATTAAATTGACATTTGAGGTCAAAATTTGAAGATGTTAGAAAGTGATTCGAACAAAGATTCTCAGGGTGCGATTGATTTCGGAAGGGTCGAGATAGTCGAAATGACTGTACTTGGGGCTTATTTAGGTTTTGAAATATTTTAAGTTCATTTGGCTCGAATTAAAGGGACCGAGTCATTTAAAGTGTGTATTATCATTTAAAGTTGTGTATTTTGGGAGATAAGGCTTATTAAGCTTACGGGAGAACAAATCTCCTTATAGAGAAAGAGAAAGAAAAAGAGAAATTGAGAGAGGAAGAAAAGAAGAAGAGAAAGAGAGAAAGCTTGGGATTTCTGGCCATTACGCGATCTCGAGGACGAATCAGACTTTACAAATTTGAGGCAAGTGATTAAACTTGCTAAATAATTGTTGTGTATCATTTATTTCATGATTTGTGGATAAAATTGTGAATTTTAGGATAAAATATCAAAACCTAGATTTTTGGGTTAAATCTTACATTTGGTGTGTATGTAATGAATTTAAGGTTGTAAATTAGTTGGGTTGTGATATATACTGAGTTTTGATGATATATATATATATATATATATATATATATATATATATATATATATATATATATATATATATATATATGTTTGGATTGAAGAGAAATGGTTAGAAGACGATAAATATGAATTTTGGGATTTTGGATTTTGGAGAAAAATTGCCATTACCATAGCTGCTGAACAGGCCGAATCGATTCGGCCCCAACCCGAAGCGATTCGAAATGTTCCAGCTTGGCAGGTCTTTTGACCCGAATCGATTCACCTTGGCGGCCGAATCGATTCGTATTGGGCCCGAATCGATTCGAAAACAGGGCTGTTTTGGGGGAGTTTTTCTGGAGTGAGTTTCGTCCGGTTTCGTTCGAGTTTATCAATTGGGAACCTCTATAGGAGTTATCATAAGTGTGTTTTGGAGAATTTTATGGAGTTTCCCTTATGAGAAATTATTGGAGTCATATTGACTTAATTCGAGAGAATACCGATTTAGAGATTATCGTACCGACTTGTGGGGAAGCCCACTACTATTGAGATTTTGATTTGAAGATAATTATGGATTGATAAGAGAGAGTTAGGATGCGCTTAATGATAATGGATTTTAGAATTTAATACCAAATGGGATCACTTTAAAGGTTCATATGATTGATTGAACCATATTATGAATTGAGAATAATAAATGATGATCGATATGCATACGGATATAGACAATATCCTTAACGTAAAATGAATTGGGAGATGTTTCATATAAATGATAAATGTTGATCGAGGTGCATAAGGATACAGAGAATATCCTCATCGTAAAGAGAATTGAGAGACGATTCACATAAATAGAAGTGAGGTGTGAACTTCAAGTGAGAAATAGTATATTGTATACTAAGTGGGGAAGTTATGTAAGTGATTGACGAATAGTATATCGAGAGTAACATATACTAAATAATGTTATTATTTCACTTACGCCTAAGAGCGTACTATGAGTATGTAAATAGTGTGATATATATTCCTTGTGTGATGGTATATATTTATATGATGTAATGATGTATGTATATCTTTTGTGAATGATGTGTATATATATGTATGTGTGTGTGTGTGTGTGTTTGTGTGTGTATGTATGTGTGTGTGTGTGTGTGTGTGTGTGTGTGTGTGTGTGTGTGTGTGTGTGTGTGTGTGAAGCATCCCCTCTATGCTATGATGGGAAGTTGCGCGATGTGGGTGAGGCCCCTGGCTTGAGGAGAAGGGCGCGTATAGTCCCCAGGTCATAGCGTCCATATATTATTGTGTGATTTTTATTAGGGGTGAGACGTGGTGGGTATGTTTTGTCTCATTTCCAGGGAGGAACTATGACCGCTTCCCGTACATTGTGATATGGTTTTTTCCAAGGCCGTGTGAGATTCCGACCGCTGGTACCCAGGATGATATGTGAGTGATTCCCTGGTAGATGATAGCATTGAGAACCTGCATCCTCGAGTTATAGCTCGCTAGGATGGTTATTATTATACTTGTGTGAATAGTACATTAATTGTATATGATTATGTGATATCATTTATCTCTAGAGTGAAGAGATATAAAAAGATTGATTGAATCTCATTCCGGGAGATTTTAACCGGACAATTTGTGATGAATATATTAAAGTGGAATTGTAGAGTAGATAATTATATGAGTATATAGTACTTTGGGTATCAAGGGCATAATTGACCTCAATGACCAACATTGCCAAGGAGTAGTGTATCGGGGGGGTTCCTTGTTTGTATTTCGCTTGCGAGACATCCCACGCACGAAACGAGCGCAATGTTGGGAGTGGGAGAAGTTAGTCCTTAGTGCTCATATTTATATTAGTATATCTCGATGATCGACAGTGCCAAGGAGTAGTGTATCGGGGGGGTTCCTTGTTTGGATTTCGCTTGCGAGACGTCCCACGCACGAAATGTCGTGCACTGTTGAGAATTAGGAATAATTAATTCATTATTTATACTATAGGAGAATTTTTGTTATACGCGTCATGCATTAAGGGCATAATGAATCTTGATAAGCAATACTGCCAAGGGGTAGTGTATCGGGGGGGGTTCCTTGTTTGGATTTTGCTTGCGAGACATCCTAAGCACGAAACGCAGTGCAGTATTGAGAATTGGGAGAAGTTTAGTCCTTAGCACTTAGATGCTAATAACTCATATATATATATATATATATATATTTATGTGGATAACTAGAATATGAGAACTTCTAGTATAAGAGAATGTTTATCTATATTTTATATGCTTAGAAAGTGGGCAAATAGATGAGAGTGGTAATAATTGAAGTTGAGAGATAAATTAGATGGATTTTAATTGAATACAAAAATTGGGAGTAAGTTAGATTACTTAGCCCCTAAATAGACTTGGGCAATTATTTGGAGATCATATACATACGTTAAGATGCACGCTTTAGATAAGAGGTGAGATAAATGTTATGGAGAGTGCGACTCCACTTTAATCATGTTATAATGCATTTATAATTATTATGCATTTTAATGCACTTGCTATAAAATGTTTTCTCACCTCGGGTTCTGACTCGTTTATATTTTCTCTTGCTATGCATATATATTGTATTATTCTAGGTGTTATTTGCAAGGACGCGATTGATATTATTCATCCAGTGTATTCGTGGAGTCGTGGCAGTAGAGGACTGTTGAGGTATTTTGATTTAGTCGATTCCTATCTTTTGTGTATCTAAATTAGGATTCAGTTTGTATATCGGGTTTATACCCAAGTGTCGTAGTGTAGCACTTTTATATTTTCTCTCTCAGATTTATGTATTGTCTGTGACCCGACAGCATATTCGGGTATTTTATTTTTGTACACTGTGTTGTACTCTTATATTAATCTCTTTTATATCATTTGAGCATGTGTGTGTCTCCTATCATATTTAGAAGTTATGTTGTTGTCTAGTTGTTGCATGGTTGGTTTTAATAAGTGTTAAAAAAATTTGGCACCCTCTTTTTGTAGTAATGGGTTGTTAGCCGTGTTTTTTTTTAGAATCATCAGTAGATGCTGAGAATGATCCACTTGATATTCCTAATTATTTTAGTATAGGGCTGGACACCCGTTATTATTATGAATGGGGTGTCACCAGACTCTATCAATGGCATGGTATTGGGAGCTAATTTTTATTTTTAAATTTTAATAGTGACTTATGATCTTCAAGCATTTGGATGTCATATTTTGTGTTTTGTAGTTTTAATATAAAATGAGAGTTATAATTTACACATTAACTTTAAAAGGCAAGTTTATGTTAGATTCTTAATGCTCACGTAATGCTTGTAGTGGCATTTTATTTTAGTTTTAGCCTTATAATTTTTGTTCAATAAAATATTTTAGTAAACAATAATAATGTTAGAAATTACAATAGTTATATCTTCTTTCTTTTATAACACTAATTTGGACAATCCTCGTATCTTCTTCTTTCTATAATAATAATGTGGAAAATCCTTATATTTTCTTTAGCTTCCACGATGAAACACTAAACGACTCTCTACTTTTGACACTGTTGAAATGATTTGGTAATTTCCTTATCAAGGATAATTTTCTGTAACGCACCAAAAACTAATTAGATTTCACTAATTTAAAAATATTTACAAGACGATTCTCCACAATTTTCTATTAATAAATTTGTTCTACAGCGTGGATCATGATGTTTCCCAGCATATTAAGAGTGCTGGGTAGTTGCAGGTGATTTCTTTCAAATCAATTGTTTCTTTGGGTAAAAATCAATGAACATGAATTTTTGTGGTTAAATATTTCTGTGTTTCAATTTTTATATATTTTAAAAATTGGACATTGTATTTATAGCTTTAATTATTATATTAAACTACTTCAATGATTGAAAATATTTGTTTTATTTGTTTAATGATCATAAAACGAAATGGAAATTGAGTTGTAATGTATTCTCAAAATTAAAAATATCGGTTGCACTTATTAAATGTCATTCATATGACTTTTTATATTAATTTAAAATTCAATCTTCTTTCATTCTTAAAATATATAGTTTGAAACAGACTATAACAACAAAACCATGTAGTTTCGATAAATTCGGCCACGCATCGCGTGGCTTGCATGCTAGTGTACTGAATAGAAGAGCGCATACTTATTTATAAAATATGCTGAGTTTGAGTCCTACACTAGAAGACCCCCGTCTTTTTCAAACTTTTACCTAAGAATCATTTTGTGTTTATTATTACCCTTCATCTTACTCCTCCTCCTCAAGGGGGAAGTTAAATCTAGCACTCGATAACGTGGTGGCGATGGTGGCACAGCCTCATTATCATTTTGGGCTGGGGCATGTTCGGCAGGTGCTTCCTGGGCTGGTAGTGGATTATCGAATTCTTCATGTTTAAAAACAAGTTGGGGGAAATCACCCCTACATCCCCTATCAGGATGACACCTCATATTCCAAAACATACCTTTTGGCGTCCTAAATTCGTGGCCGCATACAGTCAATCGAAAACGATGGGCAACTGGTGGTGGAGGAGGTGGCGATGGAACTAGTGGTGCGACCGGAGGCACCATGGGAGGTGCCACTAGTGGTGCAACTGGAGGTGACACTCGTGGCGCTGATGAAGGCCCCATTGGGGGCCTTGGAGCATTTGAAGACCCCTCGCCTCTTATTGGATTCCACTGTTTGAAAGCATTTCTACGGACATGAATCTTCACCTGTTGCTAGGGTTGTCTGGCAATAAATTGAATGTTCTTATGCAGTCTACTTCTAAACCAACAACACATTCCGTTGGAGTGATGATATCGCCACCACCGGCAGGGGCAGAGGAACTTTAATTGTTTTGTGTTGTTGAGGATGATGATGGTTGTCCCTTAGTGTTCTTACCGGTGTTGTCCATGTTTGTTTTTCTTTTGTTTTGTTGGTTACAGAAAATACTTGGACACAGAAATCCCCTTAAATTCTTTCTCCAACAATTTATTCCATCTATATGGCGTGGCGGATATTTAAATTATCTATACAATCTTTAACCAACCCAAAATAATCTTTAACCTACCAAAAAGGGACGTGGGTTCATATTGTCCAACCGTTCAAGGATTTCTACATCTAGAAATAACCCTGGAAAAGTTCTATATGACTCATTACCCACGTCATATTCACTCTTTGATAAGAAATCCCATTGGATCAATTTTTTGCCTTTCCTATTTCTAACATAGAAAAAACGGATGATATAAACAACTATTGGAGTTGGTCTAAGAGCATATAGAGAGAGAAACCCCTATTTCATAAGAGAGTGAGAAAGAGGGAGATAAGGAGGTAGAATAATGTGTGTTTGAGTGTAGACTATACATTATTTCATCAAAATAACTCCCGAGTTATTTTCTCTCCATTGTATCAACTTGAACTTCAGTTTTTATCTAGTTTTTACATAAAATTTGAGAAAAATATTTGGTGTCCATATATCTCACACACAATTTGCACTTGTGGTTTTCAGAATAAAAAGGTTTTTAAACTCGTTTTTAAAAAGAATATTCAGATTATAAAAAATTTGAAAACACCTTTTTTTTTTGGATCTTATATTGTTTGTTTAATATCTTGTTAATCCACAATCCCTTGATAAATTTAAACTTTTTTGTGTAAAAAGTTTTAGACCTGATTTATTGAATAAAGTAGAATTTAAAATTTTTTGAAATTTTTCAGATCTGGAATTACTATCAAGATTTGTTATTACTTTTTAATATCTAAAATCTAAATAAATCTCTTAAAGAGATTCTGATTTATCCCCTTATAATAGTTGATAAGTCATAAGTTTCATTTAGAATCTTTATAATTTGATTCTAGGATTGTTTGTAACTATTTGAGTGTGAGTGAGTTTGACATGTGGATATTAGTCACATAAAACTACACTACAATACACATTACACACTCCAAACCACTTAGTCTGTTTTGGTTGATATTTTGGAGAGAGGGACATACTCCAGTCGACTGATGATTGAAGGTTCAATGATTTGAAGAAAGAGATAAAAAAATCATTCTCTAGAGGGGATCTCATTATATATCTATTGGTCATTTATAATCATGTGCAATGCACGTGCATTATGACTAGTAAACTTAGGTAGTTTTAAAACTCTGGTTTTACTTATTTAAAATAATGTTCAAGTACACCATCATTATTTCAAACTCATATGATTAATAATGGAGAGAATATAACTTACATTATAAAAAGTTTGAAAACCCTTATTATTCTTGTTGGATCTTATACTGTATGTTTGATATCTTGTAGATCCATAATCTTTTAATAAATCAGTACTTTTTAGTGTAAAAAGTTTTGGATCTGCTTTTGTGAATAAAGAAGACTTTAAAATCTTTTGAAAGTTTTCTGATATGGAATTATTATCAAGATTTTCTATTACTTTTTAATATCTAAAATTCGAATAAATCTCTTAAAGAGAATCTGATTTATCCCCTTATAATAGCTGATAAGTCATAAATTGCATTTAGGATCTTTGTAATTTTATTCTAGGACTGTTTGTAACTACTAGCATGCAACCTGCGCGATGTGCGGGCGTTAGATAGAATAAAAAAAGATGAAAATGTAAAGAAAGACATTTTGTGAAATATAAGATCTATAATATTTTACACAATGGTGTGCAAAAAATCTCAATAATTTGATATCAAAGTAATATGCTTTAACTTTGTAAATTTACTATTCTTTAAATAATATAATGATAATAATTAGTGTAAGCATGAACAAAAACACTATCAAATACCACCAATATACACAATTTATGACTTGTGTGAGGCAACTGCAATCTTCTATGTCCATCAATCGTCATTAACAAACGTACATTGTTAGATGAGTAAAAATAAAATTCGATGCGTGGGCGCTTTATAATTTTTTTTTAATTTACGAACCTATATAACATTATAGTTAAAAATACACGTAAAAATAATTCATGGAATAAAAATACTTTTGTGGAAAAATAATTGTGTGGGAATATACTGGGTTGAACATTGAACACTTAAACATAAAGCAAACTAAATTTTTCGACAAAAGAATATATAGGATTAAATATAAAAATTATACAACTAACAATATGATCAAATATAAATTATAAAAGATACTTGCTCAAAACAATATCAACATCCTGTTCAGATTTAGTGGTGACGGAAGATTACCATTTATGCATAATATTTCAAGCCCCCATCTTGTAACAAAAAGAACTTTGATAATTAATGAATTTCATAATAGGGAGGGGTGCATATGTCTAACTTGACATCGCTTTTGTTGATGGGTTTATTAAAACGATGACATGTAATTTCACAAGTTTCGACAGTTAGAAAAATGAGTTTTAAAGTCCAGTTATTTAAAATTACCCTCTAATGAATAAAAATAATGTAAACAAAAAAGTCGACAACTAAATTATTTTTCTCCATCAACTAATGAAGTATGCACAAAAATAATTACAGTTGAAAGTTTTGAAGCCTAATACAAATCCTCACAAAAACATCCCATTCGAAGATGTAAAATTTTAAATTAAGAAGTATATAACTTCTTATTAGGTGAGTGATTTACACTCACCTTGGATTTAAGATTCCCATTTGTGGCTTCTCATTTCGGTGTAGTCCAGTTGGCTAAAGATATAATATATAAAGGAAGGAAAAATGAATCATATATGTCAATGTTTTATACTCAACTTGAATTAAGACTCCCATAAGAGAGACGTGGTTATTGTCAATTGTATTGTGGTTGAGGTGCGTTGTGATGAAAGTTCGTGAAATAATTGTTTTGTACCAGGTTCTGGAGATAGCTTGAATCATAAAAAAGATTTGACGGGTAGTCTTGAGAGTATTTCTAGCATCAAATCTCCCGGAAGGATATTGCATCAATGATTCATGGCTTCTGATATATCGTCCTGATGGATCACAGGCATTGTAATTGGTTTTCCCTACATGAGTGGTTCGTGCAATGTGGTAAACATATTGCCCTATATCAATTAGTTTTGATGTATTTAAGTAGCCGAATCAACTTCGATATTCTAATTATTAAAGGATCGCACAAATACCTTGAGACATTTTCGACTGCAACCTCTTTGGGTTTTCAAAGGATAGAAAACGAAACAAATTTTAGAGGAGGGGAAGAGATCATTGTTTAAAAGAGTGTTGGCATTAATTCTAAGGTTCCTCATTTATACCTCTAACACTATCGTATTAGAGGTATAATATAGATTTGAGTGTGTGTGAGTTTGACACGTGCATATAGTTGTAATACCCCGTATTTTCTGCATATTTGAGATTTAATTAACTCGGTAACTATATTGTTTTATTTTAAATTACGCGAGAGAAGTATATTAATTGAATTGAATAATAATGTGATTATTAAATATTAATCGAGAGTGAAATAATGATTAATATTATGAATGATATTTATTGAGTAAATAGTAAATGATTGGTGATTAGAAATTACGTCATGGCGAGTGATATGGGCATAATTGGAATTTATCTTAATCGCGAGCCATGTGTAGACTAACTTGGGGTCGAGATGGTATATTTATTTAGAATGACTCGGTTAATGATTTTGAGGTCACAAACAAGTCTACAAGAGTCAAATTAGTCAAAATAGTGTACCCGGGGATGTCAATTGAGTCACGGGTCAATTTTAGACTAAATCGAGACACTATAAGGGTATCTTGGTCATTTTGTTATATGGGGTAAAGAGACCTACGAATTTTGGAGAATTATATCAGATGTTAAATAGAAGGGGCTAGGGTTAGATACACCAAGAACAAAGAGGAGTCCTTAGAGAAAGAGGAGAGACCATTCTTGGAGATTTTGGGAGAGTTCTTGAAGAATCAAGGTGTGTTCTTGCACCACAGACAACTTGGGAAGGAAGATTGGAGAAGAAAACAATCAAACCCAACATCGATCCATGAAATCAGACCCTACAGTACTAAGGCAAGTGTTTATTGCAAATCAATATGAAGTTATAATACCCATGTGACTAGGGTTTTATTTATATTGATAAATTTGATGTTCTTGGAAGAAAAGAATAATTTTAAAACATGTTCGGGTAGAGATTTCATATAGAATAATTTGATATCAATATATGATAAAAAAATTAGAGATTTTGTGTTATTATCCACGAATTAAAACTGGGTTTTTATGTATTATGGTGAAAGGACATAAAACCTAAGGGTTTTGAGGATTATATGATTAAATCCATTCTAGAATGTTATTCGTAATGTTTTAATGGAAAAATTACATTAAAAACTGTCCTAATACATATGATAAGGATTTGGGACAATTGGTTTGTATTTCGGTGGAGAAACATGGAAGTTATAGGTGTATTAATGGTGAAAAATGCATCTACGAAACGAAGAAGACGAAGTTCAGAGGGGAGAACAGGTTCGGTTTCTTGAAAAATGTAAAATCTCCCTTTTTGCCTAGAACTCCTAAATTATTGTCGGGAAAACTTTTAGGAGATTGTTAGAATATAATGAGGGGTCTATTATATTTCATTAGGCCATGATAGGGCTATGGTAGTTTAGTCGTATCGAGAGAATTAAGACGATGATTAAACGGGATTTTAACAACAAAGTAATTAATTTGCGAGGATGAGAATGTAATTACCAGAAAGCGTGAGTGAGCTTATGGCATGAACCAGTAGGTCAAGGAAGACTTAGATACTGAAATAAAGTGAGGGGTAACTAAGACCCTTAGAGTAGAGAATAATACTTGAATAATACGATAGTGAGTTAAATCGTAAAATAATAAGTACGGGGAGTATATGAGTGAATTATACTAGGTATGAACGATCATAATTAGGTTGTGTGAATACCTACTAAATATGTATATATATAGGTTGTGTGTGTACCTATATGATTTATGTTATGAGTTAGCATACATATGCTGCTTGCTATCACTAGAGGTTCTTGCGTAGTGGGCGATCCCACCTTATGAGGTTTGGATTGGTGCCCCAGAATATAGAACTTAGGGCGGCTCTCTATGTTATGTGTATTAGTGAGATCGACGTGTCATTTAGGTATGTTAGGTATGTGCATAGGACAAAGGCTTAGAACTATGTTCGCGATCGTTTGATATTTGATTTTGGGTTCAAGGAGTCATGCCGAACCAATATTCCCTATTTAGTACGAGATGTACTTGGACTGATAGCAGAGTATGCCTATTGTTTCACAGTGGTCCTATTAAGAGACACCGTATATATATATATATATATATATATATATACGATCGTGATTATTCTACTTATGTGTAATAGTAGAATGATAGGTAGTGTATATCTAAAGAATAAATTAAGTAGTGAAACTTGATTAATTGAATAAATTAGAAGATAAATGAAATGTTAATTTCAACTCTTAACATACAAGAAATGTTAATTTGGATAGCGTACTGTATGGGCGGTACGGGGACTTAAATATGTGAATACTATAGATAGTTACTTATGTTTAGTTAGCTTGGTTAGTACAGCTAGGTAGGCTAAGTAGAGAACGTTAGGCGTGCACAATAGTTGAGGGGTGAGGAAACTCAACAGAGTGTACATGAACCTAACATGTGTAATCAATAACCAAACATTGAATTGTGATAAACTCTTGCTAAATATTTTCAAAATGTTTTCAGTACTAACTCTTGCAATAAAAATATTTTCAAAACCATTTAGGTGTCCAGCCACAGGGACGCCAGACTTGATATTTTGTTCCAGGGACACGCAGCTGCAGCACAGGTGGATGCTTGCAGGAGTTTTGATTAGACGCTTGATTTCCTTACTTCCTAGTGTAGGATCAATTGGGAGGACTTCAGTATTACAGTTTTTATTTGGGCATGTTACCCCATTCAGATTTATTCCTTTATTATTATGTTGGATTTATTTAGTTTGGTTTTAGCTGATGATTTATATTGCAAGACTATATTTATCTATATCTTATGATGGATTAGACTCTATATTAGTGTATGGTTTTAATTTGGTTTTCTGCATGTCATTTTAATTTGGTTTTCCACATGTTGTTATCTGTTTAATGAAAGATAAAATTGACGTCGGTTTAATTAACTAATAGGTGATTAGTAATTAATTTGGTTTTCGACAGTGATGCTAAGAATGAACCAATATGGAAATCCTGATTTAATTTAATAAAGGACTGATCACCCGGTATTTAATTAGGCAGGGTATCACAAATGACACCATAGCATCAGGTTCTAGAGTCTATAGGATCTGTATAGCTTACTATGATTTTAGTGTAGCGTTCTTTTGATATAGAGCCCTATTATTAGGACTATTACTTTTATCTTGACGTATATGAGATTTACATATCTATGCTATTTTATTTGTATTGACTGTGAACTCATACAAATTCCATTTATTTTCAGATGCCACCGAGGAGAGGGCAGAGGCTAGAGAGGGTTTGAGGGAGGCTCAATAGGAGCCATAAGTACTGCCACCACTGCCACCAGCCGATATGATTTTGACTGCCCAGTGGGGAGAGATAGTGGCCCAGGTAGTCAATGCAGCCATGACAGCTATGGCAACTCATTTTCCTCAGCCTCAGGCCCAGTCGCCAGTGGCATCGGAGATTCAGGCCTAGTTAGGGCCATCTACTTGGCAGAGAGTTAGGGAGACCTTCCAGAAGGTCCACCAGCCCGAGTTCTAGGGTAGAACTGATGTAGTGACGGCATGCGAGTGGAAGAATAATATTCAATGCCATCTATGCATGGTGGAGTGTACTGAGGCGCAGAAGCAAATGTTGTCTACTTTCAGACTAGCCGAAATGGCCTTATAGTGATGGGAGTCGGTGACCACTGCTGAGGAGAGAGATTTGATGACCATTACAGAGTTATGGGTACGATTCGATCGCAAGTACTTTTCGCCTGCAGTTGAGCCAAAGATACAAAAGAATTTTGGGGAAGTGATACAGGGTGACCGCTCGGTAGATGATTATGATGAGAAGTTCACCCGTCTGGCTAACTTTATGCCAGATGAAGTGAGCAACGAGGAGAGAAAGAAAGCTAAGTTCTTGGACAGTTTGGCATGGAAGATTAGTCAGCACTTCATTGGTAATCTTGCGTTGGTGACATACACTGATGTCATTAATGCCTCACTTTTTCACTGTCAGGATCATCGCTTCCATGCGAAGGGGAGCAAGAGAGGTGTAGAGCCGAGCCAGCAGGGCAAGGCAAATAGGGGTGGTGTTAGTGGAGCACCGCAGTTGCAGGCAGGCTGTCAGCAGGGACAAGATTCTCGACAAGGGGATCAGACCAAGAGGTTCAAGACTGGGGGATATCGGCCCGATGGGGGATATAGACAGGGCCAGTAGGGGCCCCAGCAGCAGCAATTTTCATAATGCTGACAGGGCCAAGGGAACCAAGAGGAGTCCAACAAGGCCAAGGTCAGTAGGGATAGCAATGTCAGGGCCAGAGATAGAGAGTGGTCCTGGGGCAGTGCTTCATATCTGGCCAGCAGGGTCACAAAAGGAAGGATTGCCCACAGTAGGGAGGAGCACATCAACAGGGTGCCCAGTAGGGACAGCAGGCTTCGTTACCTCCTGTAGCACCAGCACCACCAGCCCAATAGTAGCAGTAGGGGTAGATTCACAACAAGCGTGTGTATAACGTCCGGGACATAGACATGCCACCAGCACCACCGACGGTAGAGGGTACGTTTCCTATTCATGGAATTGAAGGTAAGATTATGTTTGATACTGGGGCATCGCACTCTTTTATTAAGACCATATTTGCTAGAGCTTTCGGTTTATTAGAGACAGTCGATAGTCTCCTTATGTGTGTAGAGTCACCGATGAGTAGTGGTTCTCTGATACACTCAATCTGTAGAAGAGTTGATATCATTATAGAGGGACTGAGCTTAGCGGCAGACCTTCTTGTGTTAGATATGGAGGTTTATGATGTGATTTTGGGTATGGATTGGTTGGCAAGCTATAAAACGATGGTAGATTGGTATGAGAGGACCATTGTGTTTTCCTTTCCAGGATAGGAGATGTTCCTTGTGGTGATGCCTCTTCCTGAGGGAGAGTCGCGTACACACTTATATTGAGGAGGGGACCTCAAAGGAGATAGTTATACCATTAGACTCGATTCCAATTGTGAGGGAATTCGAGGACATATTTCTGAAGATATCGAGTCTACCACCCAGTCACGAGATTGAGTTTATTATAGTAATAGCACCGAGTATAAGACCAATTGCACGAGCACCTTATCATATGGCCCCTTCAGAGATGCGTGAATTGAGAGAGCAGAGTCAGCAGCTCTTGGTTCAGGGTTTTATTCGGCGGAGAACATCATCGTGGGGTGCACCGGTATTATTTGTGAAGATGAGAGATGGTTCACTTCGCTTGTGTGTTGACTACGGGGAGTTGAATAAGGTCACAATACGGAATAAGTATCCGTTGTCGAGGATTAATGAACTATTTGACCAGTTGTGAGGAGCGGCATACTTCTCTAAAATTTATTTGAGATTTGGGTATCATCAGTTGCGCATTCAAGAGGAGGACGTTCCTAAGACCGCTTTTCTATCGTTGTATAGATCGTACGAGTTTAGGGTGATGATGTTTAGTCTCACCAATGCTCCGGTAATGTTCATGGATATCATGAACATGGTATTCAAGGAGTTCTTAGACCAGTTCATAATTGTGTTTATATACGATATTCTGGTCTGTTCTCGTACCAAGGATGAGCACGCAGAGCATCTGCGTATGGTTCTGCAGACGCTACGGGACCACCAGTTGTACGCCAAATTTAGGAAGTGTGGATTTTAGCTTCGAGAGGTGTAGTTTCTAGGCCACATCGTGTTCGGCAGGGGCATTGTTGTTGATTTAAGTAATGTATCGGCAGTGAGGGAGTGGGGACAGCCCACGACACCGATCAAGATTCACAGCTTTTTGGGGCTGGATGGGTATTATTGTCGCTTCATCAAAGGATTCTCGAAGATTATGGGTTCATTGATGAACCTGACTCGCAAAGGAGTACCGTTTGTGTGGAGCGATCATTGTCAGTTAGCGTTTGATGAGCTAAAGGGCAAGTTGACATCATCACCCATACTTGCTTTGCCTAGGGGAGGATTGGAGTACCGAATCTATACTGATGCATCCTTACAGGGACTTGGGGGTGTATTACAGCAGGAGAAGAGGGCTATTTCTTATGCATCCTGAAAGCACAAGCCCCGTGAGAAGAATTACCCCACCCACGACCTTGAGTTGGCAGCGATCATTTTTTCTTTGAGGATATGGAGATATTATCTTCTGGGGGAGAAGTTTACTTTGTTCATGGATCATATGTCACTTCAGTATCTCTCTGCACAGAAGGATCTGAACATGAGGTAGAGGCGGTGGATAGAGTTTATGAAGGATTACCAGTTTGATATACAGTATCATCCTAGTAAGGCTAACATGGTGGCAGATGCATTGAGCAGATAACCTACAGGGGAGATAGCAGAGGTCTGGAAGGTGAAGTGGAGTGAGCTTCGGCACGATGATGAGATTTCCACAGCATGCATGGAAATTTTATCTATCACTCCCAAGATTATGATGTGGGTAGTGAAAGCACATGCAAAGGATCAGTTCTATCAGCACAGGTTATGACAGTTGTTAGCTGAGGGCGCAAAATCTTACTCAATCAGCTCAGAGGGAGGCCTATGCTTTAATGGGAGACTTGTAGTTTCAGAGGATGAGGATTTGAAACATGCAGTTATGACACAATCTCATGCTTCTAGGTTTGTGGTACATCTCGGCGGGGATAAGATGTACCAGATATGAGGAGACAGTATTGTTGGTCGGGTATGAAACAAGACATAGCAGAGTTTGTCTCAAAGTATGTTACCTGTCAGCTTGTGAAAGTTGACCATCAGCGAACTTCAGGGATGCTACAGCCACTTGATATTCCCATGTGGAAGTGGGAAATCATTTATATTGACTTCATTACTGGGTTATCGACATCATAGAGGGGTTACAATCCCATTTGGGTGATAGTGGATCGGCTAACCAAGGTGGACCATTTCTTGACAGTTCGCACCGATTATAAGACGAATTAGTATGCGCATTTGTTCATCGCTGAGATAGTGAAGTAGCATGAGGTACCGATTAACATTGTGTCTGATAGAGACAAGATCTTTGTGTCTCACTTCGGGCAGATCTTTCAGGAGTCCATTGGCATAGACTTGCAGTTGAGTACCGCTTATCATCCACAGACAGACGGGAAAACTGGGAGGGTTAATCAGATGCTGGAAGACATGTTGAGGATGTGCATTCTAGATTTTGGGGGAGGTTGGTAGCGATACCTTCCATTGGTAGAGTTATTGTATAATAACTTTTACCAATTTACCATCGGTATGGCACCATTTGAGGCGCTTTATGGAAGGCCTTGTCGTTCGCCCGCTTGCTGGTTACAGGTGGGGGACAACAAGTTATTGGGGCCAGAGATGATACAGAAGATGACTCCCAAGATTGAACTTATTCGAGAATGTATACGGATAGCTCAAGATAGGCAGAAGAATTATGCTGATGCCAATCGGAGACACGTTGATTTAGAGGTTGGCGACCAGGTGTTGGTACGTGTGTTTCCCATGAAGGGAGTCATGAGATTCAGCAAGAAGGGGAAGTTAGTACCGAGGTATATGGGACCTTTCCCTATTATTGAGAGAGTGGGACCAGTATCATATAGATTGGGTTTACAGGACCATCTCCAACGGATACACAACATGTTCCTCATGGCATCATTGAAGAAGTACAGGAGGAGCGAGAGAGATTTCTGGAACGTCCCACTCGAGGAGATTGATTTGTAGCCAGACGTCTCATACGAGGAGAGACCCATGGCAATTCTGGATCGCGATGAGCGAAAGCTACAGTCTAAGGTGGTACCTCTAGTCAAAGTTCAGTGGGGGCACCACAGTATTGATGAGTCTACTTGGGAGTGGGACGATAACATTCGAGAGTAGTATCCAGAGTTGTTTACTGTAGGTATGACCTAATTTCGAGGATGAAATTCCTTTATAGGGGGGAAGTATGTAATACCCCGCATTTTCTGCATATTTGAGATTTAATTAATTTGGTAATTATACTGTTTTATTTTAAATTATGCGAGAGAAGTAATTTAATTGAATTGAATAATAATGTGATTATTAAATATTACTCGAGAGTGAAATAATGATTAATATTATCAATGATATTTACTGAGTAAATAGTAAATGATTGATGATTAGAAATTACGTCATAGCGAGTGATATGGGCGTAATTGGAATTTATCTCAACCAGGAGTAACGTGTAGATTAACTTGGGGTTGAGATGGTAAATTTATTTAAAATGACTCAGATGATGATTTTGAGGTCATGGATGAGTCCGAAATGGTCGAATTAGTCAAAATAGTATACCCGGGGATATTAATTGAGTACTGGATCAATTTTAGACTAAACCGAGACTATATAAGGGTATCTTGGTCATTTTGTAATATGGGGTAAAGAGACCTACGAATTTTGGAGCCTTATATCAGATGTTAAATAGAAGGGTCTAGGGTTAGAAACACCAAGAATAAAGATGAGTCCTTAGATAAGGAGGAGAGACCATTCTTGGAGCTTTGGGGAGAGTTCTTAAAGAATCAAGGCATGTTCTTACACCACAAACATCTTCGGAAGGAAGATTGGAGAAGAAAAAAAACAAACCCAACATCAAGCCACAAAATCAAACCCTACAGTACTAAGGCAAGTGTTTATTTCAAATCAATATGAAGTTATAATACCAATGTGACTAGGGTTTCATTTATATTGATAAATTTGATGTTCTTGGAAGAAAAGAATAATCTTAATACATGTTTGGGTAGAGATTGCATGTCGAATAATTTGATATCGTATATGATAATAAATTAGAGATGTGTTATTATCCGCGAATTAAATTTGGGTTTTGATGTATTATGGTGAAAGAACATAAAACCTGGGGGTTTTGAGGATTAGATGATTAAATCCATTCTTGAATGTTATTCGTAATGTTTTGATGCAAAATTTATGTTAGAAATTGTCCTAATACATGTGGGAAGGATTAGGGACAATTGTTTTGGATTATGGTGGAGGAACATGGAAATTATAGGTGTATTAATGGTGACAAAACGCATTTGCAAAATGAAGAACACGAAGTTCAGAGGGGTGAACCGGTTCGGTTCCCACAAAAATGTAAAAAATCACTTTTTGCCTAGAACTCCTAAATTGTTGTCGGGAAAACTTTTGGGAGATTGTTAGAATATAATGACGGACTTATTATATTGCAGTAGGCCATGATAGGGTTATGGGAGTTTAGTCGTATCGAGAGAATTAAGACGATGATTAAACGGGATTTTAACAACAAAGTAATTAATTTGCGAGAATGAGAATGTAATTACCAGAAAGCGTGAGTGAGCTTATGGCATGAACCAGTAGGTCAAGGAAGACTTAGATACTGAAATAAAGTGAGGGGTAACTAGGACCCTTAGAGTAGAGAATAATATTCGAATAATACGATAGTGAGTTAAATCGTAAAATAGTAAGTACGGGGAGTATGCGAGTGAATTATACTACGTATGAACGATGATAATTAGGTTATGTGGATACCTACTGAATATGTAAATATATAGGTTTTGAGTGTACATATATGATTGATCTTATGAGTTAGCATACCTACGCTGCTTGCTATGATCGGAGGTTCTCGCGTAGTGGGCAATCCCACCTTGTGAGGTCTGGATTGGTGCCCCAGAACATAGAACTTAGGGCGGCTCGTTATGTGACGTGTATTAGTGAGATCGGCGTGTCATATGTGTACGTTAGGTATGTGCATAGCCCAAAGGCTTAGAACTATGTTCGCGACCGTTTGATATTTGATTTTGGGTTCGTGGAGACATGCCGAACCAATAGTCCCTATTTAGTATGAGATGTACTTGGACTGATAGCAGAGTATCCCTATTGTTTCACGGTGGTCCTATTGAGAGACACCGTATATATATATATATATATATATATATATATATATATATATATATATATATATATATATATATATATATACGATCGTGATTATTCTACTTACGTATGACAGTATACTGATAGGTAGTGTATATCTAAAGAATAAATTAAGTAGTGAAACTTAATTAATTGAATAAATGAGAAGATAAATGAAATGTTAATTTCAACTCTTAACATACGAGAAATGTTAATTCGAATAACGTATTGTATGGGCGGTACGGGGACTTAGAGATGTGAATAGTCCAGATAGTTACTTATGTCTAGTTAGATTAGGTAGCACAGCTAGGTAGGCCAAGTAGAGAACGTTAGGCGTGCACAATAGTTGAGGGGTGAGAAAACTCAAGAGAGTGTACGTGAACTTAGCATGTGTAATTAATAATCAAACTTTGAACTGTGATAAACTCTTGCTAAATATTTTCAAAATGTTTTCAGTACTAACTCTTGCTATAAAAATATTTTATAACCCTTTTAGGTGTCCAGCCATAGGGACATCAGACTTGACATTCTATTTCAAGGGCACACAGCTGCAGCACAGGTGGATGCTTGCAGGAGTTTTGATTAGACGCTTGATTTCCTAATTCCCTAATGTAGGATCTATTGGGAGGACTTCAGTATTACGGGTTTCATTTGGGCATGTTGCCCCATTCAGATTTTATTCAGTTATTATTATGTTGGATTTATTTAGTTTGGTTTTAGCCGATGGTTTATTCGACAAGACTTTATTTATCTATATCTTATGATGGATTAGACGCTATATTGGTGTATGGTTTTAATTTTGTTTTCCGCATATTGCTATCTATTTAATGAAAGATAAAATTGACGTCGGCTTAAATAACTAATAGGTGATTAGTAATTAATTTGGTTTTCGATAGTGATGCTAAGAATGAACCAATTTGGAAATCCTGATGTA
Source organism: Sambucus nigra (assembly GCA_949130495.1). Lineage (NCBI taxonomy): Eukaryota > Viridiplantae > Streptophyta > Magnoliopsida > Dipsacales > Adoxaceae > Sambucus > Sambucus nigra. The sequence goes on along the minus strand of OX422223.1, from coordinate 38,361,482 downwards.
ATTTAATAAAGTAATGATTACCCGATATTTAATTAGGCGGGGTGTCACATTAGTCACATAAAACTGCACTACACTACGCATTACACACTACAAATAACTTAATCTATTTTGGTTGATATCTTGGATAGAGGGGAATACTCCAGTCAACTGATGATTGAAGGTTCAATTATTTGAAGAAATAGATTAAAAATCAGTCCCTATAGGGGATCTCATTATATAACTATTAGTAATTTATAATCACGTGCATTGCGCTTGCATTATGACTAGTAAACTTATGTAGTTTTAAAACTCGGTTTTACATATTTAAAATAATATTTAAGTACACCATCATTATTTCAAACGTGTATGATTAACAATGGAGAAAATATAACTTACACATATTTACCTAACTTTCCAAATATATAAATTTTGTGTGAAACGAACTTATTCAAAAAAAAAGGAGATAAGATCCAAATTTGTCCACATATTAGAGCGTAATCAATGCATATTGTTAAAAAGGGTAATTGTTTATGTATATGTGTATGTGTAATAAGATCGACACTATGAACCTTTTATTACAAAAGATAGAAAATTTTACACATTGTCAAAAGGAAAAATTATTTCCAATACAAATCTCATTATACCCGACCTTCTATCTTAAGTAGAATGAATAAGACACATTCACAGTTGCATTGGAATCTGGAGGAGTAATTTTGAGTTTAATATCTATGCGGCATATGATTCATATGACATCCACTTCATATTTTAGAAATACCCTAAGGTCATAATTGTCAACTTACTTTCATATTGACTATAGATGGATTGTAATGAAGAGTATTTTTTTTAGAACTTAGTGTATGGATCTTATGTGGCACTTCTTATTCTTCCAATATGCCCTAGCATTAAAGATGCACTTATATGCTAGACGTTGGCAAACTATTTTCAGTAATTATACGAAATGTTATTTGCGGGCAGTTAATCACTAAATATCACAATAATCTAATTAAATATACTAATATCAACTTATCTGAAACATTTAAGCCTCAATTGATGTGCGGAATAAGTGGGAGTAGATAGTTTTATCCTTTCCTATATGGAAAATGATAACATGTGCCCTTAGGGCACATGTTTTGAGCCTCAAAATAGTAAGTATGAGAGCTCTACATGAGTATTTGTGTCCTATTAAATGTATGTCAGAGCTCTATCCCTACTATTTTGGGTTCTTAGCGTGTTACCTACTATTTTTGGGTTCTTAGCGTGTTCACTTAGCCTGTTCCCTTCGAGCACATGTTATCACAACCCTTCTTATATTTGGTGCCAAATGGGATGAGCTTTAAATGAGAGAAATTATCATAAGCCTCTTATCTCCACAGGTGTGGGTAATATCATTCTAGTGGAGATCGAATTATTTTATCGAGTTTGGTTGAGAAAAATGTTACCAAATCTCAGCATTTTATCCCACACATCAAACAACGCCTAAGATCATATACAAATAATGTTTTGCTAAAGTACTTAAGAAAAATGGAAGATGTTTGGAACCTCTTCGTTGATGGGTTTTCTTACGAAAGTGGAAGCGGTGCAGGGATGATACTGTCAACTCCAGACGGTATTGACGTTGAATATGCACTGAGGTTTAACTTTTAGGCTTCAAAAAATGAGTCCGAGTATGAGGCATTGATAGCAGGGCTCTCCTTGGCAAAATCCCTTAGAGTTGGCTGACTCCTACTTTATAGTGACTCGAGGTTAGTTGTCAACCAATTACTTGGAGTGTATGAGGCCAAGGATGAAAGGATGGCCAAATACCTGAAGAGGGTAAGAACGACGCTCGAAGGCTTAGAAGAGGTGAAGATGAAGAGGGTACCTCGGCAAGACAACAGTCGAGCCGACACGCTAGCCAGATTGGCCTCAGCAACAAGGATAAATATAAGAAGAATGGTACCCATTGAAATCCTGCCCCAGCCAACCATCGAAAAGAATAGGTTGCCAGAATTTTCCTCAATCTGAATATGGGAGCTTCATGGATGGACCCACTCATCAGATATATCAGACAGGGAGAGCTGCCAGAATAAAAGTTGGAAAGGAGAAAGTTGAGGACAGAGCTGCCAAGTTCTCAATAATAGGAGATGTTCTGTATAAAAAAGGATTCCTACTACCTCTCCTCAGATGTGTCCATACCATAGAGGTCCCCCATATCCTGCAGGATGTACACGAGGGTTCTTGCTCCAGTCACATAGGAGGGAGACCTTTAGCCAAGAGGATAATTACGCAGGGATAGTGGTGGTCAACCTTGGCCAAAGATGTTGCTGCCTACGTGAAAGGGTGTGACAAGTGCCAGAGATTCTCCATTATCCCTCATCAACCAATGACGTCAATCAGTTCTCCTTGGCCATTTGTAGTATAGGGGATTGACTTGGTAGGACCATTGCCAAGAGCTGCGAACAACTATCGATTTCTGATAGTAGCAATTGATTACTTCTCCAAGTGGGTAGAAGCTGAGCCCATGATCACTATCACTGAGCAGAAGACCTTCCAGTTCATCTGGAAGAACATCATATGCAAATACGGTCTCCCAAACACCCTCATCTCAGATAATGGAACGCAGTTCAAGAATACTTCCTTGGAGAAATACTATGAGAGAGTCGGGATCAAGCAATTCTTCTCTTCTCCTGGACGACCTCAGGCAAATGGTAAGACTGAAGGCACGAACTGAAAAATCCTTGATGGGATTAAGAAGAGGTTGGAAGAATCCAATGGGAGATGGACAGAATAGGTTTATGCAGTGTTGTGGGCCTACAGAACAATGGAAAGGACACCAATAGGGGAAACCCCATTTATGTTGGCCCATGGTTCAGAAGCCCTCATACCTATAGAAGTAGGACTCCCCACCCACAGAGTTTAGACCTATGACCCACAGAGGAATGGGGAAAAAAGAAGGCTTGACTTCGACCTAATTAAAGAGAGGAGGGAAAATGCTGAGATCAGATAGGCAGCCTACCAGCAAAGGACAGCAAAGTTCTACAATCAAAGGGTGAAATCAAGACCTATAGTTATAGGAGATCTAGTGCTGAAGAAGATGTTGCGGAAGGCAAACAAGCTCCACCCAAACTAGCATGGTCCTTACAGAGTGGTTGATGAGGTTGTGCCTGGTACTTACCCACTAGAAAATCTCGAAGGGGAACCTTTTTCAAACCCTTGGAATGCTGACCACTTGAAGAAATATTACATATGATGTTGCAGCTTTCTTTTTAATACATGTATCATTTTGTGAAGAGGATATTAATGAAAAGAGCAGTTTGTGTCAATAATTGTTTCATTATGCTTAAACATTATTAATTTGGTGAAAATTATGAGGTAAATATCATATTTTGGTGACCTCAGACCTTAAACATCATTAAGTTGGTGAAATTTATGGGGTAAACATCATATTTTGATGACCTCATACCTTAAACATCATTTTTTTGGTGAAAGGTATGAGGTAAACATCATATTTTAATGACCTCGGACCTTAAACATCATTAATTTGGTGAAAATTATGAGGTAAACATCATATTTTGGTGAGCTCGGACCTTCAACATCATTAAGTTGGTGAAAATTATGCGTGTAAACATCATAATTTGATGACCTCAGACATTAAACATCATTAATTTGATCAAAATTATGAGGTAAACATCATATTTTGATGACCTCGGATCTTAAACATCATTTGTTTGGTGAAAGGTATGCGGTAAACATCATAATTTGATGACCTCGGACCTTAAACATCATTTAGTTGGTGAAAATTATGAGGTAAACATCATATTTTGATGACCTCAGACCTTAAACATCATTTGTTTGGTGAAAGGTGTGAGGTAAACATCATAATTTGATGACCTCAAACCTTAAACATCATTAATTTGGTGAAAATTATGAGGTGAAACATCATATTTTCATGACCTCAGACCTTAAACATCATATTTTGATGACCTCGGACCTTAAACATCATTAATTTGATCAAAATTATGAGGTAAACATCAAATTTTGGTGACCTCGGACCATCATTAATTTGGTGAAAATTATGAGGTAAACATCATATTTTGGTGACCTCAGACCTTAAATATAATTAAGTTGGTAAAATTTATGAGGTAAACATCATATTTTGATGACCTCAGACCTTAAACATCATAATTTGGTGACAATTTATGAGGGTAAACATCATAGTATGATGGCCTCAGACCTGACCTCAGACCTTTAAGACAACATGCAAGAAAAGGCATTCATTGAAAAAAGAAAAATCCACTGAAGAAGATGATATTACACGAAACATTCAGAGTTGCAAATACTGTTAAACGAAAATGTAATTAACCCTTTTTATATTTAATTAGTTTAATTATCATTAGTGTACATTTTAGTTTAATATAATATATTGATTTTGATGATTCCAAACAAACCTTTATTTTAGTAGTATGTAAACATTTCTAAATATAAATATCATTTGTCATAATATTATTTATTTGTTATATCTATTTTCATTTATACATATTTAATTTTTTTTGTTTGTTTTGTATCAATCTTTAAAAGATTTTTTCATATAACTTGGAAAGATAAAAGTACAATCAGTTTTTATATATATACGTTCAGATTTTATGATATGTAATCTTGCTCTGAGCAGTAGAAGTATGGTACATGGTGTTCATGCTTTGAATGAACATATGTGTCCTTGCCATCCTATTTCTTAAAATCTGATGTGGCATTTTTTTTAGTCTTGTCCCATTCAAGCCCCAAAGGCTTTAGTTTCTTTTACTGTTATGACATATTTTTTTGGGGAACTTGCCCCAAAGGCTTTAGCTTGTATGCCTTGTCCCATCTGTGCATAGAAGATAAGTCCCTAGCCTTAAAAGCCTTGTCCGAGTTAGACCTGCTCTTGATGTACTGGATTTAATCGATATATTTATATATATATATAGGTGGTCATTAACTGATTAGGAGCCATACCTGTTTGGCTCGATTTCGGCTATACACTCTGTTGGTTTATTTCGTCACTTTCTAGGTGACTAGTACCTATTTCGTACTTTAGTTACATTAGGCTACTGCTACACGTTAGCAGCTGTACAGTCTTAGGCTACTACTACACCTTTCACTGGTCTGACCATGCGGTACCGCCTTGGCCTCTACCGAATTGACGTTTCTTTATCAGCTCATGCTTCGTCCATTGCATTATAATGATGACCTCATAGGTTCTTAGCTGACCACGTCTTTCATCCTTAGCTGACCACGTTCTCCTATAAATGTTTTGACCGTATTGGTCATTACCTGTTAAGAAGCCTTTATTATTTTCTTTATCCTGGTAAAAGCTTTCGGTTAGGTACTTTGGTTTTAGTTACTGATTTGAACACTTGTAACTTTCGGCTATAGACTGCTATTACATGTCCTTTCAAAGTTATGTTTTAAGTCCTTTATATCTGTAAAAGTTGTGTAACATATATTTTACTTAAGCCGCGTGTACCTATTATGATAAGGGATTGTCAGCGTTGATAAAGACCAAGTTGCCTATGCAGACTCTTAGTCCCACGCCTACACCTATTACTTCTCTTGTTCAGAAGAATTTTTCTCGGACCAAATATTAAACCAGATGTAATTTATTATATATATGTACCTCGGGAACCTTTTTTAGCTGACATGATCAGCTTCCTACTCGTTCTTCAGTGCTCAGTCACTTCTTTTAAATACATATGTTTAAACCTTGAGCCATGTGAATTTCTTCAAACACGCAATAAAAATAGTTTATCAGTACAGATTTTACAAGAAGGTTATATTTATATATCAGATTTGGATATTATCTTTTGGACTAACTTTTTCTTGGCAGAAAATATATGAGTCATCTCCAAGCTACTTTCAATCACATATATTTTCAGGTTACCATTCTTGTGCTACAACAGCTATATTTTTATGGAGAAGATAAAAATGAAGATTTGTATATCAGATTTGGATATTATCTTTTGGACTAACTTTTTCTTGGCAGAAAATATATGAGTCATCTCCAAGCTACTTTCAATCACATATATTTTCAGGTTACCATTCTTGTGCTACAACAGCTATATTTTTATGGAGAAGATAAAAATGAAGATTTGTATATCAGATTTGGAGATCATTTTCTCAGCTATCTCATCTCAGCAAAATCAGAAGCATTTAATGCTCAAAATGCATGTGTCTAACAGCTAGTTTTTTGAAGACACATTTAAAGCTTTAAAGAGCTGCATTGAAGACAACTCACCGGAATGAGAAAATGATCAAGACTTGAAATATTATTGAGAGCATTTACTACTCAGCTATACATTCAAGAGAGCAATAAATTTTATCATCCGCTCACTCATTGAAGAAGAAGACTTGTGCCTATTTCAACATCATTTATTGAAGTCTGATTAAAGAAGGAGAAACTCAAATTACAAATTGTATTTTAAGGAGTTTCAGTATTGTATCTTGTACTACAAAAATTCAGATTTGTTGTGAAGCTTTGTTGAAGCTTCGGTTTGTTCCGGTAATTGGTTCCTACCCGCAAGTGGGCCACGGGGTTTGAAGCTCGGAGTTAGCTTGCAAACAGTTGTACGCGGTGGTTTGATCCTACCCGCAAGTGGATCAGGTTTAGTGAAGCACAAAGGAGACAGGGGCTCTAGGCGCGTGGACGTAGGCCGGGATTTGGCCGAACCACGTTAAATTTATGTGTCATTTATTTTCCGCACTTTTATTTACTTGCACTTGCTTGCTTGAGTTAATATTTTCAGCACACTATATTGCAAATAAATTAATTCAGAAATTTGACTAAATTAATTTTAAGGTTAAAATAATCTTTTTTAATTAAATAATTAATTTCAGAATGTTACTTAATATTAAACACAAAAATTAATTTAATATTCCTAGTGTGTTAAAATCTGCATTTCTAGTTGTTTAAATTAGTTGGTTACATTTATTTGATATTGTTGAATTTATTCTTTGTAGTTTTATTAATCCGAAAATTGTCAAAGTATTATAAATTAAATATTCTTCTGAAATTTTAATTTGACTTAAAGTTTGTAAAAACTCAATTCACCCCCCCTCTTGAGTATAATCTGGGCAACAATTGGTATCAGAGCTAGTGCTCTTCTTAGTTTTAGATTTAACAATCTTAGAGTTAAAGATCAATGGCATATGTTACTACATCCCTTGGCGAAGGCCAATCCATTTTTAAACCTCCTCTATTTTCTGGAAAAGATTATAGTTATTGGAAAAATATAATTAAATATTTTATTCAGTCACATGATTATGAAGTTTGGAGAGTTGTTATGAATGGTCCCTTTATTCCTATTAAAATGGAAAATAATGCTTCTGTCCCTAAAGAAGAAAATGAATGGAATGAAGTTGATATTAGGAAAATTCAAATAAATGCTAAAGCTATGAATATTTTGCATTGTGCACTTGATGTAAATGAGTATAACAGAATTTGTTGTTGTGAATCTGCTAAAGAAATTTGGGATAGACTAGAAGTTACTTATGAAGGAACTAGTCAAGTTAAAGAAGATAAAATTAGTATGCTTATTCATAGTTATGAGTTGTTTAAGATGATATCTGATGAATCTATTTCCGATATGTTCACTAGGTTCACTAATATTATTAATGGCCTTAAATCTCTTGGAAAACCCTATACTAACAATGAGATGGTGAGCAAAATTCTCAGGTCATTACCGGCGAATTGGATGACCAAAAAGTTGGCTATCAAAGAAGCAATTAGAGAAAGACCTATCTCTCTTGATGAGCTATTGGGTTCCTTAATCACCCATGAGATGGAACTTAAGGAATTTGTTGAAGAAGAGAAACCTAAAGCAAACAAAACTATTGCTTTCAAATCTTTAAGCAAAAATGTAGAAAGTGAAGATGACGATGATGATGTTTCCTTAATGGCTAAAGATTTTAAAAAATATCTTATTTCCAAAAAGAAAGCCAAAGAAAGAAGAAGGAAAAATTATTCAAAAGAGTTCAATGATGATCATCAATCCAAATCTGAACCAAGATGCTATCATTGTGATGAAGTTGGACACATTAAGCCTAATTGTCCAAAATATAAGAAAGGGAAGAAGGCATTGAAAGCCACAACATGGAGTGACTCCGACACAAGCTCTTTCGATGAAGATTCGAATGAAAATGAAGTTGCTCATCTATGTTTCATGGCTATGGAAAATGAGGTACACTCTAACCCTAACTCTAGTGATAGTGATAATGATGAAGTTGATGATTATGAAGTTTTACAAAATGTGTTTGATGAATTATGTGAAAGTTTTGAAGAACTTAAAAATAGATATATTAAACTTAAGAAATCTCATTCATTAGTTTCAACTAAATATGATTCTATGTCAAATGATTTTGATGAGTTGAAATTAGAAAATGAATCCTTGAAAAATGAAATTAAATCTTTGAAAAAGGAAAAATCTGTTATTGTCACTACTCCTCTTGAAATTGAAAATATTGAGTTAATAAGGGAGATTGAATATTTAAAGAAATCATTAGATACTTTTACAAAAGGAAATGAATATTTTCATAAAATTGTTGAGGCACAAAGGATTCGATTTAATAATAATGGTATAGGATATGATGAAGGAAATGAGAAAAAGACTTATTCCAATTTATTGAAATTTGATGCCTCATCTAGTCATTCTAACTATCTATGCACATATTGTGGTAGACACACACATTTTTCATATTTGTGTCCATATAAATTTAGAAAAAGAAAATTTGCATGGATTCCAAAAGGAACTAAGATGTATACTAACCCCTATGGACCTAACACATTTTGGGTACCAAAAGAGAAAATTTGCAAAGTTGTGTAGGTTGCATTTAGTGATGGAATGTGGATTTCCAAGGCATATGATTTGGTCATATTACAAATTTCAAGTATCATTGCCTAATGTTGAAAATGCCACACTTGGAAGAAGTTGCTTGAATATATCTTTGGTATTGGTAAGATGGTAAGGAGCACCCTTCTTAAAATTAATATCATATGTTTATTAATGATTTATTTCATAATTGATATATTTCCAAATATTTGTTATAACACATGAGCGTGTTGATTGAGTATTTAGTATTCACGTGTAAATTTGTATATTTATTGTTTTTGATGATTCTTTGTTATATCACGCATTTAATTTTGATGATTATTTTATAAGAAAATACATACATTTTTTTTATATATTTTTTTGTGGATAATAAGATTGGATCAATTCATGCTTTTATTGAATATTAATCTGAAACGAAAATGTCCTTTTAAAATTTATTAGTCATATGAGCTACATGTTAATATTGTAACATTCACTTGTTGATTTTTGATGATATGGTCATATTAATCTCTATGAGTTAGTTTTATTGCATACTACATGATTAATGTCATTGTTCGAATATTTGTAACATTCACGATGAATATTTTTTTGTAACATTTGTGTTATGTATGTTTGAATTGAGAAACCACATGATCATCAATTGGTATCATTTGTGAGACTTTTCAAAAATGATTTTATGAAGTAAATTTTTTAATAAAATTTTATCTCATGAGATAGATGCACCATATTTGTTATATGCATATTTGCCTTATTTGGTAGCCCTTTGGGGGAGATAAATGGTTATTGAAATTTATTTGAAGATAAATGTTTATTGAATATGATTATAATTTTTTTTATATTGATAATCCCAAGAAATTTTTTTTGTCCCGTATCTCGAAAATGGAAACTTATTAACTACGCGACCAAATTTTATGGCTTTAAATACCACAATATTCTAGCCCATTTGTGCACTTCACATTTTATCTCTTATCTATCTTTTAAGATGTCAAAGAGTTTTTATGTTGTGTGGGTTGGAAAATTTCTCGAAATTTATACTACTTGGGGAGATTGTGAATCCCAAATTAAGGGAGTTAGCGGGTCTCAATATAAAAAATATTCTTCATTTGATGCCGCAATGCATGCGATTCGCTCATCTCCGCCTCATGCCCCTTGGGTGAAACCTCCTTCATGGCCATTTGCTTTGCCTCCAAATATGGACTCACATGCTCCTACTCCTACTAATGAAAATGTTGCATGCTCATCCTTGCAAAACAGTGCTGAAAATCCTATCAAAGTTGTTGTTGAGAAAATCACGATTGAGGGAAACACTAAAGATGTGTGTCATCTGGTTAACAACCTTAAGCTGTAATCTTATATGAATATGTTGTTTCTCAATCTGATGACTTACGCATTATTAAATGTTATTTCTATCTATATATTCAATATATGTTATGTTGAATGTGTGCTTAATGAAAATTCATGGTATTCACATCTGTCCCTCACAATTTTTTTTGTTACATCTCATGCTTGTATTATTTTTGATAGGGGGAGCTTCGCTTTTTACCCGTGACACTGAATTTATATGAAAAAAAAATCTTTTTGATTATGTCAAAGGGGGAGAAATAGTGTTGATTCACTCATTTGTGCTTAATTTATTCATTTTATGAATATATGTGAATCATTGTTTGTCATCATCAAAAAAGGGGAGATTGTTAAACGAAAATGTAATTAACCCTTTTTATATTTAATTAGTTTAATTATCATTAGTGTACATTTTAGTTTAATATAATATATTGATTTTGATGATTCCAAACAAACCTTTATTTTAGTAGTATGTAAACATTTCTAAATATAAATATCATTTGTCATAATATTATTTATTTGTTATATATATTTTCATTTATACATATTTAGTTTTTTTTTGTTTGTTTTGTATCAATCTTTAAAAGATTTTTTTATATAACTTGGAAAGATAAAAGTACAATCAGTTTTTATATATATACGTTCAGATTTTATGATATGTAATCTTGCTCTGAGCAGTAGAAGTATGGTATATGGTATGCATGCTTTGAATGAACATATGTGTCCTTGCCATCCTATTTCTTAAAATCTGATGTGGCGTTTTTTTTAGTCTTGTCCCATTCAAGCCCCAAAGGCTTTAGTTTCTTTTACTATTATGACATATTTTTTTTGGGAACTTTCCCCAAAGGCTTTAGCTTGTATGCCTTGTCCCATCTGTCCATAGAAGATAAGTCCTTAGCCTTAAAAGCCTTGTCCGAGTTAGACCTGCTCTTGATGTACTGGATTTAATCGATATATATATATATATATATATATATATATATATATATATATATATATATATTTATATATATATATAGGTGGTCATTAACTGATTAGGAGCCATACCTGTTTGGCCCGATTTCGGCTATACACTCTGTTGGTTTATTTCGTCACTTTCTAGGTGACTAGTACCTATTTCGTACTTTAGTTACATTAGGCTACTGCTACACGTTAGCAGCTGTACAGTCTTAGGCTACTACTACACCTTTCACTGGTCTGACCATGCGGTACCGCCTTGGCCTCTACCGAATTGACGTTTCTTTATCAGCTCATGCTTCGTCCATTGCATTATTATGATGACCTCATAGGTTCTTAGCTGACCACGTCTTTCATCCTTAGCTGACCACGTTCTCCTATAAATGTTTTGACCGTATTGGTCATTACCTGTTAAGAAGCCTTTATTATTTTCTTTATCCTGGTAAAAGCTTTCGGTTAGGTACTTTGGTTTTAGTTACTGATTTGAACACTTGTAACTTTCGGCTATAGACTGCTATTACATGTCCTTTCAAAGTTATGTTTTAAGTCCTTTATATCTGTAAAAGTTGTGTAACATATATTTTACTTAAGCCGCGTGTACCTATTATGATAAGGGATTGTCAGCGTTGATAAAGACCAAGTTGCCTATGCAGACTCTTAGTCCCATGCCTATACCTATTACTTCTCTTTTTCAGAAGATTTTTTCTCGGACCAAATATTAAACCAGATGTAATTTATTATATATATGTACCTCGGGAACCTTTTTTAGCTGACATGATCAGCTTCCTACTCGTTCTTCAGTGCTCAGTCACTTCTTTTAAATGCATATGTTTAAACCTTGAGCCATGTGAATTTCTTCAAACACGCAATAAAAATAGTTTATCAGTACAGATTTTACAAGAAGGTTATATTTATATATCAGATTTGGATATTATCTTTTGGACTAACTTTTTCTTGGCAGAAAATATATGAGTCATCTCCAAGCTACTTTCAATCACATATATTTTCAGGCTACCATTCTTGTGCTACAACAGCTATATTTTTATGGAGAAGATAAAAATGAAGATTTGTATATCAGATTTGGATATTATCTTTTGGACTAACTTTTTCTTGGCAGAACATATATGAGTCATCTCCAAGCTACTTTCAATCACATATATTTTCAGGTTACCATTCTTGTGCTACAACAGCTATATTTTTATGGAGAAGATAAAAATGAAGATTTGTATATCAGATTTGGAGATCATTTTTTCAGCTATCTCATCTCAGCAAAATCAGAAGCATTTAATGCTCAAAATGCATGTGTCTAACAGCTAGTTTTTTTAAGACACATTTAAAGCTTTGAAGAGCTGCATTGAAGACAACACACCGGAATGAGAAAATGATCAAGACTTGAAATATTATTGAGAGCATTTACTACTCAGCTATACATTCAAGAGAGCAATAAATTTTATCATCTGCTCACTCATTGAAGAAGAAGACTTGTGCCTATTTCAACATCATTTATTGAAGTCTGATTAAAGAAGGAGAAACTCAGATTACAAATTGTATTTTAAGGAGTTTCAGTATTGTATCTTGTACTACAAAAATTCAGATTTGTTGTGAAGCTTTGTTGAAGCTTCGGTTTGTTCCGATAATTGGTTCCTACCCGCAAGTGGGCCACGGGGTTTGAAGCTCGGAGTTAGCTTGCAAACAGTTGTACGCGGTGGTTTGATCCTACCTGCAAGTGGATCAAGTTTAGTGAAGCGCAAAGGAGACAGGGGCTCTAGGCGCGTGGACGTAGGCCGGGATTTGGCCGAACCACGTTAAATTTCTGTGTCATTTATTTTCCGCACTTTTATTTACTTGCACTTGCTTGCTTGAGTTAATATTTTCAGCACACTATATTGCAAATAAATTAATTCAGAAATTTGACTAAATTAATTTTAAGGTTAAAATAATCTTTTTTAATTAAATAATTAATTTCAGAATATTACTTAATATTAAACACGAAAATTAATTTAATATTCCTAGTGTGTTAAAATCTGCATTTCTAGTTGTTTAAATTAGTTGGTTACATTTATTTGATATTGTTGAATTTATTCTTTGTAGTTTTATTAATCCGAAAATTGTCAAAGTATTATAAATTAAATATTCTTCTGAAATTTTAATTTGACTTAAAGTTTGTAAAAACTCAATTCACCCCCCCCCCCCCCCCCCTCTTGAGTATAATCTGGGCAACAAATACAATGTACCAAAACATGCTGTCAGAGTTTACAAAAGTTACAGATGAAATGAAACAAATTACAACTCAAAGATCCACAAGTCAAGATCTAAGTATCTGCAGCAACATTAGTCTGCTCTTGGCCGACATTGGTCACCTCCACCGTATCATCCTGAAGAGTGGCCCCTTCAATTTCAGTAACCTCCAACGGTGAATTCTATGCAGGAACAGCGCCTTCCTCCTCGACCTTTTGCAAGGCATGTGCAAAGCGAGGATCGCCAAAGCCCAAACCAATAAAGTCTGAGGCAGTTAAGCTCCCTGACTCTTTCTCCTTGGAGGCTGCCCATTTACTAGTGGCTTTAATACCTATTTCAAGGTATTCAAAGCCAAAGTTGGTGAACTGGTCAGAGACCTTATAGTCTTCCAATATCTTCTCTGAGACATCCTCCAAGGCAGATTTTACTACAGCATCCATTTTCATCTGAAGGACATCGTCTTTAGCCTTCAGGGCAGCTGTATGGTCCTTCTTAAGTTTGGCTATATCCCTGTCCCTCTGCTTGACCTGATTGTCAGACTCTTGCAACTCTGCCTTCAGATGTTCAATCTCTGCATTTAGAGAGGCTTGCACCTTCTGAGCTTGTTTTCCCTTCTCAATAAGGGGCAACTTCCTCAAGGTCCAATCGACGAATTGGTGCATGGACAAAATACCGTGCAATTAAAAGTCAGATATATAAGTTTAAGTTTTAACTTATATCTAGGCCGAGGTTACACTTGAAAGAATTAAAAAAAATATATAAAATAAAAAAGAAGTTGATACCTGAATTAACCTATGAAGGCTAAACTTGGCCAGCAGGGGGTATCCAAAGAGCGTAGGAAATGCTTGTCTGCATCGGTCATTACAGAGCCGATGGTATCCATCGCCTTCAGGCCATGGCCTATCAGGCTGTCGCTGATCATCAGTTGTTCCAGACGAGTAGCCAGAGCATCATCTATTGAGATAGGGATGGCACGATCTCCCTTTTGGTTCTTACTCGGCCTCTGATCCTACGAGTCAGTGGGGGTTTCCTTTTCTTAGTAGCGTCGGCCTTAGACGTATCGACGTTCTGTTTTGGGGGAGGAGGGGTTGTATTATGCCTTGCCTTCTTCATCAGCTTAACGAGACTGGGGGCAGACATCTCCCACAAATCGTCAAAGATGCCTTTTGGGCGTTCTGCAAAAAAAGAATCTGAGTTAGTAAATCAGAGGTATTAAAAGTCAGAGGTACAACTTTATGAAAAATAATACTTACGAAGCTCGATCAGAGGACTTCCCCCAGGCCAGTCTCAGAGAGGTAATAGGGGGTCATCAGATGTTCGTACTTGACTAGCCAACTGTGTTCCCCCTGATCTTGAAGATCCTTATCCTTTTGTAAGTTATCCTGGCTAAGCCCAGGGTCGGCCTTGGCAGCAAGTGACACCTTCCCCCACCTCAGAGGTGTCCTCGGCTCCAACGATGAAGAGGTGGCACAAGGACCAAATTCCCATGCCCCTGAGGTAAAGAAATACCGTGGTTTCCAGTTGTGATTTGAAGTCTGGGTAACCAACAGCATCTTCTTGTCTGATTTCCTGGCAAGGAAGTGATAATAGCCGGGGTGGTTTTTAGCAGAGGATGGGACATAACATCCCGTGAAAACTTTAACAGGAAGATCTGAGTGGTGGACTTCCTTCTAAAGGATAATGGCCCCAATTATCACTCTTCAGGCGTTAGGGGATAATTGTGAAGGGGCTAGGTTGATATGGGACAGTATTGCTCTAATTGAAGGATGGATGGGGAGACGAAATCCAAACTTAAACATCTGCTCGTACACGCAGATCTCCCCATCTCGGCCATCAAATGCCCTTTCACCTCTCAGAGGTCTCCTAAGCTTAATGGAAGGACCTATGGAGTAAAGGTGCCTAAAGGCTAAGAGGTCGAACTCAGTCACAAAACTCTCTATCTCGGCCGCTTCAGAGGTGTCAACATCACTCGCATGCCCGTCATCATCCCTGGCAACGTCGTGAGGTGCTAGCATCATTGTGGGACGAGGCACGACTTTGGACCTCGTCCTGATCAGGGACCTGATCTTGCCTAATAGAGAAGTCCATAGCCTCTTGGAATGAGTTTACAGACATAGGTTCTGAGGAAGATGACTCAGACTCAGATATGGGAGAAGGGTCAATTGGATCCTCTACTGGCTCAGCAGACTCACCTGGCTCAGGGTAAATCACCTTCATAGGTGGAGGGAAGATAGGTCTGAGGGGGAAGGCCTCATCCCTACGAGCCTTCTCTTGGGCTAGCTCTATCTGCCTAATTTTTGCAAAGGTCTTCTCTCTAAGAGAAGGGAAATCTTCTATAAGCTTATACAGAGGTCTGAGCATAAGGCAGACGACCCTACACTTGGAACTCTAAACTACAACCAAACAACTCAATATGATGTTTATCAAAGATTAAACTTGGATATTGAAAAAATTCAAACCAAGAACAAGCTCACCGAAAAATTCAAAGAACCACCGAAAAACCCTAAAACCCTCGCCGAAAAGCCTAACTCCTAACCAGAAAAAGTAAAAATAGAAATAAAAGGCTAAAAATGGAAAGTCAAGGTAAGAACGATACCTGATGGAGTACGAAATGAAGAATAACAGGATTGAGAACAAAGAAATCCTCAAACAACAGCAGCAAGTAAGCTCTTGAAGAGAGAGGAATCACCGAGCGCACAGGCGGGAAAAATGGGAAAGAATGAAGAAGAAGGAGAAGAAAAAGGGTTTAAACACTCAAATCATTTTGCACGCATCCCAAGGCCCATCATTTCCTTGGGAGACCAAAAGACAATCAGCATCATTTACATATTGTCAGGCACGCTACCCACTTCAAAAGTTGACACATGTCAAGGAAATATTAGCACATAAGGAAATACAGCCTCGGACATACATACTCCTTAGTCAACTATCTACATAGGTAACTAAGGGCTAGCGGTGATTGATATGCTCACAGTGCACCTGCCAGCTCGAAGGCATTAACCTCGGCCTGTATGATGGCCTCAGCTTGTATGACGGCTGAGGTAACAAGAGTTCAGGATTACCCATCAGCGATGTCGTCCTTCATCAGGTCGGCCACAGTCGACATTGCAAGTATCACCACGATTGGGTATCAGCCGAGGTCTGCATGAATCATGCGGGCAGCCATCCATCAGGTCGGCCACAACCGACATTGCAAGTATCACCACGATCGGGCATCATCTGAGGTCTGTATGGACATGGGTTATCCATCAGCATCAACATCAACATCGGCCACAACCAACATTACAAGTTTTCACCTAAGATCAGCAAAGCCTCGCAGGCTCAGCATCAAGTGTCAAGACAACATCGGCTCTGGCCAATGTTCCAGATGTCTAACCTCGGCTGGCATCCCGGCCAAGGTCATCATATAATCCTCAGCTAAGGCAAGGGTCGTACTTCACCAACCTCGTACTCATCCAGGCCGAGGTTGGTACCAAGCAAAGACAGCCGAGCATCTACGCGCATATGTATGTCTTGGAACACGTGGACAAATCTGTTATAACTGAATCATTCCCTCCATGTGAGGGAATATTGAGGTCATCATTACTTAGTTGAGATCATCCAGGTGTCATCCTTACACTGATTGGATCTCCATGCACATGCACCTTGCATGCTTGGGGGGTACATTACACCCCCAAGCACTATATATTGAGGTCATCCTCAACTTTGTAAAGGATGGATAATTACAAACCCTAGCAAAACTCTAATTCGTTTACAATAGAGAGAGAGTGGAATGATTGTATTGCTAAGTCCATTAGAGCCCTCTTTGATAGTGATACTTACACTCACTTACACAGTGGGCATAGGCAATTGCCGAACCACTTATATTGGTGTGTTTCTCCTCTTCTCCTCATCACCTTTTACATATATGTGTTGTTATTTGCTGCCATAGTTATGACTATTTGAGCTCTACTACCTCTTTACCTGGTGGTGTTATTTTCGGCATCATCATTAAAAACACTAAACCGAGTCTCTAATGTTTTCAAAACGCATCCCAAATATTTTTATTTCACTTAGACATTTTTATTATGTTCCAACGACATGCGCCCATAAATTTATTTATGTGTGATTTATTTTTCACTAGCAAGCCCATTATGTCGAATTGAGTTTTGTATTTATATAACTATGAATAAATGTTTATTTTCAATTTAAATTTTACTCATTTAAATTTAAATTCATCCGATTTAATTTATTCCTAAATTAATATTAGATTATTTAATTTAATTTAGTCGAAATATTTTATTCAAAAATTACGGGATATTACAATCTCCTCCCCTTATAACAGAATTTTGTCCTCGGAATTCGCTAAACCCCAACCTTATGTTTTAATCTGCGTTGTTAACCCAAGTTTTACACTCAATTAGTCTATACTCATATCTCATGAGGTAAAAGAAAAGGCTCACCCATAGCCTATCATAACATCACTGGGGTGTTCGTATATTCCACATTATATGTACACACACATAACATTAACAAAGATGGACGGCACATATTCATCTAATTTGTACCATTCATACCAAGCATATCCATACACCAAGTATACCACCATATATGTACATGAGAAAGAACATAATGATCTTAGTATTCGACTTTCTTCAACTCCCGACTTTTGTCAATTTTGTGCGTGGGACGTCTCGCAAGCGAAATCCAAACAAGGGACCTTCCTGATACACTATTGTACGACTTAGTCAGTTATTGAGATCCATCGGCCCAAGATTAAAAGAAAATGGAAATAAGAATAAATGTGTGCAGTAATAATGTAATTTTTAACTTTTGTCCATTGCCAACTAAAGTCTCATATCGCCAAAGGGATACACCAAATCCCAATAAATTTATGCATTTAATTATACTAAAAACAATAATCCAAAATGTCCTTGGGTCTAACATCTCTCAGCTCCCGACATTTGCTACTTTCATGTGTGGGATGTCTCGCAAGCAAAATCCAAACAAGGAACCTTCCCATACATTACTACGCAGCTCTGTCGGTAATTGAGATATGTCGGTCCAGGACCTAAGTCTATTTATGTGTTTATATCAATTTATATGGCTTCACAAACCTACTCATTCCAATGAAGGTTATCACTGTCCATTTCCAATGACATCGTCATTATAATAACATTATTTATGATTGTACACCTCATCATGTAATCGGGACTACCACTAGTCCTAATACTCCCAAAGGAACCAAATTTTTCTAAAATACGAATTCTTTTCTCTTTGCATACTCGTAACACAAATAGGAAGGTTTCATCGCTGGATAATTATCTTATTACGACATAGCTTAACAATTTCGCCTATAAAATAAGCATAAGCCTCTCCGTAGGCATTTCTAAACATCTACTTACCAACCTAAGATTGCCTCTTCTCACCCACAGTGAACCAATGTAAAACATTATCCCAAATATGAAGTCCAACTTCTCCATTGTACTAACAATGCCCGAATAAACACTAAGTCCACATATCCAACAAAACACATCATTCTCGATGGTCAAAACAAGTAGGACCAACAAGGCCAAGACCCATAGTGAGGTTACAAATGAATTTAATTGTGGAGATAGGGACTAGTGATGATAGTATTAGGGATAAAGGATGTGGCTTTCCCCTACTTTGAAATGTTTAAAAACCATTAAAAAAAATCAACCCAAAAATATTTTTTTTTACTATTTTAAAAAAATGAACCCCATTCAAGGACCTCAAATTGAGACTACACTTGATCATCTCTCTCTCTCTCTCTCTCTACATATATATATATATATAAGAGAGGATGGTGAGATCCTAAAAAGAGGTCCTAAATTGTAGATCAATTTTGAAAACTAGTAAAAAATATATATTTTACGCTGATTTTAGCGTATTTAAAAATTCCATGGATGTCCTAAAAATATCAACCCTAAATTATTATTTTTATTATTTTATAGAAATCGATCAAACATATGTCTGAGCTTAAAACTGGCATGTTTGACCGATTTATTTTGGATTATTTTTTATTTTATTTTTTTTATATCTATGGAATGTTTACACACCCTATAAAAACCTCAGCTCAAAATAATTTTTTTTTATATTTTTTTAAAGTTGGTCCGCAATTTAGGAAAGTATCAACATAACTGGAACTTAAATAACCCCTTGTACCATGTATTTTGTTGCCAAGACCCTCTTCTATGAATTTTTTAGCACACATGAAAGGTCTTCGTCCAAAAAAATGCATAATATTCAAAAGTTTCTTTTGTTTGGCAATTTTCCCATAAAAAGGGGGACCCGCAACATAGAAAAGGAAAAAGGGAACTGGAGGACATTTTAGTTCCTCTCGAAAGAAAACATTTAGTTTGGGAGGCTAAAACGCATTAACACAAACTTAAAAGCCAAACTACATATCCCCATTATTTGCAATAAAATGCATATTTCATGGAACTACCAGGACATTCAGGGGGCTAGTTGCAAAATTTTAAAAGTATGCAGATTTCTTTTGTACTTTGGACTTTTTCCCCCTTATCCTGGAACACCATTAGGACTCCCATATTAAGCCGATGAAAAGAATTATTTTTTTTTTTTACTTTAATACATTACTAATATTTTGTTTTTTAATTTTAATCAATTTATTAGACTTTACTACATTTTTCATCCCTAATTGTCACTAAATATGGCGACATTTTCACATATAGCGACATTTTAGCGACCAAAAATGTATTTTTAAAAAAAAGAACTAAAAATCAAGGCCAAAAAACAGTAATATGAGGTGCAAAAGCAACTCCACACATCCCCCATTGAAATTCCTAGGAAACCAAATGTCTCTACTTCACATATTATTTTAGATAATTAAAGCATGTCTCTTAGCATGTGAAATCATATCCTCCTAAAACTACCCAAGTTCCTCCCATATTCCCCGCTTTATAGTCTCTTTTGTCAAACAAGAAGTCAGTCTCAAGTCTCAACTATCCATATTTACTTTTGTAATAAGGAAATTAACCTCACCAACCAAACCCACATTTTGCTTCTTCTAAGAGATTACTCTCTTTTCCCACTCTTTTTTTACACAAGAGCTTCTATATTTTTCAGGTTTATGGTGAAGAAGCCCATTCAAAGTACTGGCAGCGGGCCCCTCTAGCGGCGGTCCAATTCCCACACCCGAAAAAGCAGCTCCCTTGTTTCGGGCCGGGCTTTCGAACCATCCCTTTGCTGCTCTTCACCCCGCAAAAGCAATGGGGGTGGAATTGTAATATCGGAACCTTGTAGGGGTAGAATGGGGAAAAGGGGAGGTGTTCTAGGGGCTGCTTCAATGGTGAAGAATGGTCAATGGAGTTAGACATCATTGAGTTGGTGATTGAGAATTTGAAGCCCTTTCGCATGAGGTGAGATAGTAGACGCGCAGTGTTTTTCGCGTCGTCGAGGCCGCAATGAGCACGGCCCTGCCACGCTAGGCCCGCCATTTGTACCGCCTCCTTTAAGTTGCACCTCTCGCCACCAAAAACCTCGCGGAAAGGAACTTTTAAGTTGATCCATCTGGTGAACAAGCAAAAAAAATTGTGAAAATTCAAATGTGTACCACAGTAGAGATAAAAGAGGAGAGTACTAAAAAAAATGAGCTATGCATGTTTATAAGAAAGCCCTTCTAAACTATTTTTAATGCAAAACCCCACTCGATAATGAATTTGTTGCAAATATTCCATGAAAAAAAGTATTTTAGCAACACATTCCTCTTTGCAACGAAGTGCATAGTGGGAGGGTAGACCTGAAATGATATGTGTTGTGTTGGTTCTGTGTCGTGTCACTGTGTTCAAATAAAAAAATCCTCAACCAGTACCATAATTCCTCAAGAGTGGTGCATTGTTCAGTTTGTCATATCGTGTAATTGTGTATTCACTATATATAGCACATTCGTGTCAATCATTTGCATTAGCATGTCTAGCTAGTAAATCCATTACTGACCCAAACCCATCAAGGGTCACAGCAATATCATATCAATACATGTCGTGTTTCATTTTGCTAGTATAAGTTAGAGATTTTCAGCAAAAACGTGTATAAATTAAGTGGGGGAAGATTTTCTGGCTTTTGCTCCCCATTAATAGTGCTTTATTTGACATACAGCTCATTTCACTAATATCTACTAAACCCCTTATTTTTACACCGTTTGACCCCTGTTAAAAATACTCCCCGTTCCAAATTCGTAGTCCTACTTTTCTTTTCGGACATCCCAAATTAATAGTCCACTTCCCTTTTTTGGACGTAATTAGAACAGGCAAATGGGCAGTTGAGGGCGGATCAGAAATGGTTTGGGTCAGACTTGGGTGGTTGAAAAACGGGTTGTGTCATGTGGCGGTTCGGATTTGGCCGGTACAAAAACACGGTCGGTTTGGGTCAATCCTCCCATGAGTTGTTGCAGATAGATATTAAGAAATAGTTAGAAAAAGAAGGTTGGGGCAGAATTTACACAGTTCCAATAACGTTACACTCCCCCTCATGACCCTTCAATAACCCGCCTCGAACCGGAAGAGCTGGTCATGAAATCCATTTTAACCTGGACAACAAATGATGGGACCCAGTCAATATTATTTTGGGTAGTTAACGGGTGGAATCCTCCTAGTTTACCCATATTGCCGGCCCTAGAAATAATCAACACACCAAAATCCACAATAGTGAACCAGTCTTGATCTTGTCTATTGATTGAGTGCATGCTTTTTGAACTATCAAATTTAAGATTACACAATTAAAATAAGAATATTCCCCTCATGTATTATTTTGGACCAAAATATCCTCAAATATCATTAATTAAACACTAACCAACCTATTCTAGTTGCCAAGCACTACTCTCTCTTTCAACCTCACCACCACCCACCCAACCCTTGATTGAATAATTATACGTACATATCAATTAGGGGTGGCAATTAGAGCGGATTGGTCGGGTCACTAATGGGTCAATGTTTAATGGGTCGGGTCCAAACCCGCCCAATAAAACAAGCGGGTCAGATTGGGTTGGGTCGGGCCCAGGTTGATCCGCCTGACCCGTTCCACCTCACAACCCCACTCACGCTGCCCAAATAAATGTAATATAAGAAAAAAATGAATGTATGTCGACAAGGAAAAGCAAAGTTCTCAGACAAACGTCTGTAAAAATCTACCAGTATTTGCAGAAGTTTCAAATATGACGTAAAAAAACAAATACCACCCGTTGCAATCCTCCAAATTCAAAACTAAATTGAATATCTAGTATAGTTATATTAACTGTCATTACATATACAATTTGCAAATGTATATAAGGTAAATTAAATGAATTTACCAAAAAACATGTCGACACGTGAAAATTACAATAGCTGAAAACTCAACACAACCAAATCGAACATTGACTTAAATGTTCCCCAAATTAAAGGGGAAAAAAAAGTCATACCCAAAATCAGAACTTGAATTAAATGTTCAAATGAATCAAATCTGAACTCTAAATAAAAACATAAAAAATAAACCAAGCCCTATATAGTAACAAAGAATGGGGTGAAAAATCTCAAATTCACCCAAGTTTCAGCTGAAATCAGCAAGAAATCCCGACAAGACCAGATCACAAAATCCGGCAAGAATCCGGCTTCTTTATCGATTCAATACAATGATCTGAAGGTTTATTGGCCAAATCTGAAGGTTTATTGGGTTTAGGGTTCCGATGCAACAAGAACCCATCCCAACTCATTAACTAAATTGGTTTAATTATGCTCAATGTTTGAAAAATCACTCGAGGCAAAGCAGAGAAAAATCGCCCGAGTTCAAGTCTCGGGGGTTAAAAATGAGGTTTACGCCTCCCTAGGTCGAGGCGCATCGCCCCAAGGCGGGTTGAGGCAAGGCGCAAAGGCAAAGCGGATGGGTTTCAGAGGGAGAAAAAAAGCAGCAGTAAATCCAAGACGAAACTAAGGAAAAAATGAAAGAAAACCTGAACAGCTTACCTCTTTCTCTCTCTCGGTCGATTAACACTTACGATCAATCAGTTTTTCTTTTTTTCCTTTAATTTCTTGTTGGCACCAATTTTTTTGGGGTTAACTTATTCCAATATTCCTTCTCTCTTTGTCCGCACAAATTGTTCTCTCTATGGCTGTACGATAGTTTACAAGTTATCTTTAGCGGGTTTTTCTGGTGTGTTATGGCTGTACAACTTTAGTTTGTCTATAAAGTTCAGGTTTTTGTACAAAATAAAATATATTGCAGCTGTGTGTAAAAGTTCAATTTTTAAGACAAGACAAAAGTTAGCTATTATTTTACAGCTGAGAACTCACGTCGAAAAAATTATTTTTTTTACAATATAAAAAATATTTACTGCTCATTTATTCTAACTATTTGGTAACAGAATTACTAAAAGTTTAACTATTTTGTAACAAAATTACTAGTTTTTTGTACAAAATAAAAAAAAATTAGAACTCATTTATGTTTAAAAGCTAATTTTCCGTACAAAATAAAAGATAATTGTTTTGGACATTTATTAATCAATATATACTAATTAATTAATTATATTTACAAATATGTTGCTAAAGCTGATTTAGACCTTTTTGGGTGTTAGTGATATTAATTATAGATTTTTTTGGTGAAGATTGTTATGTTAAATTATTTTTATGATACATTACAATTTTTTTAAAATATTTTGTAGTTTTTTTCCTCAAAAAAGTTGAGGCTTACGCCTCGTCTCTACCTCGCACCTTTTTAAACATTGATTGGGCTCACCCAATAAGACCGATTTAATAAATGGGTTGGGTTGGGTTGGATTTTTAAAGGTCGGATTGGGTTGGGTAAATGGGTTGGGTCACGTATTGACACCACTAATATCAATATATGTATATTCTGCATATATATACATTGGTTCTGCCACGGTGATATTTGTAAGTGGGTAATAGTGATGGGTTTCACGATTGCAGGAAGGGTTAATTTGTACTGAATGACGAAATCAATTGAGCCCTTTTACTCTTGAATGTGTGCTACTGCATGGTGGAGGTCGTGTGTGATGTAAACTTAGGGTTGTTAAGTGAAGAGTGTGAATGTTTGGTAACACGGTCTATGAAAATTGGTTTTTATTTGAAGTGTTTGGATATTATAACTTATGGCTATTTAGAACTGAGAACTTATTGAGGGGTTGCTAAGAAGCACGGACACGGACGACATGGGTGCCTGAAAGTGTTCGTGTCGTGTCTGACACGACACGACACAAACACGTTGACACGAGAAATCTAGAAAAAAAAAAGGATACGGGGACTCATAGATATATAAATCTATTTTTATCAATTTATATAATGAAAACAAGAACATGAAAAGAAAAGAAAAGAAAACGAACATGTATGAATACTTATTTAAAAAGAATTAATTAATATATTAAAGCGGAACATGGAAATGGAGGTTTTTTAAGATAATAACTTGTGGAAAACCATTCTAGTGTCAATAGAGCGGAGTACAAATATTTTAGAAGGATGAGGCCCAAAATGATGCAGCCCATTTAACTTATATTGTTATAAACTTATACATATAGACACGTGCAAATAAGTGTTGGAAACGTGAAATGAAGTGTTCAACGCATTAATTTTATATTTAAATTGTGAACACATGAAACGGAGTGTCGAGCATGCGTCCAATAGTGTCGGTGTCTGATACATGTAGGACACGGACACATTGCCTTCTCAGACGTGTCGGTGCTTCCTGGTGGTGGTGGGGGGGGGGGGGGGGGGGTATGTCTAATATCAAAATATAGGTTTTTCAACGACTGATGGATGACGTCAAAAAAGGGGGCATGTCAAAAGGATTAGTATAATGGAGATTATGTTAAATGAAGCATTAATATTGGGGACAACCAGTCAAATGAAAAAACCCATAATAATTTACCCTAGACAGACACCTTTGCTCGTGATGCAGATATTTCAAATTAATGTCCACTTGGTTCACATAGAAATATTTTTCACCTGAGTGAAAGTAAAATATTTTTCAACTTGCACAAGTTGAAAAATATTTCTTTCATTCAGAAGAAACATATACCAAACAGGGCCTAAGAAGATAAAACTTACCGGTTAAAATAAGGAGGCTTTCGGATTTTTTTGTATCGACACTCTGATTCCAACATCACTCGACAATCCCAATTTGACCATGTAACCACAGCAAAGTTAGTGTTCTTAATGCCCTTCTTTTCAAGCCATTTGTCATGCCTAAGAAGCGCTTCGCTTAGAGTAACACCTCTGTCCACCTAGAACCATACAAGTTAGATTAATTTCAGCACTAATAGCATAAAGTACTTGCTTTCACATAATAAATTGAAGAAGAACAGGAAGGGATTCCAATGCATGGTTAAAACTAAGGATTTGATACAGAAACATGGCTTAAAGTCTCGGTCGAGTTAACTCGGCCCACCAAGACGATACCGAGAGACGAAATGGGTTTTAGGTGAAATCGGGGCACAACGGTTCATATCGCCGAGATTTCGGCAGATCAGTTCGATATCGAGGATATATCACCCGATATTCCACATATTTCGGCCGAGTCAATGGATTGAATCTTACCTTCTCTCCGTCTAGCAAGCGGCATCTCCTTTGCAGAATGGCAGGTGTGCAGCAAGCTTCATTCATAAACCTAGTTTGCGTTATTTTGGGGGGGAAGGAGCGTAGGAGGGTTTATGTTTTGGTTATTAAGGAAAGTAGCGGAGGAAGTGTGTCACAGGCTGTGACTTTTGTTTAGAAGTTTTTTCTTTTTTGGTTAAAAAACTGTTTACAACTAACTTATGTTTAAAAAATTGACCCTTTTACAATATAAAAATGTTTACTGCTAACTTTTGCTAAAAGTTATTTGTTTACGAAATAAAAAACAAATTCAGCTCATTTATGTGTAAATGTTTTTGTTTTTTACCAAAAAAAATGTATACAGCTAACTTACCTTTAAAAATTGATTATTTTTTACAAAATAAAAAATATTTACAATGCACTTGTGCTTAAAGATATTTTGTATTTAAATTTTCAATTTTTTTGTAGAAATTAAAAAATGTATACAACTAATTTATGCTTTAATTTTCATTTTTTTAACAAAATATCATGTACGCATGGGACATATCATGTACGTATTGGACAAGTATCCAAATATTCGATACCAGTACTGGAACTCCTAATGAAATATCCGTGCTTTGTATCATTTAAACAGCTTTTAGTTTTAACATCAACTCAATTTTAAATCTCGCAAGTTTCTCAAGAACTTCAACTCCGATCACAATGTTCTAAAGCATAATATTTTGCCTTTTTTAAAAGTAATCTATTTATCAACACCAGCCACATTTAATGACATTAGCAATTTTATTGGCTTTCCACAGATTTCAATTTTGCAGAAAACCTAGCATTTCGAAGAATTGTAATTTTGGTGTTTAAAGTTCGTTTTTTGTTAATGGGTAGGTAAGACTACACTTCTCTTCCTTTCTCTTTCTTTTAATTTTTCCCATTTTTCACAAATACTATACTAAACATCACTGCAGCACACCTTTTGACACAAAGTCGCACATTACTACACTCAAACCTCGAGTGACAAATTAAGGGAGAGTTCAAATCCAATTGCAAACAATCAAAATAAGCATTACTAACGGTGCCTATTATTTCGGCCGCAAACTTCAGTAAAACTAGTCACACAATGACAGCTGTACATAATGCACATCCATATAAAAGTAAAAGCATCAGGGAATGAAAAGAAGCAGCATTCCATTAGTAGAAAATTCGTCAATTTCTTTTTAAGGTCAGATAAACATACATGGCATAGGGGATATTTAAAGGATAAATGGGTAATGAAGATACAAAGTGGGGTTAAAAATGCTACAAGAAAATAGAAACAATATCGAACCTCACCTCACTAAATCAAATACTGCAAATAAATTGAGTTTACTGAGCACCATGGATAATACTTCCACCATCCCAAACTAAGAGTCCTACTTTCCTTTTTTGGACGTCCCAAATTAAGACTCCACTTAGAAAATCAATGTACCAAATTGAAATTTTCTTAAAAGTCTCGACTTTCAAACACAGATTCTTGATTTGGGACGAAGGGAGTACGCGAATGGCATATACACCACTGTACTCACGAAATAGAGATATCAACAAGGTTTTTTTTAAGTGAAAATAAACTCTCGTTTAACACAGAATATCTTGAAATGAAAATTTTATAGCTTAAAATCCTGAACAAACCTGCAATTGCTGGATGCCGGTCAAATCCTTGCAGAAATCACTCAAAAGCTGATTGCACGTAGGACGCACATACGTTTGAAAACAAGCTTCCAGTTGACCAGTCATGCTATTCACTATTACAGATGGAAACTCAATTATCTCTTGAGGGTGAGGATTTTTCAACTTGTCACATGTAGCCTCAAAGTCGATGACCACAAAATAATGAAATTCCTGAAACTGGGACTCGTGAGCATGACACTGATTGAACATATTGAATGGAGCATATTGGAATCGGTTATCCACTGAAAAGGGGTACATGTGTCTATCAAACGCGTTCCATTGGCACAGATGTACGTTAGTATAATCAGGAGGGAAGGTTGACCATGAGCCAAAGTCATGTTGGTGTGGGGAATTTTTGTAGAACTCGTTTGAAGATTCATGCGACTCGCTGCTTGAGGAACGGTCCGGTTCCACAATATCCCCACCAGGATGAGCACAGATTTCATCTTTGAGCCCTAGAAAACCTTCACCGGGACTCCCCTTACGCTGCAAAGCGTAAGGGTATCCCTTGCTCTGAAGGACCATTACTGACACCTCAGAGCTCCTTTGCATAGCTTCTGCAATCAAAAGTATTAACTTTAGGACACAGAACAACTAAGAATCACGGATATGGGTGTCATGTCTAGAGAAAATAGGATGCGAGAAAAATCTAGTTTTATCAATTTATACAAAGAAAACAAGAACATGAAAAGAATAGAAACGAAAAAGAACATGTTTGAATACTTATTAACAAGATTGTATAAAGTTTCTTTAAAATATAATACATAAGTTGATTCTTTGGCCTATTTACTTCCTCCCAATATTGCATATTGGAATCTCACTTTCAAAATAAATCAATTGTGAAGTCTTGGAATTTGTAACATTGATAGGATATATAGAGGGTTTTAGATTGTCTCCAGGGCACAGAAGACAAAATAATGCAATTTCATTTGGTATCAACAGTAGATGTTCTGGAATTCATATATGTTAAGCAATGCAGCCATATGTGGTAAGAGGGGTAGGAGTCGATTGAAGTGATAAGATTATTCATTTTGAATATTGTCACTTGCAACCTTCAGAGGAACAATGAACAAAAATAGAACCCACACCGCCCACATGCAACCTTCCGAGGAACAATGAACAAAAAGAGAAGAAACAAAAGATGGAGTTAATCAATTCTCTCACAGCACAAGAGATTGAACAAAATTTCATTGCCATGAACGGGGCTAAACCATCTAAGAAGCCCAAGAAACGACCAAAAACTCTGCAGGATACGCTTAACGTAAAAATCTGTATTTTTTGTTATCACTAACTGTATTTCATATTTTGTTATTGTCTTGTTTCTAATTATGGAATGTTTTTGTAGAACTTATGTCCAGGTTTGAACCTGAAACCAATGACTGTTAATACCAACAACTTCTCGGATACTCTGTATAAGGTTTATTTATTTATTTTATTGGTTCATTTTGAGTTATCCCCAAAGTTGAATGTTTGAGTTAGATATAAGGGTTATTTGGGATTTGACTCTCTTTAATTTTTTTATATTAACTTTGACCCCAACATTTGTACTTTTTGGGGTTTGACACCAAAATGACCTTTGCCAGACAAAAAAAGTGTAGCAAAATATATTTGATAATACTTTTGTCACACTTTTTGAATAGCTAAAAATCATTTTGGGGGACAAAACCCTATAAATGAAAATTATAGCGGTTAAACTCAATTACAAATAACTAATGGGGGCCAAACCCCTAATAACCCTATATATAATCTGAAATTGACAAAACATGATTGTGCTTGCAGGGAAAAATGAAGAGGTGATTAGTGTTACTGCTTTGTAGGAGAGGTCATTTTTTAAGGTATAATCACCAGAAGATTTAGTGATCAGCGTATAAGTTTTCCTAAGTTAGGTTTATGTGTTTTCACAGATGTGGGAGTATGAAAAAGGACTTTTGTGGTTGTTTTGGTGTTTTTGCCTTTAATTTTTACTAGTTTTAATGGATGAATTCCGAATGGATTTCTGTGTTGTTTCTTAAATTTATTTGGGATGAATGGGTTTGTTTAGTATGTCGCCTCTAGACCAATCTGAGAATCTTGTTAGGGTTTCATTTAGTTATCCATTGATTATATGCTGACTATTGTTGTTACTAGAGTAGTTTAGTAACAAATGTAATTTGCTTTTGTGTGATGATAGGACGAATAATGTTTTTTGGAACCTATTAACTACATAAGCAGATAAAAATGTGGGAATGTACCCAAGAAATAAGTAGACGTGAGAAGGCGGTCAGATTGTAGAGATACAGCCGTCTTCTCCCATCAAATTAGTGTCGTGATGCTAATTTCCTTAGTATCTAAATCCCACTTATAATCTTTTTCCATACTCTTCAAATATGTCCCATTAAATAATAATAGGACACCATTTACATGAAATAGGAATACTTATTCTTGTTAATGAAACATTTATTCTGCGCTAAGCTTCTCTCTTATGTATACAAGCAGTCTTCATATATTATTATTTCTTATGTAAACATTAATAAAATAATGCTTTTTGAGAGATGCAACTAAACTAAGTACATACCTGGACACGGACACGGACACGGACACGCTGACACGACAAATCTAGAAAAAAATAGGATACAGGGAAATGTTGATAAATAAATCTGTTATTATCAATTTATATGAAGAAACCAAGAACATGAAAAGAATATAAAAGAAAAAGAACATGTTTGAATACTTATTAAAAAGAAGGAATTAGTATCTTAAAGCTGAACATGGAAATGAAGGGTTTTTAAGATAATATTTTTTTGTGGAGAACCATTCTAGTGTCAATAGAGCGGGGAGAAATATTTGAGAAGAATGAGGCCCAAAATGATGTCACCCATTTAACTTATAATGGTATATATTTATATATTAAGTAGACACGTGCAAAACATGTGTCGGACTAGTGAAAATACGTATTGGACACGTGGAATTAAGTCTTCGACGCGTTAATTTATATTTAAATGGTGCACACGTGAAGAGGAGTGTCGGAGAAGAGGAGTGTCGGACACGTGTCCAAGAGTGTCAGTGTTTGACACGTGTCAGACATGGACACGTTTCCTTCGAATCCCACACACGTCCAATAAAAAAAAATTGTTTCCTTTGAATATAACTCATTTTGTAGATCACATATACCTCAAGAAGAAATTTTAAATGCTAGCGCAGATAGTAATTGTTGCGGTCATTACTTGTCTACTTGATTCGGATATGCAGTTTTTAATAAAAATTTATTGTGTCTTACTAGGAGGATTTTTATTTCTTGGGTAGTTTTGATAATGAGGTTTTATTGTATCCATGTCATTTTGATAAAAGTAATAATTACGGTTCTTGTTGGTGTTTAGTTTGGCTTCGATATAAAGTGCGAGGGTGTCTTAATCATAGGAGATCATTGTTTGTAGAAATTTCCATGTGCTTTAAACTCGAAATAAAAACTTTACCGTTGTTGTATTTTTTTTTACTTCAAGTGTTAATTGAGAAGTGCGAGTTACATTTTATATGGATCCCTTATGTTTTTACAGGTTAGCATGTACCTACAAAAATTCATCTTTGTACATTTATCTATTTTAATTTTCAAAAAATAAATTGTGCTAAAAGGTTCCATGAAATTGAGGAGTTTAGTCGAAACATAACTACGACTGAATTGAGAACAAGATTAATTCATGTTAAAATTGGAAAAGTGAAAAAGAAGGATTTTAAGAGTTTTAAAAGTACAAACAAATTTCTTTCCAAAAGGCTCAAAAGAAACAATAAATTGGGTTATCAACAACGTTCTATTTACAAATTTAAAAAAAAAAGAACTCTCAAAAGTAAATCCAATTCTATTATTTTGATTAAGAGAAGTATATGAATCAAGTGAAACTGAAAAATAAAAAGAATCTATAATCAACAATCTGATAATTCATGAATCATTTAGTCAAATTCTATCTACGTATTGGACAAATTATCACTGATAGAAAAAAAAATGAAGAATCTGACTCAAAGAACAAGCACAATCAGAAATCAAATAGAAAGAACTACAAAGGAGAAAAAGAAAATAACTCCAGGAATAAATAGTATTCCTAACAAAACAAGTTATAATTTAGATGCACAATCACCAAATAATATTTGGCAAATACTAAAAAGAAAAAACACACAATTAGTAGGTAAATTACATTATTTTTTAAAAACATTCTTTGAAAAAATATACATAGATATTTTTCTATGTATCATTTATATTCCCAGAATAATACACAACTTTTTCTTAAATCAACAAAAAAATTCTTGAAATTACATTTACAATAATGAAAAAGATAAAGAAGGAATTAAATAAACAAATCAAAATACAATTCGCTTTATTTCGACTACAAAAAAGTCACTTTATAATATTAGTAATGGTAAGAAGAATTCACATATTTTTTGTGACTTATCTTCCTTGTCAATAGCATATGTATTTTACAAAATATCATGTGACCCAAGTTCTTAATTTGTCTAAGTTAAGATTTGCTCTTCAATATGATGGAACGTCTTTTTTTCTTACGACTACAATAAAGGATTTTTTTGTAATAAAAGGAATATTTGATTATGAATAAACTATAAGAAACTTCGAAGTTATGGAAAGAATCGATGGAAAAACTGGTTAAGTGGTCATTATCAATCCGGTTCATCTCATTTTAGATGGTCTAGATTAATACCAGAAAAATGAAGAAATAGGGTCAATCAACATTGTACGGCTCAAACTAAAGATTTAAATAAATGGGATTCATATGAAAAAGACCAATGACTTTATTACAAAATTAAAAAAAGTTAAAAATTCAAAAATATTATAGATATGATCTTTTATCATATAAATCTATTCATTATGAAACTAGGAAGGACTCGTATACTTATGGTCACCATTACAAGTAAATAAAAACCAAGATGTTTCTTATAATTATATCACACATAAAAACAATTTATTTGATATGCTAGGGGATATTCCAATAAAAAAAAATTACCTAGGAAAGGGTGATATTATGTATATGGAAAAAATCCAAATTGAAAATATTTTGATTGGAAAATGCTCAATTTTTTTCTAAAACAAAAGGTCGATATTGAGACCATAATCAAGACCGATGTCAACATTAAAAAAATATTAAGAGTGGGACTAATTGATGTAGGCAATCATGTAGATAAGTTTTACGGTTTTGTTTTTTTAATTCTTAGTATTAATTGTAATAAAAGGGACTTAGTCCTCTTTAGTAGCTACTAGAATAAGTGAAGGCTATTTTACTCTTTTGATGCTTTCCTAGTTAGAGTGGATATAATTATTCTTTGGTTTGATAATACAATTTTTTTCCCACCCACCCCTCCTCTCTCAGATTTGTTTTGTTTTCTCTCTTCTTTGGAACTAATTGGTGGTGTTTGCATCAAATTTGTATCAGAACGAGATTAGCTCCTTGGGGTGTAGGTGTGTGTCCTCCAATTGCATTTCACCATTAATGGCTCCCAAGAAAAGACATCGGAACATCAAGCTCAAAAATTGTTTAACAATCCTAAAAGAAATCATGGTTCAAATTATGGTTGCAATGAAGGAACAAAAGGCTCAACAAACCCTAATTTTGTCAAAATTAGAGGTTTTGTTTCTTCTCAACCTTCTTTTCAAACCCTAACCCCAATCTTACCCTAGTCCCATTATTCATCAAGAACAACCCCCACTCAGACCAAACCCTAATTGCAACACGAGAACCCCCAAGAAACCTCCCTAAACTAATATGCTGCAAACCCCAACAACCCGAATTCTCTACATCCCCTGAAAACCCTAGGGATGTGATGAAAAATAATAAAAAGAAAAGGAGGGTGAAATCTGCCAAATCACATCCCTGAGCCCCCAGCGCAAAAAAGAAAGAGAGAGGAGTCCCAATTACTAAATCAGAATGCGATCCCTCTCCGTTTGTCTTCCACGCTTTCCAGCGACCTGAGATTGTATCCAACGAAGAGTCTAACCTAGAGTTTCGGATCCCTAGATTAGTTTTGAACCCCGGTCGTCTA
The DNA here is from genome assembly GCA_949130495.1 of Sambucus nigra. NCBI lineage: Eukaryota > Viridiplantae > Streptophyta > Magnoliopsida > Dipsacales > Adoxaceae > Sambucus > Sambucus nigra. The sequence goes on along the minus strand of OX422223.1, from coordinate 38,327,872 downwards.
TGAAGCACAAATGCGGGTGCAGGGTGCGGGTGCGATTGAGTGAGGGTGCGGCGATTCGAAATTTTTTGAAAATATAGGGTGCGTGGGCGGCAAGAAAAATAAATTAATATAATATATAAATTATTATTCTTTATTATATATATCATTTTTTAGAGTTAGAAAACATGCACCATAATAAAACCAACAACTAAATATGAACAATAATTAAATTATAATTGAAAAGTAAACTAGCAAGTACTCTAGCAGGAGCATCAACTAAGTACCAGAAGAAAAACATCATATGATTCATGTACCAATTGTTTAGTAGAAGGATTTACAAATCAAAACACCATATCTGCATTGTCAACTTCTTAGATGAATCATAAAAAAGATAGTTTTACAAGAACAAAAAATACCCCCCACCCTTTAACACCATTTCAATGGCCATATAACTCAACTCAATTTTTTTATTTTGTTTTGAAAACGGGCCCAAAACTTTTACACAACTTACTTTTTATTAAAAAACGAATCCAGAAACGAATCTTTGCCGAATCCAAAACGAATCGGAAAAAAAAAATATGTTTTCCCCACCGATTCTTCTTGGGTGCGAATCGGGGCCGCACCCGCACCTCAGAAGAATCGGATTCGGACTCGAGGCTATTTTTGAAGAATCGGTGCTTCATAGCCGGTGGTAGTCATTTATGGGGGGTCAGAAAGAAATCAATAAAGTTCAAATCGGAAAAAAAAAACAATAAAAGAAAGAGGAGATCAAGAAGAGAAAAAGAACGAAGAGGAAGAATGACTCACCTGGACGATTTTCGCCCGTTGCGGTCAAGTTGAAGTAGATGGGCAGTAGCGGTTATGGTTTCCACAACCCTAGTGTTTGTTTTTTGCTACAATTATGTGGTTTGAGGCTGGCGAGGAATTCATGAAAATGGGTCTAATCTTATTACAAAAAGTTATCTGGGCCAACACAGTTTGGAGCCAAATCAGGTTTGAGCATGAGGCAAATCTGGACCTGATTTTAACTTAGCGGATTGTTTGGGCCTCCTAAATTCGCGACAAATTAGTTTGGGACCCCGAAATTTTTCCCTTCACCTCGGTTGCATATTTTGTAATTTTGACATTCGGCCCAACATTTTCAAGTTCGAGGACAAAACTCTTTCAAAGGAGGGAAGAATGATGTAGATAATAATTTAGGTTTTATTATTTTTTTGTTAATTCTTAGTATTAATTGCAATAAAAGGAGTATAATCCTCTTTAGTAGATATTAGAATCAGTGAAGGGTATTTTAGTCTTTTAGTGTTTTCCTAGTTAGTGTAGGATTACTAGTAGTGTAAATAGGTGATGATGTAATAAGAAATGTAACTATTCTTTTGTTTGATAATACAATTTTCAAATTTGTTTTGTTTTCTCTCTTCTTTGGACCCAATTGGTGGTGTTTGCATCACTAATAATATAAAATTGATAAGCAAGATCTTTTTTATAGTACAATTTATCAAGATTCAGAAATTAAGCCACCTTATTACACATTGGATGGAACTGAAAGAAGAAATACTAATCGTCCCACATTGAACCTGGTACTTTGGTTCTTTCCAAAATTTGTGTTACTTTGTAATGCATATAAAATGAAACTGTGGATTATAACAAGCAAATTACTTCTTTTAAAATTTAATAAAAATGAAAATTCTATTGACAATAAAAAGATCGATGGAAAGCGAAAAGGGTATTTTTTTAGCCGATCGAATAGAAAGTTTCAATTAAAGAATCGAAATCAAGAAGGAAAAGAACCCGCAAATCAAGGAGATCTTGAATAAGATGCACAAAACTATGAAAATCTTGGATCCGTTATCTCAAACCAACAAAAAGATATCGAAGAAGATTATGCGGAATCGGCCATGAAAAAAGGTAAAAAGAAAAAACAATACAAAACCAACACGAAAGCAGACCGGTGTCTCTTGTTGTGGTATCAATAATTACCTAAAGAAGGTCTAAGAGGAGGTGGTTCGTCTCCCAATGATAGGCTAGGAAATTCATTCTTGTCTCTCTGGCTCGGCATCGATCGAATGTTTCTATCCGGATTTCTATCTATCATTGAGGGCTTCTACAGCCAAGCCGGCAAGAAATCTCTATTCCAACTTCATTTCTCCCAATCTAGGTATCAATTACAATCTTTTAGCCCATCAACTGCAGACTGAGCCAATTTAAAGGGTTTAATCAATCAATAGTCTTGAACTAGGAAGCACCGGTAATTCTGAGAAGGCAACGCGGTTATGTCCTACATGTGTTGGGCACCAACACTATCAAACACGTTCCCGACACTCCTTTTCACGTATTCACAATTTAAATATAAAATTAATGTGTTAAACACTTATTTGCACGAGTCTGACACATGTTTTGCACGTGTCTATACGTAATGTATAAGTATATAACAACATAAGTTAAATGGGTGACATCATTTTGGGCCTCATCCTTACCTAATATTTCTCCCCTGCTCTACTGACACTAGAATGGTTTTCTATAAAAGTTATTATCTTAAAAAACCTTTATTTTCATGTTGAGCTTAAGATATTCATTCTTTTTAAATAAATATTCAAAATGGCATTCCGGGCCACCATCCAACCAAAGCACCCCATCTTTTTAAACGCGTTGACAGAAAATTGATCACCCATGGCCCCTTCCATCTCAACACATCACAACTACCCGTAGCAAATCCTATCTCATATAACCTTAATAACTCCTCGACTGCTCCAGCTCCCAGTCCTGGAAATTTCTTCTAACCCTCACGTCCACTCATCTCTACCTTCAAATGGAACATTATATGTCGAACTAAATTTGGGAAGACACGCAAGGGTTTAACAATTAATAATACAATAGAAAGAAAGAATATACTTACCTTAAGAGAAAAAAAAATGATCGCACAAGGGAAAACCTTGTTTCCTCTATTTCGCATAGCAAAGGTGTTCGCAGTCGCACAGCCAAAGAGAGAGAGAGAGAGAGAGAGAGAGGAAAATGCACCGCCAAATGAGATCAAAGATCGCATAGGAGTAGTAACAAGGGTTTTGCTCTCTTCCTTTGTTTGTTTCGATTGTCTCTTACGGTTTTCGCGCGGCAACAGGTAGGGTTTCGCTCTTATAGAACCTTCTATTCTCTCCCTATGTTTCCATAAAAGCTATTCTTTTATTTTTCTTCCTTTTTTTTGCTTTGTTAAGACACGTGAGGTTATAGGTTAATTAGAAAAGAAGAAAACACACAGACAAAACGTGTTAAGTCAGGTAAAAAGAACCAAACCTAGCCCATCAAACAAGAATCGGAAATGAATCGTGAATTGGCGCGATTCACGATTTGGACAATGAATCGTGCGATTCAAGCCAATTTTCTTCATCCCCCGATTCACTGCTCTTTAGAGGATAGAAAATCAAACCGTCCCAAACCCCGATTCCTCTTTGTAAGAAACAAGAGAAAGTCCCAATCATACGCCTTTTCTATATCTAGCTTGCAAACAACTCCGGGGACATTGGAATCTAGTATTGAACCCGCCTAACAATTTTGGCCTCCCCTCGTCAAAATTATTGAGTTTTTCATTGGCCACCATGAGAAAATTTGGGGGTCTGAAATCAAGAGCCTAACCAATTAGCCTCCTCTCCAAATTATTGACCCTACCAACCATGAACTTTAGCTGTAATCCATGTTGCCCATATTTATTTAGACAGTGCAACATGTGAAGAGGATGATAAATTTAACGCAGGTTGGGCACTGTTTTAAAAATCAATTCGAGGCGAAGCAGAGAAAAATCGCTCCGAGGCTTGAGACTCGGGAGTTAAAAATAAGGCTTACGCCTCCCTAGGTCGAGGCGCACCGCCTCAAGGCGGGTTGAGACGAGGCGATTGGGTTTAAGAGGGAAAAAAGACACAATAAGTCAAAGATGAAACTAAGAAAAAACAAACAAAACCCTAAACAACTTACCTCTTTCTTCCCTCTCGGTCGATTAACACTTACGATCGATCAGTTTTTCCTTTTTTCTTTAATTTCTTGTCGGCACCCATTACTTTGGGGTTAATCAATTCCAATATTCCATCTCGCTTTGCCGCCACAAATTGTTTTGTCGTTATGGCTGTACGATGGTTTACACGTTATTTTTTGAGGGTTTTTTTTATGTGTTGCAGCTGGTATAGATAGGAAATATTTATGTGTTATACAGCAGTAAAACTTTAGTTTGTTTACAAGGTTCAGTTTTTTGTACAATATAAAAGATGTCACGGATGTCCGTGTAAAAGTTCAATTTTTGTACAAGACAAAAGTTAGTTATTTTGTAAATAAAAAAATTATAGAAAATAAAATACGTTTACAGCTCTGAGCTCACTTATGTAAAAAGTTAATTTTTTTGTACAAAATAAAATATATCTACAACTCAGTTAGGTTTTAAAAGTACATTTTTTTGTTTATTTACTAAAAGTTTTTTGTACAAAATAAAAAATGTTCACCGCTCATTTATGTTTAAAAGCTCATACAAAATAAAAGATAATTTTTTTGGACATTTATTTTCAATTATTAATCAATATATACTAATTATTTAATTATATTTACAATTATGTTACTAAAGCTGATTTAGACCTTATTTAGTGTTAGTGATATTAATTTTGATACACTAATTTCTATGAAGCACAGACACTTCCCCGAAGTTCCAGTTCGAATGTTGGACACGGACACGTGTCGGAAAAATATGGCATTAAAAAAAGGTTGGCCACCAGAGGGACACAAACAAAATAAAAAATAAAAAACAGGGACAACTTTACAAAATCAATTTTTTAATGGTTCATTAGAGTTTTTCACAAGTTATTAATAAAGTGCAAGTGTTATCATCAAATGTCTACAGTTAACACAAACATTTGAATGAGTTTTTTTGTTTGTTTGGCAAGTATATATATATATATTGTTTGTTGACAGTTAGTGTTTAGAATATTTTTTTTTTTACTTTTCAGAAGGAACTTAATACGAGTATATGTTAGACGAGATTTAAAAGTCTAATGGTTTGTATGTTCTAGTATGAATATGATTAATGTCAAGTTTAATGTTTATAATGAATTTAATACTTTCATATGTTTTTTTGCATTTTGCTTGTAATTGTATGGGATTTAGACTTAAATGTATTGTTTAATATCTTTTTAAATATAAAAAAAAATATTTATTTATCGTCGTGTCCTAAATTTTTGGGATTTGCCGTGTCGGTGTGTCCATGTGAAACGCGACACGCGTGTCTGTGCTTCATAGACTAATTTATGTCGCTAAAGCTGATTTAGACCTTTTTATAGTGTTAGTGGTATTAATTATGGATCTTTTTAGTGAAGATTGTTATGTTAAATTATTTTTATGATTTACTGGAATTTTTTAAAACTATTTTGTTTTTTTCCAAAAAAGTTGAGGTTTAGGCTTCAATGTGTCTCGAGGCTTATGCTCCCCCCACCCCCCCACACACACAAATATAGATAGATAGATAGATAGATAGATAGATAGAGATAGATAGATAGATAAAGTTCCATAGCCTCCAATCCTTGTGCACCGGAGACAATCTAAACCCCTCTATTTTCCCTATCAATGTTACAAATTCCAAGAATTCACAATTGATTTATTTTGAAAGTGAGATTCGAATATGCACTATCGGGAGGCAGTAAATAGGCCAAACAAGCAACGGACATATTATAGTTTAAAGAAACTCTATACGAGCATGGAAACGAGGATTTAAAAGAAACTTCCCCCAACCAAACATCTTCCCCAAAACCAAATATTGGTTCCATCGCTAAACCACAAATGAGGAATTTTACAAGAACGAGCTGAGATCTTTGAGATATGGTTTGCCAAGGGTTTCCCATGCAGTCTTCCTTAACCCGTATTTACTCCTAATAATAGAGAACCATAAAGAATGATGTTCAAAAGGAAATAGTTAAAACCACGTAAAAAGATTACAGCCACTTTTGAGAAATTATTTCTAATATTGTCAATATTATACATATCCTGTGAAAGTAAACATGACTTAATAATAATTAATAAAAAAATAGTAAGAGATTTAAGCAAACATTGAAATATAAAAATAAAACAAAACAAAGGGAAAAAATAGTCTAAATTCTCTAATTTGGAATCTTACAAAGTTTCCGTTTTCTGACAACCCTAATATAACTTCCCACCCTCCATTCTTTTAAGTTAAAAACTATAATTTTAATATTGGCTTGTAGCTGTAGCACCGAAACAGCTGATTTACACACAAAACAAACAAGAAAACTGAACAGCTTCCTAAAATAAATGATGGAAGTTAAAAGATCCATAAAATCGGCTTAATCACATAATGAGCAATAAAAGGCACGAAGCGTTTTTCCCGGGCGAGGTAAGGCGAAACCCTCAACATTTTTGACAAAAAATCAACAAATTATTGTTAAAGTAATCCAGTAAATCACAAAAATAATGTAGCATAACAATCATCACAAAAAAAAATCAATATTTAATATCACTAACACTAAAAAAAATAAAAACTGACCATGTATATTCACAACCAATTCTGAAAAAAAATAATAAAATAATAAAAAAGAAAACAAAAAAATTCAAAACCCATAGGTCCCATACTAAAACTGACCATGTATATTATTAAAAAGAACTCCCCAAAGAAAGCCCTCAACAAAAACTGTAATACCCCGCTAATTTTTAACTAAATAAAAGTGTTCGAATGAAGGTCTTAGAGATTTAACTAATTGAAGTGTAAAGATTATTATTATGAGTATTGTTTTTATATAGATTAAAAACAAGAAAAATAAAATAAAGTGGTAATGGTGTATACTAATAAATTAAATGAATAAATTAAATTCTCGGAGCCTAATTAATTTTGTGATGCTAATAGAGTGAAATTTATATTTAATACCCTGATTTGAGTATTTAATAAGTTGTTAAGGTATTGGACAAATTAAGGAATATGGCATCATCCATCATCCGTGGTTCATTTTGTCTTTGACGGCTGAGATTACCGGTACTATTATGAGGTTGGTAGGGTTAGAAATTTCGGGGCTCCATAGCATTTAAGGGACCTAACCTTTGTTTTCCCATCTGCCCAAATCCTTCATTTTTCCTTCATTATTTCTCCCTTGTTTTCCGTGCTAAACAGTGGCCTTTTTACACAGCCAGTCAAACCATCTCATCCTGCTCACCTACTAGAGCTATTACCCTTATTTATCTACAAACGTTAAAGGCAATTAACAGGCCTTTATCACCCCAACATTCCTACCATTTGACGCCAGTCAAACCCTTTGAGCTGCTTACCGTTGAGAGCTGAGGCGCAGTGGGTCCCATCTCCTTTTTGGCATTCTTTGAGTGCTTAGCTACCATATTTGGAGATGACGAAACCAGTGCATTCTCTTATTATAGTCGCCGACTTTTAGCTGGGAATCCGTGCCAATCATTTGCCATTTGTTACCAACTAGAAATTGCATTCTCTTTTGTTACCAACCAGAGATATTAAATAGGTACCTTAACTTCTCCTATTTATTCTATTTTTAGCCCCATTTAGAAACCTTATTAATTATAATTAAAACCTCTATTCTTTTATATATTGTTAGAGGATTAGAGGCTGATTTTTTTGTAGAAGCTTCCGAAGGAATATTTCTATAGAGAACCCAAATGAAAAAGAGATTTGAGACATTTCACGAGGCAAGTAGTTTTCTACTCCTCTCCTTTGATATGTGTTGATGTTTATTTCACCTCAATTAAGTTTATGGAAATAATTAATTAAAAGTCCTTATTTTAATTCGGCCAAGACTAAATGAAAACTTGAGTATATTAGTAAGCCCAATATAAATTTCGTATGAACACTACTCCATGACAAAGAAATGTTAGCAATTATACCATAAGAAAACTTTCGTTCAATAAATCTCAAGTAAAGTTGGACCCCTTAGTAGAGTAGTACCCTGTCTTTTATTAGTAGTACCCTCGCTATGCATGCCCTTCCTATTACAAATGACCGTGAAGAAAAATTGATTATTAGCCATACGAATTATGAAATAACGCGGGGAATTGATATTCAATACTTAACACTCATGAATGTACTTTATTTGAACAATTTTCGTTTGCATATCCGTTATGTGTGATTTTATATGAGAACTCCTACAAATCCTGACTTGTGACTTGCGATATTGTTAGATAATTTACCCTTATTTAGTGATGGTTTAAACTAATTTTTAGGTGATGTTTAGATTAGATTAGTTAAGGTGATAGCATCAGTAACGTTAAATCCCTAAATACACCTCTCTATAAGTTACGCTAAATGATTTCCTCCGAACTACTACCCTATCCATACGTAAGTGTGTCGGGGGGGTCCTTGTTTGGATTTCACTTCGGTGAGACGTCCCACGCACGGAGTTTGGATACTGGTAGGAGTGACGGCCTAAATCTTTAATAAAACTTATACGTTTTTATGTCACATACTTCTTACTTTAGATTACTTGCTTAATGTATTATATCCTTTTGCCTTTTATGATATTATGCATAATGTGAAAGAAGGTCGATGTAGTGTAACTAGGGTGGAGTATATGAGTTAAATGGGGTTTGAGTGGTTTTTACGGAGTGAATAATTATGCTTAGGAATGTCTATAGTAAATGAACATATTATATGGAAACAAATGGGGAGATACCCCGAAGGTATGCTTTATAGTGTGATATATTTTGGAGAGTTTAGTGAATTGAGGGTTAAAGCGTGAGATATCTTCCTCTTATTACCCACTTGACGTCATTTATGTCAGAAAATTTTAAGTTTGTATCACTTTAAACAAAAAGACGACTGCTCTTTACTTATTCCTTACCCCCGACTCCTCTTTGCAGCCCAATTCCACTTCCATCAGCAATTCCGACCCAATTCCGCCCTTTCCAACTTTGGTATGTTTTTTCTGATTTCTTTTCATTTGGAGCTTTTTTCTATTTTCTCGGGTTGTAGAGTTCTCCCCACAAAGGTAAAGTTTCAACAAACTTGAATCTAGGGTTCCAAAACAATTCACTAAAAGATTGAGATGTTTTGTGAATTGAAAACAAAAGGTTTAAAACCTAAAAAAAGAAGACAAAAATCATTTCTGCAGCAGCAGTTTCATCTATTGAAAATATGCTGGTCTTCTTATGAAAAACAGAGTTGGAGACTCCTATTTATAAAAAACTTAAGACGGCGCGTCGCTCGAATGAGGTCTCATGTCGTTCGAACAAGATGTGATGTCGTTCAAACCAGATCCCATGTCGTTCGAACTAGAAAATTCACGAAAAATAAATTAAATTTTTTATTTCAAAAATTCTTCTTTTAATCTTGGAAAATTCATTTTGATGAAAAAGAACGCCTCAACACTTAGAAAAATTTTCAAACCTCTTTTAAAATTATCCCAACACTTTAAGTGAAATGCTAAGGAATTAAAACTCAACCTTACCAAAATTAACCTCGCGGAGTCTTGAATCGTGAAGGAAATAGGATTGACGGAACTTTCACAACTACTGCATACAATAATATGTTGAGCGAGTTGCATGCAAATATTCCTAACATGGAGCTTACAAAGGAGCATTTAAAAAAATCGACTAAAACCTCTAAAATAGCATTTCAATAAATGCCACGATTTGTTTAAAAATGTGAGTGGTTTTGCCTGGAGTCCAACAACTAAAATGTGGAGCGCTGAGCCTGAAGTTTGGGAAAATTTAGTCCAAGTATGTATTTCAAATTATTTTAAGTAAATTAGTTTGCTATAAATAATATATTAATTGTTAATTTTTTTATGATAGGCGAAACTTGAGCGAAAAAATGGACGTCAATAACTATGATAAGTTGGCGGAGCTATTTGCCAATAATAGAGCCACAGGTGACGATGCTGAGACAACTAAGGAAAAGAAGGGTTGTTGGGAAATGCCTATTGATGAGAATGAGAATATTACCACTGATGATATTGATTTGGATGATGATATTATTTTAAAAAGTTTTGGTAGTGATTCAACCGAAGCTGGGGACATGATGCTCAATCAAATGCATAATCAACGTGATGACACAACACCATCAAAGGGGATAAAAGAAGACTTCACACAATGAAGATGAATATAATCTTTTGAAGAGTGCTTTTGACAATGTGACCAATGCAATCCGATAGGGAAATACAGTCATTAAAGAATTTCGTCCATGCGTTTACTTGAAGTCATAAATCTTTGAGAAGTTAGTGGCTATTGGAGCACATTCACATATTATCGATGATGCATATTTGTTCTCTCACAAAATCCCGACAAAGCAAGGATAGTGCTCGGTTGCCCGAGAGCTGCGTGAAAGATGTGCCGCATGAGCATTGGGCTTGAATTGTGGAAATGAGCGGGTTTGGAGAGAGGGATATAATTAACAAACAAAAAAGAGGGGAGGGGTGGGGGAGGAGAACCTTTTGAATTTCTAATTTCAAGGAGCAGGTATATATTGATAATACAACGGAGGATCTTATGGAGTGTTTGATGAGGGACATGTCATGTCATCAAGTAATGGTGCCAATACGTTAGTTTTCAGTTCAATTAATGCCCATCTTTCACATCTTAATTACCATGTACCATAAAGTCAATCTCTTCATTTTGAATGATTTGAGCCATCAAAATATATAAGGGTTATTTTGTGTTTAACCCCCACTTCATATATAGTTGTTTTCAACTTGTACGAGGGTCCCAAAATTTATGTGTAATTTTATTTATTTTTATTTTCATGTTTTATTAGATTATTTCTCTCTTTTAATTGCTACATTAGTTTAAAGGGCGACATTTCCTGTTGATGTCCTTAGAGTTCTCTTTTCAGTCATTTTATCATATTAGGGTTTTTTAGCTAGCAAGAGTCCCTCTTGTTACCTATAAGGCCCTTAGCCACTCTTCGTAAACACTTTGTTTTTTTGGATGAATGAGAACTAAAGAGAAAAGTTGGTCATTTTGCCTCCGAATCAATGTTGTTGTGAAAATGCTTCCGCTTGCATCACATTTGTATCAAGCGACGTTAGATGGTCGCCAAAGTTGTCGAATAGCCATGGGCAATGCTCGAAATAACAGGCAGGTCACTCCTCAAAATTAAGCCTCCACGACCAACGGTCAAGCAGCAACAAAGCAACAGCACCACCTCCTCCCCAAAACCATCCAAAATGCTATTGTCCCTCCAAACCTTTTTTTTTTTTTTTGCGCGCGGGGGGTGGGGGGTGGAGGGGACGGACCACCTCATTGACGTTGAGCAACCCTTTCCAACAATCGATGGCAACCCCCCAACCCTTCGAAATTTTTGTTGAGGATAGGTGGGTGAACCGCACTCGATTCAAGAAGGTGGAATCATACAGTGTTGGTAACTTATATCCACTTTTAAAAAGGAAGAGGATTTTGTTGGGATCATTTTTGCTGGTGGTTTCGAAATTAGTTCATTGTTTTGGGAGAATGTGCTAATTTGTGAGTATGCGGACCCATTCTAAGAAGAGTTCAAGGCACGTTCAGAGGTCACATCAACGTTTAGCCTTAAGGTTCATTATGAGCAATTTGGCCCATATATGTGGCATCAGTGTCCCTTTCCCATGAATGAGTGTATTGATTTTCGTGGTGGCAAACTTCGGGGGCAAGTTCTTGTTTATCACCTTCTTGCAAGCTGATACGCCAGGGGTGGTTCCATGGATGGCTTCACTCCTCAATTAGGAGAACGACGGTGTTTGCATGCTCCAGATGACGATCACACCTCTTATTTTCACACCTTTTCTTAGTTGGAGAGAGTGACGTGTAGAAGGGTCACAGGATTTATTTGTATTTTTATTTATTTTAATTTTCACGTTTTATTCCCTCTTTTAGTTGCTATATTAGGTTAGAGGGTGACATTTCATTTTATTGTTTTTAAAGTGCCCTTTTTAGTCATCCTAACATATTAGGGTTTCTTCGCTAACAATACTCCCTTACCTATAAATAAGGTAATTAGCCACTCTTTGCGGACACTTTACTTTTCTAGATGAATAAGAATTAGTCCCTGAACTATGACCCGAATTTCAAAATGATCCCAAAACTTTATTTCATCTCAATACATAAGTAAAACATAAAATATAAAGTAAATTACCTATTTACCTACATAATTTACTCGAAAAACCATATAGTTAGGTAAAAACCCTCCCAAAACCATAATACAAATTACAATCATCGCATCCTCCCACGTAAAGATTATATTCAAATAGTACACATCATCAAAATAGTTTAAATTACCCATTTAGCCCTCAACTATGACCCGAATTTTAAAACGGTCCCTAAACTTTATTTCATCTCAAGACATAAAGTAAACATTAAAACTAGCACATATGACCTATTTACCTACATTATTTACTCTACAAACTATAAAGTTAGTAAAAGCCCCTTCAAAACCCATAGCAAAGAAATTATACAATTTGGACACATCATCAAACTAGAGTAAATTACCCATTTAGCCCTTACCTATGACCCTAAACGTTATTTCGTCTCAATATATAACGTAAACATAGAAACTTGATTAAGTTACGTATTAACATATATAATTCGCTCTTAAAACTAAATAGTTGGTAAAAACCCTCCAAAAAACCATTATACAATCATCACATCAAAAGTTTTTACTCAATTTGACACATTATCAAACTAGAGTAAATTGACCCATATTTCAAAATGGTCCCTAAACTTTTTAGTTCATCTCAATATATAACACATAAAATCTAGAGTAAATCCCATAATTTACCTATATAATTAACTCTAAAAAATAAATAGTTCAGTATAAAACACTCAAAAACCACTATACAATCATCACATCCTCCAACAACAAAATGAAATTACTCAATTTGGACACACCCATTTAGCTTTGAACTATCACCCATATTAAGCTTTATTTTATCTTAATACATAAGCAAGCATAAAAATAGAGTAATTACCAATTTACTACATAATTTACTCTAAAAACTACATACGTAAAAACCTTCCAAAAACCATAATACAATCATCACATCTCCAACAATACAAAGAAATTACTCAATTTGGACTAACCCATTTAGCTCTGAACTATACCCGTGTTTCAATATAGTCACTCAAACACAATCTAGAGTAGATTACCCAGTTACCTACATAATTCACTCCAAAAACTATATAGTCGGGTAAAAGCCCATATACAATCATTACATCCTCTAAAATCACGAAGAAGTTATTTAATCCATTTCGCCCTGAAATATAACTCATATTTCAAAATGGTCTCTAAACTTTATTTCATCTCGATACACGAGATAAGCATAATAACTAGAGTATATTACCCATTTACTCGCATAATTTACTTTAAAAACTATATAGTTAGGTAAAAAAAACTCCAAAAACCATTACACAATCATCACATCCTCCAATTAACAACACAAAGGAATTATTCAATTTGGACACATCATCAAACTAGAGTAAATTACAGCCCTTGAACTAAGACACGAATTCGAAATTGGTCTCTAAACATTATTTAGTCACAACACATAAGTAAACATAGAATAAATTACCTATTAAGCTACAAAATTTAATCTTAAAAAAACTATATCGTCAGGTAAAAACCCTCCATAAACCATTATACTATCAAGAAATAGTAGTCCTAGCCTCCTAGGCATACCCAGAAAACAATAAGCAGTGTATTGGTTTGGTGCCTGGGGTTCACATGGGTCCACTAAATTGCCACCCAATGTATTACTTAGGGGTGGCAATTTTAGAAACGACACGAAATTGACTCTTGTTCATGTTCGTGTTCATGTTGGATTTTTATGACACGAAGTTGTGTCATGTCATATTTGCAAGGTTCTAAAAAACGCGGGGCGTGATCGAGGCGTGGAGGCCAAGCCTTAAGCCTTAGAAGCCTAGGCGAGCCTTTGCGTAAAAAGGCGTGAAAAGGCGTTTAGGTATTTTTAATATATTTTAATATTTTTTAACCATAACAAGTCTATTAAAATACTGAAATTTTACATATCATAAAAATATGTCTAAATATTTGTAAATAAAAATACCATTTGATTATTTTGGATGAGATAATGGTCCGGTTTGTAAAAAATCTTTAAAAGGCGATATCGTTTCACTAAAGCATTGTTGTTTTTAGAGAAAAAGTACGCCATAAGGGTTTTACCAAGCATAAGGCGTCAAAATCTTAAGGCGGGGCGTTTCTCCCAAGCCTCAAGCCTAGGCGGGTTTTTTAGAACAGTGCATATTTGTGTCAATAGTGTTATTATTCGGGTCATCGTGCCTATTTTTTAGCACAAAATTTAAAAAATCATGTTAGTCGTGTCGTGTTCGTCCCCAAAAACCTTGTCTTGTCAGCCTGAAACCCAACCCAAAAACACAAATTGCCACCTTTACTATTGCTCAAATATTTATTCAATTTAGACACATCACCAATCTAGAGTAAATAATAGTACGTGCATTTGTGTTCTTATATCCGAGTTTGTTTTATTTGAGTTATAATTATGCAAATTATTAATTAAATATTTGTAAAAAAAAATTAAAAATAGCTCTAAAAAAATTCGGCTCGAGGTAGCACCCGAACTCCCAAAAGTAGTCTGCTCCGACACTGTTCGTGCCCAAAAATCCTTGTCATGTTAGTATGGGGGGGTCACATGGGTCCACTAAAATCACCACCCAATATATTACTTAAGGGTGAAAATTTTACAAACGACGCGAAATTGACTCAAAATTGACACGATCTGTCGTGTTCGTTTCGTGTTCATGTTGGGTTGTTTCGACATGAAGTTGTGTCATGTCATATTCGTGTCAATAGTGTTATTATTCGGGTTATTGTGCCTATTTTTTAGCATAAAATTTAAGAAACTATGTTCGTCGTGTCATGTCTGTGCCCAAAAAATAGTACGTGCATTTGTGCTATTGGGTTTATTCGACATGTAGTTGTGTCGTGTCATATTCGTGTCAAATTATGAGTCACGTTAGTTGTGTTATCATTTCTTGTCATGTCAATAGTTTTATTATTCGGGTTATCATGCCTATTTTTTAGGATAAAATTTAAAAAATCATGTTAGTCGTGTCATGTTCGTGCACAAAAATCCTTATCTTGTCAGCCTGAAACCCAACCCAAAAACACATTGTCACCCCTACTATTACTCAAATATTTATTCAATTTGAACACATCACCAATCTAGAGTAAACAATAGTACGTGCATTTGTGCAATTGGGTTTATTGGACACAAAGTTGTGTCGTCTCATATTAGTGTCAAATTATGAGTCGCGTTAGTCGTGTTAACAATTCTTGTCATGCCAACAGTGTTATTATTCGGGTTATCGTGCCTATTTTTTAGCATAAAATTAGAAATCGTGTTCGTCATGTCATGTTCGTGCCCAAAAACCCTAGTCATATCGTGTTGTGTCGATCTGAAACCCAACCCAAAAACACAAACTTTTATCCCTACCATTACTCGTATATTTATTCAATTTGGACACATAACCAATCTAGAGCAGATAATGGTACATGCATTTGTGCTATTGTATCCGAGTGTATTTTATTTGAGTTATAATTGTGCAAATTATTAATTGAATATTTGTAAAAAATTTAAAAGTAACTCTAAAAAATTCGTCTCAGGGGCAATAGCCCTGAACTCCCGAAAGTGATCAATGACTTCTACATTGCGGTGCCCCACCCAGATTTTTTTTCTGGCTCCGCCACTGTTCGTACCCAAAAATCCTTGTCACGTCGACATGAAACCCAAGCCAAAAAACAAATTGCCACCCCTACTATTACTCAAATATTTATTCAATTTGGACACATTACCAATCTAGAGTAAATAATAGTACGTGCATTTGTGTTATTGTATCCGAATTGTTTTATTTGAGTTATAATTGTGCAAATTATTTATTGAATATTTGCAAAAAATTCAAAAATAGCTCTGAAAAAATTCAGCTGGGGGCTATTGCCCCTAAACTTCCGAGAGTGGTCAATGATTTCTACATTGCGTTCATGCCCAAAAATCCTTATCGTGTCGGCCTCAAACCCAACCCAAAAACACAAATTGCCACCCCTACTACTACTCAAATATTCAATTCAATTTAGACACATCATCAATCTAGAGTAAATTACCCAATTAGCCCTTAACTAAGACCCAAATTAAGGAGCGGTCCCTAAACTTTATTTCATCTCAATACATCACTAAACATAAAAACATAGTAAATTATCTAAAAACCCTCCAAGAACATACTCACTTTACACCCATCATCTCATGAAAAATCAATAACCAAACAAAACCCATTACAAAAAAAAAACACAAAGATTAATAAAAATCAAACCTTTATGTTCTAGGGAAATCATGATCTCGTAGTATGTGGTTATGATCCACCAGCAAGTACATCAGATCTCCCTACAAAATTCCCCACCTGCACCCATATCACACACTCAATATATACATACATATACACAAAGATAATTGTAGAGAGAGAGAGACATAGAAAGATAGAATTTAGAGAGAGAAAATTACCTGTTCTTGATCTGATGAAATATGAGTAGGTCACGCCAATTACATACAAAAATATATATGTATGTGTATATATATATTTCTGTTTTATTTTTTTAAGATTGACAAAAAAACAGAGTTAAAGTGGGTTTATAAGACGTGGGGCCCACGAAAGTGGAGGTTGAGTTGGGTGACATGTGGGCTTTGAGGTACAATCCTAAAAGGTATCTAGAATGTAAATATAGTGGATTTGCAATTGAATATTTTTTCTTTATTGACTTTTCTTAAGAATGACTATGAAGGGTTAAATTAAGGATTATATTTTTTTGATGTGATATTTTGATTTGATTTTAACTTTGTTAATTTATTTTATATAAGAATTATTTTAAAATATTAAATAAAAATAGGAGGTTAAATTTAAAATTTTATTTAATTTTGTTTCTTGTTTATAATGTTAAATTAGACTTAATCTCTTATATTAGGAGCAAAGCCAAAAGATTATTAAAATAAGGGTTAAGTCAAATTACGTATTAAAATTTGATAATTCAGTCAAAATAACCCTTAAATTAATCGTTAGTAAGGTTTTTTTGTTTTTAATGCTTTTATGTTGAGTTGAGTTTCATGCATCATTAAAAAAAATTGATTTTAGCTTTTAATACTTAAAAATAGTTAAAATTTAGCATTGAATATTAATAAACGAGTTCTCTACAAAATGTAGGATTTTTTTTATGAATTTCACTCAAGTTTACCCTTATTTTATTAGTTAAAATCTACATTAAAACAATTTTTTATATAATTATCACTGGTTAAATTGTCAAATTGTTCATATAAAATAGTCAAATAACTTTAAACTAGGCATCTGTTTCGATCAGATGCCTATTCGGAATAAATTTTGATTTTTCTGAAAAGAAAGTAATCATTATGAATCTAATTCTGTTTTTTTTTAAATTAAAAAAACATATTCGAAAAAATCATTGACACAACATACATATATAATACATAGGGGATCTCCAACGGGACTAGGCTTGTAAATTGGGTTGAGTGAGTCGGGTTTGGGATTGCTCAGGCTCGACCCGAATTGAATTATGTCTTCCAAAGCCCGAGATCGACCCGAAATTAAATTAAACATCATGGCTCAAGCTCGTCTCACACTGTATTATAGGCTTCAGAGAAAAAAGAGAAGAAAGGAAAGTTTTATTAGAAGACAAGAGACAAGAAAGGAAAATAAAATGACTTTTTTTCCTCTGTTTGTGAGTTTACGAGATAAAAGAAAGTTAATTTATTTCCTACTTGTTTGTGAGTTGAGAAGAAAGGAAAGGAAAAAAAAAGGAAAAAATACGTTTATGCCTTTATAATTAACAAAGCATGTTATAACATTTTAAAGAAGATAATAACATAGAAATTCATCATGCATACCCACACAATAATTAACAAAGCATGTCATAACATTTTAAAGAAGACAATAACATAGTAATTCATCATGCATACCAACACAATAATAGATTATAAGTCTCGATAAAAAAGATCATAATAAAATGTCTCAAACCATAATAATAAGTCTTAAACATAGTCCAAAAAGTAACACTAAATTATTTTTAAAGAAAGATATCTCCAAAACATAAACTTCATAATGCATCACGGAGCACGAGTAGTCACCATCATTTTTTCCAAAATTGTCAAGCGTCTCTCGGAAGGGCAACTGAGCACTATCCTTGCTTTGTCGGGATTTTGTGAGAGAAAACAAATATGCATCGTCGATAATATGTGAATGTGCTCCAATAGCCACTAACTTCTCGAAAATTTATGACTTCGAGTAAATGCATGGACGAGATTCTTTAATGACTGTATTTCCCTATCGGGTTGCATTGATCACATTGTCAAAAGCACTCTTCAAAAGATTATTTTCATCTTCATTGTGTGAAGTCTTCTTTTATCCCCTTTGATGGTGTTGTGTCATCACGTTGATTATGCATTTGATTAAGCATAATGTCCCCCGCTTCGGTTGAATCACTACCAAAACTTTCTAAAATAATATCATCATCCAAATCAATATCATCAATGGTAATATTCCCATTCTCATCAATAGGCATATACCAACGACCCTTCTTTTCCTTAGTTATCTCAGCATCGTCACCTGTGGCTCTATTATTGGCAAATAGCTCCGCCAACTTATCATAGTTATTGACGTCCATTTTTTCGCTTCAAGTTTCGCCTATCATAAAAAAATTAACAATTAATATATTATTTATAGCAAACTAATTTACTTAAAATAATTTGAAATACATACTTGGATTAAATTTTCCCAAACTTCAGGCTCAGGGCTCCACATTTTAGTTGTTGGACTCCAGGCAAAACCACTCAAATTTTTAAACAAATCGTGGCATTTATTGAAATGCTCTTTTAGAGGTTTTAGTCGATTTTTTTAAATGCTCCTTTGTAAGCTCCATGTTAGGAATATTTTCATGCAACTCGCTCAACATATTATTGTATGCAGTAGTTGTGAAAGTTCCGTCAATCCTATTTTCTTCACGATTCAAGACTCCGCGAGGTTAATTTTGGTAAGGTTGAGTTTTAATTCCTTAGCATTTCACTTAAAGTGTTGGGATAATTTTAAAAGAGGTTTGAAAATTTTTCTAAGTGTTGAGGCGTTCTTTTTCATCAAAATGAATTTTCCAAGATTAAAAGAAGAATTTTTGAAATAAAAAATTAAATTTATTTTTCGCGAATTTTCTGGTTCGAACAACATGGGATCTGGTTCGAACGACATCACATCTTGTTCGAACGACATGAGACCTCATTCGAGCGACGCGCCACCTTAAGTTTTTTATAAATAGGAGTCTCCAACTCTGTTTTTCATAAGAAGACCAGCATATTTTCAATAGACGAAACTGTTGCTGCAGAAATGATTTTTGTCTTCTTCTTTTAGGTTTTAAACCTTTTGTTTTCAATTCACAAAACATCTCAATCTTTTAGTGAATTATTTTGGAACCCTGGATTCAAGTTTGTTAAAACTTTACCTTTGTGGGAAGAACTCTACAACCGGAGAGCTGCGTGCTATTGTGGAGGGAGTCTCTGTGAAGTTACTCTTGTGGGGAGGATAACCTACACCGTGAAGACTGCATGTCTAGGACTGCGTGTCCTTGTGGTATAGCTACGTGTGAACCCCTGCTGATTTCTAGCCGTTACTTTGAAGGTTTGACGAAGGCACCGTGCGTTACTCTTGTGGGCGAAAGCACTATAGTATGTAAGTCAATTATCTTGTAAACTTTTCAAAGTTCTAGAAATAAAAGGTTTTTCCCTTCCGGGATTTTTTCTTAATTTGGTGTTCCTAATATTTGATCTTGTGATTGTTTGATTTTCATATTTAATTTAATCACTTAGATGCATGTTTTATGGTTTAACTAAAATTGGATTTTTTTTTCTGAGAATTCGCATTATTCCGCTGTAGCGATTCTACAATTATAAAGGAAAACAATAAAGTAAAAATGTTTACGACCCTTAAATAAATATTATAACTTTAAAAGTTTTAGTATAAAAGATTAAAAAACAAAAACCATTGTCTAAATCTCTTTAAATGTATTGTATAAATCCATAACACATTATACTCATTTCTATAATATATATATATATATATATATATATATATATATATATATATATATATATATATATATATATATATATATATATATATATATATATATATTAATTTTTTAGGTTCGAACCCAATTCGGGCTCGGGCTTTAGCACGTATGGCTCAAGCTCGACCCGAATAGAGTTCGGGCTTGAAATTTTAGTTCAAGCTCAGGTCTAGTTAATATCACTTAAAGCTCCGCTAGAATTTAGCGGGTCGAACGGGCGAACTTCGGGATTAATTGGCTCAAATTTACACGCCTAAACGGCACACATTTAAGGGGCAAAAAAATGAACCCTTTTTAAAGAATTAAAAAAATGTTATTTCTTAAAAAGGGTTAGTTTTTTACCTGTTATATATATGTGTGTGTATGTGTGTGTGTGTGTGTGTTGTGATACCCCGCCTAATTAAATACCGGGTGATCAGTCATTTATTAAATTAAAAATCAAGATGAACGGTTGGTTCATTCTTAGCATCACTGTCGAAAAATAACTTTTCCAATTAAACACCCTAAATAATTAAGCTAAGTGTCAAAACCATTTTTTTTAGACATTACTTTCCCGAATTTTATTTCAAAAACCAACATTTAAACTTTGCATAATTCATAGTTAAATAATCACACAACAACTATCCTGGAACATATAATCCAATTAATTAAACATTCAACCAAATGATTCCAACATTAAAACTTAAAGGAAAAACATCCTGACAATAATAAATACCAAAGTGCAAATACTGGAAATAAATGAATTACAATATCCAATAAAACAACTAAATAATGAAAAAAGGGCGACACATGCCCAACTGGATAAAATAAATGCTAAAAGTGGAATCAAGAAATGAGGTCGTCTAAGCAAGAGGCCTGCAACTCCTACCTAAGCTGCAGCGCGTTCCTTCCAAAGGATCCTATGCAAGACGCCCCTGTGGCTGGGCACCTGTAATATATACATATATACAAGAGAGAAAACAAAATGGAGACGGGTCAGAGCCCGATTGTAAAAACGATTTAAAATTTGTTTAGCAAGTATTTAAAATGTTTACTGACCAATGCAACAACATATTAGTGCGGCACTCCCTTGAGAAATTCTTACCTCTCTTCTAATGTGAACACCTATCGCACTAACCTTCCCAATGGTTTAACTTATCTTATCTTAGGTTGCTCGTAAGATTTAAACTGACAAATTCAATTGTTTAAGAGGTTAATTTCATTTAACAACAAAGTTCTCATTTAAACCTTATTTACTCATAAAGTTTCTCAGTAACACATTATACTTTTCAAACGCTTATTCCCAAATTGAAATAGTTATTCCATTATTACTTACCATAGACATAACAGGTAGTTCCCAAATCCCAGATTTAAATATATATACTAAATTCTCATATCATATATATATTATAACAACACCCCACATAATAATTATGGTGCGGGCATACTCTGCTATCCAGTCCCCGTATCACTTGTACTAAGGGAAATACAAGTTCGGAATCGCTCTCGAACTGTACTAACACAAACACAAACAATATTGAGGCGAAGCATAGATTCCAAGTCTCTAAGAGGTCAGCACATGCCCCCACGTCTCTTAGGACCGTCTGACTATCGATCCGATAGCCTGTACCAAAGGATTTCTATCTTCTAGGGTACGAGTCAATATCCCCCATAAAGGCCCATCGAGATAAGACTGTCCCAGCGCGGTAACCTCAGGGATAGCAAGTAGCGCGGGCATGATTTTCACACGTATATAGTATATGCATAATCACACTCATATAAATATACTACTATTACCATATCAAATTTAGGTACATCTCATAACCCATAATTATGATAGTTATCCTTATTTCTCATTATTTAGTTATCACGTATAACGGTTCGTTTCTTACTTTAATTTGAGGAATTTTTCCAACTCACTACGTAACACTCATGGATTCTTATCTTTCCAAAGTGGAATTTCAATAGGTACTTATTTTTTTTCTAACATAACTACCCTACGCGTCTCCCCACTTTAATACCTAGTTCCATCGTCCCTTATACGTAAACATCCCCGAAAAATGTAAATTTCATCTTACATTAAAGGTTTCATATTTTTAACAAGTCCTACTGGTCTTCTTTTATCTCCCACAATATTTTAATAAGGATGTCCAAAGATTATTACTCATTTAAATTGAATTCAACTATTTAGAAGGGGAAATATAAGTCTGCCAGGAGGGGTCGATCGATCGAGGGCAGATGTTCGATAGATCGAACCATCGATCGATCGACCCTCTATGATCGATCGATCGATCAAGCGGGTATGGCGAATTCTGCAGAAAACCAGTTACGGGTTCTATCATCCAACATCATCCAAATTCGAATTTTTAACTCCCAAACTCCTAGAAATTCATATCACAAACGTTCTAAACCCAAATGGACAATATTCAACGTAAGGCATGTGAGTTTTCATCAAGAATCATGGATTAAAGTGCCAAAATTTATATAATTCACATGAACCCTAAAAATTTTCTTTAACTTAATTCAATTTATTCTTTTCCAGATTTTCTACTTCTAATCCATCATAAATCCGTGGTTCAACCTCTACATGTGAAGGGGATTTCCATAATAATGTTTATATCACTACAACATGCAATTTCTAATCTCCAACATAGGTTTTCTTTCATGGAAACTCATCTTAATCAACCCTAAACTAACATGAATGAAGCATTAATGAAATTAAGCAAGATAAATACTTGCCTGGGGATTTTTGATTCTGATTTGTGGATGAAATAGGTGTGGTGGTGATCCTTGTTACGCGATCTATCGTTTGGCGGCGACGGCGGCGCAAACGGAGGGGTTCTTGGCCTAGAACTCTTGGGCAAGCTCTCTCATTCCTTCTCTAATGGTCGTCTCTTGTTTTTGGTTGAGTTAACCCTAGAAGGAAACCCTAAGTATCTGATATAACTCTAAAATTTTCGTGGGTTTTCAAGCCTAAAAATGTAAAATATCCAAAACGCCCTCCCGGGGGGTCAATTAGGCCTAAAAACGCCCCGAGACCCAAACTAAACCCCCAGGTACATTATTTTGACTATCTCGACCCTTCGAGACACTCTGGCGCACTCGAAATGACCATACGGGTGATTTATAATTTATTCACTTTTATTAATCAACATACAGTCCCGACACGACACGAGTGCGTCCCGACTTAAATTTTCAAAATTGTCATTTTATTCACTCGAGACATTTAATAGAACCAATATCATATATTACTTTACTCATTAGTAATATTCAACAAATTTTCAATGATTACTAACTCTCGTCACGTTAGTAATTATAAAAATAGTTAATTTTCGGATTCATATTAAATTAATATCTCACTTTAAATTTAATAAATTCCCAAATTTAGAAAGCATAAAAATACGGGGTATTACATACTTCCCCCCTAATAACGGAATTTTGTCCCGAAATTCGAAAAATAAGGCATACCTGAAAAGAATAAATCTGGGTATCTCTCGCGCATATCTGCCTCGCGCTCCCAGGTAGATTCCTCCACATTATGATGCTCCCACTGGACCCGTACAAGTGGGACTACCTTCGACCTCAATCTCCTTTCGCTATGGTCTAGGATAGCCAGTGGTCTCTCCTCGTAAGAGCTGTCAGGATGTAAGTCTATCTCTTCTATCGCGGTGTGGGTGTGGGCCATATTATCCCTAAGGTATCGTCTTAATGACGAGATGTGGAATACATCGTAGATGCGATGTAAATGCTCTGGCAGCCCCAATCTGTATGCTACCGGCCCAATCCTCTCGATAATGGGAAATGGTCCCACGTACCTCGGGGGCAATTTCCCTTTCTTCCCGAACCTCATCACTCCTTTCATAGGAGATACACGTAGTAATACTTGGTCCCCCACATTAAACTCTCGGAAGAACCGTTTCGCATCGGCGTAGCTTTTCTGCCTGTCCTGGGCTACTCGAATGCGACTCCTGATCATCTCAATCCTAGCAGAGATTTCCTGAATCACCTCTGGTCCGAACAACTTGTTATCCCCCACCTCTAGCTAACAAGTTGGGGAACGACAAGGCCTGCCATACAAAGCCTCAAATGGAGCCATGCCAATCGTGAACTGATAAGAGTTATTATAAGCGAACTCCACCAGTGGGAGATGTGGCTCCCAACCTCCTCCAAAATCAAGGACACACATGCGTAGCATATCCTCTAACATCTGATTAGTACGCTTTGTTTGTCCATCTGCATGTGGGTGATAAGCTGAACTCAACCTCAACTTTGTACCCATAGCCTCCTGAAAACTCTCCCAGAAACGCGACACGAAAATCTTGTCTATATCTGACACAATATTTAGGGGCACCCCATGTAATCTGACAATCTCAGCAATGAACAACTGAGCATACTGACCCGTGTTATAGTCTGTCCGCACGGGTAGAAAATGAGCCACCTTGGTCAAACGGTCCACAATCACTCAGATGGATTCGTGACCCCGCTGTGATGTAGGCAACCCAGTAATAAAATCCATAGAAATACTCTCCTACTTCCACGCGGGTATTTCCAATGGTTGAAGCAACCCTAACGGTTTCTGGTGGTCCAAATTTACCAACTGGCAGGTAGAACACTTGGACACGAACTCAGCAATGTCCTTTTTCATCCCACTCCACCAATATTGCCGCCTCATATCCTGGTACATCTTATCTCCCCTAGGATGTACCGCAAATTGGGATCCGTGAGACTGGGTCATTACTGCATAACGTAAGTCTGCTCCTTCTGGGACCACCAATCTCCCATTAAACCTAGGGGTGGCAATATGGGTCAGTGGGTCGTGTTTTGACACGATACGATAAGGTTTTT
The DNA here is from genome assembly GCA_949130495.1 of Sambucus nigra. NCBI lineage: Eukaryota > Viridiplantae > Streptophyta > Magnoliopsida > Dipsacales > Adoxaceae > Sambucus > Sambucus nigra. Next base: position 38,302,956 of record OX422223.1, on the reverse strand, counting down.
TTGGACACGAACACGACACGACACGAATTCGTATTTTTTTTAGCTGACACGAACACGACCCGAATAAAAAATAACACGGCACGACACGACAACCATAATTTCTTAAATTTTAGGCCTAAAAAACACGATAACACGACACGACACGACTCATAATTAAGACACGACACGACACGACTTCGTGTCAAAAAAACACGACACGAACACGAAATATCGTGTCAATTTCGTGTCGTTCCGTGTCATTTTTTCGTGTCGTTTCTAAAATTGCCACCCCTAAGTAAACCTCAAACCCCCATCAGAACTAACAGAATAGGACTCAGCACCCTCAGCTAAAAGTCGTACAATATGCTCCTGGCAAAATGGGTCTGCTGTCTGCGCCTGTATCACCCTCGTAACAATCTCAGGTGTCACTGTCATGACAGATATGAAGGAACGGCTTACTGCGTCCTGGTGACCCAACTCTTTCCACTTTGCTTTCCAGATGTCCGCTACATCGTCAATCGGTCTACGGCTCAACGCATCGATAACTACGTTGGCCTTCCCCGGATGGTACTGTATGTCGAACTGGTAGTCCTTCACAAACTCTAACCACCTGCGCTGACGCATATTCAGCTCTCGCTGAGTGAACAGGTACTGAAGTGACTTGTGGTCTATGAACAAGCAAAATTTCTCCCCCAATAAATAGTGCCTCCATATCCTCAATGCAAAAACGACCGTTGCTAACTCTAGGTCGTGGGTGGGGTAATTCTTCTCATGTGGCTTAATCTTGCGGGAGGCAAAAGCTATATCCTTCTCCTCCTGCTAAAGTACTCCCCCAAGTCCCCGTAATGAGGTATTCGTGTAAACCAAATACTCCACGCCCGGCTTAGGTAAAGCAAGGACTGGTGCTGAAGTAAGCTTGTCTTTCATCTCGTCGAAAGCCAATTGACAAACATCATCCCAAACATATGGCACCCCTTTGCGAGTTAGGTTCGTCAATGGACCCGCTATTTTGGAGAGCCCCCGGATGAATCTCCTGTAGTATCCAACTAATCCCAAGAAACTATGTACTTCCATCGGTGTCGTGGCTGTCCCCACTCCCTCACCGCTGACACTTTACTCGGGTCAACTGCTATCCCTTGTTCAGAAACAATATGTCCCAAGAACTGCACCTCACGTAACCAGAACCCGCATTTCTCGTACTTAGCATACAGCTGATGCTCTCGTAGAGTCTGTAGAACCTGCCTCAAGTGTTCGACATGCTCCTCCTCGAAGTGTGAATATATCAGGATGTCATCTATGAAGACGATGACAAACTGATCCAAGAACTCCCTGAACACTCGGTTCATCAAGTCCATGAATACTGCTGGAGCATTTGTGAGTCCAAATGGCATCACTCTGAACTCATAGGACCCATATCTCATCAAGAAGGCAGTCTTTGAAACATCCTGCTCCCCAATACGTAGCTGATGGTACCCTGACCTCAGATCTATCTTCGAAAAGAAAGTTGCTCCCCTCAACTAGTCGAACAGATTATCGATTCGCGGCAACGGATACTTATTCCGTATCGTGACCTTGTTCAGCTCCCGGTAGTCCACACATAGCCTCAATGAACCATCTCTCTTTTTCACAAACAAATTGGAGCGCCCCAAGGTGAGGTACTTCTACGAATGAAGCCCTGACCTAACAGCTGCTCTATCTGATCTCGTAACTCTCGCATCTCTGCCGGAGCCATACGGTATGGAGCGCGTGCTATAGGTCGAGTATCCGATAATAAATCTATAACAAAATCTATCTCTCGACTGGGGGGTAGGCCTGGTATCTCCTGAAATACATTAGAGTACTCACGAACAACTGGGAACGAGTCTAAGGGAATCACAACCTCCTTAGAGGTATCCTCCTCTATGTAATACAAATGAGCGGTCGAGCCTCCCTCTGGGCGAGGCATTGCCACTACAAACATCTCTTACCCCGAAATGGCAAAAATAATACTCCGACCAAAACAATCTATCACGGCTCTGTAAGCTGCGAGCCAATCCATACCGATAATAACGTCGTGCTCATGCATATCTAAGACTAACATGTCTGCTGGTAATACCAAGCTACCAATCCCTACCCCCACACCCCGACATATAAAGAAAATTAGCGATCCATTTCCCAGTGGTGAGTCTACACATGTTACAGTGCTCTCTTTTGTGGCTAATAACCCTAAGGCCTTCTCAAAATGGGTAGCTATAAAACAGTGCGTCGCCCCAGTATCACATAAAACTCGACCCATAGTACCATGGATAGGAAGCGTACCCTCAATCACGGGTGGTGCCTGTGGAACTGCTGCCTGGTGGACGTTATAGACGCGTCCATACTGTAACTGCCCCTGCTGCACTGGAGCGGCTGGAATGACTGGTAGGGCTGGTACCTGAGCTGGTGCTGGGAGGGCGGCTAGAAAAAGTGGCCTCTGTGGTTCAGTACGAGCACCCTGCTGCTGTGGGGCCCTATCACCCTCTAGACAATCCTGGCGGTTATGGCCATTCTTGTCGCACACGAAACATCGGCCCCTAAAATTACCTCCCCTTTGGCCCTGCTGACCACGGCCCTGTTGGTCGTTATCGCCCCGCTACTGGACTTGTTGGCCCTGATGAAAACGATGTTGGCCCTGCTGTTGACCCTGCTGCTGGTGATGTTGGCCTTGCTGGCCCTGCCTAAATCCCCCAAATCCCTTCCTGGAATCACCTGATCGGAATCGCTTGGCAGGGTCCCCCTGATGGGAACTCTGCTCATACTGAAGAGTCTGTCCCTGGGATATCGGTGCTCCACTAGCGCCACTACCCCCTGTTCTGCCCTGCTGGCCGGACTCTCCTGCTCGCTTGCTTCCCTGTAGATGAAAGCGGTGATCCTGGCAGTGTAGTAAAGCAGCATTGAGTACATCTGTGAAGGTACTCAGAGACAGATTCCCTATAAGGTGCTGACGGATTCTCCAAGCTAACCCGTCCATAAATAATAGTATCTTCTTGCCCTCAGTGGGTGCCTCATCTGGCACTGTAGTGAGAAGTCTAGTTAACTCCTCTTCATACTCAGCAACGGTAGAATTTTCCTGCTTCAAGTTCAGTAACTTCCGCCTCATCTCAGTCTGCACGACGGTCGGAAAATACTTGCGGCCAATCGCTCCCAGAATGACTGAATCGGGATAGTATCCCTCTCCTACAAGGTGGTGGAGGATCCTACCACTGCAAAGCGGCCCCCACTAGCTTAAATGAAGCCAACAACTGTTTCTGCACGTTTGTGCACTCATACATATGCAGATGCCTCTGTATGTCTTTCTCCCACTAGCTGATAATGATGATATATGAACTAACCGAGAACTCAGGGGGATGCGCCTTCTGAAAGGCATCCCTAACCCTCTCCCATGCTGATGGAAGCTGTGCAGGTACTGGCGCCACTGCTTGAACGTGGGGTAGAGCCTGCTGAACTACCACTAGCGCGGCATTCACCGCCTGAGCAACTATAGCGGCTACCTCATTAGCATTCATTGTTCCCTGAGCCGGAGCTACGGGTTGCTCGGCTTGGGCACGCCTATCCTTTGGTGCACATCTCGGAGGCATCTGAAACGTGAAGAATTTTTTATATTAGCCTACAGTTATTATCAAATCTCAAATGGCTGAAGATGTAATCGTAAAAGAAAGAATACAACAATCCTAAAATAGGGCTCTATAACAAGAATGCTAAGCTAAAAGCGAAATAAGTCGTACAGATCCTAAGGACACTAGAACCTGATGCTCTGATACCACCTGTGACACCCCGCCTAATTAAATACCGGGTGATCAGTCCTTTATTAAATTAAAAAACAAGGTGAACGGTTGGTTCATTCTTAGCATCACTGTCGAAAAATAACTTTTCCAATTAAACACCCTAAATAATTAAGCTAAGTGTCAAAACCATTTTTTTAGACATTACTTTCCCGAATTTTATTTCAAAAACCAACATTTAAACTTTACATAATTCATAGTTAAATAATCACACAACAACTATCCTGGAACATATAATCCAATTAATTAAACATTCAACCAAATGATTCCAACATTAAAACTTAAAGGAAAAATATCCTGACAATAATAAATACCAAAGTGCAAATACTGGAAATAAATGAATTACAATATCCAATAAAACAACTGAATAATGGAAAAAGGTCGACACATGCCCAACTGGATAAAATAAATGCTAGAAGTGGAATCAAGAAATGAGGTCGTCTAAGCAAGAGGCCTGCAATTCCCACCTAAGCTGCAGCGCGTTCCTTCCAAAGGATCCTATGCAAGACGCCCCTGTGGCTGGGCACCTGTAATATATACATATATACAAGAGAGAAAACAAAATGGAGACGGGTTAGAGCCCGATTGTAAAAACGATTTAAAATTTGTTAAGCAAGTATTTAAAATGTTTACTGGCCAATGCAACAACATATTAGTGCGGCACTCCCTTGAGAAATTCTTACCTCTCTTCTAATGTGAACACCTATCGCACTAACCTTCCCAATGGTTTAACTTATCTTATCTTAGGTTGCTCGTAAGATTTAAACTGACAAATTCAATTGTTTAAGAGGTTAATTTCATTTAACAACAAAGTTCTCATTTAAACCTTATTTACTCATAAAGTTTCTCAGTAACACATTATACTTTTCAAACGCTTATTCCCAAATTGAAATAGTTATTCCATTATTACTTACCATAGACATAACAGGTAGTTCCCAAATCCCATATTTAAATATATATACTAAATTCTCATATCATATATATATTATAACAACACCCCACATAATAATTATGGTGCGGGCATACTCTGCTATCCAGTCCCCGTATCACTTGTACTAAGGGAAATACAAGTTCGGAATCGCTCTCGAACTGTACTAACACAAACACAAACAATATTGAGGCGAATCATAGATTCCAAGTCTCTAAGAGGTCAGCACATGCCCCCACGTCTCTTAGGACCGTCTGACTATCGATCTGATAGCCTGTACCAAAGGATTTCTATCTTCTAGGGTACGAGTCAATATCCCCCATAAAGGCCCATCGAGATAAGACTGTCCCAGCTCGGTAACCTCAGGGATAACAAGTAGTGCGGGCATGAATTTCACACGTATATAGAATATGCATAATCACAGTCATATAAATATACTACTATTACCACATCAAATTTAGGTACATCTCATAACCCATAATTATGATAGTTATCCTTATTTCTCATTATTTAGTTATCACGTATAGCGGTTCGTTTTTTACTTTAATTTGAGGGATTTTTCCAACTCACTACGTAACACTCATGGATTCTTATCTTTCCAAAGTGGAATTTCAGTAGGTACTTATTTATTTTCTAACATAACTACCCTATGCGTCTCCCCACTTTAATACCTAGTTCCATCGTCCCTTATACGTAAACATCCCCGAAAAATGTAAATTTCGTCTTACATTAAAGGTTTCATATTTTTAATAAGTCCTACTGGCCTTCTTTTATCTCCCAAAATATTTTAATAAGGAAGTCCAAAGATTATTACTCATTTAAATTGAATTCAACTATTTAGAAGGGAAAATATAAGTCTGTCAGGAGGGGTCGATCGATCGAGGGCAGATGTTCGATCGATCGAACCATCGATCGATCGACGCTCTATGATCGATCGATAGATCAAGCAGGTATGGCGAATTATGCAAAAAACCAGTTACGGGTTCTATCATCCAACATCATCCAAATTCGAATTTTTAACTCCCAAACTCCCAGGAATTCATACCACAAACGTTCTAAACCCAAATGGACACTATTCAACGTAAGGCATGTGAGTTTTCATCAAGAATCATGGATGAAAGTGCCAAAATTTATGCAATTCACATGAACCCTAAAAATTTTAATTAACTTAATTCAATTTATTCTTTTCCAGATTTTCTACTTCTAATCCATCATAAATTCGTGGTTCAACCTCTACATGTGAAGGGGATTTCCAGAATAATGTTTGTATCACTACAACATGCAATTTCTAATCTCCAACATGGGTTTTCTTTCATGGAAACTCATCCTAATCAACCCTAAACTAACATGAATGAAGAATTAACGAAATTAAGCAAGATAAGTACTTGCCTGGGGATTTTTGTTTTTGATTTGTGGATGAAATCGGTGTGGTGGTGATCCTTGTTACGCGACCTATCGTTTGGCGACGACGGCGGTGCAAACGGAGGGGTTCTTGGTCTAGAACTCTTGGGTAAGCTCTCTCATTCCTTGTCTACTGGTCGTCTCTTGTTTTTGGTTGAGTTAACCCTAGAAGGCAACCCTAAGCATCTGATACAACTCTAAAATTTTCGTGGGTTTTCAAGCCTAAAAATGTAAAATGTCCAAAACGTCCTCCAGGGGTGTCAATTAGGCCTAAAAACGCCTCGAGACCCAAAATAAACCCCCGGGTACATTATTTTGACTATCTCAACCCTTCCGGACACTTTGGCGCACTCAAAATGACCATACGGGTGATTTATAATTTATTTAATTTTATTAATCAATATTTAGTCCCGACACGACACGAGCGCGTCCCGACATAAATTTCCAAAATTGTCATTTTATTCACTCGAGACATTTAATAGAACCAATATCATATATTACTTTACTCATTAGTAGTATTCAACAAATTTCCAATGATTACTAACTCTCGTCACGTTAGTAATTATAAGAATTGTTAATTTTTTGATTCATATTAAATCAATATCTGACATTAAATTTAATAAATCCCCAAATTTAGAAAGCATAATAATACGGGGTATTACATGTGTGTGTATGTGTGTGTATGGGTGTGTGCGCGTGCGCGTAAAATCATATTACGATTCATTCAATGCAGTAAAGTCGAGCAGAAAATAAAAGCACAATCACAAAATGCAGTATGTGTGTGGTTCGACAATAGTAGGGGTGTTCAAAAAATCGATTGGACCGGTGGACCGAACCGGACCGGCCTATTTTTATCGGGTTTTTTTATCACCGGTCCGGTCTAGTTTTTTTTTTTGCAGACCGGTCTAGTCGGTCCGGTCCTCGGTCCGTCGCATTAAACAACCTGTTAGGACCGACCCGGACCGGTTGTTCATATTAATATATATTTTAATTATATTTTTTCATAAAATATAACTTAAAAGGCAGGGTACGATCATCATTTCAAAAAAATCTAATGTCATTTGTGCCCCAAAACTGGAAGAGTTATATCCCTCTTCTTTTCTTTGTTTTTCCATCTGCCACTAGTTTTTCTCCCCTCTCGCTCTCTAGGCCGTTTCATCTCTGCCTTCGGTTATCCTCTCAGTCGTTGCTGCCGTTTATTACGTTGTTGCTGTTTCTCCTCTCCGTCGCCGTTGGCAGTGGTTTGATAACAGCTATAAGTTAAATCCGTTGTGATTCACTTTTATCAACTCTTTTACCAACTGATAACAGGTACAAGTTACAACTTATGAATGAAATGTTGGTTTGGTTTAGTGTTTGTTTGATAACAGGTACAAAGAAAGATATTCCATCAGAATCAAAAATTAATTCCGAGATTCCAATTTTTTTATTTTTCTGACCGGACTTTTCTGAATCTGAAATATTCCAAAGCTTGTGTTGATATATTCTCATGTTGTGTTTCAAAACCTTATTTTCCATACAAAATAATGAATATTTCCTATTTTCTAGCCTTTTGGTGTTAAAATTTAGACAAGTTTGGACATTTTTTAAAGGTGATTTTCAATTTTAAAATGATTAATTTAATAAGATTAGGACCGACAAGTTGGACCGGACCGACCTTGTAAAAAACCGGACCGGCTAGGGCCGGGTGACCGATACAATCGGTCCGGTCTTGGTCCGTTTTTTTCTAGGACCGATTTAATCGGTCCGGTCCTTAAAAATCCTAAAAACTGGACTGGACCGGACCGCGAACACCCCTAGACAATAGGCCTATGTCCACGAGGATATATTCTCTCTTTTTATTGATCAACTTTTATAACAAAGATTAAATGCCCCTTTTCCCAAGAGTGTGGATTACATTTATAGAAAATAGGAAGATAATGAGTCGTGTAGGACTTTATGACCTTAAAATGCTGTTGTGATTTGATCGAGAAAATCTAAGCTCGAGATCTCCATTGATCGGCTCCTCCTTTGTTCTTATCTCCAAACCGCGATCACCTATCTAACTGAACAGACACGTGTCGGATGTTCCTGTTAGGTTGAATAATTCCCCCATATTTGCCCCCAAAGCTTTTCATCATAAATGGGGTGAATAAGTTTGGTTGCCGATTGATCTTGATGATGGTTAATAGTGAAATTTGACCACCTGATAGAAGGTAGAGAATGTCAATATTTTGGTGTTTTTTAGATAAAAAATAATTTTTTTTACCGTCGAGGCTGAAGCGAATGCTTGTAATTTTTTCGATGTTTCAGGGGTATGTTGGTAATTCTGCACTTATTAGACCAAGAGGTAGTGACGTACGTGTCGGCCTTCATCCAGGGTCTCATTTCAAATGATAGCCTTTTCTTGGAAGTTGAACCAGGCTGTTTGATTATTTCTCTACCGTCATTTTTGGAGTTCATTATCAATCCTCCTTGTTCAGAGCATTTTAGAGTTGTTTGCCTTCATACCTACTCTAAGTCTTCTTCCTTTCTCTTATCCCTCAATTATCTGTAATTTTCTTCTACATTTTTTCCGTCATTTTGCTTTCTTGTGTGATGAAATGGTTTACCCAATTAACGAATAGTTTAGAACAAGTTTCTCTATCCTTGATCGTGTCATGATAAAGTTTTGGGAAAATCCTAATGAATATTAAAACATAAATGGGGGGACACTGGATGTTTTCCCAGTTTATTATTGAAGCTGGTGTGACCTTCCCTCCGAACCAATTATTATTAGAGTTTTATAAATATTTCAACATAATGCCGGTCCAATGTACCCCCAACACTTGAAGGATAGTGAATGGGGGTCAAAAGGGTCATTGAATTGTACCAAACTCAATTAGGGACCTAAGATATCAAATACTTATACACGTAGGTATGAACGGATGTAGATACCTTATACTTAAAGTCGAGAAGGGATGAGAGAGTGATGATTGTGAAGCTGCATGATTCCAATAAAGGTTGTTGGTCTCATGGCTTTATTGTAAAGCAGTAGACATATTCACCAACCCCTATGCGTGGTGAGTCGTATAGAGGCTTTAGATGTCCCAATAGAGGGCATAAAATAAATAGTTTGTTGTTTGTGATTGTCTTTCATTTTAGCCGACCACATTTTGCATGATTATTTGCTAATGTTTTCCTTTTTTGTTATGTGAAGAAGCTTCTGTTGATACCAGATTTAGTCTGCTGACGTGGACTATTCACTTGAAGACACGTGTTAGCTTACGTGGTAATTATAAATACTCTCAACGAACAACATACTGTCACCGAGCTACTCAAGCGCCCGGAGCAACTCAATCATACCGAGCAGCTTAGGTACCCCGAGGAACTTAAGGCTCCGAGCAACTCAGGCGGTCTGAGAAACTTAGCGTACAGAACATCCAAATCAGGAGAATAAAAAAGACGGTTGCGCATTAAATGTTCATTATTATCGTACAGATGTATATGACTACTAGATAACAGCGCATTGTCCTTTCACATGTACAGCCTCAAGGCTATAAATACATTGTAACCTCCTCATTAGGAGGGGACTCTGTATCTCTTGGTAAAGCATTTATCGAGAATTCCAGGCAAACAGTCAGCAATACAAAAACAGTGGACGTAGGCCATTCTCAGAAGGCTGAACCACTTTAAAAATCTATTGTCTCATTTAATTATTTATTTTTTATCTGTGATTAAAATAATTAGATCAAAATTTAGTTTTTTACATCAACAGATTGGCGCCGTCTGTGGGAACAACTGTAATTAGCGTTTTTCACAAAAATAATTCATCATCGATGGCTGATCATCCGGAATCTAGTAATCGAAATGTTGGGATCCCTCCAAATCCATTTACTCCCCCAAATGTTCCAGATTTAGCTGCTATAATGGCTAATTTAGCCCAAGGGCAAACGACCATGCAGGAAACTATGCGTCAACTTATACAAACTGTTCAAAGCGGAGTGCCGGCCCAATCAGGACAACGAAGCGTTCAGAGAAATACCCATTTGCCTTCTTCTAGAACTATGCGAACGTTATTCCCAGAGGAATATCAATCTGGACATACTGACTCATATCATATCGAAAGATCTAGTGATCCTTCGTATCAACCAGGTCGGACTTCATCAGTATGAGCTATTGATTCCCACCGAAACGTCACTCTATCTTCAGAAAGGACTAGTGCTCTAGAAAGATTAAGTAGAGTCTCTCCTTTTGATCGTTTGGGCCCGAGGAGGAACATAACTACTCCTAGGATTGCGTCGAGGAATTCTCCACGACCATCCAATATAAGGGAAGGCTCTGCCCAGTCATGACCAGCAGCTTGATCCCAAGAGGAAAACTCAATACGATTAGTTACTCGAATAAATAGACCCGAGGAGGGAAACGACGCATGGAAGGGCTCTATTCAAAGGTTGAAGGATAGATTAGGGGAAATGACTAAGGCGAAGAATCCGCTACAAAGAACTTTTGTCCAAGGGACATCATTTGTACAGGCAATTGTGAATTTTCCCACACCATCAAAATTCAAAGCTCCTGCGGTGACACCTAAATACGATGGAAAAAATGATCATGTCCTTCATATAGAATAATACCAAGCTGCTGCCGATATCTATGCGGTTCCAGATAAGATGAGATGTAGGGCGTTTTCAGGCACTCTCACCGGGTCAGCCCAGATACGGTACTACAACCTTCCTCGGAGAAAAAAATTGACTTTCTTTCAACTGGCAGAGCTCTTTATCGGGAACTTCTGTTTTGGAGCGAAACCAGTCAAATGAGTAGCACACTTGTTAAGCGTTAGACATAAGGCACGTGAAAGCACCAAGGACTATGTTACTCATTTCAATAACGAGAAGCTTGAAGTAATTGATTACGATGAGAAAATAGTAATTACTGCTCTGATGAGTGGACTTTCGCCAGATACGTTGTACTAAACTTTAGCTGAAGATCCGCCTAGGACCATGGCTGAACTGATGACAAAAGTAGCCAAAATCATGAATGCCGACGAAGCTATGTCTGCGAAGAAGAATGCAGACACTAAGGAGACCAAGGTCGAGGCTGACAAGACTGAGAAGAAGGATTAGAAGAATAATGGTGGCAACATGCAGTCGAAAGCAAAGCAAACACTGGAATAGTTGAAGAAATTTAGAAATTATACTCCTTTGAAGGTAGATATAAACCATATTCTGGAAGAGATCAAGATCAGTGAGGAGCTAAACTGGCCAGAAAAAATGAAGGCAGATCCTGACAAGAGGAATAAGTCCAAATATTATGAGTTCCATAAAGACCATGGCCACACGACCAAGCATTGCATAGCTCTCCAAAATGAAATTGAAGCACTCATCAGGCGGGGAAAATTGACTAAGTATATTAATCGCCAAAATGGTGGAAAGACCAGCGACCGAGGAAGGCAAAGATCTAAGTCTCCTCGTCGAGCAAAAGAAGACAAGAAGAGAGATCACGAAGATGACCCCGATCTCCCTAAAAGACCAAGACAGCCAAAACGCGAGGTATTTTCAATCCATTTTGGGTTATTTGAATGTAATGTTATTACAGGTGGAGATACAGGAGGTGGTAATATGACTGCAGAAAGGAAAGCTTACCTCAATGAGGCTCAAGCTTGCTCGTACATTCAGCGAATAAACTTGGCTGAAAAAAATCGCCCGAGAAAAGTTAATAAAGATAAACTGGTCATTGGTTTCTCTAAAAACGACCTGGAAGGTGTACTATATCCTCTTGATGACCCGTTGATGATCAAGATGAGGATAAAGGAGGTGGTGATTTCACGAGTACTGGTGGACAATGGCAGCTCTGCAAACATCATGTTCTACCTATGCTTCGACAGTTTGAATTTGAAATTAGCCCAATTAGAGCCCTATCATAGGCCCCTCCTTGGCTTTACCGGCGAAAAGGTTTTTCCACTTGGGACGATCAAGTTGGACATGCTTATCGGTACATGGCCTGCTTATCGAACAGAAAGAGTACGCTTTTTTGTAATGGATAAAAACGTTCAATCAGCTTACAATATCATCATGGGAAGAGTAGGTCTGAAAGAGTTTGAAGCAGTACCATCTACTGTACATCAATGTTAAAATTCCCAACCAATTTAGGGGTAGGAGTTGTGAAAGGCGACCAGAAAGTAGCTCGGGAATGCAACTATTCATCTGCCGAACAAGAGGAGCGTGAAGAATCCAGGAAGAAGACTACTACCTATCAAGTGGATGAAATAGAAGATGCAGAGATTGAAACGTTAGACCCTAGAGACGAGTCTCAGCTCGTGAAGGGTCGGGTTATGGAGGCTACCGAAATTATCATTGTGGATGACGAGCACCCAGAACGAACAACTCAAATTGGTGCATCACAGGATGTATCGATAAAACAGGAATTGATAACATGTCTAAGGCGCAAAAAGCAGACTTTTGCATGGAGTCATGAAGACATACCAGGGATAGACCCGAGTTTCCTATGTTATGAGCTCAACATGAAAAAGGAAATCAAGCTAGTGAAGCAGCGAAGAAGAGTGTTCAGTCCTGAGAAGAACCAAGCTATACAGGAAGAAGTAGATAAACTACAAAAAGCCTCTTTTATTGAGGATGTCAAATATCCCGATTGGCTAGCGAATGTGGTGATGGTAAATAAGAAAAATAACAAGTGGAGGATGTGTGTAGACTTCACTAATCTTATTAAGGCGTGCCCAAAGGATCATTTTCCTTTGCCCGAATTGATCAACTGGTGGATGCTACCTCGGGACACGAGTTGTTGAGTTTTATGGATGCTTATTCTGGTTACAATCAGATTAAAATGAAACCCAAAGATAGGGAAAGTACCTCTTTTATCACCCCAAGGGGAACTTATTGTTATAATGTTATGCCTTTTGGACTTAAAAATGCAGGTGCAACATATCAGCGGCTGATGAATAAGGTGTTTGTAGAGAAAATCAGTCATAACATGGAGGTTTATGTTGATGATATGCTGACGAAGAGCAAGAAAGTTGCTGATCATCTATTCGACCCAGGTCAGACCTTTGATCAACTAGAGAAATATCAAATGAAGTTGAATCCCACTAAATTCATATTTGGAGTACAAGAAGGCATGTTTCTCGGATATATTATTAACCAGCGAGGTATCGAGGTGAACCCTGAAAAGATCAGAGCCTTATTGGAGCTGTGATCTCCAACGACGAAGAAGGAAGTGCAAAGTCTCACAGGGCGAGTTGCAGCCCTTAATAGATTTGTGTCACGAGCAACAGACAGATGTCTCCTATTCTTCAAAACACCCCGAAAGACTTTTGAGTGGAATGGTGAATGCGAGGAGGCCTTTCAAGAATTGAAGAAATATCTAGGGGCACCTCCATTGTTATCTAGACCAGTGATGGGAGAAAAACTATACTTGCACCTGGAAGTTTCAGAGAATGCAGTTAGCTAGACGTTAATAAGAGTGGAGGACGGAGTCCAAAAACCGATCTATTACACCAGGAAGGCTTTCCAAGGAGCAGAAATCAGATATCCAAGGTTGGAGAAGTTGGCACTATCACTGATCGAAGCAAGCAGAAGAATGAGGTCATACTTCCAGGCTCATACTATAGTGGTATACACCGATATACCATGAAGATAAGCTCTGCATAAACCAGAGAAATTAGGAAGATTGATGTACTGGGCAGTAGAGCTTGGTGAATATGATATAGTCTATGAGCCTAGGTCGTCGCTTAAGGGGCAGGCAGTAGCGGACTTTATCGCAGAGTTTACTCAGGAAGATACCCCAGAAGAATAGGAGTTTAATACAGACCAACCTGTGGATGTTACATGATCATCAAATTTAAACCCTAACCAACTCACGTCGATGGACAAACAAGAGAAGATGATTAACGAGTAGCGAGAAGTGCAGGAGGAGGACAAAAGAAAATATCAAATATTCCACCGAGGAACTCTGTTTGATCAAGAGTTTGATAATGTACCTGTATGGAATTTGTATGTGCATGGCTCTTCGTGCACTATAGGCAGTGGAGCAGGAGTTGTATTAAACAGCCCGGATGAGATTGATATGGAGTATGCTCTGCGCTTTCCATTTAAAGCTTCTAATACTGAGGCCGAATATGAAGCTATGATCTTGGATTTAAATCTGGCTAAAACCATGAAGGCAGAGCAGGTCGTTGTATTCAGTGATTCCCAGTTAATTATAAATCAAATTCTGGGGGTGTATGCAGTAAAAGGAGAATTAATGGTCAAGTATTATGCAAAAGCAATGGAGGTGGTATCTAGTTTTACTTCAGTTCAATTGATTAGAGTACCAAGATTAAAGAATGCAAGAGCAGATGCCCTAGCTCGGTATCAGCCACACGCACCGAGCTACGAAGAACAATCCCAATAGAAATCCTGGCTGGTCGTAGCATAGATGAAGATTTAATGATGAATTTCATTACCCTTGACATGGGACCTTCTTGGATGGATCCCATCAGAGCCTAATATGAAGAGGGGACTTTGCCAACTGATAAACTTGCAGCCCAAAAACTGAAGTTTAAAGCTGCTCGTTATGTATTGACCAGTGGCATTTTATATAGACGAGGAGTTATAGCAGGGCTACAAAGATGTGTCCATCCCTCAAAAGTGAATGATTTGATCGAAGAGATTCACAAAGGGTCTTGTGGAGCCCATATAGCAGGTCAGACGCTTTTGCAAAGAATAATAACGCAGGGGTATTACTGGCCAACGATGACAGCTGATTGCGTAGCTTATGCTAAGAAGTGCTATAAATTCAACGTTTCTCCTCCAACCGAAGAACTCCCCAGGCATTATTAACACCCATCACGTCCCCTTGTCCATTCGCCATGTGGGGGATAGACTTGGTCGGGCCACTTCCAACAACCAGGGGAAGATTCAAATACCTCGTCGTTGTTGTGGATTATTTTACTAAATGAGTGGAAGCTGAGCCTCTCATTAGTATGACATACGACAAAAGTCTATCAATTTATTTGGAGGAATATTATCTGCAGATATGGTCTCCCACATGCATTCATTACTGACCATGGAACCCAGTTTGATAACGAGGAGTTTGCTGCGTATTGTCATCAATCCAATGTACTAAAGATCCACTCTGCACCAGGCCATTCCCAGAGCAATGGGCAAACTGAGGTGACAAGCAGAATGTTACTGAATGGTTTGAAAAAATAATTGGATGATGCAAAATAAAATTGGATTAACGAGTTATACTCTGTGTTGTGGGCTTATTGCACCACACCACGAACAGCAACGGGAGAATCCCCATACATGCTATCATTTGGGAGTGAGGTTGTCATACCTGCTGAATTGGGTCTACCAACGCATAAGGTGCTTAATTTCAATTCCCCTGTCAGTGAATTGATGAGAAGATTAATCCTGGATATGCTTGAAGAAGTTAGGGAAGAAGCAGCAATCAGGAATGCAGCATATCAACAACGAACAATTTTGTTCTATAACAAAAGAGTGAAGAAGTGTGATTTGAAGGAAGGGGATTATGTGCTGAAAAAAGTGATCCAAAAGCATAACAAGCTGGAAGCCAACTGGTATGGACCCTACAGAGTAACAAAAGTTATTCGTCCAGGGACATACAGGATTGAAACCTTAGAAGGAGAAGAATTCAAGAATACATGGAATGCCGACCACCTGCGCAAGTATTATCAGTAGTTAAAATTCCTATGTAATGCAGTTTTTTCAAAATGAATAAATTGATGTTTCACCCCCATTTATTTTTGTTGAATTTTTTTTTTGGAGTATTAGTACAACACACTACAAACCACAAACCCAAATCCAGAGTAACATACTACCAACTCCGATTGGTCGGGTACTAATTACCATCAACTCCGGTTGGTCGACAAATCAATTACCACCAACTCCGGTTGGTCGGAAAATCAATTACCACCAACTCCGGTTGGTCGGGAATCAATTACTATCAACTCCGGTTGGTCGGGTACTAATTACCATTAACCCCGGTTGGTCGGCAAATCAATTACCAGCAACTCCGATTGGTCGACAAATCAATTACCACCAACTCCGGTTGGTTAGGAATCAATTACTACCAACTCCGGTTGGTCGGGAACTAATTACCACCAACTCCGTTTGGTCGGCAAATCAATTACCACCAACTTCGGTTGGTCGGTAACTAATTACCACCAACTCCGATTGGTCGAAAAATCAATTACCAACAACTTCGGTTGGTCAGTAACTAATTATCACCAACTCCGGTTGGTCGGTAAGTCAATTATAATCAACTCCGGTTAGTTAGTACCAAGCTAAGCAAGAAGCTGGATGACCTCCCGGGGCATCCACTGTCTAGGCAACCAGGTAATCCATACGAGATTACTATAACTAAGCAGGAACATGGGATGCAAATCATTCCATTGCTTAGGCCCAAAGAGTGACAAGTCACTATAATTAAACAATAATGGGATAAGTATAGTATATACATAAATATTTACCAACCAATAAGCAAAGACATTCTACAAATTATTTAGAAGAAAATGAAATGGCAAAAAGACTAAAAATTTCTTCATTCAAATTAAGTAAAATTACATATGATGTGAAAAGTCTGATTCATAAGAATATCCTACTCTATGGGTTTATTCCCCTCCTCTTTTGAAATAGGTTCTACCCCGGCTGGAGGATCATCTAATGCATAAGGAGAATTTATAAAATTTACATCTTGTAGCATTCTAACAATCATTACGGAGGGCCGATCAAGCAAGTGCTCTGGGCGAGATATCTCAAAGTTTGCATGAAGACTGTAATCATCGAGATACTTGGAAATCAAGCATTGAGGAATTACATGAGCAGGAATCCAACTAATATCAAGCTTAAAAGGAGGTACAGGCAAATCGAGCACTCCAGGATCATAATAATCCCATAAGTAGTGGCCCAACTCCAATTTTAGCACGCACAATGCATTCGACCACCCCTGCTTATATCCCTCTTTATTTGACTGCTGCAACCGAGCATCGAGATGGTACAGAGCTTCGTTATACCCAGCCATCCAAAATTCCCTGGGCTGCTTGTGGAACTGATAAGTTAACCTCTCGAGTTGCTCGTGGAGTTTCTTCATTATAATTTCTTTACTTTCCAGAGCAGAGCTTTGATTAGAGAGTTGTTCGGTGAAGTTCAAAATCTTTTTAGACATTTCTGCCAAGGCTTGGTTCTTCGCCATCAACTGAATGGCTTGATTCTCTAAAGCTGATTGAGTTCTTGCTTCTTCAATGGTGACCCGACCAGCCCTTGCTCATCCACGAGAAGATCTTGCTCATCCACGAGTAGATGTGGAGGGTCCAACTCGTTTTAAGATTTCTAACTCATCCCTTAAATTAGCATTTTCTACTTCTAAAAATGAAAAACCATAATCATTTACTGGGACCAAGGCTCCCGGAGAAGAAGAAGCAGATTTGGGTTGCTTTATTTCCTCTTGCAAAGCAATGTTCTCCTGCTCCAACAACTTGGCGATATGCCTGTGCTCTTCAACTTCAAGCTTCAAAACACTCTCTTTCTTCTCATGAGCAGAGATGAATTTGTCATACCATTTGTTAGCACTCAATTATTGATATTTTTCTCATATGCTTGATGCAAAAGTGTGGTGGATTCTTTGTACTATTGCTAAAGTTCCTCGATCGTTCCTTGGAGATCTTTAATCATCTCATAGAAAGCCACATTATTGGCAACAGCACGATCGAGAAAGCACTTCAGGTATTGGTAAGCTTCAACTGCTCGGTCAGAAGCACCTGATCTGAGGATGTCAATTATCTGGGCCTCATTAAGATCTGCATGACCAACTTTAAAATAGTCATTGCATTTCTTCATCAATTTTGTATCATGAGTTGATAAGAGTGAAGCACCTTATACATTTGACTTACTTAAGTCTATACTGTATAAGTGTTCAACTAGTTTGGAAATAGTGACAAAATTGGTTGTCCAACCTAGAATCCAATGAACCTCAGAATTATTCTCTCTAAATCCTCTTTAATGATCCAAGAAGGTATAAATTGAATCACACTACACACATTAGAAGTGCATACATGTGTATATATTGCTTAAAATTAATTGTGTGATTAATTCCCCTTAAAATATTGCTTTAATAATTTTTTGGGAATTTTTAAACATTTTTAAACATTTCTAAACATATTTTAAATAATGTTTTTATTAATAAAAGTTTGATTATAAACTTTGTGGGGTTAATATTCTATTTTGGAAACTTCATTTTTCATTGGAATGTTTGATTGGGTAAAATGTAAATGCGCTAGAGACTTCAGGGTGCTGCCTGTAATGATTTTTGACGCGCGTTTGTACTCCAATCAAATGCCAACACTTGTCACCCTCCTGATGTATCTGTTTGTGTTTGTTATGTGAGAGGGTTGCCTGGTGGATTGCTGATCGTTGGATCAAAACTTATCGATGGCCTGCATGTGTTTTAAACCTATCCTGGTGCTATCTCTATGGACCAATCACATTCGACTTAACCACCGCTATATGTTAACCCTTGGATCTAGTCAATATTAGGAAGACCTGATCTCAGCCCTTGATTGCCTTCAAATATCCAGAACCTTCCTCCACTCCTATATAAACCCTCTATTTCTCAACATTTCAAGACTTTTGGCAGTCGTCATTTCTGAGAGAAAAAAATTAGAGAGAAGAGAGAAGTGAGAGAGAAGAGAGAAAAAAAAAGAGAGAAGAGAGAGAAAGGAAAACTGTGTTAGCCAAACCCTAATCCTAACCCTAAACACAACCTTGAGTGTTTGAGAGAGAGAGTGGTTTGTTCATATTGAAGCTGTAACCTCTTAATCTGTGATCTTATGACCAACTTAAACATTCGTGTGAAGATCTGTATTTCTTCTTCATAGAAATTGTAGATCTACACTTTGCATGTTATATTTCACTAGATCTGCATGTTTCTTTTTCGTTTTAAGAAAATGTTTACTGATTTAGATCTGTAAATATTTTATGGTTTCTATTCTTACGAAACTTAACCTTGACCTAGTTGGATTCACACTTGGAGATTTTCAATCTCAAAAATATTTTTAAAACAGAGATTGATTAAGATCTTGACCGATTTAAAAGCAAGATATCCGTGGAATCTGGGATATATTTAAAGGTAAAAAAGGTTTCAAGTTCTGTGAGAAAGAAAGAAAAGAAAATCACAGCATATAGTCTTTATATGTAATTTTCTAGGACTGTCAGTAAAACTAAGTGTGTGTGAGTTCATGCATGTTGATAGGAATCACTTCACAAACACTTAACACACTACTACACTGGAAGTGTTGTGAATAAGATAACCAATTATTGAGTCGACACAAGGAAGCTAAAGCAAAGGAGAAGTTATCAAACTGGAAGAACATCATCAACAATCAGATCTATGAGAAGTTAGAAGGACACCAAGTGGGGTATATTCCTAAACTTAGAATAGGTTGATTTGTGTGCATGTATGCTGTATTGTTTGTAACTGCTATTTGTTGTTAGTGGATTTTTACTTTTGTGACTTAGAAGTCACCGTGGATGTTTCCTCTATTGGGATAGGTTTTACCACAATAAAAACTGTGTGTTCTGATTATCTTCATCTCCTCATCTCATTCTATAGTGTGCTGTATTTTTGAAACTGTCTTAGTTTTAAAAACTGATTACAAAGTCTTGATTACTCTCGTACATAAGTTTTTGTAAACACATCTTGTTGTTTATAATTTTTATTTTCAAAAGAAAAGGGTTCTTCAACAAACATCTCGAAGTTGCTTATACAGTTTAATCTTGTATTAAACGGCATTAGCAACGTTTTTCAATTGGTATCAGAGCCCTGTTAACTTTTATTTCAAAAAGATCTTGTGTATCTGAAATCGTTTTCTGAAAAATCCTAACTATGGACGAGAAAAATGAAAGGTTTGGTAATCTGTCCAGACCTCCACTCTTTGATGGAAACAACTTTGCTTACTGAAAAGTAAGAATGTTTGCCTTCATCCAAGGGACTTTAGGAGATGATGTCTGGGACATTATTAAAAATGGATATACTTATCCAACTAAACCAGCCACTGAAGGAAATGATGAGAGGGTAAAAAAAATCTTAAGTGAATTTACCCAAGAAGAGAAAACTATTTCTCGCAATAACAATAAAGGCAAGAATGCCATTTTTATGTCTATTAATGAGTATGAGTTCAAGAGAATCTCATCTTGTGCCACTTCTAAGGAAGCTTGGGACACATTAATCACTGCCCATGAAGGAGACTCAAGAGTTAAAGCTGCTAAAACTCAAATGCTTACCCAGCTTTACAACTCTTTGATTATGTCTGACTCTGAGTCTTTTGATGACTTTTACATGAACTTAACTGATATAGTTACTAGGTTGCATGCTAATGGTATAACATATGATAGGAATGAGATTGTTTCTAAAATCCTAAGATCATTACCACAAAAGTTTGACAGTAAGAGGCATGCTATTGAGGAAATGAGTGATCAAAACCTTACCCCTGAGTTACTCAGTAGCAAACTTAGGACTGTGGAATTGGAATTAGACTTTAAGAAACAATTAAATCATTCTCAAAGAAAACAACCCAACTCTAATTTGAGTTTTGCCTCTAAGATATCTAAACTTGAGACTAATTTGATCAACTCTGACTCTGATGAGGAGTGTGATATAGACAAACTAGATAATCAGATTGCCTTAATGTCCAAACAATTTAAGAAAATTGTCAAATTTAGAAACAAACAGGCATCTAAACAAGGCAAGCCTAATTATCCTACTCTGTCTAATCCCAAACCTCATGAGAGAGGTCTTGACAAACATCCTAAGGACAACAACTTCAGATCTAATAGAGACCTTAAAAAGATTGAATGTTTTAGATGTGGGAAACTAGGTCACATTGCTCACGATTGCAGAGTTAATCTGAATAAAGCCAACACACACAATAGAGCCAATGTCTGTAAAACTTGGGATGACTCAAGTGACTCTGATGAAGAAGAACTTGAGTCATCAAATGTACTTGACCCTTGCATGTCCTTTTATGCTAAGATCATTTACAATGATGATATGCCTGTATGTGATGATAATGCTCCTACTTCTGCTTGTGTGAATACTGCTTTTATTGGCCTAGATGCTTTATTATCTGAAAATGTTGCTAGCACTAGTTCCGTGTGTGTGAGTCAAAGTGATCTCGATAACGACGATGTAAATGGGTGCGTGAGTACTAAAACTGAATCGTTAGGGACCACTACACACACTTCACTTAGCGACTCAGACACAGATGACCTCCCAGATATTCATACTTTGTATGCTAAAACTATTAAAAAAGGCACTAAACTGGAGAAGACTGTTAGAGACCTGACTAAGAAATTAGATGATCTAAGTCTTATTGTGAAGCTGAATGCCGAAGAGTACACTAACCAGTGTCTGTCTCATCAATCTGAAATTGAAGCTTTTGATCAAAAATTAAAAGAGTTGACTAAAACTAATGAAACCCTGGAAATGAAATACAAGGGAACATTATTAGAACTGGAGGAAGCAAAAACAAAGACAGCTACTGTTTTCAAAAAAATTTCTAAGTTTGAAAACAATTCAAATTGTTTTACTGACTTTTTTGTTGACTCCAAGACCAATTCTGATGATAGAACCGGTATTGGATTTTTCCCTAAGAATAAACCACAAACTACAAATGTTGAACCCGTAAAGTTTGTGTCTAGGGGCAAAAGACCAATTGAAACATGTCCAGATTTTCATTTTATTAAAAAGGAATTTGATCAAAAGCAACAACAGAAAGACATTGGAGAGTCTAGTAATTCTAAGGCTGACACTACACTTAAGACTAAATACGTCTGTCCTTTGATCAGAATTTTTTGAAAATTTTACTAAGAATTGAAAATGAGAAGGACACCCAAGTCAATCGCATTCATAGCGATAGAGGGGGAGAATTCATAGACACTGGAATAGTTGAATATTGTGACTACAACGGTTACAAACATGAATTCAGTGCCCCTAAGACTCCTCAGCAGAACGGTGTTGCCGAAAGGAAAAACCGAACTCTTCAAGAGATGGCACGTGTCATGCTGCATGCCAAATCCCTACCTAAATACTTCTGGGTAGAATCTATTAGAACTGCTTGTCATATCATTAATAGGGTCTATCTTAGGAAAAACTCTAAACAAACCTCTTATGAGTTGTGGTACGGTAAGAAGCCTAATCTGAAATATCTAAGAACTTTCGGTAGTCAGTGTTATGTCTGTAAAGACAGAGAACATCTGTTTAAATTCGAAACACGTGGTGATAAAGTAATCTTCTTAGGGTACTCCTCAAACAGTCGTGCTTATCGTATATACAATCTGCGTACTAAGACCCTTATGGAATCGATAAATGTAATTGTAAGCGACACTATTGTCGAAAATAAGATATCTGAATCACCTATTGTGGTTTAATCTGAAAATGATTTCAAAACTGATTCACCAGAAATAGATGACTCATTACCTATTGAGAGTCCTGAAGTACCTGGCTGGGTCTCTAAAGATCATCTCATTGACAACGTGGTCGGTAATCCTAATGAGCTAGTTCTTACTAGATCCCAGTTAAGAAATTATGCTAATTATGCATGTTTCGTCTCCCTTGTGGAACCGAAAAATGTTAATGAAGCATTGAATGACACACACTGGATTTCTGCAATGCAGGAAGAACTTTTACAATTTGTCATTCACGATGTCTGGTATCTTGTACCGCAGCCTCAAAACAAAAATGTTATTGGAACACGTTGGATCTTTAAGAACAAATCTGATGAAAATGGGGTAATCCTTAGAAACAAATCTATACTAGTTGCTCAAGGTTACTCATAAATATAAGGGATAGATTTTAGCGAGACATTTGCCCCTGTCACTCGTCTTGAATCTGTTCGACTTCTTTTTTCCATAGCGTGTCACTTAAAATTTACACTTTATCAAATGGATGTCAAGTCTGCCTTCCTCAATGGAATTTTGTCCGAAGAAACGTATGTAGAACAACCCAAAGGGTTCATTGACCCTAAATATCCTGACCATGTATTTCGTCTAAAAAAGGCTTTGTATGGCTTAAAACAAGCTCCTAGAGCTTGGTATGAACGCCTTTCCAACTTTTTGTTGGATAAGGGTTTTAAGAGAGGAGGAAATGACCAGACTCTCTTTGTCAAACATTTTGACAAAAACATTATTATAGCCCAAGTCTATGTAGACGACATCATTTTTGGGTCTACTTCAAACTCTGAAGTTAAATATTTTTCTCCTATTATGCATAAGGAGTTTCACATGTCCCTTATGGGGGAGCTACAACTTTTCTTAGGATTTCAAGTGAAACAGAATTCTGATGGTCTATTTGTCTCTCAAACCAAGTATGCCTTAGATCTTGTTAAGAAATTTGGTTTAGTGAATGCTAAAGTTGCCAAAACGCCTATGAGTACTACTGTTAAATTATGCAAAGATGAAAATGGAAAGTCAGTTGATTCCACACTTTATCGTAGTATGATTGGTAGCCTAGTCTATCTAACTACCTCACGACCAGATATAATGTATGTTGTATGTCTGTGTGCTCGTTACCAGAATAACCCTAAAGAGAGCCATCTATCCTGTGTAAAACGTATCATAAAGTACATAAAAGGCACTCTTAATCTTGGACTTAGGTATACTAATGATACCTGCAGCACCATCATAGGGTATACTGATGCTGATTGGGCCAGTTTTACTGATGACAGTAAAAGTACATCAGGTGCCTGTTATTATCTCGGCAATAATTTAGTTGGTTGGAGTAGTAAAAAATAGAATTGCACATCTTTATCTACAGCTGAGTCCGAATATATAGCAGCAGAAAGTTGCTGTGCTCAATTGTTATGGATAAAACAAATGCTAAGCGATTATGGGATTAAAGAAGATCAATTACAATTGTATTGTGACAATCAAAGCGCTATTAACATATCTAAAAACCCGGTTCAACACTCGCGAACTAAGCATATTAAAATTAGACATCATTTTATACGCGAACTTGTTGAGACTAAGGAGTTAGAAATCCATTACCTGCCTACTGATCTGCAACTTGCATACATGTTCACTAAACCTCTAGACTATAACAAATTTCTGTATTTGCGTAATTCTATAGGTATGGTATGCGCTGATTAAACTCTTAAGACCTTAAGTTTTACCCTTTGTCCATTTGAGACAAAATGGGGGAGAAATTTGAGTCTTATGGGTTCAATGTTTTGTTCACATTTCATCTAAACTGCTTGATCTTAGTGTGCATATTTGCAGGAATCTCTTCTACTGATTGTCTACCATTTCTAGTGTACAAATTTGTAAATAGTTGAGTTATGTAATTTTTTACTTTCTAGGAAATGGGTAGATAGTATCTTTTGTATAGGACTAGGTTTTATTTTTTTGGTTCCCTACGAGTTTTAAGCTAACTCAAAGGAGATTTTGTCTCATATTTCCAAAGGGGGAGATTGAAGCACCTTATACATTTGACTTACTTAAGTCTATACTGTATAAGTGTTCAACTAGTTTGGAAATAGTGACAAAATTAGTTGTCCAACCTAGAATCCAAAGAACCTCAGAATTATTCTCTCTAAATCCTCTTCAATGATCCAAGAAGGTATAAATTGAATCACACTACACACATTAGAAGTGCATACATGTGTATATATTGCTTAAAATTGATTGTGTGGTTAATTCCCCTTAAAATGTTGCTTTAATAATTTTTTGGGAATTTTTAAACATTTTTAAGCACATTTTAAATAATGTTTTTATTAATAAAAGTTTGATTATAAACTTTGTGGGGTTAATATTCTATTTTGGAAACTTCATTTTTCATTGGAATGTTTGATTGGGTAGAATGTAAATGCGCTAGAGACTTCAGGGTGCTGCCTGTAATTATTTTTGACGCGCGTTTGTACGCCAATCAAATGCCAACACTTGTCACCCTCCTGATGTATCTGTTTGTGTTTGTTATGTGAGAGGGTTGCCTGGTGGATTGCTGATCGTTGGATCAAAACTTATCGATGGTCTGCATGTGTTTTAAACCTATCCTGGTGCTATCTCTATGGACCAATCACATTCGACTTAACCGCCGCTATATGTTAACCCTTGGATCTAGTCAATATTAGGAAGACCTGATCTCAGCCCTTGATTGCCTTCGAATATCCAGAACCTTCCTCCACTCCTATATAAACCCTCTATTTCTCAACATTTTAAGACTTTTGGCAGTCGTCATTTCTGAGAGAAAAAAATTAGAGAGAAGAGAGAAGTGAGAGAGAAGAGAGAAAAGAAAAGAGAGAAAAGAGAGAAATGAAAACTGTGTTAGCCAAACCGTAACCCTAACCCCAAACACAACCTTGAGTGCTTGAGAGAGAGAGAGTGGTTTGTTCATATTAAAGCTGTAACCTCTTAATCTGTGATCTTATGACCAACTTAAACATTCGTGTGAAGATCTGTATTTATTCTTCATAGAAATTGTAGATCTACACTTTGCATGTTATATTTCACTAGATCTGCATGTTTCTTTTTCGTTTTAAGAAAATCTTTACTGATTTAGATCTGTAAATATTTTATGGTTTCTATTCTTACGAAACTTAACCTTGACCTAGTTGGATTCACACTTGGAGATTTTCAATCTCAAAAATATTTTTAAAACAGAGATTGATTAAGATCTTGACCGATTTAAAAGCAAGATATCCGTGGAATCTGGGATATATTTAAAGGTAAAAAAGGTTTCAAGTTCTGTGAGAAAGAAAGAAAAGAAAATCACATCATATAGTCTTTATATGTAATTTTCTAGGACTGTCTGTAAAACTAAGTGTGTGTGAGTTCATGCATGTTGATAGGAATCACTTCACAAACACTTAACACACTACTACACTGGAAGTGTTGTGAATAAGATCAAAGATTATTGAGTCGACACAAGGAAGCTAAAGCAAAGGAGAAGTTATCAAACTGGAAGAACATCATCAACAATCATATCTATGAGAAGTTAGAAGGACACCAAGTGGGGTATATTCCTAAACTTAGAATAGGTTGATTTGTGTGCATGTATGTCGTATTGTTTGTGACTGCTATTTGTTGTTAGTGGATTTTTACTTTTGTGGCTTAGAAGTCACCGTGGATGTTTCCTCTATTGGGAGAGGTTTTACCACGTTAAAAACTGCGTGTTCTGATTATCTTCATCTCCTCATCTCATTCTATAGTGTGTTGTATTTTTGAAACTGTCTTAGTTTTAAAAACTGATTACAAAGTCTTGATTACTCTCGTACATAAGTTTTTGTAAACACATCTTGTTGTTTATAATTTTTATTTTCAAAAGAAAAGGGTTTCTTCAACAAACATCTCGGAGTTGCTTATACAGTTTAATCTTGTATTAAGCGGCATTAGCAACGTTTTTCAAAGAGATCCATCCTGGCCATAAACTAGCAAAGAGGAGAAATAAAAAGAATCAATAATGACGCAGACAGAGAGAGTAAAGAGAAATTCAAGACAAACAACGAATAACCAAAGTTCTAAATTTTATTCATCATAAGAGAAAATACATAATTCAAGGTTACATTTAAGAGAACAACAAAATAAAAAGCCCGAACAACTTTACACCTTCTCCTTATTTCCTTCAAATTCCTTAGAAGGTTTGGATGAAGAGGTTGGTTGCTCGAAAGACAATGGTAGTTGCTCTGCCAAAGTACTGGTTGGTTGGAGTTGCTCAAAAGGTTGAGTAACAGGAACAATGGGGACCTAATCTCCAATCATCATAGAAGATTCATCTGAAGCAGTTTCATCCTCTTCTTCTTCTCCAGGAGACGGAGGAGGGCCATGAGTGTGCTGTTGGAATAACTCAGAATTCTCTGCCACCTTCAGCTCCTGCAAGGCTACTATCCATCCATCCCTAAAATATTTGACACCTGCATATTCCATTTGAGAAGACATGACGGCCAAACCCTTATTCCAGCCTTTGTCCCAACTAGTACTGAATGATTTTTTAACTGTATCTTTCCTTTTTGCCTTCTCCGAGGAGGTCCTTTTCCTAAGGAGCTCCTCGGTAGACTTCAGTTTTTCTTCCACCTCCGTTTTCTGTCGTTCAACATCTTGAAGTCTAACAACTTTCTCTTCAGCAGACTTAAGCTTAACCTCAAACTCCTTGTTGCTCTGTTCAAACTCCTTGTTGCTCTTTTCAAGCTCCTTTAATTTCTTCTCCAATTCCTTGGAGGCATTTGCAGCTTGATCTCTTTCTAGCTCAACGGACTGAAATTGCTTCTCCCAAGCAACTTTATCTTCCTCGTACTTTTGACGAGAATCTTTCAAAGATTGGGTCAGCCCAATAAAAGTTTCCTCTACTCCACCCGAGGAGCTTGAAGCCCTAATAGCTTCATCCTTATTCAAAATGCTATTGAAACACGTCACCAGCTGAAAAAAGAAATAACTTTAAGTTAATATATGAACATAGTATTAAAAAATAAAGAGGTCAAGTTAAATATACTTACTGAAGAAATGTGTTGAGCACTAATGTAGTAAGTTTCTCACGAGAAAAGGTGTCTTCAACACCTTGAGAGTCCAGGATCTTACCAAGCTCACAACAAAGCTCGGAGTAACAAGAACCGGAACACTACCTTCAACATTTGAAGGTTGAGAGATAGGTTCAGCAGGTCTCTCAGAAGAGCTTTTCTTTAATCTCCTCAGAGGAGCTGGAGTATTTTTAATTAAATATGTTATCTTTATTGGTGATATGACAACAATATCATTCGAAGGAGAGATAGCAGCAATCTTACTTGGAGCCATAGGGGGCTTCTTGCCAGCTTCTTTGGCAGCAATAGGAGGGGGTACATTTATAGTTTTTGTCCCTTCTTCTGGGACATCTTGTTTACTTTTCTTTGCCTTCATAGTGGCAGAGGCAGACTTGTTAAAAAAGGAAGGAGCTCTTCTCTTCTTCATCAAATCAGTGATAGGAATATTCAATTCAGAAGAAGAACCTTCCACCCTAGTCTTAGAGGCTGGTACTTGGTTAAGATCAACCACCACTAGACGAGGACGAGCAGTGAAAGATGAAGTGTAGCTTTTGTATTGCAATAAGTAAGAAGCAGATCTAATATGCTCCTCGGCAACAGATTGGTGCAAGCTCTAGATAAGTTTTAAGTGCTTTATATTAACATCAGTTTCCTTTGGAGGTTTTCTTTTACTGTCAACTGCAATAAGCAAAAATCAAATGTCAGTTATGCATTTTATCAAATACAAAGAAAATAAGATTTCAAAAATAAAAATAACCTATCCCATTGCCATAAAGTGGACACCTGGGACCTTAATATACATCATCTCCATTTAATGGAGGGAGTTGCCAATTTTTCATCCCGACCCCATGATCGAAATAATCCCTAATGGCATCAGGAAGATTCACAACTAACGCTCTATTCAAAAACCTAGTTTTTAAATAGAAAGTACTGCCAGTGGTAATCCATCTGTGGCAATACATAATCTCTGGAATCCCTAAACGGGTTTCATGAAGTTGATTCAACCTATGTATGCCATTAACTATCCTCCATGTATTTATAGCTATTCTTGCAGGTACAACATCAAAATATTGGCAAAACTCCAAATACAGGGGATTTGGCGGGAAAAAAAAGCCACATTCGACTACAAAAAGACTTGGGAACCAATGTCCCTCAGCCAAAGAAAAATAATCAGAAGGTTCAGAAAGTTCTTCCAAAATAACCCACGAAGGGATTGAAAATTCAGACTGAAATTTGTCCAGCAATTCAACAAGATAAATCATGATGAACAAAGTAAATAAAGGAGAGGGAAAAAAATCTTACAGAAAAAAGAGAGATCAGTTGGCAATGAACGATGGAAAGAACGAAGGCACAAGATAGATAGAAAATGAAGAGTTCAAAGATGAAGATTTGAAAAGTGAAAGACGAAAGGATTTCTTCCGCGCTTAAATACTTTATATCGGGAATAGAGAAAATCAATGATTATAAGGAAAAACGTTTACGTTTTCGGCGGCTAAAATAAGAAAAGGGCACAAATATCAAAGTGGTCATGAAAATTCAAAATATTTATGAAGCCTGATACTATGCGTTCAAAAAAGGAGTTATATACAATGAAAATTCTCCTAAAATCCATAAAAACCAATAATCTGAGCAGTTTTCGGGCAGAATATTCCACACTTTTCTTCGACCTCAAACTGTGAAACATTGGGGGCTTCTGCTGATACCAGATTTAGTCTGCTGGCGTGGATCATTCACTTGAAGACACGTGTCAGCTTACGTGGCAATTAAAAATACTCTCAACGAATAACATACTGTCACCGAGCTAGTCAAGCGCCCCGAGCAACTCAATCATACCGAGCAGCTTAGGAGCCCCGAGGAATTTAAGGCTCTGAGCAACTTAAGCATACCGAGCAACTCAGGCGGTCCGAGCAACTCAGTGTACAGAACATCCAAATCAGGAGAATAAAAAAGACGGCTACGCATTAAATGCTCATTATTATCGTAGAGATGTATATGTTTATTAGATAACATCGCATTGTCCTTTCACATGTACAACCTCAAGTATATAAATACATTGTAACCTCCTCATTAGGAGGGGACTCCAGATCTCTTGGTAAATCATTTATCGAGAATTCCAGGCAAACAGTCTGCAATAAAAAAATAGTGGACGTAGGGCGTTCTCATAAGGCCGAACCACTTTAAAAATCTATTGTCTCATTTAATTATTCATTTTTTATCTGTGATTAAAATAATTAGATCAAAATCTAGTTTTTTTACATCAATAGCTTCCAAGAGAAAAGAGTTCGACCAATCCCACGTTAACTTTGAGGATCTGAGAAAGGTGAAAATGCGACTGGTTCGATTACATGAATAAGTCGTAGAGTAAGTTACACACACAAACACCAAATTCTATTTACACCAAAATTTATTTTGATAATATAATGTGAGCATACAAGGTATTAGAATCTAAATAAAACGAAGCAAACCAAAATAAGAAAAAGATGAGAAAAAATCCTTTCCAGAAAAAACCTATATTCAACACTATTTTCGACTAGACAAACATACACACTTACAAAGACTTTGAGATCCACTAAATTACGCAACAATTTCTTCAAGTTGTACACAATAAATTATGCAGGTCTAGTACCATCCCACAACAACCTACCTCTTACCTCGGTATCCGCCGATCAGCCTCAGGAATCGATATTCATTTATTCTTCATTCATAGATAATATAATCCACAAAGGTTAATAGTAATGAATTAACTCCAGAAGGTTTAAAACACGAAATGTGTTCTTCTTGGTTTAGAAAAGCGTTCTCAAATCATCAATCTCTATTTAAATTGAAAAATTAGAGAGTTTGATCACAAAAAGAACTCTAAAAGGCTTAAAAACAAATACAACATCGCATCTCTATTTATAGGGAGAAGTATCTATAAGAGATATGTATGAAAATTAGTATTTGAAATATATTAATAAATAAATTATCGCATACTCGTTCGAACGAAGGTATGTCTTGTTCGAATGAAGTATCCTTTCTCGTTCGAACACACTTCAAATGACTGATCCAACGAGATTCCAGATCTTGCGAAAAGGCGAGACTATTGATCTCATTCGAGTGAAGTATGAAGCGTTCTCACGAGGCATAGGATCTCGTTCGAATGACATTTATGGTCGTTCTAATGACTTACGAAAATTTCCAAACAAAATTTAAAATTATTTTTGGAAAAATATTTTAAGTTTTTAAACAATTAAAAATACCTTTGAACAAAAAATATTCGCGAAAACAACCTCATAACCCTTCTCCGATAAATGTAGTGACGATCGATCTTTGATTATTGCATTCGATCACTAGCTCGACTTCACTTGAAGTTTTGAGAAAGTTCATGATGGTATAGTAGGGTGTAAAGGGATAATCCAAACTAACATAAATGACAAGTAAATATAAATCTCGCTCTCACAAATCTCCCCAATTGGATATTTCGTTACAAAATACAAATAAAAAATAAATAACCCCTAAGGCAAATACAACTAATTCCCTCCCAAACCAGAAAAGAAAAAATCACAAGTCACACCGTCTTCAACTAAAATTCTTTACGTCTAGTCCATGAAATCATCAAGGAGGAAACGACCTACACACATGAAGCAAAAGAAATTCCCGTGACTCATTGGAGTTTAAGTAAAACAACAAAATTACCCCTCAATATGTTCTCCCATTTTTTTGTCTGTAATAGACAAAGGGTTAGAAATTAATCCTTAAATGTTAGCATCACACAAAATACCATCCCAAAGAATCAATAATTAAGAATAAGCGATGAGATTCCAAATAAGCAACAAACTATTTTTTGAAAACTTTTTAAATTTTTGAGTGTATAATTATACAAACATAAAAAATATATACAAGTATAAAAGTACATATAAGTACAAATACAAACAATCACACCATGGATTAACAGGAAAATATTTAATCATGAAAGTCGAATGAAAATGTGCGAACTTAAACCATAGAAAAATCAATATAGCCATGCGAAACAAAGGTATAAAAAGTCAATGAGATACTTCTAACAAAGAACTTAATTTCAATCTTAGGTGTAAGAATGGAGAACAACATGAAATTAACTTGGCTTATGCAAAATGCTATGGATTTCAATGCTTCTCAAATCAATAATGCCAAACTATTTATTATTTTTTAAGGAATTCATTGTGCAAATCCAATAATCTTCAACTTGTAACACCATCAAAATCTCACCTTTTGAGCATGGCATTTTGAAGGAATCATAATGCTTATGAAAGTGAAGCATTAATATAATAAAAAATGGCCCTGGCACTGCTGTTATGTGTGCCGAAATCATCTTTTAGGCTCTTTCCATTGCTTAAACAAAAATTAAATTTTTTGGAAAAAAAAATTCTGGCAATGGTTTCTACAAGAACAATTTATTCCTAGTATCTTTGGTTCGTTATTAAACACTATTGATATGATAAGTAAGTACAATATTCAAAAAGTCGGTGCATATGCGCAATAAAGGTAACAAAGAGCCTAGCATAAAGAAAGTAATCATCAACGAATAATGAAATGCTAACCACACATTATTAAGCACACTATAGAAATGAAGCCAAGTCTCATAACACCATGAATTGATGGAATGTTATTGTGATTCGAACATCTTAAATGCACATCCATATATAGTATAAAACAAAATATAAAAATCTTTTTGAATTTTTGAAATTTGTATATAAAAAAAATCTTTTTGCAATTTTTTTTAACTTTTTATAAAGCAAAAGAAAATCTTTTGTTTTTTTCAAAAAATATAAATACAATCTAGTAATAGGGACAAAAGTTAGAAATATGATAATCACCCTATACTAGAAACAAGTCATGACCTTAATAATTAGTGCGGGAGGTTTTCTAAAAAAGAGTAGACATCTTTTGAAATTCCTCCATCAAATATTGAGAAGTCTTAATTAAAACTTCACTTGATCTCAAAGACTAGAAAAATCTCTATGCTAGTGTGTGTGAGTATATGAGGGAACACATGTGTGATTTTGTGTGGGAGTAGGCGTTGGAACACGTGTGTGAGAAACTCTCCCTAACTTGAAATAAAATTCCCAAAAATGACCTATTTATTTGCAATGGGAGCAAACATAGATTGGTTTGGGTCTACCTTGGTTAAAGAGCCTACTACGAGCTTTTCTTGGTGGGTTAGATCGAGGACCATTAGGATCCATTACAAACTCAGGAACCGATCCGGGTGCGGTATTGGAAGTTGATACACCGTCGCAACTTATCCCTTGCCTCTCATTAAAACCTAACGTGGGACCGAGGAACATATTTCCACCTTCTTCGATGTGTCCTCTAAAGTGACTTTGACACATTAGAGATCTTTTTCAAGTTGGGAAATATGGGCACTAAGTTTCTCACGAGTATTTAATGATGCTTGAAGATCTCTTGTAAGACTAGCCGCTTTGTTGGTCAAATCGGTATTTTTCCTACCAACCACCATAAGTTGCTCACACAAAATAACTTTTAACTTCTAGAGTTGACTCACTGAGGTCTCACACTCCCTTAAAACTTTTAAATCCTTTTCTAAATCCAACACGCTAAAAGTTAAATTTTTATTTCTCCTTTTGTTTTTTAAATACTTTTTGTAAAGATCGATGTAGGCGCGTTGGAGGCCATTTTCTCCCTCACTCAAATTATCTTCATCACCCTCACTCTCTCCAGAATGGTTCGACATATTATCAAGGCTATCATGTTTATAATTTTCCTCACTAGTGTGGGACGAATAAGAAGTACTAATGTGACTGGTCATGTATGCACATAAATTAGGTTCATATAGTAACTCATCACCGTAATCCACCGACTCTACATCACTATCGCTTATAATGGAATTATATGAAGCTTTGTCTTTGCCCTTATCTCTTAAGCATAGTGGGATAGTCATGGGCTTTATGTCATTTCCCTTCGCACTCATATCATATCTCTAATTCAATATTCCTAGGGTACTCACCTCTATCTCTCTGTTGATCATTCTAAAAAACATTATAGCATGCTGAGAAATTATTATCTTTCTTCAAACTTTTATTTTTATTTTGGAAGAATTTTCTTTGTTGAATTTGAAAAAAAAAATATTTTTTTGCAAATAAGGCAAGATTATCTAGATCAAAATCAAACTCAAAGTTAGAGTCAAAACCCTTTTTCTTTCTTCTTGGATTAAGCTTTTAAAGCGGTCCCCTTTTCTTTCTTCTTTGTTTCAACTTTTAAGGCTATTCCTTCCTTTTTCCTTTTGGTTTCGAGGAACTTATCTAATTTGTAAATGTAAAGGTGTCCTACGAGCTCTTCTAACCTAAGAGTATCTAAAATTCCCAAAGAATTTTGGACAATATCCATAGCATAAAAACAGGACAGGAGAGACCTCAAAATTTTCTTATCCTCTTTCGTTTCAGGAATTTTCTTATCAGATTATAACATGAATTTACAATATCAGACAAATGAGCATAAAATTCATCAAACGTTTCGTATTCAAATATGCTAATTGTTTCAAATTGCATGATGAAGTTCTGAAGCTTAGAAGTTTTGATAACTTCGGTTACCTCGTGAGTGATAAGCCTAAAATTCTTTAGATATGGTACACATTATAATACGATAAAATTCGTAGGGGGTGACTGCACCAAAAATTGCACTTAATTCTCGAGAGCTAAAATTGCACAGTTTAAGGTCATCTTCAGTCCAATTAATGATTGAAATGATACTAACAACATTATCATTAGTCACAGTAGGAGGAGTCCACCCCCTTTCAACTGCAAGCCAAGCGCGCTCATCAATTGACTTTAGAGACGTTCTCATTTGAGCTTTCTAGTAGGAATGATTTGTGCCATCGAATCTTCCCTGCCTTGCTCTTCTAAGTCCGGAACTCCATAACTAGAGGAATTGGGATAGACTGATAGAGCATACCCAGAATGAAGATAAAAAGGGCCAGATGGTCTCAATGCGGAGCAAGCAAGATACTTATTTACAATTACAGTGACAGAGAGAGGGAACCGGTATCGAATACAAATAAAGGGAGGCTATTATATGAGTTATCCATATAACCACCAGGATTCATCTACATAACTTATAAAACAAGCTTTAATCACAATCTTAAATTGGTATTCATTCAAATTGCATTCCATTATCGATTATAATAGTTATAGGGATGCCAAAATGGGTTACAATGTTCCTCGAGATAAACCTGATCATATTAGTGTCCCTTCTGTTCACCAAAGGTTTAATTTCTATCCATTTGGTAAAGTAGTCCATACTGACCTAGGAATACTTCCAATTTCCCTGTGTAGTAGGTAGGGTACCCACAATGTCCATCCTCTATTAAGAAAATGTCCCCAGACTGGTCAATGCCTTGATGTTGCTGATTGGTTGCTGAAGTGTGGGCATGGATTCTTGAAACTTCTTGCATTTTTTTATATATGAGACTGAGTTTTTTTCATGTAAGGCTACCGGTAACCTTATTTAATGTCCCTAAATGCCAAAGACCTTCCTTCGGCATGACTTCCACATATTCCACCGTGCAACTCATATAAGACTTTGGTCGATGTCGTTGGGATGTTCTAACTTGAGGTATGGCCCTGTGAAAGATCGCTTATAGATCTTTGCCTCGAGTTATAGGTAGAACTGAATAACTTTAACCTTAGTCTGATGGGATTACCTCTTATCGGCAGGCAAAATATCCTTTTATAGGTTTGTTATGATTGGGTTTATCAAGCTTGGAGATTTTTGGACCACGAGGACTTGTTCAACAATATTTGGCTTCATGATGCATGGTTGGTCAAGGTAATCCACGTTAATTATTCTTTTGAGGTCGGAGTCAACGGTTGAACCCAAAGTGGACAGAGAATGCGCATGGTTATTATTTTATTTCAAAAGGTGTTGGATATGAACTTTTTTTAATTGGGCGATCAAGTATTGGGTGACTTATAAGTATGCTAACATTCTCCCATCTTTAACATTATAGTCTCTTGATACTTGATTGGATACCAACCTTGAGTCACCAAAGATGTCAAGGTGACTTGCACCAATATATAAGGATTTCTTCAATCTGACAATGAGAGCTTCATATTCGGCCTCATTATTGAATCCTTCAAAACCAGTCTTATTCCTTATTCGAGTATGGTTTGGTCTGGAGTTACAAGGATAATTCCCACTCCTTCCCCTTTCAAGTTAAAAGCCCCGTTGATATAGAGCATCCACTTATTGAGTTAATCAAACTCTTTAACATTGACTTAGCCGACGTGCTCCTTTTTATTGAGATCTTGCCATCTAATGGATTCGTTGATGCATTCTGACAACACCTGCCCCTTGATCCCAGTTCTTAGCTGATAATGTATATTAAACCTCCCCATTTCACTGACTATTTGGATATTCATCCAGAAAGGTCATCCTTTCTGAGGACTGCCTTTAGTGTGAAAAAGGTGATAACAATGACGAGTGGGCTTCACAATAGTGCTTCAATTTTTGTGAAGCGATTACCAAAGAATAAACTAGCTTCTTCAAATGAAGGTAACATCTTTATGCATTCAACAAAGTTTTGCTAACATAATAGCCCGGGGCTTGGCGCCCCTCCTTTTCGTACATTAAGGCCAAGATAACCACATGATTGGACATCAAGATATATAAATAGAATGGATCTTACAGATTTAGGACCCCAAGCATGGGTGGTCGGCTTAAATAAAACTTAATTCCTTCAAGTGATTTTGAACATTCTTCATTATAGGACAAGCCCTCTCTTTTTTCAAGAGCCGGAAGAATGGTCGGCACATCTCAAAGGACTTATAGATGAAGTGCTTGAGCACTACTAACATTTTAGTCAATTTTTTAACATCTTTAACTCTTTTTGGTATCTGAACATTGTTGATCACTTCAATCTGGTAAGGGGTTTGTTACGATCCTCCTTTTTCTGAACAAGTAGCCCAGGAACTTCCCGTATTGTACATGAAAGAACACTTGGCAATATTGAGCTTCATCATATAGTATCTTAAGACCTTGAACATCTTTTTCAAATCCTATGTATGATTGCCTTTATACTTTCTCTTCAAATGAATGTCATTTATATAGACCTCCATTATATCAACCTACTGATGTTTGAACCTCTTGGTGACCAATCGTTCGTATGTTGCTCATGCATTCATTAGTCTAAATAGCATGACTGTGTAACATTACAAGCCAAGGGTGGTGATTAATAAGGTCCTTTCCCAGTCGGGGCTGAATGAAGGGATTCAATGATATCCTGAGTATGCATCTAGGAAACTCATTCGTTCATAGCCGATAGTAGCATCGACCAACTGATCAATCTTTGACAGAGGGAAGTTATCTTTAAGACAAACTTTATTTAGGTCAGTGAAGTCTATACAGACTCTCTACTTTCCATTACTCTTCTTTACAATGACTGGGTTATAGAGCCACTTGGGGAATTGAACTTATTTAATGGACCTTGCCTCCATAAGTTTACCCATTTCCTCTTCCATAACCTTTACATTCTCTAGGTTTGTTCGACACGACTTTTGCATGATCAACAGGGAATAATGGGTCTACATAAAGTTGATTATAAATGACTTTAGGATCAATCCTAGGCATATGATAAGGATACCAAATAAATACGTTTGATTCTCTTTGAGAAGAGATATCAGTTTATCTTTTTTATGATCGGTAAATTAGCTGTTAATTAAAAATTTGTTCTCCATGTGTAAGTCATCGAATAAAACTTATTTCAATGGCTTCTTGACTCTACCTTTGTGTTCCACCCTCGTTTCTTCCACCCCGGTGTGTCGTACTTTATTTGTTACTTGGACGGCGTAATACCTTTCTTGGTTGCTTTTCCCGTGACCACCTTCTCATTCTTCTTCTCTTATTTGGGCTTGATGGCAGTGACAAATCATTGCCAAGCAACAACTTGATTTCCCCTTATCTCCATTATCCCTTAGTCGGTGATGCAATTAAGCTTTTGGTAATAAGTTAAAGGGACAACCTTCATGGCATATAGCCACCCTCGTCCTAAGATGGTGTTAGAGTGGGACTTAATGTCCACTACTAAAAACTTGATCAACTTTGAGATATTTCCAATTCTTACTGGCAGTACGACCTTTCCCATAGGCATAGTCATCTTCACAGTGAAGTCGACCAAAAAGATGTTAACTTGTTTCAAATTCTCTATATTGAGGTTGATCTTGTCGAAGAATGTCAAGTACATGATTTCTTAAGAGCTCCCCTGGTCAACTGGTAACTTGTACACGTCCCAATTTGTAATCCTAGAGTGATTACTAACGCATCATAATGCGAAGTCCTGACTTTGAACATGTCTTCCTCGGTAAAAACTATATGCTTGTTATTATTAACATCTTTTAATCGACGACATTTATTTACTGAGGTCTTTGCAGGGTTAATTTGGAAATCTTCCATGATTTTCGTAACTTTTTTTTAACTATATTTGAACAACATTGCCATGAATCGGTTTCAAACTTGATTCCCCATGAATGATTACAAACTCGTTCCTTATATCATCATCATCTGCCTAGGCTAACTCCTCCAAGTGGTACTTGAGCGCTTTTTAATTCTATGTTTTGTGCTCATCGTCCTTCTGATAGGAACATCTAAAGGCATTATTCCTCTTTGACGGATCTACTGTCATCTTCCTTGCCCACTTGTAAAATTGTTGATTTTAAATTTTACTCAAAAATTTGTAGATCATCTCTTTGAAAATAGTGTTGATCGTCTGATGGGCCTTGGGGGGCTCCACTTTATCATTGATCTTGGATCTGCCATTCTTGCCTCCTTTCTGAGAGTGTTTTATATGTCGTCGCTCTTGGTTGTATTTGACCAACCGCTGTCGTGTTGGGTGCTAACTATCACATCCTCCACTAAGGCATATTTCTTAATTATAGACTTGAGGTCATCAATAGTGCTAATCTCCTTCTTTGTGATAGAGTTTCTCGATAGACCAATATTGAAAGAAGCCACAACAACTTGCTCGGAGCATTCCTCCAACTCATTATAGGTCTGCCAGTACCACCTAGCATATTCCCACGATGTTTCTTGGGGCTCTTTTCTCATAGTGATGAGCGAATCCATCATTTTCGGATGAGAACTGCTGTTGATGAATCTCGCAGCGAAGGCCTTTATGAGGAGTCAGCTTCATATGTAAAATATGTCATTACGTGTTTACTTCCTATACAAAAAGATACCATAACTTGGCACACTATATATGAAAGTGTAGCAACAAGTAAGGATCAAATCCACAAGTAACGATATTTAAGATTAAATTGATTTAGTACTTAGAAAAGGAAAAAGTGTAAAAGGTGATGATGGTTAGAGAATGGGAAAAGAAAAAGTTAACTATGCAATTAAAACTAAAGAATAAATATTAACAAAACGAGATTATAATGATTTCCCCACCATGGGCCAAAAAAATACAATAAGGAATTTGGTTCGAAAACAATTAAGTGAGTATATCCAATTAATTATGAACATATAACGTAAAGAAATCTAATTCTAAGATGAATGATTAAACTTTCAATCGAAGATGGTTACAAATGGATTGATGTCGTAATATCAGTATAAACACTACCGTTCTGTGACAAAGGAAGTTAAACGTATAGTATTTCGACTTTAATAAGCAAGTTTTTAATTAAAAGTCATTCAAACAAAACCCTAGCTTTTAAAACTCAATACCCATTAATGGAGAAAGAATGGTCCCAACCTTAAAACTAGCAATTAAACACAGTAAAATAATTAATACAACTAATTAACAATGGAAAATCACAAATTAACCAATAAAAATTAATTCTATTGAACTACAGCAAGATTACAAAGCAAGCAAACAAAATAAGAAAGCTTGAATTAAGGTAAAAGAAGATAAATAGTAACTTACATTGTCCAAAAATGGCAAACCCTAGGAGAAAGAGTGAGAAGCTCCCAAAATCATATCTCAAACCAAACCCTAACTATCAGATTAATGAGGTATATATCAAACAAATGAGGGTAAAAACTATATATACAAAACCAAGATGTAAAACTTGTAAAACAAAGAAGTTGGTTATACACGGGCTGAATCGATTCAAAATAGGGGAATTTCGGCACTACCAGGGTGAGACTCGATTCGGAACCTACAGGTCTAAATCCTTTGTTTAGTCTTATTTCTTCACTCGGATCAATATATGACAAATGATGTAACTTCTTCGTTATGAGTCTGAATGATGCGCGATTGGAGGATACACAAAGCTAACTCAAAGGACTACACTTACATTAGTCGTTAGGGACAAAAATCGAAATGATGAAATGACTAAAATGCCACTGAAGATGCAATAAATGATAGAATTTCTCGAAATGTGACGAAATTTCACTCTTAGCACCTTAATAACTACGAAAGCTCAATTGTAACTCACAAAGCTTACAAACATACATAAACGAGGTTATCTGGTTAACGAGTATAAATATAGGAATTAAGGTACCCCAGGGGATAAAATGCATAAGTATAAAGAGTAAATAAATACAATATTCAAGACGAAGTACACCTATACATTTCTAGTCACTAGGAATGAAATACAAGGAAATAAGAACTAAAAGTAGCACCATGAAAGAGGAAATATGTACAAAGGAGATAAATGCCATTTTTCTAGGCTAACAATTGCATTTAGCATATGCAATAAGCCATTAAACTGCAAGGTTATCCTAGTGGACGAGTTATGTCTCGTGAGAATTTTTAGGGATGAAACCCACAAACATCAGGTTTCCTCAAAAGTATGCCCAAATAAACAATGCAACAATCTCAATAATAATAAAAAAGATTTCAAATAGCTATTTAGCATTAACATTAATAAAATAACTTCATAGAATTGAAATCTTAAATGTGGGAGGAAAAACGAGCATATGAAAATATTGATTTGACAAAACTTTTATAAACCAGATAAACATTAAGGTGTAGAATAATATCGATCCTCTCCCGTTTTTACACTCAACAAATGAAATCACTAAGAACGGTGTGTAACACACGCGAGACATTTGGTCATAAAGAGTAAATTTAAATGGAAACTAGACCGCACATATGTCATCAATAAAGAACGCTATATATAAAATGAGAAATTGCAACCTCAATGAAAGGATAAAGTTCATCAAATGAGGTGAAATGCATTTTCAGAGATTATCGAAACTATTATGACTTTCGAATCAAATTCATCCTAGGATCACATAGGACTTTACAAGGGTTGTAATGTTGGTTTGTTTTAAGGTAATGAAAGGAATGAAATATTTATGGTTTGAAAGTATTCGAGGAGAATACTCAGGATAATGGAAAATTACGTGCAATTTCAAAATTAAAATATAATGTTCATAAAAAGCAATGGATATAACAATGGAATACAACTTACTTCTCTAGTAGCTATGGAATTATTACTTTTTTACAATCCTTTTATTTTTATTTTCCTTTTTCCCTTATTTTCTTGAGAATAAAAGTCAACTCATATGCTTAATTTCAGCTAAGAAATAAAAACATCATTAAATCCCAAAGTACAATTCTAAATAAAGGTATGAAAGGTGTATATATGGTGTAAACTCTAATGCGGTGTAGGTTAAGGGATTTTGGGTTTTGAAACGAAAGACTAATATTTAGACTCAAAGGTGTTGAGTAGGGAAATACATAGGATGGGGTTAACGTCATTATGGGTGTAATGACAAAGATGGCCTATAATACTTTCCTAAATCTCACGCAATTCTTGAGTGAAAACAGTGTTGAAAATCATGTTCAAGTAACACATTTCAAAATGAACTCAATTAATGAAGATCAATAAAATAATAGTGACATTACCGGTGAATTTAACGTTTTCAAGGAGGAAGGAGTAATGTATAAACACTCACAAACGAACAAAAGCACAACTCTCACTTGATGTAAGTATATACAATGCAGCAAAATATTACCGATTAAACCAAATCACTTAAATAAGAAAAGCGCATGTGCTCATGGGTCCAAAGTTCAATTCATGAAGTATTTTATAATATCAATGATTCAAGGACTAAAGTCTAATAACTTCTAAAATCGAGACCATGCATCATTAAATTATCTATTGGATGAGGCATTTATTTCAAAGATCTTCCAAAACAAGGAAAAAATTCCCAACAAAGGAGAAAAAAGAAAGAAAATATTTTTGAAAATTTCAGTTTTTAAACAAAAGTAGTCTTGGTAAGAGAATGTAATTAAATCAAAGGAATTTATTGGAACACGA
Source organism: Sambucus nigra (assembly GCA_949130495.1). Lineage (NCBI taxonomy): Eukaryota > Viridiplantae > Streptophyta > Magnoliopsida > Dipsacales > Adoxaceae > Sambucus > Sambucus nigra. The sequence goes on along the minus strand of OX422223.1, from coordinate 38,261,133 downwards.
GGCCCCCAATTTTTGAATTCTTATTACAAAAGGTAATATCCTTTTTATATATATATGCGGAAGCGTTGATGGTTCAACTTAAATAAATTTTAATTTTTTTTCAAATTAAAAATTAAACCAAGTGGAATTAAGATGAAACACACACACAATTTAATTTCACTTAAACCTAATTAATTTAGCACCAAATTAAACAAGAGTAGTGAATTAAACCATATTTTATATTTTAGTCATAAGCATGCGTTCTAGGTGATTTTGCAAGATAAAATAAATTCACAACACACTACGCCGCGATGTACGAGGAAAAACCCATACGGGAAACAACCTCGGACGGCCCTAGCCTTAAGTCCACTAAGTACGGAATTACAATTACAAGCAACATGACTTACAACACTCGACTCGACTCCTTCAAGCCCCGACGCTTCTTCTTGCAAATACCTTTGCTTAGTCGACAATCCCGGACTCCACCGGAACCTTGAAATCCACCAATGAGGAACTAGGAAGCAACCGTCAACCACACATAGTGCCTTTCACCATGTGAGAATGCCGCAACCAAAATCGAACTTTTTCTTGTTTGAAGGATTTAGAAGAAAACCCAAATGAACTCTTCAATAGGTAGAGTAAACTGGTGCCAAAACTCCAAGCAATGTATATATATATATAAAGAAGACTTGGAATAAACAATATGGGTGAAACAAAGTGTTTAAAGGATTTTTCTTTGAAAAATGAACACTAAAACTTGAACTTTTTCTTAGGAAAGATAAACTCTCAAAACACTCTCTAGGAGTTAGAATATTATGAAAAAGTTAATTAGAAAAAATTGATTTCCGCACTTAAGAAGTTCTGTCAAAATTTAGTGGGGAAAGAAAGTGGGAAAGTGGGAAAACTGCCAATTAACTGTTCCCGCCAAAACTTGTTCGAACGAGATTTTCATTCGAACGAAGTCTCGTTCGAACGAGCCTTCTAACGAAGTCTCGTTCGAATGAGCCTTCTAACGAAGTTCCAGTGTTAACTTGTTAGAAATCTCGTTGGATATCTCATTCGAACCATCATTCTCGTTCGAACGATACTTCGAACGACATTCCTGTGGCCTTTGGGGAACTCGTTGGCAGAACCTCGTTCGAACGACATTCTCGTTCGAACGAAAAACTATTTCGAACGACAATTCGAACGAACTTCCAGAAAGCTAAAAATTTATGTTTTTAGCCCAGAAACTTTATATACTTTATATAAAAGTTTTAATAAAATCTTTCCAAAATAAAACAACAGTTTTAAATAAAATTTCACCCAATATAAAATGTTCCAAGCTCCTATATATATATATCCAAATGCATTCATACCTTAGGAGAAATTGGAACTATGTTGGTGATGTAGAAACAAGGCACTTGAAACACGACATTTGATGAAGCTCGCTACGTCTTCAACTAAACACATCCTAGGCTTGAATTGGTACATTGAACACTATCCTATGACATAAACGTTTTTGTCCGGAATTGAGCCAAAACTACAAAGAACTCAATTTGGAAATTTGTGTCCTTACAAATCTCCCCCTTTGGCTATTCCGGGACAAAAACCAAATAAAAATCCTAAAGGGCCGTCAAGCTCGACTAGACACAAACATCCCACCCAATACTTGACTCAAGACCCAAGGATCAAAATCTTTGCCGGTGAAAGTTGCCGCTTAGAATAATCCCTGCACACTTAAGCAAACTATTAAACGCATAGGGAATATCAATATATTAAATGCAATTAAAATAAATACTTCCCCTAAATTAATTCTCCCCTTTATCAAAACTCATGACCTACTTAGAAAGACGTCTCCCCCTAAGATAAATCTCCCTAAACTAAGATATGATAAGATATGATAATAATAGTATTAGATACCATTTCTCCCCTATCATTCTCCCCCTTTTTGTTCAGGAATAGACAAAGGATAAAACTAATTGAAACATGAAATTGTGCATAAAGTGATGAGAACATTAAAGCACATGGGAAACAAAATCATAACTAATCCAACAAATAATAAAGTATACCAACTAAGGTGAAAGAAGATGATACCAATATGATACATAAAGTATTAAGCATGTGATATCAACACAGAATGCAACTAGATAAATACCAATTATGAATTAAAGCATAGATGGACTAGAAAGCAAGGCAAAGACAGAAAAATATCATATCTATACATAGACGAAATATACCACTAATGCACATGCAAGTATATATAGATATAAACACACAAATGACACAAAATAAATTAAGTTTTTCACACTCGTATGGAAAAAATGTGTCATATGGAAACGAAAGTGTTGGGGTGTGAACTAGTAATAATAGAATTTAGACCCAATCACTTAAAACATGTTCACAAAGTTCTCAATTGATTGCAAACATCATCACATTTGAATATAACTTCACGTGACAATATAGATTGAACTCAATGAACAAACATACACAATGCATACAAGCCTAGACTTTTTATGATTCTGCAAACCAATAGAGTCATGACATTGAAAATGCAACTAGGGCAAACAGACATTGTGCAAACCGTTGATATACCATCCAATCTCCCTCAAAAAGCATATGTTATTATTCTTTTGAATGAATAAATCAACTAAACATAGGCCTTGGCAATTATATATATATATATATATATATATATATATATATATATATTTTAATGCCATATACTGTTTTTAGGCCTTTGGACCACATATTTCTTTTAGGTCCATTCAAATGGTGGCTTACAATTGCAAAGGATAATAAATCCTTTCGGAGCCCTTCCCCGTGCACATTTATATACATCATTTTTATATCTCATAAAGCTCACGTGCAACGGATTTTGACATGCACTAGTCCTCCTAGGTCACAAATATCTAGATGACAAGATTGGTAGGAGAACACCTCACAAAGCTCAAATATACATATGAAGTTAAATTTCAAAGGAGCTCGTGCATGTGTGAATTGAGGCATATAAAAATAGAATCCATTTAAACAACACAAAATCCAACTACTCCATGTAAGCATGGTAAAGAACATAATAAGGATTGAAAATATAAACCAAAAGTTCTAGACACATGGGAGCTTAAAAGAAGGGATTCAAACACAAGTGTATGCCACATAAAGTGTGCCCAACTAAAATACAAAAAAAAATCTTTTTGAGTTTGGAAAAATTTTAACCAAAAATAAAAAATATGCACTCAAAAGACAAACCAAAAATCATTTGTATTTTTCATTAATATAAAATTACAAAAAATAAAACACAAATGATAAACAAAAATATTTTTGTATTTTTTATTTAATGCAAACAAAAAATATAATACAAAAGATACACAAAATCATAATTCTAGCATGTGATTAAGCATGGACCATAGACTAGAACATGATTAAACAAGCATACATTTAACATGATAATATAGGATGAAGTTAAAAAGCTAAGGTATGCAAACAAAACTAACACATTCAACCTTTAGATTTTGCAAGGGAGGAGGAAGCATGTGAAAGTAAATGAGGATCAAATACCCTATCTTATAAAGCGACCAAGTCGGATCTCCTAACCCAAACTAATGAAGAATGACAATCACGGGGTGTAGGAATCTTGGCTACCTTGGTTGCCTTACGTTGGGATTTTCTAGGACCTCGTTTAAGATCAAAACAAAATTTCCTAAGATGACCTTTTCGACCAAAATGTGCACAGGTAAAAACACGTCGAAAATTTGTACCTAAGGATTGATCTCTAAAGGCTTTCCTAGGTGATTCTCCTAAAACATGGGTTTTGGCTTTATGAGTAGATTCATTACAGGTGTTGAAGTCTAAACCAGTGTCATTTTTAATTTGTACCGTGCGTAAGATTTTATCTAATTTTTTGGACCTACACTCCAAATCAAATTTGACATTATTAGAGTCTTTTAGTTTAATTTCTAATTCTACAATTTTAGACTCTAACAAAATATTTATCTCTTCAAATTCGAGAAGCTCATTTTTTAAGGATTCCATTAAACCTCTGAGGCTATCTCTCTCACCTTCTATATATTCTAGCTTCTCTCGAAGAGATCTCTCTCGTGTCCTAAGGTCTTCCACTAACGCACTGTCATCAACGACCTTGACACGCTCTCTTAAACAAGATTCTAACTTCAAATTAGCTCTTTCTAATTTAATAGATTCATCATATAATTCTTGAAAAGCATTTTGAAGTTCACTCACATCAACCACTTCTTCATTTTCACTCTCTCTTTGTTCTTCACTCTCACAACCATAAAAAATAATAGAATCATAAAATTTGACCTCAGAAGTGTCATGTGTTTGTATATCTTCATGAGAAGATTCACTATTGGCGCTCACATGACTAGCCATAAAAGTCACAAAGTTGGGCTTAGTGGGAAAATCGGGTCCCTCTTCATTATCACTATCACTAAGAGTTGCATTATATGAAATATGTTGCTTACCCTCTCTCCTTAGTTTAGTGGGGTACTCAAAAGCCGTATGGCCATAACCCTCACAACCGAAACACCTATTTGACTCGTCCTCATTTAAATTTTCTTTAGGAGTTTTAGGGATATTTTCGGCATTGTCATGCTTAGAAATTTCAAATTTCTTAAAATCATTTTTAATTTATCTTTGTTAAATTTAAGAATTTTTTGAAATTTCCTAGCAAACAAGGCCATATCTTCCGAGTCACTATCACTCTCGCTCTCTACTACTTATTTTTCCTCTTTTCGGGATTTTAAAGCAATGCCCTTTTCAATTTTCTTTTCGGTTTTAAAGGGAAACATGTCTAGTTCATAGGTTTGTAAATCACATACGAGCTCTTCTAATTTCGTAGAGGCTAAAGTTGGTAAAGAATTTAAAACGGTCACTTTTGGAATAAACTAGTTGTGCCCACGTGCATTACACATGTGGTCATTTCCAGATATTAATCTTCCACTGCAAATCTGTGAAGGACAAAGTAATAAAAATACTTGCAACGTATTATGTAGAATCTGTTTTGTTTGAATATAACGTAAAATACCTATTACGAAGCATTAATCATTACCCCCCAAACCAAACCTCCATTCAACTGTAAACAATGCAAGATATTCCTGTTCTTGCTTAGTCATTCATCAGTGCTTACTCCTTTGTGCCGACCAACTGACAGGTATCTGTAAGCAACAACAGCAGTTGCTGCTGTTGCCAGCCTGTCATGCATTTGGGCGATATCGACTGATGACTAAATCCTATTTAGGACTCGAATGACTTCGTGGTATGAATAAATACGCGTGTAGGACTTTGTCTTTGGATACTTTTTCTGTTTGACCGTGGCCGTAGAGTGGTACTAAGGTTTATTCTGTAATTTCAGCCTTGCACACGGGGCATTGAGGCTGTTAGTGATCTTGGATTTCAGCAGATAAACTTGGGTAATTAATCCATTTATAAATACAGGGGCGACAATAGAAGTGATTACGGGGTCTTGAACCATGTCTAGGCAAATGTTACAGTCGAAACCACCGGTCACATTATTTTCCATTAAGTTGGTGGACTGTTTTCTAACGCTTTCGACTTGATATTTGTCTACTTTTCTACCGTACCAAAGAAATAAGATTCTCATCATTGGCTTTATTAATTGTGTACCTAATCACTTGTCTCTTTTTCTTAATACCATAAAAAATTAAAATGTTATTCACCATTTTTATAACTTACCAATCAGATGTATCCTACACTAATCATGTGGGAAAAAATCTTCTCTCCGATGTAGGCGAAAGATAAGAGTGTTTTGCCAAGTGCTAAATTTTCAGGACTAAATAAATGAGACAATATGTGCCACCATCTTCATTATACTCAACAATTTATGTCGCAACCTATAAAACCAATGACAAACCCATTTTCGTTCTCTCTATATACATATCCATCTAGTCTTCCATATATATGAATCCAACAATTATGAGATAATGAAAATAGTTTGAAAAATTTAGGTTAAAAAAACATATATTAGGCTAATACTTTTTTATTTGTTATTTTTTTCAATAAAGAATAATATTTTAAATTATTTTTTAAAATATTTTTTTATTTTTAAAATTAAAAAATAAATATTTTTTTATCAAAATTGTTATGATAGTTTTAAAACCTTTTTTTATTAATTTTTTTTGTACATAAAATTGGGAAAACAATTAACAAAAAAAAATTGTTCTTTATTTTGAAAACTGTTTTTTATATTTTTTAAGTAACACGATCACGACCTAAATAAAACGCAACGTGACATGGAGTCGTATTTTTTTTATACCGGTGGCGAGGACCATTATTTATTATTTCAAAAAAAATCTTTTTACTATTTAAAAAAATGGTCCGCGCCAGCGGTATGCAAAGGCGGTCCAACCAACTATACATACCACCGACGATGACCATTTTTTTAGTATGTTAGTACGCAGCAGCGATATGTATAGGCGGTATTATAGAACATTTTAAATAAAATGTACAAAAAAAATAGTTTTAAACAATTTTTTAAGTGCCTCAAGATTTTATTTAAAAAAATTATTTTATGTAAAATCCAAGCGTGGGAGTGTTTTAAGAAAATTGTTTCAAAAATTCTAATAGTTACAAAAATTGTAACAAAAATTCTAATAGTTACAAAAATTATTTTAAAACAATTAAAAGCCAGTAGTTCCGAAACAGTAACTATTAGAATCATAATTTTTTTTTAAATAAAATCGCTAGGCACTTTAAAAAATATTTAAAACTGTTTTTTTGTTCATTTTATTTAAAATGTTTTATAATACACCACCCAAATAAAATTAACACGAAATGGCACGACACACCTCAAAATCTTTAATTTTATGTAAAATGAATATAACACATATGAAAGTGACATGGCACGACACAAAATCCATTATTTTACGAAATGCAAACACGACCCACTTGTCGTGTTGCATTTTAAGTGGATTGTGTTAGTATTTGATAAAAAATGAGATTTCGTATTGTGTCATATTATCTTTATAGATAAAAATTAGATTTTGAGGCGTGTCGTGTCATTTTTATTTTGGTTGGGTTCGTGTTTGGTTAAAAAAATAACATATATTGTGGGGTGACACTTTTACTTTGATCGTGTTAGTGTTTTGTAAAAAAAATAATATTTCATGTTGTGCCGTGTCACTTTTATTAGAATCATGTTCATGTTTGGTTAAAAAAAAAATTATCGTGTCGTGTTGTGTCGATTTGTTTTTATTTGAATCATGCTCGTTTATAAAAATAATTTTTTAATTTAAAAAACAATTTTTTATTTGTTCATTTTTTTGCCAATTTTATGTAAAAAAAATATTTTTTTTGAAAAAAAAAACAGTTTTTAAATCTATCTTAAAAAAAACTTATATAAAAGTATCATAACAATTTATTAAATAAAAAAGGATTTTAAAACTATCATAAACATGAATAGAGCAACAATAAAATTGAAAATATAAAATTTGAGCAAAAGAGAGACAACATTCATGAATGAGATAGATATAATTACAAAAATTATGTATTTGCTTTGAAATTAACAAATGCATACTTTTGATGGCAAAAATGAATCTGATGGGAAGATGAAAGAATTTGGGGAGTTGACTTTTGGTTTTTAGGGTTTCCAGATGAATGTATTTGAAAGTTTTGTTAGATGAATGTATTAGGAGAGAGAACGTATCAAGTTAAGATTCATGAAATGATTTTAATTTAATGAATGTGTGAGACTAATATTAAGGGTATGATAGGAAATGTTAATTTAATGAGGGTAGTTTAGTACTTTGAGATTTGAAGAAGAACTTCCCTCTTTTTAAGTAATAGAGATATATCGGGAAGGGACCTTAAAATTTTTTTTACTACTCGATTGTCGGGAATTTTCTCTCCCAAATTAAACGATAAATTAACAATAGCGGAAAGTCTAACATAAAATTCATCAAAAGTTTATTTATTGTTCATTTTGATGGTTTCAAATTGAGTGGTGATGTTTTGGAGTTTTGAAGCTTTAACGACACTAGTACCTTCGTGAGTGAGTTGTAAAATATCTCACGCTTCTTTAGCGGTCTCACACGTCATAATGCGTCGGAATTCATCCGGTGTGACAATGCTAAACAAGGTGCTTAAACCTCGGGAATTAAAATTTGAAAGTTTAAACTCATTTTCACTCCATCTATCGGCAGGTTTGGGAACACGCTCATTATCTACTAAATGATTAGGTGGGGACCACCCGTTAACAACAGACATACAAACTCTCTCGTCGATAGATTTTAGTGCCAATTTCATTTGCGTTTTCCAATATGCGTAGTTAGAACCATCGAAAATAGGAAAGTTTGAAAATGGGGAAAATTCCATTTTAGCCAAAAATATTTAAAGGATTTTAACGAAGTAAATTATCGCTTTGGCTTTGATCCACTTGTTGGAACACGAGGCCCTCAATTTTTGAATTCTTATTACAAAAGGTAATATCCTTTTTATATATATGCGGAAGCGTTGAAGGTTCAACTTAAACAAATTTTAATTTCTTTTCAAATTAAAAATTAAACCAAGTGAAATTAAGATGAAACACACACACAATTTAATTTCACTTCAACCCAATTAATTTAGCACCAAATTAAACAAGAGTAGTGAATTAAACCATATTTTATCTTTTAGTCCTAAGCATGCGTTCTAGGTGATTTTGTAAGATAAAATAAATTCACAACACATTACGCCGCGATGTACGAGAAAAAACCCACAACGGGAAATAAACTCGGACGGCCGTAGCCTAAAGTCCACTAAGTATGAAATTACAATTACAATTACAAGCAAGATGACTTACAACACTCGACTCGACTCCTTCAAGCCCCGCCACGTCTTCTTGCAAATACTTCTGCTTAGTCGACAATCCCGGACTCCACCAGAACCTTGGAATCCACCAATAAGGAACTAGGAAGCAACTTTCAACCACACATAGTGCCTTTCACCATGTGAGAATGCCGCAGCTAAAAATGAACTTCTTCTTCTTTGAACGATTTAGAAGAAAACCCAAACGAACTCTTCAATAGGTAGAGTAATCCGATGCTAAAACTCCAAGCAATGTGTGTGTATATATATATATATATATATATATATATAGAAGACTTGGAATAAACAATATGGGTGAAACAAAGTGTTTAAAGGATTTTTCTTTGAAAATGAACACTTAAACTTGAACTTTTTCTTAGGAAAGATGAACTCTCAAAACACTCTCTAGGAGTTAGAATATTATGAAAAAGTTAATTAGAAAAAGTTGATTTCCGCACTTAAAAAGTTATGTCAAAATTTAGTGGGGAAAGAAAGTGGAAAAGTGGGAAAAACTGCTCAAAAACTGCCAATTAACTGTTCCCGCCAAAACTCGTTCGAACGAAGTGTCGTTGGAACGAGACTTCTAACGACGTTCCAGCATGAACTTATTAGAAATCTCGTTGGATATCTCGTTCGAACCATCATTCTCGTTCGAACGATACTTCGAACGACAGTCCTGTGGCCTTTGGGGAACTCGTTAGTAGACCTCGTTCGAATGACATACTCGTTCGAACAAAAAACTATTTCGAACGACAATTCGAACGAACTTCCAAAAAGCTAAAAATTTATGTTTTTAGCCCAGAAACTTTATATACTTTATATAAAATTTTTAATAAAATCTTTCCAAAATAAAACAACAGTTTTAAATAAAATTTCACCAATATAAAATGTTCCAAGCTCCTATATATATATTCAAATGCATTCATACCTTAAGAGCAATTGGAGCTATGTTGGTGACGTAGAAACAAGGCACTTGAAACACGACATATGATAAAGCTTTATACTCTTGGCCGCTACGTCTTCAACTAAACACATCATAGGCTTGAATTGGTACATTGAACTCTATCCTATGACATAAACGTTTTTGTCCGGAATTGAGCCAAAACTACAAAGGACTCAATTTGGAAATTTGTGTCCTTACAGAATTAACAATCAATGGGAATAATAATTCACACTCACTAACTTAAATGTTGCATTATACTCAATGAGAACCAAGAATACAAGCTGGAGAGAGAGAGAGAGAGAGAGAGAGAGAGAGAGAGAGAGAGAAATATTATCCAAAATGGAGCGATCTCCGGGTAACACAAGTCCATTGATTCTATAAAACATGTTAGCACCAATAAAACAAAATGAATAATAGAAAATTTAACTAATTACAATAGACAATAATTCAAAATAAAAAAATTAACCTAACATGTACAACTAACAATTTTAACTTCTAACTATCTAACATTAAATTTGAAATTTTTGAGGATGCACCTAAAATATGATTTGAATTTGAGGAATCAAATGTGTTCCATAATTTGAGTGTATGCCTCCTAGAAAAAAAATGGGCTTTGTTTATACAACGAGGGGCATGTACACGATGGAAGAAATGAACCATCATCAATTGTAAATTTTTGGAGGAAGATGGGGGGACTTGATTCAAATGGGAGCAAGAACAAATCCATCTTAAGAAAAATCAAAATTACCTCCCAAATATTTTTCAATTGGAATGGGAGGTTCGAAAAGTGCAAGTGAGTAACCCATTTGAGAAAGCATATTGAAAAAGCATACCCTTTCAAGAATCGGGTCAATGTTCTCAAGACTTTTATCCGATTCTTGTGATAAAGGAAATGGTTGGATAATGGTTAGAAACCAAGGAAATAACAAACCTTCAACCTAAATAAAATTTCAATCATTAAACATAGGTTGAATTTGGAAAGTGATTGGATCACTCTCAGTGATTTTTTCTTCAAGAAAGGGTCGAGGTGAAACGGAAGTTTCAGCCTCAACTGAGCTTGCGAAAGAAGAAATATTTCATCGAGTTGTGCATTTACTTATAAAGACCAAGCTTTAAAACTCTAGACTTGATCATTCAATTCCTTATCCACTAAATAATGATCAAACTAACATGAATACATAACATCTTCTTGGGGGGGTCATAGTTAGAGGATTCCCCATTTTGCGAAGTTTTAGGCACTCACGCATAGACTTTGAGAACTAATATCATAGCAATTAAATCCATTGAAGGAGTTATACGAGACATTTTAAAGTGGGCAATTCAAATACGTGAGAATCATAGAAATTTCAAGTTTTTTGAAATAATTTAGTACAAGTCACAAGGCAAGTAAAAATAATATGCAATATACACACAAAGTGCTAAAACACCAAAATCCTAGAATGAACAATTCCCTATCAACCACGCCATTTTTGATAAGGCGTAAACTTCATATGTAAAATATGTTGTTGGATGTTTACGCCCTATAAAAAAAGATACCACAACTCGGCACACTATATATGAAAGTGTAATGACAAGTAGGTATCTAATCTACAGGGAATGATATCTAGGATTATATTGATTTAGTACTTAGAAAAGGGAAAAGTGTAAAAGATGATGATGGTTAGAGAAGGGGAAAACAAAAAGTTAACTACGCAATTAAAACTAAACAATAAAGATTAACAAAACGAGATTAAAATTATTTCCCCATCACGAGCTAACAAAATCTAACAAGGAATTTGGTTTGAAAATAATTAACCAAGTATATTCAATTAATTATAAGCATCAACATGAAGAAATCTAATTCAAAGATGAACAATTAAACTTTCAATCGAAAATGATCACAATTGGATTGATGTCGTAATATTGTTATTAACACTACCGTTGCGTGACAAAGAAAGTTAAACACATAATATTCCGACTTTAATATACAAGTTTTTAATTAAAAGGCATTAAAAAAAAACCCTAGCTTTTAAAGATCAATACCCAGTAATGGTAGAAAAATGGTCCCAACCTTAAAACTGGCAACTAAACATGGTAAAACAATTATTCCAACAAATTAAAATTGAAAAACCACAAATTAACCAACAAAAACTAATTATATTGAACTAAGGCTAGATGACAAAGCAAGTAAACAACATAAGAAAGCTTAAATTAAGGTAAAAGAAGATAAATAGTAACTTAACAAACCCTAACTATCAAATTAATGAAGTACGTATCAAACAAATGAGGGTTAAAACTATACATAGAAAACCAAGAATGGAAAACTTGTGAAACAAAGAAATCGGTTATACAAGGGCCAAATTGATTCAGAGCAGGAGAATTTCGTCACTACCAAGGTGCAAATTGATTCGGTCAAGGGGCGAATCGATTTGGAACCTACATGTTTAAATCTTTTGTTTCGCCTAATTTTTTCACTTGGATCAATATACGAAAAATGCTGTAACTTCTTCGTTATGAGTCCAAATGATGCGCGATCGGATGCTACGCAAAGATGACTCAGAGGGCTACACTTACGTAATGTGTTCGGGATGGAAACCCAAATGATGAAATGACTAAAATTCCCCCAAATATATAGTAAATGATGAAACTTTTTTAGAATGTGACCAAACTTCACGCTTAACGCCTTAACAAGAGATCAATTATACCTCGCAAAGAATATAAACTTACATAAAAAAGGTTGTATAATTAATGAGTATAAATATAGTAATTAAGGTACCCATGCGGGATTAAATTCATAAGGGTAAATAAATACAATATTCGAGACAAAGCACGCATCCATAAGCTGCTTAAAACTTATGACAGACTTGTGTGGTAACTTCTTGAATCACTTTTGTGAGATATACCTCTGACTAAAAGGAAATATGCAGCACATGAAGGCTTCATTGTTGCTCTAGAGGGTCATTTCTTATCGGTACTAGTGAATATGATCGATGGTATCAATTTTCCCATCATAAATTTAGAATATGGTGGTGGAGAACTACTTCGAAGGCTCTGGTTCCTCAAGTGACCTTGAGAAAGGGGACCGATTACGATCTTCTCGCCAGTTCTTTTGCAGATCTGGCTTTGCCATGAACAAGATGCTCACATATATCTCACCTGATGAGATCGCAGAGGTTATGTAATACCCCATATTTTATATGATTTAAATAATTATGGGAGTAATTATTATCGCGGGATTAATTGAATTAAAATATGAGAATTTAATTATTAAATTAATCCGGATTTAGAAATAAATATTAACTAGCATGCCAAGGGTTAATATTTATTGAGTTAATATTATAGTGTGATATGTAATATGGAACTATATACTTTGGTAAATTGTCGAGAGTGAATAATACGACAGTTGGTAATTTAAGCGGGACACATGTGTGAGTCGTGTCGGGACTAATTGAATGGAATATAAAGATAAATTATTTTTATGTAACTCGTATGGTGATTTAGAGTGCGCCGTTGAGTCTGGGAGGGTCGAGAAAGTCAGAAAACTATACCCGAGTATTTTAATTGGACTCCGGAAGATTTTAGGCCAAACTGGCACCCCGTAGGGATAGTTTTGTAATTTGGACTTTCGGGAAAGTAAAATGGACGAAAATTAGAGATTAATTATATCATCTACGGGACTTCCATTATGGTTAAGTGACACACAAATCAAGAACGACCACAGAGGGTGTGAGGGAGAATCAATTTCCAAGAGAGAAGATTCAATTAGCACCACTTTGCACAACCATGACCACCAACACCGAGATCCAGAAGAGAGGAACGCATCGATACCAACATCACCAAATAATTCAGACCATTGATTTAGGGCAAGTGTTTATTACTAGCCTTCTTTAGCAATAACCATACTCGTGTTAGAGTAGGTGTAATTAACCATTGACTTGCATGTTAATTGGGTGAAAATTTGAGTTTAAATGATGAATCGAGGTTGGGTTAATTAGTTGCTTATATTCCTTCATGTATGTAGAGGTTAAACTATGAAATTGAATCATATAGTGATGAACGAATCTGAGTTGATTAGGTCATTTAATTGAAATTCTGGAAACTAGGGTTCATGTGAATTAGTTTGGGGGTTATGTATAATTCTGATGATTAATGACGAATTAAGGATCCTAGGATGTTAGGAATGACTTATAATCTGATATGTGTTTATGAGTATTGATGATGAGGTGTTGGGAATTGAATTTTAGAGGTTTTTAGGTTCTAAAATGGTGAGAAATGCTGAAAATCTGGGCAGGAAGACGAACAACGCAATCTCGCGCGAAGTCGTTTGAGCGAGATGGCATCTCGCGCGAAGTCGATCGAACGACAGGTGGCAGTCATTCAAACGACATACCATCTGGTTCGAGCGACAAAGAAAATTTTTGAAATTTTTCTTCGAGTCCAAATTTGGGTTTACCGGATTTCTTGGAGTGAGAGAAAATGACTAATAGTAAACTTAAAAAATACAGAAATTTGGGAAAAGTATGTGGGACTTAATACTTTAATTATTTTGGGTATAGAGAGAATGTCCCTTGGAAATTATGAGAGAGATAGTAATTTAAATATTTATACTATACGTAATGTTGAGATTTAAAATACGTATGAGAAGTATATATGTAGGTTGGAGAAATACCTATAAATTATAATAAGATGTGTGTATGTCTATTATGTGATATTATTATTAAGAGCACTAATGGCTGATAACCCAGGGGTGCAAGAATCTGATTGTTATGTGCACTAATGAGTGATAACTCGGGGGTGCATGGATTCCCTGGTTAAGTGTACTAATGGGTGATAACCTGGGGGTACAAGAATATTATTATAAGTGTACTAATGGGTGATAACCCGGGGGTACAAGATTATTATTATAGGTGCACTAATGGCTGATAATTCGGGGGTGCAGTATTATTATGATTAGTGGCACTAATGGGTCTTAGACTGTGGGCGTAGTCTGAGAGTGTATATAGGGAAGATGTGACTATATGTATATATATATATATAAACTTGTGAATCATTCTATTGTGAATATTTAGTAGAAATAAAATGTTTAAATATAAAATAAATCCTAAGTGTGCAATTGATTTATAATGAAAACGAGAAAACATGTTAATTAGCTGTTCGACATAGGTTAATTTGAAAGCGTATTGTATGGGCGATACGGGTATACTAATAGTGAGTTTAAATACTATTAGAATGATTCCAGACTAGTTAGACTGGGTGGTATAACTAAGAAGAAAATTAGATGTACGTTAGGCGTGCACAATAGCTGAGAGGTGAGAAGCTCATGTGAGAGTTCGATAACTAACATGCGTATAAGACTTGTTTTAAGAACCAGTTTTAAATACTTGCTAAATCATTTTTAAACCTCGGCCCCTAACCCGTTTATTGCATCTTTTCTCTCTTTTGCTATATATATATATTATTCCAGGTGCTCAACCGTAGGGGTACTAGAATTAGAGATTGGATTGTTAGACGTGCTGCAACTATTGTGGAAGCTGTAGGTCCTTGTAGTAGACGCAATCTATTCTCTTTATTCAGTTTCTCTTAGACTTCCTATTTAGGGCACGTGTCGCCAGCTTCTAGTATTTTTATCAAAGATATTGTATTTAAATTTCTTTTATGGTTTGGAGTTTTGAACTAGGAGGTTTTACCCAGTCTTATTCATTTCCGTATTAAATTCATTTTCAGTATCTATTATTCCTCTGTATGGTGAATGGTTTATAATTTAATTTTGGAATCTTGTAGTTAAACTGCTTTATTAATTTTTTTTAACACTTAGCTTAATTATATTATAGGTGATTAATATGGATTATATTATTTTCGACAGTGATGCTAAGAATGAACCGACCGTATATCCTATTTTAAAATTTGGTAAAGGACTGATCACCCTATATTTAATTGGGCAGGGTGTTACTGGTGGTATCATTGCATCAGGTTCTAGAGTCCTTTAGGATCTGTACGGCTTACTATGTTTTCAGCTTTGCGTTCTTTGATATAGAGCCCTATTTTTAGGACTGTTGTGATCTTAATTTTTATGATTACGTCTTCAGTTATTTGAGATTTAGTAATAACTGTGGACTAATAAAATTATTTCTCATCTCTGATGCCTCCTCGACGTGCACCAAGAGACAGACAGACAGACCCAACCAGAGCAGCCGACAGTGCAGGCTCAGGGGATAATGAACGCTGCAGAAGTTGTCGCGATAGTTGCACAAGCGGTGAATGCAGCCCTAGCGGTGGTGCAACAGGCCCCACCCCAGGTTCAGGCCGTAGCACCGATTCCAGTGCATCCGTTTCCCACTCCATGGGAAAGAGTGAGAGAGTCCTTTCCGTGGGAATGTCCCCCAGAGTTCATGGGCAGTTCTGATGTGGTTATCGCTAGTTAGTGGAAGAAGGACATACATCAACACCTTCTTATGTATGAGTGCACTAAGGTTCAGAGGCAAGTTTTGGCTACTTTTAAGCTAAGAGGGGCAGACTTACAGTGGTGGGAGTCCACCCACTACTACTACCGAGGAGTGAGAGTTGATGTCGATCAGTGACTTCTGGGTGCGGTTCAACCGCAAGTACTTTCATTTCACCGTCAAGACTGAGATGAGGCGGAACCTTTTGGACCTCACCCAAGAAGGGAGAACAGTTGGGGAATACGAGGAGGAGTTCACGCGATTAACAAACATGGTACCGGACGAGGTGCCTACTGAGAACAAGCGGATTCAGATGTTCATGGATGGACTGACATGGAGGATACGCCAGCATCTTTTGGTTAACCTTTTCCTACACTCATATACAAACGTTCTGAATGCAGCGTTGTTGCATTGTCAGGACAATCGCTTTCATGCTAAGGGAAACAAGCGAGGGGGAGCGCCCAACCAATTGGGCAAGACAGGGGGAGGTAGTGCTAGTGGGGCACCAGTTGAGCAGGGTCAGAGACAGGGTTCCCAAAAGGGGGAGTCTGCTAAGAGGTTTCATTCTGGAGGTTTTAGGCATGGTCATGGGGGTTAGAAGCAGGGCCACCAAGGCCAACAGTAGGGCCACCAGGGCCAACAGCAGGGGAAGCAGCTGGGTTAACAGCAGGGAGGACAGCAGGCCAAGGTAGGGGTGGTAACGGCCAGCAGGGCCGAGGTTATCAGGGACAGAGGGGAGGAAACTTCATCGGGAAATGTTATACTTATGGCAAGACTGGCCATAAGAAACAGGAGTGCCCCGATAAGGACAGAGTTCCTCAGTAGCAGAGTGCTCACCAGGAGCCCCAGAGACCTATTTTCCTGCCGCCCTACCAGCACCAGCTCCAGTTCCAGCTTTGCCCGTAGTTTCGATGTAGTAGGGGCAGTTACAGTATAGACGTGTCTATAATGTCCACCAGGCCGCAACTCCACAGGCATCACCCGCAGTGGAGGGTAAGTTTTCCATCCATGGTACTTTGGGTCATATCTTATTTGACAAGGGGGCATCACACTCCTTTATAGCCACTAGCTTTGCACGGGCCACTGGGTTGTTAGGCACGGCGGAGAGTAAAGTGATATGTGTAGACTCACTGTTGGGTAGTGGGTCGCTGATTTTCTTCATATGTCGGGGAGTAAGCATAGAGATTGGTAGTTTGACTTTAGCGACTGATATGTTAGTGTTGATATATCTGAGTATGATGCCATTATTGGCATGGATTGACTAGTCATGTATAGGGTCATGATTGATTACTTTAGTAGGAGTATTGTGTTCACCATTTCGGGCCAGGAGATGTTCTTAGTGGCGATGCCTCATTCCGAGGGAGGGTCATCCACCCACTTGTTTTATATAGAGGATGAGACCTCTGCAGTAGTGGTTCCACTCGATTCAATTCCGATCGTCTGCGAGTTTGCTAATGTATTTCAGGATACACCGGGGTTGCCTCCGCGTAGGGAGATTGAGTTTGTGATAGACTTAACACCGGTCACTCGTTCAATAGCACGTGCACCTAGGCCTGTCAACGGGTCGAAGACGGGTCGGGTTTAGGGAGATCCAGATCCGTGTAATTGGGTCTTCATCGGGTTCGGGTTTGGGTCCGGTTCTTCATCGGGTCTATAATATTGGATCCAGACCCGGATCCGTTCGGGTCTTCGGGTCTCGAGTTCGGGTCTGGGTCTGGTCAAATATGTACATTTATTTTATATTTTTTTTTATTTTATCCCCCTTCTTTATTATTTAATCTTAAATTAAAATATTTTGTAATGTATTGTAGAATATTATTAGTATAAATAAAACATATATTACTTATATTTATTATATACATAAATATATATTTTTATATATAATACTTACATGTTATATAATGATAAGATATATTTATAAATATACATAAATTTATAGTATATATGTATAAATATACAAAATAATAATGTATAATTTGGGTCGGGTCTTCGGGTCCGGATCTTGTATAAGATCCATACCCTACCCGTTTAATAAACGGGTCTTCGGGTCTTCGGGTCTCGGGTCCAAAAAAAATATGCTCAGACCCTATTATATGCATCGGGTTTGGGTCGGGTCCAGGTCTAGACCCGACCCATTGAGAGGCCCACGTGCACCTTATCGTATGGCTCCGACAGTGATGAGGGAGTTACGGGAGCAGATAGAACAGTTATTGGGACAGGGTTTCATCCGTAGGAGCACCTCGCCTTGGGGTGCCCCAGTGCTATTTGTGAAGAAGAGGGATGGGTCCCTACAACTTTGTATTTATTATCGAGAGCTTAAAAAAGTCACAATACGGAATAAGTATTCGTTGCCTCGCATCGATGACTTGTTCGACCAGTTGAGAGGAGCAACCGACTTCGCGAGGATAGACTTGAGATCCGGCTACCATCAGCTACGCATCAGGGAGGAAGACGTGGCTGAGACTGATTTTCTGATGAGGTACGGGTCAGGGTTATGCCATTTGAGCTAACCAACTCCCCCGCGGTATTTATGGACTTGATGAACAAAGTATTCAGAGAGTTCCTAAATGAGTTTGTCATTGTTTTTATAGATGACATACTGATTCATTCCCGCACCGAGGAGGAGCATGCCGAGCACTTATGTATGGTTTTGCAGACCTTACGAGGGCATGAGTTGTATGCCAAGTATGAAAAGTGTGAATTTTGGCAGCGGTAGGTACAATTTTTGGGACACATTGTATCAGAGAGAGGGATATCTGTGGATCCTAGTAAAGTGTCAACGATGAGGGAGTGGGGACAGCCCACGACACCGGCAGAGGTGCAGAGTTTTTTAGGATTAGCTGGGTACTACAGACGGTTTATTCGGGGATTCTCGAAGATTGCAGGTCCGATGACGAATCTGACTCGTAAGGGTGTGCCATTTGTTTGGGATGATGCATGTGAGTTGGCGTTCGATGAGCTAAAGGATAAGCTGACTTCAACACCGATATTAGCACTTACCAGGGAAGGGGTTGAGTACCTGGTTTATACGGACGCCTCCTTATAGGGGCTTGGGGGAGTACTCCAGCAGGAGGAGCAGGCTATAGCTTTTGCTTCCCGAAAGCTTAAGCCTCACGAGAAGAATTACCCCACCCACGACTTAGAGTTGGTAGCAGTCGTGTTTGCAGTTTGAATTTGGACGCATTATTTATTGGGGGAACAATTTTGCTTATTTACAGACCACAAGTCACTACAGTACTTGTTCACACAAAAAGAGTTGAATATGCGTCAACACAGGTGGCTTGAGTTTGTAAAATATTATCAGTTCGAGATATACTACCACCCGGGGAAGGTTAATGTAGTTGCTGATGCGTTGAGCCGTAGGCCGGTAGATGAGATAGCCAAGGTGTGGAAAGCGAAATAGAAGGAGTTGGGGCACCAGGATGCAGTTGCCAGGTCCTTCATGTCAGTTATAACCATCACACTGCAAATAGTGACGAGGGTGGTTTAAGCCCAGGCGATAAATCCTTTTACCCAGGAAAGGATTAGACAGATTTTGGCCGGTGGAGCCGAGTCGTATTCGGTAAGATCTGAGGGCGATTTGCGCTTCAATGGGAGACTCATTGTCCCAGAGAAGAAGGACCTTCGACATGCAGTGACGATGGAGTCGCATGGGTCTCGATTTGCGGTACATTCCGGTGGGGACAAAATGTACCAGGATATGTGGCAACAGTATTGGTGGAGCGGAATAAAAAAGGATATCACAGAGTTCGTATCTAAGTGTACCACTTGCCAATTAGTGAAAGTGGACCACCAGAGACCACCTGGTCTGCTTCAGCCGTTGGAGATTCCTACGTGGAAATGGGAAGGCATTTCTATATATTTTATTACCGGGTTGCCCACTTTGCAGAGGGGGAACGATTTTATATGGTGTTGATACCAAATTTGGTCTGCTGACATGGCTCAGTTAAGTGGAGACACATGTCAATCTACATGGCACTAACAAACATTTCTGAACAATACCTTGACTTCCCCGACTAACTCTCAAAAACTTCGAGTAGTAGGTGCTCATCGAGGAACTTTACTGCACCGAGCAACTCATGGATGCCGAGATACTTAGGCGGTCTGAGCAGCTTTGGCGGTCCGAGCTGCATCTCGATCAGAGCATTTATTATCAGACAATTAAGAGGATTAAATGCGCATTAAATGATGATTATTATGATACGCATGTACACGCTTATTGAACAACTATGTATTACTCATTCACATGTACAGCCTAATGGCTATAAATACATTGTATCATCCTCATTGTAAGGGGACCGGAATTTCTTGAGAAAAACATTACTTCGAGAATTCCCAAACAGTCAATAATAGCACAAACAGTGGACGTAGGCCAGTTGTTCAAGGCTGAACCACTCTAAAATCTCTTGTCTTATTTATTTTTTATCTGTGATTAAATAATTAGAGATAATCTAATTTTTTAGATCAACAGATTGGCGCCGTCTATGGGAAACGACTGTAATTTTCATTTTTCACCAAAAATAATTCATCACCAATGGCTGACAATCCTGAATCCAGCAATCGAAACGCTGAAAACTCCCTAAATCCATCCGCTCCTCCAAATATCCAAGATCTGGCAGGAATCATAGCCAGTTTGGCTCAAGGCCAGACAGCCATGCAGGAAATGATGCGACAACTCATGCAAACTATCCAAGGTGGAGCATCAACCTATTGAGGACAACGAAGTGGCCAAAGAAATACTCATTTACTTTCTTTACGCATTAGGCAAAGCGATTCATATCGCACTGATAAATCTAAAGATTTTTCTTATCAATCGGGTTGAACTTCATCAGTACGAGCCACAGATACTGAACAACACATCACTCTCTCCCCGGAAAGGACCAGTGCACTGAAAAGATTTAGTAGGGTCTCTCCTTTTGATCGATTGGGCCCTAGGAAGAATAAAAGTTCTCCTAAGGCTGTGTCGAGAAACTTTCGACGACCATTTGATCTAAGAGAGGGTTCTGCCCAATCACAACCAGCTGCTCGACAAGATAGATTCCAGGAAGCTACTTCAACACGATCCATTGCTCGAACCAATAGGCTTGAGGAAGGAAATGATGTGTGGAAAGGCTCTATTCAGAGGTTGGAGGATAGATTAGGGGAAATGGCCAAGAATCCTCTACAAAGAACTTTTGTCCAAGGGACACGTTTTGTCCAAATAATCGTGGATTTTCCCACTCCATCAAAGTTCAAAGCACCTGTTGTGACTCCTAAATATGATGGAAAAATCGATCCTATTCTTCATATAGAGCAATACCAAGCTGCTGCCAACATCTATGCTGTGCCAGATGAGATGAGATGCAGGGCATTCTCGGGAACTCTTACGGGATCTGCTCAGATATGGTACAATAATCTTCCCCGAGGTAAGATTTCAACTTTCTTCTAACTGGCCGAGCTCTTCATTGGAAACTTCTGTTTTGGAGCAAAATATGTTAAACGAGTAGCACACTTGTTAAGTGTTAGACAAAAGGCAGGTGAGATCACTAGGGATTATATAACTCGTTTCAATAACAAAAAACTCGAAGTTATTGATTACGAGGAAAAGACAACAATTACTGCTCTAATGAGTGGGCTGTTGCCCAACAAGTTATACTACACTTTGGCTAAAGATCCACCCAGAACCATGTCAGAATTGATGGCAAAAATGGCCAAGATCATGAATGCCGAGGAGGCTATGGCTGCAAAGAAGAATATGGATACCAAAGAAACCAAGGTGGAGGGTGAGAAGGCCAAAAAGAAAGAGCATAAGAACAATGGTGGTGACAAGCACTAAAAAACAAGGCCATCATGGGAGGTATTAAAGAAATTTGAAAATTATACTCCTTTGAAGGTAGACATCAACCATGTTCTAGAAGAAATCAAGAACAACGAGGAGTTAAACTGGCCAGAGAAAATGAAGTCAGACCCTGATAAGAGGAATAAGGCCAAATATTGCGAGTTCCATAAGGATCATGGTCACATGACCAAAATTGCATAGCTCTTCAGAATGATATCGCGACACTCATTAGACGAGGAAAACTGGCAAAGTACGTTGATCGTAGATATAAAAGAAGAAACAACGACCGATCAAGAGAGAGATCTAGATCTCCTCGTCGAGCAGAGGAGAACAAGCAAAGAGACCATGAAGATGATCCAGAAGACGACCCCGATCTTCCCAAAAGACCAAGGCAGCCAGAACGTGAGGTATTTTCAATAAGTTTTGGATCATTTGATTGTAATGTTATTACAGGTGGAGATGAAGGAGGTGGAGACCTTACTGCAGAAAGAAAATCTTACCTCAATGAGGCTCAAGCCTGTTCATATATTCAACGAATAAACTTGGCTGAAGATAATCGCCCGAGGAAGGTCAACAAAGAAAAATTAGTCATCGGTTTCTCAAAAAATAACCTCGTAGGTGTGCTGTATCCTCATGATGACCCATTGGTGATCGAAATGAGAATGAAGGAAGTAATGATCTCGAGAGTACTGGTTGATAATGGTAGCTCGGCTGATATTATGTTCTACTCGTGCTTCGACAGCTTAAATATAAAGTTATCTCAGTTGGAGCCTTATCATAGGCCCCTCCTCGGTTTTGCTGGCGAGAAAGTTTTTCCACTTGGGACGATCAAGTTGGATATGTTCATTGGTACATGGCCTGCTTGTCGAACAGAAAGAGTACGCTTCTTTGTGATGGATAAGAATGTTCAATCAGCCTACAATATCATTATGGGAAGGGTAGGATTGAAGAAGTTCGTAGCAGTACCATCTACGGTACATCAATGTCTGAAATTTCCAACCAATTTTGGAGTAGGAGTTGTGAAGGGTGATCAAAAAGTAGCTCGGGAATGTTACTATTCATCTACCGAGAAGGAGGAACTGGAGGAATCTAGGAAAAAGACTACTACCTATCAAGTGGATGAGGGCACAAAAATTGAAACATTGGATCCTAGAGACGAGTTGCAACCCGTGAAAGGTCTGGTGGTGGAAGATACTGGAAACATTATTTTGGATGACGAGCACCCTGAACGAACAACTCAGATAGGTTCTTCGTTAGATGCCTCACTAAAACAAGAGTTGATAGCTTTCTTAAAAAGCAAAAAACAAACTTTTGCTTGGAGTCATAAAGATATGCCTGGAATAGACCCAAATTTCTTATGTCATGAGATCAACGTGAATAAGGAAATCAAGCCAGTGAAGCAAAGAAGAAGAGTGTTCAGCCCCAAGAAGAACCAAGCTATACAAGAGGAGGTCGAGAAGTTCCAGAAAGCTTGCTTTATTGAAGATGTTAAGTATCCAGACTGGTTAGAAAATGTGGTGATGGTGAAAAAGAAGAACAATAAATGGAGGATGTGTGTAGACTTCACCGACCTCAACAAGGCATGTCCAAAGGATCATTTTCCCTTGCCCCGAATTGATCAACTAGTGGATGTTACCTCGGGACACGAGCTGCTGAGTTTCATGGATGCTTATTCTGGGTACAACCAGATTAAAATGAAACCTGAAGACAAGGAGAGTACTTCTTTCATTACCCCTAGGGAAACTTATTGTTATAATGTTATGCCTTTTGGTTTGAAAAATGTAGGTGTGACATATCAGCGACTGATGAACAAGGTGTTTGCAGAACAAATCAGTTGCAATATGGAAGTTTATGTTGATGATATGCTGACAAAGAGCAAGAAAGTTGCTGACCATCTAGTTGATTTAGGCCAGACCTTTGATCAATTAGATAAATATCAAATGAAGCTGAACCCGACAAAGTGCATATTTGGAGTAAGAGAAGGCATGTTTCTCGGGTATATTGTCAATCAAAGAGGCATTGAAGCAAACCCTGAAAAGATCAAAGCTTTGTTAGGGCTGCGATCTCCAACAACGAAGAAGGAAGTACAGAGTCTTACAGGGCGAGTAGCAGCACTTAACAGGTTTGTGTCGCGAGCAACTGATAGATGCCTCCCATTCTTCAAAACGCTCCGAAAGACTTTTGAATGGAATGAAGAATGCGAGAAAGCTTTTCAAGAATTGAAGAAATATTTGGGATCACCTCCACTGTTGTCCAGGCCAGTGATGGGAGAAAGATTATACTTATATCTGGCAGTTTTAGAAAATGCAGTTAGCTCGGCATTAATAAGAGTAGAGGATGGAGTACAAAATCCAATTTATTACACTAGTAAGGCCTTCCGAGGAGCGTAGATCAGATATCTGAAGCTGGAAAAGTTGGCACTGGCACTGATCGAAGCGAGTAGAAGAATGAATCCATACTTCCAGGCTCATACCATAGTCGTATATACCGATATTCCATTGAGGCAAGCTCTTCATAAACCAGAAAAATCAGGGAGATTGAGGTATTGGGCAATAAAACTCGGTGAATATGATATAATTTATGAGCCTAGATCATCACTAAAAGGGCAAGCGATAGCATATTTTATAGCAGAGTTCACTTATCCTGATACCCTCGAGGAGCAAAAACTGAGCACCGACCAACCTGTAGATGTTACAGGATCATCAAATTTAAACCCCGATCAACTTAAGTTGGTTGGAGAGCAAGAGGATAAGGTCGACGAGCAACGAGGTGTGGTAGAAATGGAGATAAAGGAGCAATAAATATTCCATCGAGGAACTTTGTCCAGTAAGACGTTT
Organism: Sambucus nigra; assembly: GCA_949130495.1. Classification (NCBI taxonomy): domain Eukaryota; kingdom Viridiplantae; phylum Streptophyta; class Magnoliopsida; order Dipsacales; family Adoxaceae; genus Sambucus; species Sambucus nigra. The sequence continues at coordinate 38,236,338 of OX422223.1, read as the reverse complement.
GAGGACGAGATACCTATATGGAACCTATATGTGGATGGTTCATCATGCACCTTAGGCAGTGGAGCCGGGATTGTATTAAAAAGTCCAGACGAGGTCGATATAGAATATGCTCCGCGCTTTCAATTTCAAGCTTCTAATAATGAGGCCGAATATAAAGCGATGATTGTAGGTCTTAGTCTGGCAAAAACCATGAAGGCAGAGCAGGTAATTATGTGCAGTGACTCACAATTGATTGTAAATCAAATGCTCGGTGTATATGCAAAAAAAGGAGAATTGATGATTAAGTACCATACAAAGGCGATGGAGTTGGTATCGAATTTTTTTACTGTTCAACAGGTCAGAATACCAAGAATGGAGAATGCAAGAGTAGACGCTTTAGCTCGATTAGCATCGGCTACTCGTATCGAGCTACAAAGAACAATCCCAATTGAAATTCTAGCTGGTCGGAGCATAGAAAAAGATCTGACGATAAACTTTATTACCCTTGATTTAGGGCCATCTTGGATGTATCCCATCAGGGCATATATTGAGGAGGGAGAATTAGTGATTGACAAACTCGCAGCCAAGAAGTTGAAGTTTAAAGCTTCTCGTTATGTACTAACTAATGGAATTCTATACAGACGAGGAATTATAGCCGGCTTGCAGAGGTGTGTACATCCCACCAAGGTGAAGGATTTGGTTGAAGAAGTCCATGATGGGTCTTATGGAGCCCATGTAGCAGGTCGAACGCTTTTGCAAAGAATACTGACGCAAGGATACTACTGGCCAACGATAAGGGCTGATTGTATAGCCTATGCCAAGAAATGTGACAAGTGTCAGCGCTTTTCCTCCATCCGAAGAACTCCCCAGGCATTGTTGACACCCATTACTTCCCCTTGGCCATTTGCCATGTGGGGAATTGACTTGGTCGGGTCACTCCCAACGACTAGAGGAAGATTTAAATATCTCGTCGTCGCAGTGGATTATTTTACTAAGTGGGTAGAAGCCGTGTCTCTTGTCGACATGACGTACGAAAAGGTGTACCAATTTATTTGGAAAAATATCATTTGTAGATATGGTCTTCCCCATGCATTCATCACCGACCATGGAACACAATTTGACAACGAGGAGTTCGCTGCCTATTGTCATCAGTCAAATATCTTGAAGATCCACTCGGCACCAGGCCATCCCCAAAGCAATGGGAAAACTGAAGTGACAAATAGTACGCTGCTAAATGGCCTGAAGAAAAGACTGAATGACGCGAAAGCAAACTGGATCAACGAGCTACATTCAGTACTGTGGGCTTATCGTACTACTCCCCGAGTAGCAACAGGAGAATCTCCATATATGCTGGCATTTGGAAGTGAAGCTATTATACCTGCCGAGTTCGGTCTCCCAACACACAGAGTATTGAATTTCAATTCCCCTGTTAGCGATTTAATAAGAAGGTTAGACTTGGACATGCTCGAGGAAGTTAGAGAAGAAGTAGCCATCAGGAATGATGCTTACCAGCAACGAACAACTTTATTATATAACAAAAGAGTGAAGAAGTGTGACCTGAAAGAAGGAGATTATATGCTAAAGAAAGTGATTCAAAAGCACAACAAACTGGAAGCGAATTGGCATGGACCTTACCGAGTTACAGAAGTTGTTCGACCAGGAACCTACAGAATAAAAACTTTAGAAGGGGAGGAGTTTAAGAATACATGGAATGCAGAGCACCTGTGCAAATAATATCAGTAATGTAAACCCTCATGTAATGCAGTTTCATCAGTATGAATAAAATGTGGATATTCTACCCAATTCTCTCCTTTTGTTAAATTTTTTTCGCGAAATACTAGTTCTACACACTACTCAGCAAAATCCACCAACTTCGATTGGTCAGGAATAAAAATATTTCCCAAAAGTGCCAACTCCGGTTGGTTGGGAAGAAAATCCACCAACTCCGGTTGGTTGGGAATAAAGAATATTTCCCAAAAGTGCCAACTCCGGTTGGTTGGGAAGAAAATCCACCAACTCCGGTTGGTCAGGAATAAAAATATTTCCCAGAAATACCAACTAAGGTTGGTTGGGAAGAAAAAATATTCCCAGAAATACCAACTCCGGTTGGTCGGGAATAAAAAATATTTCCCAAAAGTGCCAACTCCGGTTGGTTGGGAAGAAGATCGACCGATTTCGGTTGGTCGGGAATAAAAATATTTTCCAAAAGTGCCAACTCAGGTTGGTTGGGAAGAATATCCACCAACTTCGGTTGGTCGGGAATAAATATATTTCCCAGAAATACCAACTAAGGTTGGTTGGGAAGAAAAAATATTCCCAGAAATACCAACTCCGATTGGTCGGGAATAAAAAATATTTCCCAAAAGTGCTAACTCCGGTTGGTTGGGAAGAAGATCCACCAACTCTGGTTGGTCGGGAATAAAAATATTTCCTAGAAATACCAACTAAGGTTGGTTGGGAAGAAAAAATATTCCCAGAAATACCAACTCCGGTTGGTTGGGAAGAAGATTCACTCGCTACAGTTGGTCGGGAACATTTTAAAGCATGAGTATGTGATAAAAGTCAACTAATGGCTTAGAATTAAAAAGTGATCAAGCAAAATTTTTGATACTCGTAATATTTTAAATTACCACCAAGTTGGTCGAGAAAACAAAATATCATCAAGTTTGGTTAGTCGTCAAATGATTACCACAAATTCAGGATAGTCGACAATAAGTTTCACCAACTTTAATTGATCGACAAATAACACAATGTTGTTATCTTTTTAACAGATATACATGCACATTCATTAGTAAATAAGTAAAGTGTTTTACAAAATATCTACAAGACAATGGCAATCAAGATGGCAAAGAAAAATAAAAGTTTTTCATTAAATCCAAAACAAAATACATTTAGAAGGAAATACATATTAATTAGTACATCAAGATCCCTACTCTATTGGTTTCTTCCCCTCTGCTTTTGAAACAAGTTCCTCGCCAGCAGGAGGATCGTCTAAGGCATAAGGGGAATTTATGAAATTAAGGTCTTTGAGCATCCTGATGTTCATCACAGATGGTTGATCGAGTAGGTGCTCGGGACAATATATCTCAACATTGGAATGGAGACTGTAATCGCCAAGGTATTTGGAAATCAAACACTGAGGGATTTCCCGAGTAGGTATCCAGCTCATGTCGAGTTTGAATGGTGGCACTGGCAGGTTGAGCAACTCAGGATTATGGTAATCCCATAGGTAGTGACCCTGTTCTAATTGCAATACACCCAAGGCATTCAACCACCCTTGTTTGTAACCCTCATTATTCTCATTTTGGATCCGATCATCCAAATGGTAGAGAGCCTCATTATAGACAGCCATCCATAATTCTCTGAGCTGCTTGTGGAATTGATAAGTCAACCTTTCCAGCTGCTCGTGAAGATTTTTTACAAAGAGTTCTTTATTCTCCAAACAGACTTCTGTGCAGAGAGCTGCTCGTCCAGATTCCGGATCTTCTTGGACATCTCTGCCAGAGCTTTATTCTTAGCAACTAACTGAACTGCTTGATTTTCCAGAGAAGCTTGAGTTCTTTCCTCTTCAACAGTAAGCCGAGCAGCCCTTGCTCGTCCCTGAGAACCTCTTACTCGTCCCCGAGCAGAGGTAGAAGGGCCAGCTCTCTTCAAGGTCTCCAATTCGTCTCTCAGATTGGCATTTTTAACCTCCAAGAAAGGGAACCCCTCGTCGTTCACAGGTACCAAAGCGTTTGAGGAAGAGGCAACAGATTTCAACTGAGATACTTCTCTTTGCAAGTTATTATTTTCCCGCTCCAATAACTCAGCTATCTTCCTGTGCTCTTCGACCTCAGCCTTCAAAGTTCTCTCCCTCACGTCGTAAGCTGCAAACAATTTATCATACCCCTTATCATCACTGAGTTGTTGATACTTCTTCTCGTATCCCTCGTGCAAAAGGGCTGTAGATTCCTTATATTATTGTTGAAGCTCTTCAAGAGTGCCCCGGATGTCTTCAATCATTTCATAATACGCTACATTGTTAGCCACTGCACGGTCGAGCAGGCACTTCAAATACCGGTAGGCTTCAACTGCTCGTTCTGAAGCATTTGGACCAAGTATATCAACGATTTGAGCATCAGTCAAATCTGCATGGACAACCTTGAATTATTCATTGCACTGTTTCATCAATTTTGTATCATGAGCAGATAACAATTCCATCCTGGCCATAAACTAGTAAAAAGAAGAGATATCAAGAATCAATAAGGAGCAAGAGGAAGAGAGACAACAGTATGAATAGGCAAAACATCAAATTTTATTACATCATAAAAGATAAGTACATATTTTAGAATTATAATTGACAAAAATAAACAGAGAGGAAAAAACCGAACAACTCTACAGCTTCTCCTTGTCTCCCAAAACTTTCTTGGGAGGCTGGGACGAGGAGGTGGGTTGCTCGGATGGCACATATGGTTGCTCAGGGGGTGCTGGAATCTTCTCGGTTGAAATAATGGATGGTTGAGGTTGCTCGCAGGAAGACTGGACAACTGTGGGATGAGAAATTTGATCTCCCATCACCATGGAGGATTCCTCAGAGGCAGCTTCGTCCTCTTCTTCTTCTTCAGGAGTTGGAGGGGGGCCAGGGATGTGTCGCTGAAACAGGTGAGAATTTTCATCAACCTTCATCTCTTGCAGAGCGGTGACCCAGCCATCCCTAAAGTACTTGTGGCTACCATATTCCACTTATGACATCATGGCAGCCAAACCCTTATTCCACCCCTTATCCTAGCCAGTACTGAAGGACTTTTTCACAGTTAACTTTCTTTTCACCTTCTCCGAGGAAATATTCTCGGATAGAAGTTCCTCGGTAGCCTTCAATTTATTCTCCACTTCCTCCTTCTGATGACTTACTTCACGAAGCTTGTTCAACTCTTCCTCAGTAGACTTGAACTTACTTTCGAGCTCTACAGCATTTTGGAGTTTCCCCTCGAGGTCTTTATTCTTCTCCTCCTCTAAGCATTTTATTTTCTTCTCCAACCCCTTGGAGACCTCAACAACCTGATCATTCTCCTGTTAAATGGAATTAAGCTTCTTGTCCTAAGTAGCTTTATCATCATCATACTTCTGACGAGAATGCTTCAGAGACTGCGTCAGACCCACCAAAGCTTCCTCTACACCTAATGAGGAGCTTGAAGCTTTAATAGCTTCATCCTTCTTCAAAATTGTATTAAAACAGGTTACCAACTCGGAAAAGAAAATAATAGCAACTCAGTGCAAAGATATAACAAGGGAAAGTTTAGGACAATAATGCTTACAAAAGCAATATGACGAGCAGCCAATGTTGTAACCATATCCTGAGAAAGATTTTCTTCAATACCTTGGATCTCGGGAATGATCCAAGACTTCACCGAGCTCATGGTAGAGCTCGGGGCAACAAAAGTGTGAACACCACTTCCAGTAGTCGGGGGCTGAGCGATGGATTCAGCCAAATTGACCGAGGAGCTCTTCTTCAGCCTCCTCAGAGGAGCATCAACGGTCTCGACTAAGGATGTAGTCTTGGTCGGGGATATGACTATAACCTCGCTTGGAGCAACGACCTTGCTCGAAGCCACTGGGGGCTTCTCGGCATCCTTCACAGTAGCAGCCGGAGGAGGTGCATCAATTTTTCTTGTCCCTTCTTCTAGGACATCAGGCTTGCTTTTCTTTGCCTCTCTAGCAATAGAGGCTGATTTCTCGAAGAGGACAGGAGCTCTTCTTCTCTTCATTCTTTCACTCAGAGGAATATGTGACTCAGGTGAAGAACTTGCAGAAGCAGGTACTGGGTCTACATCACTTATCACCGAACGAGCAGTAAAAGACGAGGTGTAACTCTTATACTGCAGCAAATATGAAGCTGATCTGATATGCTCGTCGACAATAGTCTGATGCAAACCCCAGATAAGTTTTAAATATTTTAAATTAACTTCTGTCTCTTTTGGAGACCTTCTTTTACTGTCAACTGCAACTAAATGAAGATTAAAATATCAGTGACACATTTTATCAAACACAAAGAAATCATAATTTCAAAAATAAAGTAAAGAAAAAACGACCTATCCCATTGCCATAGGGAGGGCATCTGGGACTCTGATACATATCATTTCCAGTTAGTGGAGCATGTTCCCAATTTTTTATAACAACACCATGCTCGAAATAATCCATATTGGCATCTGGGTGATTGACCACTAAAGCTCTATTTAAAAACCTAGTTTTCAAGTAAAAAGTACTGTCGGTGAAAGCCCATCTATAGCAAAACATGATTTCTATAATTCCTATACGAGTTCCATGAATCTGATTTAATCTATAAAATCCATTAACTATTCTCCATATATTGGGGGCTATTTTTGTAGGAACCACGTCAAAATATTGACAGTATTCCAGACACAAAGGGTTTGGGGGAAAAGAAAAGCCACATTCAACAACGAAGAGACTGGGGAACCAATGTCCCTCAGCCAAACGAAAGAAATCTGAAGGCTCAGAAAGTTCCTCCAAAATAATACATGAAGGAATAGATAAATCAGAATGAAACTTATCAAGCGACTCAACAATGTAAACCATGGCGAATAAAGGAAATAAAAGAGAAGAAAGAAGATCTTACAGGAAAAAGGATGGATCTGTTGACAACGAACGATGAAAGGGATGAACGCACAAGAGAGAGAGAAAATGGAAAACTCAAAGATACAGATTTGAAAAAGTACAAGACGATATGATTTTCTGCAACGTTTAAATACCTTACCTTGGGAAAAGGTAAAAATAATGATTATAAAGGGAGACGTTTACCCTACCGGCAACTAAAAGGACAAAAAGGGCGCGGAGATCGAAGCAGTTAGAAAAATTCGAAAAGCCTAGTTCTATGAATTCAAAAAGAAAAATAAATGCAAAGAAAATGCTCCTAAAATTCAGGATGACCATTTAATCCCGCCATATTTTAATAAGAAATGTTCCAGACTCCTCAGTCTCAAACTGTGAAACATTGGGGGCTTCTGTTGATACCAAATTTGGTCTGCTGACATGGCTCAGTTAAGTGGAGACACATGTCAATCTATATGACACTAACAAACATTTCTGAATAATACCTTGAGTTCGAGGAACTCAATTTCCCCGACCAACTCAAAAACTTCGAGCAGTAGGTGCTCACCGAGGAACTTTACTGCACTGAGCAACTCATGGATGCCGAGATACTTAGGCGGTCTGAGCAGCTTTGGCGGTCCGAGCTGCATCTCGATCAGAGCATTTATTATCAGATAATTAAGAGGATTAAATGCGCATTAAATGCTGATTATTATGATACAGATGTACACGCTTATTGAACAGCTATGTATTACTCATTCACATGTACAACCTAATGGCTATAAATACACTGTATCATCCTCATTGTAAGGGTACCGAAATTTCTTGAGAAAAACATTACTTCAAGAATTCCCAAACAGTCAATAATAGCACAAACAGTGGACGTAGGCCATTCGTTCATGGCTGAACTCTAAAATCTCTTGTCTTATTTATTTTTTATCTCTGATTAAATAATTATAGATAATCTAATTTTTTACATCAACATATGAGTTATTGTGGATCGGTTGACAAAAGTAGCCCACTTTCTGCCCGTCAGGACAGACTACACAGCGGGACAGTATGCTCAGCTATTTATTGCAGATATTGTGAGTCTGCATGGTGTGCCTCTTAATATCGTGTCGGATAGAGACAAGACATTTGTATCTCGTTTTTGAGAGAGCTTCCAGGAGGCTATGGGCACCGAGTTGTGGTTGAGTGCGGAGTATCACCCGCAGACCAATGGGAAGACTGAGCACACTAATCAAATGCTCGAGGATATGTTGCATATGTATGTCCTTGATTTTGGTGGAGGTTGGGAGCAGTACCTTCCACTGGTGGAGTTTGCTTATAACAACTCCTACCAGTTTATGATTGGCATGGCCCCGTTCGAGGCATTGTAAGGTAGACCTTGTCGTTCTCCATCTTGTTGGCTAGAGGGAGGGGAATAATAAACTACTCGGGCCAGAGGTGATTGAAGACACATCGAGCAGAATCGAGACGATTCGAGGTCGCATACAGGTAGCGCAGGATAGGCAGAAAAGCTACGCCGATGCTAAGCGATCCTTCAGAGAGTTCGCCATAGGGGACCAAGTTTTTCTGAGAGTATCTCCTATGAAGGGAGTAATGAGATTTAGGAAGAAAGGGAAATTGGCCTCGAGATATGTAGGACCATTTCCTATTATCGAGAGGATCGGACCTGTGGCATATAGGCTTGGGTTGTCGAAACACTTACATCGTGTCCATGATGTGTTCCACATTTCATCAATGAGGCAGTATCTTCGAGATGAGTTGGCACACACTCATATCACGATTGAGGAGATTGAGTTACAGCCAGACAGTTCATATGAGGAGAGACCGGTGGCCATCCTAGATTATAGTGAAAGGAGACTGAGGTCAAAGGTAGTTCCACTGGTTCGGGAGCAGTGGTAGCATCACAATGTGGAGGAGTATACTTGGAAGCGCGAGGCGGATATGCGTGAGAAATATCAAGATTTATTCGTACCAGGTATGCCTTATTTTCTGAATTTCGAGATGAAATTCCATTATTAGGGGGGAAGTATATAATACCCCATATTTTTTACGATTTAAATAATTATGGGAGTAATTATTATCGTGGGATTAATTGAATTAATATATGAGGATTTAATTATTAAATTAATTCGGATTTAAAAATAAATATTAACTAGCGTGCCAAGGGTTAATACTTATTGAGTTAATATTACCGTGTGATATGTAATATGGAACTATATACTTTGATAAATTGTCGAAAGTGAATAATACGATAGTTGGTAATTTAAGTCTGACACGCGTGTGAGTCGTGTCGGGACTAATTGAATGAAACAAAGATAAATTATTTTTATGTAACTCTTATGGTGATTTTGAGTGCGTCGTTGAGTCCGGGAGGGTCGAGATAGTCAGAAAACTCTACTCAGGTATTTTATTTGGACTTCGGGAGATTTTAGGCCAAACCGACACCCCGTAGGGGTAGTTTTGTAATTTGGACTTTTGGGAAAGTAAAATGAACGAAAATTAGAGATTAATTATATCATCTACGGGAGTTACATTAGGGTTAAGTGACACACAAATCAAGAACGGCCACAGAGGGTGTGAGGGAGAATCAATTTCCAAGAGAGAAGATTCAATTAGCACCACCTCGCACAACTGTGACCACCAACGTGGAGATCGAGAAGAGAGAAACGCGTCGATACCAACATCACCAAAGAATTCAGACCTTTAATTTAAGGCAAGTGTTTATTACTTGCTTTCTTTAGCAATAATCATACTCATGTTAGACTAGGTGTAATTAACCATTGATTTGCATGTTAACTGGGTGAAAATTTGAGTTTAAATGATGAATCGAGGTTGGGTTAATTAGTTGCTGATATTCCTTCATGTATGTAGAGGTTAAACTATGAAATTGAATCATGTAGTGATGAACGAATCTGAGTTGATTAGGTTATTTAATTGAAATTCTGGAAACCAGGGTTCATGTGAATTAGTTTGGGGTTTTTTGTATAATTCTGATGATTAAGGACGAATTAAGGATCCTAGGATGTTAGGAATGACTTATAATCTGATACGTGTTTATGAGTATTGATGATGAGGTGTTGGGAATTGAATTTTAGAGGTTTTTAGGTTCTAAAATGGTGAGAAACGCCGAAAATCTGGGCAAAAAGACGAACAGTGCAATCTCGCGCGAAGTCGCGCGAGCGAGATGGCATTTCGCGAGAAGTCGCTCAAACGACACGTGGCAGTCGTTCAAACGACATGCCATCTGGTTCGAGCGACAGAGGGAATTTTTGGGATTTTTCTTTGAGTCCAACTTTGGGTTTATCGGGTTTCTTGGAGTGAGAAAAAATGACTAATAGTAAACTTAAACAATACAGAATTTCGGGAAATGTATGTGAGACTTAATACTTTAATTATTTTGGGTATAGAGAGAATGTCCCTTGGAGATTACGAGAGAGATAGTAATCTAAATATTTATACTATACATAATGTTGAGATTTAAAATACATATGAGAAGTATATATGTAGGTTGGAGAAATACCTATAAATTATAATAGGATGTGTGTATGTCTATTATGTGATATTATTATTAAGAGCACTTATGGGTGATAACCCGGGGGTGCAAGAATCTGATTGTTAGGTGCACTAATGAGTGATAACTCGGGGGTGCAGGGATTCCCTGGTTAAGTATACTAATGGGTGATAACCCGGGGGTACAAGAATATTATTATAAGTGTACTAATGGGTGATAACCCGGGGGTACAAGATTATTATTATAGGTGCACTAATGGCTGATAATTCGGGGGTGCAGTATTATTATGATTAGTGGCACTAATGGGTCTTAGACTGTGGGCGTAGTCTGAGAGTGTATATAGGGAAGATGTGACTATATGTATATATATATATATAAACTTGTGAATCATTCTATTGTGAATATTTAGTAGAAATAAAATGTTTAAATATAAAATAAATCCTAAGTGTGCAATTGATTTATAATGAAAACGAGAAAACATGTTAATTAGCTGTTCGACATAGGCTAATTTGAAAGCGTATTGTATGGGCGATACGGGTATACTAATAGTGAGTTTAGATACTATTAGAATGACCTTAGACTAGTTAGACTGGGTGGTATAACTAAGAGGAAGATTAGATGTACGTTAGGCGTGCACAATAGCTGAGAGGTGAGAAGCTCATATGAGAGTTCGATAACTGACATGCGTATAAGACTTGTTTTAGGAACCAGTTTTAAATACTTTCTAAATCATTTTTAAACCTCGGGTCCTGAACCGTTTATTGCATCTTTTCTCTCTTTTGCTATATATATATTATTCCAGGTGCTCAGCCGCAGGGGTACCAGAATTAGAGATTGGATTGTTAGACGTGCTGCAGCTATTGTGGAAGCTGTAGGTCCTTACAGTAGACGCAATCTATTCTATTCATTAAGTTTCTCTTAGACTTCCTATTTATGGCATGTGTCGCCCGCTTTTAGTCTTTTTATGAGAGTTATTGTATTTAAATTTCTTTTATGGTTTGGAGTTTTGAACTAGGAGGTTTTACCCAGTCTTATTCATTTCCATATTAAATTCATGTTCAGTATCTATTATTCCTCTGTATGGTGAATGGTTTATAATTTAATTTTGGAATCTTGTAGCTAAATAGTTTTATTAAAAAAAATGTTTTAAGACTTAGCTTAATTATATTATAGGTGATTAATATGGATTATAAGTTAATTTAAAAAAGTAAAGTTTAATATTTATACTTACAATTGTCACTAATTTTTTCATAACATGTTTTTAAAAAATAAAACTATATAAATTGCATAATTAATTTATCAGTTCATCATAATAATTAAGAATTTAATTAAAAAAATTACCTCAAACATTGTCATTGATATTTCATAAATTTATTCTAAAAATATTTCCTTCAAAATAATTAATTTATTATGTTAAATATACAAGAACTCTTTCATAAACGTATTGTGTATTATGCAAAAAACTAATTATAAAATGGATTGCATACATTTTTTTAAAGTTTTGGAAAAATTATTTAATTACATTAAAAAAAATCTTGTTATTAAAAAAAATGATTTAACTACATTTAATAAAAATCTTTTGCTAAATATATTGTTTAATAAGAAAATTACCAATATAATTTGGCTACATATTTATAAAGAAACTTTCCTTAATTAACTCATTAAATTTACTTTCTATAAATATATTATAATTTTATTTTAATTTTTATCTTGTGATTATATATTATTCTTCAGACATATTTTTTGAAATTGCTTTTAATGAATTTGGCATTTGAGAGGATGCAAATGCCCTTTTTAAAAAGTGCAAATGCATTGTACATGGCCCAATCCGTTAATTTTAACGATTAATTTGGATGGAGGGGCTTAATAGACACTATATTAACACTTTAGGAACTCAATATGGACAAATAATATTTTAGGGGCTTAATAGAATCCTTTTGAATACTTTAAGGGTTCCATAGGTAGATCGCTCTTTTTAGAATTTACTATTTCCCATGACTTTTGAATGCTTACATGAGCGATCATATATATGAAACATAAGGGTCCTTCAATTAGATTGTAAGCTCGTAATCCTTTAATTTGTTATTTTAAACTAAAACTTTATAATTTCGGTTTACACAATTTCTATATTCAAGATGCTTTTGACTAGATCTATCAAAAGAAATTTGTGAATGTCATGATTTTTTAGTTTTCAAAATTTCATTTCACCCGGTAATGATTTGTGCAAATCTGTATTCTCATTTTTTTCTAATAAATGAGATGGGGGATTATTCATAGAGAAATATGTTGAAAGTCTAAGCATTGGGAAAAATAACTTGGGATTGAAATTTAAAATGAGAAAAAAATAAGCCCTAAAGATTTTTGATTAATCGTGCATTGAAAAGAAAATGAAGAACTAGGTTTACAGATTAATCCTGGGGTTTCAAGAATTCATACCATTTTGAATCTTGTTGTGATTCTCATGAGGAGACAAAGATAGATGATGATGAAATCCTTGCTACCCTCCAAGGTATCCAAAAAAAGTTGATTATACATTTTGTACGCTAGGATATTTTAGTGTATGATCCTTCCTAAAGTCAGTAGGTGGGTGGACACATTTTAAGATTAAAATCCTTCCTAGTGAGTGAGATATGGTGGTCTCTCTCTAGGCCTCTTCACAAAAATGTGAATAGTATTTTCTCTCACCCCTCTCAAACCTTAATGATGAATAGTAATGATTAAAACCCATTTTCCACACCTTTATATACAAGTACAAAATGTGGATTTGGGTCAAACTGGATTTCTTGAGAGTACGAGCCTGACTACTTAGGTATACGGACTACACCAAGAATCCAAGATAAATAATTAAATTATCTCCAAATAAATACTTAGAAATCCCAACTTCAACTACCGTAGTTTATTTTCTTTACTTATTTAATCATGATTTAACTCCACTAAATAATCACGATTGTACTCCGATTTAATTATCTCAGAAATTACTCATACATAATAAGGTCTTATTTGTAAAGTTGATTATGGTACATAATATAATTTCCCATGTTAAATGTACGATATCTGCTTAGTCAAATCAATTTTCTGTTAATTGATTTTAACTAACATCTAATCAATTTTCTTTATTCTCAGACTTAAGTTATTTTCTACTCTATCGGGGTTATAAAATAATCCACCGACTGGGTTTTACTTGGTGGAAACAAAACATATAAGTATATCAAGGGGTATAACAATCCACGCTATCCTTGTACATGGATTCCTTCGAATTATGATCTTAGATCGACTTACATAACTGTCACCCAATATGCGAAGATCATTTGACCCAACATAGATAAGATTGCCCCCATATCAATTAAAGTGACATTTATGCAAGCATTCTGATCCTCATAAATCCCAGGATTAAGAATCTATGCACCTTTCGAAAATGGTGTGAGATTGTCTGAGTCTAATCAAGACAATTCTTAGACTCAAATCTCACGCGTAACCCTATTTAATACATTCCTGGGATGTACCGATCACAACTCTCTGTTGAACTATCAAATAAGTTCTCGAACCATTAAATAAGTTTCGATATTTTGAGATAAAATACTATGATTGCATCACAACCATTCCGATAGGATGTAAACTCCCATCTAGGTTGTGAATATTCTAATAGTGCTAAAAACATAATTTCGATCACCTAGTGATCAAACCGAAGCCAACTCACCGGAATTCCTACAGAGCTCTGTTGATCGAAATGTATACAATATATTTAAATAAAATATAAGGCATTCTCGTAACCACGATTCTTATTTTAAAATAAACTGACACACCTTTACCGAAAGGTGACTATTAGACATGATTTTAAGAATAACACCCCAACACTAAGTTTGTTTATAATGAAAATACAAACATTTCTTTGAGTGTACATATATTTTTGTGTCTACATTATAATATACACGCAAATCACTTTATGAAAGTGAACGCTTTTTATAAATTCACACGTACTTTTTGCGTGTACCTTACAAAGTAACGCAATGAGGATGTATGATCTTATACACTTGTGTGTACTACAAAAAAAATCTATAAAGGGTGAATAAATTTTTAAGTTAAACTTCCTATTGTAAAGGGGTACACGATCAATTCCTCAGCTACTAATGAGTTATGCGAGCATTACCCAAGAAAAGAGGTTGCACGAGCAAACCCTAAGCTACAAGGAGGAAAAGTGTAAGAAGAATGAGTGCATGAGAAACCCCTCTTCATTACAAAAGTTATGCGAGAAATACGATCAAGGGGACTGCACGAGCAATCCCAAGTCACAAAGCTCTCAGAATAAGAACAAGTACACGAGCAACCCCTAAGCTACAAGGGGGACAAATGAAAGAAGAATGAGTGCACAACTAGCCCCTCTAAATTTCTAGAAGTTATGCAAGAAATACCATCAAGGGGAATGTGCGAGAAACCCCAAGTCATAAAACTCTCAGAATAAGAGGAAGTGCACGAGCAACCCCTAATCTACAAGCGAAATAAGTGCAAGAATAACGAGTGCACGAGCATCCTCTCCGCATTCAAGAAGTTATGAGAGCAATAACAATAAGGGGACTCCGAGAGGCAACTTCAAGTAAAAAATCTCTCATACTAAGAGCAAGTGCACAAGAAACCCCTAATCTATAAGGGGGACAATCGCAAGAAGAATAAGTGAACAAGAAACCCCTATGCATTCCAGAAGTTATGTCAGTAATACCATCAAGGGGATTGAGCAAGCAACCTAAAGTGAAAAATCTCTCAGAATAAGAGTAAGTGCACAAATAACCCCTAAGCTATAAGGGGGCGAGGTGCAGGATGAATGAGTGCACGAGCAGACCCTCTGCACTCCAGAAGTTATGCGAGCAGTACCAGCAAGGGAACTGCACGAGAAACCCCAAATCACACAACTCTCGGAATAAGAGAAAGTATACAAGAAACACCTTAGTTGCCTAGTGAAGTAAATTACGAGCAGTCACTCCAACAATATAGAAAAGAGCGGACAAGTGTTTATCTCACTAACACTATGTTTTATTATTTTACACGGGTTAGAAAAAAGCCCTGGTCGAGCAAGTAGGGCTTTAGTAAATGGCCAGTTGGGACCTCTTGAGAGCTTTAGTTTAGAGAATGGGAGGTAAATCTTGTTGAGGAAGCTAAGGATTAAACACTTAAATATCTTAGGAAATAGAGAATACTGAGGTGATGGAGCCAAGAGGTCACTTGAACTCACTCACATTATATAATCCACATTTACTTATTAGTGAACAGTTAATGACAAGCCCACAATACATTTTAACAAACCAAATAGCGAATGACCCTCGAGGTCACTCACAAGTTTTCAAAATTGTTCGCCAAGTAACCATTTATAAACATACAAAATATTACTTTTTGTCGTTATGGCCGACAACATTACTTTTTGTCCACTATTACACTAGGTGTCACTCCACAACAGAGAGATCATGGTAGAAAATGATAGATAGTAATGAGTACAAAAGTGTTTTTAGATATTTTACCCTAGGGAAATAATTTTGCTATATATAGAGAAGTAGGGGAACAATTACCAAAAAGATAGAGAAAATAGAATCATCACTGTTACTATGCACAAATTACTACACATGTATTCTTTCCCCATTCTCTCCTAGATATTGAGGTGCGTATCTCTCCACTCTTAGAGAATCGCTGCTCCAAGTGGTTCATTCTTTTATTTACTATTAAAAAGTTTTATTAAATTTTTAGCTACTCATTATTGTAATCAGGAACATCACTATTATATTTAAAAGTTAGTTTTTCGTCTCTTCTCTCGTTCTTGAAATATTAGTACCCTGAAGATAGTTTCCATTGAGGTGGGTCACGCCTAACCCATTTACAGTTACTTATAGTCCTCAGTAAAACTACCCTCCTATATTTGGTGACTCCATTGGTAAGGTATCTTCATTGCCATGGATAAAGGATGTCATAATGTTTCCAAGCAGTTGGTCTTTGAAGACACTCCATCAAGCAATCGAGTTCAAAGAGACCAATTTAATAATGAAGATGTCATTGTTATAAGGACGTGAGATCTTGGTCATTTTATTGGCCAAATGAATAACTAAACTAATACATAACGGACTGGAATGAACCTTATGAGTTTTTTTTGATCTTCTGAAGCATCACAACATAGATATGTCTAGTGTGGGACAAGTTTATGCTACGCAATTAGTGGTTCCTACTAAGCGACAATCATACGAGATATGGCACCAGTAAAGAAAATTACGGATGAGTAGGCCCCTACCTAGGATACAGCCCCTGCAATAAAGAAGATTGAGTTGGAGTTACCCTTTAAGGTGGTTACAGTGGAGGAGGTGAAGGAACTCCTCTCACTCAAGAAGGAATCTCCTCTCTTATACCAGGAGTTGAAAAATCCTTTCCCGGATAGCATCAATAAAATACCATATCCCGAGGGGTATTTCCCACCCAAGTTCATAGAGTTCAATGGCAAAGGAAAGAATACTAAATATCACATAAAATGGTTTGTAGAGTACCTTGGCGTGCACTGCAACGATAAGAAAAGTTCTCAAAAAATCTCATTATCAAAGCCAACTCTTGTTATTCCCATTTGACACCAAATATCATCCCTACTTAGGAAGATATACACATGCAGTTCCCCCCGAAATTCTTTTTCGGCAAAAGACAAGTTTACTTTGAGGCACTTGGCTCAAGAAGTGCAGAAACCCTGAGAGGACTTAATACGGTATATCAAGCGTTCTAGAGAGAAATATCTAGATGTCCACAAGGAGGCCATAGAGGCAAGACTGTTATATATTTTCATGGAAGGAATGCTTGCGGAAAACAAAGTCCACTTGATCAATGAAACATGAGAGGGCATATTTAGAAAATTCACTCCAGTAGCCAGGAACATCGTGATAATCATAAAAATAAAAGGCTGAAGCTAGAGGAGACAGGTTGTCCCTCAACTAGGGAGAACGTCAAAGTTTACACTCAACAACTTTCGAGGGCCTATGCAAACTTGGCCAGGCCAAGTAAATTCTAGGTTAGGGATTTTTTTCTTTAAAAATCCACTTATCATTTGAGGAACAAGTTTGCCTCCAAGTTCAAGTCCAATTAGGAAGGACATTCTTGCTTAGAGGGCTGGGCATGCTAGGTTTTTGACAAATTTCATAGGTTGAGAATGATTATATCCATATAATCAATTATAAGTGGATCATGAAGTACTATGCATGAGTTATCCCAGTGTTTATCTATTTTCTTATTTATGAAATTTAAAGTTTCTTATCTAAAAAAAGCCTTTTTTCTTATATGAGCAATACCTAAGAATGTCAAGTTTGAATTAATGAATACAATGGCTCATGTTTGGTTATAACAAGTATTCCTCAAAGTTTTATAATAATGATTATATTACTTATATGTGTTGTGTTGTATAACAAATAAGTTTTTTTTATATATTTGATCGCAAGATTGTGCAATGGAATACACTTCAAACTTAATATATTACTAATTTTGTTAACAACGTATAACGAGAAGACCAGTCCCAAAGGAGGAAATGCTTTAATCGCCATATTGGGAGGGGCTATAGTCTCAAGTCAAGAACAAATAAAATCTGACGATCAAGGCACTTCAAAATTCTCGAAGTATAAGGTGACACACTTTATCCATTTAACAAGTTTATATATGCTCGCAATATTTCAAAGGGATATACTTGCACAATTATAATTGAATAGCGCAAAACCATAATATAATGAGTATGTTAACGAGTTTCTAAAGCATAAGGGAAAATAATTTATTAGGAAATACTTACTTACTCACAAAATATTTTACAAAAGATAAAGTTTTGCAAGCAAATGGTCCCACAATATAAGGGAAAAATAGTAAAGAGTATCAGTACTTACTCGCAAAATGTTTTACAAAATAGAAAGTTTTGTGAGTAGATAGCCCCACAATAGAAGAGGAATAATAAAAAGTACAAAGTAAGTGCACAAGTAATTTGACATATCCATATCATTTGCTCGAAGGCAATGAAACAAAAGTGCAAAGTACACACACAAGATAAATAACACATTTTCCATTTCATTTTACAACAATAGTCTTTTTGAAAAACAGGCAAAGGTATTGAAAGTGTTAAGAAAAATACAAACAAGATAACATATAAGAAAATGATCGCTCGTGAAATAGTCACAAGAAAATAAGAAATTTAAAAGTTTAACTCATGCCCCACATGTATGGGGGCGCTCAGAGTGTCAATCTGAAAACAAAGAAACAAATTGAGCAGATGGGCAAGTATTTGCAAAGTATAAGCAAATAAAAAAGGTAAGATAGTTTCGTATTAGAGGATCCACAAGCATAAGAGCACTCTCAGTATCAATCTAAAAATAAATAAATAAATTGAGCAGATGGGTAAGTGTTTGTAAAGTATAAGAAAATAAATAGAAAACGGACGGTACGATAATTTAGTACCTGAGGATCCACAGGTATGAGAGTCGTCGAAATGTTCACCTAAAACAAAGAAACATGATGAGCAATTGATCAAGTATTTGCATAGTATGAGTAAATAAATAAAAGGCACAACAGTTTAAGTACCTAAGGCTCCATAGGCATAGGAGCACTCTAAATGTTCACCTGAAAATAAAGAAACAAGATTGATCATCCGATCAAGTATTTGCACGATGTGAACAAATAAATAAAAGTTCCAACCATTTAAGTACCTGCGGCTCCATAGGCATAGGAGCGCTCAAAATATTCACCCAAAAATAAGGAAACACGATTGTGCATCCAATAAAGCATTTTCAAATTATAAACGAATTAATAATAAAAGGTGCAATAGTTTAGTACCCCAGGCTCCATAGGTATAGAAGCTCTTGTAGTACTCACCTAAAAACAAAGAAAGATGATGAGTGACTGAGAAAGTATTTACATAGTATCAGTAAATGAATATAAAGATATCACGGTATAAATACCTGCGGCTCCACCAACATGGGATCACTCGAATCTGGCATACATGTAACCCGAGAACAAGAAATAGATTAATCATATAAGATAAAATTTTCCAAGTATACGCAAAAGTTCAAGAAAATCACTAAGGTTATATATATACTCGGATCCCCTCAAACCTATAGGTGCTCATCTAGTACATCCTCAACCTGAAAATAATGAAACGGGTTGAACAAAAGTACACAAAAGTTTGCAAAGAATAAGAAAAAGATAAGTATATGCGCTTTAGCCTCCATAATAGAAGAAGCACTCGAGTAAGTCACCCCAGTCGGCTGAGGTTCAGTAACATGAGTAACAAAAAGCGAGTGGTCACTCGTATCAACCTGAAAAAAATAAAGACATGAGATATACTAAGTAATTACTCTAATAAAGGACAATATATATCAATTTGTCTTTTATCACACAAAAAAAAAACCAAATTAATATAGTACATGCTTTAAGAAAGAAATAAGCAGTGATGGTATACTCGAAGCAATACTCAAGATTCGGGTTGGAAATTTTTGACACGATAACCTGTTTATGGTAATAACCGTACATGACCCGAATCTGACACGATTAGCTTGTCTAGTGTTAAGAGTACGCAAAAATTATGCTCAAATTAAAATCGACACGACTTATAAATGACATGACTAACCCAAATTGCCACCCCTACTCAAGATTGGTTAAGTGGAGAAGATATGAAGTTGAGGCTTGTTGTCCATAGGAAAACATACCTATGGGACAAATATCCTGCCCGAGAGGGGTGATCTTGGAATGGTCACCCGAGTTTGAAAAAGAATTCCCACCACATGTCCCTAATGAGACAAAGCCATGAATTATTTTGAGTAAAAATGAAAATATCTAAGGAAAAAGAGAAGGCAATTGGATTAAATTACCTCAGATAAATAAGTTGGAGAATTGGTTAGGGTATGGACTGCTCGCCCCTTGAGAATCAATAGGACCACGAGCATAAGGAGGTCATGCAATAAGCATCTACTAACCAAGTACAAATAAAACAAAGTATGTCGGTTTAGTACTTGAGGCTCCAAGGGAAATGAGGGCACTCTTAGTACTAACCTTAAAATAAAGATACATTTGGTGCATAAGGGAAGTTCTAAGTACAAATAAAAAAGGTACGCTAGTTTAGTAACTGAGGCTCTAGGGGAATAGGAGCGCTCATAGTATTAACTTAAAAATAAAGAAACAGGTTGAGTAAACGAGCAAATGTCAAGTATAAATAAAAGAATAAAAAAATACAAAAGTTAATTACCCGAGGTTCTAAGGGCATAGGAGCAAAAAATAGGTTGAGCAGACGAGCAAGTACCAAGTATAAATAAAAAAATAAAAGTTGTATGAAAGTTTAATACATGAGGATCCACGAATATAGGAGCACTTGTGGTGCTCACCTGATAATAAAGAGACAGGTTTAGTTGTCGAGTAAGTATTTGCAAAGTATAAGTAAACAAATAAAGAGGTATAATACTTAAGTACCCGAGGCTTTACATGAGTAGGAGCACTAAAGTTCAATATATTTGTAGCCTGAAAACAAAGAAACAGGTTGATCACATAATACAAAAAATTTCTAAGTATGAATGTATCACAAAGTATAAGTGCAAGTAAACATTATACCTGGGACTCCACATATACGTGAGTACCCACGACAAAAGTTTTTGCATTTGTTTCAATCTAACATTAAGAAAACAGGTTGAGAAATGCGACTAAGTTAAAAGCACAAAGTAAACGTGTAGTTAATAATGTACTTAGGATTTCATAAACATTCGAGTATCTAAGAGATAAGCCTCAATATTAGCCTTAACCCGAGAAAATAGGTTAAGTAATGTGTTACAAAGTAAATGCAAAAAATAAAGATATTAAAAGTTAACGTACACCCGAATCAAATAATCACAACATTTATATCAACTAGGAAATGAGCAATGCGAGTAAGTGTAAAAGATTATTAACACATAGGTACAATTTGTTTCTTATGGGTGGGACTCTAAAGATGAGTGAGAACCCAAGATAAAATCTCTAGAATCACCTCCAGCCTAAAAATTGATAAGTTGAAAATATCTCGAGCAAGTGTTTAAAACAAACAGTCACAAAAAGACAAGGTGTTTAGGACTCTAAAGAAAAAAGAGCACACAAAACATTAAATTGGTTTGTGCACATGTATTTTGTACAAGGGGACTAATGTAGAGAATTCCTCAAGAAAGTAAACAAGGAGAGCTTATAATCATAAAATAGTTTAGATTTCATGCACAAGTCTCTTAACAATACAAGTTACTTCTGTAAGAGAGGGCTAATGTAGATGTAAGGACGAATTTCCATATAGAGGCATTTTGTAGTATTGGATTATTCTTTAAGGTTTCGTATCCTCATTCATGCAATTGAAGAATAGTTAGCAGCCATATTTGCACGTCATACTCAATCTACGTTATGATGCTCTCACATTGCCAAAGGTATATGAACCCGGTTTTGATATTTGGAGAATTTTTTTTATTAAGGTTTTAAGTGTTTATAAAATAATTTTCTAAACTTGGTTTGAATTTTAAAAAAAATTCTCAGGTCGTTCTAACAACATTGGGTATGTCGTTCGAACGTGGCATAGTACCTCATTCAAACGAGTATTCAAATGAGGCCCGTTCGAACGAGATTTACAACGAGGAAAATTTCCCAAAAATATGGACTCTGTGAAATCTCGTTAGATAGGTTGTTCGATGGGTATTCAAATGATATTGGTACCCTCATTCGAACGACCTTCTAATGAAGGATTTTTTTATTTCCTTGGACTCTCTGGAATCTCGTTAGAACTCTCATTCGAAGTTCATTCTTATGAGAATCTTACCCTCGTTCGAACGAACTTTAAACGAGGTTCTAACGAGACAAATTTTTTTATTTCCTTAGAGTCTCTGGAATCTCTTCAGATCTCTCAATCTATTTTGTCCGAACGAGAAGTAGTACGTCAATCGAACAAGAATGGTCCCTCGTTCGAATGACCGGGCATGAATTTAAAAAACTTCAGGGTGTGTTTAGTTGTGTAAAATAGTTTTCCATTTCCACATTTTGTGTTATAATTTGGCAAAGTATGACCTCTAGATGGGAATGAGAACATGGTTTCATGGAAAATTATTTTCCAACTTAATCTAATCTAGAAATAATAAAATACTTGTTTTCTAGAATTTCTTAAGTTGAAAAACACTTTTCCACTCCTCTTTCCCATCTTAATGGCATATTGGCAAAGATATAGAGAAAAAAGTGACAACAAAAAATAGTTTTCCACAACTAAATGGGCCCTTAATTTTTTTGACAATTTTTCTTTAATTCTCCACTACTCCACTTCTCAGAATTATTCTCATATAAAAGGAGTGCGGGAAAATAATTTTTAAAAAGGCCTTTTTAAATATCTTAAATCCAAAACACTTTTGCAAATCCTCTCCAACTATATTTCATCATTGATGATCAAATTTTCATAAGTCAAACCCAAAAATTAATGTTCATCATACATTCTTGGTTATACGGCAAAATCTGCACTGTTGGAGGCGCTAATGGCAATCGGTGGATACCGAGTCAAGGAGTTGTTGTGAACTCGCGTTGGATTGCACGGCACTACGGATGGAGGTTTTGAAAGCTGCACCATCATTTTCTTATAGAGTCAAGTTCTGTAAGTCTTTTGAGTCTTCTTGTAAAATCATATCTGCAGTGAATTTGTCTAGGCCTAGCCGTCTAAGGTTTTTTCCATTTGGATTTTCCTCGTATATCGACATGTCATGGATATTTGTTTTTCTTTACAATTTGAATCTTGCATGATCATTTATTAATTAGGTAATAAGATTAAAATTGGAAAGAATTGACACATCTTGCCTAGATTTTTTTATTTGCTTGATTTGTGTGTTTGAGCTTTGGGGTAAATTTAATGAAGTTTTACCTATACCATATAACCGGTACTTTTCAGTAGAGGAGTCTCTTAATAACAAAGTACAAGTCGTGGACCAACCCAACACGACACGTGGCTCCTCTGGGTACAAAAAGGTATGTCCTACCAGTTGATCATGACGAAGCATTAAATGAAACACAAAAGGTAACGATGACAAAAGATTTTTTCAAAACTCCAAAAGTAACATTTTGTGCACGAAAGGGAGACTTTTGCATAAGGGGACTATTGTATGGTACAAGAGGAATTCCTCAGATACCAATGGGTTATGAAAGCAGTACCCAAGAAAGGAGGTTTCACGATCAACCTCTAGGATACGAGGAGGATAAGTGAAAGAAGAACGAATGCTCGAGCACCCCTGTGCATTTTAAAAGTTTTGTGAACAATACTAGTAAGGGGATTGCACGAGAAATCCTAAGTCACAGCGCTCTTAAGATAAAAGCAAGTGCACAAGAAACCCCTAAGCAATAAGGGGGACAAGTGCAAGCAGAATGATTACACGAACAATCCTTTGCATTCCAGAAATTATGCGAGCAATACCAGCATGGGGATTGTGTGAGCAAACCTAAGTAGAAAATCTCTCAAAATAAGAGCAAGTGCATGAGAAACCCCTAAGCTACAAGAGGTACAAGTGCAAGAAGAATGAGTGCAAGAGAAGCTGCTATGTATTCCATAAGTTACACGAGCAATAACAACAATGGGACTGCGCGAGCAACCCC
Organism: Sambucus nigra; assembly: GCA_949130495.1. Taxonomy (NCBI): domain Eukaryota; kingdom Viridiplantae; phylum Streptophyta; class Magnoliopsida; order Dipsacales; family Adoxaceae; genus Sambucus; species Sambucus nigra. The sequence continues at coordinate 38,212,646 of OX422223.1, read as the reverse complement.
AAGTCATAAAGCTCTTAGAACAAGATCAAGCACACGAGCAACCCCTAAGCTACAAGGGGGACAAGCTGAAGAAGAATGAGTGTAGAAGAAGCCCCTAATTATTCTAGAATTTATGCAAGCAATACCATCAAGGGGACTTCACGATCAACCCCAAATGAGAAAATGCTCAAAATAAAATCAAGTGCATGAGCAAACCCTAAGCTGCAAGGGAACAAGTGCAAGCAGAATGAGTGCACGAGCAGACCTTATTCACTCCAAAAGTTATACGAGCAGTACCAGTAAGGGGTTTACGCAAGCAACCCCAAGTCACAAAGCTCTCAGAATAAAAGAAAGTGCATTAGCAAAAACTTGGCTTCCTAGTGAAGTAAATTGTAAGCAATCATTCTTGTAATATAAAAAAGAGCGGATGAGTACTTATCTTACTAACTTACACAGGTTCACTTAATAAAAATCCTTGGACGATCAAGCAGGGCTCGAGAAGATATCCAGTTGGGACCTCTTGAGAGTTTTAATTTGGAGGCTAAGAGGTAAGTCTTATTGAGGAAGCTAAAGATCAACCATTTCAATATAATAGAAAAGAGAGAATACTTAGGCGAGGGACCCAAGAGGTCACTTGCACTCACTTACATTACAAAATCCACATTTACTTATTAACGAGTAGTTAATGACTTGCTCACGAGACATTTTAATAAAGCAAATGACGAGGGACCCTCAAGGTCACTCACAAGTTTTTAAAATTGTTCACCAAGCAACCGTTTATAAACAGAAAGTAATACTTTTTAGCGTTATGGTCTAAAACATTACTTTTTATTCACTATTACACCAAATGTCACTCCACAGCAAATAGATCATGGTAGACAGTAACAAATAATAATGAGGACAAAAGTGTTTTCAAATATTTTATCCCATAGGATATCCCTTTGGCGCGCACGTGCCACATCGGCCCTGAGTTTTACTATATATAGATAAAATAGAATCAACACTATTACTCTGCACAAATTACTACACATTTATTGTTTCCTTGCTCTCTTTTAGATATTGACGTTCTTATGTTTCCAGTCTTAGAGAATCACTGCTCTCAAATGGTTTATTCCTTTATTTACTATTGAGATTGGTGTATTGAATTATTAATTGCACATTATTGTAATCAGAAGCTTCACCATTGTATTGAAAAGTTAGTTTTTAGTCTCTACTCTTGTTTTTGAAATATTAGTACCTTAAAGATAGTTTTCATTGGAACGGATCAAGCCTCTCTCATTTACATTTTTTTATAAACCCCAGTACAACTACGTTCCTACACCTATAATCAAATTTCATTAGCCCACCCTCTACTCGTGACTATTCATATCAGGAATACATTAGAAGATCGTGAGTGCATCTGGGCTTCCATTCTAGATCAACTGCCATTATATTCTATTAGTGATAAGACGAGATTAAATAAAAGAGATCTCGCAGGTAAATCCGAAATCTTCTTTGTAGGATTTCATGTATGTGTAATTTTTGTGGATCAATCTATACGCATTTTCCATTGACCCTTGGACTTCCGCTCCGACAATTGGTATCAGATTCCTGTTGATACCGAATATATGTTGAATTCAACTATATTTTCCATTAAAATAATCATTTATGTGCATGGATGTTGGTACAATATAGATATGTGCTAACTTCTGTTTTGCAGCGATCTAATCCCACTATTATGGTCACGTATTTATGTTTATGTTTTATGTGGTTGGATCCCATGATGGTTTATTCATGGCTATTTTTATGCTGGATTAATGTAATATTGATAGAGAATGTGAACTCCTTCATGTAGGGATATGACATGTGTAAATTGTTACTATTTTGATCATGATAGTCAATGGAGGTGTGTGAAACCTGATTGGTGATCAAAGGAAAATTTATAGCACATAAATCAGTTTTGACACTGTTAAACAGTGCTTGGAGGCGGGAGCGCTTCCCCCTTAACCCCGCCACCTGACCGGGCAGGTGGAATCCCGTGCTGTCCAAGTGTAGTGGCAACAAGAAGTGTTTGGGTTCAAGGATAACTGTTGACAACTCTAATCGACGACAACATTGTATCTTAACCATTGTAGGAGAGACTCCTTATTTATCTCGATTTCTTTTATTTATGTTGATTTATGTCTTTAGTATTCATATTTTAATTACTGGGTTGTTAATATGGGTTAACGGTTCCCTTTGAATTATGGACAACATGGAATACCGATCAGACTTAAATCATGAAGATGCTATATGTGAATAATTCATAATTACTTTGAACTGTGAACATTAATATGTGTGGTTAGAGAATAAAACAAAAATATAGTATTTTTTTATAAAGATCAAGGGTATTCGAAAACTTTATTTGTCACACATTTGCTTAATATATTAAAATAGGGAAATCCTAGTATTTTTGGAAATATATCAAATGTCCGAGATTTTTGAAATGAATTAAAAATTGGACACATTTTTTATAACCCTCACAAAGGTTTTTAAATTACTAAGTGGGAGAGGGAATTTTCCAAGAGAAAATCCCACAGTCTCCATTAAAGATTTATAGACTTTAAATAATAAGTAGGTCCTCCAACGAGGAATGCTAATTATCGTGGTAGTCGGAATAAATTTCCTTAAGGGTAATTTTGGATTCATTATTCACATAGGTGGCCCCCAAAGGAGGAGTCTATGTGAGATGAGATAATCTAAAATTAGTCGGTGGTATACACTTAGACATAAAATAATGGAAGGTTCTCCAAAGAGGAATGCTATGATTTTGTGGGACCAAAGAGTCAGCTATTTAATTTTATTTTACATAGGTTTTATCTAGATAGTAAAATTAAAAGGAATAAGGCTGCCTAATTTTTTTTTGGAAAGTAGGTTCTCTAAAGAGGAATATTATTCAAATGGTAATCGGGATGCCGGCGAATTCTTTTAAAATTGATAGAGGGAACATTAATTTTAATTTAGAATTAAAAAAGTTTTATGCCTTATAATAATTCATTTTATTATTTGATTCTTAGTATTAAGATGGGAAGCTCTTTCAATCCACTTACAGTCATTCTCAAGGAAAATAAATTAATTGGACCTAATTACATTGAGTGGAAAAAGAATTTGAATGTTGTGTTGACTACTGAAGGGTATAAGTTTGTGCTCATGAGATCTGCCCCGAGCAACCAGGTAGGGGCAACTGAAAGGGAAACCCAGGATTACCATAGATGGATTGAGGTTGATAAGATGGCGCAGTGTTATATTTTGGCATCTATGTTAAATGTTTTGAACATCAGCATCAGTCGATGAACCATGCTACGACATGATTCTGAACCTCAAAGACATGTTTGGGAATTAGAATCGTGTCCCAAGGCAGGTTGTCATAAAAAAAATCATGAAAATAAACATGGCTGAAAGTACCCCAGTGAGGGAACATGTTTAAGGATGATATCTCTTCTTAATGAGCTTGAAATCCTTGGAGCTGAAATCGTTGGAGAAACCCAGGTAGGTATTTTTATACAGCCGTAGTCTGAGTCCTTTAAGCAGTTCTGCATAAATTACAACATGAAAAAACTTTCTTACTCTTTGGCGGAACTACTTAAAGAACTACAAGCAGCTGAGGGTCTCATCAAGCAGTCAGTAAGTGCTTACATTCCTAAGAAAGGTTCTACTACTAAGCCTATAGGCAAGAATAAAAAGAAGAAGAAGGCTCAGAAACAGGTTATGGTCCCTAAGGCAGCTCGTGGGCCTTAAGGAGGTGTGAAAAAGCCTAAGGGCAAGTGCTTCCACTGTAAGCAGTCGGGACACTGGAAGAAAAATTGTTCATTTTTTTGCAATAAACAGAACAACGCAGGTAAATTCCATTTATTTCTTGTTTAATCATGTTTTGTGGTTCATACTATCGTTACCTGGTGTGTAGATACGGGAGCCACTAATTATGTATACGATTCTTTGCAGGGGTTCAAAGAAACCAAGTGACTAAGTGATGGAGAGATTTATCTGACTATGGGAGATGATAAAAGAGTAGCGGTAGTTATTATGGGATACGTTCATTTAAGCTTTAGTAACGATAGGAGTTTACTTTTAAAAGATTATCTCTATGCACCTTCCATTAGGAGGAATTTGTTCAGTTTCTTTTAATAAACTCGTGGTTATTAAGAAAATAAATCTTTTATTTGTTTTGGTACATTAGTTGATAATCTTTATATTGTTAATACTATCTCACCCACACAACAAATTAATATTTTGCATAATTCGATTGGTCCAAATTTTAAGAGAAAGGAACCCTCCTTAGTGAACCAAACGTATCTTTGGCATTTACGCCTAAGTCATATTAATTTAAAAAGGATTCATAGACTGGTAGAAAGTGGTAAATTGAGCTCACTAGAAGTGGAGGCACTTCCAATTTGTGAATCCTATTTAGAAGGTAAAATGACCAAGAGGCCTTTCTCGGCCAAGGGCTATAGAGCCAAAGAATTGTTGGAATTGGTTCATTTTGATCTATATGGTTCGATGACAACCCGAGCAAGAGGGGGCTTTGAGTATTTTATGACCTTCATAGATGATTACTCAAGGTATGGGTACATTTACCTATTTCACCATAAGTCCGAAGCCTTTGATAAATTCAAAGTGTATAGGGCAGAAGTGGAGAAGCATAAAGGTAAAAGTATCAAGCCACTACGATATGATCATGGTGGCGAGTACCTCTTAGGGGAGTTTAAGTAGTATCTAGAAGATTAAGGAATCACATCCCAATTATCTGTACCTGGTATGCCTCAGAAAAATGGTGTAGCAAAAAGGAGGAATATGACTCTTTTGGATATGATTATGTCCATGTTGAGTTATACAGATCTCCCTCATTCCTTTTGGGGATATGCTTTAGAAATGACCACTTATTTACTGAACTTGGTACCTTCAAAGGCGATCTCTACTACACCCAAGAAATTATGGATTGGGCACAAGCTTAGTGTGAAACATATTTGAATATGGGGTAGTCCAGCACATGTGATGAAGAGAGATGCTAGTAAGTTGGAATCAAGATCAGAAGTTTGTTTCTTTATATGACATTCTAAGGAAACTAAGGGTTATTTATTCTATGATCCTAAGGATCAGAAGGTCATTGTTACCAACAATGCCCGATTCTTGGAAGAGAATTATATGATGGATCATAAACCCGAAAGTAAAGTTGTTCTTAAAGAGTTACGAGGGAACCAACAAGATTCTTCAACACTACCAATACGGGATGAAATAACACAACGTGTTGATACTAGTACACCAACACAGGGACTAACTCATTGTTTTGGGAGGGATATACATTAACATGAACGATTTATGTTCATGGGAGAGTCTTATGATAAGGTCTCTGATGAACTCGAAGTCGATCCCTGTAACTACAACGAGGCTATCCAAGATAAAAAAGCAGAACTTTTGGTTAAATTTATGAATTCTTAGATTGAATCTATGTATTCTAATCCGGTCTGGATTCTTATAGATCCACCCGAAGGGATAAAACCCATAGGATGAAAGTGGGATTATAAGAGGAAAAAGGGGTGGACGGAAAGGTTGAGACCTTTAAAGCATGACTTGTTGCTAAAGGCTTTACTCAGAAAGAGGGCATCAATTATGAGAAAACCTTCTCGCCAGTAGCTATGATGAAGTCCATCCAAATTCTCTTATATATTGTGGCTCATTTTGATTATAAAATTTGGAAAATGGACGTCAAGACTGCATTTCTTAATGGGAATCTTGATGAGTGTATCTATATTGTGTAGCCAGACAATTTTATTTCCCAAGTCAAGAGAATAAATTATGTAAGCTTAAGAAGTCCATTTATGGACTTCAGAAAGCATCTAGAACTTGGAATATTTTTTTTGATCAATCAATCAAATATTTTGGTTTTGATCAATGTCGAGATGAATCTTGTGTTTACAAGAAATGCAACAAAAATGTAGTGGTATTTTTAGTGTTATATGTGGTTAGCATTCTTCCCATTGGAAATGATGTTGGATTGTTGTCTTAGGTTATAGTGTGGTTGTCCAGCCAATTTGACATGAAAGACTTAGGAGACGTTAGTCATATCCTTGGGATCAATATTATGAATGATCGCAAGAATATGACACCCTTCCTAATTAAATACCGGGCGATCAATCCTTTATTAAATTAAAATCAAGGTGAACAATTGCTTCATTCTTAACATCACTGTCGCAAATTAAAATTTTCAAATTTCAAATACCCTGATTTAATTAAGCTAAGTGTTAAAACCATTTAAAACCTTATTTCCATTTTATTAAATCCAATTATAAAACCGTTGACCATTAACATTTTAAGAGTCACACATTAAGTATAAGAATAAAAATGAACATTCAAGAGTTTAACCATCAATAACAAATCCTAACTTTAAAACACTAAAGGAACACATCCTGACATTAATAAATACCGAAGTAAAGATACCGAAAGTAAAAGAATTACAGTCTCTGACAAAACCAACTGAATAATGGAAAAGGGTGACACATGCCCCACTGGATAAAACTGAACTAGAAGTGGAGTCAACAATGAAGTCGTCTAAGCAATGGCCTGCAACTCCCACAAAAGCTACAGCACATTCCATCCAAATAATCCTAAGCATGACGCCCCTGTGGCTGGGCACCTGTAATATATATATATATATATATATATATATATATATACACACACACAAGAGAGAGAAGAGATAACAGCAAATGGGTCAGAGCCCGATTGTAAAACAGTTTTAAAATAGTTTAGCAAGTATTTAAATGCTTACCGGCTAATGCAACAATCATATTAGAATGCGACACTCTCTTGAGAATTCTCACCTCTCATCTAGTGTGCACGTCTACCATACTAATGAATCTCATATATCTCTCACACTTAGTCTCCATAAGTCTTAACACGTAAAATTAAGGTTATGATATTCACTTTAGAAAATCTATCTCTTCAAGATTTCTTACGTTATTTAGAATAATTCCGTACCGTTATAACGTTTCCTAATACTTATAGTGAAGTGAAACATTTATTCATTTCTTAACTACTTATACGCACAGTATAAAGTTCTCATATAGATATAAGTATATATATATTAATTACTCGTATAATATATATACACAAACAACACCCCACATAAAATCTATGGTGCTAGGTTTCCACATATAAGTATATATATACCAATCACTCATAATATATATATATATATATATATATATATATATACACTAACGGCACCCCACATAAAAACTATGGTGCTGGCATACTCTGCTATCAAGTCCCCGTATCACTCGTACTAAGGGAATACTAGTTCGGAATCACTCTCGAATTGTATTAACACAAAAAACATACAAATGGAGGTGAAGCATAGTTCCCAGTCCTAAGAGGTGAGCACATACCCTCACGTCTCTTAGGACCATCTAACTATCACTCAGATAGCCTGTAATCAAGGATACTATCTTCTAGGGTACGAGTCGTTATCCCCCATAAAGGCCCAATCGAGATAAGACTGTCCCAGTGCGGAAACCCCCGTGATAGCAAGTAGCTTGGGTACGATTTTTACACAGAAATAATATATGCACAATCACACCGTCATATATATATATATATATATATATATATATATATGTATTCACATTCACATTATTAAATTAGGTGCACTCACGATCCATAATTATAATTATCCGTTATTACACATTTTACTCGATTATCTTGTATAACGGACTCGTTCATTTTCTTCTCGTAATTAAGTTAATCTAAATTCACTTCTCGTCTCTCGAAGTATTATCTTTACCCAAGTACAATTTCAGTAGGACCTAACTTACCTTCTACTCCAACTTCCTAGACATTTCGATTATTAAATCAACGTACGTAGGATTTTCTAAGTATGAATATCTCTCTGTTTACCCTTTATCTCCCTTCACATTAAAGTCCCACTTAACGGGGTTTATCTTGACCCTACTGGTCCTTTTTGTGTTTCATTATGTTCTAGCAACTCTAATCAAGATTTACTATGCATAAAATCGGATTAAGCTAACACGAGCAAAAATGCAGTTTTCTAGGAGGGGTTGATCGATCGATTTATCGATCGATCGATGCTCTGGGCTCGATCGATCGATCAAGTAGTTATGGCGAAATTGCAGAAAACCCAGCTATGGAAATCTTACCCCAAACTCATCCAAATCATCATGTTTCAGTTGCAAACTCCCAACCACTTATACTACAAGTGTTGTATACCCATATAAACAATATCCTACGTAAAACATGCGAGTTTTCATCAACTATAACAAAATAAAAGGTAAAATCTATATAAATCTCAAGAACCCTAATATCTTTCTTTAACTTAGTTTCTTCCATTCTTTTTCCATATTTTCTATCACTAACACCATGGAAATTTGTAGTTCAACCTCTACATGTGAAATGGATTTCCAGAATATAATCCTCACCTCTACAACATGAAATTTTTGTCTCCAATTAATGTTTTCTTTCAAGAACACTAATTATAATCAACCCTAGACTAATATAAAAGAATGCATTAACTTGATTAAAGCAAGATAGATACTTGCTTGAAATTCAAAGTTCTGATTTCGTGGATGAAATGGCATGGTCGCGTTCCCCGTCGCGCGATCTACGTTTTAGTGGTGGTGGCGGTGCAACCGGATGAGTTCTTGGCCTTGGATTGCTTGGAAAGCTTCATACCTTCCTCTCTAATGGCCGTTCTAAGGTTTTGAGTTTACTAACCCTAAGAGACAATCCCAAATGGCTGATATACCCTAAGAAAATTCGTGGGTTTAATTCCCCAAAAATATAAAATGTCTAAAATACCCTCCTGGGATGTCAAATGGGCCTAAAAACGCCCCGAGACCCAAACTAAACCCCCGGTACACTTTTCTAACTATCTCGACCCTTTCGGACACATTGACGCACTTAAAACGACCATACGAGTGACTCATAATTAATTCACTTTGAATAATTATATTTTAATCCTGACACGACACAGGCGCGTCCCGACTTAAATTTCCATAATTGCCATTTTATTCACTCGTGACAATTGTAATAAAATACATCTCATATATTACTTTACTCATCTAGTAATATTCAACAATTTTTCCAATAATTACTAACTCACATCACGTTAGTAAATATAAAAAAAATAATCTTCTGGATTAATATTAAATTAATATCTCAATTTAAATTTAATAAATCCCCCATTTTAAAAGCCATAAAAATACGGGGTATTACATATGATGTTGGGTTTATCACAAGCAACTTATATCGATTCCATTCTTAATAGGTTTAGCATGGAAGATACCAAGAAAGGGTTCCTCCCTTTTAGACATGTAATTTCTCTTTCCAAGTATCAGTGTCCTAAGACACCTGATGAGACAGAAAAGATGAAAGGCATCCCTTATGCTTCGGTAATTGGGAGCCTTATGTATGCTATGCTATGCACTAGAACTGATATATGCTTTGTTGTTAGCATGGTTAGTAGATATCCATCTGCGATAAAGAATATACTAAAGTACCTTAAAAGAACACGATATTATATGCTAGTTTACCAGGTAGAGAGTCTAGTACCCATTGGGTACACTGATTTAGATTTTCAGTCTGATAAATATTCCAAAAAGTCTACCTCTGGATATGTACTTACCCTAGAAGGTGGAGCCATTAGTTGGAGGAGTATCAAGCAATCTTGCATTGCTGATTCTAATGTGGAAGCTGAATATGGCCTCTGAGGCAACCACTGAATCAGTATGGCTTAGAAACTTCCTAATGGATCTAGAAGTGTAACTTTAGTTTAATCGACTATCACACTTTATTTTGATAATTGCGGCGTAGTTGCTAACTCAAAGGAACCCAGGAGCCATAAGAGAGGTAAAAACAATAAGCGTAAGTATCATCTCATTCGAGAATTTGTGCAACAAGGTGATGTCACAGTTATGAAGATTGCATTAGAGAATAACTTAACAGACCCTTTCACGAAGAGCTTACCAGCCAAGACGTTTGATAGTCATGTAGAGGGTATGGGAATGAGATGTATTACATCATGGCTTTGAGTCTAAATGGGAGATTTTTAGAGAAGTAGAATATAACTATGCTTTATGTAATATTTTTAGCTATAGATTTATCGTTGTAATAAAATCAGTTATTCCTATTTTAATGAGAATCATGTATGCACATAATATTTGTAGTATTTTATATATTTTTGATGTCTTTTATTCTACTCAGTAGGTGTTCTGGTGTGTAGAGTACGACTTACACAAAGAGGATTAAATCACCAATTTTTGTGGAATATAAGTTTTATCGTTCACAGTCATAGATGGAACTGGACACACCATCAGTAGGACTGTAGCACAATATGTTAGTAGGTCTACCTTGATAACGAGAAATGATATAGTTTCAACTTATTGTGTTAGTACACTTTGTGTGTATTGAACGGGACCAATTTGAGGTAATTTTTTTAATACTAATTTTAAAAGACATTGTAAACCTCATGATTATTAGGTTTACTTAAGGCTCTCAATCTGGATATGATTGATGGACACATTCATTAGTTATTTATTGCATTGACTTATCGGGTGAGATTCATTATTGGATCAATAATCTTGATAAATTGGGTAATGGTGATTAATGTATGGTGAAAGTCTTTTATGGATGGAATCCACGCCTCGATATAAAGACTGGTGATACCCCCTTGATAATCTTATAAGTTTTTTATGTGTCAAACCTTGTAGGTGGATTATGTTAATCCGAGACTATAAATAAGTTAAGTTGGATTGATCAAAGACTTGAAGAAGTTAATCAAATAAATTAACAGTAATTTATTTTATCAACGGGTATTTGTAACCTTAATGTGGGGAGAATTAATTAATTAATAATAAGGAGCTCAAAATATAATTTTGAGTTAAGGAGTGGAGTTGCAATTATAATTGTTTAGTGTTATTAATTATAATTATGGGACCGTGATTAGAATCTGAAAAGGATTAGCTTTTCTCAGGCCTATTAGGAGCCACATCTTTATCTCTCCATTTGGTCCCTACTGTAGCCTATATATATGCACCTAAGGCTCATTCTTTCTTTACCTAGCCGTCACTCTTTGATACTCAAAAGACCCATTTTTGAACTTGTGCGAAAGAGAGGCGACAAAGAGGAAAGAGGAGAAAAGAAGGTGTTCACGAAGTAAGAGCCCACCTTCTACTTGTGACTTTTCATATCAGGAATACAATAGAAGATCGTAAGGCGTGTCTGGGCTTGCATTCTAGATCAACTGTCATCATATTTTGTTCTTGATAAGACGAGATCAAATTAATTAGATCTCGTAGGTAAATCCTAAATCTGCTTTATAGGATTTCATGTATGTGTAATTTTTGTGGTTTAATCTATATAAGTTTTCAATAGACCCTTGGACTTCCGGTCTAACAACTAAATCGCAACCAAGTACATATCTTATCCTGGAATGCTAAAGATGATGGACTTTCCAAAATAATCCACATAAGCTTGGTAAGTACTTAACCAATTCATCCCTCTGAGAATGTCATATATAATCATATCTAAAATTAATAAGTCGGCTATAAATTGAAGTCACCAATACCCAAACATATCCCTCTACACACGGAATGAATATGTGAACTTTTATGCAATAGAATGTCCTATGATAAATTTACCATCCTCGAATACTAAACAAATGCATTATAAATAAATGAATGTGATGCACTAGTAATAAAATGTGTCTTACATGCCCAATAGTGGGAAACGTACCCTCAATTACCTGGGCTGGTGCCTGTGCATCCCTAGGAGTGATATTGTACACACACCCTTAGTGTAATGGCTACTATCCATATGGCTGGGCTAGTGGTGCTCGTACTACTAGAACCTCAACAACTAGTGGGACTGGAAACCACTGATGCTGCCCCTGAGGTGCTTGAAACCCACGCTAACCTCCCTGCTCCTGAGAGCCCTGCTTGACCTTAGGTTACTTCCTACATATATGTCCACCCCCAACACAAGTAAAGTAAGTACCATTAAAATAATGCCTCTCCTACTACTGACTAAGGGTGGACAGAATCCTGTAACCCACCAAGACGATAGGCCCGCCTGATATATATGTAGGGTGTGTCTAGATTGAATCATTGAAGACCTTTTGCATGCCACTCTTTGAAGACTTCCGTTTCCATTCATTCACATCATATTGAAGACTATATCCTTTGAGTATAATTTGTGAATTGTCTATAGCTAATATCACATATGCATAAATGTTAAAAAATAATGAGTGACGATGTTTAAATTTTATGGAACAAGTGATTAAATTTTGTTTAGAATAATATTTTTGGGAGTTGGTTTTGTTTTTGAACAAGTTAAGGAATTTTTGAAATATGTGAAACCTAATCATTTGCCCGACTTACTTTTAAACCCATTCGTATGGTGGAGTTATCACGGCACCATTATTTGCCCGCGCGCACGACCTTGGCCTTGATTGCACATAACATGAAATCTTGCGCATGGTGTCATCAGATTTTGAAAATTTGTTATAAATAAGCCATTTTCCCTCTCGTTTGTAATGATATGATTTTACACAAGTGAAATAGATATCTAGGCATTTTTTCAGTGATGAAAGCTCTTGTGCTTCCCTCCTAAACTCATTTTCACTCGTTCCTCACAAACTTTAGAATCTCTATATATAATCTTTGATCCTAATGCTTTGTTTCAAAATTTTGAGTGTTTAGATTAAAGCTTCATTATCCAATGATATATTCATTAATCTACATCTGATTTATCATGATCTTCTACTGCGTGATCTAAAATTGGAGGCATTTTAATTTATTGAAGAAATTGAAGTGTGGCATGATTTTAAGTAAGAAAGTGAACTTCTTCGTTCACGGCATGAAGCTTGCGATGGCTTATAATTAACTATGAGGGAAATTTTAAAGGTTCATAGGTACATGATAGAGATTGTGTGATAGGTACCTTCTTGTCTTCTGTAATATATCTTTTCAAGTAGAAATGAGAATTGGAGTGCGTTGAGATTATTTTACCCCTAGGTGGGCGGATTTTCCTCATAAACATTGTCTTGTGATTATTTGTGATTGATTCTTATGCTTATGAACATATTTGATCACACAATTTATCTTGACTGAATTTGAATCAAGTAATTTTGGAAAAAACTGAATTAGGAATGTTAGATTGTGTTTCAATATCTAGATTCACTTGATTCATCATTGTTTGTGTTTAGCAAGACAACTGAAAAGTGTTTTGACAAAATTAATATTAAAGATTTAAAATTGGAATAATTTTATGAAATTAAAATTTTTACCATATGAAGTTTGCATGGTCTATATGTGAGAAATTTGAGATTTCATATGTTGGAGTTGAATATGGATCATTTTGAAAGCATTGATAAGGGCTACCATTAGTGTTACGACTCCCCATTTGAATTTTAGTATCATTGGTAGTTGTAATTTATGGGTGTAAAAATCCAATCAATGGAAAAAGTCAATGTATTAGAAAAATACACAAGCCAAATGCTTAATGGGGATTAAAACAAGACAGGGCTTTAGCATTTCAAAAATGAAATTGCTATTTTAGTTTGGAATTAATAAAATTCAAAAATTAATACCTATCGAGGGAGTTTTGTTGATGGAGTTTTACGTTAAGATTAAACTCATGATCATATTGCATTTTTTCACAAAACTTGGTTTAATGTGTCAAGTAATGCAATATGATCATTGGTGTTGTGTCTTTCATTTCCATGGAGCTAGTGATTCTCATTTTACTTTAATTGTGTTTCAAATGTGAATTGAAGATGTTTTAAGTTGCTTAACATGTGTAAGTAATATTTATTTGACATAACTAAAGTGGTTTTACATTCTAGTGTATGTGATTTTGTTTGATTACTATTTGTTCTTTGAGATTTGCCTTAGTCTTTTCTTGTGTATTTCTATATTTTTGTTTGTACTAATGATCTTTCTTTAATTATTAGTCTTTGTGCATTTTATTTGGGTGCATGAGATGCTTGGTTGGTTATAATATTTGTGTTGAAGAAGTTTTGAGATTAAGGGGGATAAGTTATTCAAAGTATAGATAATGTTGGAAACAAACTTATTTCACAGCTAATTAGTTGAGAAAGTCAATGGGCTATCCTTTCGAACGACCCCATTTTTATCCTGTCCGCACAGTTGACTTCATATTTTGGTAAGATTTTCTACTTGAAAGATTCATGCGCATGAATTTTTGGCCACCGTGCGAATGCCATCCATTCCCATGGGATAAAATGGGTACATGCTCACGGTCCCTTTTTTTCAGGGTATGATTTTTAGTTCCCTGATCTTCCTTCTCTGATACGTTTTTAGTACTCAGTCCTATATCTCTTGTTATATCTCTCTCTTATGTTTATTTGTTATACACTACTTTGTCTTATTTTGTGATAAAAAGGGGAAGATTATCTTGATGCTTATTTCATGTATTCTTCTTATATTTGGGGGTAATTGGGAGACTCGATTCATATTATTATATATCATTCGTGTTGATTTGATGACTTTTGTTAGGGCCATATGATTAGGTTTTGGGGAGATGATTTCTTTGATTGTTGAATTCTTGATCATTGATTTTTACATGATTTCGTTATGATCTTTTGAGGGAGTGTTGGTGTAAAAAACTAGACTAAATCTCATTCTTTAATCACAGATAAAATATGTAAACAGAAAGGGAACAACACCAGATTTTAAAGTGGTTCAGCTATATATTAAAGCCTACATCCACTGTTATGGTATTATTTGTTGAAAATAGCTTGCTTTCTTGTGTTCTTGCCTTTGATATCATAGGTACAATGTATTTATAATGATCGGGAAGCCAAGGGTTGGAATGTCAATGGATGGAATGCATTTATATATTAAGAAGTTATATCCTTATATAATGTATGTGATGATTAGTTGTACAAATTATGAGTAATATGACTCTTGATATGTTGACCCTTTACTGATCTTGTTGGTCGACCTTCTTAGTACTTGATCGACATTCCTTGTGTTGGCTGGCATTTCTTGTTAGGTTGTTACTAGCTGACTGGGATTAAGGCCACGTAGGAGAATAAATGTTTATTTCTGATTGGTCCACGTAAATGGATAATTTTTGGTATCAATAGAAATCCCCAATGTTCTATGCTTGATGCTTGCATGAAAGTATAAATCATTTGATCCAGAGTACAGCTCGGACTATTTTCTTAACACTTGGTTGGCGGTCGACTTACCACACATGTAAAATTTAATGAGTACTATTTGAAGATGGTAGTTTTGTAAATAATTTGAATTTTGATGAACTGCCTAAGTGTAAATGAGTATTTTTCATCATTTGATTTGTGAAGCCGTCGGAACGTCAATCGTTGGTACATTTAACCATTATGTTTGTTATTTTTTAGGAAACTTATAAAATGTGATGAACTTTCCCGATTTTGATTTACCCCCAAACTTTGGAACTGTAATAACTATCTTTGAACTCTTGAGTGCTCGTTTGTTACCATTCTTCATCTCTTTTGACAGTTCTTACCGAATCCTTAAATTTCTATAAGAATTCTTTCCTTTTCCTTCTTTTCTTCTCCTTCAATCATGGTTTACATAGTTCATATTGATTCTCTAGACGAATTTAAGAGGGAATGGAATATATCAGATAGGGTTGATTTAGATTTTCCCAGTCCTCTTGTTGATTTCTTCTCTTTATCTAAGGGTCATTGGATTCCATCCTTGTTCATAACTGAGTTCGGCTTTACTTTTCCCCCAAATCATTTTTGCTTAGAGTTATGTCAATATTTTGATGGTGTACTTACTAGAGTAGCCCCAATACTTGGAGGATAATTAATGTAATCTATAAGGTTAACCAAATTCACGGGACACATATCAGAATCCTTAAAATTATATTAGGTTATAAATGGGTCACCAGTGACAGTACATACTATTTGAAGACGAGGTTTGCCAATAGATCCCTAGTTCTCAATTTGCCTAACTCCAATAAAGATTATTTTGATCATGGGGTTATTTTAAAGAACTAGAAATACACTCCTCTTCAAGGGGGTGAAGTATACGATGGGTCTCGATGTCCCCAAGAGGGCTATGGCACATGTTGTAAAATATTTTGTATATTCATGTTGATGAAATACCTGTTGATATAGCCCATTAATATTTGCTATTTCTTTACTTGCAGTTGATAAGAAGAAGAGTCCCAAGGAAAGTGATATCAAGCTTGGCAAGATCAAGTTTTTGTGGGGAATTCATTAAAAAATAGGTGAGGAGCATATTTGGTCTGCTTTATACTTGCTAAAGTATATAATTTTTATAACTTCTTTTATTTCTCGACTGACAACTGCCCCCCCTTCAAACATCATAGACTTGGAGAGAGATCCAATCTCTACTTCTTCAGCCACTACATCTGGTGGTGGTGAACCTAGTGTCGGTACTTTCTTCTCTTTTGATTTTGACCTTCCCCTTTATATAAGTATGGATAAAAGGAAATTTCCCAATCTCTTAGGGGGTGACTCTGCTGCTGGCACCAATAAGCTTGCTAATATTGGTGCCTAAAAAAAGAAGACTGATGTTGGCAAGTAGCCCCCAGCCAACAAGGGTGATGAATCTCTTCTGAAATGACTGAGGAGAGGTCCTCTTGATAAAAAGGTTGAGAAAGTTGTTGAGGCCGACCAACAGGGCTTGGTAGATATTACTCCTTCTGCTGATGGCTCATCTGTAGCCTTGAATCCTAGCTTGGCTAGGAAATTAATTAAGTCTGGCACCCTCCTAGACCATAGAGCTATTAGTGCCTCTTTGCCCTGATTAAAACTTTCGGAAAGGGATACTCAGAGTTTAACCTTGGTAAGTTTTTAGCTTTAAAGTTGATATTTTTTGACTTGTACCGACTTGGATTTTTCTTACAGTTCTTGGTCGACTACATCCAAATGCTAGAGAAGGATGATCTTCTTGGTTCTTCTTCGAATGATGTAGAAATGACCTTTATAGATTTTAGTGCTCAAGCTGAGCGCAAGGCAAAGGCTATTGAAGTACAAGTGGCCAAACTATTGAAAGACCTTTCTTCTGAAAGGGCCAAGAGAAAGAAAGATAGGGAGTAATACTTCAACAAAGGTTGGGAAAAAGCCATTTCTACCACCTCTGCCCAAATTGAATATGTAAAGAAAAAATTCTTTAAGGAAGGTTAGTCGGTAGCATTGAAGGAAGTTACCATTGCTGGGGATTCTGAACTTTTCCTGAAGCATGACCCTGGCTCTCCCCCCAATTTTGATAATGAACTTGAGGATAATGTTGGATATGGGAAATAATATTTGGTGGTTGAATCTTCTATCCCTTCCGTCGACCAAGATAAGAATGTTGTTGATTCAGCTATCCCTCTAGCCGACCAAGATAATACCCCTGTTGATCTAGCTGCCTTTTCAGCTGACCAAGGTGTAAATCCTAATGTTGAAAAAGATAAGAGGAAGGTGTAGACTTGATCGCTATTTGGTTTTTGTATTTTTCAGCTTTCATTTATTTTCATTCTGTTTCTACTGACACGACCATAAATGTGTCTGAAGTGCATGCTTATATAGGCTCAAGTGCAAGACTGACACTCAAGTAATAATCCGATAAGTCAGGATCGTCTCCACAGGGAACTAGGACGAAATCTCGTAATGACGAAGGAATATAGGACTAACCCTAAACTGATTGGAGAAAAGAAACTAAAAAGATGATTAATTATGAACTGAATTCTACTATCTAAATTCAAATGGAATTTAAATTACGAACTATGCTACGTGGACATAAATAAAGATACTGGAATTAAGTAAATATGAATGAGGGATAGAATACTAGATTTTGAATTAGATAAGTGATCAAAGGTAAAAATAAAGGTACCAGACCGCATCATATGTAATCAAAGGTAAAAATGAAGTGGTGCTGCATAGCCAACACGCACGTCACATCCTTAAACACCCCAGTTACCTAGGGAAAATGAGGTTAAAAGGTCTACAATGGTCGTGATTACTGCATAACCCTATTCGATTAGAATTCAATTCAAAACCTATTTTCCATACATTTAAACTTCATCGAGTCGGGTTCATGCATCCCAACCCCTGGAAATTTAGCTGAACATAATTAAACTAAGTGTGAACACAAAACCTACTTTGCATGAATTCATAACTACTTGAAAAATTGGGAAGAAATTGTGTAAACAAAAATTGCAACTTAAGTCCAATGAATAATCCTACTTGAATGTAAAAGCAATTGAAATTAGAAAGTAAACAATACTTGGAATGAAGAAATTCTGGAAATAAAGCTTGAAACTTGAATAAATAAAATCCCTAACTTGAATAAATAAAACTTGAATAAACTTGAATGAATAAATAAAATTATGCAGAGATTCTCAAGGCATCAGACCGGTTCAATTTTGGCTTTATCCGGATCGATCCGCTGGTGAATTTTATTCAGAGTCTGGATCTCCTCCGAATCGGTTCGCGGTTGGCAATGACCAGTTCGATCGAGTTTGAAAAACGTCGCTAATGCTGTTTAACACAAGGTTAAACTATATAAGCAACTCCGAATGTTTGTTGGAGAAACCCTTTTCTTTTGAAAATAAAAATTATAAACAAGATTTGTTTACGAAGAAACTTATGTACGAGAGTAATAAAGAATGTGTAATCTGTTTTTAAAACTAAGGCAATTTCAAAAAATTCAGTACACTTAAAGAATGAGGTGAGTAGATGAAGATAATCAACACACGATTTTTAACGTGGTAAAACCTCTCCCAACAGAGGAAACATCCACGGTGACTTCTAAGTCACAAAAGCAAAAAATCCACTAATAACAAAAATTAGTTACAAACTATACAACATGCAAGCACACAAATCAACCTATTCTAAGTTTAGGAATATACCCCACTTGGTGTCCTTCTAACTTCTGATAGATCTGATTTGTTGTTGATGTTTCTCCAGTTTGCTAACTTCCTTTGCTTTAGCTTCCTTACGTCGACTCAATGATCTC
The DNA here is from genome assembly GCA_949130495.1 of Sambucus nigra. NCBI lineage: Eukaryota > Viridiplantae > Streptophyta > Magnoliopsida > Dipsacales > Adoxaceae > Sambucus > Sambucus nigra. The sequence continues at coordinate 38,193,657 of OX422223.1, read as the reverse complement.
AGATCTTAAACACAACACTTCCAGTGTAGTAGTGTGTTAAGTGTTTGTGTAGTGATTCCTATTCACATGCATGAACTCACACACACTTAGATTTACAAACAATCCTAGTAAATTACATATAAAGTCTATATGCAGTGATTTTAATTTAGTTCTTTCTCACAGAACTCAAATCCTTTTGACCTTTAAAGATAACCCTGATTCCACGGAGATCTTGCTTCAGAAATCGGTCAAGACCTTTCTCAATCTCTTTTTGAAAATATTTATGAGATTGAAAACCCTCCAAGTGTGAATCCAACTAGGTCAGGATTAAGTTTCGCAAGAAAAGAAACCAGAAAACATTTTCAAAACCAAATCAGTTAGATTTTCTTAAATCAAATATAAAAATGCAGATCTAGTGAAAATGTAACATATAGTATGTACATCTAACGTTTCTATGAAAAAGAAACTAGATATTCACACGAGTGTTTAAGTTGTGTACAAGATCTAAAGACCAAGAGGTTACAGCAACACAAGAACAGACCACTCTCTCTCTCAAACACTCAGGATGTGTTTGGGTTTGAATATACGAAGGTTTGTTTCAGAGAAGGTGAACTGTTTAGGGTTAGGGTTTGGCTAACAAGTTTCCCTTTCTCTCTCTTTTCTCTTCTCTCTTCTCTCTCTTCTCTCTTATTTTTTTCTCTCAGAAAGACGAATGCCCAAAAGTTCTCTAAGGCTGAGAAGTGAAGGGTATATATAGTGCCTGGGGAAGGTTCTGGATGATCGAGGCAAATCAATGGCTGTGATGAAGTCTTGCAAGGTTTGACTTGATCCAATGGTTATAAAACAGTGGTGGATTAAGATGGTTTTGATTGGTTCAAAAGGATAGCACCGGGATTAACCAAGAATACATACAGACCCTTGATAAGGAATGATCCAACGATCAACAATCATCCACCCAGCCCTCTCACATAAGAAACACAAATACATTAACCCGGAGGATGACAAGTGTTGGCTGGTAAGTGGCTCTCACACGCGCGTCAAATTAATTACAAAACCTCACCCTGAAGTCTCTAGCGCTTTGAGATCGTACCCAACCAAACAATTCAGTGAATAATGAAGTTTCCAAAATAGTATATTAACCCCACAAACTATATTATCCCATTTTATTAATAAAAACATTTGTTTAAAAAATGTTTAAAAAGGTTTAAAATTATTAAAAAATTCCCAAAAAATTATTAAAGCTCCAATTCAAGGGGAATTAAACACACACTCAATTTAAAGTAATATGAACACATGTATGCACTTCTAATTGTGTGTAGTGTGATTCATTTTGTATCTTCATAGATCATTGAAGGGGATTAGAGAGATAAATTCTGAGGCTTTTTGGATTCTAGGATAGACAACTAATTTTGTCACTATTTCCAAACTAGTTGAGCACTTATACAATGTAGACTTAAGTAAGTCAAAGGTATAAGGTGCTTCAATCTCCCCCTTTGGAAATATGAGACAAAATCTCCTTTGAGTTAGCTTAAAACTCGTAGGGAACAAAAAAATAAAACCTAGTCCTATACAAAAGATTCTATCTACCCATTTCCTAGAAAGACAAAAATTACATAACTCAACTATTTACAAATTTGTACACTAGAAATGGTAGACAATCAGTAGAAGAGATTCCTGCAAATATACACACTAAGATCAAGCAATTTAGATGAAATGTGAACAAAATATTGAACTCATAAAACTCAAATTTCTCCCCCATTTTGTCTCAAATGGACAAAGGGAAAAAATTAAGGTCTTAAGAGTTTAATCAGCGCATACCATGCCAATAGAATTACGCAAATACAGAAATCTGTTATAGTCCAAAGGTTTAGTGAACATGTTTGCAAGTTGCAAATCAGTAGGCAGGTAATGAATTTCTAACTCCTTCGTCTCAACAAGTTCGCGAATAAAATGATGTCTTATTTTAATATGCATAGTTCGCGAGTGTTGAACCGAGTTTTTAGATATGTTAATAGCGCTTTGATTGTCACAATACAATTTTAATTGATCTTCTTTAATCCCATAATCACTTAACATCTGTTTTATCCATAATAATTGGGCACAACAACTTCCTGCTGCTATATATTCGGACTCAGCCGTGGATAAAGATGTGAAGTTCTGTTTTTTACTACTCCAACCAACTAAATTATTGCCGACATAATAACAGGCACCTGATGTACTTTTACTATCATCAGTACACCCGGCCCAATCAGCATCAGTATAACCTATGATGGTGCTACAGGTATCCTTAGTATACCTAAGTCCAAGATTGAGAGTGCCTTTTATGTACTTTATTATACCTTTTACACACAATAAATGGCTCTCTTTAGGGTTATTCTGGTAACGAGCACACAGACATACAGCATACATTATGTCTGGTCGTGAGGCAGTTAGATAGAGTAGGCTACCAATCATACTACGGTATAGAGTGGACTCAACTGACTTACCATTTTCATCTTTGCTTAATTTAATGGAAGTACTCATGGGTGTTTTGGCAACTTTAGCATTCTCTAAACCAAATTTCTTAACAAGGTCTAAGGCATACTTAGTTTGAGAGACAAATAGACCATCAGAATTCTGTTTCACTTGAAATCCTATGAAAAGTTGTTGCTCCCCCATAAGGGACATGTGAAACTCCTTGTGCATAATAGCAGAAAAGGATTTAACTTCAGAATTTGAAGTTGACCCGAAAATGATGTCGTCTACATAGACTTGGGCAATGATAATGTTTTTGTCAAAATGTTTGACAAAAAGAGTCTGGTCATTTCCTCCTCTCTTAAAACCCTTATCCAACAAAAAGTTGGAAAGGCGTTCATACCAAGCTCTAGGAGCTTGTTTTAAGCCATACAGAACCTTTTTTAGACAAAAGACATGATTAGGGTATTTAGGGTCAATGAACCCTTTGGGTTGTTCTACATACGTTTCCTCGGACAGGATTCCATTTAGGAAAGCAGATTTTACATCCATTTGATAAAGTGTGAATTTTAAGTAACACGCTATGGCGAAAAGAAGTCGAACAGACTCAAGATGAGTGACAGGGGCAAATGTCTCGCTGAAGTCTATCCCTTCTATTTGAGAGTAGCCTTGAGCAACTAGTCTAGCTTTGTTTCTAAGAATCACCCCATTTTCATCAGATTTGTTCTTAAAGATCCAACGTGTTCCAATAACATTTTTGTTTTGAGGCCGAGGTACAAGATACCAGACATCGTGAATGACAAATTGTAAAAGTTCTTACTGCATAGCAAAAATCCAGTGTGTGTCATTCAATGCTTCATTAACATTTTTCGGTTCCACAAGGGAGACAAAACATGCATAATTAGCATAATTTCTTAACTGGGATCTAGTACGAACTGGCTCATTAGGATTACTGACCACGTTGTCAATGGGATGGTCTTTAGATACCCAGCCAGGTACTTCTGGACTCTCAATAGGTAATGAGTCATCTATTTCTGGTGAATCAGTTTTGAAATCATTTTCAGATTCAAGCACAATAGGTGATTCAGATATCTTATTTTCGACAATAGTGTCGCTTACAATTACATTTATCGATTCCATAAGGGCCTTAGTACGCAGATTATATATACGATAAGCACGACTGTTTGGGGAGTATCCTAAGAAGATGGCTTTATCACCACGGGTTTCGAATTTAGACAGATGTTCTCTGTCTTTACGGACATAACACTGACTTCCGAAGGTTCTAAGGTATTTCAGATTAGGCTTCTTACCGTACCACAACTCATAAGGTTTTTTTTTAGAGTTTTTCCTAAGATAGACCCTATTAGTGATGTGACAGGCCGTTCTAATGGATTCAACCCAGAAGTATTTAGGTAGGGATTTGGCATGCAACATGACACGTGCCATCTCTTGAAGAGTTCGGTTTTTCCTTTCAGCAATGCCATTCTGCTGAGGAGTTTTAGGGGCACTAAATTCATGTTTGTAACCGTTGTAGTCACAATATTCAACTATTCCCGTGTCTATGAACTCTCCCCCTCTATCACTACGAATGCGATTGACTTGTGTGTCCTTCTTATTTTCAATTCTTAAAAGAATTTTCAAAAAATTCTGAAACGTGTCAGATTTATGTTTCAAGAAGGCTACCCAAGTGAATCGTGTAAAATCATCAACCATGACAAGGATATAACTGTGTCCACAAAGACTAACAGTTCTAGAAGGACCAATTAGGTCCATATGGATGAGATCTAGAGGTCTAGAGGTGAGGATGTCTTTAACCTTTTTATGCGAAGTCTTAACTATTTTTCCTTCCTGGCAATGACCACAGATAACACTTGAAATAGGTTTAATTTTAGGAATACCTCTAACTATCTCTTGACTAGATAATCTACCAAGGATATCATAACTTAAGTGACCCATACGATTATGCCAAATTTCATTGTCATCCATTCTGACAATGTTACAGATTTCAGAACTAGTCTTGACAGTATAACAATTGTCAGGTGTTCTAAATCCTGTAATAATGCATTCACCTTTATCATTTAGAATTTTACAATTGTTCTTTGAAAAGGTGACTGTATGGTCAGAGTCACAAAATTGTGATATACTTAGGAGGTTGGCTTTAAGGCCTTTAACTAATAGAACATTTTTGAGAACAGCCTTCTTCTTTTAGGGTTCCTTTACCTATGATCTGGGATGAAACACCATCACCAAACACAACTTTCCCACCAGCAAATCTGGTTTTGTTTAAAAGTTTGGTTTCATCTCCTATCATATGTTTGGAACATTCTGAATCTAAATACCAACCAGATGAAGTGTGTTAAGCTTTTAAAGTAGTGATGACAATGTTACACTTCATTTGGGGTAAAAGATCCTCTTTTCTAACCCAAATAGCTCTAGTTTTAATTTTGCGCAAGTTTGCCCTCATTTGATAAAATTTTCGAGACACAGCTTTTTGTCGAAAAACATTTGGAGCAGCAAACTGATTATTGTGAAAAATTTGAGCTTTTGGTTTAGGAAAGTTTCTGGGAGCCTTTCTCTTAAATGAACTCTAAATTTTGGTCTTTCTATATCTGTAGTTAGAGTTCTTATCAGGTTGTCTTGGAAGGACATAATGGTTACGATTTTGCCTAGAATAGTTAAAGTTCTTATAGACAGAAGTGTTGTACACAGGGGTGTTTAGACGCCTAGTATAACAACCTTCAAAGGAGTGACCATAAATGTCACAGTAAGAGCAATATTGATTGCTCGAAGGATGAACTTCCTTAGGAAAACTTCTAAAGATAGGTTTGACAGCATTCAGTTCAGAAGTGTTATTCCTAGGAGGAATGGTCTTATAGGTAGAATCAGCCTTTCTGATTAAAGGACAGACATATTTAGTCTTAAGTGCAGTGTCAGCCTTAGAATTACTAGACTCTCCAATGTCTTTCTGTTGTTGCTTTTGATCAAATTCCTCTTTAATCAAATGAAAGTCTGGACATGTTTCAATTGTTCTTTTGCCCCAAGACACAAACTTAATAGGTTCAAGTTTTGTGGTTTGAGATTTGTTCTTAGGGCAAAATCCAATACCGGTTCTATCATCAGAATTGGTTTTGGAGTCAACAACAAAGTCAGTAAAGCAATTTGAATTGTTTTCAAACTTAGAAATTTTTTTAAAAATAGAAGCTGTCTTTATTTTTGCTTCCTCCAGTTCTAACAACGTTCCCTTGTATTTCATTTCCAGGATTTCATTAGTTTTAGTCAACTCTTTTAATTTTTGATCAAAAGCTTCAATTTCAGATTGATGAGAAAGACACTGGTTAGTGTACTCTTCAGCATTCAACTTCACAATAAGACTTAGATCATCTAATTTCTTAATCAAGTCTCTAACAGTCTTATCCAGTCTAGTGCCTTTTTTAAGAGTTTTAGCATACAAGGTATGGATATCTGGGAGGTCATCTGTGTCTGAGTCGCTAAGTGAAGTGTGTGTAGTGACCCCTAACGATTCAGTTTTAGTACTCACACACCCATTTGCATCGTCATTATCGAGATCACTTTGACTCACACACACGGAACTAGAACTAGCAACATTTTCAGATAGTAAGGCATCTAGGACAGTCAAAACAGTATTCACACAAGCAGGAGTAGAAGCATCATTATCACACACAGGCATATCATCATTATAAATGATCTTAGCATAAAAGGACATGCAAGGGTCAAGAACATTTGATGACTCAAGTTCCTCTTCATCAGAGTCACTTGAATCATCCCAAGTTTTACAGACATTGGCTCTATTGTGTGTGTTGGCTTTATTCAGATTAACTCTGCAATTGTGAGCAATGTGACCTAGTTTCCCACATCTAAAACATTCAATCTTTTTAAGGTCTCTAGTGGGTCTGGAGTTGTTGTCCTTAGGATGTTTATCAAGACTTCTCTCATGAGGTTTGGGATTAGACAGAGTATGATAATTAGGCTTGCCTTGTTTAGATGCCTGTTTGTTTCGAAATTTGACAATTTTCTTAAATTGTTTAGATATCAAGGCAATCTGATTATCTAGTTTGTCTATATCACACTCCTCATCAGAGTCAGAGTTGGTCAAATTAGACTCAAGTTTGGGTATCTTAGAGGTAAAACTCAAGTTAGAGTTGGGCTGTTTCCTTTGAGAATGATTTAATTATTTCTTAAAGTCTAATTCCATTTCCACAGTCCTAAGTTTGCTACTGAGTAACTCAAGGGTAAGGTTTTGATCATTCATTTCCTCAATAGCATACCTCTTACTGTCAAACTTTTGTGGTAATGACCTTAGGATTTTAGAAACAATTTCATTTCTATCATAAGTAATACCATTAGCATGCAACTTAGTGACTATATCAGTTAAGTTCATGTAAAAATCATCAAAAGATTCAGAATCAGTCATGATCAAAGAGTTATACTGCTGGATAAGCATTTGGGTTTAGCAGCTTTAACTCTTGAGTCTCCTTCATGGGCAGTGATTAATGTGTCCCATGCTTCCTTAGAAGTGGCACAAGATGAGATTCTCTTGAACTCATACTCATTAATAGACATAAAAATGGCATTCTTGCCTTTATTATTATTACGAGAAATAGTTTTTTCTTCTTGGGTAAATTCACTTAAGATTTTCTTTACCCTCTCATCACTTCCTTCAGTGGCTGGTTTTGTAGGATAAGTGTATCCATTTTCGATAATGTCCCTGACATCATCTCCTAAAGTCCCTTGGATGAAGACAACCATTCTTACTTTCCAGTAAGCAAAGTTGTTTCCATCAAAGAGTGGAGGTCTGGACAAATTACTAAACCTTTCATTCTTCTCGTCCATAGTTGAGTTTTTCAGAAAACGATTTCAGAAACACAAGATCTTTTGAAAAAAGTTAACAGGGCTCTAATACCAATTGAAAAACGTCGCTAATGCTGTTTAACACAAGGTTAAACGAATGTTTGTTGGAGAAACCCTTTTCTTTTGAAAATAAAAATTATAAACAAGATTTGTTTACAAAGAAACTTATGTACGAGAGTAATAAAGAATGTGTAATCAGTTTTTAAAACTAAGGCAGTTTCAAAAAATTCAGCACACTTAAAGAATGAGGTGAGTAGATGAAGATAATCAACACACAATTTTTAACGTGGTAAATCCTCTCCCAACAGAGGAAACATCCACGGTGACTTCTAAGTCACAAAATCAAAAAATCCACTAATAACAAAAATTAGTTACAAACTATACAACATGCAAGCACACAAATCAACCTATTCTAAGTTTAGGAATATACCCCACTTGGTGTCCTTCTAACTTCTGATAGATCTGATTTGTTGTTGATGTTTCTCCAGTTTGCTAACTTCCTTTGCTTTAGCTTCCTTACGTCGACTCAATGATCTCAGATCTTAAACACAACACTTCCAGTGTAGTAGTGTGTTAAGTGTTTGTGTAGTGATTCCTATTCACATGCATGAACTCACACACACTTAGATTTACAAACAATCCTAGTAAATTACATATAAAGTCTATATGCAGTGATTTTAATTTAGTTCTTTCTCACAGAACTCAAATCCTTTTGACCTTTAAAGATAACCCTGATTCCACGGAGATCTTGCTTCAGAAATCGATCAAGACCTTTGTGAAACCTCGCCTAATTAATCCCGGGTGATCAGTCCTAAATCAAGTTAGAACAGGATTCTCATTTGGTCCATTCTTAGCATCACTGTCGTCATATTAAATTACTAACCACCTAAGTGAGAAAAATAGACTGGTGCCCTTTTTTATCTTTCATTATTTAAACAAAACCCATGCAGACAATAAAAACTATAAACAATCACAGATAGTAGAATTAATCATCCACAAGTAAAAACAATTGACCGAATAAACCAACGGTCCAAATAATAAATCCCGTAAAGACAAGAATAACTCTCAACAAGTCTAATACAAATAAATGGAAAGTGAGCAACATGCGCGAATACTAATTATGAACTTCTACATTTAAGAATGAAGAATGAGGCGTCTATCAAAACCTCGCAACATCCACATATGCTGCAGTAACGGATCCCTGGAATATAGTCAAGGCTGGCGTCCCTGTGGCTGTACACCTAAAAGGTTTTTAAAAAGTTTTTATAGCAAGGGTTAGTACCCAAAACATTTGAAAACATTTAACAAATGATTAACTTGCAGTGATAAAATAAATATGCATGCTCTTCATATTTTCAGTAAATGTCGCACTCTCTTGAGGACTTCCTTACCCCTTCCTCTAATATACGTTATTAACGCTTTAATTAAAGTACCTAGTTATACAACTCATGACTAGATAATTTACAAAGTTCCTTTATACCCAACCTACTCTAACTGAGTATGTAGTGATTATGATTTATAAGTTATTTGTAACATCACTTAACTAAATCATTTCCCTTTTTATTTTCATATAACTTCTACTCTTGTTATACTCATGAGATAACTCACTTTTCATTAATATCCCGTATATAATTAATTATTAAATTATATACTTATAATCATATTTCAGCATTCACAATCATACTGTAATATATAACAACTTGCAACCTCCCGAGTAAAATACTCCCGGAATGTAAATTCTATAAAGTGCTATCCCACTAGGTATAATCACATAGCCTAGTTATCCCAAGTCAGAATTTTCACACCAACTTGATAAAAATAAATAATTGGAGGCGGTCATATTCCTTCCCTGAAAGTGAGATGTCCCTCACCCATATAACGGATGCTATGACCTTGGAATATACTCACCCTACTCCTCAAGCTAGGGGATTCATCCACTACGCGCAACCTCCCCCTATAGCACTATAGTACAAAAATATCTAATCACCGATATTAATAGTACACATTACATATATATACAATCGCCTCCGTATATATATACATATAAAAGTCCCGGCTATATCTTTGGCTAAATCCGTAATATGAGCCTATAAATTTATTAAGAGTTTATGGTCCAACTCTAAATATTAATTAAATCCCACTTTAATTAATTAAGTTATTTTGGTGTCGCCCCCACCATAAATTTGGACTTTACTCTCGTAGCCCAAAATTTACCCGAGTCGAAATTCCCGACTCTAATTTGTTTGCCTCAAACCCTAATTAATTCATCTACAATTAATTAGATTAAACTTATGTATTTAATTTCTCCATAATTAATTACATAGGGTTTTTATATAAATTTTTCTCTTATATAACTAACTGGCGAAACTGCCAGATTCTGGCGATCGTCGATCGATCGACCCCAGACCGTCGATCGATCGATCGAGCAGGTCTTCGTCTCCCTCGCGGAGACAGGGCAGCCATGGACGGAATTTCTCAAACCCTAACTTCGTATAACATGAGTTTTAAGCCTTCTTAACACCAGAGTATATTAAAAACCTTATTAGGATTACACAGAAAGCCTACAACAATCATTAATTCGTCCATAAACAACTGATTCATGTATTTGGGGAAAAATCCATTTCTTTTCTTAAACACATATTACTCCGAATTTCTTCATCTAATTCGTTTTGGTTTAATTGAATATCCTCCTAACAAGTACACATCAGTAATCCAATATCAGATATTTCATAATTCCTCATAAATTTCGGCCAAAACAGATTCATGTTTTCTTTTGAATTATCAAAACCCCATGTTTATACCATGAACCCCAAAACGGATTTTTAATTCATAACAGCACACAAATATGAATTTGAAAAACAGATTTAATGCTAATTGCAAGTTATTCACTTGCCTTAGGTTTCGTAGTGTCTGAATTTGTGATGGATTCCAAGGTTGAAGATGACCTTGTTGGTTCTTTGAGATCCCCAAATTGGCTTTGGCTGCTGCTAGGGTTTCCTAACCCTTTAATTTCTTTCTCTCCTTAAGCTTAGCCAGCCCTTATTTTCTTTTTATTAAGTTAATTAATCCATTCCCGTTTTTTGACTAATGGGCCAAGCCCAAGTGACCAAAATGCCCCCGAGTGGGCCCGACTATGTCTAAAAACGTCCCGTGACCCGTTTACTACCCCTGGGTACACTTTTCCGACTATCTCGGCCCATCTGGACTCAACTGTACACTCAGAATTTGCATCCGAATTAATTTATAAAAAAAATACTTATCCCCCACCCAATATAGTCTATATCGACTTCCGGATGTGATAAGTACATATCTCGTCATTAATACTCGAAACGACGAAATTACATTATTACTATACGCTCAGTAAATAATTTTCCCTAAATATTAACCATTCAATCCCAGATTAATATTTATATATTATTCTATCATAATTAATTCATTAAATTATGACACACTAGTAATTTAGAATTTCCGAATTAATTAAATTAAGATGTACTAAAAATACGGGGTGTTATAACCTTTCTCAATCTCTTTTTGAAAACATTTATGAGATTGAAAACCCTCCAAGTGTGAATCCAACTAGGTCAGGATTAAGTTTCGCAAGAAAAGAAACCAGAAAACATTTTCAAAACCAAATCAGTTAGATTTTCTTAAATCAAATATAAAAATACAGATCTAGTGAAAATGTAACATATAGTATGTAGATCTAACGTTTCTATGAAAAAGAAACTAGATCTTCACACGAGTGTTTAAGTTGTGTACAAGATCTAAAGATGAAGAGGTTACAGCAACACAAGAACATACCAATCTCTCTCTCAAACACTCAGGATGTGTTTGGGTTTGAATATACGAAGGTTTGTTTCAGAGAAGGTGAACTGTTAAGGGTTAGGGTTTGGCTAACAAGTTTCCCTTTCTCTCTCTTCTCTCTTCTCTCTTCTCTCTCTTCTCTCTTATTTTTTTCTCCCAGAAAGACGAATGCCCAAAAGTTCTCTAAGGCTGAGAAGTGAAGGGTATATATAGTGCCTGGGGAAGGTTCTGGATGATCGAGGCAAATAAATGGTTGTGATGAAGTCTTGCAAGGTTTGACTTGATCCAATGGTTATAAAACAGTGGTGGATTAAGATGTTCTGATTGGTTCAAAAGGATAGCACCGGGATTAACCAAGAATACATGCAGACCCTTGATAAGGAATGATCCAACGATCAACAATCATCCACCCAGCCCTCTCACATAAGAAACACAAATACATTAACCCGGAGGATGACAAGTGTTGGCTGGTAAGTGGCTCTCACATGCGCGTCAAATTAATTACAAAACCTCACCCTGAAGTCTCTAGCGCTTTGAGATCGTACCCAACCAAACAATTCAGTGAAATATGTAGTTTCCAAAATAGTATATTAACCCCACAAACTATATTATCCCATTTTATTAATAAAAACATTTGTTTAAAAAATGTTTAAAAAATGTTTAAAAAGGTTTAAAATTATTAAAAAATTCCCAAAAAATTATTAAAGCTCCAATTCAAGGGGAATTAAACACACACTCAATTTAAAGTAATATGAACACATGTATGCACTTCTAATTGTGTGTAGTGTGATTCATTTTGTATCTTCATAGATCATTGAAGGGGATTAGAGAGATAGATTCTGAGGCTTTTTGGATTCTAGGATTGACAACTAATTTTGTCACTATTTCCAAACTAGTTGAGCACTTATACAATGTAGAGTTAAGTAAGTCAAAGGTATAAGGTGCTTCAGAGTTTTGGAATTCTTTCTTCTCTTCTTTTCTCATAATTTTCTCTCCTCTTTGAAGTTCCATAACATCTGATCTGGGAGTTGGATTGGAACATCGTTTCTTCCTACGTAATTTTAGATGCGAGGTCTTTAATTTTCATTTTGGTCCTTCGTCCGAACTCCAGATATAAAGTTACTATTTTGCCCTCTAACTTTTCTTCCTTCCCACTTTCTTGATTTCTCGGTTCTTGAGCTTCCTCTTCTCTTCACTTGTATAAAATACCTGTAAGAAGCACGAAGAATACATGAAACTCGAAGCACTTTATAGGAAAGGTCAGTATCACATATATGAGATAAGTCAATGCATTTTACATGTTACGATGTGATAAAAGCCTCTAAATTAAGGGGATAAATAGGAAGAATTTATGCCTAATAAACCCCCCTAACATAGAACTTTGATCATCCCGAGCAATGTAAAAGAATCGTAACTTGACTCAACTTTTGAAAAATAATTTTTTAGGATAGAATACCTCTTTCACGGGCAAGTGATTGCATTTAGCGTATGAAACAAGCCTTTAAACCCATAGGTTACCCTAGTAGGATGAGTGGTGTCTCGTGAGGGTTTGCATTGAGATACCCACAAAATTCGGTTTTGACTGAAACAAAATTCAAATTACCTAAGAATTGTATAATTCAAACTTTTTGGAAAATAATCACCATATATTTATTTACTCAAGTCTCAATTTATCGTATGTGTGCGCGAAGCCGAGAATTAAATCGCCAATTTCCACCGATTGATCATTACATTACTTTCTAAAAATTCATTTTGCTTCAAATGCTCACGGGATACTCTCATAAATGAATCACTCCGAATGTGGCTATTTCTCTCGGTATGCGTGATATACGGAGTAAATGCATTGGAACACGAATTCATGCACACAAAATTGAATGACGGAATATTTGTGGCGGAAGGATCTCATCATCGGGTTACAGTCATTTGGAAAATGGGAAACATCGCCTCATCTACACACCAATCAATCTCTTCTATTATATTTTCATATTTTAGCTCTCCATGTGGTAATCAATTTTGCAATCCAGACTCGGTTATGACTTTTTTCGGGTTATAAGGTGTATTGGATGAAATTGGAATGGTAAAAAAGTTTCAGAATTGGAAAATGTCCTTATGATGTCTATTAGTGCTTTTTCGCGCCTTTGCTCATTCTTCTCTCCTTTTCCTATTTTTTTTTATTTTTCACAATTTTCTTTTCTTGCTATTTTTGTTGAGCACTTTTCTTGCCCCTTTTCATTGCACTGTTTGGACCTAATTTCTGAATTTTTCATTTTTCTCAATTCCGGGCCTTTTGGGGTTTTCAGGTTATTTGGGCTACAAACGAAAGTGGGAAAATTTTTTCAGCTCAAATTGGGTTGCAAAGGAAATTTTTTTTTCACAAATTTTTAAGGCTAATATTTTTGGGTAACGAACGATGGCCTACTTCATTGTCCGAATTACTAATTATTTTACTATATGCGTCTCGAGATTAATTTAGTTTAGAGGTATGTTAGCGTGCTTTTTGATGCAACATCACACACTCTTTCCGTGACCGATCAAAACACAAAATTGAGATCTTCAACGACTTTTAAAAACACTGAAATGAACTTTGAGTTAACCATTAACTCGGATTGATTTAAAAACATAAAAAATTCGAAAAGTTCGAAATCTCACCGGGTGGGTTAATCTCCACATGTATTCGTAAATTCGTCAATTTTCGCTCGATTTCCATATTTAGTCTATTTTGGCTTTGTGCATTTGAGTTTTACAAATTTGAGACTTTAAACAAGACTTTGGTGATATTTTTAAAATATTTAAATCCCAATTTTTATTTATTTTGATGAAAAATATTTTTGGTTTTTTGGATATTTTCTACTTTTTTTTTGTTTTTGGGACTTTGTGAAATTTTTGAAGCACATGCGTTCCCCCCCTAACTTAGACTTTTGCAAAGTCCCTATGCAAAAGGATTAAAATCAAAATTAAAGAGAGAATGCATAGAAATGGAACAAAGTATAAAATGCAAGACATAAATAAGCAGGTATAAGACAAGACAAGATAGGCAAACCCATTTTCATTAGAATTTCAGCATACAAACCTGTGGAAATAGCAAACGGGAAATTATATAAACATCCTAAGCACAACAAGCTATTGAGGTAGCGAATGACAGGTGCCGGGAGCATTCGGGTTGTATGGGTAATCCGGTGGAGGTACACCCATAATCATTCGATACATCTCAGCCTAGAGACGATGCATCATGCTTGTGTCTCGCTGGTATGCTCGTTAGTTTTCATTGTATCGATTTATGAACCCGTCAAATCATGATTCGAGCGCCATGATGCGTCTATCAAAATCTTCTCTCGGCGGCTCAAAATCTGAATCGTCATCTGCATTGTACTCATACTCTTCACCCTCGCCCATGATAATGTCGTCGTCCGCATCCTCTTCCTCCTCGGAGTCATCCTTGTCCTCATCTTCCGCATCAGTCTCGTCAGCATCATCATCTTCGTCATCATCATTCGCCCTTCGTGCTCGGATGATCTCCTTTTGTCTCTCTTTTGTTGTGGGTACCCTTCCTAAGAGGATTGGGAAGGCGAGGAAACCCGATGGGAGGAGCAATGCCGACGTCGACTAGAATGAAAGTGATGAGTCGGGCATAAGAGAGAGGGGCGACACACTTTTTGTCCAAGGCCGCAAAAAATATGTCTCTGTAGATGATACGGTCCAGGTGGATTAGAGTGGTGGGGTCAAAAAGATGATACACGAGGGTCTCCAGATGGGGGCACGCAACGGAGTCATTTGAAGTTTGTAGGATATTGACACAGACTATTTGGAATGTGATGCATGCTTTTTTGCTCATCCGGCCCACCGAAAATGTCTCGGTACCCCAAAACTCTCCGAGTGAGATGCGAGATAGGCATACGGCTTTCTCAAGGGGGCAAAATTATTGGGATACGTGTATTCGGATGGGCTCGGGACATCTTTTTCCACTAATTTTCGGGGTCAGAATTTCGAGGGAGAATGGAACGCGAGTGCCGTCAATAAACATTTCGGAAATGAAATCAGTGGTGTGGACAAGGGATCCATAGAACGCGCGCACCTCGGCTGCCCACACCTCACCGTGGGGCTCATTGAGAAAACGATACCAACCCCTCGGAAGGAATAAGCTGGTGACGGAGTGGGGCAACTCATTCCAGTGCACTTGGCGCTCCATATGTATCTTTTGAGAATGGATGAAAAATCGTTCACACCATATTTGTTCTTGATTTGAGCAGTATACGTCATTGCTTTGGTCGATGACCTTGATGGAGTTATATTTTTGGAGGAGGGCTCGGTTGTCCATATGGGACAGTAGTGGGTTGAAGGTCAAAATCTGGAAGAGAGAGAGTAAAAGAGTTGGGTAGCGTGGTAGTGGAATGAGGGAGTATAAAGGTGTATTTATAGGCGTGGGAGGGTGGAGGGAAGGGGGAGTGTATTTGGGAGGGAAAGGTTGATGGGGAAGAGGGGAAACGGATATGGAGGGAAGAATGGGGGTTGGGGAATGAGGGGGTGCATCTCGGGAAGGAGCAAAAAAACCCAGTTTCCGAACCGATCCGAGTGCCTAGGACCGAACCAATTCGGTCCTTTTTTTTTTAATTTTTCCTCAAAAACGAACCCAGCTTCCCTTAATTGCAGAATTCACTCTTCTCTCTCAATTTCTAGTTGTTCCCACAATTTTAACTACACATGATTGACCTAAAATCTCCCATCACTTATTTAAAAAACCTAGACTCTCTCTTGACGTGTGTTCTCCCACACTTATCCTATGTGACCTATACCTACCGACTCTAACTAACCTAACCAACTCACATCTACTATACACACGAATCACCCTATACGCATCGGGGGTGCGATGACCTTATCGTACTTCTCAATCAGTCCCCATAGGTGGGGTCCGACAACCAAATGCTATCGGCTTCTTCGACTCACGCCTCAAAGTACGATTTAAGACATTGGACATTCACCTTGAAAGTGTCCCCCCTTTTGAATCTTCCAACTCTATAGCTCCGTGGGGGAATACTTATCTTACCACAAATGGACCAGTCCACCTTGAACGCAAATTGCCAAAAAATAAGTGTAATCGAGAGTTATAGAGAAGAACTTTTTGTCCCAGATGAAAATATTTTTGCGTCAAATTATCTTGTCATGCGCGAGTTTCATTCGTTCCTTTAAATTCTTAGCATTATCATATGCGTCATTGCGCATCTCTTCCAACTCGTTCAATTGAATCTTGCGAGCTTCACTGGCTTTATCTAAATTGTAGTTCCACCTCTTGATGGCCCAATAAGGTTTGTGCTCTAGCTCCACGGGGAGATGGCAAGGATTACCATAGACAAAACAAAATGGGGACATCCTGGAGGGGTTCTTATAGGAGATACGGTAAGCCCATAGTGCATCATTTAATCGAAGTGACCAATCTTTTCGGGTAGGATAAATGGTCTTTTCAAGGATGGTTTTGATCTCACGATTTTATAACTTGGCTTGTCCACTAGTTTGGTAGTGATAAGTTATTCCAACCTTGTGGATGACCCCATACTTTCTCATTAACTTTTCAAATGGCCTATTGTAAAAATGCGTGCCGTTATCACTTATGATCGCCTTCGGAGCACCGAAGCGAGAGAGTATGTGTTCTTATAAGAACTCTATCACCACTTTATTATCATTCGTCTTGGTAGCTATTGCCTCTACCCATTTGGAGATGTAGTATACCGCGACGAGAATGTATAAGAAACCGAAGGAGGGAGGGAGTGATCCCATAAAGTCAATACCCCAGCAATCAAATAACTCAATGACGAGTATAGGGGTTAGTGGAATCATGTCACGGCGGGTAATAGCTCCCATCATTTCTATCGCAAGAATTGCATTAAGCATTTATATCCCAGAACATTGTGGGCCAATAGAGACCGCTTTGAAGGATTTTAGTGACCGTTGACCAAGTGATGAATTTCTTCTTCTCTTGTGGTGTCCATCCAGGAGGAATGGCTCCCGTGATAAGATAATTAACAATGTTCGCAAACCAAGGTACGGAATAAGTAGAAAATAGTAGCTCATCCAAAAAATACTCATCTATGGGTATTGGATCACTAGGAACGTCGGACGAGAGCCGTGACAAATGGTCGGGGATGACATTTTCTACCCCTTTCTTATCTTTTATATAGAGATTGAACTCTTGTAGGAGTAGGGTCCACCTTATGAGGCACGACTTTCCATCCTTTTTAGTAAGGAGATATTTCAGGGCCGCATGGTCGGTAAAGCATGTGATGGGAGACCCAACAAGGTATGAGCGGAATTTATCCAAAGAAAAAACAACCGCTAGCAACTCTTTTTTCATGGTGGAGTAATTAAGTTTTGGCCTGATTAATGTTCGGCTAGCGTAATAGATGACATGCGTTTTCGTGTCTTTTCTTTGCCCTAACACAACCCCAATCGTGTAATCACTAGCATTACACATAAGCTCGAATGGAAGGGACCAATCCGAAGCTTGCATGATGGGGGCAGAAATTAAGATGCTTTTCAATTTATCCAAAGCCTCTTAGCATGCTTCATTCCACTAAAAGGGTGCATCCTTCATAACGAGGTTACTCAAAGGTCTAGCAATGGCGCTAAAATCCTTGATAAACCTTTTATAAAATCCTGTGTGGCCCAAGAAGGAGCGCACATCCTTTAATGATTTAGGCGGGGGATGCTCGGCTATGACATCTATTTTTTCTCAGTCAACTTCTATGCCTTTAAATGAGATTATGTGGCCCAGAAGTATGCCCTCCGTAACCATGAACTGCCATTTTTCCCAATTGAGGACTAAGTTCTTCTCCACACATTGGGATAAAACTTTCTCAAGATTCGCTAAACATTGGTCAAAAGAGGGAAAAAAATGCTGAAATCATCCATGAAAACCTCAAGTCCTATCTCTACCATGTAGCTAAAGAGACTTAGCATGCACCGTTAAAGGGCCGTGGGTGTATTACACAATTCAAAAGGCATACGTTTAAGGCAAACGTGCCAAATGGGCATGTAAAAGTCATATTTTCTTGATCAAGTATGTCTACCTCAATTTGATTATATCCGGAATTACCACCGAGGAAGCAATAGTATGGGTGACCCGCTATGGGTTTAAGAATTTGGTCGATAAAGGGAAAGGTAAAATGGTCTTTTCTCATTCCGACGTTGAGTTTTCGATAATCAATGAAAACACGCCACCTGGTGGTGATGTGTTGATGAATTAATTCCCCCTTCGCGTTTTTGACCACAATTATGCCCGACTTCTTCGGGATGACTAGAATTGGGCTCACACATTTTCTATCCGAGATAGGGTAGATAATCCCCGCATGTAAAAACTTTATAATCTCCGCTTTAATAACTTCGTTTATGGTTAGGTTTAGTCGCTTTTGCATTTCTCTCGAGGATTTCACGTCCTCCTCGAGGTGGATTTTGTGGGTACAAATCAGGGGACTTATACCCTTCAAATACGCTATAGACCAACCAAAAGAACCTTCATGCTTCCTCAAAATTTCTAGGAACTTATCCTCTTGCTCTTTATCTAGGCTAGAGGAGACAATAACAGGAAATGTCTCATCCTCTCCAAAAAAAACATATTTCACATTAAAGGGTAGTTTCTTCAACTCGAGGGTATGGAATTTCTCTTCGGAGGGGATCAAGCATGAATACGTCGGAGGTATCTCCTCGAATCTAGGAACCCAATGAACATCTCTCAACTCCTCTAACGATGCTCCCTCGTCTAATATGGATTTCAACTCCTCGACCTCTCGCTCAAACTCAGTGTATGGAATCTCTCTCATCACCTCTCATTAGGCATGCTTCTAAAGTGCCCCACCTATGTTTCTCTCGATTTGATCTATTACTACGTCCTCTATAAGCTCGACCGTATGGATTTTATCTTCGTCACCCACTTGGTTATCAACATTGAGGATGTTCGTCTCGAGGGTCATGTTCCCAAAAGTGAGCTGCATTTGCCCATTTCTTATATTAATTAAGGCATTAGCCGTAGCTAAGAGTGGGCGGCCTAGAATGATGGGAACATGGTTGATAAAATGGATGGAGGGATCCGTGTCCCAAATGACAAAGTCTATCGGGAAGTAAAAAGTGTCAACTTGGACTATCATGTCCTCAATAATCCCTCGAGGCACCTTCACTGTGCGATCCGCTAATTGGAGAGTGATTCGTGTGGTTTAAGGTCACCCAACTCAAGTTGCCTATAAATGAAATAGGGAAGGATATTAACACTCGCGCCTAAGTCCAATAAGGCTTTCTCAATTCGACGCTCTCCAATAACACATGAGATTGTGGATGCGCTCGGATCTTTAAACTTGGGTGGAAGGTCATTAAGTAGAACATAGATCACATTCTGTGCTAGGAAGACATTCTTCTTCACCTTTGGTCGTCTTTTCATAATCAAAAGATCTTGGCATAGGTAGGAATTTGCTGGATGGCATCAAGGAATGGCAAATTTAGCTTCACTCGCTTAAGAACATCTAACACATCTACATGGGAGGCTCCTTTTTGAGGTGGGTCCATCCATTGAGGGAACAGAGCGACGATGGGGGTTTCACAACAACTTCGGGCTCGCTAACGTCTTCCTTATCACTCTCATTCAAGGGGGCATCTTTGGCCTCTTTCATGCCGGGGGAAACCTCCTTGTCTTTTGGCTTCTTGTGTGGGGTAGGTGATAAATCAACGACTCACCCACTAGGTAGAGTTGTGACGGCTTAGCATTGTTCTTACTGATTGAAAGATGTAGAGCTAACATTGGCTTGACATTGAGGAGGTCTTTGCCCTTGAGCCGAAAACTTGCCATTCTCTTGGACATTTAACGAAGATTGCAACTTATATATGCTCGTATGCATCTCAATGAACAAGCGCTCAAACTTGTCATTGGTTGCATTTTGAGATTGGATGAACGGGGTTAAGTTGTCATTAAGAGTCCTCCACAGTGGGGTATTGTATGGTATGTGGCGCTTGTTGAAATTGAGGAGGAGGTGGAGGTAGGGCAACATGTGGATTTGGATTCAACGCAGCGTGTTGTTGCCCGTGGCTAAAACTGGGATGGTTTCTCCACGAAGGGTTATACAAGTTCCACAGGGGGTGTTAAAATTTGCATTAAATCCTCCTATTGCTTCTACATGCTCGGTAAGCATGGATTTGTAGGTGGGTATCGCCGGACATTCCTTTGTTGAATGACCCGTCTCACAAATAGCACACACCTTTATTTTTCATAGCACGGGTAGATCTGGTAGCTTCTCTTAGTCGTACCTCGAGTAGGTCTCTCATACTTTTCTCAAATAGATCAAGTCAATGGTCTACTAAGGTATCATGATTCAATTGGTATAGACTGAACACATTAGGAGTAGTGGAAACTTTTCGAGGTCGGTTTTGGGAATTAAGATCGGATGTGTCCTATGCTTGAGTAGTCTCGATGACATACTTAAGACGAGCCTCAGTGTCACTCGCATCTAATTCCCAAAATTGTATTTCACACATTATTTGAACAAGTTGTTTAGACGCTACAGTACGCCCGTGATGGAGGAAAGAGATAAGGTGATGTTTCTCAAATCCATAATGGGGGCAAGCGTTAACCAACTCTTGGAATCTTTCCCAACACTTGTCAAATGACTCATGATCTTGTTATCGAAAAACTTGAATTTGAGCTTTGACAAAGTTGGTTTTATGTTGTGGAAAGAACTTCGAAAGAAACTTAGATTTCACATCCTTCCATGATATGATAGAGTTCGGTGGTAAAGACCAAAGTCAGGTCATAGCTTTATCCTTTAAGGAAAAAGGAAAAGGCTTTAGGCTAACGACATCTTGCGTGCTAGCTTGATCACTAAAGGTTTCGCACGCCTCTTCGAACTCTCGGATATGGAGATATGGTTTCTCTGAATCCATGCCGTGAAATGTTGAAAGAATTTGTATCATCCCATTATGGCAGTGTAAATGTCCTACATTGTAAGGAAGTAGAATTTATCCAGGTGTAACAGTTCACTCACTAAATAAGAGTTCCTTCATAGGATGATACGACGGGTTTCCCTCACCAGTAGATAAACTTTTGATATCTGACATTGCTCTCTCCAATTGACTCAGAATCCTCACTTAGTGTTTTAGGAGTGTGACTTGTGATGGAGTTTGGACATGTAGGAGGTGGAACTCAGAATTGTGGAACACGAGGGGTATGGGGACTATTGGAATTGTACTCAACGATGGAATTTTCTTGGATTCTTATTGGAGTATTTTTAGGAGTTTGTTCTGAATTTTGCATGAAAGGGCCTTTGAGAGATGATTTCCTTTTGGCTTTTTATTTTTCTGAATTTTTTTGGCTTTTTTTTTTTAATTTTTGGAATCAATTTAGGATTGAATATACTAACCCAAAGTCTACCTAGCTCCCTGACAATGGCGCTAAAAGCATGACTCAACCACAAATGTGTCTAAAGTGCGTGCTTATATAGGCTCAAGTGTAAGACCGTCGCTTAAGTAATGATCCGATAAGTCGGGATCGTCTCCAGAGGGAATTAGGACGAAAGATCGCGACGACGAAGGAATAGAGGACTAACCCTAAAATGATTCGAGAAAAGAAACTAAAAATATGATTAATTGTGAGCTGAATTCCACTATCTAAATGCAAATGGAATTTAAATTACGAGCTACACTACATGCACATAAATAAAGATACTGTAATTAAGTAAAAATGAATGAGGGAAAAGTAGGGTAGGATACAATCCCCCAAACCCTAGTAGATTTATCGGATAGAATAATAGCTTTTGAATTAGATAAGTGATCAAAACAACTCTTTAGAAACCCTAAGAATTACATATATGAAGGTACTGGACAGCATTATACGTAATCAAAGGTAATAATAAAGCAGTGTTGCATAGTCAACATGCACATCGCATCCTTAAACACCCCGGTTACCTAGGGAAAACGAGGTTAAAAGGTCTACAATGGTTGTGATTGCTACACAACACGATTCGATCAAAATTTAATTCAAAAACTATTTTCTATACACGTAAACTATATCGGGTTGGGTTCATGCATCCCAACCCCCGGAAATTTAGCTGGACATAATTAAACTAAGTGTGAACACAAAACCTACTTTGATTGAATTCATAACTACTTAAAAAATTGGGAGGAAATTGTGTAAACAAAAATTGCAACTTAATTCCTATGAATAATACTACTTCAATGTAAAATCAATTGAAATCAGAAAGTAAACAATAGTTCAAATGAAGAAATTCTGGAAATAAAGCTTGAAACTTGAATAAATTAGATCCCTAGGGTTCTTAGTTGCAAAATCTCTCCCCAAATTATCAAAAAGGGAACTCTTAATGCCTGGTATGTAATTATCATAAGTATCCTATGAAAATTACAAGAGTTTGAGCTAAGTTGGACTCTTAATTTGAAAAAGAAAAATAAAAAAAATCGCAACTGAAGCAATCCGGCGTGGTCTTTCGGTTCGGTCTGGTATAAGCCGAATCGATTAGTTTTCCTTTGTATTCGGATTGGTCTGGTCTCCAATTTTATGCAGAGATTCTCAAGGCATCATACCAGTTCAATTTTGGCTTTATCCAGATCGGTCTGTCGGTGAATTTTATTCAGAGTCTGGATCTCCTCCGAATCGGTTCGCTGTTGGCAATGGCCAGTCCGACCCGATTTTAGAACTCTTTCTTCTCTTCCTTTCTCCTTATTTTCTCTCCTCTTTGAAGTTCCATAATTGCTGATCCAAGACTCAGATTGGGATGCTGTTTCTTCTTATGTGCTTGTATACACGTGGTCTTAAATTTTCATTTTGGTCCTTCGTCCGAACTCCAGATGTAAAGTTACTATTTTTCCCTTTGACTTTTCTTTCTTGATTTCTCGGTTCTTGAGTTTCTTTTTCTCTTCACTTGTATAAAATACCTATAAAAGCACAAAGAATACATGTAATTTGAAGAACTTTATAGGAAAGGTCAGTAGCACATATATGAGATAAATCAATGCATTTTTCATGTTACGAGGTGATAAAAGCCTCTAAATTAAGGGGACAAATTGGAAGAATTTATGCCTAATCATCTACCGTAATATACTTGTAATTTTCCTTTATTTATCAATGAAAGAACCCTTCCTTTATATTATTTGTTGTTGCTCGGCTGTTGTTATTTCTTCTATTGTTGATCAATTGTTACTTTATCTTTTTAGTTCATGGTCAAGATGGAACAAATTTCTTCCATTGATTTTGATTTACTCAAGCGCTGTTCAAAGCTAGTCACTTGGATTTGACGGATGAAGAATTAATAGACTTTCTCGACGCGTATGCTTCTGATCAAGCTAAAGATGCATATACTTATCTCAAATTTCTTATTAATCGGGTTGTGTCCAATAATGTGGCATACTATGAAAAGATGGCAGAACATAATGAGGCCAAAGCTTTACTGCATTCCGACTATGCGACCAAATACCAATTATTAAGTGAAGCCTGGGGGTTTGAGGAAAAATTATAGAAATTTGATTCTACTTTTTGGAAGAAGGAATTCTTGCTGAACTGTGAAGTTGATGAAGCTAGATAAATTGTTAAACTCTTGGAGGAAGAGAATAAGAAGTTGAGAGATGAACTTGGGTCTTTGAAACGTTATTCTACTACTATCGCCGACGAATGTGCTTCTTTCCTAGAGAATGAGAATGCCAAATTAAGAGAGGAACTTGAAGCTTTGAGAAATTCAAAACACGCACAATCTTCCAAACAGAGAGCTGGATGATCAAACGTAAAAGAGGCCAGAATGAAAAAGACTTTGACTGATCTGGCTGCCCAACTGAAGGCCAAGAACCGGGCTATTACTAATTTATCTACAAAGCTAGAAGTTAAAGACCAAGCCCTTGTTGAACAACTCTCCCAATAGAAGGCAAATGATGAGGTTTTAAAGTGACTTTAACATCAAGTTGAAAGATTAACCTTCCAATTTCATAAGCAACTTAGAAAAGTATGGATGGGTGGCTATAATGAAGCTTTGGGCCGTATATATGATCACCTTAATCAATCTAATCGTGAAGGTTATAAATAGGGTTGGACTAATTGCCTAACTGTGATGAAAGTTGATCGAGATAGCAAACTCTAGTATTGGCACGATCCCAGTTTCTTAGTCAGTCAACAACCTCCTTTCAAGTTGGATGTCAGCTGGATTCTTGTTGAATCAATTCCCCAGAGATTGAAATTAAAATACTTATGGGATTATGAGTTACGTGGTGATCTTAAAATATTTCGACATTCTCATCTAACCAACACTCAGAGTAGTAGTAACATAAGGATGCTTCAAGATTTTAACTTCATCAATTCTCCTTATACGCTGGATGGTCCTCCTATTGGCATGGAAAAAGTGCAACCATCTTCCAAATTTGAAGGAAAACATACAATGGAATAATCATCTTGTAATTCATTTGAAATACATTTGATTGTAATGAAATATGTTAATTTTATGATTATTTAAATTAATTAGTTAACTTGCAATTGTTGTGCCATTGGTTTGACTAATACATTTAGATATTTTTATCCAAATTTAGTATCAGTTACCAGTAGTATTTCCATAGGTTCTATTAATGCACTTAGATTTATCGACCTAAGTTTAGCACCAGTTACCAGTGGTATTACCATTGGTTCTACTAATGCACTTAGATTTATAGACCTAAGTTTAACATTAGTTACCAACGGTGACCTAGCGTATGTAGCATTAGTTACTAGCGGTGACCAAGCGTATGTGGAATATATGTTTATATTCCTATGTCTAAGAATTTTTACATGCTTTCCTTCATTTGACTTGGTCCGGGTAAAATGCATCTTTACCACTTAATTGTTTGGGCAAGTGATGAGGATTTCAATCCTATTTTATCTTGGATTTTTTCATAGATAACCAAGTACTGAGGATTGAAATCCTATTTTGACTTGGTTAGTTATTGTGCATTCTTGATTTTTGTCGATCAAGAAATTTATGATCCTAGAGATTTATGTAAATATATATCTCTGTACCCTAAAAAAAATCAAAAACTAAACTGAAATAACAAAATCGATAATTTTATTGATAATCATCTTGAAAATATTTAAAACACAAAGCTTGCAATCTATTGTTAATACTTTCTAAGGTGATCGACGTTCCAAGTATTCTTGAACTTTTCACCCTCCAAAGTTTCTATCCGGTATGTGCCGAGTCGGATGACAATAGAAATATGATAGGGACCATGCCAATTAGCTTCAAGCTTATTGCTATTCTGTATCACCTTCTTGAGAACATAATCTCTTTCTTTCAGGTTGGTTGGCTTAACCCTTTTGTTGTAGAATTGAGCAATTTTCTATTGGTAGGTAGCATTTCTCATGGCAGCATCATCCCTTACTTCTTCCTTCATATCAAGATCTAGTCGCTTAATTAAATCACTGACTGGTGAATTAAAGTTCAATACTCTGTGGGTTAGTAAGCCGAGCTCGGTTGGTATCATTGCTTCAGTTACAAATGCCAGCATATATGGAGTTTCCCTTGTTGCTATTCTCAACGTGGTTCTGTAAGCCCATATGAATGAGTGCAGCTCACTGATCCAATTTTCCTTAGTCGCATCAAGCCGTTTCTTCAATCCATTCAGCAGAGTTTTATTTGTTACTTCTATTTGGCCATTACTTTGAGGATGGCCTGGTATAGAATGCATCTTCTGAATTTTAGATTGGACACAGTAAGCTTCAAATTCCTCATTATCAAACTGAGTGCCATGATCTGTAATAAAAGCGTATGGCAAACCATATATGCAAATTATTCTCTTCCATGTGAACTGGTATACCTTTTCATAAGGTATGTCGACTAGTGGTTCTGCCTCAACCCATTTGGTGAAATAATCAACAACAATGACCAGGTATCTAAACCTGGCTTTGGTGGTCACCAATAGGCCGACCAAGTCAATTCCCCAAATAGTGAACGACCAAGGCAAAGTTATTGGAGTTAATGTAGCATTGGGTGTTTTTCTAACTTTAGAGAACCTCTTGCACTTATTATATTTCTTTACAAAGGCTGTGCAATCTACCCTCATGGTCGGCCAGTAGTTGCCCCGTGTGTTAATTCGTTGAAGCAATGTTCTGCCAGCTGAATGAGCCCCACAAGAACCTTCATGGACTTCTTGGATCAAATCTTTCACTTCTATTAGGTGTACACATCTTTGCATAAAGGTCATTAGTCCCCTTTTGTATAACACTCCTTTATCTAGTAAATATCTTGCAACCTTGAATTTGAGCTTTTTAGCTTCCATGGGATCTACTGATAATGTTCCGTCTTTAATATAACTTCTGATGGGATCCATCCAGGAGGGTTCCAAATCTACTGCAATGAAATTAACCATTAGGTCTTCATCGATGCTCCGATTAGCTAGAATCTCTATGGGGATCATCGTTCTAAGCTCAATCCTTGTTGCTGATGCTAGCCGAGCAAGTGTGTCTGCTCGGGCATTCTCTATCCTTAGAATTCTTTGTATTTGGACAGCAGGTAACTCGGCTATTACTTCTATGGCTTTGGCAAGGTGTCTTGTCATTAAATCTCCTTTGACTTCGTATATACGAGTTATTTAATTCACTACCAGCTGTGAGTCACTATGGGCCACTACTTGCTTGGCAGCTAGTGAATGGACTATATTCAACCCGACTATAAAGGCTTCGTATTCTACCTCATTGTTTGACGCTTTGAATTGAAATCTGTGGTCATATTCAATATTAATATTATCAGGAGTATTAAGGATTATACCTGCTCCACATCCAGTAGCGCATGAAGAACATATAATTTCCATGTCGAGATATCACTATTAAAACTTTCATCAGTTAATAATCCATGCCTAAAGATCTTCTTACTCTCCTCAGTATACCTCTGTACCATTTCTTTGCTTTTAGGGGATTCAGGCTGCTCGACAGCAAATTTAACTTACTTTTGAGATGAACTTTCTTCTTCTGACTTCTGTTCGATAGGCAAATTTCGTTGGCCGGGCACTTCCGGGTAAGTGAATTTGGCGAGAAAATCTGCCAAATCTTGACCTTTCAACAAAGATCTGGGCTTATAAATAATATCGTATTCTCATAACTCCACTGCCCAATACATCAATCTTCCCGATTTCTCATATTTGTGGGGTGCTTATCGAAGAGGCAAATCTGAATATACTACTATGGTATATGCTTGGAAATAAGGTTTCATTTTCCCAGAGGCCTCATTAAGGGCTATGGCCAATTTTTCCAAACGTGGGTACCTGATCTCAGCTCCTCTGAAGGCTTTGCTGGTGTAGTATATTGGCTTTTGCATCCATTATCTTGTCTAACTAAAGCTAAGCTCACAAATGATTCATAAACGACCAGATATAGTACAATTTCTCCCCTAAAACTGGTCGGGAGAGCAGTGGTGGTGATCCTAAGTATTTCTTTAGCTCCTAGAAAGGTTGTTAACACTCTTCGTTCCACTCAAAATTCAAATTATTTGGGAGGATCTTTATTCAAAGCGTAATACAGCTTCTCAAGAAGCAAACCACTCATAAGAGCAATGATGGCCGTTTTTTCCTCATAATCAATTACTTCTACCTTCTCATTGTTGAATCGAATAATGTTGTCCCTAGTGCTTTCTCCCACTTGTTGTCTTATACTCAGAAGATGAGCCAATCTTTTTACTAGTTTAGATCCAAAGAAAAAGTTTCTAATAAATAACTCAACCAACTGATTAAAGTTGATTTGTCCTCGGGGCAAGTTGTTATACCATATTTGGATTGAGACTATAATGGTGCTAGAAAATGCTCTGCATCTCATCTCATCTGGTACTGTGTAAATATCTATTATAACGTGATATTTTTTAATATAGAGAACATGATCAGTTTTACCATCATATTTGGGGGTAACCACCGGAGCTTTAAACTTAGAGGGAGTAGGAAAGTCCACAATTGCTCGAATAAAAGAAGATCCTTTAACAAAACTTCTTTGCAAAGGATTCTTCGCTTTTGCCATTTCACCCAATCTATATTCCAACATCTGGATCGATCCTTTCCATAAAGGATTACCTAGATCAGATCTATGCGAAGTAGCTCGGCTATTCCGACCATTTGTCTACGCCGAACACTCCTCGTGAGAGGTCTGCTTGGCGCACATAGATCGTTGGATGCTTGATCTTGATCAGATTTAAGCCTCACGTTGGTTGGCTGGACGTTGAGTATTCCTGGATAATGCCTTGGGAGGGTTTTTATTTCCTCTAGGTCCTAGACGATCAAAGGGAGAAGCTCTTCTTAGACTTTCCAAGACACTTGGCCTTTTAGGAGAAAAATAATGAACGTTATAGGGTTTTGTAGACTTAAGTGATGAACTTGCTCCTGGGAGATAAGAAGTATCACGTGAAGTTCTGTAGTAGTTGTGTCTGCTGGATTTTGAAGGTTGAGGCGACATTTTTCTTTGTCTGATTTGAAATGAATGAACTAGTTGTCTCATTGTGTCTTGTATGGCCTCCCGTCCTCTGGCAATACTGACGAGAATTCCATTTAGATCACTATTTGGTATTGGAGCAACTGGAGCTGGCGGGTTACTTTCATTCCTGATACTAGGCTCAGGATTATTCATCTTGTTTGAACAAGGATGTACAAGAACGATGATTAGACACTCATTCCCATAGACGACGCCAATCTGTTGATGTAAAAAACTAGAATAAATTTAATTCTTTAATCACAGATAAAATATGTAAACAGAAAGGGAATAAAATAAGATTTTAAAGTGGTTCGGCTATGTATTGAAGCCTACATCCACTGCTATGGTATTAGTTATTGCAAATAGCTTTCTTGCTTGTGTTCTTGCCTTTGATAGAAGATGTACAATGTATTTATAATGACCCAGAGGCCAAGGGTTTGAATGTCAAGGGATGGAATGCATTTATATATTGAGCATTTACATCCTTATGTAATGTATGTGACGATTAGTTGTACAAATTATGAGTAATATGACTCTTGATATGTTGACCCTTTACTAATCTTGTCGGTCGACATTCCTTGTATTGGTCAGCATTCCTTGTGTTGATTGGCATTCCTTGTTAGGATGTTACCAGTTGAGAGGGATTAAGTCCATGTAGGAGAATAAATGTTTATTTCTGATTGGTCCACGTAGATAAATAATTTTTTGTATCAACAGGGACTTTGTTGTGAGAAAGTTGTTTTGATATCCACTTAATATTAGATGATATTTCCATATTTCACATCTTTGTTGTTTCGTGTGATTTCAGGCATACCATTGATGATTCCATCTCCATCCCATTGTTTAGACTCAACTTTTGATGTTTCGTTGGTCTTATGGATTGTTTTTACATTACCTTCCTAGTACTCTCATTATATATCTAGTGACGTGTGAGTTTTGTTGGGGTAATCAAGTTTATTTTGGGTTTTGGGAGGTTTTCCACGGAATAGCGAAAGGGAGAGATTGAAAATATAATACATTTGTATATAGTTTATATTGTCTATCTCTTGTCTCAAAACATTTGATTCTTTCAAGTCGCATGAACTTCATCCATTTGAGTGAGGTGCAGTCTTGTTTCTAGATTGAACCTTTGAAGATTGAAGACAAATTGAAGGCTATATCCTTTTAGAAGAATTTGTGAATTGTCTATGGCTAATGACATACGTACACAAAAGTTTTTTTTTAAAAAAAATTGTGAGGATGTTTAAATTTGATGGAACAAGTGATTAAATCTTTTTCAGAGTTTTTTTGGAATACTTTTTTTGGGAGTTAAATTTATTTTTGAACAAGTGAAGGAATTTTTGAAATATGTGAAACCTTAAGAGTTTGTACAACTTACTTTTAAGTTCGTCCGCACGACACCATTATGTGCCCGTGTACATGGCCCTAAATTCGGTTCCACAATGCTTGGGATCGCGCGCATGAAAAAATGTGCATCGTGCACACGGTGCCGTTAGATTTTAAAAATTTGTTATAAATAGGTAATTTCCCCTCCCATTGGTAATGATCTGAATTTTACACAAGTGAAACACATCTTTGGGCATTTTTTAAGTGCTAAAAGCTCTTATGCTTCCCTCATAAACTCATTTTCACTTGTTCCTCATAAACTTTCATAAACCTACATCTAATCTTTGATCCTAATGTGTTATGAGAGATTTTGAGTGTTTGGATAATATCTTAACCAATGATATATTCAATAATCTACATAGAATTCATCATGATCTTTTACCGTGTGATCTAAAATTGGAGCATTTAAATTTATTGAAGCAATTAAAGTGTGGCATGACTTCAAGGAAGAGAATGGACTTCTTCGTTCACGACATGGAGCTTGTGATAGTTTCTCATTGACTATGGGAAAAGTTAAAAGGTTCATAGGTAACTACAAGATAGAGATTATTTGTGATTGATTCTTATGCCTGTGAACATATTTGATCACACACTTCATCTTGATTGAATATAATTCAAGTAATTTTGGATAAAATTAAATTCGGAGTATTAGATTTTATTTCCATATCTAGATTCACTTGACTTATTATTGTGTGTGTTTAACAACATAATAGAAAAGTGTTTTGACAAAAAATAATTTTAAGGCCTTGGGTACTTACAAGGTCGAGGCATTGTGTTTCAAATCTCCATCGACGATGATATCAAATTAGAGCTGGAAAAGCCCTACTCAAGATCAACTACGGGGTTCAAAATATACCACATTCGGCACTTGAGGAAGGAGAAGTGTATTGGTGTTGTTCGTATTTTTCTCCAAAGTTTAATGGCAAGAAATGAAGGCGGCTTTGAAGAAATCGACCCATGGCGTTTCAAGTTCGTACTCCCTAGGGAGAGCCCCGAGGAATACTAAATGTCGGCATCACCAGGTTGAAGGGAAACTTCCTTGGTTCCAGTTTTACAAAATAGAGTATCGTCTGGTGTGCATGCATTTTAGGGTTTAGGCTCTTTGTTTTATTTCAGTTTCTTATGTTATATCTTCTTGTAATGGTTATCTAGGATGAATTCAGATAATAACTTGTATGAGTTATATATGAAGCTAAATGGTACTGTTGATATTATTAAACGATATCTGGAGTGAAGAATTTTAGATAATTTTTGAAACTAAGAATCACTTTTTTGCCTCCAATTAAATCAAATGCATTTAAAAAAAATAAAAATTTATATTTTCATTAAAAAATGTTTTTTTAATAAAAAACTGTTTTTAATAAGAATCTCTTTCAAAAATATTTCTTTTTTAACTTTTCATAACTATTTTAAAAAAACATTTCAATTGTTTAAAAAATTTGTTATTTTTTTAATTAAAAAAGTGTTTATAAAACATAAAAACTTGTTTTATATAAAATAATATTTTTACAAAACAAACCGTTTTAATTATTAAAAACGTTTAAAAAAAATTACCGGCGGTTTATAAAATTACACAATGCAATTATGAATTTTTTATATTTTTAGTAACACGACCGCGACCTAAATAAAATGAGACGTGCCATGGAGTCGTATTTTTTCACACCGCTAACTATTTTAAAATTAATCTTTTTACTCTTTAGAAAAAATGGCTCACGCCAGCGATATGTTTAGGGGGTCCGATCACCTACACGTACCGCTGACGCAGATCATTTTTTCTAATATGTTGGTCCGCACCAGCAGTATCAATTGGCGATATTATAAAACATTTTTAAATAAAATGTACAATTTGTATATAAAAGACAAAATTTTAACGGTTAAAACAATTTATTTTTGTAAAAACAGTTAGTTTATTTTGAAAATTTGATGTCTTAGAAACGTGATTGTTTTTTTTTTAAATATTGCGGCCTTAGAGATGCGATTGAATAGTTCTGACAAAAATATTTTTAAGAGAGATTCTTATTAAAAACATTTTTTTTATTGAAAATAAAAATTTTTAGTCGTTTTCAAATACATTTGTAAGTCTAGGGGTATAAATGACATTTGGTATCAAAATGGAGTGTCTTAACAATTGGTTGAAGTTCTAATAGTCACTCCCTATTATGAAATGATGTACATGATAGTTTTTTGATAAGATATGAGTGTCAATACAGTTGAATCTTATTATAACCACAAAGATTATTATCTTTTTTATTTTTACTATCTATTCAATAGTGGTTGCTTTATGTAAATAAGTCCCTTAGGTTAGTGTCATAATTTCTTTCATTCTAAAGTAATTATTTCATAAGGTTATTATAAACATCTTAATTTTGTATTTTTTTAACTTAGTGATTAATTATATATTTTTTATTTGAAAATATTTATTCTTAATTATTTGTACTTTACTTCAATTTTGTGTTGTAGGCATTGTATTGTTCGGACTCGACTTTATGTATTTTTTCTTATGTGTATACACACACACACACACACACACACACACACACACACACACACACATATATATATATATATATATATATATATATTATAATTTGATTGATAAAATATATTATTACACGTGCTATTATTTTTACGCCCCCGCATCGTGCGGGTTAAATATTAGTTTAATTTATATTATTATGGACATATACATTAAGTATATACACGTGCAAAACATGTGTCGAGCTCGCGCAAATAAGTGTTGGACATGTGAAATTATGTGTTCAACGAGTTAACTTATATTTAAATTGTGAATACATTAAAAGGAGTGTCAAAAAAGTTTCCAATAGTATCGGCGTCCAACATGTGTAGAACACAAGCACGTTGACTTCTTAGAAATGTCGGTGCTTCCTAGCAACTAAATAACTATGGTGGTTGTGAGAAGATACTAGAAGACCACAACCGAAGGATAAGTGACACCAAAGTTAGGAGCAAAAGAGAACAAAATCTAAAGTTTTGGTTCAAAGTCTCCGTAGAGTTAACTCAAAATCGACCAAGTTGATTTGGTCTCGGAAGGCTACGGTAAAGTTACAGGTCACGATAAAAAAAGGAATAATTCAATACCGCTACAACTCTTCAATATATTGGACGCTCCGAGATATCGCATCAAGATATCAAGCGAGACATACAAACTCGATCGTGATGCTTACCATTTGCAGAAAAAGAACTGAATGGACAGAAAGTTGGAAAATAATTCAAAGAATCTTCAATATATCTTACCTTTTGCAGTTGATTTGAATCAATAAGCCAAAATTAGAACGGGTGAGGTTAGGCTACAGGGTTAATCCTAAAAACATCATCATTGTTGATATATGAACCACAAATCATCTGTTTTTTCTATAAAACTTGGTCACCGGAGCTCATACGCAATCCTTAGTTGCCTGAGCTACTACATGATCTCTCCTTATTGTCTGAGGAAACCCTAATTTCTTCGCACTGAAAAATCGTCGGTCGACTCTCCCTCTCTCTTGTCTACGTAAATGTTAAATGCTTTACATGTAAAAACGAGTGTGTATCCTCTTTGTTTTCTACAAATAATTAAGATTTTAAAATATAGAATATTTTTTTAAAAGCCTTTAATCCTCTTACTAAAAAATAAAATTTGTATTCTCGTTGGGAAAAATAACATAATAAAACATAACATTTGCATCCTCTTTAGAAAAAAAAAACTACTAAAAAAGTAACTTTTGCGTCCGAGGTACATATTTGAGGGATGAAAATGAGGAATGAAATCCGTGGGACATATCTGTTTGAGTGAGGTTGAGAAATGATAAAAAGGTACGAGAAGGAGGTGAGGCCTTTTGCTTGCTTGATTCGAGGCGTAAGCCTCGAGGTGTTAAAAAATTAGGCATACTAAGGCATAAGCCTCAAATAAAAATTTATAATAATATATAAAAAATAATAAAAATTTATTATTTATTATTTAATTGTGTAAAAAATCAATATAAACTGACTAATAACCGTGTATAGAAAAATATTAATATTACATATAGGGTCAAGATAATGTGCAAATTTGAATTTTTTTTTCAAATATAAATGAAAATATTATTATGTGTATAAAAATAAAACCTAATGTATTATATTTATATAATTACTTTATATGAAATAAATACCAAAGAATATATTATTTTATTTTATATCACACAATATTATATTATTTATATAAATTTTATATCAAAGAATATATTAATTGTACAAGTTATAAAAAAAATATAACTGAAAGAATATCAAATATAAAAGTTGTTTTCAAACATACATAACAAAACATATATATCAATTTGGTTTCTTTTATGTCGGTATAGGCCATATAGATTTTTTAAACTCATGCACAACCTTTTTAAAACATTTTTTTTACGAAAATAGAATTTAAAATAGAACTACTGTTTATAGTAGAAAACCCACTTTTTATAAAATAATCTATGTCGCTAAACGATCTATCTATCTATCTATAAAGAGGGGGAGAGAGAGTAAACAATTAGGCACCTTCGAAAATTTTGTTACTTTTTACCTTAAAGCATTAATCTTTCACCTTTGCAACTTTACACATTACCCTAAACCTTTATAGTATGTTAAAATTTTCCAAAAATTGAGGAATCGACCTAATATACATTGACTCTCATTTATAAGGGTGTAAAAAAGCCCGGTCATGCTCAAGTTTGGTTTGAACAACTCAAAGAGCTTAAAAATATGATCAAACTTGACTCATTTTTGAGAACCTTGAAAGAGATCCTAGGCGAACAACATGATTCGAGTATTTTCTAGTACTGTTTTTTAGTATGCTTACTTGTAGTCGGTAATGTAACGAGCTCAGAAATAAGTTCAAGCTTTCTCATTTACTTTTGAAGCTAGTCTTGAACATTTTTATGAAAACGAACATGAATCGATCTTGAGTAGCTTCATTCTTTTTACAACAATAGTTACCTATACTATAGTGATTAATTGATCTTGCGCCGGACCAAGTCACATGATTCTTAGCCCGAGACTGCTTCAAAACACGTCAAGATCGCCATTAGAGAGTTTAATTCAGTTGCTTCTTCTTCATAAAATGAGAAAGTTATAACCATTAAACAGTTCAATTAGTCTGCCTCTTTTTCACAATATGAAATGGTATTATCAGCAAAGAGTAGATGTGATATTAAAATAGAAGAGCCTCCGTTTCCACCTATAAAAAACCCTCAATGTAGGTACCAAAAATAAATATCTCAATAAACCTACTAAAAGCTTCCATCACTAAAATGAAAAGGAAAGGGGATTGTAGTTCCATTTGCCTAAGTGATCTAGAGAGAAGCTCAAGAAGATGGAAAAATTTAACCATCCCAAACTCTGTGTAATACCCCGTAATTGTGGGTTAAATTAAAATTAATCCGAATTTCAATATTACTTGGGAATAAAGTAATAGGTGATTTATGTGAATATTACTTAGTGATTAGAAGTAATATATGGTTATGACTTTACGTATGATTATGATATAATAAAAAATTTCATGAGTGATGAATACGACAATTACGGAATTAAGTCGGGGCGTGCGTGAGTCGTGTCGGGACTAAATTTAAAGGAATTAAAAGTAAAATATTTTTATGTCATCCAAATGGTCATTTTGATTGCGTCAAAGTGTCCAAAAGAGTTTAAATAGTAGAAAAAGTCTATTTGGGTGTTTGATTTGGGTCTTGGGGATTTTTGGAACCGAATAGACACCCTAGAGGGGTATTTTAGTCATTTTACATAGGAGGTGAACAGTAACCACGAAAATTGAGGATTATTATATAAGTCTAAAAGGAGGTAAGATACATTATTCATCACCAAACAAAGAGAGAAAGACTTAGGGGAGAGTAAGAGATTTCTCTGAAAGTGAAGAAACACCTCTAGAAAGCCAAGAAGCCAAAGGTCATCCTACACCATCACCATCACCGGAAATTGGCCAAAAAGGGAGAGGACCACCAGTAGACTATCATCCCCAAAGGTTTAGACCTACAATTTAAAGGTAAGTGACTTAATCTTTGCAAAATTAGCATGTATAATGCCCATGTTAGGATAGTTGTAGAATTATGAGAAATTGCATGATTTCGAGATAAACCATGATGATT
This sequence comes from Sambucus nigra, assembly GCA_949130495.1. Lineage (NCBI taxonomy): Eukaryota > Viridiplantae > Streptophyta > Magnoliopsida > Dipsacales > Adoxaceae > Sambucus > Sambucus nigra. The sequence goes on along the minus strand of OX422223.1, from coordinate 38,157,603 downwards.
TTAATGGATTCCTTAATAGGACAAACATGTAGAACAAATATATTTTTGATTATATATTTTAATCCACGAATTTGGAATCATTTGATAAAGAAAATCAGAGTTTTATATGTTATTCTTGGAGAAATGATAAAATATGGGTTTTCTGGAAATTATGAGAAATGTCATGTTTAATCCAAACCTATTCATGTTTTAGGTTGTTTAATGATTGGAAATCCTTTATATGTATTGTTATATCATTTGGAATGAATGATAAGGAGTTTGGTATCTTAACATAGAGGAGTTGAGGATGAAAATTGGTTAAACCCAGAGTCTAAATATGCAGAAAAAGTAGGCTAATACTTGTTCGGTTGATCGACCGACCTTGAATGTCGATCAATCAAACAGATCGATTGATCGATCCAAGATTATCAATCGATCAATGATCCTATAATTCATAAGCTGATTTTGTTTAAGGCTTGATTAAATTTCCCCACTTCCAAGGATGCTTAGTGTAAATTAAATATAGCATAATGGGATTTAGGGAAGGTCAGTAGGGTGGTACTTGAGACCTAAAAATTATTTATGTGTGAATTAATCCTAGAGAATAGAATAGTGGATTAAAAGTAATTAGAGTTTATCGAAGAATAAATCTATTTGAGGATAATATGATTTTGGGATTTGGGATGACATGGACCAGTAGGGTGTAGATAATTACCTACTACATTTACTTGCGAAATAATGGTTAACTTTCGAGTGATGGGAAAACTCGAGAAATATATGTTAATAAGTAGAGTCATAATCTAAAATACGTAGGATATGAAAGAGAAAAATATACTACGTATGGAATTATCATATGAGTTGTGTGAATACCTTATTGATATTATATAGGTGGGGTGAATACCTATATTTTTTATTTGTATGACATACCTACACTGCTTGCTATCGGGGTGGAGGTTTCGCGTTATGGTTGATCTTATCCCGATGAGCCCACTTGGGGGATTTTAGATTCGTACCTTGTGCATAGGACCTTGGACACATTCTATCGGTGTGAATGATAGTTTCGACGGTTGAATGGGAGCGTAGGTACGTGCATGACCCATTTGGCTAGAGAATATGCCCGCCTCCAAATATGTGTGTTATGTTATATATGGTTCGGGAGAGACCCTGAGCCAATAGTCCTTTTTACAGCGAGAGGTGTAACTTGACATAATAGCAGAGTATGCATGCATCACAGCTGTGTTTGGGAGGTGCCGTTTTATATATATATATATATATATATATATATATATATATATATATATATATATATATATATATATATATATATATATGTATATATAAATATAATAGTGTGATGAATATATATATATATACTATGATGTGATCTACTGTGTGAATTACTGGATAAAAATGAATAATAAAATCTGAATTGAGTTAAGTAAGTGAGTACTTAATAGTTAAAGGCCTAGTTCATCTTAAAGAGAAATAAACATGTTTAAATAAAAGTATTGTGTGGGAAATACGGCATAAGGAGAAGAGTTAGAGTAATAATTAAGAACCTTATTTAGGGAGATAATAAGGTACGTTAGTCATGCACACTAGATGAGAAGTGAGATTCTCAAGTGAGATCCAAGAACTAATATGTACACAATACCTGCTTAATTGCACTTGTTAAGCACTTGCTATTTTTAAAATCTTTTACAATCGAGCTCTGACCCGTTTACTTGCATATTCTCTTCTCTACTACATCTATATTACTAGGTGCCCAACATCAGGGACGCTCGACTTAGAGGATGGATATTTTGACGAGTTTCTGGAGATCCAGCTTTAGATTAGACGTTCATTTCCTTGATTCCTATCTTTATAGTATTTAGCTCATTTAGGGCATGTCGCCCAAGATTCTAATAGTTCCATTTCCATTTTAGATTTTGTACTCGTTTTATATTGATACTGTTATTATCATTTTGTGTTGGATGGTGATGTTGAGATATTTCAACTGGAGAGTTTATTCTAGTTAAATTTATAATTGTTGACTTTTAATTTAGTTATGATGGGATGTTACTTATTTTACTTCCGTATGGTGGTATGGATCTAATTAAAATAAAATTGGAAAAGTTTTGATACTTAGCTTAATTAATTATTAAGTGAATTAAGAAGAAATTATGGACGATATCATGGATTTTATTGAGAAATACGCCAAAGTAGAGGACGCAGTCATCATCGGAGAGGCTATGTCCGATTAAGGTTTTAAGTAATCGAAAAATAATTACACGAAGAAAACCTCTAAGGGAGGAAATCAGTCTGGTCTTATGAAGAAGGGGTCACTAAGTGATGCCGACAAGGGATGACCCAAGGCACATACTAACGAACGCAGTTTCCATGCATTGGATACTTTCTTCAAGGATACTTTCTACAAGATGATTTCGTAGATAAGAGACGAGTCATATTTTAAGAGGCCGCCAAAGTTGGCCAGCGATCTCGGAGACGAGGAATCCAACCTTTGGTATTCCTATCGCCAAGACCATGGACACCTTACGGATAATTGTGAGATGTTCAAGAAGAATTTGGATGATCTCATCCAGGGTGAGCAACTCAAAGAATATATTGACACTTCCAAGTACAAATAAGAGGTCAGGATGGACACAGTTCAGAAGAAAGACGATAATCTCTCGCTTGCTGATTCGGCGTAAATTTTTCATATTTATCCCCTTAATTTTAGTTATTTACAGTCCCGTGCAGAGTAATTAGACTGGATTCATTTCATATTCATGCTATTAACCCTTTTCGATAAGTATTTCTTATTTTGTGTATTTTTGTCTTATTTAACAGGTACTTCGTGCAAGTGAATACGAGAGAGAAACCAAAATAAAGAAAGAAGAGAAGGAAAGGAAAGTAAGTTTAAGGGAATTAAAGTTATTTTATAGCCTGAACCCGAATCCAGAGTCTAAAAGAAAGTTGAAGATCTAAAAGCTATGATCATACTGGAAAAAAATGACATTCGATTCCGAGCTATGATGAAGAAATTACGTGCATTCAAAATTGAGAAGAGAATCTAGAGTCAACAGAGGAAATTCAAAATTTTACTGGGTCGAACCGGTTCGCCCCTGGCCCGAACCGGTTCGGATGGTCAGATACGAGATTTTTGGTTTATATCTAATTTTTATCTAGAGATTTATATGGGTTTGGACTTCTTCGAAAACGAACCTAAGTAGATATAACTTGTAATTAAACTTGTTAGAGTTTAGTTTTGACCTAGTTTTTCATACTTGAGAGGGAAGAAAGAAGGTTTGCAAGAAGAACAACAAAAATCATTCATTATTTCCATAGTTTTGCTCATATTCTTAATTCAACTATTATATTATTCTCTTATCTTCTCAAAGGTGCATATTTAGGATTTAATTGTTCTTATTTCCGAGTTTGTGATTGAATACATGCCTTCTTGCAATCTATACGTCATTATGTTTCCATGCAACGTAAAAACCATGTATAAGGTTGATTATTCCATGTCCGGCTAAGTTTTTAGAGGTTTGTGATATATGAATCCAACTTAGATACTGCGAATGGATATAAAATTGGATAAAATTTAATAAATAATTTAGAGGTTCGAAATCTTATCGGAACAAATATTGTAGGTCTTTTAATTTCGTTTGCCCTGGGTATTCAGAATGTTTAAGAATATAATACGCGTGTCGATAATTTGTCATTCACATTAAATATATTTTTGACTTGATATTGTGAGGAGTGAAATCTTCATATGTTAAGTACTTAGATAAATTGGATGTTTTCTTTGAATTATGAATTAAATTCTTGAATGTTTTATATCCGACGTAATTACCGATGGTTTGGGTATTGTATTCCGACTTTATTTTCTCATATTTTGGTTAATTCACATATGTTAATTAGGTTGCATTAGTTACATAGAAAATTTCATAAAATTCGTCACCTTTTCCTTTCTTTTTCGTGAGTTGATCATTAGGTTTTAGACACCTTCCTTTGCAGCCGTTTGTTTTTCACTTCCCATCCCCTCTGTTCGATACCTGACTTTCTCGGATTATTACTTACGCAACTGGCTTACTATTGAGCCGTGTTTACACGCACTAGAGACACATTTAGAGTCACGTCAAGTTTTTGATGCCGTTGTCGGGGAATTAGGTATACATACTTGGTTAGGTCGAATTCATCTAATAATTTGACTCTAATTAATAAAAAAGCCATTTTTTTTTCATAAAACCCAAAAATCCAAAAAAATAAAAAATATTAAAATATCCGAAAAATCAGGAAAAGTAAAGATATTCTCTCGTGATTTAAATGAAAAACACTCAACCCAATCCTAATCCTATTCCTCCTATGGTACATGAAAATCCCATAGTCAAACTCAATTCTGATAGTCTGCACACTCCAAACGTTCCAAATTTATGGGTTCCACCTAGCGTGTCCGGTGAGGATATCAATTCATTAAGTGAGAGCATAATGTTTGACCACACTAGTTTTAGGACGAGTGAGGGAGTGATGCTGTATCTCCCCATAAGAGATATCTTATACCACGAGAAAACCGTCGCTTTGGGGTGCGTTATATTTCTGTATAATGCGGGGCAGTTTCACATTAGGAATGGGATTATTCAGATTCTCCCAATGTTTCATGGTATAGAGTAAAAAAATCTCTACTTCATTAGAGAGTTCGAGATGTTTAATGTCCAAACGTGCACCTAAAACGTAGTGCACCTCAAGATTTTTGCCTTATCTCTTAAGGACAAGGCAAAGGCTTGGCTTTGGTCACTAGCACCGAACTCGATAGGTACGTGGAGGGATATGAAGGCTAAGTTTCTCCAAAAGTTCTTTCCCGCACCTAGGACTAATTCTATTAGGGCTCAAATTCAGACCTTTAGGCAAAACAAGAATGAGCCCTTAGATAAATGTTGGGAGAGGTTCAACGAGTTAATTAACATGTGCCCACACCATGGTTTTGAGAAGTGGAGACTTATCCCCTACTTCCATCATGGGATTAGCTTAAGTTCCAAGAAACTTGTTGAGACTATGTGCCCGGGGGAGTTATTCAGGTTAGACGCAGATGATACAGAGGCTAACATTAAGTATCACTACACCAAAATGGGCAAATTGTCACCTTTCAGCCGGCCAGCCTTGTCAAGGTCAATGACCATGATAAAAAACACGCGTTTTATGTCACGGTCATTGACCTTGACACGACCATGACAACTAATTGTCACGGTCATTGACCGTGACAAGTCCGTGACAAATTTACTTGTCACGGACTTGTCACGGTCAATGACCATGACAATAATTTAAATACTTGTCACGGTCAAAGAACTTGACACGACCGTGACAATGTTCGTAGCAAAAACCCTATCCCCCCTCTTTTTTCCCTCTGCGCCTTTCCCTCCCCCCCTCTCTCTCTCTCTCTCGACGCTGCTCTCTCTCTCTCAGGTCGGTTTTCTCTCTCTCTCTCTCTCTCTCTCTTCCATTTATATATATATATATTTGTGTGTATATTTATGTGTGTATGTGTATATATATATGTGTGTATGTGTGTGCGTGTATGGGGGGTAGGGCAGGGTGGGGGTAGGGGGTGGGGCGGGGTGGGGCAGGGTGGGGGTAGGGGGTGGGGCGTGGTGGAGGGGGGCAGGGGGTGGGGTGGGGTGTGTGTGTGTGTGGTGGTGTGTGGTGGGGGAGGGGGTGGTGGAGGGGGCAGGGGGTGGGGTGGGGTGTGTGTGTGTGTGTGGTGGTGTGTGGTGGGGGAGGGGGTGGGGTGGGGTGTGTGTGTGTGGTGGTGCGTGGTGGGGGAGGGGGTGGGGTAGGGGGACAGGGGGTGGGGTGGGGTGTGTGTGTGTGGTGGTGTGGGGTGGGGTAGGGGGTGGGGTGGGGTATACACAACACTAAAAGTAGACATCAATTTTATTAATAATTGATAATAGTTGGATAATAATTGGATAATAAACACCGGGAGGGGGTGGGGGTGGGTGGGGTTTTGAATATTATTTACATTCAAAATAAATAATTGATAATAGTTGGATAATAATTGGATAATAATTGTTTTTATACCTATAGAACAATTTAGATAGTGTGTGTGTGTGTGTGTGTGTGTGTGTATGTGGTCAATACATGAATTTATTTTTGTATTTGAATTAACCCATGAATTTATTTTTGTATTTGAATTAACCCATTATATGAAACATACTTGAAATTAAATATAGTGAGCATAGATACTAGCATTCTAGTTCTTATGCGTACGCATTCAATAACCCTTAGACCCGTTCGAGAGTCATTACCCCTATAATGAGATCTCTCGAATTGTCCCGTTTGGACAGTTTGAGACTGTATAATTTCTGTATAATATTCTTATTGGCTTAAAGTTGTTACTTTTGGAGGAAGTTCTGCAGTCGTATCTTAATGTTCTCTGGGTATATACTAGATTGACAAGTGTGACTGTTATTTTAATTGACCAATTGAAATAACACTCACACCTGCCAATCTACGTCGTGTACTTGGAGAACTAAGGGGATATGCTGTCGAATTTTTTTCAAATCGTAACAATGTGCATGATCTGTTAAGTATATTACAGAAAAATGCATTCTTGAATGGGATAGGACCACTTACCCTTTAATAGGATAATTAAATGATGGGATAATTAAATAAAACATACTATAAATCTAAGTTTTGTTTACCTTTAATAGGTGTTTAGTTGTGGTAGCTGTGATGGGATATCCGAAATACAAAGAGTGGATGGGTGAGACTAATAGAATGGGGGATGTGTTTCACAAAGGTGCTAACGAATTTGTGAAATATGCAAAGATATGTCGTAATGATGAAGAGTTTCCGTGTCCGTGTGCTAGGTGTAATAATGGTAAGGTGTTTGAGTGGAAAACAGTTGAACTACATTTGTTAAGATCGGGTATGCAAGATAGTTATTGATTTTGGAGTTTTCACGGTGAATTGAAAGTTCCATTTGTCCCTGACCAAATTTCACAACAACCTTCAACAAGTATCCGTTTGTGTATTGGAGAAGTACTTTCCCCCAACATTCTTTGACATAAGTGTTCACTTGTTGGTACACCTATGCGACGAGGCACTTCTTTGTGGTCCAGTTAGATATCGGTGGATGTATCCGTTTGAAAGATTGATGAAAGTTTTTAAAGATTACGTCAAGAATATGCGATATATTGCAGGATCAATTGCAGAGGAATACATCACCGTGGAGTCATCAATATATACTCGGGAATATATGACAAACTCGACCAGCGTTGATGACACTGATGAATTCCTCGATGATGGTGGTAATGTGATGGGAAAACGAGTGAAATTAACGAGTTTGCAACATGAACAAGTAACTCGTTATCTATTTGACACACATGAAGATGTCGAAGAATGGAAAAAGTAAGTTTCGAATATTATAATGTTTAACATTATTTTAGATTATTTTATACATGATTAATTTTGTAATATGCAGTAAATATAAAGCCTGTGAGAACAATAAAAGACGAAAAACAGTGGTACAATCAGACAGCGAATTTAGGCTATGGTTGACACAAGAGGTAATTACAATGAAAACATTCGTTATATAACGTTACATTACACTCAAATTTTACCACTAATATAATTAATTTATCTATATTCTCAGCTCCTAAAGATGGGTGATGCGACATCAAGGCTTGCTCGTCTAGACACTGGACCCTTGTTCGTGGCACAAGAGTACAAAAAATATCGATTGAACGGTTACATTTTCGGCGCTAAAGTGTACGAGGAAAGTACAAATGTACAGAACTCGGGAATTTCATACAAGGCTCTTACTTTCTTTCGAGCGAGCGCAAAAGATAAAAACCTCGTTGAAGCTGAAATGACTTACTATGGTGTAATCCAAAATATATTTGAATTGGATTATATAAGCTTCAAAGAGGTTGTATTTTACTGTGAATGGGTAAGAGTTGAGGATAAAAATGCTTGTAAAGTTGATCCTCTCACCAATTTGATCATGGTTGACTTGTCCAAGTTGAAGAGCAACGACCACGTGAGCGATGAGCCGTTTGTTTGTGCATTTCAAAAGGTTAAGCAAGTGTTTTACTCGGAGTATATCAACAACGAGCCGCGGTCAATTGTCCAACACGCGCCAAGGCGTCTAAATAGTAGTGTGGATGACTTGGCTGCTCCTACCGAATATCAATCCATTTTTGATGATAACCCGAATTTGAAACAATTTTTCAATTTATAATAAATATTTCAATTTGTACCGAAACATCCATTTTTAATGCTTTTACTTGATCTGCACATTATCATTTTCACTCTTGTGTAGTGTGCGTGCGTGGAGAGGAGATTAATACATAAATATTCCAACTACATCTAAGTTTTGTTTGTACTAATCCATGAATATACGCTTCTTACCTCTAATAGGTGATTAGTACATAGTTATTTGGGGTGTCCTATTTGTGGAGGGGAGACTGAATCTCTTCGTCTATCCGAACACTAAGAAATGCCATAATCCTATGGAGCGATGCTCTGCAAATTCCTCCCAACCGTTATGTAGCCAAACATCACCGGTTGAAGTTGTCAATTCCACTTTCCATACCCCACCACTTGGAACTTCTAGCAAAACATGGGAGACCATTCAAAGGTGGAGTTGACAACTTCAACTGCTGATTTTTGGCTACACAACGGTTGGAAGGAATTTGCAACGCATACCTCCATAGTATTATGGTATTTCTTAGTGTTTATATATGAAGAGAATTATAATTGACACGATTGCCCGGGGTACATTAGTTGGAAGGAGATGCCATATGAGCTCAAGTTAGCTGTTTGAGTGACACTACAGGTAATGTATTTATATTTATATGTCAATTTCGATTTTGATTTCAATTACGATTTATATTTATCTATATTTGAGGGGCGGATACTAATTTTACTTTATTTCAATTCAGGGGACAGGGAGTGGCCCTAAGGGTAGGCCACATATGCTCTATACTTATGTGGCTATTCGGACGAGAAGGGAAGGATAAGGAGGTGTTCCCGAGCGTCGCGGTACAAAATCTCTTTTCCATGCAAATAGTTTGTAGATTTGAGATAAAATGATGGTGATATTGTTTCTTTTTAAATAGTTTCTTATTTGAATATATATTTGCATTATCTTTAGTTTGTTCGGCTATATGATGTTTGGAACAGGTACAATGTTGCTATAACAGGTACAAATATACTGCTGGGCAGTGGCAGTGGCCATACTGCCCAACAGTTTTTTTAATTCTGCCCAGAATTGTCACGGTCATTGACCGTGACATTTTTTTTAAAAAAAGGTCACGGCTTTGTCACGGTTATAAACCGTGACAAATGTGTCACGGTCATTGACCTTGACACGACCGTGACATAAAACGCGTGTTTTTGTCAAGGTTGTCAAGGTCAATGACCGTGACACGACCGTGACAAAAAAATTTATCTCGCCTCGAAATGTCACGGTCATTGACCTTGACAAGGTGGATTTGTCAAGGTCAATGACCTTGATAAATGGGCAGATTTGGTGTAGTGTATGTCACTGAGACTACTCAATCGTGGGACACATCGGATCCAAATACCCAACCCAAAGCTAAACACGTCTCCACGGATCCTTTTGTTTCCAGACTTTATCAATTGGATAAGGAAGCCGAATTAAAACTTCAAATTAATCAACTAGCCAAGAGGTTAGAAGATGTGGTCGAAGATAGGGGAAAGACGTATTCGACTCCACTCGAGTAATTAGAGAGGAGGTGTACAATATTTATGAGTCAGGACATTTAATGAAGTAATGTATGACGATGCTCGCCTACAAAGTTATGCTTCAAGAGCAAGTTGAGGCGGTGGGAGCCTATAAGGGTAATTTTAACACCCTTCACGGTAATTCATAAAATCCCTCATGGTGAAACCAACCCGATTTTAATTACGGGCAACCAAACGCAATGATGAACCCGAATCCACATGTTGCCCAATAATTTCCACCTTACCAATAAGCACCACCTATGCAAGATCCCCTCCTACAACTTATATAATCCCATAGCGAAGAGTCTCGAGGACACTTTAGCCCAATTCATGCAAACTCAGTCAGTGATAAATGCTTAAAATGCCTAAAATTTTATTGACTTAAAGGCATCGTTATCTAAGTTTCAATCTTCCCTAAGTGTCTAAGAGAAGGACAAGTTTTTTGTCCAAGGCCGAAGACCTCCCCAAGGTCAAAATTTTGTTTGCTCTAATACCAACGAGAACAAAGAGCAGTATCAAGTGATTACTACTCTACATAGTGGGAGAGTTTTTTACTTATCACCTCCCCCACATGACGAGCAAAATGAAAAGGAGGTTTTGCCCGACACAAAAGTGGTCGAAGATGCCCCGTTGGAAGAGAGTGATAAAGAGTTCACAGTTAGGCCCGAGGTGGTAGTGAAACCCCTAATGTCGCTCCTTACCCTTAATGGTTGGTCCCTCCCCCTGAAGGGAGCTCCCGTGACGATATCTTAGAAGTGCTTAAGCAAATGAAGCTTAATTTACCTTTTCTCAAGGCAATCAAGTAAATTCCCGCATATGCAAAGTTTCTTTAGGACTTACTGACGGTGAAACGTAGGTTAAAGGTAAATAAGAAGGTGTTATTAGCACAACATGTAAGTTTGATACTTTGGAGCGACCTCCTGACGGAGTATAAAGATCCGGGTGCACCTACCATTTTGTGCACCATTGGAAATAGCAAAATTAAGAGAACGGTATTAGATTTAGGGATGAGTTTTAATATTGTACCTTACTCCATTTATAGATAGCTTGATTTGGAGGACCTTAAGCCCATAAAATTACTCTCCAACTCGCAGATTGTTCCGTAAAGATACCTCCGGGGATTATTGAGGACGTGATCGTCTAAGTTGAAACTTTATACTTCTCGGTAGATTTTATCATTTGGGATACGGATCCCTCCTCTCCATCAATCCATCATGGTCCCGTGATCCTTGGACACCCATTCTTAGCTACGGCTAATGCTTTGATTAACATGCGAAATGGGCCAATGAAACTCGCGTTCGGGAGTATGACACTCGAGACAATATCTTCAACATCACCAAGCAAATGGGTGATGAGGACGAGTTACTCGAGTCGAATCTTATAGAAGAGGTAGTACACGAACATTTTGAGGCTAATCACACTAGGGATTCATTAGAGGCATGTCTTGTTAGGGATAGTAAGAGTGATAGTGCGTGCACCGATTTTGGTCGTGAGGTGAAGGAGATAAGAGAGTTGTTAGATGTGAGTGGGATCGATGAGGACATGAGAGATTTTAGTTGGGTCTTATGATTCGAGGAACTACTACTGAGGGAGTCACGCATAGTTCCCTCTAATGAGAAATTTCCGACCCTCGAATTGAAAAATCTTCCTTCTAATGTCAAATATGCTTATTTAGGAGAGGATGAGACATATCTCGTTGTTGTGTGCTCGAGACTAAATAAAGAGCAAAAGGAAAAGCTTATGGCCATTCCGAGGATGCATTGAAGTGATTTTGGTTGGAGCATTACGGATTTAAAGGGTAGAAGTCCTTTAATTTGTACCCATAAAATCCATCTCTAAGGGGATGTGAGACCCTCGAAAGAGATGCAAAGGTGTTTGAACCCGACGATGAAAGATGTCGTGAAAGCAGAGATCATTAAATTATTAGATCTGGGCATCATCTATCCCATCTCGGTTAGCAAATGGGTTATTCATATTCAAGTCATCCCAAAGAAGTCGAGAATGATCGTGGTTGAAAATGCGAAGGGAGAACTTATTCCAAAGTGTACTACCACTGACTAGCGCATTTGCATTGACTACCAGAAGCTCAATGCCGAGACTTGAAAATATCACCTTTCTTTGCCATTTATTGACCAATTGCTTGAGAGATTCTCGGGTCACCCTTTCTATTACTTTTTAGATGGTTATTCTGGGTGTAACCGAATCGCGGTGGATGTGTTAGATCAAGAGAAGACTACATTTACATATCCTTTTGGCACGTTTGGCTACAAACGTATGCCATTTGGATTGTGTAATGCACCTGCGACCTTTCAATGGTGCATGCTTATTTTATTTAGCGACATGGTCAAAAGGGGCCTTGAGGTGTTCATGGACGATTTTATTGTCTTCGGATCCTCTTTTGACTACCGCATCACTAATCTAGAGAAGGTTTTAGACCGATGTGTGGAAAGAAACTTGGTACTCAATTGGGAGAAGTGGCATTTTATGGTTACCAAAGGCGTAGTTCTTATCCACATTGTGTCATTCAATGGTATAGAAGTCGATAGGGTGAAAATTGACGCTATAGCCGATCTTCCCCAAACTTGTCACTAAAAGACGTGCTATCTTTCTTGGGGCATGCAGGGTTTTATTGTAGGTTTATTAAGGACTTTAGGGCCATCACTAGGCCCTTAAGAAACCTACTTATGAAGGATTCTCCCTTTGAGTGGAGTAAATTATTCCAAGAAGATTTTAACAAATTGAAAAGCATGCTAGTCTCCACTCCCATCATGCAATCCCCGGATTGGATCCTTCCATTCGAGTTTATGTGTGATGCGAGTGAATTTGCGGTTGGGGCTATTTTGGAGAAACGAATAGATAAGAAATTTCACATCATTTACTACGCTACCCAGACCTTAACCATGCCTTAATTTAACTTCTCCATCACGGAGAAAGAATTGTTAGCGGTAGTATTCGCCCTTAACAAGTTCCGCTCCTATTTTATTGGGACGCCGATCACGTGCTTTACTTACCACACGACTCTCTAATATATCCTTTCCAAGAAGGATGCAAATTCGCGCCTCATTAGGTGGATATTATGTAATACCTCGTATTTTTATGGATATTTAAATTGGGTTTATTAAATTTAAATTGAAAAATTTATTTGGAATAAATCATATATTAATTAGTGTGACTTGGGTTAGTATTTAATATCATAAATTAAAATGTATATTACTTAGAGAATAAGTAATATAAATTATGGAATATGTTACAGTGTGTCATAAGTTAGAAAAATGACAATTATTAATTACTTAGTCGGGACGCACATTTGAGATATGCCTGGATTTAATATGAGCTTTATGAAGTAAGTATAATATGTTGAACCCATATAGACATTTCGACTGCGTAAAAGTGTCGAAATAGTCAGAAAACTGCATTCGGGCATATGTATAGGATCTCGGGTCATTTCTCCCCTCAAGTGAAAAGTCATTTTTTGACCTTCGGATTTCCAACCCATGAAGAGATACGGGATTAGATACTTCAAAATCAATTCTTTGGCTAATCAAATGGGGAATTGAAAAATCAAAGTCGGAGGAAACCAAAGGAGAGAAAGTGTGAGAGTTTTTATAAGAAAGTGAAGAGTTTCTTAAGGAGGTGAAGGGTTTTAGAGGAGGAGCAACACTACAACCACATTGCACCACCACCATACACTATCAAAATTTAGGAAGAACGAGGAGGAGGAATCACATCATCTTCTTCAAAGGAAATTCAGAATCATCCTAAGAGGCAAGTTGTTTAAACTTGCTTAATTATGAGTTGTTATAAACACATGCAAGATTATTAGATTTTTAGATAAAAAACCATGTTTAAGAAGTTTTGATTTGAGATAATATCAATTGGAATTATAAAACTCATGAATTGGATTATTTTCAAAATTTGAGAAAAGAATGTGATACAATTGGAGATTAAAGTATCTAAATAGAAATGAAGTGAATTTATACGAATTCGAAAGTCAAACGCACGTGAAATCATTTTAAAAAATGAAGAACATTGTATGTTGATTTTAGGTATGTTTTTGTAACACCCAGCCCGTCCGGGGAGAGAGAACGGAGCGCTACTACGATAAAACTATACTAATTACACAATATAAACAAGGTATAGAGCATCTAAATCCCACAAGCAACAAAAGAGAACTAAAAATCTCAATATTTCTTCAAATAAATACAACAAGTCTCTTGAATTAAATACAACAACTAACTCGAAAAGTAAATACAAATCTCCAATGCTCTATACATCAAAATAATACAGGTCTTTTCATTTCTTGTATTGAAATTCTTCCCAAATAATCCACGCTAAAATCATCCCAATTGGTCCATAGCACTCAAATCCGTGCTCACCTACCAACTAAGAAAAATATGAGGAAGTACACAATACGACAGGAAAGATGCTCAACAATAATATGTTAGCGATGAATAAAGCGCAACAATACGAATATGAATATTCAAGTCAAATGCAAATCTCAATAGCATTTTATCAATAAATTTCTCAACAACACATTAACCGGGTCACCAGGCCTCACCCCATCCGCATATGCTTTATCAAGTCATAGCCCTTGGAAGCAGGAATTTTGGCGGGTGTCCAACGTCCGTGCAATATTAAAATCTCATGACAACGTGATCAACGACAACATGAATAATACCACATTGCATTTCTCTTTTCTTTACCCATATCTTGATTTCTTTATCCCAATTTACTTTATTATTCTCTCATTCTTTGTTTTCTTACGTCCTTCAGATTGTTTAGGCACGTGCTTAGGACCAAAGCTTCTTGGTAGGGTTGATGATTCAGATGTTAATATATTAATGTCTATTTTTTACATTTTGATGCAATACACATTTTGTTAAGCTGAATCTTTGTCATTATGGTGTTGCAACAGAGGTTGGTTAGATAATTTTACAAGGTCCTTAATCAAGTGAACTTTGAGGAAATCCTAGATGGCCTAAAGATCCCCGAGTCTTATAGTCAACTTGTTTTTGAAATGAAAATCAACAAGTTTAATGCCAAGGACTTTGCTCTAATTTTGAAGGGAATGGTATGTGTTATTTTACTCTAAATATTGATATAGGAATTTAGATCCATATTTAGAAATATTTTTACTAGATACTTGAAAAACTCGTATGGATAAATAGTTCAACTTGTACTTGAACAATTCCTATATGATTTGAATGCCAGTAATGCGATTTGGTCATAAATATGGTTGTTCTTCTCTCTCAGTCTTTTCTTATTCCCGATTATTTGTTCCATTTATGTTTAATATATGTATGTGGTTTAGGTTTAGGTTTGATTTGTTCCAGATTAGGTTTCATGTGGAGTTTCTGATTTGTTTTATATTGGGTTTCAAATCGGGTTTCAAATTAGGGCTTCTCCCCCATTTTGGGTGGTTTTGATTTATTTCTGTTGTTTCAACGTGATATTAGTTCTAAATATCGTCCATGTTTTTCTAAAGCTATGAACATTCACCCCATGTTTGACTGAAATTCTTATTGTTTCAATTTGTTTTGTATTCTATTTTGCAGATTTTAGGTTTTTCAACAGTAGCTATTTTCTTTCCGCTCTTAAGGGTTCTCTTTCTATATCTATATCTCGACATTGAGGGATTTTTGTTCATAAGAATTAGGAAAAAATAATATGGATTGAAAGTAATTTGGGGCTTTGGTTTTAGTATGATGATCCTCTTTTCATTATTATTGTGTTTACATATAGGCATTTGATGTTGGTTTATTTATATTTTACAATTTAAAACCCCAAGAATGTTTTTTAGAAGCATTTATATATTATTTGAGCTTTAGTTCCTTTTGTTGAGTGAGAATTTCCTTCTGATGGGTGTTTTGCTAATTAGTTTGTGTGTGTGTGTGAATTTGTTGATACATTTGGTTTGTAGGCTATTTTTTTCCCTAGATTTTACCAATCTATTGAGTTTTTTTTTTTGCTTAACTCTATGTGGGAGTGAAAGTTAAATGTATTAGTACTTCTATTTCATTCACATTATGCCTTTTATGCTTCATTTTATAACACTGACTTTGGTACAATTTATGTAACAATACGGTTGATTTCCATAATTGATTCCAAATTATGAGATCCACTAATTTTTGTAATCAAATATAGTTCTTGGTGATTGGGATATTTGGAAACCATCTGCAATAGAAGAGTTCACCTTCTACACTAGAAGAGTATACCATCAAATCAAATATAGTTCTTGGTGATTGGTCTATTTGGTGATTCCAAATTTGATGATTGCTGTATATTATTTTATTTAACAACAGTTTTTTATATAAGAAAGGGGTTTGTGGTATTATTTTTGTTGTAAATGTGATTGGATAAGATTGGAACACCTTTCACCTCAATGGGTATGTAACATTGAACGAATTTCTAATATTTATTTGGTATTGTCGTATCCTTTTTCAGGTTATGAATTCCATAGAGGGCATTGTAATTTATTTTGCGTGCTTTCTTCAAACATGCCAATTTCCTAATTGGCATGTGAGATTGTGAGGTAATCACTCTTCTCAGTTCATTTTTTTTTATATTTTAATGTGTTTAGTCTTATTTGTTAATGTTTCTTCTATATTTATTTAATAAACTAAGAATTTAACCATACATGATGTGTGATTTCCTATTTAAACAACATGTTTTGTTAGATCCAAGCAATATGTTTGTTTGAAAAAATAACGTTGCTCAATTATCCATTGATAAATATAACACAATATGGTCATTTATTTGTGGCTTGATGGATTCTATCTTCTGATTGACTAACTGACTAAAAAACATTCTTGAATATTTCAATATTCCACCTCCTTAGAGCATCCTTAAGAGCTTTGAGTTTATGGGAAAAAACACGCATGGGCTTACCACATACTGCAATGCTCCAAGTCTTCCCAACCAAGGCAGAAAACGTGTGGTGTTGAACACCCATATTTTGAAATTTAAATTGATGGGGACCTTGAGCATTATCTTTCGTAACAATGTTAACGTGTTATTGCTTGAGATGGAATCTGAGAAAATCATGTTTAGAGCATGTCTTCATCCAGGACAAAGGACAAACACAGTTAATGCATTAATTTATAAATGGTATAGTATTATTGGGAGGATGTCCTCTGGGTTCTTTTTTGTCGTCGTGTTTGGTTGTAAATGTGAATAATTATTTCATTGATGCTTTTCTGGGGTTTATGAGCTCGTTCACGTCTGGGAACTTTTGGTGGAGTTTTGCAGGTGCTAATAAATTATTTGGGATGTTCCTTGGTGTGCTATTGGTGACATTAATGTTGTTAGATTTTCGTCGAAGAGACAAGGATGCTTGAGGATCTCTAAACCCATATGGACTTTTCATATTTATATCAAAATCCATTTATGTTGTGAATCATCTCAGAAAGTGGAACAAGTAGTAATGTGTGTACATATTATTTGGTGCTTATTGGGTACTATGATTTGTGAGTTAATATGTTTCACATGTCAATCGTATGGTATTTATTAGATTGTTCTTTTTTGTTCACATTACACTTTGCATGCAGAAAACATATATATATATATATATATATATATATGTATTTATTCGTCTTAAATGTGTTTATTATCCTAATTTCTAGATAAATATTCCTGGGGTTGTGCAGTATCTGTGTGCTAAATCTATATCCCTATCCTTCTAGTATTCGTGTTGTATCCACGATTCATAGTTGCAATGAGTCGTGAATACCCCAACAAGATAGGAGACAAAAGTACAAAAGTTGAGAAAACTTCATAGTTATGCACTACTGTTGGTAAATTTGGAATTTCTTATATTGATCTAAACCAATTCTGACATGTATGTTTGCTTGTTCATCAATCCGTGAAGTAGGTTCATCAATTCTGACATGTATTATAGTTGATTAAAGCATACGAACAAGATACTCTTCAGTACCTATTTCTTTTCACTTAATTATTGCTTTCTCAATCAATTTGAATAATAGGTATAAGAGGAAGAGCATAAAGGAATTGTATAAAATTCTTCACAAGTGCAATGATCAACTGCAACAATTCAATCATGTAAACAAAAAGCACTTGATCAATATGCAAATTTCACAGAACAACTAGAACAACTCCAGAAAAGGCAAGAGGAACTAAATGCTAGTTATGAGGTACTTAAATCAGTCACATATCTTATTTTCAAGCTATAGTTAGTGGTGTAAACTGATGATAGAAGTAATGTATTTAACTTGGTTGTCTGTCTATTCTTTTGCAAAAAATCAAAGAACTTATATCAGCTATTGATCAGCGGAAGGATGAATCAATAGAACGTACCTTCAAAGGTTTGGCTAAGCATTTTCGTGAAGTATTTTCAGAACTTGTCCAAGGTGGTCATGGCTTTTTGGTTATGATGAAAAAAAAGGTTTGTCTTTTTCATTTTTTAAAAGTATCCTCATATCTACCATGATCCCCCCTCCCCCCCCCACACACTTCACTATAATTTTTCCTCTTATATTGGGCGCTCCCTGTTTTGGGCCTTAGTTGCGTAGTCTCTAGAACCTTCTGGAAGTTTAATATTTTTAGTATAATACAATAATTGGACTCCCCAATTGTGTAGTCTCATGTTGATGAGTGTTTGTTTCAATGTGCGATAATTGTCCGACACAATATCTTGAAAGTATTCATTGTTACATTTATCTTTATTTCTTACACATTGTGAGGCATCGAAGTTCGACGCTGTCCCTTTCGATAATGGGATCTGTATATATACATAAACATCAATACAAAATGAAGCATGCACACTCAAATAACATACAAACAAGTGCCAAAGAAATATACAGGGCTTTAAAGACATGTACATTATATATCCTCAAATTTGCCCAGGTGAAAGACTTAAAAATTTCCCTAACATTTCTCACTTGAAATGTTTTTCCATTGTAGGTTGGTTTAATTATAGGCAAGCATGGGGAAACTATTAAGAATCTACATACGAGATCAGGGGCATGGATTCAGGTGCTTGATATCATAATACCTTGCTCTGAATTCTATAAAAGAACAAAGTATACAATAAAAGAACACAAGGATACTAAATGAGGACAATTTACCATAATATTTGGCAAACCAACTATATTTAACATGCATATCTTAGGCACCTTACATTATATTTCTATTTTTTTTTCATAATGATGATGATTTATACGTTTCTTCTTTAATTACATTTAGCATGCATATCTTAGGCACCTTACTTTATAGTAGTGCCTAGCTTAGGCTACTTGGCTTAGAGTAACGTCAATTTGGATTCGCTTCAAAGGATTCTTTAAAGAAACTTAACACCTATAATCAATACTAAAGGCCCCGTAAGAGGCACGAGACCAATATAACTTAGAAGAATTGATCGCGTAGACACGGGTCTCCCGATTTGAGAATATTACGATAATTTGAAAATATGTAGATTAGGCTTAAAAATAAGCCATTAAATAGTGAAAATACAAACCAGCTCCCAAACGGTCCCATAAGAGGCACGAACACCTCGCACGGGACTAATATAACCTGTAGGAACTGACCGTGTAGTCACAGGTCTCTCGGTTTGAGAATATGACGATAATTTGAAAATAAGTATATTATGCTAAAAATAATCCATTAAATGGTGAAAACCCAAACCAGCTCCCAAAAGACCCCGTAAGAGGCATGAACACCTCGCACGGGACCAATCAAATGTGTAGGAATTGATCGTGTAGTCACGGGTGTCTCGGTTTGAGAATATGACGATAATTTGAAAATATGTAGATTAAGCTTAAAAACGAGCCGTTAAACGGTGAAAACTTAAATCAGCTCCCAAACGGCCCTGTAAGAGGCATGAACACCTCGTACGGGACCAATGTAACTTGTAGGAAGTGATCGCGTAGTCTCGGGTCTCCCGATTTGAGAATATGATGATAATTTGTAAAAATCAACACATAGACTTAAAAACAAGCCGTTAAAGGGTGAAAACCTAAACCAGCCCCCAAACGGCCTCGTAAGAGGCACGAACACCTCGTACGAGACCAATGTAACTTGTAGGAACTGACCTCATAGTCACAAGTCTCCTAGTTTGAGAATATGACGATAATTTGAAAAATCTAGATTATGCTTAAAAACCAGCCGTTAAAAGGTGAAAACCTTAACCAGCTCCCAAACGGCCCCGTAAGAGGCATGAACACCTCGCACGGGATCAATATAACTTGTAGGAACTGACCTCATAGTCACGGGTCTCCCGGTTTGAGAATATGACTATAATTTGTAAACATCAACACTTAAAGACTTAAAAACAAGCCGTTAATGAGTGAAAACCCAAACAAAACCCCAAACGGCCCCGTTAGAGGCACGAACCTCTCGCATGGTACCAATGTAACTTGTACGAACTAACCGCGTAGTCGCGGGCCTACCGATTTGAGATAATGATGATAATTTCAAAATATGTAGATTAGGCTTAAAAATAAGCCGTTTGAGGGTGAAAACCCAACCCAGCCCCCAAACGGCCCCGTAAGAGGCACGAACACCTTGCACGGGACCAATGTAACTTGTATGAACTGATCGCGTAGTCGCGGGTCTCTCGATTTGAAAATATGACTATAATTTGAAAAAATCAACACTTAGACTTAAAAACAAGCCGTTAATGGGTGAAAACTTAAACCAACCCCCAAACATCACCATAAGAGGCACGAACACCTCGCACGGGACCAATGTAACTTGTAGGAACTGATCGCGTAGTCACGGGTCTCCCAATTTGAGAATATGACGATAATTTGCAAAAATCAATACTTAAACTTAAAAATAAGCCGTTAAAGGATGAAAACCTAAACCAATCCCCAAATGGCCCTGTAAGAGGCACGAACACCTCGTACGGGATCAATATAACTTGTAGGAATTGACAGCGTAGTCACGAGTCTCCCTGTTTGAGTATATAACTATAATTTGCAAAAATAAACACTTAGACTTAAAAACAAGCCGTTAATGGGTGAAAACTTGAACCAACCCCCAAACGTCATAGTAAGAGGCACGAACACTTCGCACGAGACCAATATAACTTGTAGGAACTGACCACGTAGTCCCGAGTCTCCCGGTTTGAGAATATGATGATAATTTGCAAAAATTAACACTTCGACTTAAAAACAAGCCGTTAAAGGGTGAAAACCCAAACCAACCCCCAAACGGCCCCGTAAGAGGCACAAACACCTTCCACGGGACCAATATAACTTGTACGAACTGACCGCGTAGTCGCGGGCCTCCCAGTTTGAGATAATTACGATTATTTCAAAATATATAGATTAGGCTTGAAAATAAGCCGTTTGAGGGTGAAAACCCAAATCAACCCCCAAACGGCCCCGTAAGAGGTACGGACACCTCGCACGGGGCCAATGTAACTTGTAGGAACTGACCTGATAGTCACGGGTCTTTCGGTTTGCGGATATGACTATAATTTGCAAAAATCAACACTTATACTTAAAAACAAGCCGTTAATGGGTGAAAACTTAAACCAACCCCCAAACGTCACTGTAAGAGGCACGAACACCTCGTACGGGACCAATGTAACTTTTAGGAACTGACCGCGTAGTCCCAGAGCTCTCGGTTTTAGAATAGGACAATAATTTGAAAAAACCAACACTTAGACTTAAAAACAAGTCGTTAAAGGGTGAAAACCTAAATCAACCCCCAAACGGTCCCGTAAGAGGCACGAACACCTCGCACGGGACTAATGTAACTTGTACGAACTGACCGCATAGTCGCGGGCCTCCCGGTTTGAGATAATGACGATAATTTCAAAATATGTAGATTAGGCTTGAAAACAAGCCGTTTGAGGGTGAAAACCCAAACCAACCCCCAAACGGCCTCGTAAGAGGCACAAACACCTCACGCGGGACCAATGTAACTTGTAGGAATTGACCGCGTAGTCGTGGGTCTCCCGATTTGAAAATATGACGATAATTTCAAAATATGTCGATTTGGCTTGAAAACAAGTCGTTGAAGGGTGAAAACCAAACGGCCCCGTAAGAGGCAGGAACACCTCGCACGGGACCAATGTAACTTGTACGAACTGACCGCGTAGTCGCGAGGCTCCCGATTTGAGATAATGAAGATAACTTCAAAATATTTAGATTTGGCTTGAAAATAAGTCGTTGAAGGGTGAGAACCCAAACCAGCCCCCAAACGGCCCCGTAAGAGGCACGGACACCGCACACGGGACTAATGTAACTCGTAGGAACTGATCAGGTAGTCATAACTTGCGTAAGCTTTTCAAGTTTAGAATATAATAATAATTTCAACTCCTATATGTAATTTTTTAGCTCGAGTAAACTTTTTTTTATAAATTACGTGGTTACTAAAATCATATCTTTTTTGTATCCTATTTTTTTTACAGGATAACATTTTATCGTTTGCATTTATTCATGTGGAACACACGAAGAACTCAATGGTTTACATCAAGGGGTTTATTCATGATTCTATTTTTTTGTGTTATGGCCATGCGGGCTTTTGTAAGTTTATTGTTATATTTTGTGGCCGTGCGGGCTTTATGTTACACAGGTTTTATATTAACAGGTTTTAGAATGTCCAGAAAATAGAGAAACTCTGCCAATTTTTTTTGGTCTGTGAACTACTAAAGACTTGTAATATTTTGAACTTTGTATGTACATTAGTTTATCAATAACATGCAGGATTTGTAATTTGTGAATTTTCTTGTTTTTAAATAATTTTTTTTTCTTTTATCCAAAAATTTGGCACAGTTTTGAACTGTGCCAAAAGTTTATCAAAATGTGCTCAATTTGACATAGTTCAAAACTGTGCCAAAAGTATTCCTGTTTGATTAAATCTGACACACTTTTGAGCCGTGCCAAAAAAAATGGCCATTTTGGAACACCTGATTCTGGCACAGTTCAAAACAGTGCCAGATTTGATCTGGCATAGTTTTAAACCATGTCAGATTCATGTTTTTGGTGTAGTGTATGCTGGGCCATTTCCTATAATTGAGAGGATTGTACCAGTGGTTTATAGACTTGGGTTGCCGGATCATTTACATCGTATTCATGATGTGTTTCATATTTCCTCATTGCAACGATATAATCAGGATGAATTGTCATACAACCATATTGCACTTGAGAAAATTGATCTATAACTAGATAGTTCTTATGAGGAGAGACAATTTTCTACCTTAGATCGTAATGAGAGACGTTTGAGGTTAAAAGTAGTACCCTTAGTTTGCGTTCAATGGGGGCATCATAATATTAACGAGTCAATGTGGGAACGTGAGATTGATATGCGTGAGAAGTATCCAAAATTGTTTGTGCCAGGTATTTTTTTTCCTTTTTATGATTTCGGGATTAAATCTTGTTATTTGGGGGAAGTATGTAATACCGAGTATTTTTATGGATATTTAAATTGGGTTAATTAAATTTAAATTGGAAAATTTGTTTGGAATAAATTAAATATTGATTAGTGTGACTTGGTTTAATATTTTATATCATAAATTAAAATGCATATTACTGAAAGAATAAGTAATATAAATTATGGAATATGTTATAGTGTGTCATAAGTGAGAAAAACGATAATTATTAATTACTAAGTTGGGACGCACATTTGAGATATGCCTGGACTTAATATGAGCATTATGAAGTAAGTATAATATGTTGAACCCATATAGTCATTTGGACTACATAGAAGTGTCGGGAAGGGTCGAAATAGTCAGAAAATAATATTCGGGCCTATGTATAGTGTCGCACCCTGCCTAATTTCGGCATTGGCTGCCACCAAAACTATGTCGGGCGTGAACTAAATGAAATACCATCCTTAGCATGTGACAAATATGAGACATGTTAAATTTAATCCACAAATTAAATAATGAAATCAATTCCAATAGATGATAACCATCCATACGAAATAAATCCATCACCATGCTAATCTCCAAATAAATCCAATCTCCAATATATGTAAAATTGAATACAATAATCAACTGTGAATAACTGAATAAAAACCGTACAATTGTGGAACCAAAAAACCCGCCAAATCCATAAACTCTGTCTTAATATACATATGAAAGAATGGAAACTAGCTAACCACTAAGCATAAAATAAATAACTCCAACTGCATCTTCAAGATATAACTCCGACAAATCCTATGCACCTAATCTAATGCTAACACCTGAAAAAGGTTAGTCAACGTACGAGGTCAGAGCCCCGAGCATGAATACACACTACTCTCCTCAATTAGGGTCCATGAACTCAGACAGTAGCATTATGCAAAATAAATATCACAATAGAGTATTTTTAATTAAACGAGATATTTAATCGCAATAATAATAAAGCACTGCCTATCCCACCATTTCTTATTCAAAAATCCACACCAATATTATTTTAAATAACTATCAGTCCCAAATTGTTAATTTAATTAAATTAACCCAATTTATTATTTTTCTCAATTTGTTATTTAGCATAGCGGTCCTCCCGCCTTAGATGGTTCTCCTACCAAAATACAATATTATAGCTGTCCTCCCGCCTCGGGTGATTCTCCCACAAAAATACACATTTCCCTTGTCAAAACGTTCGCTGATCCATTTAAACTATCGATCCCACAATTTGACAAGGTTCCACACATGACACGCCATAAAACTCCAGCTAACCCATTTAAACTGTCGGCCCCTCTCATTATGTCGCCAATACATTTTAAATACCCACTTTATTATGTTAGGTATTTATTCTCAATTTATCATCTTTCTCATATTTATCTTGTAAATTAACCCCACCCTTATTAACGACGTGAGATCCTAAAAAACATCCTTAGTCCCATACCTAAGGGTTTCCAAGCCTAAATACCTCCTACCCGATGTATAGGATGAATTTTCAATATTAATTACCCCCTAGTCTCAAGCCTAGATTAGCGCAATGACTGTAAGACCTCAAAAATTAGCCGATCCCGAAATATGCAATTTCGTACAAATCTACACTAACTAGTCCCATACCTAGAAAGCATAAATCTCAATAAGGCCTACCCACTAGTCCATACCTAGTAAGCATCCTAAAAATATAGGTGAACTCAAATACCCAAATATCCCGTCGTCCCCACGATGGCAGTTGATAGCACAAATTAAACACACAACATAAATATAGACAATAAAGAAATAATATCACAATTTAATTTAACTTTTCATTTAATCACAACGTCGTCATATTTGGCGTAATAAATTCCATTTAACCATTTTAAATAAATTCCAACATCATTTAATGAATTAATCAACAAATTCCAATTTCATTATTCTCTTCATAATTTTATGAGTTTATACGCACCCGAAATCATTTAATTAGGAACACAAATTTTCTACATGCATCTTAGACCCAAATAAACCCCAAAATCACTCGCTATTCTACGTACCTAAGGGTTATGAGTATTATTTCATATTAAAAGTTTTCATACAAACAGTCTTATAATTAGTTTCACTTTTCCTACTTAAGTCACTAATTTATTTTAAGAAATTACATGATTAATGGTTTGAGTAACACTTAAAATGCATAATACTAAAGGAAAAGAATAGAGCATTCATGCTTCGAAAAATCATCGATTGGAAATTCTGAATACTCGGTTGCGTTCGTCTCGTGAAAATAAGCAAGTTTCGTTCTTGGGGTCTTCTTTAAAACATGTAGTTTAGACCTCCCAAAATTTGATTGAAGTTTTGTTTAATGCAGGTTTGGAGTTAAAATATAGGGGTATGAGTATTCTGCTTTGTATAGGGAAAAGAGGGTTTGGAGACAAAAAGTTCATGACTTTTTTGAAAAAGCGAATTAAAGATGCTTTTTATAAGGTGAGATATAAGAGTCCCAATATTTTTTAACTCTTAAAAGATAAAGATGCTAACCGTCCCATAAACCCATGTGCATTCCAACCCAAAAATGGAAGCAACTAGCTCCTAAAATTTTCGTGTAAAACTCCAAATACCTTTGCAACCATTGCATCATCATCATGTATAACCAACAAAAGGGTTAAGGAATTAACTAAATAAAATAATAAAAAACATGAAGAAAGAACTCAGCTCCCAATTGGGAGGATGCACCTACATCAAGAAAAAAAATGACAAAGCCTCTCTCTCTCACACCTCAAGTATAGTTAAAGAAAGAGAAAAGTTAATAATAATATAATTCTAAAATATTTACAAAGAGGTCATCTCTTTATCATGCCAAAAAAATTAAATGTTTGGATTTACCAAATCTATAAAATTTAGAATTTTATTAATGATTATGTAATTATAATTTTTTTTCCTAAATCCCCATTAACATATTTCTTTTTTTTTTCAAATTTCGATAAAAAAATAACCTTTTAATTTAAATAATCCACCTATTAATTGTAAAAAAATTAATTTCACCAAAAAAATACCTTTTCGACTTTTTAGTATAAAATGCGTTATTTAAAATTAAAAATCACGGGGTGTTACATATAGGGTCTCGAGTCATTTCTGGGTCAACCCGATAAGTGAAAAGTTAATTTTTGACCTTGGATTTCCAACTCATGAAGAGATACGGGATTAGCTACTTTAAAACCAACTCTTTGGCTAATCAAATGGGGGATCAAAAAAAGTGAGAGGAAACTAAAGGGGAGAAAGTGTGAGAGCTTTTACAAGAACGTGAAGAGTTTCTCAAGGAGGTGAAGGTTCTTAAAGGAGGAGCAACACCTAGAGACACCTTGCACCACCACTATACACCGTCGAAATTTATGAAGAACGAGGTGGAGGAACTCAAGCCATCTTTTTTAAAGGAAATTCAGAATCATCCTAAGAGGCAAGTTGTTTAAACTTTCTTATTTATGAGTTTGTAGAAACACATGCCAGATTATAGGATTTTTGGATAAAAACCCATAGTTAGGAAGTTTTGATTTGAGATAATATCAATTGGGATTATAGAAATCATGATTTGGTTTATATATTATGTTGATGATTTTGAATTTTGAGAAAATAATATGATTAAATTGGATATTAAACTATCTAACAAGCAACGAAGTGAACACATACAAATCCGAAATTCAAATGCATGTGAAATCATTTTAGAAAGTGACGAACATTGTATGTCGACTTTAGGCCTATTTTAAGAGGAAATTGGTAGTGTGCACGAGAGTTCGTATATAAAATCATGTTCTGAACAACTTTGTAGTTTTAACTTTCTTCAAAATCGGATCAGAAAAGCCTCAAATTGACATTTTATATTTATGGACAGAATGTAACTTTATCGAGAAAAATGATTATTCATAATTAATTTATAAATCGGGATTATTATAATGATTCTGGGTTTTGGACCACTTGCTATGGGTTGAGGGTAGCTAATGAAGTAATTAATGAAATTATTTAAATCCCTTTGGTTAATAAGAGATGTTAGGAATAATGGAAAATGAGAATACAATGTGAATTATTAGTTTATGAGATAAACTTGAAATATACTCTCTATGTATGTATATGATGATTGAATGCCTGTATTATGCTGATTTTTATATTATGTCAAATGTCATACCCAGCTACGTGATATCACGGGAGGTTACACGTAGTGGGTAATCCTATCTTTTTATGTCGTTAGGGAGGATTTGGATTCGTGCCCCAGAACATAGCACTTACGTTTTCATTACCTTGAGAGATGGTAGTGTATTAATGATCATTTGGATACATTAGGTATGGACGTCATCTTTATGGCGTTAAGGATTATGTTTGCCTCCGTTATGTGTTATCGTTTTATAGGTTGAGTGTCACACCTAGCCTTAGTCCTTAATTTGGTACGTGAGGTACATAGGGACTAGATAGCAAAGTATGCATGCATCGCGAGTTTGATCATTTAGATGCCCTATTCATATATGTATATATTAAATAGTGTAATCTATACATATACATATACTTGTGATAGTCTACTCTGTTATGTGTTGTAGACGTGATTATTGTGAATGTTTAAAATGTAGTTTAAGTATGTGAACCTAAGCGGTTAAAATAATGAGAATAAAATGATTAAGAAAGTAAGATAATATTAATGTATAGTGTGGGATATAGGTTGGGTTAAGGTATTTATATAACTTAATAAGGATTAATCGAGTTGTCTATAGTTGGTTAAGCGGGTAGCTTGACTAGGAAGGGATATTAGAATACGTTAGGTGTGCACATCAAGTGAGAGGTGAGGACTCATGTGAGAGTACCACATCTAACATGGATATTTACATTACTCATAATACAACATTTTAAACACTTGTTAAATATTTTAAAAACTTTTTCGAGGCTCTGACCCGAATCAAATCTATTTTTACAAAACCTTTTAGGTGTCTAGCCACAGCAACACCGGGGTTAGGAGATTCATTCCAGAGTTGACGTGCTGTAGTGCTGTTGATGCTGCGGGACCTCGAACTTAGATGTATCTATCATTCTAGTCATCTAGCTTATGATTTAGTATTTTCATTC
This sequence comes from Sambucus nigra, assembly GCA_949130495.1. Classification (NCBI taxonomy): domain Eukaryota; kingdom Viridiplantae; phylum Streptophyta; class Magnoliopsida; order Dipsacales; family Adoxaceae; genus Sambucus; species Sambucus nigra. Next base: position 38,129,471 of record OX422223.1, on the reverse strand, counting down.
GAGCGTGTTTGCTCATTGTCTCGACTTTACATTTGGGTTTAATATTACATTTATAACAACGGATTTATTTCGGTATTGTACTTGGCTTGTATGAAGATTTGGATTTGGATGTGTTATCTGATTATTATTCTATTCAGTTTATTGTGGTCATTATTATTATGGTGGTTGTGTTATTCAATACTCTGTTATTTAATTAGTATTATTCTCTATTAATTAAAATTGACATCCGGCTTATTAGGTATTTAGTGATTAAAAAAAATATTTTCGACAGTGATGCTAAGACTGGACCATTTATGAATCCTGTTTAATTGAATATTAGACTGATCATCTAATATTTTAATTAGGGCGGTGTCATATCTTACTACTTAAGCCTTTCCATTAAAGACAAGAAAGGAGTGAAAAACATCGTTGCCGATCATTTGTTGAGGATTTCGTTTGACTTACCTCAAGATCGTTTACCTATAAACGAGTACTTTACAGATGAGCAATTGTTTGCTACTTCCTCTCTCCCCTAGCTTGCGGATATCGTGAATTATCTTGACATGAGTGCTGTCCCCTACGATTGGAAACCGTAAAAGATGAGGAAGTTCCTTACATGGTCGCACATGTTTTTCTACGATGACCCATACTTATTTAAGTATTGCGCTAACCAAATAATCCAAAGATGTGTGCCGGATGACGAAATCCCTAGTGTCATCCGATTTGGTCATTCGAAACTTGTGGAGACCAATTTTCCATAAAAAGACGACCGCTAAGATTCTTTAAAGCAGTATCTTTTGGCCCATATTCTTCTGGGATGTGAACGCCCATTGCAAATCTTGCGATAGGTGCCAGGAATGGGAGCTATTACTTGATGAGATATGATGCCATTGACCTCTATTATCGTCATCGAGACATTTGACTGTTGGGGAATCGAATCCATGGAACCTTTCCCTCCCTCTTTTGGTTTCCTATACATACTTGTCTCGGTAGACTATAAGTCAAAGTGGGTAGAGTCCATAGATACAAAGAAAAATAAGAGTAAGGTGGTGGCCAAGTTCATTCCTGAACACATACTCTCTCGCTTCGGAGCTCCGAAGGCCATCATTAGTGATAATGACACATTTTTGCACTAGGCTTTTTGAAAAGATTATGAGAAAGTACGGTGTCATCCACAAGGTTGGGACGACATACCACCCCAAATGAATGCGCACGAGGAATTAGAAAATCGAGAAATCAAAAACATTCTTGAAAAGACCGTTGATCCAAACCGAAAGGATTGGTCGACTCGATTGATCGATGCACTATGGGAATATAGGACCGCTTCCAAGAATAACCTCAGGATTCATCCATTCCATTTTGTCTATGGGAAAACTTATCATCTACCCATCTAGTTAGAGCACAAAGCGTATTTGGCCATGAAGTGGTTAAACTATAACATCGATAAAGCCGATTAAGCAAGGAAATTACAATTGCACGAGTTAGAAGAGATACACAAAGATGTATATAAAAGCACTCAGATTTCTAAAGAAATAATGAAAATTTCACCTGAGTGCACCATTAATCGCAAGGAGTTTCACCCGGACAAAATGTGCTGCTATACAACTCGAGATTACACTTGTTTCTCGATAAATTACATTCGCGGTGGACCGGCTCGTTCATCGTTAAGGAAGTGTTTCCCCACGGAGAGAAAAAAATAGAGAACCCGAGGGTAGGGGACACTTTTAAAGTTAATGGACAACACCTAAAGCCATATCTCAAGGCATATGTTGAGGAAGACGACACGATTTGGTTGTCGGACCCCGTATACGGGGATGATTGAGGTTTAAAAAGAGGTCGTTGCACCCCCGACGCATATAGGTTGATTTTGTTGTATTTATGAGTGTTCTAGGGTGTTTGTGAGTCAGTTGAGTCCGTATTAGAAAGAGGTAGGAACCCATAGTTTAACCCTACCAGGACTGAGTGAGCGTAAGTCACACAATTGAGAGATTTCGAGGTTACCCATTACCCAAAGTCAAAAGGTTGATTTTAGGAGTCATTCTAGGGAGAAAAGAAGATTTTTAGCACTTAGCTTAGGAAAAATTAGGGTCAACAATTCGTTGGGACAAAAGTTTTGATGAAACCGGTTCGTACTAAAGTTGAGCCGATTCTCCCCAGGGCCGAACCAGTTTGCCAGACCTGCTTCCAAAAAAATTTCTTCCCACTTCATTTTCCCTCTACATTCATTCCCCCTCTTTCATTATCCATCCATTCCAAAATTCACCCCCTCAAATCTCCTTCCCACTTCACCCAAAATCTTAATTCACTCCGTCCACAACTTCCCACCATAACCCTTTCAAATTTCCAACCTTTCCCACGATTTCCCACCCTTTCACCACCTATAAATACCACCACACCCCACCATTTTCTCCACGCCTACATTCTTTTTTCTTCTTCTCCAAAGTTTGCTCCTAAAATCCCTTTCACTAATTTTCAAGCATGTCTCAATACACCAAGTACAATTCCATCGACATTATCGACGAGGGTGAAAATTATGGTTTTCGCTTGTACCAAGAACAAAATTGGGTCGAAGTTCATTTTGGTCCCACCCGAGTTATTTTATTGAGAGGAAGGTCCTATGGGATGATCTTCCGATGAGGTGACCGCACTTTTCAACTCCTTTGGGTGGTGCCCTTTCTTAAAACCCCCTCCACCTCATTCGAAGACAAAATGGTGTGATTTTTCTACGGGACACTTGTACGGAAGTTACAAGGACAATATGAAGTCCGTGTCCTTGGAAAGAGGGTACCCCTCTCCCTCGTTATTATCCAAAGAAAAATGAGGTCGGTGGGGGTGATTATACCTCCTCAATACACCTATCAAATCAATTCCCATCTCATCTCCAAACAAGAATGCATCGCGAGGTGGGCACCGAGGGAGGAATGGACTTCGAACACCTTTCCTGTGGGCCATCTTCCCGAGCACATTAGGCATACCCATATCGTCACTTGCGGTACCATTATCCCCACCGCTAATAATTCCTCCATCCGCCTCCGTCATGGGACATTTCTTTGCCACCTTGACGAAGCAAGCCAAATAAGCCTAGCCAACATCTACCTTCAGAGATAATTACCTTCGCCTACGATAAAAAAGTACAAAATGTCTCTCCCGTACGTTAGGTTCATTGCTGACGTTTGCTCCGACGCACGTGTCCTCAGAGGAGGCTTAACCGCTTCCTTCCTAAGCCTAACAATGCTTCATCCATTGAGCGTAGTACAAGGCAAATGCGTAATATCCATCCCTATTCTTACTTCTGAGGATGTAGAGATGGACGATGAGGATGAAGAGGAGTAAGGAAAGAATGTTCAAGTGGGAAAGGGTGTGGGGGATGAGGAGGGAAAATCGAATTATGAGCCCGACTTTGATGAAAGTGATTTTCAATTGGAGGTCATTAATCACCGAATTGACAAGTTGGAGACTCGTATAGATGGGTTCATTACCGAGTTCTGTACCGAGTGAGAGATGGATACGCACGACTATATGAGGGACACAAGCATGATGATGCGACTACAAGAAAATATGTATACTTGAAATTGGGGACCGATGAACAACTTCCATCCTATTTCTATGACCCCTACACTCGTGATCCCGATGCTCCCGGGCCGTCTCACTAATTTTTCATGGGTTACTTGTGATTATTTTTTATATGTAGTTCTTGGGTTTTTCATTGACTTATTTTGTAAGAACTATGCAATTTATATCTCTTTCTTTCTTTATCCGTCGTATTTGTTGTTATTTTAATGAAAAGTTTCACTTTAATTATTTACTTGTTTTTATTTCTGCACCATTCTTTTCTTATTTAGATTTTAATCCTTTTCGCGTGTGGATAATGCAAAAGTCTAAGTTATGGGGTGACAAGTACATCTTATAAAAACTTCACAAATTTTTAAAATGCCCCCCAAAATTGAAAAATGTCAAAAAGTTCATAAAAATCATAAAATCTCAAAATATTTGCAAAAAAATTGAATTTTTTTGAAGAAAGTCAAAAATGTTTTTCTTCAAAATAAATAAAAATTGGAATTTTAATTCTTCAAAAATATCACTAATTTTTTTTTTTAAAGTCTCAATTTGTAAAAATCAAATGCACTAAGCTGAAATTGAGCGAAGATAGAAATTAAGCAAAAATTGACGACTTTATGAATAAGTGTGGAGATTTTTACTTGGTGAGATTTCGAGCCTATCACTTTTTGCGAGTAATTATATCACTCTGAGTAAAAAATTAATTCAAAGTTCATTTTAGTATTTAAATAAGTTATTGATGATCTCTAAATTATTGCTTTAATAGGTTATGTAAAACGAGTGAGATGTTGTCTTAAAAATGCACTAAAAATATCTCTAAACTAAAATTAATCTTGAGACGCATATGGTAAAATAATTAATAATTGGGATAAATGAAGTTAGGGAACCGTTTGTTCATACAAAAATATTAGACATACAAAATTGCGAATTTTTTTATCCTTTTGCAAACAAGTTTGAGCCTAACAAAATTTTCACTTTTCGTTTGTTAACCCGAAAAACCAAAATTGCCCGGAATTGTAAAAATCGAAAAAAATTCATGAATTATGTCCAAATGGTGCATACAAAAGGGGAAAGAAAAATAGAAGAAAAGAACAAAAAAAAAGAAGAAAAAAAAATAGAAAATTGAGAAAAATATGAAAAATAGAAGAAAAAGAAGGGATAAATGAGCAAATGCCCAGAAAAGCGCCAATGGACATTATAAGAAGATTTTTCAATTTTGAAACTTCCTACATGATCCCATATTTCACCCAATACACCATAACCTGAAAAATTCCTAATCGAGTTCGAATGACGAAATTAATTACTGCGTGAAGAGCTGAAATACGAAAAGATAATAAGAGAGATTAAATGGTGCGAGTAAAAGTTGATATTTCTTGTTTTCCAACGACCGTAATCCGTTGATGAAATCTTTGCACTTATATAATTCCTTCTTGTAATTTGTGTGCATGACTTCATGTCCATTATATTTACTCTTAATATCACGCCCATCGAGATAAAATAAACACATTATGAAAGATTCATTTGTGAGAGCATCCCGTGAGCATTTGAGTCAAAGCAAATTTTTAGATAGTAACCTAATGATCAATCGATGAAAATTAGCGGTTTAATTTTCAGCTTTGCACACACGCACGTATGAATTGAGATTCTTGAATAAAATTTAAAGTGATTATTTTTCAGGAATTTAAATTATAAGATTTTTAATTATTTTGATATTTTATTTGAGTCGAAAAATGAATTTTGTGGGTACATTCACTTCAATGCCTCACGAGACACCACTTGTCCTGCTAGGGTATCTTAGGGGATTAACGGATTGTTTCATACTCTAAATGCAATCGCTTGCCTGCGAAAAATGTATTTTATTCTAATAAATTTTTTAAAAGTTTTGTTTAGACCATACACTTATTCTTTTTATATTGCTCGGGATGAGCAACGTCCTAAGCGGCATAAATATTTCATATTTATCCGCTTAGTTTCTATTATTTTATGGTTCCGTGCGAAGTCATTAGAATGAAAATCGTTCATAAGTTTTTAACACAAAGTTACAGATTATGTAAACTCTGAATCAAACTCATTTAGGAAACTATTTTTAGAAATCTAAACACAAGATGTGTTAAAGCTATTAAAGTCAGATTCAAGACTTGGTAGTTTGATTACCTAGGTTTTAAATGAAAAACGTAATCTAATTATTTGTCATGAAACCAACCATGCAAGCATTATATATTCTAGGCGAATCAAACACATTTAAGGTAAATGGACAATGCCTAAAGCTATATTTAGAGGCGTGTGTTGAAGAGGCCAACACAATTTGGTTGTTGGACCCCGTTTATGGGGTTGATCCCCCCCCAATGCGTATGGGGTGATTAGGGTTGTATAGTCAAGTAGTATTTAGATTTTTTAGAAGTCCGTAGAGGTCACGAGCTGAGAAAGGGTTGAGAACTACGTTACATTTTCACGCACGGGAAAGCGTACATACGTTACGATAGTGAGGTTGAGGAGTCCCGGGGTCTCGAATGTCTAGGAGTGCTTGAGGTACTTTAGAGAGATGAGGTTGAGGCTTAGAACACTTCAAATTTGAGAATCAAGCCATTTTAGATTTTTGGGGCACTAGAAAAAAAAGAACCAGTTGCACCCAAACCAGTTGTACCTAAACCAGTTTGCTATTGCACCCAAAATGGTTCACTATTGCACCCAAACCTATTTGGGATACCTAACAGTTTTGTCTCTTGTTTTCCAAATTCATTTACCCTTTTCCTAAATTCAACTCTTCCCTCCCATATGAAATTCGTTCCCCCCCACCATTCCCCCACCCATTTTCCAGCATAATTCACTCCATCTATCCTTTCCCTCCACCCACCTTTCCACTTTCCACCAAATTCCAACCCTCCACGCCGATAAATTCAACCTCCCCCTAATTCCTTAACACCTCCCATTTTCTTCACCTCTCCTATAAACTCCCATATTCTCAAACTATCTCTATCACCATAGAAACTCCCATATTCTCCACATCGAAATTGACCAAAGGTGGAAATTGAAAGAAAATTGACGACTTTACGAAAAGTGTGGAGATTAATTAACCTAGTGAGATTTCGAGCCTATCATTTTTGCGAGTTGTTAGATCAATTAGAGTTAATGGTTAACTCAAAATTCATTTCAAATTTTAATAAGTCATTGAGAATCTCTATTCCTTTATCTTGATCGGTTACGGGAAACGAGTGAGATGTTGTCTTGAACATGCGCTAAAATATCTCTAAATTAAATAAATCTTGCGACGCATATGGTAAAATAATGAGTAATTCAGATAATGAAGGTAGGCCATCGTTTGTTACCCCCCAAAAATACGAGCTATCAAAATTTCTGAAAATATTCCTTTTGCTAGCTATTTTGAGCCCAATAAAATTTTCCAATTTTGTTTGGTAACTGGAAAAGCCCAAATAGCCCGGAGTTGTGAAAATCGGAAAATTCATCAATAAAGTCCAACTGGTGCAATAAAAAAGGGGTAACAAAAAAAATAAAAGAAAAATCCTCAACAAAAATAACAAGAAATAAAAAATGTGAAAACTAGGAAAAATCGAAAAAAGAAGAGAGAAATGAGTGAAAGGACGAAAAAGCACTAACGGACATCGTAAGAAAATATTCCAATTATGAATTTCCAAGCCATTCCCATTTTTATACCCAATATACCTTATAACCCGAAAAAGTCCTAACCGAGTCCGAATTTCAAAGCTAATTACCATGTGAAGAGCCTAAGACATGAAAATATAATAAGAGAGATGTGTGAGTAAGAGGCGATATTTACCATTTCCAATGACTGTAGTTCGATGATGAGATATTTTCACCATAGAAATTTTGTCTTTTAAATTTGTTTGCGCGAATTTGTGTTACATTACATTTACTCTTTAAATCACGCATACCGAGGGAAATAGCCACATTCTGAGAGATTCGTTTGTGAGTACACTCGTGAGAAATTGAATCAAAATGAGTTTTAGAAAAATAATGTAACGATCAATCGGTGGAGATTAATGGTAAAATTTTCGGCTTCGCACACACACACACACACACACTACGAATTGAGAATTTTGAATATAAATTTATGGTGACTATTTTTGGGGAGTTTAAATTGTACAATTTTTAAGTATTTTGATCTTTTTCCTTGAGTAAAAAAATAATGTTTGTGGGTATATTCATTGCAAACCCTCATGAGACACCACTCGTTTAATTATGGTAGGCTAGGAGTTTAATGACTTATTGCATACACTAAATGCGATCGCATGACCGCAAAAAAGGTATTTTATCCCAATAATGTTTTTGAAGGGTCCTTCACTCATACTCTCATTCTTTTACATTGCTCAGGACGATCAAAGTTCTAAGTTAAGGCGATTTTATTAGGCATATATATTTCATATTTATCCCCTTAAATTTGGTTCTTTTATAATCTCGTGCATTGTAATTAACTGGGATTTGTCTCATATATATGATATTAACTCTCCTTGAAGAGTATTTCATGTTTTTTGTATCTCTTATGTGTTTTATACGAGTCTCATGTGTGACAACCCGCCATCCGAAATAAGGGGTGGCCAACCCGATACTCCCAAAATAACGGAATCATGGATGGAAATCATCCTCGGCATCAACAACAAAATAAGTATACGGGAAAACCACCCAAATTTCAGAAAACGGGTTGTCAAATATTAGTTTAATTAAAAGTTAAAGAAATAAATTAAACAACCCAATCTGCTAAAAAGTGGAGTTTCGCTAGAACTTATATTAATACGAAAGCGACATACAAAAAAAGGACCGAATAAGCTGTCGGTCAAAAATTACATCTAACGTATTACAACAGTTCAATAATATACATAATACATCCATTAACAATTACAAAAGTTAGGGCTACCCGCCCGGATGTAAGACCCGATCGTAACTAGAATCCAAAGATGAAATCTTCTAAACAAGCATCCAGTAATGATCCGCAATATCATACAGCACGTCAAAAGCATAAGAATAGGAAGATCATAACGGGCGCCCTTGCACAGGAGCACCTGAGCGGATACAATAACATGCACAACATAGAAAATGAACGGGTCAGGGCCCGGTTTATATATGATTACCAGAAGAATAAGAAGCATGATAGATATGGACAGTTAATCATGAATGATGTAGATGAAAATCTAGCAGCCTAATTCAAAGGCATGATAAGACAATTCAAATGATTTTAACAGTGTTAACATATACAAGAAAATTAAATTTAACATCATTATTCCTCATATCTTTCCCTTTTTCCATTCCTTAATAGGAATATAATTACCATCTTATTTTCTTATGGCAATTAACAAAGCTCAAGTCCCACTTGAGTTAGAAAGGTTATATTCTTATACATATAACGATTCTATGACTGCCCCTACGAGTTTCCCCACTGGGTGCGCCCCTAAATGACTATCATCTTCCAAGGCCTATCTATACAAGACAACCTGGGCACCTAACGCACATCGGAAAGTGGCCATATACCTGCGAGTGAGTCATAACCACACCCGAAATTACCTTACTAGCGCAGAAAAACACACACACACACACACACACACACACACACACACACACACATATATATATATATATATATATATATATATATATATATATATATATATATATCACTGTTCTAAAAAACCCGCCTAGGCTTGAGGCTTGGGAGAAACGCCCCGCCTTAAGATTTTGACGCCTTATGCTTGGTAAAACCCTTAAGGCATACTTTTTCTCTAAAAACAACAATGCTTTAGTGAAACGATATCGCCTTTAAAGATCTTTTTGCAAATCAAACCATTATCTCATCCAAAATAATCAAATAGTATTTTTATTTGCAAATATTCAGACATATTTTTATGATATGTACAATTTTAGTATTTTAATAGCCTTGTTATGGTTAAAAACTATTAAAATATATTAAAAAGACCTAAACGCCTTTTCACGCCTTTTTACGCCAAGGCCCGCCTAGGCTTCTAAGGCTTAAGGCTTGGCCTCCACGCCTCGATCACGCCCCGCGTTTTTTAGAACCTTGATATATATATATATAAAATCCCGCATATGGCCGAGGACTATAGTCTCCCTGCATTCGCTAGTGAGGGGACATCACCTCATGCGCGAGCTTCCCTTATGATAGCATTTAGAGAGGTGTGTTTAAGTAAATTTACATTTACAACTTAATTCTCATGTTTATTTACATGAATTACATACATTTCGTTTTAATTGAAACCATATTCCTTGAATATTTCTTATTCATTTTCATTATATTTAAGTCCCGAGTAAATCTCCAAATGATCACCAAAATCGTACTATTCCCCAAGAAGCTACATATCTCAATAGGGCCTCTAGCATCTCCAAATTTGGGCTTATAATACATGGTTTTTAATAACCAACGAAGAGTGAAGAAATGCCTAAGCATCTCTTTTGGTACACATAAAATAAACCCCAAGTGAACTCATTTAACATTAGGGTAACGGCCAAACTCAACTAAAACTCTAAGTTTACTTCATGCAAGAAGGTCCCAAGTTCCTATGGAAAAGAAGAAACCTAGGAAACAAAAATAAAGTTTAAGAGTGAAAAACAGGGTACCGGTCGACCGGTCCTGATACCGCGGTCGTCCGCGTCTGAAACTTTAGCCTTCGTAGGAAAGCAAAAAGTCCAAGCAAAAGAGGGCCGGTCGACCGGATACGGACCGCGGTCGACCGCACTTTAAAATTTATCCTTTGGTAGGAAAGCAGTGTGCCATCCCCCGAAGGCCCGGTCGATCGGTCCTGGAACCGCGGTCGACCGGTCATAGCAGACCTAGAAACCTTTCTTCTTCCAACAACAACTCCCCACATCATTTATTGCTACCAACTGAATTTAAATGCATCCAACAACCATATAATTTCAGCAATGTCATTTCAAATCAACCTCCAAAGAGTTAAAGCCCATAAATCCACTAAAAAGCCCTAATTTTCTTTAACCATACATAACCACAACTATCAATACTAATTATTCTACTTAAATTATATAATAGCAAGTAGGAAACTTGCCTTAAGGTTGAAATTCCGATTTTGATGAAGTTGTAGGTAAGATCAAACACTCAAGCTTCAATCTCTTTCTCTCCTTAGGTCTTCTCTTCTCTTTCTTTCTCTCTTTTTGGGCTTAGGGATAAAATTAGGTGAATAGTGAGTTAATCAAGACATAAAACGTGTCTTAATACACAATTACCAACTTAAGTGATCAATATCGCGATAAAATAATACACAACTACACATTTAAACTAAAACCAGTCAAAAGTGCCCAAAATCTCAAAGTATAACGTGGCACATAATTTGCCTATCTCGCACCTCCCGGAACTAACTACACCCTCCAAATTATCATTTGGAAATTTTATAACTCATTTTAAGTTTCGTTTTCATTTTTAAGCCAAAATGTCATTTTAATTCTTATGACATAATAAAACCCAACATGGTAATATTCACCCACTCATAAGGTAAATATGCAACATCTTAGTAAATGTTAACTTTTCCTCCTGAAATTAATACTCATTCCATATGCCAACATTTTATATCTAATTACTATATCTAGCAAATAAATATAAAATAGGTTCTCAAAAGTGAGGGTTATTACATACTCCCCCCCTTATGAGGGAATTTTGTCCCCAAAATTTAAGCGTACCTTGGATAAAGAGATGCAGATACTTTTCCCGCATGTCGTCCTCGCGTTCCCATGTAGATTCCTTGGAATTATGGTGACTCCACTGAACTCGCACCAAGGGCAACACTCGCGACCGAAATCTACGCTCCCCGTGCTCTAAAATAGCAACCGATTGTTCTTCATAAGAAAAGTCGGGTTGCAAATCAATGTCCTCGAAAGGAATGTGCCACAGCGCATCTTCGCACCTCTTATACTTCTTTAGGGAGGAAACATGGAATACATCATGAATTTGTTGCAATGGCTCCGGTAAAGAAAGTCGGTATGCCACTGGACCTACCTTTGCAATAACTGGAAAAGGTCCAACAAAATGTGGCACAAGCTTACCCTTCTTCCTGAAACGCTTGATGCCTTTCATAGGTGACACTCGAACCAAAACTTGGTCCCCAACCTCCAATTCCATGTGTCGTCGACCCGCATCGACATAGCTCTTTTGGCGGTCTTGGGCTATCCGAATGCAATTCCGAATGAGTTCTATTTTTGAAAAAGTATCCTGGATCATTTCAGGTCCAAAAAATTTATTATCGCCCACTTCCAACCAACAAGCGGGAGATCTGCAAGGTCTTCCATACAGTGCTTCATAAGGTTCCATTCCAATAGTAAATTGGTAAGAGTTGTTATAAGCAAACTCAACCAATGGGAGATATTGTTCCCAACCACCCTTGAAGTCAAGCGTACACATACGAAGCATATCCTCGAGCATTTGGTTTACTCGTTCAGTTTGACCATCCGTTTGAGGATGATAAGAAGTGCTTAACCTCAATTCTGTCCCCATCGCTTCTTGGAAACTTCGCCAAAAATGGGAAACAAAGATTTTGTCTCGATAGAAAACTATATTCAAAGGCACCCCATGGAGTCTAACCACCTCCTCGATGAATAAGCGGGCATACCGAACAGTGTCATAATCCGCCCGCAAGGGTAAAAAGTGCCGACTTTGTCAAGCGGTCAATAATCACCCAAATGGAATCACAACCACTTTGTGAGCTTGGAAAGCCCGTGATAAAATCCATCGATACGCTTTCCCATTTCCATACCGGGATCTCTAATGGTTGCAACAAACCTGTCGGTCATTGGTGATCGATCTTGACCAACTGACAAGTAGTGCATCGGGACACGAACTCAAAAATGTCTCGCTTTATGCCTAGCCACCAATACTGACAGCGCATATCTTGATACATCTTGTCCCCACCAGGATGTACCATAAACTTCGATCCGTGAGATTCAGTCATCACCGCTCGTCTCAAATCCTCTTCTTCCGGAACAATGAGTCTTCCATGAAAGCGTAATCCACCCTCAGAACTAATTGAGTAGGACTCCGCTCCCCCGGACAGTAATCGGCGAATATGGTCTTGACAACCCTTATCCCTTCCTTGGGCCTCTACAACTCTAACTACGATGGTAGGGGTAACGGTCATCATCGACATGAATGCCCTCACCATCGTATCCTGCTGACTGAGTTCCTTCCACTTATCCTTCCAAACTTTGGCTAACTCTACCTCTGGCTTCCTACTCAAGGCATTCGCTACAACATTCGCTTTGCCCGAATGATAACAAATATCAAACTGATAATCTTTCATGAAATTCAACCATCGACGCTGACGCATATTCAAATCCTTCTGTGAGAATAAATATTGCAGTGATTTGTGGTCCGTGAAAAGACTGAACTTCTCCCCTAAGAGGTAGTGCCTCCATATCTTCAAAGCAAAGATAACTGCGGCAAGTTCTAAGTCATACACCGAGTAATTTCTTTCATGGGGATTTAGCTTGCGAGAAGCATAGGCGATAGCCCGCCTCTCTTGCTGAAGTACACCTCCTAATCCTTGAAGAGATGCATCGGTGAAGACTAGATATTCCAATCCCGATTTTGGCAATGCAAGGATTGGAGCCGAAGTCAATATATCTCTAAGTTCATCAAATGCAGCCTGGCAAGAGTTATCCCAAACAAACCTCACCCCCTTCCGGGTCAAATTTGTCAAAGGGCTAGTGATCTTTGAAAAGCCATTGATCAACCGACGGTAATAACCCGCCAAACCCAGAAAACTACGAACCTCGGTAGGTGTCGTGGGATGACCCCACTCCCTCACCGCAACAACCTTGTTCGAATCTACTGATATGCCCTGGGACGTCACCACATGACCCAAGAACTGTAACTCCTGTAACCAAAAGCCACACTTTTCAAACTTAGCATATAGTTGATGATCCCTCAATCTTTGTAGGACCAACCTCAAATGCTTAGCATGATCAAATTCTATTCGAGAATAGACTAGGATGTCATCGATGAACACAATAACAAATTGGTCCAGGAAATCCCGAAATACTCTATTCATGAGATCCATAAATACAGCGGGGACATTGGTTAGTCCAAAGGGCATTAACCAAAAATTCATAAGACCCGTACCTTATCAGAAAAGCAGTCTTAGATACATCCTCCTCCCGTATCCTTAACTGATGATACCCTGTCCTCAAATCGATTTTTGAGAAGTTCGACGCTCCTCGAAGTTGATCAACAAATCATCAATACGAGGCAAAGGATATTTATTTTGGATGGTGACTTTGTTCAACTCTCTATAGTCCACACATAACCGGCGAGAACCGTCTCTTTTCTTTACAAATAGCACCGGAGCACCCCATGGTGATGTGCTACGCCTAATGAATCCCTGCTCCAATAACTTCGAAATTTGATCTCTTAACTCCCTCATTTCCATAGGAGCCATTCGATATGGAGCCCTCACAATAGGCCTCGTTCCCAACGCTAAATCGATAACAAACTCAATTTCATGGCTAGGAGGCAAACCTGGTATTTCTCTGAAGACATCATCAAAATCTTTCACAACTGGAATAGAATCCAAGGGAATAACTATATCCCTAGAACTCACCTCGGTAATGCAATACAAATAAGTGCTAGTACTCCCCTCTAAACGAGGTAAAACTACCAGGAACATTTCTTGTCCCGGAACGGCGAAGACTATACTCTTCCCGTAACAATTAACTATAGCATGCCTAAAATCACATCATACCCGACCATGTCCAGGACGAGTAAATCGGACTCAAAGCATAAATTACCAAGAGAAATTTCTATATTTTTACAAACAAAGAATATGAGTGAACCATCACCCATAGAGGACTCCACACTAGTGAAAGTACTTTCAGCAGATTTTATCAACTTTGTGGTCTGAGCAAAGCTTCTAGAAATAAATGAATGCATCGCACCAGTATCAAATAAAACTCGACCCATATGTCCCTGAATAAGGAACTTACCCTCAATGGCTAGCGGTGCCGGCGGAGCGGGAGTAAGCATAGAGTCTTGAATGTGATAAACCCTACCATACTATAACTGACCCTGCTGTGGAGGAACAAATGGGTTAGGTACCTGTGGAGGGAATTGAACATAAGGCAGCTGTGGAGCTCGAGGAAACTGTCCCCCTGTCAACTGAGGATAGTCCATCTTATAATGACCCGCTTCTCCGCATTGAAAGCACCGGCCCATTATATTTTCGGCATTTCGACCATGATTATTTCTAAACTGATTTGCACCTTGGCCCTGCTAGCCTCTACCTCCTTGCCCACAACGGCCTGCTTGTTGATGAGGGGCACCTTGACCGTGCCTATTGTTATAGTTCCCTTAATTAAACCAACTAGAACTTTGCCACTTTGACAAGTCCCCCTGGTGGGGATCCCTCTCTTTCTGCTTACTAACTGAAGGTTGGGACGAGGGAAAGGCTCCTCCTCCAATCCCACTACCTCCAGGCCTTCCCGCATGCCCCACTACGGAGGCCTTCTTGCCACTTTGCAAAAATAATCTATGCTCTTGACAATGTAATAGAGCTGAATTCATTACCTCACCAAACGTTTGTAAAGAGGGATTACCCAGCAAATGTTCCCGGATTCTCCAGTTCAAGCCTCTCATAAATTTCGAAACTTTCCTTTCCTCAGGAGTTACTTCATCCGGTACAAAAATTGCCAACCGGGTGAAATCCTCCTCATATTCCTCCACCGACCTCTCCCCTTGCACAAGGTCTTGCAACCTCCTTATCATCTCCCCTTGAATTGCGGGAGGAAAATACTTTTGATAAAATAAAACCCAAAATTCAGAAATCGATATCGTATCTCGTTGTTCCGGCGTAGTCATAGATTCCCACCAGTGTAGTGCGGATCCAATAAGTTTAATTGTAGCAAGGACTTATTTCTTTACCTCACTACATTACACCATACGCATATGGCGTTGTATGTCTTTCTTCCATTGATTGGCTTTTATAAGATCCGATCTCCCGTCAAATTACGGGGGCTGACCCTTGATAAAAGATTCCCTGGTTCTCTCCCACGGAGAGGGTCCTGTAAGAGCTTGGGCATCTGACGCTCTCTGTTGAGCTTGTGGCACTTGTTGAGCCATTTCTATCATGGCCGCATTAACGGCTTGAGCCACAATATTCGCCACATCCATAGCATTAAATGTTCCTTATGGCGGCGGCGGAGGACCGACTTCCTCTTCTACATTCCTATTTCTTCTCGCCGGGCGACCTCTTTTAGGCGGCATCTGCGATGGAGAAACAATAGAGTTAAAGTACTATATAAAACAATCTATTTTGCAGTAGATCGTAAACATGATAAACAAAGCAGTCCTAACATTAGGCTCTATATCAAAGAACGCTACCGTAGAGTGTGACAAGTCCACAAGGATCCTAAAGACTCTAGAACCTGATGCTCTGATACCATCTGTGACAACCCGCCATCCGAAATAAGGGGTGGCTAGGCCGATACTCCCAAAATAACGAAATCATGGATGGAAATCATCCTCAGCATCAACAACAAAATAAGTATACGAGAAAACCACCCAAATTTCAGAAAACGGGTTGTCAAATATTAGTTCAATTAAAAGTTAAAGAAATAAATTAAACAACCCAATATGCTGAAAAGTGGAGTTTCGCTAGAACTTATATTAATACGAAAGCGACATACAAAAAAAGGACCGAATAAGCTGTCGGTCAACAATTACATCCAACGTATTACAACAGTTCAATAATATACATAATACATCCATTAACAATTACAAAAGTTAGGGCTACCCACCGGGATGTAAGACCCGATCGTAACTAGAATCCAAAGATGAAATCGTCTAAACAAGCATCCTGTAATGATCCGCAATATCATACAGCACGTCAAAAGCATAAGAATTGGAAGATCATAACGGGCGCCCTTACGCAGGAGCACCTGAGCGGATACAATAACATGCACAACATAGAAAATGAACGGGTCAGGACCCGATTTATATATGATTAATAGAAGAATAAGAAGCATGATAGATATGGACAGTTAATCATGAATGATGTAGATGAAAATCTAACAGCCTAATTCAAAGGCATGATAAGACAATTCAAATGATTTTAACAGTGTTAACATATACAAGAAAAGTAAATTTAACATCATTATTCCTCATATCTTTCCCTTTTTCCATTCCTTAATAGGAATAAAATTACCATCTTATTTTCTTATGGAAATTAACAAAGCTCAAGTCCCACTTGAGTTAGAAAGGTTATATTCTTATACATATAACGACTCTAAGACCGCCCCTCCGAGTTTTCCCACTGGGTACACCCCTAAATGACTATCATCTTCCAAGGCCTATCTATACAAGACAACCTGGGTACCTAACGCACATCGGGAAGTGTCCATATACCTGCGAGTGAGTCATAACCACACCCGAAATTACCTCACTAGCGCAGAAAAACACACACACACACACACACACACACACATATATATATATATATATATATATATATATATATAATCCTGCATATGGACGAGGACTATAGTCTCCCTGCATTCGCTAGTCAGGGGACATCACCTCATGCGCGAGCTTCCCTTATGATAGCATATAGAGAGGTGTGTTTAAATAAATTTACATTTACAACTTAATTCTCATGTTTATTTACATGAATTACATACATTTCGTTTTAATTGAAACCATATTCCTTGAATATTTCTTATTCATTTTCATTATATTTAAGTCCCGAGTAAATCTCCAAATGATCACCAAAATCGTACTATTCCCCAAGAAGCTACATATCTCAATAGGGCCTCTAGCATCTCCAAATATGGGCTTATAATACATGGTTTCTTAATAACCAACGAAGAGTGAAGAAATGCCTAAGCATCTCTTTTGGTACACATAAACTAAACCCCAAGGGAACTCATTCAACATTTGGGTAACGGCCAAACTCAACTAAAACTGTAAGTTTACTTCTTGCAAGAAGGTCCCTAGTTCCTATGGAAAAGAAGAAACCTAGGAAACACAAATAAAGTTTAAGAATGAAAAACAGGGGACCGGTCGACCGGTCCTGATACCGCGGTCGACCGCGTCTGAAACTTTATCCTTCGTAGGAAAGCAGAAAGTCCAAGAAAAAGGGGGCCGGTCGACCGGTTACGGACCGCGGTCGATCGCACTCCAAAATTTAGCCTTTGGTAGGAAAGCAGTGTGCCATCCCCCGAAGGCCCGGTCGATCGATCCTAGAACCGCGGTCGACCGGTCATAGCAGACCTAGAAACCTTTCTTCTTCCAACAACAACTCCCCACATCATTTATTGCTACCAACTGAATTTAAATGCATCCAACAACCATAAAATTTCAGCAATGTCATTTCAAATCAACCTCCAAAGAGTTAAAGCCCATAAATCCACTAAAAAGCCCTAATTTTCTTAAACCGTAAATAAACACAACTATCAATACTAATCATTCTACTTAAATCATATAATAGCAAGTAGGAAACTTGCCTTAAGGTTGAAATTTCGATTTTTATGAAGTTGTAGGTAAGATCAAACACCCAAGCTTCAATCTTTCTTTCTCTCCTTAGGTTTTCTCTTCTCTTTTTCTCTCTCTCTTTGGGCTTAGAGATAAAATTAGGGGAATAGTGACTTAATCAAGACATAAAACGTGTCTTAATACACAATTACCAACTTAAGTGATCAATATTGCGATAAAATAATACACAACTACACATTTAAACTAAAACCAGTCAAAAGTGCCCAAAATCTCAAAGTATAATGTGGCACATAGTTTGACTATCTCGCACCTCCCGGAACTAACTACACCCTCCAAATTATCATTTGGAAATTTTATAACTCATTTTAAGTTCCGTTTTGATTTTTAAGCCAAAATGTCATTTTAATTCTTATGACATAATAAAACCCAACATGGTAATATTCACCCACTCATAAGGTAAATATGCAACATCTTAGTAAATGTTAACTTTTCCTCCTGAAATTAATACTCATTCCATATGCTAACATTTTATATCTAATTATTATATCTAGCAAAAAAATATAAAATAGGTTCTCAAAAGTGAGGGTTATTACATACTCCCCCCTTATGAGGGCATTTTGTCCCCAAAATTTAAGCGTACCTTGGATAAAGAGATGCGGATACTTTTCCCGCATGTCGTCCTCGCGTTCCCATGTAGATTCCTTGGCATTATGGTGACTCCACTGAACTCGCCCCAAGGGCAACACTCGCGACCGTAATCTACGCTCCCCGTGCTCTAAAATAGCAACCGATTGTTCTTCATAAGAAACGTCGGGTTGCAAATCAATGTCCTCGAAAGGAATGTGCCACAACGCATCTTCGCACCTCTTATACTTCTTTAGGGAGGAAACATGGAATACATCGTGAATTTGTTGCAATGGCTCCGGTAAAGCAAGTTGGTATGCCACTGGGCCTACCTTTGCAATAACTGGAAAAGGTCCAACAAAACGTGGCACACGCTTCCCCTTCTTCCTGAAACGCTTGATGCCTTTCATAGGCGACACTCGAACCAAAACTTGGTCCCCAACCTCCAATTCCATGTGCCGTCGACCCGCATCAACATAGCTCTTTTGGCGGTCTTGGGCTATCCGAATGCAATTCCGAATGAGTTCTATTTTTGAAGAAGTATCCCGGATCATTTCAGGTCCAAGAAATTTATTATCGCCCACTTCCAACCAACAAGCGGGAGATCTACAAGGTCTTCCATACAGTGCTTCATAAGGTGCCGTTCCAATAGTAAATTGGTAAGAGTTGTTATAAGTAAACTCAACCAATGGGAGATATTGTTCCCAACCACCCTTGAAGTCAAGCGTACACATACGAAGCATATCCTCGAGCATTTGGTTTACTCGTTCAGTTTGACCATCCGTTTGAGGATGATAAGAAGTGCTTAACCTCAATTCTGTCCCCATCGCTTCTTGGAAACTTCACCAAAAATGGGAAATAAAGATCTTGTCTCGATCGGAAACTATATTAAAAGGCACCCCATGGAGTCTAACCACCTCCTCGATGAATAAGCTGGCATACCGAACATTGTCATAATCCGCCCGCACGGGTAGAAAGTGCCGACTTTGTCAAGCGGTCAACAATCACCCAAATAGAATCACAACCACTTTGTGATCTTGGAAAGCCCGTGATAAAATCCATCGATACGCTTTCCCATTTCCGTACCGGGATCTCTAATGGTTGCAAAAAACCTGTCGGTCGTTGGTGATCGATCTTGACCAACTGATAAGTAGTGCATCGGGACACGAACTCAGAAATGTCCCGCTTCATGCCTGGCCACCAATACTGACAGCGCATATCTTGATACATCTTGTCCCCACCAGGATGTACCGTAAACTTTAATCCGTGAGATTCAGTCATCACCGCTCGTCTCAAATCCTCTTCTTCCGGAACAATGAGTCTTCCATGGAAGCGTAATCCACCCTCAGAACTAATTGAGTAGGACTCCGCTCCCCCGGACAGTAATCGACGAATATGGTCTTGACAGCCCTTATCCCTTCCTTGGGCCTCTACAACTCCAGCTACGATGGTAGGGGTAACGGTCATCACCGACATGAATGCCCTCACCATCGTATCCTGCTGACTGAGTTCCTTCCACTTAGCTTTCCAAACTTTAGCTAACTCTCCCTCTCGCTTCCTACTCAAGGCATTCGCTATAACATTCGCTTTTCCCGGATGATAACGAATATCAAACTGATAATCTTTCACGAAATCCAACCATCGACGCTGACGCATATTTAAATCCTTCTGTGAGAATAAATATTGCAGTGATTTGTGGTCCGTGAAAAGACTGAACTTCTCCCCTAAGAGGTAGTGCCTCCATATCTTCAAATCAAAGACAACTGCGACAAGTTCTAAGTCCTGCACCGGGTAATTTCTTTCATGGGGATTTAGCTTGCGAGAAGCATAGGCGATAACCCGCCTCTCTTGCTGAAGTACACCTCCTAATCCTTGAAGAGATGCATCGGTGAAGACTAGATATTCCAATCCCGGTTTTGGCAATGCAAGGACTGGAGCCGAAGTCAATCTATCTCTAAGTTCATCAAATGCATCCTGGCAAGAGTTATCCCAAACAAACCTCACCCCCTTCCGGGTCAAATTTGTCAAAGGGCTAGTGATCTTTGAAAAAACATTGATCAATCGACGGTAATAACTCGCCAAACCCAGAAAACTACGAACCTCGGTAGGTGTCGTGGGCTGACCCCACTCCCTCACCGCAACCACCTTGTTCGAATCTACTGATATGCCCTGGGACGTCACCACATGACCCAAGAACTGTAACTCCTGTAACCAAAAGACACACTTTTCAAACTTAGCATATAGTTGATGATCCCTCAATCTTTGTAGGACCAACCTCAAATGCTTAGCATGATCAAATTCTATTCAAGAATAGACTAGGATGTCATCGATGAACACAATAACAAATTGGTCCAGGAAATCCCGAAATACTCTATTCATGAGATCCATAAATACAGCGGGGGCATTGGTTAGTCCAAAGGGCATAACCAAAAATTCATAAGACCCGTACCTTATCAGAAAAGCAGTCTTAGATACATCCTCCTCTCGTATCCTTAACTGATGATACCCTGTCCTCAAATCGATTTTTGAGAAGTACGACACTCCTCGAAGTTGATCAACAAATCATCAATACGAGGCAAAGGATATTTATTTCAGATGGTGACTTTGTTCAACTCTCTATAGTCCACACATAACCGGCAAAAAACGTCTCTTTTCTTTACAAATAACACCGGAGCACCCCATGGTGATGTGCTACGCCTAATGAATCCCTGCTCCAACAACTTTGGAATTTGATCTCTTAACTCCCTCATTTCCATAGGAGCCATTCGATATGGTGCCCTCACAATAGGCCTCGTTCCCGACGCTAAATCGATAACAAACTCAATTTCACGGCTAGGAGGCAAACCTGGTATTTCTCTGAAGACATCATCAAAATCTTTCACAACTGGAATATAATCCAAGGGAATAACTATATCCCTAGAACTCACCTCGGTAATGCAATATAAATAAGTGCTAGTACTCCCCTCTAAACGAGGTAAAACTACCAGGAACATTTCTTGTCCCGGAACGGCGAAGACTATACTCTTCCCGTAACAATTAACTATAGCATGATACTTCATAAGCCAATCCATGCCTAAAATCACATCATACCCGACCATGTCCAGGACGAGTAAATCGGCCTCAAAGCACAAATTACCAAGAGGAATTTCTATATTTTTACAAACAAAGAATATGAGTGAAACATAACCCATAGAGGACTCCACACTAGTGAAAGTACTTTCAGCAGATTTTATCAACTTTGTGGTCTGAGCAAAGCTTCTAGAAATAAATGAATGCATCGCACCAGTATAAAATAAAATGCGACCCATATGTCCCTGATTAAAAAACTTACCCTGAATGGATGGCGGTGTCGGCGGAGCGGGAGGAAGAATAGAGTCTTGAATGTGATAAACCCTACCATACTATAACTGACCCTGCTGTGGAGGAACAACTGGGTTAGGTACTTGTGGAGGGAATTGAACATAAGGCTGCTGTGGAGCTCGAAGAAACTTTCCCCCTATCAACTGAGGACACTCCTTCTTATAATGACCCGCTTCTCCGCATTGAAAGCACCGGCCCATCATATTTTCGGCATTTCGACCACGATTATTTCTAAACTGATTTGCACCTTGGCCCTGCTGGCCTCTACCTCCTTGCCCACCACGGCCTGCTTGTTGTTGAGGGGCACCTTGACCGTGCCTATTGTTATAGTTCCCTGAATTAAACCCACTAGAACGTTGCCACTTTGACAAGTCCCCCTAATGGGGATCCCTCTCTTTCTGCTTACTACCCGAAGGTTGGGATGAGGGAAAGACTCCTCCTCCAATCCCACTACCTCCAGGCCTTCCCGTATGCCCCACTACGGAGGCCTTCTTGCCACTTTGAAAAATTAATCTATGCTCTTGAAAATGTAATAGAGCCGCATTCATTACCTTACCATACGTTTGTAAAGACGGATTACCCAATAAATGTTCCCGAATTATCCAAGCCTCTAATAAATTTTGAAACTTTCCTTTCCTCGAGAGTTACTTCATCCGGTACAAAACTTGCAACCGGGTGAAATCCTCCTCATAAACTTGCCATCGACCTCTCCCCTTGCACAAGGTCTTGCAACCTCCTTATCATCTCCCCTTGAATTGCGGGAGGAAAATACTTTTGATCAAATAAAACCCAAAATTCAGAAATCGACATCGTATCTCGTTGTTCCTGCGTAGTCATAGATTCCCACCAGTGTAGTGCGGCTCCAACAAGTTTAATTGTAGCAAGGACTTGTTTTTTTACCTCACTACATTCCACCATGCGCATATGGAGTTGTATGTCTTTCTTCCATTGATTGGCTTTTATAAGATCCGAGCTCCCGTCAAATTTCGGGGGCTGACCCTTGAGAAAAGATTCCCTGTCTCTCTCCCACGGAGAGGGTCCTGTAAGAGCTTGGGCATCTGGCGCTCTCTGTTGAGCTTGTGGCACTTGTTGAGCCATTGCTGTCATGGCCGCATTAACGGCTTGAGCCATAATATTCGCCACATCCATAGAATTAAATGTTCCTTATGGCGGCGGCGGAGGATCAACTTCCTTTTCTACAATCCTATTTCGTCTCGCCGGGCGACCTCTTTTAGGTGGCATCTGCGATGGAGAAACAATAGAGTTAAAGTACTATATAAAACAATATATTTTGCAGTAGATCGTAAACATGAGAAACAAAGCAGTCGTAACATTAGGCTCTATATCAAAGAACACTACCGTAGAGTGTGACAAGTCCACAAGGATCCTAAAGACTCTAGAACCTGATGCTCTGATACCATCTGTGACAACCCGCCATCCAAAAGAAGGGGTGGCCAGCCCGATACTCCCAAAATAACGGAATCATGGATGGAATTCATCCTCAGCATCAACAACAAAATAAGTATACGGGAAAACCACCCAAATTTCAGAAAATGGGTTGTCAAATATCAGTTTAATTAAAAGTTAAAGAAATAAATTAAACAACCCAATCTGCTGAAAAGTGGAGTTTCGCTAGAACTTATATTAATACGAAAGCGACATACAAAAAAAAGGACCGAATAAGCTGTCGGTCAACAATTACATCCAACGTATTACAACAGTTCAATAATATACGTAATACATCCATTAATAATTACAAAAGTTAGGGCTACCCGCCCGGATGTAAGACCCGATCGTAACTAGAATCCAAAGATGAAATCGTCTAAACAAGCATCCTGTAATGATCCGCAATATCATACAGCATGTCAAAAGCATAAGAATAGGAAGATCATAACGGGCGCCCTTGCGCAGGAGCACCTGAGCGGATACAATAACAGGCACAACATAGAAAATGAACGGGTCAGGGCTCGGTTTATATATGATTACCAGAAGAATAAGAAGCGTGATAGATATGGACAGTTAATCATGAATGATGTAGATGAAAATCTAACAGCCTAATTCAAAGGCATGATAAGACAATTCAAATGATTTTAACAGTGTTAACATATACAAGAAAATTAAATTTAACTTCATTATTCCTCATATCTTTCCCTTTTTCCATTCCTTAATAGGAATATAATTACCATCGTATTTTCTTATGGCAATTAACAAAGCTCAAGTCCTACTTGAGTTAGAAAGGTTATATTCTTATACATATAACGATTCTAAGACCGCCACTTCGAGTTTTCCAGCTGGGTGCACCCCTAGATGACTATCATCTTCCAAGGCCTATCTATACAAGACAACTTGGGCACCTAACGCACACCGGGAAGTGTCCATATACCTACGAGTGAGTCATAACCACACCCGAAATTACCTCACTAGCGCAGAAAAGCATATATATATATATATATATATATATATATAATCCCGCATATGGCCGAGGACTATAGTCTCCCTGCATTCGCTAGTCAGGGGACATCACCTCATGCGCGAGCTTCCCTTATGATAGCATTTAGAGAGGTGTGTTTAAGTAAATTTACATTCACAACTTAATTCTCATGTTTATTTACATGAATTACATACATTTCGTTTTAATTGAAACCATATTCCTTGAATATTTCTTATTCATTTTCATTATATTTAAGTCCCGAGTAAATCTCCAAATGATCACCAAAATCGTACTATTCCCCAAGAAGCTACATATCTCAATAGGGCCTCTAGCATCTCCAAATATGGGCTTATAATACATGGTTTCTTAATAACCAACGAAGAGTGAAGAAATGCCTAAGCATCTCTT
The DNA here is from genome assembly GCA_949130495.1 of Sambucus nigra. Taxonomy (NCBI): domain Eukaryota; kingdom Viridiplantae; phylum Streptophyta; class Magnoliopsida; order Dipsacales; family Adoxaceae; genus Sambucus; species Sambucus nigra. The sequence continues at coordinate 38,104,638 of OX422223.1, read as the reverse complement.
TTGGTACACATAAACTAAACCCCAAGTGAACTCACTCAACATTAGGGTAACGACCAAACTCAACTAAAACTCCAAGTTTACTTCATGCAAGAAGGTCCCTAGTTCCTTTGGAAAAGAAGAAACCTAGGAAACAAAAATAAAGTTTAAGAGTGAAAAACAGGGGACCGGTCGACCGGTCCTGATACCGCGGTCGACCGCGTCTGAAACTTTAGCCTTCGTAGGAAAGTAGAAAGTCCAAGAAAAAGGGGGCCGGTCGACCGGTTACGGACCGCGGTCGACCGCACTCCAAAATTTAGCCTTTGGCAGGAAAGCAGTGTGCCATCCCCCGAAGGCCCGGTCGATCGGTCCTAGAACCGGAGCACCCCATGGTGATGTGCTACACCTAATGAATCCCTGCTCCAATAACTTCGAAATTTGATCTCTTAACTCCCTCATTTCCATAGGAGCCATTCGATATGGAGCCCTCACAATAGGCCTCGTTCCCAACGCTAAATCGATAACAAACTCAATTTCATGGCTAGGAGGCAAACCTGGTATTTCTCTGAAGACATCATCAAAATCTTTCACAACTGGAATAGAATCCAAGGGAATAACTATATCCCTAGAACTCACCTCGGTAATGCAATACAAATAAGTGCTAGTACTCCCCTCTAAACGAGGTAAAACTACCAGGAACATTTCTTGTCCCGAAACGGCGAAGACTATACTCTTCCCGTAACAATTAACTATAGCATGATACTTCATAAGCCAATCCATGCCTTAAATCACATCATACCCGACCATGTCCAGGACGAGTAAATCGGCCTCAAAGCATAAATTACCAAGAGAAATTTCTATATTTTTACAAACAAAGAATATGAGTGAACCATCACCCATAGAGGATTCCACACTAGTGAAAGTACTTTCAGCAGATTTTATCAACTTTGTGGTCTGAGCAAAGCTTCTAGAAATAAATGAATGCATCGCACCAGTATCAAATAAAACTCGACCCATATGTCCCTGAATAAGGAACTTACCCTCAATGGCTAGCGGTGCCGGCGGAGCGGGAGTAAGCATAGAGTCTTGAATGTGATAAACCCTACCATACTATAACTGACCCTGCTGTGGAGGAACAAATGGGTTAGGTACCTGTGGAGGGAATTGAACATAAGGCAGCTGTGGAGCTCGAGGAAACTGTCCCCCTGTCAACTGAGGATAGTCAATCTTATAATGACCCGCTTCTCCGCATTGAAAGCACCGGCCCATTATATTTTCGGCATTTCGACCACGATTATTTCTAAACTGATTTGCACCTTGGCCCTGCTAGCCTCTACCTCCTTGCCCACAATGGCCTGCTTGTTGATGAGGGGCACCTTGACCGTGCCTATTGTTATAGTTCCCTTAATTAAACCCAATAGAACTTTGCCACTTTGACAAGTCCCTCTGGTGGGGATCCCTCTATTTCTGCTTACTAACCGAAGGTTGGGACGAGGGAAAGGCTCCTCCTCCAATCCCACTACCTCCAGGCCTTCCCGCATGCCCCACTACGGAGGCCTTCTTGCCACTTTGCAAAAATAATCTATGCTCTTGACAATGTAATAGAGCTGAATTCATTACCTCACCAAAAGTTTGTAAAGAGGGATTACCCAGCAAATGTTCCCGGATTCTCCAGTTCAAGCCTCTCATAAATTTCGAAACTTTCCTTTCCTCGGGAGTTACTTCATCCGGTACAAAACTTGCCAACCGGGTGAAATCCTCCTCATATTCCTCCACCGACCTCTCCCCTTGCACAAGGTCTTGCAACCTCCTTATCATCTCCCCTTGAATTGCGGGAGGAAAATACTTTTGATAAAATAAAACCCAAAATTCAGAAATCGATATCGTATCTCGTTGTTCCGGCGTAGTCATAGATTCCCACCAGTGTAGTGCGGATCCAATAAGTTTAATTGTAGCAAGGACTTATTTCTTTACCTCACTACATTACACCATACGCATATGGCGTTGTATGTCTTTCTTCCATTGATTGGCTTTTATAAGATCCGAGCTCCCGTCAAATTACGTGGGCTGACCCTTGATAAAAGATTCCCTGGTTCTCTCCCACAGAGAGGGTCCTGTAAGAGCTTGGGCATCTGACGCTCTCTGTTGAGCTAGTGGCACTTGTTGAGCCATTGCTATCATGGCCGCATTAACGGCTTGAGCCACAATATTCGCCACATACATAGCATTAAATGTTCCTTATGGCGGCGGCGGAGGACTGACTTCCTCTTCTACATTCCTATTTCTTCTCGCCGGGCGACCTCTTTTAGGCGGCATCTGCGATGGAGAAACAATAGAGTTAAAGTACTATATAAAACAATCTATTTTGCTGTAGATCGTAAACATGAGAAACAAAGCAGTCCTAACATTAGGCTCTATATCAAAGAACGCTACCGTAGAGTGTGACAAGTCCACAAGGATCCTAAAGACTCTAGAACCTGATGCTCTGATACCATCTGTGACAACCCGCCATCCGAAATAAGGGGTGGCTAGCCCGATACTCCCAAAATAACGAAATCATGGATGGAAATCATCCTCAGCATCAACAACAAAATAAGTATACGAGAAAACCACCCAAATTTCAGAAAACGGGTTGTCAAATATTAGTTCAATTAAAAGTTAAAGAAATAAATTAAACAACCCAATATGCTGAAAAGTGGAGTTTCGCTAGAACTTATATTAATACGAAAGCGACATACAAAAAAAGGACCGAATAAGCTGTCGGTCAACAATTACATCCAACGTATTACAACAGTTCAATAATATACATAATACATCCATTAACAATTACAAAAGTTAGGGCTACCCACCGGGATGTAAGACCCGATCGTAACTAGAATCCAAAGATGAAATCGTCTAAACAAGCATCCTGTAATGATCCGCAATATCATACAGCACGTCAAAAGCATAAGAATTGGAAGATCATAACGGGCGCCCTTACGCAGGAGCACCTGAGCGGATACAATAACATGCACAACATAGAAAATGAACGGGTCAGGACCCGGTTTATATATGATTAACAGAAGAATAAGAAGCATGATAGATATGGACAGTTAATCATGAATGATGTAGATGAAAATCTAACAGCCTAATTCAAAGGCATGATAAGACAATTCAAATGATTTTAACAGTGTTAACATATACAAGAAAATTAAATTTAACATCATTATTCCTCATATCTTTCCCTTTTTCCATTCCTTAATAGGAATAAAATTACCATCTTATTTTCTTATGGAAATTAACAAAGCTCAAGTCCCACTTGAGTTAGAAAGGTTATATTCTTATACATATAACGACTCTAAGACCGCCCCTCCGAGTTTTCCCACTGGGTACACCCCTAAATGACTATCATCTTCCAAGGCCTATCTATACAAGACAACCTGGGTACCTAACGCACATCGGGAAGTGTCCATATACCTGCGAGTGAGTCATAACCACACCCGAAATTACCTCACTAGCGCAGAAACACACACACACACACACACACACACACACACACACACACACACACACATATATATATATATATATATATATATATATATATATATATATATATATATATATATATATAATCCCGCATATGGACGAGGACTATAGTCTCCCTGCATTCGCTAGTCAGGGGACATCACCTCATGCGCGAGCTTCCCTTATGATAGCATATAGAGAGGTGTGTTTAAGTAAATTTACATTTACAACTTAATTCTCATGTTTATTTACATGAATTACATACATTTCGTTTTAATTGAAACCATATTCCTTGAATATTTCTTATTCATTTTCATTATATTTAAGTCCCGAGTAAATCTCCAAATGATCACCAAAATCGTACTATTCCCAAAGAAGCTACATATCTCAATAGGGCCTCTAGCATCTCCAAATATGGGATTATAATACATGGTTTCTTAATAACCAACGAAGAGTGAAGAAATGCCTAAGCATCTCTTTTGGTACACATAAACTAAACCCCAAGGGAACTCATTCAACATTTGGGTAACGGCCAAACTCAACTAAAACTGTAAGTTTACTTCATGCAAGAAGGTCCCTAGTTCCTATGGAAAAGAAGAAACCTAGGAAACAAAAATAAAGTTTAAGAATGAAAAACAGGGGACCGGTCGACCGGTCCTGATACCGCGGTCGACCGCGTCTGAAACTTTATCCTTCGTAGGAAAGCAGAAAGTCCAAGAAAAAGGTGGCTGGTCGACCGGTTACGGACCGCGATCGATCGCACTCCAAAATTTAGCCTTTGGTAGGAAAGCAGTGTGCCATCCCCCGAAGGCCCGGTCGATCGGTCCTAGAACCGCGGTCGACCGGTCATAGCAGACCTAGAAACCTTTCTTCTTCCAACAACAACTCCCCACATCATTTATTGCTACCAACTGAATTTAAATGCATCCAACAACCATAAAATTTCAGCAATGTCATTTCAAATCAACCTCCAAAGAGTTAAAGCCCATAAATCCACTAAAAAGCCCTAATTTTCTTAAACCGTAAATAAACACAACTATCAATACTAATCATTCTACTTAAATCATATAATAGCAAGTAGGAAACTTGCCTTAAGGTTGAAATTCCGATTTTTATGAAGTTGTAGGTAAGATCAAACACCCAAGCTTCAATCTCTCTTTCTCTCCTTAGGTTTTCTCTTCTCTTTTTCTCTCTCTCTTTGGGCTTAGAGATAAAATTAGGGGAATAGTGACTTAATCAAGACATAAAACGTGTCTTAATACACAATTACCAACTTAAGTGATCAATACCACGATAAAATAATACACAACTACACATTTAAACCAGTCAAAAGTGCCCAAAATCTCAAAGTATAATATGGCACATAATTTGACTATCTCGCACCTCCCGAAACTAACTACACCCTCCAAATTATCATTTGGAAATTTTATAACTCATTTTAAGTTCCGTTTTCATTTTTAAGACAAAATGTCATTTTAATTCTTATGACATAATAAAACCCAACATGGTAATATTCACCCACTCATAAGGTAAATATGCAACATCTTAGCAATTATTAACTTTTCCTCCTGAAATTAATACTCATTCCATATGCCGACATTTTATATCTAATTACTATATCTAGCATATAAATATAAAATAGGTTCTCAAAAGTGAGGGTTATTACATCATGCAAGTTAATGCGCAAGAGAACTCGAAACAGAACAAGAAATCAATGAAATGGGGAATTAAAGGTGATTTTCGTAATTTTTCATCCATAGTCCGAAGTCTGAGCCAACTATAAAGTCGAAGAAGACGAAGTCACAAAAATACTAGAAGAAATGACACCTCAATCCGAGCTACGATGAAAGAACTATGCAAGTTTGAAGATTGAAGAAGAAATCCGAAACAAAGAAAAGAAGAAGGAACCAAGGCAGTAGGAAAAATCAAACCACACTCCAAACTGATTTGGAGTCGAATCGGTTCCCAGGTACACCTAACTAGTTTGGGGTACTTGACACACAAAAATTTATTTATGTGTTGTTTTGTTTTAAGAGCTGTATTAAGAGTAGGAATCTTCTATAAACGACCATGTATCGTAATTGCTTGATAATATATTTAGTTTTAATCAGTTTTCAATAGAGAATTAGAGAGGAGAAGAGGAAGAACCCCAGTTTTTACTTGGTGCATTAAGGACATATTATTTTGGATAACTCTTTATGATTTTAATTCCAAGCTTGTTCTCTCTACTTTGTTCTTGCATGTTCTTTATCTTTGCATGTTTCTTTACTTTTATAGGATTCTAAAGCTCTAATGCATGACTAGTAATAGCTTAATTATTGTTTCCAACGCATGCAACGTTGGATTTTTATTTGTTTCCCACATAGGTATGTCTGGCTAAGTTTTTAGGGGGTTGGAGTATATGAACCCAACCTAGGTATTACGAATGAATTTAAAAGGGAATAAAACGTAATTAACAATTCAAAGGGTTGAACTTTATCAAAATAAAGGTTTTAGACCTTTTAATTCCATTTGCCTTAGGTAACCGGAATGTTTAAGGGTGCAAATAGCGTTTTGATAATTCCTCGTCCTCATCAAATACAATTTTTGATTTGATATTGTTAGGAGTAAAATCCGTATATGTAAAATACTTAGAGAATATTTGATGTTTCTTTGAATTGAGAATTAGGTTTTTGAACCCTTTTATATTCTATGTGATCACCGACGTTTCGGGAGAGTGTACCCGAAGTCCATTTTCTCATATTTCTTTCAAAGCTCATTTAGTTCTTCTTGCATACGTAGTTTAGTTACTAGTTTAATTAAATTGCATTAGTTGATAGGAAAGTCACAACACAAAGAATCATCTTTTCCTTCTTTTTCTGAGTCAACCAAAAGATTATTCACCTTTTATACTCGTCGTCATGTACTCATGTCATATTCCCTGTGTTTGATACCAGATTTGCTCGCGTTATTACTTATATGAACGACTTACACTTGAGTCGATATAAGCACGCACTAAAGACTATTTTAAAGTCGCATAAGTTAGACTACTGTTAGTCCATGTGGGCCACATAAGACTTTTTTTCAACTTGGGAATGAGTTGGGTGAATCTTTATCTCAATTGAGTTATTTATGAGCTTATTTATGTTAAATCGATGGAAGGGGTATATTGATGGTTTAATTGTTGTCATTGAGTTTTTTTAAATGCTAAAATAAGTTGGATTTCATTAGGGGTGGAAGCGGTATGGTTTTTTATCGTACCGTACCGTACCGTTTTGGTCCGAAAAAATGGTTTTGGTTTCATATATTAAAATACCAGGAACCAGTCTTATCGAAACCGAAACTATCGCAAAAAAGTTGGTTGGTTTTGGTTTTAATATTTAAAAAATTGATTTATCGAAATTACCGTACCGAATTTACCGAAACTAGAAAAACCGTACCGAAATTATCATACCGTACTGAAACTAGAAAAAATCGTACCGAAATTACCGTACCCTACCGAATTTACCAAAATTACGGTATCGAATTGACCAAAACCAGAAAAAAGTTGGTTTTGGTTTTAATATTTAAAAAAGTTGGTTGATTTTGTTTTTGGTTTTTTGGGACTTTTAGTGTTGTTAATCGAAACCAGAAACCAGAAAAAACCAGAATTTATTGAAACTAGGAAAAACTAGAAGAAACCAGAATTTACCAAAACCAGAAAAAAACCAAAATTATTGAAAAAATCAAAATACCAGCCGATTTGGTTTCGGTATTGCTTTTGGTGTACCGGGTGGTAAACTGGTACGGTTTGGTTTTACCATCTAGAGTTTGGTTTTGGTATTGGTATCTACTATTTACCGACCAAACCGTACCGCTTACACCCCTAGATTTCATGAATAAACAAAGGAAACTCTATTGTAATTTTTGAAATTAATTAGGGTTCCAAATTGATTAAATCCAACACACAAGAATTTAAAAATTGGGTGTTGGTGTGCGAAAACGTACAATGACTATCAAACATATCGAACAAAGGTGAAATTATGATAATGATATCATACTATGTAACCCAATTATGGTTAACACGTATTTTTGTTTATCATAGATCGATGTTGGATTTTGATGGATACCATATTTTATCGGGTGAGTTGATTGGATGACCAAGAGTTTCTTGTGTTTTTGTTTTATTTTTGCAATTGGTATTATTTTGAACATTTTTCCTAGTTATATATATTTTTGACCGAGATGAATTGTATTTGAATGGATATGTAAGGGAAAAATTTATGATTGCTCATTCTTTATTTTTTATTTGGCATATCATGTTACACCCTACTACATCTTCATGAATTCTCTCAAGTCTTCAAGGGAAGAATCGCTAGTGACCATTTGCAAAGCACGAAGATCGTTCGTTGCTACTGTACTCGAGAAGTGTTATGAGGTGGTTTTGGTAAACTTAAATTATTGAGGGTGATTTTTTAAAAGATTTTGTTTACAAATGTTCTTCAAAATGTTTTTAGAATAATTTTTTGAAGATTATGGAAAATATTACAAGTTCGTTCGAATGATGTCAAATGTCGTTCGAACATGGTTTTACTGGTCATTAGAACGAGACTCAATGTAGTCGAACGAGTTTTGTTGTTTCACCTTTTTGCAAGCACTCAAATGTCGTTCAAAGTTTTGTTAGAAGGTTGTTCGAACGAAAGCGGGTACTTTGTTCGAACGAGATGGCATTTTGTTCGAATGAGTATCTGCATTTTTGTTCTTATCCCAAATCAAATGCAGTCTCTCTTGTTAATCATTAGTTGATCTCATTCCCTATAAATAGAGATGCAAGGATGCATTTTTTTTAAAAATCCTTTTAAGAGTTATTTATTATTATCAAACCCTTCAAATTTTTCATCCAAATCCCTCGAATCTTTTAGGATCACTTTGCCAAACCAAGAAGAACATAATCTGAGTTTTAAACCTTTTTGGAGATTTTTCTTAACTTTTGATTTGTAGAGTCGATGTTCTACTGCTGAAAAAGTAAGGAATTGTAATTCCTGAGGCTGATTGGTGGATACCGAGGCAAGATCTACTTTCTGTGGGTGGTCATAGACTGCATTGTTTTCTGTTGAATATTTGAAGACATCACTGCATTATACTTAGGTTATTAAGTGTTTTTATTATCTTAAACAGTGATGGATATAGGTTTTTCTCGAAAGGGTTTTTCCTTTATTTCTTCTTCTTCTTCTTCTTGTTTGGTTTGGATATTGACTTCACAATTTATCCTACAGTTTCACTTAAAGTCTAATCAAGATAAAATTTGGTAAATAGTGAATATTTATGTGTGTGATCTGATATATATAAGTGAATCCATACAACCCGTAGCTTCAAATTGGTATCAGAGTTGGTTACGCTATATTATTGTGTGGATTTTATTCTATGGTTATATTGATAACTTGTACAAATAGGGTACCTATTTTTTATGGGTCTAACTATGTATGTTAGAAAGTTCGAATGAGGCTGGTACTGAAATCGATTGACTAGCGAGTTTGGATTGTTTGTGAAAGAGGGTGGACACCACCCATTGTGAATAATGACGATGTCATAAGTCCAAAACCTTTCACTGCTTGGGCAGAAGATGATTTTAAATGAAATAATTAAAACTCTTATGGCTTAAGTTCTATTTTTGGTGCAGTCACACCCGAAAAATTTCATTGTATTATGATGTGTACCATGCCTAGAGAAGCGTGGGATATCGTACAACTCACTCATGAGGGTACCAACACTATGAAAAATTCTAAGCTACAAAATATCACCACATGGTTTGAAACTATTTTCATGCTAGAAACTGAAACTTTTGATGAGTTTTATGCATGATTATCTGATATAGTAAATTCTAGTTTTAATTTAGGTAAGAGAATTCCTAAGACAAGGGTAGTTTAAGAAAATATTAGATCTCTTCCATCCCATTTTAACGTGAAAGTCATGATCCGTAATTTATTGGGAGTTTTAGATACACTTAGGCTAGAAGAACTAGTAGGAGACCTTCAAACTTATGAAGTCGATATGTTCCTAAAAATTCAAAAGAAAAAAGAAAAGCGGATTTCTTCGAAAGTCTAGTCTAAAATAAAAAAGGAAAAGGTTTTTAATTCTCACTCTGGGTTTTATTTTTCTCTAGATGATCTTTCCTTGTTTGTGAAAAATTTCAAAAAGTTTCACAAATTTAACAAAGAAAATTCTTCTAAAGAAAATAAAAGTTTTGAGAAAAATAAAAATGTCAATGGGGGCAAGAAAGTTTGTGAAAATGATCAAGTGAGATGTTTTGAATGTGTGGGAAAATGATGAAAGGCCATGAGTGTCACACTAGACTTAAGACAAAGGTCAAAGGCAGAGCTATAAAATGCCACTCTTAGGGATAGTGATGTCGAGTCGATGGATTTCAGGGATGAATAACCACATGAACCTAATTTTTATGTGTTCATGGCCAGTCACGTTAGTACTTCTAGTACTTCCCATGTCGGTGAAGACGTTTCTAAAGGTGAGAGTCTCAATAATATGTCAAACTTTTCTGGAGAGTGAGAGTGATGAAACTAATTTGAGTTAGGGATAAAGTGGTCTTCAAAAAGCTTACACCAAAATTTACAAAGAATCTTTAAAACTAAAAAAGAAAAATAGAAATTTGACTCCTAGGGTGTTGGATTTAGAAAAGGATTTGAATATTTTGAAAGAGTGTGAGGCGTCGATGAGTCAACTCGAGAATTTGAAAGTTTTTTTGTGTGAGCAATTGATTGTGGATAGTCTTATGAGAGATCTTCAAGATTCATTGGAGACTCATGATAAACTTGAAGCCAATGTTTCCCAACTCGACAAAGATATCAAACATGCCCAGAAGTCAAGGTCACTTTAGAGGACACATATAAGAAGTCTGGAAAGATGTTCCTCAATCATGTATTAGGTTTGAAGGAGAGGTAATTGATAGGTTTCGATGTCGCATCCATTTCTAATGCCTCACCCTAACCGGTTCCTGAGTTTGTGATGGATCCTTATGGGCCTCGACCTAACCCACTAAGGAGACCTAACCCACCAAGGAGATATAATCCTAGATGTTTTATCCAACGTAGATCCAAACATGTCTATGATTGTTCCCATTAAAATAAAGAGGCTGCCTTAGAGAGTTTTGTTTTAAGCTAGGAAGAGTTTCTCACACACGTGTTCCTCCACATGATCCGGCATGCACTCCCACGCATGTTAGATCACATGCTCCCATTCATCACCATAAATATTTCAAGATTTTTCGAGAGCAAGTAGAGTTTTTCGTCAAGACTTCTCAATGTTTGATGGAGGAATTTCAAAAGATGTCTATTCCTAAACTCCCGAACTAATGATTGAGATCAAGACTTGCATCTAGTGTAGGGTGTTTATCATGTTGCTATCTTTTATCCCTATTGCTAGATTGTATTTATATGCTTACATTAATTAAAAAATGACAAAAAGATCTTCTTTTCTTTTAGAAAAAGTTTAAAAAATTCCAAAAAGATTTATTTTTGATAAAATTTTGAAAAAGATAAAAAGATTTTTGTATTTTATTTTCACCATATATGGATGCGCATTTAAGATGTTCGAATTACGACTACATTCCATTCAATCGTGTGACTTTTTCATGGTGTTTTAATACACAACTTATTTCCTCTAGTGTGAGTAATAATGCGTGGCTAGCATTTCATTGTTCATTGATGATCGCTTTCTTCATGATAGACTTTTTATCACCTTTATTGCACACATGCACGGACTTTTCGAACATTGCTTACCTATAATATGTCGAATACGGTGTTATCATCTCAATAGTATTTAATAACGAACCAAATGTACTAGATATAAGTTTTTCTTGTAAGAATCATTGCCCGAATTTCTTTTCTCAAAATATTTGTTTTATTTTAAGCAATGGAAAGGAGCTACGAAATAGAAAATTATCTTTGCGTTAAAAGCCCCCATTGGCATGAGCCTAAAAGAAAATTTTAGTCACATAAAAACAAAAGTGCCAAGGCCAATTTTTATTTCATTGATGCTTCAATTTCATGAGCATTATGATAACTTCAAAATTTTGAGAGTGAATTCTTAGAAATGTGAGATTTTCAGGGTGTTATAAAGTAGATGATCAATGGATTTGCCCAATGGACTCACTTAAAAAACATTAAATATCTTGGTCTTATTGATTTGAGAAGCAATTAAATTCATGGCATCTTTCATAAGTCGATTCAATTTCATGTTTCTCAACATTATTACACCTAAGGTTGAAATTAAGTTATTTCTTTAGAAGCATCTCACGACCTCGTGCAACTTTGTTAAGTAAGCCTATGTTGATTTTCCCATGGAACATGTTCACACAATTACATTCCACCTTCATGAGTTTAGATAATTTAGTGTAATCCATGGTGTAATGTACTTGTACTTATATGTATTTTTTTTATATTATTGTGTACTATTTATACATATACTTTTTTCACACCTAAAAGTTTGAAAATTGTAAAAATAGTTGGTTTCCTCTTCGGAATTTCATTACATATGCTTAATTGCTTATCGTTGTGATGATATTTCTGTTGGATTCTCATGATGATAACATTTCAGGATTAGTTTCAAACCATTTATCTATTACGGACAAAATGGGGGAAACATATTGAGGGGGATTTTATTTTTTTTAACTCATACGCGTCATGAAATTTCTTTATTTCTTATGTGTAAGTTGATTTTGCCTTGATGATATCATGGAATACACGTGAAGACTTTCAATTGAAGAGAAAGACATTTATGCCTTTTCATTTCTTGGTCTGGGAGGGCATTAGTTGTATTTGTCTTTAGGGACAATTTGGCTTCGATTTTTGTTTTGTACCGGAATAGCCAAAGGGGGAGATTTTTAAGAGAAAAATTTATGATTGCTAATTCCTTATTTTTATTTTGCATATCTCGTTACACCCCACTATCGCTATTGACCAATTTTAAAGATTGAAGATCGTTCGTCCCTACTTTACCCAAGAAGAGTTATGTTTTTACAAATGTTTTTCAAAATTTTTTAAATATTTTTGAAAATTTTGCAAGTTCGTTAGAATGACACCTAATATAGTTTGAACGAGGTTTCACTGGTCGTAAGAACAAGCCTCAATGTCATTCGAACGAGTTCAGTTACTTCTCCTTTTGGCAAGCACTCGAATTTCATTTTGAAGTTTCGTTAGAAGGCTATTCGAATGAACGTGGATACTTCATTTGAACAAAATGGCATTTCCTTCGAATGAGTACACGTGTTTTTATTTTTATCCCATATCAAATGCAATTTCTAATGTTAATCATCTCATTCCCTATAAGTAGAGATGTGGGGATGTATTTTTTAAGCCTTTTAAGAGTTCTTTTTGTGATCAAAATCTTTACAATTTTCATCCAAACCCCTTGGATATTTTAGGATCACTTTTGCATATCAAGAAGAACACAATATGAGTTCTAACCCCTTTTGGAGATTTTTCCATACCCATAGATTTTTGAAGACGGGACTCTACTACTGAAGAAGAAAGAAATTGCGATTTCTAAAGCTGATCGGTGGATACCGAGGCAAGATCTACTTGTTGTCGACAATGATGGACTGCATTATTTTCTATTGAAGATTTGAAGACATCACCACATTATACTTAGTAGATCAGTAAGTTATTTAGTATTTGTCTTATCTTAAATAGTGTTGAATATAGGTTCTGCCGGGAAAGGATTTTTCCTCTTCTTCTTCTTCCTGTTTGGTTTGGATACTGGCTTCAAAATTTATCTTGCAGGTTCACTAAAGTTTAATAAAGATAAAATTTGGTAGATAGTGAATATTTATGTGTGTGACCTAATGTATAAGTGAATCCATATAACCCTCATTTTCAAGATAATTGTAGAATTGAATTGGATGTCATTTTATATGATATTTTATATGCAAAGTTGTTATGAATGCACATTTATTCACATTATATCAATGAATTTTTTTATATATATTTATCTTCAAATATTTTAAAATTATTTATAAAAAAAACACTTTTCGCGACAAGTATAGCATATCACCTACTAGATGACATTTCGTGACTTACAATTATGTTACGGAATGTGTTTTAAATTTATATAAAATTTACATTCCACGACATGTACAACATGTCACCAAATGGAAGACAATTTGTGACATACAATTGTGTTGCAAAATGTATTTACAATGATATTTTTCACATTCCACGACGTGTGTCATTGTGGATAAATTGATGACATTCCGTGACATAAAATTATGCCACGACAAGTATTTATGTTAGTATAAATATTTACATTCCGTGACATGTATCGTTGTCGTAAAAAGTATTATAATCCGCAACAAAACTATTTTATGTTGCCGAATACATTCCCAGATAGGGATAGCATGACACAGGGGTGACATATGATATTATTTCGAGATATAATTATTACTTTTGTGACACACTAATTGTGTCACAAAATTTGTTTTTTCTTGTAAGGCCACGATCGCATTTGGCTCGAACACGACATCCCCCTCCCCTAGAATGGGATGATGTAGGACCATAGTCAAGGTATGACGCAAAAAAACACTCACAAAGGTCCTAACACTTGAGAGAAATTAAAGAGAAATGAGAAAGATGAAGGAATGTGAGAATGAAATGAATAAGAAAGCTCTTTCAGTTGAAATTTATATGTTTTGGCAACTGGAACAATTAACCAATTTGTTAAATGCTTCGGTTAACTGTTCCTATCCCACCATTAACCGATTAGTTAATGCCCCTGGATCTTGCCAAAAATCCCACTTTATTACCTGAAACTTTAAAACCATTACACATAAACCCCGTTTTCCTCCCAGAAGGAAAACTTATTTATGGTGTCCTTTCAATTTTGACGACGAATATTCGCATGTGAACACTCTTAGTCGACCGCCTCTATAGACACCCCAATTCGCAATTGAGGTTCGAGGATGCTTCGTTCTTTAAAAAATGAGCCTTGGGCACTCCAGGAGAATTCGCAAAAATAACAAATTTAAAAACCTACACTAAAGTTCAAAGTGTCAAAAGCACAAAAATCAAAGTATAAAGGACCAAAGTGCAAATAACAAAAGAGCAAAAAATCCATCAAAACAATAAACAGACAAGCCCTGTAGGACAGTTAGCCAATTAGTTAACTTCCCCTAAATAGTTAATCGATCGGTTAATTGTTTCCCATTATATAACTAATCGGTGATCTGTCATAGAAAGTAATCATTACAATTTCTTTGAACATCTAATCTCATCCTTACATGTGTTACATGACCAAAATTGAGGGTTCCAAATGGTTAACCGATTAGTTAATCTATGGACCTAGATTGCTATAAATAAACGTGAACAACTACCATTTCAAAACATCCCAAAACCCAACCATGATCCAATAATTTCAACTGTGTTTCCATATATCATCCAACATACTCAAGCTCATCTAAAAGCCCCAAATAAGTTTGTACTTTAGATTTGTCATTTTTCCCTCGCCAAAGACTCGTACTTTTGCAAATTCGCTTCCGAATCCCAAAAAAAGGTTTGCATTTCTAAAAAGTTGCCTTGAAGAAATAAACCGAGTCTAACCTCTGAACAAATTCTACCAAAGAAAACACTTCTATAGGAATCTATGCTCGACTGAAAAGCACTATAAAGTGGACACACCCCCTAGAAAACTTTCACTACGAGGGTAAAGAATCTCTACAAAATTTTTGGGCAATAGCCCCTATATATATATATATATATATATATATATATATATATATATATATATCATGATAAAATTTACATAATATTTTATCTTCTTTAGACCGGCCCCCATTTAAGGGATTGGGTATGCAATTTATAGATATTTTAAAAGCATGGTTTCCAATCCAGCACCTCTATTTGTGTATTGTATCGACATGATCATATGTTAAACATATGCTAATCATATGCCACGATTTCAAAATAAAAAAAATTAAAACATACTTTTCAAAATTTGTACTCAGGAATGTGCCATTGTGTTGTGTCAACCCAAAACTTTGCAGCACAAAGTTTAAAATCTGACTACTCTCACCACTTCTCCGAGTGAACTAAGCCTATTAAGGTAGCGAAACCCTGAACATGTGCTTTTAAATAAATACTTTTCAAACATTGGCGTTTGATCAACATATTTTCTTAACATATAATAATATCAACCCAACACAACGAAATGATATATTAGGGACGAGGCTCCATAAATACCGCATTGTTGTGCCTTGTATACTCGGTATCCCGAAGCCTACACCTATATATATGACACGTTTGTTAGAACTATGTTACCTTTGATCTCAAGTCTCCTTGGGTATGTAGGATCTATACCGAGCTAAACTCGTGAAGCTCCAGCCTCATAATAAGTCTATCAGTGTATTATTCCTTAGGTATTCCTCCATCTCTAGTCCCAACCGCTATCTAAAAAATGAGTCTTCTTATCACTTACACACATAATATACGATTATCCATTATACAAATATGAAGCACGGAGTAAAACATAATCAATCCTCTGTACCTACACTGGTTGAAGTGACGTTTCTATACATCTCACCAATATCATTTTCCATCCTAAGCACCTATCTACATTTCAAGGGACCCTCATGCTAAAGTCTCTAAACAAAAAATATAAATATCTAAAAAGTAATCAATTAATGTAAAGAACAATAATCAGCATATAATTAAGAAAGAATACAAAAAAGCGGGGTGCTTAACATCTTCCCCACTCGTAACCCGATTGTTGATCATGTGCAACAAGAATCTCTGGACCAGCTACAGACATTAAAACCTTTTTAACATCTCATATTTCTAAAGAATTTTAAATTACACATGTACATGCTGTTTTAATTAAATCGGGAAATAAGGGGACTCAAATTAATATTAATCAACGAATAAAAAGATTAATATTTATGTGTATATATATGTACTTGTGTGGTAATTAAATTAAAGCATATCAAATTATGTTACGTCGTAAGTGAGTTAAAGTGACGGGATTATCGGTATCTCATTCAGGAGATGCGGTTATAGTCGTGTCGGGTATGCGATGGAATTTAATGTTAGATAACTCGGATGGTAATTTTGGGTGCGCCAATGGTCTGTAATGGGTTGAAAAAGTCCAAAAAAGATACTCGAGGGCTACAATTGGGTTTCGGGGGCTTTTAGACTAAACAGGATCTGTAAAAGGCTATTTAGGTCGTTTTATGTATGAGAGCTGACTCAATTTTGAGATTTGGGTATTTTAGTTTTATATTTAAGTAAGGTGGATAAAAGGCTGACCGAGTGCGAAAAGCGCACAAGTGTAAGGTGCGCGGTCGTTGTTTTCGTTTCGCCTACTCAATACAAAGAAACTAAATTAGTACTACACTTGCGAGGCAAGCATAGCGGTAAGTCGAGTATCGAAATCCACAGGGACGAGATGCTAGAATTTATATGAATTAGTGCTCCAAAATAAAAGTGTAAAAGGTGAATTACAAACTAAAAAGAAAAAGATGCATAAAACAGAAATGATTAATCTAGGCGAGGGTATTGAAACTAGATTAACAGACAGAGAAAAAACTATAGGTTGCGTCGAATATACCTCACCCGAGTTGATTTGTATAAAATGGATACATGGGTCGACGAGTTATTTAGGACGCGTCTCGTTTTAACAATTAATTGAAACAAGGGT
This sequence comes from Sambucus nigra, assembly GCA_949130495.1. Taxonomy (NCBI): domain Eukaryota; kingdom Viridiplantae; phylum Streptophyta; class Magnoliopsida; order Dipsacales; family Adoxaceae; genus Sambucus; species Sambucus nigra. The sequence continues at coordinate 38,087,499 of OX422223.1, read as the reverse complement.
TGTCACCGCCTAAATTCGCATAAAAAGCCTAATAAGATTTTGGCGTCAACAAATGCCCCGAAAATTGCGCACGCAAGGTCGTAAGCACGGGACATACATGATATGCCATGTCAAATCTCCTAGGCGCAATAACTAGGACAACACACTCGAAATAAACCCGTAAACACCATCACCAAAGCAAAGCAACGCGTCAAATCGAGTGAGTTCCATTCAAACACAACCTAATTTAAATTAGCTAGAAAGCATGTTAAAAATGCGATAAATGAAAGCGATAATTAACGCGTTAAATATACCTAGAAAGCAAGTAAACCAAAGCATGTAAACTATTTAGGAAAGCATGTGAAAGTAATTAACAAAGCAAGAATTAATGGAAAACAACTATATTAATGGAGAGGAAGATGAATAGTGCAACTTACAACCCAATTGGGTGTCAAACCAAGAAGAATCAAAGAAGAACTCTTCAAATCCCCCAAACCCTAAGATATTCTACCCTAAAATATGTTCTACAATGTTAATATATGATATTAAAACAAAATTTGGTATTTATAGTAAGTTGGAATAAGTAAAGAAAAGAAAATAGAAAAGAAAATATATGGCAAAATATTTCCTGGAAACAGGGTATCGATCGATCGACCCCTTTGGTCGATCGATCGATCATGAAGAAATATCCCACTATCAGGAAGGATCGATCGATCGACCCTTTTGGTCGATCGATCGATCAAGCAGGTATCAGCCACTGCATTGCTGTTTTTCTCCTCTTTTAGTTTCATTATTTTTTCCTTCCGCTAAAAGTCCCGTAACTTCTTCGTTCTGGATCGAAATCGCGCAAAGTTTGCGGCCACGTGAAGCTTGCAAGTAGGGATACAACTCCCGTGTAGGTGTTGGGATAAGTTACCAATCTGTGAAAAGACTAAATTGCCCTTGAACGTGCAATCATATACGAAAATCGAATGAAATGCGTCCGAACTTCACACTTAGCATCCAAATACCTATAAAAGCTCAATTAACCCCTGCAAAACATGTTAACGTAGAAATCCGAGGTTGTCTGGTTAACGAGCATAAATATAGGGAATAAGATACCCGAGGGGGCTAAAATGCGTAGTTTCGAGGGATGAAATACGCAATATTTGCGTCGTATCACACCCTAACTTACACTTTGCTGGTCCCTAGCAATGAAATAGGATGCAACAAGAACTACAAGCAACCCAAAAGTAGGAGATAGGTACAAAAGTATGGTATAAAAGCAATAGGCCACTTTCATGGGTGATTCAATTGCATTTAGCATATGCAATAAGCCGTTGAACCCCTAGTTCACCCTAGTGGATGAATGTCATCTCGTGAGGGTTTTCAGGGATGGTACCCACAAACATCACATGGTTTTCTCAAAATATGCCCAAACCAACATGCGACAAGGCCAACAATAGCGAAAAAGATTTCATACCATTATTAGCAAAGTGAATGAATTCAAACAAAAGTCCAAATCATTAACATTATAGAATGCACCTCATAGAATTGAAAACTTAAATGTGAGAGGGGATCGAGCACATGCAAAGTGTGATTTGGCAAAAACTTATATAAACCAGATAAACGTTAAAGCAAGCATACATTCCATCCTCACGGGTATTACACTCATCAAGAGAATTCACTCGAAACAGGGAGGTAACACAGGAACATGCGGGCATAAGGTGTAAATGTAAATGGAAACTAGGTCGCACACATATCACAAATGAAGAATGCTATATGTAAAATAAAAAACTGTAATCTCAATGAAAGGATACTGCACATTAAAAGAGGCGAAATGCATTTTCACAGATTCTTAAAGATATTATGACTTTTAAATTACATCAACCAAAGATAATATAAGAATTGTATAGGGTTGTAATGTAGGCTAGGCTAGGGTATGAAATGAAAGGAATGTATGTACGGATTCAAAGTATTCGGGATGAAAATTCGGGATAATGGAAAAATGCGGGCAATATCAAAATTGGAAAATAACTTCCAAACGAGCATTAGATATATCACCAGGGAGAGTAATCAAAGCTTATTGAACTATTCACATATACAACTTTCTTTTTCTTTTGTTTTCTTTTGATTTTTTCTTTATCTTTTTCTTCACTTTTTTCACTATTTTCTTTTCTTTACTTATCAAACTCTCATATGCCTAAAATGCAACCATCATCATAACAACATCATTCAATCCCAAGTAACATTCCAAACAAAGGTATGGAAGGTGTATGTATGGGTTAAAACTCCAATTTAGAGTTGGTTATGGGATTTGGGGTTATGAAATGAAAGGCTATATTTAGGCTCAAAGGGGTTAATGAGGGTAAACATATAAGGGTGAGGTCAAGGCTAATATGGGTGATATAACAAAGAGGGACTATGATCATTTAGAAAGTTTACGCAATTCTCAAATGAAAACAATATATGAAAATAATGATCAAGTAACACATTTCAAGTATGAACTCAATTCATGAACGGTCAAATGAAAGAATAGTGAGATTACCAACGAATTCAACGTTTTCAATGAGAAAAGAATAGTGTATACACTCACAAACGACGAAAGGTACAAAGCTTACTTGGTGTAAGTATATACAATGCAACAAAAGATTACCGAGTTATAAAAATCTTAAACCAAATCAATATAACAATGAAAACGCATGTGCTCATGGGATTAAAGTTTAATTCATGAAGTTATTCATAATATCAATAATTTAGACTAAAGTCTAATAACTTCTAAAATCGCGAACATGCATCATTGGGCTGTCAATTAGATATAGCAATTATTGAAATTTATCATCTGAAACAAAGGCAAAATGCCCCAAAAAGGAGAAAAAATAAAGAAAATATTTTTGAAAATTTTGAATTTTTCTAAGAAAAGCATACTGAGTAACTAACATGTGAGCAAAAACATGGACTAAATAAAGAAATGGATAGAATATCTCACACCCCGAACTTAAAACATAACATTGTCCTCAATGTGAATTGAGAGCCAAGTTAAAGAGAGAAAAATAGAGATATTACCCAAAACTGGAGCGATCCCCATAAGAACAAGTCCAAATAATCTACAAAACAAGGTAGTACCTAGCATAGCAAAAAAAAATAACAAAAAGTTAAATAATTACACTAAACTAAATTAAAAGAAAGAAAATAAAAAGAAAGAAAGAGAAAAAAAAGCTAACTATATACAACCTACTATATAGGCTTCACACTAACTATACACTAGAAGTCTAAATAATTGAGGGTCCACCGTAAAAATGATTTGACTTTGGAGGATAACCGGTGTACCCTCACATACAAGCATGCCCTCCGAAAATATGAATTCCGTTTGAACAACGGAAGGCATGTGTAAGGCGTAAGAAATGAACCATCGCCAATTAAAAGTTTTGGTGGGATGATGGGGGGTTTGGATTGAACGGGAGAAAAAAACATATGGGGATCGAGAAAATCCGAATATCCTTTCAATGATTTTGAAATTGGAATGGGATGCGGCGCACACAAAGGCAAAGAAGCAATCGTGGAAGGCGACTCGAGCAAGTACTCCTCATCGGCAAAAAGGTTTAAAACATTAAAGTTTGAAACCGAATCATCGGGTTCTTGTGACGGTGTGATAATAGAGAATGAAAATGGGGATGAAAGAAATTCAAACTCATGAGATGAATCATCATAGCATGAAGATTGAGTTTCGAAGGAAATAATATCACTTTCAATGAAATGTTCTTCTTTGGGGGCTAAAGAAGAAATAATTTCATTGCAAATGGATATTATGTCATTTTCATCCTCACTTTCAACATCTATTATGCAATGGGCAAAGTCTAGAATGGTTTGTTCCAAAGTAGGTAAAAGTACCTCATTTGGTTCAAAACATTCCTCGACTTCAAAAGTCTCGAAAGCAAAATCGTCGTCGGACTCAAATAATAAATCCAATTCATGTTCCCAATAACAATTTTCTTCCCTATAACGATTTTCAATTTTCTCATTCTCATACATACGCAAGCCCTCACCGAATGTCATAGATCGAGGTGCAGATGCATGAAAATGGGAACTTTGAAAATTACCATCGCTCTTAAACGAAAACTCATTATTATAGGAGTTTTGAAAACAATTTGAATTCGTTTCAAAATTCCTATTATAAGGAGGTAAAGGCCCAAAATCATTATCATCATCATGAAAATTCTAATTACCTAAATTTTGACATTCGTTATACTCGCCCAAAGTCATATTTGAATTTGTTATACTTTGGGATTCTAAGTATTCACCGAAAGTCATAGGTTTGCGAAAATGTTGAGAATTATAATAATGATTACCGAAAGAATTGGAATAAGACATGCTTACACCAAAAATGGCTCGAAGTGGCAAATTCCACAAAGTAGGTGCGCGCGGGAAAAATTCGAGCATTTCTAAGTGCTAAAATGTGGAAGTCCTGTAAAAGGATTAGCAAATAATACAAATAAAAAAAAAATACTATGAAATACTAAATCAAATAAAGTCTAAAACAAACTCATCCCCGGTAACGGCGCCCTTTTGACTGAGTGCGAAAAATGCGCGGGTGTAAGGTGCGCGGTCATTGTTTTCGTTTCGCCTACTCAATACAAACAAACCTAAATTACTACTACACTTGCGACGTAAGCACAATGGTAAGTTGGGTATATAAAATCCACAGGGACGAGATGCTAGAATTTATATGATTTAGTGCTCCGAAATAAAAGTGTAAAAGGTGAATTACAAACTAAAAAGGAAAAGATGCATAAAAGGGAAATGATTAATCTAGGCGAGGGTATTGAAACTAGATTAACAGACTGAGAAAAAACTATAGGTTGCGTCGAATATACCTCACCCAAGTTGATTTGTATAAAATGGATACATGGGTCGACGAGTTATTTAGGACGCGTCTCGTTTCAACAGTTAATTGAAACAAGGGTTGTTACCCCCCTAAATTCGCATAAAAAGCCTAATAAGATTTTGGCGTCAACAAATGCCCCGAAAAAAGTGTGCACGCAAGGTCGTAAGAACGGGACATACATGATATGCCATGTCAAATCTCCTAGGCGCAATCACTAGGACAACACACTCGAAATAAAACCGTAAACACCATCACCAAAGCAAAGCAACGCGTCAACTCGAGTGAGTTCCATTCAAACACAACCTAATTTAAATTAGCTAGAAAGCATGTTAAAAACGCGATAAATGAAAGCGGTAAATAAACACGGTAAATCTACCTAGAAAGAAAGTAAATCAAAGCATGTAAACTATTTAGGATAGCATGTAAACCTAATTAACAAAGCAAGAGTTAATGGAAAATAACTATATTAATAGAGAGGAAGATGAATAGTGCAACTTACAACCCAATTGGGTGTCAAACCAAGAAGAATCAAAGAAGAACTCTTCAAATCCCCCAAACCCTAAGATATTCTTCCCTAAAATTTGTTCTAAAATGTTAATATCTGATATTACAACAAAAATTGGTATTTATAGTATGCTGGAATAAGTAAAGAAAAGAAAATATAAGGCAAAATATCTCCTGGAAACAGGGGATCGATCGATCGACCCCTTTGGGCGATCGATCGATCATAAAGAAATATCCCACTGTCGAGAAGAATCGATCGACCGACCCTTTTGGTCGATTGATCGATCAAGAAGGTATCAGCCATTGCATTGATGTTTTTCTCCTCTTTTGGTTTCATTGTTTTTTCTTCCGCTAAAAGTACCGTAACTTCTTCGTTCTCGATCGGAATCGCGCACCGTTCACGGCCAAACGAAGCTTACGAGGAGGGATACAACTTCCGTGTAGGTGTTGGGCCAGGTGCCCAAGCTGTGAAAAGACTAAATTGCCCTTGAACATGCGATCGTGTACGAAAATCGAGTGGAATGCATCTGAACTTCACACTTAGCATCCAAATACCTATAAAAGCTCAATTAACCCCTGCAAAACATGTTAATGTAGAAATATGAGGTTGTCTGGTTAACGAGCATAAATATAGGGAATAAGATACCCGAGGGGGTTAAAATGCGTAGGTTCGAGGGATGAAATACCTAATATTTGCGTCGTATCAAAGGGGAATCTATACATCCATCCAAGAGGCTAGGGTTTTAGAGAAGAGAGAAAAGTGAAGAGAAAAAGGAGAAAAAAGAGGAGAAAAGGATCCAGGGTGAAGATTAAGTGATTTCGGGTTCGAGATCATTGTCAATAAAGGAATCCAAGAAGAGAAATCCTAGAAATCCCTCACTCTTAAGGGAAGTATTTAAGTTGCTTTAATTTTTATATGTATTGCAAATATTCATGTAAATTGGTGTAGCAAAAATACAATTGGTGGGATAAAATTGGGTAGAATAAAGTAATTATTAGAAGATGAATCTGTAAGGACATTTTTGTCCATTATCAATATGTATGTTGTACGTAGTTACACAGTTGAAGAAATTCAAGATCGCATCTACATCAATGGATCCGAATATCAAAGCGTCGTCAACATCATAGCCTCTGCGAGAATGAACTTGGAGAGCTGCGGTTCTTCCTTTGTTGTTTGGGCTGCGAGTCCTTGGAGGGTGCTGCATGTATTCTTTTGCTGAGTTCAAGACTGCATGTCTTTGTGGGTTGGCTGCGTGTTGATCCATTGCAGATTTCTCTATGTAATAGTAAGTTGCGATTTATATATTCATAGTGAAATAAAGGTTTTACCTGAAAGGGTTTTTTTCCTGAAATCTGTGTCTCAGCATATTTTTGTGTCACGTGCTTTATTTATTTATGGGTTGACACACGCACCTTAGATGCATGTTTAGGGACTCTAATTAAGTAAGTGTTCTTGGAAACTTGCAAATTTAATTTAATCAATTATCACACTGTCGCACTCTTTCAAATTGGTATCAGATCCGGTTGCGCTAATTTATTACATATTCCTATTTTCCGCAAAATCGTGTGATATTGATTTTTTTTTGAAAAATCAGTTTTGTGAAAATTCACATTTTTCCCTATGGAGCACTTATATAATCAGATGCCTATTTTTGACGGGTCTAATTATGCCTACTGGAAAGCTCGTATGAAATCGATTTTAAAATCTATTGACGAGCGTGTTTGGCTGCTTTGCGAAAATGGTTGGACTCCTCTCACGGTCACTGTTAATAATATCACCACGTTAAAACCCATGTCAGCCTGGACTGGAGATGATTATAAATTGTCCAATTTTAATTCCCTTGGTCTGAGTGCTATTTCTGGAGCTGTCTCTCCTGATGAGTTTCGCCGAATTATGACGTGCACCACGTCTAAAGAGGCTTGGGATGTTTTGAAACTGACACATGAGGGTACGAACGCGGTTAAAGAATCAAAATTATAAAATTTGGCCACCCAATTTGAAACTATTACCATGTCTGAGTCTGAATGCTTTGATGATTTTTATGCTCGTTTGTCGGACATTGTTAACACATGTTTTAATTTGGGTGAGGTGATTGATAACACGCGTATCATAAAAAGATTTTGAGATCTCTCCCAAAACGCTTTATTCCTAGAGTCACTGTTTTGAACTCTTTAGGAAATTTGAAATCACTTAAGTTGGAAGAACTTGTAGGAGATCTTCAAACCTATGAGATTGAAATGTTTCCTAAAACCATTAAGGCTAAGGATAATGGCATTGCGTTAAAGACTCATTTTAAGAAAAAGAAAGAAAACGTTTGTGAGTCCGATTCTGAGGGAGATTTTGATTTTAATGATATGGCCTTGTTTGCAAAAAATTTTAAAAAATTTCTCATCATGAACAAAAATAATTCTTCCAATAAAAAGAATTTTTTTGAAAAAAATAAAAAGAAGGGAAAGGCCAAAGAAAGTGGTGAGAGGGAAAAAGGGAATGACTCCGATGAGGAGTGTGAGGAAGATTTTGAGAATGTCACTTGTTTTGAATGTGGGGGTAAGGGGCATAAGTCATTTGAGTGTCCTACGTGGCTTAGAAATAAAGGAAAGAAAGTAGCTATGCCCGCCACACTTAGTGATAGCAGTGAAGGTGAGGGTGATGAGACTAGTGGTGAGAAGTTTATAGCTTTTTCGAGTCGTGTGAGCACACCCACTTTGTCTCACGTTGATAAAGGTCATGAGAGCACCAGTGATGACTCAAGTGTTTCTAGTGGAGATGAAAGTGAGCTCCAAAAAGCTTTTAGAGACTTGTACACCGAGACCTTGAAAACAAAGAAGTATAATCGTGATTTAGGTCGTCGGGTTTTAGATTTGGAGAAAGAGAAGGAGGTTTTGAGAAAGGAGAAGTGTGATTTGAACGACACCTTGTCTAGTCTGACGACACGTGTATCCCAACTCGAGAGTGATCTCGAACGTGCTAGGGAGGTCAACGTCAATTTTTTGAACGCACCTAAGAAGGTTGAAAAGGTGGTTCATAAGGGTAAAGGTGAGAAGTTAGGAATAAGTCACGACGGTGATTCTACTTCCCAATTAGCACCCGAGCCGGTTCCCACATTAGTGTTTGATTCACGTGAGTCTCATCCTAACCCACCTAGGTTTCCCATTCCTATTAGGAGAGTACGTCCTAGAGTTTTTGAGAGAGGTGTTCCTAGGCCTATTTATGTTTGCTCACATTGCAAGAGGAGAGGACTCCTTAGGGAATTTTGCTTTAAGTTGGGGTATGTATCACGTTTTGCTTCTACACATGTTTCTGGCACACATGAACCCACACATGATACTTTACATGGTCCTGGAGACTACATGAGAGAGTTTGCACATTTAGGTGAGCAATTTAAGTTTTTAGTCAAAACTTCACAAGAATTGATGGAGGTTTTTCAAAAGCTGTCACCACCTTTAGAAAATCCCTCCGTACCTAATTATTGAGGTTTGACTTGTTTACTAGCATAGGGTGATTTTCATGATGACATTGTTTGCCTATTGCTAGTATGTATCATTTTTGTATGTTTTATTTTTAAATTTTTTTTTTGAAAAATACAAAAATATTTTATTTTGATAAAATTTTGAGAAAATCCAAAAAGATTTTTGTATTTTGTTTGCACTTTTTATGGATAAACACTTAGGATGACCAAGTCACAACATCATTCCATTTTTTTTATGTGACTATTTGATAGTGTTTTGAGACAATAGGTCAATTCATCCATGTTCTTTATAATGTTTGGAGTCATTAAGATGTAATTAAGTGTTACTTCCTACATGTTTTACTCATGTTTCCTTTATTGCACACATGCACGGATTTGTTTGATTATTGTACTTGTCTTATCGCATGTTGGTTAGGTGTTTTCAATTCAATCCTGTCCTTAAAACGAACCAAGCGCGATAAATTTTGATAAGGAAATTGTGCATATAAAAACTGTTTTGTGAGTTTGTGTGCTTTGTTTGAAAAACGGGGAGGGGCTGCGAAAGGTAATTATCTATCCTTTGCGCAAAAGCCACCGTTAAAATGGACCTAAAAAATGGAGAAATTTTATTATCCGGGGTCCAAAGAGGTTAAAAGAAGCCCTAAAAAATTGAAAGGCAATAAAAAGCTATTCATGCCAACAAGGGTCCATTTAGGTTTTTTCACCAATTCTCCAAAGTTTGAGAATTTCATTCTTTGATTTGTTGATTTGCATAAAACGCTGTCATCTAAATTCAACAATCTTTTCACCTAAGGATACTTTTGATCTTCATTCGTTAGGGGTACACGTATGCATCGCGCACATATGATTGATTGAGTTGATTTATCTATCGCATGTGTTCACACCCATACATTCCATTTCCATGACTGGGTTGTTTGAGTCTAAATTCATGGTGTGATTTTTGTAGCATATTTTTTTTTCAAATGTATCTTATTTTTTTTGTATGAAAAATTAAAAAATCAAAAATAGTTTGTGCATTTGTTTTTTAGCACCTCCTTGCAAGAGCACGTTTTCCATATTGTTTGATGCCCTGTTTTGTGTACCGTGACACCCCGATTTTGCTTATTTGATTCTTTCTTCTCATTTGTCTATTTGGGGACATCATAAAAAGGGGGAGAAAGAATTATCATATTATGGGGGAGTTTGAATTTTGGGGGAGTTTTTGAGATGTAGCTTATGTTTTTATCATATATTGGTATCCATGTTTATCTCATTTTCAAGCAAAATGAGGCTTTTAAAATATTTTTTATTTTTTGGTAAGCCGGACCGATCCGCCTATATTAAATGAAGCGATCCGCCCTTGGACCGGTCCGCCTACATACCGGACCGATCCGCTTTGTCCAGTATACCACGGACCAATTGTGAACCGATGAAGCCATTTTAAAAAAGAATCGATCCGAGGTTGGACCGATCCGCCTCCATACCGGACCGGTCCGCCTAGGATAAATTCGAACAGTTCTGTGAGTTTTTTATCCACCATCTTATATTTCCTATATATATAACTATTCCAATGGTGTATTTTTTAAGTCTTTGAGAAAACGTTTCTAAGAGTACAAACACAACAAGACTTCAATTTTTGATGTGACAAACATCTTTTTGATTCACACATAAAAATCCCAATTATTTTTGTGAATCTTTTGGAACCCTAGCACACATACTTTGTTACTGTTCATCTTTGTGGAGAGAACTTTGCAACCGAGGGCTGCGTGTCATTGCTGAGGGAGTCTCTACAGGTGTTATGGATGTGTGTCATTAAGGAGAGCTGCGGTTCTTCCATTGTTGTTTGGGATGAGAGTCCTTGGAGGGTGCTGCGTGTATTCTCTTGCTGAGTTCAAGACAGCGTGTCTTTGTGGGTTGGCTGCGTGTTGATCCATTGCAGATTTCTCTATGTAATAGTAAGTTGCGATTTATATATTCATAGTGAAATAAAGGTTTTACCCGAAAGGGTTTTTTCTTGAAATCTGTGTCTCAGCATATTTTTGTGTCACGTGCTTTATTTATTTATGGGTTGACACACGCACCTTAGATGCATGTTTAGGGACTCTAATTAAATAACTGTTCTTGGAAACTTGCAAATTTAATTTAATCAATTATCACACTGTCGCACTCTTTCAAATTGGTATCAGAGCCGGTTGTGCTAATTTATTACGTATTCCTATTTTCCGCAAAATCGTGTGATATTGATTTTTTTTTGAAAAACCAGTTTTGTGAAAATTCGCATTTTTCCCTATGGAGCACTTATATAATCAGATGCCTATTTTTGACGGCTCTAAGCAAGCGAATCGGTTCAGTTTGGCTCGTTGGCCTCCTCTGCCGTATGTTATTTTTCCTGAACAGTTTAAGGATTGGCTTAGAGTATTGGGTCCGATGAATGGGGTTGGGCTTCTAGGAATTCAGAGGGAAGGTTAGTAAGTATTATAGGCTAAGCGGGGATGGATTCAAGGTAATAAATTACGTTTATTATAAGAGAGTGAACGTACTCGGGTGAAGATGGGGAAATCGGGTTAGGATTTCGGTAATGATTAGGCTCGTGCTTGGGTAGAATAACATGTTGGCCAAAATTATGACGCTAGAGAGTTAAGTAATAAGTAAGTGAATACTTAGCTAAAAATGGAAAGTTGGAATAGACTTGGGGTTTGGTAGGCTGGCACTGCGAGAGATATTACGCACATTAGTTAACTTTATATATATATATGCATCGAGTGAAACCTATATATATATATATATATATATATATATGTGTGTGTGTGTGTGTGTGTGTGTGTGTGTGTGACTTTATATGAACATACCTACTCTATTATGTTATCGATGGAAGTGGCCCGTAGTGGGTGGCATTGACCAACACGTGTTGGGTTATTTCCCCAAGATCATAGTACTGTTGCATGACCATTATCCATATGAGAGGATATGTAGTGGTTTCGAGTCCGGTTGGGTGTGATTTGGTGTGGTTACACCCCATAGATGTATGTTTATGATCGCCTCCATTATGTGTTTGCGATTTGGGATCGGTGGTAAAATTTTGACCCGATAGCCCAGGGGTGGTACGTGATGTACCTGGATCCTGATAGCATACTAAGGATGCATTTGGGAGGCCCGCTCGAGGATTCTATGTATATACGTATAAAGGAATGTTAGATGTTTAATTGTACTTAAATGATTGTATGAACAACAAATTATAATTAGTTTATAGTTCCATTGCCTATGTAGAGATATGAATACAATTGAGAAAAACTATGAGATAGTTGATGTGGTAACTACGTAATAAATTAAGTAAAGTAACATACGAGTTGTACATTTGGGATATAAGTTAGCGGATTTGATTATGTTAAGAATGGATAGACTAGTTAGGTGGGATGGCATAACTAAGAAATTAAAAGATATGCGCTAGGTGTGCACAGTTGATGAGGGGTGAGTTTAATCTCATGTGAGTGCGACACCAGATGAACATGGATTTTTCTTGCTGCTTATTTATTATTTCATTTAAATACTTGCAACTGGTTTTTAAATGTTTTGGGAGCCGACCTGTATAAAAAATATTTTCAAAAGCTTTTAGGTGCTCAACTACATGGTCACCAGGGATAGCATTTCATTCCAGTTAGATGATGCTGCAGCAGCTGTGGATTTGATTAAATGCCTCTTTCCATTATATCTAGTTAGGATGTTATTCTTGCATTTATCTTAGGCATGTCTCCCGCAATTGGATAACTTTATCATTATAGTTTGTTTACAGTGTTTCATTTAACATTTGGATTATTGTATCTGGGATTTACTGAGAGTTTATTCGGCTTATTGATTTATGATATCGACACTCATTTGTTCTATCATTGTCGATGTTCATTTTATATGGTTGAATGGGTTAATGAATCATGTTAATAAGTTTTAAAATTTTGACACCGGACTTAATAAGTTATTAGTTTAGTTAATCAGTTTTCGACAATGATGCTAAGAATTAAATCAAGTATAATGGCCTAATCATCCGATATTAGAATAGGCGGGGTATCACAGATGGTATCAGAGCATCAAGTTCTAGTGTCTTTAAGATTTGAGAGGACTTTCTACGTTTTCAGCGTTGCATTTTCTTTGATGTAGTTGCCTATGCATAGGACTTTTGATTCATATTATGCTTTTACATTCTTATGCTATTGTATATAGTTGAAGTGAATCTTATACAAATTCTGTTTGGTTTTAGATGCCAAACATTAGGATACGATGACCATCTCGGGCCACAAAGAGGTCCACAGGAGGAGAGGCTTAGTCGGAGCCTTAGTCCACTCAAGAGATGGTGACAGCAGTAGAGGTTGCCACCATTGTTGCATAGTCGATTAACGCTGCGATGACTGACTTAGAATAACATTTTCACCAAGAACAACCACTGACACTAGCTTATGCTCACCGAGTGCCATCTATTTGGGAAAGAACTAGAAAGCCTTTTAGAAGGGTCATCCGCCAGAGTTCCAGGGGAGTGCGAATGTTGTTGCTTCCATCCAATGAAAGAAAGACATCCAGTGGCATCTACGTATGGTTAAGTTCAACGACATTCAAAAATAGATTTTATCTACCTTTAAACTAGTGGGAGCAGCGTTAAAGTGGTGGGAGCTGGTCACCACTTTTGAAGAGAGGGACACTATGACCGTTTATGAGTTTTGAGTACAGTTTGACCGCAAGTTCTTTCTGTTGGCAATTGAGACAGAGATGAGGAGTAGGTTCCTATATATTTCACTGGAGGGATAGACTATGGACGAATATGAGGAAGAGTTCATCCACTTGGTGAAATTTATGCCAGATGAGGTGAACACCGAGGAGAAGAATGCCCTTCAGTTTAATAATGGACTCACTTGGAGGATTTACCAACATTTATTAGGCAACTCATCCTTGAGGACTTATGCTGGTGTCATCAATGTCTCACTTTTACACTATCAAGACAATCGCTACCATCAAAAGAGAGAGAAGAGGGTGGGAGATTCTATTCCCCAGGTTAAGATCGAGGGCAACAGTGCCAGTGGGGCACCACAATAGCAGGGTAGGAAACATGAGCAAGAATTCTAGCGAGGGGAATCATCTAAGAGATTTAGGCCGCATAACGGTTATTATAGGCAGGGCCATAAGGGCCAAGAAAATATACTAGAGGCCAGTAGGACCACGGATACCAAGGCTAGAGAAAAGGGCAACCTTGCTCGGGCCAACAGAGCTAGAGGCCGACATAGTTCATAGGGGGTGTTTTTTATTTGGGGAGTAGGTCTAAATGCGACATGCATGTTCGAAAGGGCTAGGCTTCAGGGGCAGGTTGCCCAATAGGGGAAACAGTTGCATCAACTTCTAATCCCACCAGCGGTTCCAGCATTACCACCTCCGTAGGGGTAGGAGAAGGGGAATGGGAAGTTTGGGCGTGTGTATCACGTTCGTAGACCAATTGAATAGACAGTGCCTTTAGCGATCAAGGGGATGCTTTCTTTTCATGGGCACATGGGGTAAGTGTTGTGTGACATGGGTGCATCACATTTTTTTTATTATCACTAGATTCACATGTGAGACGGGTTTAGTGGATATAACATAAATTATTATTATGATTGTATATTTACCATTGCGTAGAGAGACGCTCTTTCATTTCATCTGTAGGGGAGCATGTGTGGTCATTGGGAGGTCATGTTTTAGTTGATTTGCTCATTTTAAATATATACGAGTATGATGTTATCTTGGGTATTGACAGGTTAGTAATGTGAAAAGAGATGGTGGACTGTTGTAATAAGGCTATCGTGTTCGCTATTCCAGGATGGGGAGTTTTTCTTTTTACGATGCCTCGTCATGCATAAGGATCGAGCCCATGTTTATATTATATTGGGGAGGAGACTTCGGAGAGTATAGTGGTCTCATTATATTCTATCACTGTATTTAGGGACTTTACTGATGTGAACTGGGGTTACCACCGATCTAGGAGGTTAGGTTCGTTACTGACTTAGCGCTGGGGACTTAGTGATAGTGCGAACACCGTCTTGTATGACTCATTTAGAGATGTGGGAGTTAGGAATCAGATTTAGTGACTTTTAGGGGCAGGATTTTAGTGTCTCGATAATATGTCTTGGGCCTATGGATCTCAATGATCGACAACGCTAAGTAGTAGTGTATCGGTGGGTTCCTTATTTGGATTTTTCTTACGAGTCTTCCCACGTATGAAATTTAGTAATTATTGGGAGTTAGGAGACATTTTGGGCTCTAGGGCATTGGTTTTGTATGTTAATCATTATACGTGTGTTGATAACTCTTTGAGCAGGGAGTTAATATATGATTTAAGGTCAGCGAAGCTAGGTAATGCTATATACAAATCACTTAAGGATGTTTGTGCCACTAGTTGATAAGTGGGGAAATATTAAGAAGAATTAAGTCACGATTAGTAGGGTAGTCGAATCTACCTTTATTAAATATTCATGCAGACCATGCGGGGTTAATTTTGATGAATGTAGGTTATATTTGTGATATTTGTGCATATATGCACAAGGTATAGGGTGTATGAGCACCCTAGTCGGTTCGATAGTCAATAACATCCAGGAAGGGCTAATGTGGAGGATAATTAATCACACACTATACCTATAGGGAAGTTAGCAACAATTTTGGAATTATAAAGTGGACTGGGCTTCGAAAGGAGAAGGGATAGCTGGGCATTTATAGTAGTGATGACCATCACATCTAAAATTGTTTGAGGGTTGCAAAGGCACTGGAAAGCGATCCATCTTATTAGGAGAGGCTTAATATTTATTGGTAGATGGAGCGGAGCCTTACTCAGTCAGTTCTGAGGGTCGCTTATGCATCAATGGAAGTTGAAAGTCCCATATGATGAGGACATACAACACGCAGTTATAGAGAAGGTGCATGCATCACAATTTTTTATGCATATCGGGGGAAATAAAATGTGCCAGGATGTGAGGAGGCAGTTTTAGTACACCAATATGGGCCAATTCAGATGAATTACACTATCGGGCAGTGCACCTAACTTTTCATTACAGAAAGAGAGTGAGTTTGGATGAGGTGCCGCTCAATATTATTTTAGGATCGAGATATGATATTTGTATCCTAATTTTGATGGAGTTTTTCAGAAGGCAACAAGTACGGAGTTGCATTTAGGCATATCAAATCACTCGCATACCGATGGGTGAATTGAGAGAGTGAAGCAGTTGTGGAGAATATGTTGAGGATTTATATTTTGGACCATAAGGGTAGCTAGGAGCAGTAGTCACTTTGGTAGAGTTGTGTATCATAAATCATACTAGTTTACTATTAGCGTGGTGACTTTAGAGGCTTTGTACGGGAGACATTTTCATTCACCCTCATATTAGTTATAGGTGGGGAATAACAATATTCTCGGGCAGGATATGATTCAGGATACATTGGCAAAGATTGAGTTGATGAAGGTTCGTATTCGGGTAGCTCAGGATGGCAGAAGAGTTACGTCGATACGAACCGAATAATTTTGGAGATTGACATTCGTGACCAGGTGTTATTACAGGTGTCTCCCATGAAGAGAGTTATGAAATTTGGAAATAAGGGGGGGGGGGCACAGAGATGTGTGGTCCCTTTCCTAATCATTAAGAGGATTGGGCCAGTTGCATATAGGCTCGCCCTGCCAGAGCATTTACAGAGGAACCACAATGCTTTTCATGTATATTCATTAAAGAAATATCAAAGGAGTTACATGTCTTATTGTCATATACCACTAGAGGAGATTGACTTAAAGCCATACATTGCGTATAAGGAAAAACCTATTGCCATCCTGGATCGTAACGAACGTAAGCTTTGATCGAAGGTGGTACCATTAGTTCGTGTTCAGTGGGGGCATCATAATACCGATGAGTCGACCGGGGATCATTAGTATGACATGCGCATAAATTATATGGAGCTCTTTGTACCAGGTATGTTCAAATTTTGAGGACGAAATTCCGTTGTTAGGGGAAGTATGTAACACCCCGTATTTTTAAAGCATTTTAAATTACACATAATTTTAATTAACCCGGGAAATAAAGTGACTTACGTAAATATTAATTAGTGAATAAAAGGATTAATATTCATGTTTATCTATATTTACTTGTGTGATAAGTAAATGAAATCATATTAAATTATGTTATATCTTAAGTGAGTTAAAGCGGCTGGTTTATCGGTATCTTATTTAGGACACGCGGATATATTCGTGTTGGGAATGAGATTTAATTTAATGTTAGATAACTCAGATAGTAATTTTGGGTGCGTCACTGGTCTTTAATGGGTCTAAATAGTCCAAAATAGGTACTTGGGGTTATAATTGGGTTCCGAGGTATTTTTAGAGTTAACGGGAGTCGTAGAACGGTATTTGGATGATTTTACGTATGGGGGCTGATTCAATTTTGAGATTTGTGTATTTTAGGTTTATATTTAAGTAAATGGGTAGAAGGGGCATCTATCCATCCACCCAAGAGGCTAAGGTTTTGAGATAAGAGAGAAAAGTGAAGAGAAAGGGGAGAAAAGGAGAAGAGAAAAGGATCCGGGGTAAAGATCAAGTGCTTTGGGTTGAAGATCATCATCAATAAAGGAATAAAAGAAGAAAAATACCAGAAATCCATCACACTAAAGGCATGCATTTAAGTTTCTTTGATGTTTATATGTAGTTTCAAATATTCATGCAAATTGGTGTAGGAAAAATACAATTTTTGTGGTTAGGAGAACCATGCCAAATTGGGTTGAATAAAGTAATTATTAAAAGTTGAATCTAATGATGATAGTATAATAAATTTGATGTAATTTGAATGAAAAAGATAGGTTATTGATTTATCTAAGAAATAAAAGCCTTAATCTTAATTACATGGTTTAATAATGCATGGATCTTGATATAAATTCATTGATTGAATGAATCAGATGTTATTTAGGATAATCTTTACATAGAAATTGAACATTGCTTGGGAATTGATTAGAATTCATATATAGGATTTTTAATGAAGGTTAGAACTATTACGGGTGGATGGAAAAGGCAAAATCTCGTTTAAAGTTCATTTTGATAGCGGTTCGCCGGGGAGAGTGAATCGGTTCGGTCCAACTAGTGAACCGATTCAGTTTGACTGGATGGCCTCCTGTGTCATATGTTATTTTTCTTGGACCGTTTAAATACCAAGACGAAGTATTGGGTTCATTTGGAGGAAATGTTAGGAAGTATTATAGGTTAACCGGGGATAGATTCGAGGTAAGAAATTATCTGTATATGAGACTGAACGTACTCGGGTGAAAATAGAGAAATTGGGATAGGATTTCGGGACTGATTAAGCTAGTTATTGGGTAGAATAGCATGTTATATAGAAATATGAAGCTAGATAATTAAGCAATAAGTAAGTGAATACTTAGCTAAGATCCAAAAGTCGGGATAGACTTGGGGTTTGGTAGGATGGCGCTACGAGAGATATTACGCACGTTAGCTAACTTTATATATATACTTATTGAGTGAAACAAGTATGTATATATATATATATATATATATATATATATATATATACATATACGTGTGTGTGTGTGTGTGTGTGTGTATGTGTGTGTGTGTCTGTGAGTGACTGTATGTGAACTATCATTAGAGGTTGCACGTAGTGGGTGGTCCACCCTGGTGTTGACCAACAGGTGTTGTGTTGTTTCCCTAAGATCATTGTACTGTTGCATGGCCATTATCCGCATGAGAGGATATATAGGGGTTTTGAGTTCGGTTGGATGTAATGTGGTATGGGTAAAACCTACGGATTTATCTTTATGACAGACTCCATTATGTGTTTGCTATTTTGGATCTGTGGTGAGATTTTGACCCAATGGAACATGGCTGCTACGTGATGTACCTGGATACTGATAGCATACTAGGTATGCATCCGGGAGGCCCTCTTAGGGATTCTATGTATATAAGTATAAAAGAGTATAATATGTACAAGTGTACTTAAATGATTGTGTGAACACCACATTATAATTAGTGTATAGTTACGTTGCCTATGTAGCGGTATGAATACAATTGAGAAATACTAAGTGATAGCTTATGTGGTAGCTATGTAATAAATAAAGTAAAGTAACATACGAGTAGTACGTATGGGTTAGAAGTTAGCAGATTGGATTATTTTAAGAGTGGCTAGACTAGTTAGGCCGGGTAGCATATCTAGGAAATTAAAAAATATGCATTAGGTGTGCACAGTAGATGAGGGGTGAGGTTAACCTCATGTGAGTGCGACACCAGACGAACGTGGATATTTCTTGCTGCTTATTTATTATTGCATTTAAATACTTGAAAATATTTTTGAAATATTTTAGGTAATGACCCGTATCAAAAATATTTTCAAAATCATTTAGGTTCTCAACCACAGGGTCGTAGAGGATAGTTTTTCATTCTAGTCGGACGATGCTGCAACAACTGTGGATACTTGCAAGATTTTCTTAGTTGACTCTTTCCATTCTATCTATTTAGGATGTTATTCCATCATTTCTCTTGGGCATGTTGACCACAGGTAGACAACTTTATTATTAGACTTTGTCTATAGTATTTCGTTTAACATTTAGACTAATGTATTTCAGATTTACCAAGAGTTTATTTGGTTTATTGATTTATGCTATTAGTAGTCATTTGTTTAGTCATTTTGGAAGTTCATTTATATGGTTTAATGGGTTAATGAAGCATGATAGTAAGTTTTAAAATTTTGACCCTAACTTAATAGGTTATTATTTTAAAAAATTAGTTTTCGACAGTGATGCTAAGAATGAAATCAGATATGATTCCCGTTTAATTTAATAATGGCCTGATCAACCGGTATTAGAATAGGCGGGGTGTCACACCTGCCTTAGGATTTACCAGAAAAGGCTAGCTCGAACATTTTTATTTATTTTTATATAAAACAAATGGGTGACTTTGGAAAAACAATGAAAACCCCTTTTGCGCACAAAATCCACACATACCAAAAAGGGGGTGTACCAAAAAATTGGACATGGTGTCAAACTACATCCTTGGGCAGATCACTGGCCCAAATAATGAACCAATAGCCCAACCCCGGGGGGATGCAAAAGAAGAGGGAAACAAGAACTCATGTATCCTCATAACCAGGTTCCCTTCACCCCCAGGCACGACACTAGTTCTCACTTGGGGCTCGCAGCACTACACTAGTCTACACAAAATTATTGCTTTAGGAAATTGACAAGTTCTGGGAAATACATAAGGATTGGCTTGAATTCTCACAGGGACGGGAATGGATTGATAAAAGTCAAACTGCCTTGCGAATTGATCAAGAAAGTATACTTCCCCAAATGATTTAGAATTGGGGAGATTGGGAGGTGAGGTGTCATATTATAAATCTGTAGGGATTAAAAAACTTCCCCAATAGAGATCAAATTGGAGTGCTTTGTGATGATCCTTTAGAATTGCTACCAACAAAAGTGGTGATTTTATGTCTTCCAATGGAAGGTACAAAAGAGATTTTAGTCTATCACAAGATATACTTCTAAACATAGTGGTAAGAGCTTCAAAGATTTTATTCCTTGGCCTAGTGCGATAATAAGCACAACAGTGAGTAAGAATAGAGTCATATTTAATATGGTCGATCTCTGGAAATTATGCATGAAGCTACATTTGAAGAACACATAATGGCCTATCATGTTTGGCACTAAAGGAGTCCTCAACAATTTTAGCAAAACTCTTATAGAGGGATCTCAACAAATAGGGAGAAAGAGCAACCTCCTTACCAGCCATGAAATTGGCAATTAAAAAAGAGTATTTTAAAATTACTCTTTGGGATTTAACACAAAAAATGTGCCTTATAGCCAGAAGAATATAAAGCAATAATATTCCAAATCAAGTAGAGTAGGGGTATTTACCTATGGACACGCATGAAGGTAGAGTAAGCTAAGTTAGAATTCTTATGCTTCAAACTCGTGGGAGCATCAACTGATGGCATGAATGGGTGAACATATTCCCCCAAATACTTGAATCCAATCAGCTAGTGAATGTCCACAATAGTGGGACTATCCATCCCAAAATTGAATTCAAAACAATTGAATCACTCATTCCAGAAGAAAATTTCATTTAGGATCATAAAGGGGTCGAACTCAATATTGTGCATGCTTAACTCCACACCATAAAAGAAGTCGTGCAATTAACCTCCCTACTAATCACAGCTTAATCATTCTCACATCAGCATCATATGGCTCTACTGGCCTCAATTCGTAATATAACTATCATCTTGCATTTATAACTACATTCACGCATAATAATTAAGGTACTACACCCAGTACTAAGGAAGAAACATTTCCCAACTCCCGACGTTCACTAAGTTTCATATGTGGGATGTCTCGCAAAGAGAAATCCAAATAAAGAACCTCCCCAATACACTACTTACTAACATTGTCAATCCTCGAGATCCGTCAAGACCACAACACATAACTTGTACTACCAAATCCCCGTCTCCTGACATAAAAAGTCTATTCATTCACTCTCATGTTAGTAAAGACGATACACAACACAACTCTCTTATTATTACTGAGTCCTCGATGCTAAATCAATAACGAGTTAGATCTCTCTACTCGACAATAAACCAATATACCCTAAATTGCATTAGTAAGCGTCATTACTCTCTGGGATCCAATATAACAAACTCTAGAATAATGAGTACGAGTCTTATCACACAATCTATTACCGTTGAAACCCTCGCTATTCAGTCGCTCCGCAAGGTCATGATAAACTCGACTTCCCTAACTCTCAAAAGTTGTAAATCATAACCTAAAAATATTTTTAGTGCCCACTAAACTTGACTCGCCCGTGACTTTTAATGTTACTATAGATACTATGAAAAGTCTATGTCACCTCAAATTGTTCCCATTTTCTCTAAGGATATAATAATTAGTGAAATTAACTTACCTCCAAATACTGGTGGTGCTTGCAATTCTCGTGGCAGGACTGCATATTGGATGTTATAAGCATGTCCATACGGTGGTTGCTCTAGTTGTTGTGTAGCTGGTGCTGCGGGGGTAACTACACCTGCTATCTCATGTTGGGCACTATGTTACTGTGTTTTACCCTGTTGTGAGCAACCTCTTGTCTTGTGACCCTACTGTCCACAATTGAAGAACTTGCTCAGAAATCTTCTCTGCCTTTGGTCCTACTATCCCTGTTGATTGAGTCGGGGTTATTTTTCAGCCCGTTGAGGGCAAGCTTGCCCATTTTCCACATTTAAAACACCTTTTTGTGTAATCTCCATGTTCTTGTCTTTGTTGGTACTGGTGGCTTTGACTCTTCCCACCATTTCCATTATTGACGACTTCCAGGAACTTGTTGATGCTGTATCGGTGCTCCTCCATCCTTATTACCTCTTGTCTTGCCTGATTTACTAACTTCCCTTGTTCTTTTGCTTCCTATTAGTTGTATACAATTTCCTTGGTAGTTTAATAGTGTGGTAGTAACTTCTTGGGCCATAATATTCGCCACACCCATGATTGTCACCATTCCTTGAGGTACTTAAGGTACCTGTTAAACTTGTCTAGTATTAAACTCTTTAGAGGCAATAGTCTGTTGTTCTTTCACAGGGGACATCTAAAATTAGATTGAATTATATTAGTTCTCAATCAAATACAAAGTAATAAGAAGAAGAACGTAAATGCCCATACGTAAAAGAATACAATAATCCTATCATAAGTCTCAACATGAAAGAACCCTACAGTGAAAATCGTAGTAAGCCGCACAGATCCTAAGGACACTAAAACCTAGATCTAATATCATCTGTGACACCCCGCATATTCTAATCCTGGGTGCTCAGTCCATTATTAAATTAAACATGAATCATTAATGGTTTCATTCTTAGCATCACTGTCGAAATCTAATTAATTTAATAATACCCTAACGGTCCGGTGTCAACCTTTTAATTCTTGTTATTAACAGGCAAGTAATTTCAACTGAATAATTCACATTAACCATTCCAATAAACTTAGTAATAGTGATAAAGCAACGAGATGAATAAATACGCCTGAAAGAACATCCCAGACAAAACCCAAACACAATCATCCATAATAAAAACCAAATCCAATACGAAAATAAAATGGAAGTACAATGTCTCTGTAACAATAACCAACTAGGAATGGGCGACATGCCCAATTGAGATAGATAAAAGGATAAATAGGAACTGATAAATGTGGAGGCATTTACTGTCAAGGTCCTGCCACTTCCACAATAGTTGTAGCATGTCAAAGATGAAAGAACTCCTAAGTCTGGCATCCCTGTGGCTAGGCACCTAAAATGTTTTTACAAAAATGGAATTTGAAACGGGTCAAAGCCCAAGTAAAAAATTTGAAAAGATTTTAGCAAGTATTTAGAATGCATTAAAGATTACATATTAGATACATGTTAGCTTCACGTGCTCTCACTTGAGATCCTCTCTTCTTAACTATTGTGTACGCCTAACGTACTCTTCTAAACCCACCTAGTTACGCTACCCCGCCTAACTAGTTTGACTTAAGACTTTCCTCATCCATTATTTCACTGTGCCCACCTGTATTGCCCATAAAATACGTTACTAAATTTTCATTCCCGTTTATTTATTCAGAGTTGCCAATTAATTATTAAGTTCACACATACTGAGATCCATTTAGATATCACTATCTATAGTATTTACTATAACAACCGAAGTAGAATAAATCACACTTATATATATATACACACACACACACACACACACATACACATCACTGTTATAATATATCCGTATACGACATCCCTAGGTGGAGACTTGTGATGTGGGCATACTCTGATATCAAGTCCTGGTACATCATGTACTAAATAGGGACATTGGTTTGAATATAACTCTCGAACCATAAATCAAATCACACATATTGGAGGCGAACATAGTTCCAAGTCTATGGATCACGCACACACCAAACGTGCCCAATTGACCGTTGAAACTATCATATGCTCAGATAGCCTAAACCAAGGTTCTATGTTCTAGGGTACAAGTAAAAATCCCCCCGAATGGGCTCATCAGGATAAGATGGTTTACGGCGCGGAATCTACCGTGATAGCAAGTAACCTAGGTATGTTCTCACATAATAAATTAAACATTAAGTATTCACACCCCCTATATATATATATATTCAGTATAGGTATACACGTAACCTATAATATATGTCCCATACACAATATATAAAACTCTCGAATATCCTATGTATTATTAATTTACAATTATACTACACCTCGTATTTTTCTGAGTGTTTTCACACCATTCGAAGAGTTCTAACTACCCCATAAGATTATTTTAGTAGTCATAATATCCCTCTACTTCTAGTTTAGTCTTAGGTTCACTCGTACTCTCCGTGACTCATTCTAATTCTCGTGATATTATTTAATATCAAAGGAACACCCCAAGGTTCACTCTTATTCTCCGTGACCCATTCCAATTATCGCGATGCCAATTAATATTAAAATATACCCCATAATTGCTAGTCTTAATTCTTTTTAATTGGGGAAAAATTCCAATCCTAATCTCTTAAAATATAAGCAAACCAGGACTGTTAGGTCCCCTGAACCGATTTGAGTGTACAAGAAAACCGATTCAGGTGTACCTCCGAACCGGTTTGAGGGGTCTGTCGAACTGGTTCGAGGTACCTGGGAGTTCATCTTATTCGTTGTCATAGTTTTCCACCATTGTTAACCCTTAAAACCTCCATGATTCAATCCCAAACTCCTAACCAAGTATACCAAACATTATATGAATATATATCCATGATTTTTAATGTAAATGAATCCCTAAAGCATAAAAAAAATCCTAAAATATAATTAATTCAACATTAAGTTTCTGAAAACCCTAGATTATAATATTTAATCAAGAACTTCAACAAGAACCCATATTTCTTCTCATGTTAACGTTACTAATTCATCAAATTCGTTCTACATGTATAAAGATATTTAACCTATTATGGTTCCTACCCAAGAACTTGAATTAAACCTTCCCAATTAACACCATATCTTTATGTATTCATGAATTTGTTCATCCTACACTAACTTGGATGATATATATGCTAGATAAATACTTGCCTCAATTAATAGGTCTGAATCTCTACAAAAGAATGGTATGTTTGGTTTTCTTTCCTCCCGATTTACGTTCTGATGGTGTTTGTGGTGCAAAACAATTTAGAAAGCCTTATAACTCCCTTAGAACTCTCTTCCGTCCTCTCTAATGGCCTCTCTTAGGTGTTGTAACTAATAACCCTAAATTACCCATTCCCCCTTATTCCATTCACTTATCATATGGCTTGCCATGTGTTCATCCACGTGGTCTCAATTGAGTCATACTCCCCTCAATTTCCCCTAAAGTGGGGATGATCGGTCGTTCCCACCGGTAGGCCTTACCTTATTTGTAATGTGCACCGTGCATTTATCCCAGTGTTATGTCTTACATGAGAGGTGTGGGGGAAATAACAATCACCGTCGATGTAATGATTTTGCACATGTTTTTTCCCTAGGACAAGCATCAATACCAAAAGAAATGATGGCATATGGGCGCGTAGTACAGTTCCCCAAGCGTCATGATGGAGGTTGAGTTGATGGAATTAAGATAAAGTATAAGGTTTTTTTGCACCTTATACTTTATCATTCTCTAATTGCTAAGGTATTTCCACTACTGATCTTTCTCTCTCTAACTCCCAATATCGTTTATTTTCATCTTTATCTTCTTCTCCTTTATTTCCTTGTCTAGGCGTGTGAAAAAATATGAGGTTTCAATTGCCAATTACTTTTTATAATTCCGTAGTGAGTATAGGATTCCTAATAGAGTTCACTTGAGGTTTTCTCGAAAGTAAGGAGACTTCCGTGTTCTTCCCTCTAGGGAGGTGGACTTCTTAACAATATTTATCTTAGAGGGCGAGTTCGTTTCCCCCTTCAACCATTATTGGTTAAGGTGTTCCATTATTACAGAATACTCCCTACCCACGTAAACGGTAGTTTCTATCGAATTGTGATGGGACTGTAGCAATTAACCAGATTTATAGGACCAATCTTAGTCTTGAGAAAATTGGGTACTATTATGACTTGAGGTCTTCCACAAGTATCGGATTGTACCATTTCTAGGCTAGAGCCAAGTCTCGCAACCTAGTCACCTATATATCCATGTCTCAAAAGGACACAGAAAAAATATCCTTGTGGATTTTTAGGATATATATGGTGAGGGATATGAAGTTCTTAGAGTGTCATCCATAAGGGGGCACCTGGTGGGTCACCCAAAAGGTATTTATGTTCCAAACGTTAATTGTTTGTTACTGATCGAACTGATTTTTCATTATAGATCGCTTTTGGAATACTAAACGTCCAATTACCAAGTTAACCATGGAGATTTGGAAAATATTTAGCGGAGATCGACCCCCTGGAGTTCATCCAACTAGAAAGCGAATTGTGTTTTTCTTGGTTATGATCTTACCTACCACTCACTGACCAACTTCACAGCCATCCCTGATGTCCAAGGTGCTGATTATATCGTAATCAGCGACAATTCCAGTCCAATTACCACCTATGTCCTCAATCAGACCGATACAGGGGTCTACGTTGGGTAATTTTTTCCATTCATAATCCTAAAAAACTCTGACTCTAATTAGGGAGAAAAAGAAGAGGAGGAAGAGGAAGAAGAGTGGTAAAGGCAGATATTTTAGTCTTCCTTTTGTGTCATTCCAGATTAAGAAAGGGAAGGAAAAAGTAGGGACGGGGAGATTGCCCAATTTCTAACTTTAGGAGTTTGTTGCATTATAGTTGATTTTTATGAATTAGAGAAAGAGGGGTTTCATGCACCGGGTGCACGGAATGCTTGAACTTGACTTAAAAAGTCAATTGTACAAGAATTTTGTGCACCCGGTGCACGAAATCGATACAACAATCATTTTTGTTAGAGAAAATATTAATGCGGGTTTTGTGTTTCTGGTTTATATTGAATTATTGAATAATTGAAATTTGTGGTTTTGTTGTATTTTGGTTAATAGTTCAAGTTTCGATGAGTTTGAGAAAATATCATTGTGGGATTTGTATTTTTATTTTTTTATTGGACTATTCAATACTTGAATTTGTGGGTTTGTCTCATTTTAGTTCATGTTTGAAATGTTGATGAACTAAAATGACTTTGTGGGTTTATCCGTTTGTTTCATTTTAGCTCATATTTAAAATAATCATAATATTTTGTTTGGATTACCCAATTATTGATTTTGTGGGTTATTTCCATTTTAGTTAATATTAAAATCTTATTGAATTCCCATGTTATATGGTTGCTTTATTGGATTACACATTAATTGACTTGACGGGTTTATTGCATTTTAGTTGTTATCTTTTATATTTAGGAATTCCCGTCCTATGTAGATAAATCTCAACTTGGGTTTGTCTTACAGTTGTTTTATTAGACCAACCGATTATTATGTTTATATGGGTTTGTTTCATTTTAGGTGATAGTTAAATGAGTTCTCATTTCTGTAGAGAAAATATCATTGAGACTCTCGAGTACTGTCCTAGTGGCACGTATAACTCACTGCCACATGGAAGTCTTTATACTGAGATTTTTAAGTGATCTTTTCATTGATCTTATAACTACACTTGTGATTATCCCACCAGCACGTTTCGATCCATGGCGGATCTCTGACGGTATGTTACCTTTTTTGCATTTTCAATAATATGATGAGTTATTTTTGTATTTTTGAAATTATCTGTAATATGATGTTATTTTTTTGTTGTTAATCCTTTTGGAAGATAATTTGGATGTTTTGTTTTGATAATTTATCTCTTAATAAAACATCATGATTATATATTTTTAATCAGATTAGTATGTAATTTAATCAGATTATTATGCATAAAAATATTTGATTATATATGTTTAATCAAAATAACTCTCTGTACAAGAATGCAACCTCTTATCTGTGGCCTACAAGAATGTCATTGGTGCTCATAAAGCGTCGTGGTTCATAATATCATCCATTGAGCAAAAGGAAGAGATCTGTAGCAACGGTGACAACGCGGCTGTCATTAAAGAGTATTGTCCCTTTTGCTGCCACTAGGGATTCAAAGGTGTTTTAAGACGAGGGCACATCGAAAAAGGGGCTATTGAGGGTACCCTCAATGCTTACAAAGTCACTCTGGGTTTATTCTATTTTACCTTTTTATCCAAATTAAATTAAATAGAATGATTTCTAATCATAAATAGGAGTATGTGATACAATGTTTTTTTTCCAATTAAATATTGAAAGTTAAATGGACACAATAACTACAAGCCTATAATTTAGGATACTAATCATTCTGATTATAAACTCAGTAATCATCACAACTAAGATTACACTACTTGTACTAGAAGTTAATCACAAAACATGAGATACTATTACCCCCACTATGTTATACTTGTAATTCACTAACCAAGTGGGTGAGTTTATTTAATATAGAAGTACAAGAAAATAAATGCACCAATCAAAGAGAAGAAATTATACAAAAGTAAGTTGAGAGTAAAACAGGTAGGATGGGAAAAAGTATTATTAAGAGGGGAATTTAGTTTTACAAATACATGTTTTTGGTTCGTATAAATTTTTTGAAAGGAGTAAATTGAAAGCATTGTTGGGTGTATCCAAAAGCCCCTAGATTAATTTTTAATGTTTTAACATAAGGTGTTCAGATTCATATCAGAATATTCTTCATGATTTGTATTCCAGTGAGATATAGAAGTTATATATATATATATATATATGCCTCAGTATTACCCTTCAAATGAAGATATTGTTATGCTATTTGAACACGTGATGCTTAAGTCATATTAGAGAAACATGAAAAAGTAATGAATTTTTTTGTTATAATTTATATTCATCTTTTTCTGTGTTTCTTGATATTCTAAATACCGAACTTCCTTCAACACATCCTATTCTTCTTGGACTTGAAAGGACACAAATTTCCAATTGATTCCTTTGTAGTTTTGGCTCAATTCCGAACAAAAACATTTTAGTCATAGGACAGAGTTCAAGTTTATCCATTCAAGCCTATGACGTGTTTGTTGAAGACGTAGCGGCCAAGATATTAAAGCTTCATCAAATGCTGAGTTTAATGTGCCTCGTTTCTACGTCAACAACATTAGTTCCATTGCTCCAAAGGTATGAATGCAATTTGAATATTTATATAGGAGCTTGAAGCATTTAGTATTGGGTGTAATTTTTTTTTAAACTGTTGTTTAATTTGATAAAGTTTCATTAAAACTTTAAAATAAAGTTTCTGGGCTAAAAATAGAATATTCAGCTTTCTGTTTTTTCGTTCGATATTGTCATTCGAACGAGTTTGTCATTAGAACGAGAATGTCGTTCGAAATAGGTTTGCCAATGACTTGCCACTGTAACTTCATTAGAAGTATCGTTTGAATGAGACTTCGTTCGAACGAGATTTGGCGAAAACAGTTTTTCGGCAGTTTTTCCACTTTTTCCACTACTTTTCCCCACTAAATTTTTGACAGATTTAACTAGTGCGGGAGAAATATTTTTGAAAAGACTTTTTCATAACCTTTTCTTTACTAAGTGTGTTTTGAGAGTTAATTCTTCCAAAGAAAAAGTCCCCTTGATTTTTTGTTAAAATGTTTTAATCCTTAGAACAAAATCAAGGTTTACACTCTTAGTTTGTTTATTCCAAGTTTCAATATATATATCATTGCTTGGAGTGTTTGGCACTTGGTTTATCTTTACCACATTGAAGAGAAAGTTTGGGTTTACTTCTAAATCCCTCAAAGAAGAAGAAGTTTGTTTTGCTGCGGCATTCTCACCTGGTGAAAGGCACCATGTGTGGTTGATGGTGTACCTAAAGTCTCATTGGTGAAGAACAAGATTCCGGTGGAGCTTCGGGATTGTCGACTAGGCGGAGGTGTTTACAAGAAGACGCATCAAGGCTTGAAAGGGGTCAAGTAGAGGAAGTAAGTCAATTGTCTTGTAATTTTAAAACCATACTTAGTGGACTTAAGGCTATGGCCGTCCGAGGTTTTTTTCCGTTGTGGTTTTTTTCTCGTACATCGCGGCGTAGTGATTAATTATTTATTTTATCTTTTGCAAAACTCACCTAGAATGCATGCTTAAGTAAAAAGATAAAATTTGGTTTAAGTCACTACTTGTTTAATTTCGTGCTGAAATAATTTGGGTATATATTAATTTAATTCAAGTCATCATTTAATTTGGCATAAGATTGCTAAAATGATTCATTAATATTGTTAGGAAAATTTTCTAGGACTTGAAGTGAATTAAATGTGTTTAAGTGAAATTAACATTGTGTGTGTCTCATCATATTTAACTTGGTTTTAATTTTAATTTGAGATAGATTAAAATTTGTTAATTTTTTTAAATTTGAACCATCAACGCTGCTGCATCTCTAAAAAGCAATTGAAATTACTTTTTGAGTTTAAGATTTTAAAATTTGGGGGCCTCGCACACCAACAAGTGGTATCAGAGCATTGAGTGAGAAAAGCTCTCGCTTTTCAAATTGGTATCAGAGCCGGAGAGCTAATTTATCGCGTCAAAGATCCGTTTTTCGCCTTTTATAATTTTTGTGCTCCTTATAATTTTAGGTGGTTCTTTTTTACTCACTCTCATATTTTATTTGTATCTCTCGATGGGACGTCTTAATGATAATTTGTCAATTTCTAATGATAATGAAGTTTTTGCTATTCGAGAGGAATTTAATGGTCTTAATAAGTGTAATGGAAAATTAAGAGAATTAAATTTGAGATTTGCAAAAAGAATTAAATTTCTTGAAAATGAAAATTCTTGTTTTAAAGCTAAGGTTGAACTTTTGTAAACCTCGCTATCTAAAAAAGATATTTTTCGTGAAAAGCTCATGGACATAAATCACAATTTTAATATTTTAGAAATGTCCAAGAAAGAGAGTGATAGTAAAGAAAAGACTCTTAGGGACATGTTTGCTCGCATTGAGTGGGAGCGTGATAACCTTTTAGGTGTAATTGAAAATTTAAAGAAGGAGTCCCGTAAATTTGAGGAGTCTAATCTATTACTTGAGTAAAAATTTTTAAAAATGAGAAATGACTTAATTGACTCGAGTAGTAGTTGTAATGGGTCTAGCTCATCTTGTTCAAATACTTCCATTGCTAAAGCTAAAACCATTGTTTATTTTAGAGGGTCAAATTTATCCAAGGACTTTAGAAAAGGTCACACCTTAGGTAACATTCTTCGTGTTTACATATGCTTGCATTGTGGTAGGAAAGGTCACCTTAGGTCATTTTGTTTTGATCTTAAAAGAAGCCCTAGTAAGTCTATGTCTAGCATTTCATTAGTTCCAAAATACCATCATTTTAAATATACATCTATATGGGTTAGGAAATCCTTTTTAGATGAGCTAGATATTAGATTTGTTGATTCTCATTTACTTTCACATGAAACCTCCCTTGCTAAATTTTAAGGTTGAATGTGTTAGGTTTGTTTGCATACTCTATATGTTTGTGCTTCATATTATATATCATTGCTAGGTGTATGCATGTTTAATCATTTTCTAGTCTATGCTCCATGCTTAATCACATGCTAGAATTATGATTCTTGTTTATCTTTTGTATTATATATTTTTTTTCATTTTAGGTTGGATTTAATGAAAAATACAAAAATATTTTTGTTTATCATTTGTGTTTTACCCTTTTCGTAATTTATGCTTCATGAAAAATACAAATGATTTTTTTGTGTCTTTTGAGTAAATCTTTCTATTTTTGGTTAAAAATTTGAAAAACTCAAAAAGATTTTATTTTGTGTGTATTTTGGTTTTACACACATTTTGTGGCATACGTTTGTGTTTGAATCCTCATTTCGCTTCCATGTGACTAGAACTTTTGGTTAAATTTTAATTCTTAAAATGTTCTTTATCATGTTTACATGGAGTAGTTTAAGTTTGACTTTCTTAATGGATTCACTTTTATATGCCTTTACACACATGCACGGGCTTTTTGAAACTTAACTTCACATGTTATTTTTATGCTTTGTGAGGTGTTCTCCTTCCAATCTAGTCATCTACATACTATGACCTAGGAGGACTAGTGCATGCCAAAATCCGTTGCAGGTGAGATTTGTGTGATATAAAAAAAATAATATATATAAGTGTGCACGGGGAAAGGCTCCGAAAGGAATTATTATCCTTTGCGAATAGTAAGACACCGTTTGAAATGGACCTAATAGAAATAAGTGGTCCAAAGGCCTAAAAGAAAATATGAAATTAAAAAGAAAAATAATTGCCAAGGCCTATGTTTAATTGATATATTCATTCAAAAGAATAATATATATGCTTATTGAGGGAGTTTGGATGATATATCAACGGTTTGCACAATGTCCGTTTATCCTAGTTGCGCTTACAATGTCATGACTCTATTGATTTGTAGAGTCATCAACATGCTAGGCTTGTATGCATTGTGTGTGTTTGTTCATTAGTTCACTTTATCCTGTCACATAAAGGCTAAATTCTAGTTGATAAAGTTTTGCAATCAAATGCCAACTACGTGAACTCGTTTTAAGTAACTGGGTCTAAATTTAATTGTTGATAGTTCACACCCCAACACTTTCGTTTACATATGACACATTTATGCTATAAGAGTGTGAAAAACTTATGTTATTAAGTTTTGTGTCATTCTGGTGTTTATATCTATATGTGTATACTTATGCTTAGTTTAAATCTATTGTTTATAAATATATATGATATTTTGTTTAAGTCTTTGCCATGTTTTGCTAGTCCATCTATGCTTTTAATTCATTTTTTTTGTATCTACCTATTTTTTTGCGTAGTTTGTTTGATATGACATGCTTATAATCTTATTTGTCAATTTGGTATCATTTGTTTTCGCATCATAGTTGGTATTTACTTGTATGGATTAGTTGAATTTGAGTTGCCCACGTGCTTAAATGTTCTCATAACTTTACAAACTATTGCATGTTTAGCTTGTTATCCCATTCTATTTATCCCTTGTTTAGTTTAAGGGTTGTCTATGCTTTTATTGGGAGAGATAAGTTACATTTTGATTCTTTAGCTTTTGTCTATGCCTGAACAAAAAGGGGGAGAATGGTAGGGGGAGAAATGGTATCTAATTCTATTGTAATCGTATCTTAGTTTGGGAGATTTAACTTAGGGGGAGTCGCTATCTTCTTAGGTTAATCATAGTTGATAAAGGGGAGAATTAATTTAGAGGGAGTATTTATATTTATTGAATTTAATATTCTTGATATTCCCTATGCTTTTGATAGTTTGCTTAAGTGTGCAGGAATTCTTCTAAGTGGATAATTTCATCGTCGGCAAAGATATTGATCCTTGGGTCTTGTGTCAAGTATTTGGTTGGATGTTTGAGTCTAGTAGAGCTGACGGCCCTTTAGGATTTTTGTTTCATTTTTGTCCCGGAATAGCCAAAGGGGGAGATTTGTAAGGACACAAATTTCCAATTGAGTCCTTTGTAGTTTTGGCTCAATTCTGGACAAAAACGTTTGAGTCATAGGATAGAGTTCAAGTTTATCCATTCAATCCTATGACGTGTTTGTTGAAGACGTAACGGCCAAGATACTAAAGCTTCATCAAATGGCGAGTTTAATGTGCCTCATTTCTACGTCAACAACATTGGTTCCATTGCTCCTAAGGTATGAATGAAATTTGAATATTTATATAGGAGCTTGGAACATTTAGTATTGGGTGTGCTTTTTTTTTAAACTGTTGTTTAATTTCAGAAAGTTTCATTACAACTTTAAAATAAAGTTTCAGGGATTAAAATAGAATTTTCAGCTTTCTATTTTTTCGTTTGATATTGTCGTTCGAACGAGTTTGTCGTTCGAATGAGATTTGGCAAGAACAGGTTTTGGGCAGTTTTTCCACTTTTCCCACTACTTTTTCCACTAACTTTTTCACAAATTTTACTAGTGTGGGAGCAACATTTTTTATAAGACTTTTCATAACCTTTTCTTCACTAAGAGTTTTTTGAAAGTTAATTCTTCCAAAGAAAAAGTCCCCTTGAATTTTTGTTAAAATGTTTTAATTCTTAGAACAAAATCAAGGTTTACACCCTTAGTTTGTTTATTCCAAGTTTCAATATATATATATATATCTTTGCTTGGAGTGTTTGGCAACTAGTTTATCTCTACCACATTGAAGAGAAAGTTTGGGTTTACTTCTAAATCCCTCAAAGAAGAATAAGTTTGTTTTGTTGCGGCATTCTCACGTGTGAAAGGCACCATGTGTGGTTGATGGTGTACCTAAAGTCTCATTGGTGAAGAACAAGATTCCGGTGGAGCTCCGGGGTTGTCGACTAGGCGGAAGTGTTTACAAGAAGTCGCATCAAGGCTTGAAAGGGGTCGAGTCGAGGAAGTAAGTCATCTGTCTTGTAATTATAAAACCATATTTAGTGGACTTAAGGCTATGGTCGTCCGAGGTTTTTTTCCGTTGTGGTTTTTTCCTCATACATCGCGGCGTAGTGATTAATTATTTATTTTATCTTTTGCAAAACTCACCTAGAACGCATGCTTAGGTAAAAAGATAAAATTTGGTTTAAGTCACTACTTGTTTAATTTGGTGCTAAAGTAATTTGGGTATATATTAATTTAATGAAGTCATCATTTAATTTGGTATAAGATTGCAAAAATGATTCATTAATATTGTTAGGCAAATTTTCTAGGACTTGAAGTGAATTAATTGTGTTTAAGTGAAATGAACATTGTGTGTGTGTCTCATCATATTTCACTTGTTTTTAATTTTAATTTGAGATAGATTAAAATTTGTTAATTTGTTTAAATTTGAACCATCAACGCTTCCTCATCTCTAAAAAGTAATTGAAATTACTTTTTGAGTTTAAGATTTTAAAATTTGGGGGCCTCGCTCACCAATAGGACTGGCTATTGACTTTTTGAGTTCTACTATGAGATTTTGAACTCTCTAGATCGTGCTTGTAATCTAGCAAAACTGGTAAAGGATTCTGATATTTATTTATGAAATTTTATCTAATATTGGTTATGAGTCATGGATATTGATATAGATACAAGATACATTACACCACAAAATTAAGATAAATAAGTACGACATTGATTTATTTATATTAAGGTAATAAATAAATCTTGTTTATATGTAGAAGTGATGTATATACAATGAATAGTCTTTATGGAGAGTAAGTTGCATATAACGTCAGATATGTGAATTTTATAGCATACTCGAAAGTTACACATAGAAACCACATGATTGTTTATATAAATATAACGATTTGCATGTATTTTATCATTATATAAAAATTATTACGATGGCTTCTCTCTCCTTGTATAGGCTTTTGATAAAGCAATCACTGAGTTGGTACCTTAGGCAAGGAGTCTTACAAGATAGCATTTTGATTATGCAACTTCATCGTGAGAAATTTACCCTTGTGACTTTAGACATTCATGTACTCATATCTTCTTCAATTAGACGGTTGTTGTCCATTATCTCTTTCTCGTTGCCTTTACGGGCTGATTGTATGAACTACCATGCTTATTACATAAATCCATAACCTATTAATTTCATAAGCGAGGCCAAATTTGTTTTCTACCATGGATGATTATGTGTGTGTTGTGTGTGCGAATAACTTTTTGTTAATTTTTATTAGTTTCCAGGGCCATGCCATTTTTTGTAACTTAGATACAACCCTTTTTAGCATATTAATAGTTGATAACAGGTGACAATGGACTAATTTTTGGACCCTCTAATTGCAGCTATAAGGCTGGGACTATTCAAATGGGATATATAACTTGTGATTGTACATATGCTTGATGTTCAGGATACATTTTCTCTTGAGAAATTTACCCTTGTGACTTCAGACATTCATGTACTCATATCTTCTTCAATTAGATGGTTGTTGTCCATTATCTCTTTCTAGTTGCCTTTACGGGATGATTGTATGAACTACCATGCTTATTACATAAATCCATAACCTATTAATTTCATAAGCGTGGCCAAATTTGTTTTCTACCATGGATGATTAGGTGTGTGTTGTGTGTGCGAATAACTTTTTGTTAATTTTTATTGGTTTCCAGGGCCATGCCATTTTTTGTAACTTAAATACAACAATTTCTAGCATATTAATAGTTGATAACAGGTGACAATGGACTAATTTTTGGACCCTCTAATTGCAGCTATAAGGCTGGGACTATTCAAATGGGATATATAACTTGTGATTGTACATATGCTTGATGTTCAGGATACATTTTCTCTTTCAATTAGTTGGAAAATTTATTTATCCTTTTTACTTACGCATTTTAGCCCCCTTAGGTACCATAATTCCTATATTTATTCTCATTAATCATACAACCTCTTTTATATATATTTATATGATTTGCGAGGTATAATTGAGCTTTTGTAGGTATTAAAGTGCTTAGCGTGAAGTTTGGTCGCATTACGAGAAAGTTTCATCGCAAGACGCAACTTTAAGAGAATTTTGGTCTTTTCAAACTCCTTATTTTGTATATTATAAAAGTACGAACATGTATATTATCAAATTATATTTGTGTGGCCACTAACCGTG
The DNA here is from genome assembly GCA_949130495.1 of Sambucus nigra. Lineage (NCBI taxonomy): Eukaryota > Viridiplantae > Streptophyta > Magnoliopsida > Dipsacales > Adoxaceae > Sambucus > Sambucus nigra. Next base: position 38,051,140 of record OX422223.1, on the reverse strand, counting down.
CGTCATTCTGACCCCGAATAAGGAAGTTGTGATCATTTTTGAAAAGTTTTGACATTTTCTTCAACTTCAAGGCATTTTGGTAATTTCATACTTCACAATTTTGAGGGTTTCAAAACAGAATCATGTATTTAATTGAATTATCTTCACGTCAGTTCGTACCACGCATTATTCTGATTTCGTATGAAGAAGTTATAACTGTTTTCGTATGACGTAACCAAAATTGGATAGGAGTAGGAAAGAGACTGCCAGGTTCCAAATTGATTCGAAATTTTCCGTATCGATTCAGAATGTCTGAATGTCCAAAAATTCGTATTTTTAAGTGGGTTTTTGGTTGGGTATTTATGCGTAAACATCCTATTAAGTTGGGACTTCATTTTAGATACCAAGAGAACTCATTTTTCTTAGTTTTGAGGGTTAGAAGACTTTGGGGATTTTTGTGGAGCTCCCTCTCCTCCTTTGTCTTTAGGTATTTTCCCATTTTATTTAAGTAATTTCTACTATTCATTGTCTTCCTTACCTAGTTAATGCTTTATTTACTTGATTTCTTGCTTTGTAGTTAGTTTCTATGCTAGTTAATTTGTTGTTGATTGTTTATTTGTTATTTTTTTCACTTAGTAGTTGTTTTGAGTATTTTATTTTTGTCTCGTGCCTAGTTTAAAGGGTTGGGGTCATGTTTCCGCCATTAATGGGTCTCGAGCTTCGAAAGTTAGATTTTTTGTAAAATCGGATTTAATTAAAACCGCGTTAATTAAAGTTGGACTATTATGCATTTAACTTTCTTTTTCATGCAACATTAGTGTTTATAGCGATATTTCGAATTTAATTCATGTGTAACAATTTTTGATTAAATGTTTAATCTCACATTTTTGGAGTAAGTTCCTTTATGTGTGATGTTTATATTTAATTGAATATGCGCAGTTGAATGTTTTAGAACCAAAATTCTAATTATGTGTTGTTTAGCCCATGGCAGGGATGCGATTCTGACTCTCATTTTATTAATTCCTGTTTAGTTTTAACTTATTATTTTTTCCCTCTCTTTATTTTCAACCAATCAACTTTTACACTTTTACTTTAGAAGTAATAAATCTATAACAATTTGTCCAACATTCCCAGTGGATTTTTGATACCTGGACTGGCCGCTATACTCCCTTTGTCGAGTGCAGTCATAGTTTAGTTTTTTTTGTATTGCGGCGGTGAACCGAAAACAACAACAGTGTCCTTACATGAAAACATAGTTCACACCTAATCAAAATGGTGTCATTGCCAGGGACTGTTTGTTATAGATTGTAATTCTTTTATTATTTCATAGTATTCTTTTTGTTAAATTTGTATTATTTATTTTAGCCTTTCTTTGTCAATTGCGCTAGATTGTTTCGAGAAATTGAAATTTTGGTGCTTGTAGCTTTGTTTCATTGCCTAATTTGAAATGTCTCGCTATAACTCTTTAGAAAACCAGAATTGTTATGAGAATAGTTCTCCAAGTTACACTCCCAAGACTATGCGAGCATGCCTATAAATTCTTACAGATGAGCGCATTGAGCATGAAATTCACGAATTTATAAGTAATCCATCATCACCTTGTGAGGAAGCTTTGGGAAGCGGGGAATCGTCTAGCTATGAGAAAACTTCTATGTCTTTTTGTTGGTTTGATCATGAGTTATCTTTTAAGGAATTGAATGACCAATTCGAGAATTATAAAGATGGGTCTTTAAAAATAAATTCCCAACTCGATGAGATCATTTCTTCTTCACAAAAGTCAATTGAGGTTGAAACTTGAGTTTCACCTCCACCCCTTTTGAGGAAGATATCATTGATAGTGATCCAAGAACTTTTGAATTTCAAACTCTTGTTAATTCTTCCTATTATATTGAGGTTGATGGTCCTTCCATTCCTTTATTCGAACCATTAAATTTATCACAAGAATCAGATGAAAATCTTCAGGACTTTGATCTGATTCTGGAACGGGAATGTTATTTTGAGATTCTTCATCTCATTGGCTTTTCTCTCGTACTTGCCCCCTCCTCTTCCAATTGAAAAACCTTGGGGATGTGATTTTAATTTTCCCGAGACTAATGTGGTATTGTTACTCTTAGTATCCAAATCTCCCATCACCCCTCTCAAATTTTTAATTGACGATGCTTCATTTCTTACGCCTTACACATGCCTTCCCTTGTTTAAATGAAATTCTTATTTTCTGGGAGACATGCATGAAAGGTAGGGTACACCGATTATCCCTCAAAGCCAAATCGTATTTTGGGGGGACCCTCAAAATTTTTGACTTCTAGTGTATAGTTAGCTCAAAGTTAAAATTGTAAGTTGTAAATAGTTAGTTTTTCTTTCTTTCTTTTTTCTTGCTTTTTAATTATAGTCTAGTGTAATTAGTTAAAGTTTTTATTATTATTTTTTTTATGCTTGTTACTAACATGCTTTGTAGATTCAATGGACTAGTACATGGGGATCACTCTAAATTTGGGTAATATATTTATTTTCCTCTCTTTACATTGTGTTCTTGATTTGCATTAAGGACAATGCAACATTTAAGTTGGGGGTGTGGGATATTCTTCCCATTACTTGTTTAGTCCATCGATTTGATCATAAATTAGTTACAAAGCATGCTTTGTTGTAAAAAATTGGAAAAAAAATATTTTCTTTCTTTTTTCTCTTTCGTTAGGATTTTTACCTTTGTTTTCGATTATAAATTTCAATAAATTCCCGATCCAATAGACAATTCAACGATGCATGTTTTGGAATTTAGGAGTTATTAGACTTTAGTACTCAAATAATTAATGTTAGGAATAACTTCATGAATGAAATTTTAAGCCAATGAGCACGTGCACTTTTCTTATTTTATTGATTTGGTTTAAGATTTTTATGACTCGGTAATCTTTTGTTGCAATGTATATACTTACACCGAGTGGGCTTTGTGATTTAGTTCATTTGTGAATGTTTTTACACTACTCTTTCCTCAATGAAAACGTTAAATTCGTCGGTAATCTCATTAGTCTTTCATTGATCATTCATTAATTGAGTCCATTTATGAAATGTGTTACTTAAGCATGATTTTCAAAGTTATTTTGGCTCGAGAATTGCGTAAACTTTAGGAAATGATCATAGGTCATCTTTGTTATATCACCCATATTGGCCTTGACCTCACCTTATATATTTCCCTAGTCAACCCCTTTTAACCTTAATATAGCCTTTCATTTTATAACCCAAAATCCCATAACCAACTCCATATTAGAGTTATAAACCATATTTATCACCTTCCATACCTATGTTTGGAATTATTCTTGGGATTGAATGATCTTCGTGTTATGTGGTTGCAATTAAGCATGTGAGAGTGAAAAAATTGAAGAAAAAGGTGTAGTGAAAAAAAAAAAAAGTGAAAAAAAGAGAAAAAGAAGAAAAGAAAAGAAAAGAAAAGAAAAGAAAGAGAAAGTTGTATATGTTGTATATAGTGTTCATTAACCTTTGTTTACTCTCACCATTGTTATATTCAATGCTTTTTATGAATATTTTATTCCAATTTTGAATGTGCCCAAATTTTCCATTATTTTGAGTTCTCATCTGCGAACACTTTTGAATCTGTACATATACCTTTCATTTCATAAACTTAACCCCAAACCTACTTTACAACCCTATACAAGTTTAAATAGTTGCGATAATCAGTGAAAATGAATTTCATCTCTCTTAATGAATGGTATCTTTCATTGAGATTACATATTTTTCATTTTATATATAGCATTCTTCAATTAGTGATATGTGCACAGCCTAGTTTCCATTTACACTTACTCTTTATGCCCGAACGTATCGTGTATTACCTCCCACTCATAGTGATTTCATTTGTTGAGCGTGATATCCGGATAGGATTGATATTTATGCACGCTTTCACATTTATTCGGTTTATAAAAGTTTTACTAACTCATACTTTGCATGTGCTCGCTTCCCTCTCATTTTTAAGGTTTCAATTCGATAAAATTCGTTCTATAATGTTAATAACTACGGACTTTTGTGTGAATTCATTCAATTTTTAAATAATATGTTAAAATCCCTTTCATTATTGTTGAGCATGTATTTTTTATTGATTTGGCATATTTTGAGGAAACTTTGATGTTTGTGGGTTTCATCCCTGAAAACCCTCACGAGACAACACTCGTCCACTAGGGTAACCATGGGGTTTAACGGCTTATCGCATATGATAAATACAAAGTGGCATTTATCTTTTGTACATATTTGATCTCTTTTGGTATTTGCTTTTATCTGGTTTCTTTTCACTTAATTTCTAGGGACTAGCAATGTGTAAGTTAGGGGGTGTGATTCACTTTGAATATTGCATTTATTTACCCTTTTTACTTACGCATTTTAGCCCCCCCCCGGCTACCTTAATTCCTATATTTATGCTCATTAACCATATAACCTCTTTTATATATGTTTATATGCTTTGCGAGGTATTATTTAGCTTTTGTTGGTATTAAAGTGCTTAACGTGAAGTTTGGTTGTATTTTAGGAAAGTTTCTTCACAAGATGCAACTTTAAAGGACATTTGGTCTTTTCAAACTCCTTATTTTGTGTAGTATAAAAGTACTAAGATGTATATTATCAAATTATCTTCGCGTGGCCAGTGACCACGCGTCATTCTCACCCCAAATGGGGAAGTTATGATAATTTCCAAAAAGTTTAGACAATTTCTTCTCTTTCAAGGGCATTTTGATAATTTAATACTACACAATTTGGAGTGCTTCAAAATATAATCATGTATAGAATTGAGTTATCTTTGCGTTGGTTCTAACGACGCTACATTTTGATTCTGTATGAAGAATTTATAGTCATTTTCGTGCGACGTACCCAAAAGTGGATCAGATCATGAATGGGACTGCCAGGTTCCAAATCGATTCGAAATTTTTTGAATCGATTCGGAATGTCTGAATGTTCGAAAAATTGTATTTTTAAGTGGGTTTTTTTTTGGGTATTTATGGGTAAACATCCTATTAAGTCGGGAGTTCATTTTAGGTACTAAGAAAATTCATTTTTCTTAGTTTTTAGGGTTAGAAGACTTTGGTGATTTTTGTGGAGTCCCTCTCCTCCTTTATCTTTGGGTGTTTACCCATTTTATGTCAGTAATTTCTACTATTCATTATCTTCCTTACCTTTTTAATGCTTTATTTACTTTATTTCTTGTTTTGTAGTTAATTTTCATGCTTAGTTAATTTCTTATTGGTTGTTTTGTTTGTTGTTTTCTTCACTTAGTAGTTGTTTTAATTAGTTTATTTATGTCTTGTGCCTAGTTTAAAGGGTTGGAGTCATGTTTCCACCATTAATTGGCTCGAGCTTCGAAATTTAGGTTTTGTGTAAAATTGCATTTAATTTAAACCGCGTGTATTAAAGTTGGAATATTATGCATTTAACTTTCTTTGTCATGCAATGTTAAAGTTTATAACGATATTCCGAATTTAATCCACATGTGACCATTTTCGATTAAATGTTTAATCTCAAATTTTTGGAGTTATTTCCTTTATGTGTGATGTTTGCATTTAATTGAATATGCTCGGTTGAATTTTTTGAACCTAATTATGCGTTGTTTAGTCTATGGTGGGGATGTGATTCTGACTCTCGTTTTATTAATTCTTATTTAGTGTTGATTTATTATTTTTTCCCTTTATTTATTTTCAACCTATCACATTTTATAGTTTTATTTTAGAAGTAATAAATCTATTACAATTTGTCTAACATTTCCTGTGGATTTTTGATACTCGGACTGGCCGCTATACTCCCTTTGTTGAGTGTAGTCATAGTTTAGTTTTTTTTAATATTATGGTGGTGAACCGAAAACAACGACAGTGTCCTTACACAAACACACAGTTCATGCCCAATCAGTGTCTCCCCCTTAGGATCTTTTAATTCAACGGCTCTGTGGGGGAACAGTTTTCACACAACGAAAGGGCCAATCCACCATGAACGTAACTAGCCAAGAAACGAGTGTAAAGGTGAGTTGTATAGAAGCACTTTCTGACCCGAATGAAACTCCTTTCCTCGAATTATTTTTTTATGTGTGAGTTTCATTCTTCCTTTGGATATCTTTGTACTTTCATACGCATCATTGTGCATTTCTTCCAACTCATTCAATTGAAGCTTGCGTGCTTCACTGGCTTGGTCCATGTTGTAGTTCAACCTCTTGATTGCCTAACACGCCTTATGTTTTACCTCCATGGGGAGATGGCAAGGATTTCCATATACAAAGAGAGAAGGCGACATCCTGAGGGGGTTCTTATACGCGGGTCTATAAGCCCATAGCGCGTCGTTCAAATGGAGAGACTGGTCCTTACGATTAGGATCAACGGTCTTTCTAAAATGTGCTTAGTCTCTCGATTGGATAATTTGGATTGTCCCGTTCATTTACGGGTGATAAGTCGTTACAACTTTGTGGACGACCCCATACTTTCTCATGACTTTTTCAAACAGCTGATTGTAAAAGTGTTTATCGTTATCGCTGAAGATTGCCTTCGGTGCTCCGAAGTGAGAAAGTATGTGATCTTGTAAGAACTTGATCACCACCTTGTTGTCATTGTTCTTAGTAGCTATGGACTCAACCCATTTTGACATATAATCTATCACGACAAGGATGTATAAGAAACCAAAGAAGGGAGGAAAGGGACCCACGAACTCAATGCCCCAACAATCAAATATCTCAATGATGAGTATAGGGATCAACAGCATCATGTCTCATCGTGTGATGGATCCCATCCCTTGACATCTATCACAAGATTTGTAATAAGCGCTAACATGCCGGAAAATTGTGGTCCATTAGAGACCACTTTGAAGAATCTTAGTGGTCGTATTATTCATCAAAAAATGGCCTCCACAAACTTTCGTATGACAAAAACAAATAACGCTAGGTATCTCATCATCCGAAAAACATCTTCGGATGATTTGGTTTGCATAATATTTGAAAAAATAAGGATCGTCATTGAAGAACATGAGTGACCAAGTTAAGAACTTCTTCCTCTCTTGCGGTGTCCTATTGGATGGGACGACCCCCGTGATAAGGTAATTCACTATAGCTGCAAACCAAGGGGGATAAGAAGTGGAAAATAATTGCTCATCGTGGAAATATTTGTCTATGGCTATGTGATTGCTAAGTATGTCAGATGAAAGCCGTGACAAATGGTCGGCTACGACATTTTCTACTCATTTCATGTCTTTTATGGAGAGATTGAACTCTTGTATTAGTAGGATCCACCTTATTAGGCGCAGTTTAGCTTCTTTTTTGGAAAGGATATACTTAAGAGTTGCATGGTCAGTAAAGCAAGTAATCGATGAACCTACGAGGTAAGAGCATAATTTGTCTAGGGCATAAACTAAGGCTAGCAATTCTTTCTCCGTGGTGGAGTAATTGAGTTACGGTCCTATTAGCGTTCGGCTAGCGTAGTAGATGACGTGACCCTTCTTATCTTTTCTTTGGCGCAAAATAGCCCCTATAGCATAATCACTCGCATCACACATGAGCTCGAATGGAAGGGACCAATCTGGAGGGTGCATAATGTGAGCGTACACAAGCATGATTTTCAATTTTTCAAAAGCGCTTTGGCATGCTTCATTCCACTCAAAGGGGGAATCTTTGATTAGTAGGTTACTCAAGGGCCTAGAGATGACACTAATGTCCTTAATAAACCTCTGATAGAAACCCGCGTGGCCCAAGAAAGAGCGCACATCCTTTAATGACTTGGGGGGGGGGGGGGGAGATTGGCTATGATATATAATTTTGCCCTATCTACCTCAATACCTTTGGACGACACTATGTGGCCTAGAACTATTCCTTCGGTAACCATAAAATGGAACTTTTACCAATTTAATACCAAGTTATTTTCCATATAATGGGCTAGCATTTTTTTCAAGATTAGCGAGATGAAGGTTAAGAGAGGGGACCAAGACACTAAAGTCATCCATAAAAACCTCAATGCCCCTTTCGACCATATCTCTAAAGAGACTAAGCATGAACATTTAAAAGGTCGCGGGTGCATTACATAATCCAAAGGGCATACATTTGTAGGCAAAAATGCCAAAATGACATGTGAACGTCATCTTCTCTTGATCTAGAAAATCTACCTCAATTTGGTTATATCTAAAATAACCATCGAAAAAGCAATAGAATGGGTGTCCCTCTACTCACTCTAGCATTTGGTCGATAAATGGTAAGGGGAAATGATCTTTCCTAGTGCCGACATTGAGTTTTGGTAATCAATACAAACGTGCCACACAGTGGTGGTGCGTTAGGGAATTAACTCACCCTTGACATTTCGACCACAGTCATGCCCGACTTCTTCGGGACGACTTTGATAGGAATCACCCACTTGCTATCCGAAATGGGGTAAATGATGCCAGTGGCCATCCCGATTGAGATCGCGCACCACTTACTCTCCTTTGCCTCCCTAAGGGGGGGATAGGGAATGAAGGGGGGATCGAAAGGTCTCGTTCCCTTCTTAGGAACGCTTCGACTGTCGTCAATGTGGGGTAAATGTAAAGAGATGGAGTCGCCAACCTATTTTGCACAAAACAGGTAAAAGAACATGTTATTGCCTCTAGAGAGCGACATCAGAGACAAACTGATGCATACAAAATCAATAGTTCGAAGGTTCAAGGGTGAAGTTACAAAATGGGAAGGTGTTAGAAAACCATCCCGCCCTTTCGGTCTCTGATGGTCTATTGTTATTGTTTTTCTTTATTTCTTCATGAAGTGTGTGTGCATGTATATATAATGGAGATCGAAATCACCCAACTCATACAATGTTCCCAAAATAATATATAGAAAATATGATTCATGCATTTATCACGATATTGATCGTTATGATGAAACGATAATATGTGTTGGATGAAACGCTAACAAACATAATATGTATATTAATGCAAGAATATGATAAGTGTGGAAATGGAGATTTTGGGAAATTTGGAAATTTGGAATAATTGGAAAATTGGACTCGAGTCTCGAATTTTAATCCAAGATTCCTATGTAGCATATAAAGGCATCAAAGTCCACATAGTTCGAATGCGGCGTGGGGGTGGGGTATATCCCATAGATTCGAACGAGGTTTTATTATGGGGATGTGTGTAGAAAAATGTGTTTTAGTTTTGAAAAAGTGTGATGGATAATCCTGTTCGAAATATATGCCTGAAACCCCCTTTTTGTCTATTTTGGTTTTTTTGTAGAAAATAAAGTATGTGCAATTTACTAATAAAATGTCGATATTAATGCGTATGAAATAAAGAAGCAATTAGATTATGAATCTAATGAAGTTTATGCAAAACAAGGAATTTAAAGAGAGAGGGAAGGACCTTCTTTAAAGCTTGATCATTGATCTTGGATGAACTCCCTTGAGTATAAGATGAATTTTGGATGAGAGAGAAAGTGGTTTTGCCAAATTGGGTATGAAAAGGATGGGAATATAAACTTGAATGGAACTTCACATGGAGGAAACTTCGCTGATTTGGAGAGAATATTACTGAGATCACTGATGGTGATGGATCTGAGGTCTGTCCTGGGAGTGAGATCAGGCCCTCTATTTATAGGGTGAGAGGTGGTGCCAATTGACATTGACATAGTCCTGCCCAGCGACAGGTGACCCTAGACTGATTGCTGATAGGCAGGGAACTAAACCTACCAATTGCTAGTCTCGTGCAGAGTTTTTTGGAAAAATAGTCGTAGGACGTAATCCGTTGATCCGAATTGTGCATGGGGCATACCCTTAGAAAGTTACTTCAGATACCTTCAAGAGTCCTTTGTACATCTCGAGGGTTTCGAGAGTTTACTTTGGGTTAAATGTTGCTCGAAAACGCACGCCGGTCTTTCGGACAGGAGATCGTCAGAAGAAAACGGATCATTTGTCCGCATGGTAAGTCAAAATTGTGCATGGGGAGGATCGTTAGAATTTTATGAGATTTACTTTGACATTACAAAGAGTTTTGCTTAGTTTGTAAAGTTGACCTTTGTCAATCGGGGCCTAAAAGTGCTCGGTGACCTCCCGGAGTAAAACGAATCATTCATCTTCACCGTAAGTCAGAATCGGGCACAGGGTAGACTGTTGGAAAGATGATTTAGTTCCCTTCATATATTCTTTTAGTCTCATGCGAGATAAAGAGCTGACTTTGGTCAAATGGAGCCTAGGAGAGCCCGGTGGCCTCCGGATCAATTTTTATGGGAAAACTGATCGTTCATCCGAATGGTTATGCCATTTCGCACACGGGGTGGACCGTTGGAAAGGGATTTGAGTGACCTTAGAAGATTCAAAGAGCTTTCTCTTTGGTAATGTAGTTGTTTTGGGTCAAATCGGGGCCCGGGAGCGCCCGATCGCCTACGAATCAATTTTCGATAGTTAAATGGCCCGTTCATCCAAACCGTTATGCTGATTCGTGCATGAGGCAGACCGTTGTTAAAAGGATTTATAGACCTTCAAGGATTCTAAGATATTTTTCTCTAACGATAGAGTTGACTAGATTCAAATAGGGGGGCCGAGAGCGCCCTGTGGCCTCTAGATAGGTACTCGGAGTGCGATTTAGTGTAGTGAAATAGGGAAGTGCTAGGGTCCTAAGGAGAGATTTAGTGGACCTAGAATGTGGTATCTATAGATCCCCTAGACGGGTGAGCTTGGAACAACTGAAAGCCTTCGAATAAACACCACATGATGTTTTTAGAAAGAGGTCGATTCTACGAACCAAAGGAACGAGGATGACCGGTTTAGAGGGTCGAGGTCGATCCTGAGGACCCAAATAGAAAGATGGGGTTGACTGATTCTAATGACCTAAAAGAGTTGACGACCGAGGTCAAAGGTAGGGAGCGACCAATTTTACGGGTCGAGGTCAATTCTGAAGACCTAAGTTATGGCGACCAATTCAGCGGGTTGAAGCCAATTCTGAGGGCTTAAGTTAGGGCTGACCAATTCTGAGGGTCAAAGACAATTCTGCGGGCTTAAGATAAAGATGACCAATTCTACAGGCTAAAGCCAATTCTGTGGGCTTAAGATAGAGATGACCTATTCTGCAGGCTTAAGATAGATGTGACCAATTCGGTGGGTTAAAGCCAATTCTGAGGACTTAAGTAGAAGCGACCAATTCTGCGGGTCGAAGCCAATTTTATGGGCTTAAGTAGAAGTGACTAATTCTCCGGGCTTAACTAGAAACGACCAATTATGCGGGCTTAAGTATAAGTGATAAATTCTGTGGGTCAAATCCAATTCTGCGGGCTTAAGTTCCAACTTTCTTTGGGGAATTTTGGGAACTCTATTCGGGATATGTATCTTGCGGTTTTGCTAGGTATGATTTTAGATTTCACTAGGGGAAGAGGGAATGATCAGAGGACTGGATTTTTCTTAGCTTGGGAGTTTCTTATTTTTTATGGTGTCCTTTGGAGACATTATTGGGGAGACATGAAATTGATTTCGGAAATTCCGCTGGGGAGATAAGAGTTATGAGTGTGGTAAAAATGTTTTTTCTTGGTGAAAATTTATTTGGTAATTTTAGGAAAAGTTTCGGGATTTTCTAGCATTTTTTGGGGAATTATTGAACGAAATTTTAAATAGGGTGTCGACCGACATGGTTGGGAGGGTGCCAAATAGCAGTGTTACGGTCTTTTGGATTACCTCAAATAGGTGGAGGGGCAGTGCCAATCAGTGGGTGGCAGGGAGATCCCGATCGGCATGCCTCTGGGACTCTTATAAAAAGGGGCAGGTTTTCCTCATTTTTACAGCTTTTCGACTCGACTTCTTCTGTAATTACCTCATGAAAATCATTCGAACATTCGAAAGTCAAAAGATGGTTGAGCTCTCAAGTAGAGCAACACACATGGCGTGGCTCGATGCTGATGATTGGGTAGGCTTGGAATGGAGGGCTAAGATACACCTTGCTTTGGGTATTGAAAACTCTTTTGACGCATTCGAGCAATGGCAAGTGATCAACCTCTCTTTTGTGAGCCTACATGTCATCGCTCGTCTAGGGTGGTGAACCCTGGAGGTTATGTAAGTATTGATGACCTTCAGTACTCTTTTCCTTTTCTCCTTGATGATATTTCCTCATTTCTTGAATTTTGACAATGGTTTTTTTCTTTTTTGCTCTTTACGGTCTGATGTTTCTATATCGACTATGAGTACCCAAGGGATGATGGGGCTTATGGATATTTGGGAGAACCTTTCGTATGTGGTGCGTTAGATGGTGTCATCGACCGGTTTTGGGAGACTGGCATCTTCTTTGGATGAGGCGCCTCGTTCTACAGCTACTCTTTATGCTCTGGGGGAGATGTGGTGGGACACAACCCACACCTTTCATTTTGGCTTTGGGGAGATAACAGTGACTCCAATATCTGTGTAGCAGCTGTTGGGGCTGGATTGTGATGGGGTGCAGATTGAGGTGGATAGTACTCTTAGGGTAACTCCGAAGGCGGTGACGGTGGCATTAGGTTATGTGGAGAGGGTAGTTTTAGGGAATCTCTTCGTTTGTCTCTCTTGAGAGAGTTATTACGGAGGAGGACGATTGATGAGAGTGATGGGGGGTAGGTGCGGCAGATGGCTCGTGTGTTTATTTTGCTGGTGTTGGGGGGTTTCTTGGTGGTGACTAGTGGTGACGTCGTCCACTTGTGGTTTTCGCCATTTTTGAGGGTGTTTTCGAACATCCGTATTTATGACTGGGGGAGCCTGACATTGGTGAACCTATATTATTATCTTGATGCATTTAGCCGGTGTTGCCAACAAAGTTTTACTGGGGCCACATATCTCTTTGTAGTCGCCCGGAGGTCCCCCTTTTTAATTTCATTAAGAAATATTATTTCCTTTTTAGATGCGGAAGCGTGAGATGGTTCACAAAACAAACAAACACCAAATTTTAATTTTCTTATTCAAATTAAAATTATACCGAGTAAAATTAATTAAAACACACACAGTTCAAATTTCACTTAAACCAAGTTAATTCATCCAAGTCCTAGAATTTGGCTAAGTCATATTTATCATTATATCAAGTTAGGCTAAACCAATTTTAACAATGGACTTGAAATAAATAAACTTTATCAAAATTTAATTTTACACCAAATTAAATTAAGTGTGACAATTAAAACCAATTTTATCTTGAATTATCCTAAGCATGAGTTCTAAGTCATTACGCAAGATAAAATAAATCAATCACACTACGCCGCGATGTACGATGAAAAATCCATAACGGGAAACAACCTCGGACGGCCCTAGCCTCAAATCCACTAAGTACGGAATTTATAATTATAAGACAAAAGACTTACATCACACGACTCGATCCCTCTCAAGCCTCGACGCTCCTTCTTGTAAACACCTCCACTTAGCGAATAACCTCGGAGATCCACTGTGGTCTCAGAATCCACCAATCGGACTTTATGTGGTAACCGTCACCCGAACTAGGAGCCTTTCTCCAAGTGGGTAAATTACGAAAACCTCTTCTTCTTTGTGGGATTTAGAAGCAAACCCAAACTTCTCTTCTTCAATGGTGTAGAGAAAAACGGTTCCAAAACTTCAAGTAAGAGGTATATATATATATATGAACTTGGATAAACTAAACTATGGGTGTAAACTAAAGTGTTTAATGATTTTCCCTTGAAAATTGACACTTTAAAACAATAAACTTTTCCCTAAAATAATTTTTCTCTCAAACACTCTCTAGATGTTGGTAGGTTATGAAAAGTTAGATTAAAAAAATGGTTTCCCGCACATAATAAAGTCAGAGAAAAATCAGTTAAGAAACAAGTGGGGAAGTGGTAGAAAACTGCTTAAAACTGCCAAAAAACTGTTCTTGCCAAATCTCATTCGAACGAGATTCTCGTTCGAACGACATTCTCGTTCGAAAGAGTCTTCTAACGAAGTTCTAGTATGAAATCGTTAGAAGCTCATTAGAAATCTCGTTAGAACGACCATCTCGTTCGAACAACATTTCGAACGAAGTTCCAGTATGCTATAATGGGAAGTCGTTGGCAATCTCGGTCGAACGACTTGTGGTTCGAACGACAATCTCGTTCGAACGACACTTCGAATGAACTCACAGAATGTTAAAAAATTCTTGTTAATCCCAGAAACTTTTATATACTTTATATATAAGTTTTAGTAGAAAAACATTCTTAAAACGAAACACAGTTTTAAAAACCTAAAACCCAATATAAACCGTTCCAAGCTCCTATATAGATATGTAATGCATTCATACCTTGGGAGCATGGAACCACTGTTGATGACGTTGAAATGAGGCACATAAACCAAGGCATTTTGATGAAGCTTTGTGCACTTAGCCACTACGTCTTCAACAAACACGTCATAAGCTTGAAAGATGATCAATATACTCTATCCTATGACTCAAACGTTTTTGTTCGGAATTGAGCAAAACTAAAAAGGACTCAATTGGAAATTTGCGTCCTTACAAATCTCCCCCTTTGGCTATTCCGGGACAAAAACCAATAAAAATCCTAAAGGGCCGTCAAGCTCTACTAGACTAATAGAAAGTCCCACCCAAAATAAAAATACAATGCTTGACTCAAACAACCCAAGGATCAATATCTTTGCCGATGTTGAATGTTTCCATTTTGAAGTATTCCTGCATACTTAAGCAAACTATCAAACGCATAGGGAATATCAAAATATTAAATGCAATAAAATAATTACTCCCCCTAAATTAATTCTCCCCTTTATCAAACAAATGACCTACTTAGAAAAACGTCCCCCCCAAGATAAATCTCCCCCAAACTAAGATACGATAATAATAGGATTAAATACCATTTCTCCCCTATCATTCTCCCCCTTTTTGTTTAGGAATAGACAAAGGCTAAAGAATCAAAACAGTAACTTATCTCCCCCAAATAAATCATATATACCCTCTAAACTAAGCAAGGGATAATAGAATGGTATAACAAGCTAAAACATGTAATTGTGCATATAGTGATGAGAACATTAAAGCATATGGGCAACAAAAGATCAACTAATCCAAACAATAAAATGATACCAATATGATATATAAATTATTAAACACGTGATATCAACAAAGAATGCAATAAGATGGATACCATGTATGAATTAAAGCATATATGGATTAGAAATCAAAGCAACGACTAAACAAAAATATCAAATATATGTATACATAATATATATCAAAGAGACTCAAGTACACATATATAGATATAAACACATAAATGACACACACAAAATATAATAGGAGTCTTTCACACTCGTAGGGCAAAAATGTGTCATATGGAAACGGAAGTATTGGGGTGTGAACTAGTAACGATTAAATTTAAACCCAATCACTTAAAACATGTTCACGGAGTTCTCAATTGATTACAAACTTCAGCACATTTGAATATGACCTCAAGTGACAATATAGTATGAACTCAATGAACAAACATACACAATGCATATAAGCCTAGTATATTGATGATTCTACAAACCAATAGAGTCATGACATGCAATACGCAACTAGGATAAACGGACATTGTGCAAACCGTTGATATACCATCCAATCTCCCTCAATAAGCATATATTAATTTTGAATGAATATATCAATCAAACATAGGCTTTGGAAAATTATTTTTCTTTTTAATGCCATATTTTCTGTTTTTAGGACTTTGGACCACGTATTTCTTTTAGGTCCATTCAAAACGGTGGCTTACAATCGCAAAGGATCACTAAGTCCTTTCGGAGCCCTTCCCCGTGTACATTTATATTTATCATGTTTTCATTTTACACACAAATCTCACGAGCAACTGATTTTGACATGCACTAGTTTTCCTAAGTCACAAATATGTAGATGACAAGATTGGAAGGAGAACACCTCACATAACTCAAATATACATATGAAGTTAAATTTTCAAAAGAGCTCGTGCATGTGTGAATAGAGGCATATAAAAAATAGAATCCATTTAATCAGCAAAAAATCCAACTACTCCATGTAAGCATGGTAAAGAACATAATAAGGATTGATAATCTAACCCAAAAGTTCTAACCACATGAGAGCGTTAAAGGAGGGATTCAAACACAAGTATATGCCACTTAAAGTGTGTTAAACCAAAATACACACAAAATAAAATCATTTTGAGTTTTTGACATTTTTAACCAAAAATAAAAATATATACTCAAAAGACAAACAAAAATCATTTGAACTTTTCATTAAGCTTAAATTATCAAGAGAGAAAAATCCAAATGATAAACAAAAATCTTTTTGTATTTTTCATTCAATGCAAACAAAATGAAGAAATAAGATACAAAAGATAAACAAAAATCATTATTCTAGCATGTGATTAAGCATGGGGCATAGACTAGACAATGACTAAACAAGCATACATTTAGCATGTGAATATAGCATGAAGTATAAACGCTAAAGTATGCAAACACTAACACATTCATCCTTTAGATTTAGCAAGGGAGGAAGCATGTGAAAGTAAATGAGAATCAAAAATCCTATTTTGCGAGGCAACCAAGTCGGATTTCCTAACCCAAATTAATGAAGAATGACTATCTTGGGGTGTAGAAATTTTAAATACATTGGTTGCTTTACGTTGGGATTTTTTAGAAATTCGTTTAAGATTAAAAAAAAAATCCTAAGATGACCTTTTCGACCACAATGTGTACAAGTAAAAATATGTCGAAAAGATTTTCCTATGGAGTGATCTCTAAAATCTCTCCTAGTAGATTCTCCTAAAACGTTGGTTTTGGCTTTATGAGCAGATTCATTACAAGTATTGAAGCCTAAACCAGACATGTCATTTTTAATTTGGACCGTTCCTAAGATTTGATCTAATTTTTCCGAACGACACTCCAAATCAAATTTGACATTACTAGAGTCTTTTAATTTATTTTGCAATTCTAAAATATTAGACTCTAATAAAACATTTCTCTCTTCAAAAGCAAGAAGCTCCTTTTTCAAGGATTCCATTAAACCCCTAAGGCTATCTCTCTCACCTTATACATATTCAAGCTTCTCTTGAAGAGCTTTATCTCGTGTCCTAAGGTCTTCTACTAACATACTATCATCAATGACCTTGACACGCTCTTTTAAACTAGCTTCTAACTTCAAATTAGTTCTTTTCAATTTAATTGATTCTTTATAAAGTTCTTGAAAAGCATTTTGAAGTTCACTCACATTAACCTCTTCTTCATTTTCACTCTCTTTCTTCTCCACTCTCATTATCATTAAAAACAAGGGAATAAAAAACTTTGACCTCAGAATCTTCATGTGTTTGAATATCTTCATGAGAAGATTCACTTTCGGTGCTCACATGACTAGCCATAAAAGCCACAAAATTTGGCTTAGTGGGGGAATCGGGTCCCTCTTCCTTATCACTATCACTAAGGGTCGAATTATATGAAATGGGTCGCTTACCCTCTTTCCTTAGTTTAGTGGGGCACTCAGAAGCCCTATGGCCATAACCCTCACAACCAAAACACCTATTTGACTCGTCCCTATTTAATTGTTCATTAATAGGTTTTGGGATCTTCTCGATTTTGTCTTGCTTAGGAGTTTCAAATTTCTTAAAATCATTTTTGAATTTATCTTCGTTAAATTTAAGAAATTTTCTAAATTTTCGAGCAAACAAAGCCATGTCTTCCGAGTCACTATCACTCTCGCTCTCTACTACTTGTTTGACCTCTTTTTGGGCTTTTAAAGCGACGCGCTTTTCAATTTTCTTTTCAGTTTTAGAGGGAAACATGTCTAGTTCATAGGTTTGTAAATCACCTATAAGCTCTTCTAATTTCGTAGAGGCTGAAGTTAGTAAAGAGTTTAAAATGGTCACTTTTGAAATAAATCTATCGGGAAGAGACCTTAAAATTTTCTTTACTACTCGGTTTTCGGGTATTTTCTCTCCCAAGTTAAGAGATGAATTGACAATATCGGAAAGTCTAGCATAAAATTCATCAAAAGTTTCATTATCGTTCATTTTGATAGTTTCAAATTGAGTGGTGAGGTTTTGGAGTTTCGAAGCTTTAACGACACCTGTACCTTCGTGAGTGAGTTGCAAAATATCCCAAGCTTCTTTAGCGGTCTCACACGTCATAATGCGTCGAAATTCATCCAGTGTGACAGCGCTAAACAAGGCATTCAAACCACGAGAATTAAAATTTGAAAGTTTAAATTCACCTTCACTCCATCTATCGGCCGGTTTGGGAACATGTTCATTATCTACTAAATGAGTAGGTGGGGACCACCCGTTAACAACAGACATCCAAACTCTCTCGTCAATATATTTTAGTGCCGCTTTCAATCGCGCTTTCCAATACGCGTAATTTGAACCATCGAAAATAGAAAATTTTGAAAATGGGGAAAATTCCATTTTAGCCAAAAATTATTTGAAAGATCTTTAACGAAATAATTTATCGCTTTGGCTCTGATACCAATTTGTAGTCGCCCGGAGGTCCCCCTTTTTAATTTCTTTAAGAAATATTATTTCCTTTTTAGATGCGGAAGCGTGAGATGGTTCACAAAACAAACAAACACCAAATTTTAATTTGCTTATTCAAATTAAAATTGTACCAAGTGAAATTAATTAAAACACACACAGTTCAAATTTCACTTAAACCAAGTTAATTCATTCAAGTCCTAGAATTTGCCTAAGTCATATTTATCATTATATCAAGTTAGGCCAAACCAATTTTAACAATGGACTTGAAATAAATAAACTTTATCAAAATTTAATTATACACCAAATTAAATTAAGTGTGACAATTAAAACCAATTTTATCTTGAATTATCCTAAGCATGAGTTCTAAGTCATTATGCAAGATAAAATAAATCAATCACACTACGCCGAGATGTATGAGGAAAAATCCACAACGGGAAACAACCTCGGACGCCCCTAGCCTCAAATTCACTAAGTACGAAATTTACAATTACAAGACAAAAGACTTACATCACATGACTCGATCCCTCTCAAGCCTCGACGCTCCTTCTTGTAAACACCTCCACTTAGCGAATAACCTCGGAGCTCCATCGTGGTCTCGGAATCCACCGATCGGACTTTATGTGGTCACCATCACCCGAACTAGGAGCCTTTCTCCAAGTGGGTAAATTACGAAAACCTCTTCTTCTTTGTGGGATTTAGAAGCAAACCCAAACTTATCTTATTCAATGGTGTAGAGAAAAATAGTACCAAAACTTCAAGCAAGAGGTATATATATATGAACTGGGATAAACTAAACTATGGGTGTAAACTAAAGTGTTTAATGATTTTCCCTTGAAAATTGACCCTTTAAAATAATGAACTTTTCCCTAAAACAATTTTTCTCTCAAACACTCTCTAGATGTTGGTATGTTATGAAAAGTTAGATTAAAAAAATGGTTTCCTGCACATAATAAATTCTGAGAAAAATCAGCTAATAAACAAGTGGGAAAGTGGGAGAAAACTGCTTAAAACTGCCAAAAAATTATTCCCGGCAAATCTCGTTCGAACGACATTTTGTTTGAACGGCATTCTCGTTCGAACGAGTCTTCTAACGAAGTTTCAGTAGAACTCATTAGAAGCTCGTTAGAATGACCATCTCGTTCGAACGACATTTCGAACGATGTTTCAGTATGCTATAATGGGAAGTCATTGGCAATCTCGTTCGAACGACTTGTGGTTCGAATGACAATCTCGTTCGAACGACACTTCGAACGAACTCACAGAATGTTAAAAAATTCTTGTTAAGCCCAGAAAATTTTATATACTTTATATATAAGTTTTAGTAGAAAAACATTCTTAAAACGAAACACAGTTTTAAAAACCTA
Source organism: Sambucus nigra (assembly GCA_949130495.1). Lineage (NCBI taxonomy): Eukaryota > Viridiplantae > Streptophyta > Magnoliopsida > Dipsacales > Adoxaceae > Sambucus > Sambucus nigra. The sequence continues at coordinate 38,031,400 of OX422223.1, read as the reverse complement.
ACACCCAATATAAACCGTTCCAAGCTCCTATAGATATATATATGTAATGCATGCATACCTTGGGAGCATGTAACGACTGTTGATGACGTTGAAACAAGGCAAATAAACCATGGCATTTTGATGAAGCTTTGTACACTTGGCCGCTATGTCTTCAACAAACACGTCATAGGCTTGAAAGATGATCAATATACCCTATCCTATGACTCAAACGTTTTTGTCCAGAATTGAGCCAAAACTACAAAGGACTCAATTGGAAATTTGCGTCCTTACAATTTTCTTGAGGTATTCTTTATTTTTTGTATTTTCCTTTATGCATTTGCATTTTATTTTATGCATTTTATTCTTGATTTCATAGTTGTTGACCTTTGTACTTTACAGACCTGGTTCTATGAGGTGATTGGGTTTAGCACCCAATTTATAGCTTTGAAGGACGAGTCTACTGAGGACTTTTGTTGGATTTACCGGTGGCGAAAGTTTCATTAGCAGTAGAAGAAGTCCATTTCTATGGAGGCGGTGCATCAGGTCTTTAATGGCCTAACAAGTGAGCTGGTAAGTCCTTATTTTCTTTTGAGATTGTCTTTCCTTTGATGGTCTTTTCTTTAGGTTGATCTTTCTTCTCTTTCTGGGGAATTGGTAGGTGACCTTCTATCCCTGGGGGACGGTTATCCTGCATACGGGGTTGACTAGGGGACATGCGCAAATACGACGTTTATTGGTGCACAAGCTTGGCTACTCTTGGTACCTCGGCGAGAGAGTAGATTGAAAGATTGTGTAAGATGAGGTTACGATGCCACCGACGAATCCCCCAGTATATATGAGGTGAGTGCAGGAGATTTCGGATGATGCACGGGTAGTGGTGATGATGGGTAAGCCTTACTCATCATATACTGACACGACGGTGATGTATGTCTATATGGACTTTGTGTCGAGATAGTTGATGTCGTCCAACTTATATGACGTGATGCCTCTTCCCCATGAGGGTTCGATTCCACCGGTGGGTTCCTCCCACAACATAAGCGGGGCGTCGACATCAGCGGCGGTGATGACCTTAGATCTTCCTTTTGTGCGGCTGGCCGCTCCTACTTACAATATTCAGCTGGATGATGGGGGGTCAATGCATATGCTGCACTGTCCTAATGCAATGGATCCAGAGGAGTTGGGCTTGACAGAGGAGGTTCTCCGACCTGAGGTATACTTTTCATCTTTTTGTCCTTTTGATTTCCTGATTTCTTCCTTTACCACAGATTAACATATTTTCTCTTTTCCATTTCTCTTGCAGTACATTCGGGTCTCAACCACGGGGCTGAAGGATATTAGGGATTGGATATCTTCGATGATCGTCCACATTCGGGATGCGATTCTAGTTCCTTCTTATTTGGTATCGTCTTCCTCGTCTGAGGAAGGGTCGGACTCGGGAAGTGGTGGCACGTCATCTCCTCGCAGAGGGAAGAGAAAGTGTCGCATGGAAGGATGATCTTAGAGAGAGAGAAAGAGAGAGAGAGAGAGAGAGAGAGAGAGAGAGATAGAGAGGGAGAAGAGATAGAAAAGAGAGAGAGAGAAAGAGAGATTATAGGTGAAGAGAGAGAGACAATTTAAGTAAGCGAGAGAGAGAAAAAAGGTGGGTTCGGGTTTACTCCCATTGTATTTCCTTGTTTCCTGCAAAACCGATGTAACACAACAAATGTCTATGCAAATAATATGAAGTTTTTGTTAATTTTCATTTTTAGTGACTCATGTACATGCTCTTTTTACTTTCCTGCTGAGATCGTAACATGAAATGATTGGAGAAAGATTTTATTTTAAAATGCGATAAGTAAAAACATAAGGATAATGAAATTTGGAATTCCCTTAAAATAAAAATTAATTTTATTGAGTTTTTTGATATTGACACAAAAGGAAAAAAGGGATTTCCCAAAAATAGGGGGTTGCCAATCGGCATGACCCCTGTCATGCCTATCATCATATCAGTCCAGTCTAATCAAACCAAGGCTTTGATTGAACTTTCTTTAATTATTGTGTAATTGGTGGTGTAATCTTTCCTCCAATTTCAGCAGGGTTCCTTGTCTTTGTTTAAGATCTTTGAAGTATAAATAGGGATGTGGATGAAGGTATTTCTTCACACTTCCACATTTCGTCTTCTTCTTCTCCTTCTTCTTCTTCTTCTTCTTCTTCTTCTTCTTCTTCTTCTTCTTCTTCTTCTTCTTCTTCTTCTTCTTCTTCTTCTTCTTCTTCTTCTTCTTCTTCTTCACATTCTTCTGTTCTCACTATCTTCTTATTTTGTAGTATGGCTCTCCCTGGTAGTGTTGAGTTTACAAACTACCTTGAAACCTTGGAAGCAATGTGGTCCTACAACATTGACTATGACACTTTCAATATACAGTGAGTCTCTTTGTGGTGCAACCATCCCATAGAGTTGAATATGCTAATGGCGAAAGTTGAGTTATGGTACCTCAAAAACCATATCTTTCGCTTTGGGTTGGATAAAATGTGTCTGACTTATGAAGACTTTTCTGCCATATTGGAGATAAATCTCAGCGTTGCAGCGAATATGCCTGACTTTTCACAGTCCCTTAGGGAGCTATTGGCAGGACTTCTCCACATTTCACCTTCGACAGCCAGTTCATTGATTACGGGAGGAATGATTTCTCTTCCTGCGGTGTTGCGATCTGTACATTTGTAGGATGTCGACGATGCCGACTATGCTGGAGCCATAATTCTAGGCTTGGTTTCAAAACTTCTATTGGTAACTGGGGAAGTGATAGTGGACCCCCAACTTGCAGCTATTATTTCCTGGATATTGTACTGTCATAATCCTACGACGGTGATAGTGGTCTGGATGCCTGACGGGATGGCCGTTTCGTCTTTCTGAGGGGTAGCCCTGTAATACGATTCATGTGGCTGTCAGAAAGTTTCCGTATGGTGGCCCCACTTGAGTATCCTTTGTCGGAGGTTCCAAACTTCTTTTTATGCTATTTTATCATTGTAGTCCTGGTCATTGAGAGCTGGGAAAATTAGTTTATAGAGCACGGGGCTCGAGGCTTTCGTTGGTCAGTGCCCTTGTGGGGGGAGCTATTGCCCATTCTGGAACTCAGAGAATACTCGTATGTTCGGTTGGTATGCCTTTGGTAGACCTCTTTCTACTTTCACTGGCGTCTTCTGTGGCAATTTGGTTGGGAACAAATTGTGCCACCATGGACACCGGACTTCTTCCTATGGAGGATCTGACAGAGCTTATGTGTATGCACCTTGGCTCTTTGTGGGAGAATTATCGCTTGACCATTGACCCGTTCATTCCAGTCTGTTGGAAGAGTCTGGCATATCTCATGGGGCTACATGAAATGGTTATGGAGAAGAGTAGTTGCTAAGATACTGGCTGTGGAGACTGGGTAAAGGTGGTTCGCCATATCTAACACCATAAAGGGAGGTGTTGTGGTTTTCCCCAAGCTAGTCTAGCTTATCATTCTATGGAGCATCTGCGACACTTTATTCAGGCAAGGAAAGTTTGGGGACCCCAAGATGTGGGTGATGATGGGGCTAGTTCTTCTGGTAGCTGCGGGTAGGATGTGTGAATCTTTTACAATGGGTGTGGTTCTGTGTTTGGAAATAATTTGAGGGTTATTTTAGGTGTAGCGGGACTTATTTTTATTTTAGTTTTAGGAAGGTAGGAGTAGGCTGACAAGGGAAGTCATTTGACTCCTTATGCCATTGTAATCGTACCAAAATTTCGAATAATGAAATAAAGGAGTTTTTTTATCATCTAATTGTGCCTCTTGATGAGTTTTGCATTTGAATTATCTATACCAATTGCTAAGGCATACATAATCCCTTTGTTCATGTATACATTAAAATGACATGTCGTTCTTGAGGATGAGAAGAGAATAGAGTTTTATGAAAAAGAAGGGGGTTGTGCTCATGTAAAGGGTATGAGCTACCTACGTACCTATGTGGTTTTTTAAATTTTTTTGAAATTCATTTTTGAAAGAAATAAGATTTTTAGAGGATCAGGCCCCACGTAGTTCTAAGTAGAGGATTTTTTTTATTTATTCTTTTAGAATAGAAGGGAGATGAGAAGAATCGTAGTGCGACGATATTTTGACTAGGGGTGGAATTTCATGAGATGGTCCAGGTTAATTGGATGCGCCATATCTTCTCCATCACGATCGGTGAGTATAGCAGTGCCGCCTGACAGAGTCTTCTTCACAAAATAGGGGCCACTCCAATTGGGCTAGAATTTCCCTCTGGGGTCCCAGATGGGCTCTACTATCTCTTTGAGAGCTAAGTCCCCTTTTTGGACACCATGGTCCTTGACTATCTTATTGAAAGATCATGTTATATGGCGATGGTACCCTTGTATGTGATATAGAGCTTTCAGCCTCCTTTCTTCCAAGACTGATAGCTCGTTGAGACGGCTTTAGTGTCGGTCCTCCTTGTTGATTTTACTTTCAAGTGTGACATGAAGCGAAGGGATTTCCAACTCTACAGGTTGGAATGCTTCCATGTTATAGACTAAAGAGTAAGAGGTAGCCCCAATAGAGGTTCAAACTGAAGTACAATAACCCCAAAGGGTGTAATGAGTCCTGTCTACCTAATCTGGACAACTCTCGATCATCTTGCTGACAATGGCTTTGAGGTTCTTATTGGATGCTTCAACTCCTCCATTGGTTTAAGGTCGGTAGGGAGATGATTTGTGTCATTGAATACCATACTCATCGACCAACTTTGTAACTTCTGCCTCTAAGTGTATCCCATTGTCTGATACTAGCTCGTGCGGGACCCCATATTGGTAGATGATGCTTTTTTGAATGAACTAGGTCACCTTCTTGGCATTCAAAATTGCGTATGATTCAGATTCGACCCATTTAGTGAAGTATTCAATGGAAACTAGGATGAATTCATGCCCATTGGACGCTTTGGGTGTAACTTTCCCTCTAATGTCAATGCCCCATGTGGAGAATGACCAAGAAGAAGTCATGCTGTATAATTCCCGTGGAGGCAAGTGTTTTAGGTTTGAAACTACTGGCATTTGAGGTATCTTCGAACGTAGGCTGTGAAATCCTGAACCATAACAGTCCAGTAGTAACCCTGTTGGATGATTTTCTTGGCGAGCATATGGTCGTTCATGTGGGGTCCGCATTCCCTGCTATGCATTTCTGCATCATCTCTTTAATTTCAGCCCCTGCGATGCAGTGCAAATGGTGCTTTATAATATATAATGTACTAGGCAACCAATCTACGAAGGGTTTCTTGGTCTTTCTTATTAGAACCTTAGGGATACTTACCATATTTAAGAAGGAGCTAAATATCATAGTACCAGTAGTTGGATATCTTGGGGTCTTCTTCTGTACTAAGTTCAATGTGGTAACAGTGGGTTTGTTGATCTTGCTTTTAAATAAGAAAAGGGGCCATAATTATTCCTTCGGGCATGCCAATTATAGGGTCTAAGGTGGCAAGGGAATCATCTAGGTTGTTCTTTACTCGGGGCAGGTAGTGGATGGTTATTTCTTATAATTAGGAAGCTAACTCTTCTAAATAGGCATGGAGGGGTAATAATTTCTTATCCTTGGCTTTCCATTTTCTGAGTACTTGACCGATGATGAGGGCTAAATCCCCATAGACATTAAAGTATCGAATTCCTTTCTTGAGGCCAACTTTGAGTCCTATCGTGTATGCCTCGTATTCAGTCATATTGTTGGTGCAGGGAAAATCTAGTTTGATGGCTATGGGAGTGTGAGAGTCATCAGGAGCAATTAAGAGGATTCCAATTCCATACCCTTTCTTGTTGGTAGTTCCATCAAAGAACATTTTCCATCGAAGATCTTCTTGGTATATATAGTGGATATTCTCATTTGGGAATTCAGAAATCCATACATCGGCTTCTTCCATTGGGTATTCAGTAAGGTAATTAGAGATGGCTCTTCCTTTCATGGCATTCTGCATGACATATACAATATCAAATTCGGTTAGAAGCATCAACCAACGGTCCATTCAGTTGGACACGGTAGGCTTCTCGAGTAGGTACTTGATAAGGTCCAATCGGGATACAAGTTTGATGGGAAATATGAGCATGTAGTATCATAGCTTTTCGATGACCCAGACAAGAGTGACACATGCTTTCTCTAGAGCTGTGGAGTTAACTTAGTACCCAACCAAATTGCGATAGACATAGTAGATGGCTCTCTCTTTACGAGTTTTTTCAAGGTATTGGGCTAGCGAAGCCCCAACTATGGTATCTGTCACGGTTAGGTATAGGAGTAGGGGAGGACCAGGCTGCGATGGCATGAGTACTGAAGGTCAGGTTAGGTATTGATTTATTCGATCAAAGTATTCTTATCAAGTTTCGTTCCAAACCATGGTCGAATCCTTTTGAAGGAGTTTGAATATGGGTTCATAGATAGAAGTCAACTAGCAGATGAATCGAATGATATATTGTAAGTTCTCGAGGAATCCTCAAATTTCCTTATCCGTTCGGGGTGGCAGCATTTTGATTATGTCTTGATTCTTGGCAGGATCTTCTTTTATCCCTTTCTCACTAACCATGAATCCCAAGAGTTTTCCTTTGGTAACGATGAAGACACATTTTGGTGGGTTAAGTCGCATATGATATTGTCGTAGTCGTTTGAAGAACTTCTAGACAGTGGGAGCATGACCTTCCCTAGTCTTAGACCTGATAATCATATCATCCACATAGACCTCGATTTCTTTATGTATCAGATCTTGAAAGATGGTTGTGGCATCCCTCCGGTAGGTAGACCTTGTGTTTTTGAGACCAAATGGCATGACGGTGTAGCAAAAGGTTTCCCAAGGGGTGATGAATGCGATTTTCTCTTGATGATCTGGGTGCATCTTGATCTGATTATATCCAGCAAACCCATCAATTAATGACTTTAGAGCGTGACTGGACGTGTTATCCACAATCATGTCGAAATTGGGTAGCGGGTAATCATCCTTTAGAGAGGCCTTGTTCAAGTCTCGATAGTCAACGCACACGAGAACCTTCCCTCCTAATTTAGGTACGGGTATGATATTAGCTAGAAATGTGGGATATTTGATCACACGAATGAAACCCACATTCAACTGTTTGACAATTTCTTCTTTAACTTTGACCGACCATTCGGTACGGAGCTTTCGCAGTTTCTGTTTGGCTGGTTTGCATTTAGGTGAGTGGGAATCTCATATTAAGCTATCTCAGGGTCAATGCAGGGCATGTCGTCATTGGACCATGATGAAGACATCCATAAATTTCTTTAGTAATTCCTCGAGTTATGTGTGCTCATGCTCATCAAGGGTAGCCTATATTCTTAGCTCGCGCAGTTGGCTACTAGAACCGAGATTAATAACAACAGTTTCATCTTCATTAACTTGAATTCTATTATGTTATTTGTTATTAACCTTATTTAGATTAGTTAATAATTGTTCATTTGAAAAGTCATCATCATCAAGAGTTTGATTAGAATCAAGACAATTAAAGTAAGGCACAATAAGATACTCAAAATCTTCATTTATTTCATTGATAGGAAAAATAGCATTCAGAACCTCATCAAAGGAGGTCTCGCTTATATTAGAGTAAGGAGGAAAAACTATGGAATAATAAAGGGGATAAACATCAGGGTTAGGTTGAATATCAATAGGTAGCACAGGTGAAAGATGCCCATTGAAGAGAGGTGCATTAGCAGTTTTGATCAGGCGGGATGTATCCGACTATGTATCCCCTGAGTGGATCATGTAGAGTCTTGGCCCCAGTGTCTGTAAATTAAAAGAATCCTCAGAGTCACTTCCATCAGAATCTTTGGTATCAACTATGGTCTTCTCCATGAGTGGTTGGACTTGATGCTGGGAATCCTCGACCCATGAGTAGATGTCTTGGAAAAAGATTTCCATTCCAGGTTTCATCTTCTTATCCACATTATCTTACCACGGTTCGGGAAAGACACAAAAGGGGAATTCTTCACCTTCTCTGATGAATCTTTTGTTCAAGGAATCTTTCAAGACAGTCTTGGAGCTTTCTAGCCTTCTCTTTAGTCGAGGCTGACAGAGCATTCTGAGTTCTTCTACTGACGGTAGATAGCCTATGCCACAAGGAGGAAAATATTTCTTCAACATAATGGGTTCAAGTATCCCCTGCTGTCGTCGTCCCAACCCCAGTTCGGTCATAAAGTGAATATTCTTCAACATCTGGATTACATTGACATTATCATGGGGGTTGTACCCTGGGCAAACCCTATATTTGAAATGGTCCTCTGTTGGGAGTAGAAGTGGTCCAAACCAAAAACCTGACAGAAGCATATCATTTATCCCCTGTTCTATCTCTAGTATTGGATTACTAATCCTTGCATTATCGACATTATCATCGTCATCCAAGATGGTGATGACCTTCCCATTGACGAAGAACTTCAGTTTATGATGAAGGGAAGAAGACACACCCTTGATGCTATGGAGCCATGATCGTCCGAGGAGAAGATTGCAATAAGCTGGGATATCAATGACTTGGAATTCAATAATTGGATTTATAAGGTCAACCCCTATTACAATCTTTATAGATCCCTTCACTTCTCGATGGGCATTATTATAGGCCCATACTGCGATAAAGGTTAGGTTAAGGCCGTTAAATTTTAGTCCCAAATAATTGAGAGTCCTTAACGAGCAGACATTCAGAGATAATCCATTATCGATAAGAGAGAGAGGTACGGTCTTTCCCATGACTTCGGCAGAGATGTTGAGAGAATAATTTTGGTTTGGACCAATCTTGGGGATTTCTTCTTTAGAGAAAGAGAGAATTCTAGAAGAGATTAGAGATCTAACCAGATTCACTGCTTCTTCTGGCGTGGTAGAAGGAGGAACTGTGGGTCCTATGAGTAGCTTGATCAAGGCATTTTGCTGCAGCTGGGAAGACATAAAAAGTCCCCACAGAGTGATGCTGGCTTAGGTTTTCTTCAACTGATCGAGGATCTTTCTTTCCTCGAGGGTCATGTATGGAATAGGAAGATTATCAACACCCTTTCCTTTGTCATTTTCTAATGGATGCAGGCTTGGGGGTTTGGTAATGCCTCCCTGACCTAGTCATGTGGTTCCCGGAAGAGAGGAAAAACAAAAACCCTATTTCCTCATCGATCTCGGGTTGTTCAGCCACCTTGTTTATCTCTCCTAGTATTTCATCAAATGATATCATCCCATATATGTTGATTATCGGACTAGCCTTTTCTGGACCTTGCTCTGAATCATTAAATTTGCCCCGCCATCCGATAAGAACGATATTATATTTCCATGAAAAGTTAATACACTCCATAACTTCAATGGCTTCTTAATATAAATCCTCCCATTAGATGGGGAGATGTAAAAGCAAAGGGACTAGATGCCCTTATAGTTGCAAAGCATCGAGTAGCTTGGATATACTATAAATATCACCTGTCTGTCGGAATGAATCCCCCATGATCCATTAATTCCATATCTTTACCTCTAAAAGAGTTGCGGGCAATGGTGTATGCTTTGGTAAGGAGTGTTAGGGCCTAATCGAGGAAGCCGATAGGGTGTAGGAGAGAATATGGACATGTTTCGAGACGTTTAGGAGAGTATATGGGTATGGTTGGTAATTTTCTTGGTATGATCTGGGTAGATAGGTCAAATAATGTGTTTTCTTCTCGGAAGATGGCATTTGTATGATTCGAGAGTGGATTGTGGGTAGTGTTTGGTTTAGGATTGGCTGGTGGGGTGATGACACCTCTGTCAATTAGGCCTTGGATCACATTTTGGGGGTGGAAACACTGGTTGGTGGTATGGCCGATAGTTTGGTGAAAGTCATAATGGGCATTTAGTTTGAAATTTTTGGGAAGTGGGTCTGGTAATGGACGAGGGTCCAAGGACTTGATAAGATTTTGGGTCAAGAGGGCCTGATAAACTTTGGAGAGGGGAGTGTGAAGCTCGGTGTATTCCTTTCAGACTGGGTTGGGGAGACTTTTTGGTGCCCATGGAGTGGTAGGCTGAGAGATGTTATTGATGGTTGGAACTGCAATACTCACTGGCTTTTCAAACTTTCTGGGAGTGAACTGTCCGTATGCTTTCTTTATTTCAAATTCTATCTTGGCAAAGCCTTCTTCGATCTCCACTCATACTTCTTAGAGGGCTCAAAATGAGGGTAGTACTGTCCTCCCATCGTCGTTCAAACATGGGGTAGGAAGTTCTTCTTAATAATGCCGACTTGCTCTTATTCGAAAGGCCGGCTGGTCATTGTGGTCGCTTTCTCTCTCCACCTTACTTTGAAGTTACTGACTAACTCCCCAAGATTCTGCTTGAGCAATTCTAAATCACGGCGGGTAACCTCTAACTCTTCGTTGTACTTGTAATGTGACATGAATACACGGGCAACATCCTCCCAATTATGGATTTTGGACTCCTCGAGAGATAATAACCAATAAAGAGCACTCTCCTTCAAGGTCTTTTGGAACATTTGAGTCATTATTTACTCAGAGGCCCCTAGGAGAGTCATGGATTGGTGATAGCTGCGGAGATGAACGATCGGGGGTCCGCCACCCCAAAATTTCTCGATGTTGGTCATCTTGAACTTTTTCGATAACCTTGCTTTAGGATAGGGAGACATATGGATGTATTCCAATTAGTTTCCAGAGAGTCTAACTTGGTCAAATTTCTTGGTTAACATCTTAAGGTCTTACTTGACCTTGTTTAACTCTTCCTTCTCTGGATCAACGGTCATGGATAAATTATCCACTGGATGGGCAAAAATCGGCATAGGAAGTTGGGCTAGAGGTGGCCCTTTAGTAGGAGGAGCACGTGGAGCATGCTGGTATTCCTTGGGAACCCATATAGGCTCGGGTGCTGGTAGAGCCATAACGTGATGGAAGATGACCTTGGGCTCTTTGGGAATAGGAACCCAGTTTTGTTGAATCTCATGAACCTCAGTTTGAAGGTTGTCAATCTTGGTAGTGAGTTGATCCAGGACCGTCATCAAATACGACTGCACATTCAGTACCTGGTCTATGTTCTCCATGGAGAGGGGGTGAATTATGAACTCGAAGGAAGTGAGGGGATTGAAGGAGATTAGGGGTTGTTCGACTGAAGACTGAAGCCAATAGGGGGCCAAGCTAAGGGTATGCGATCGACCTGAGAAGGAGAAAAATTGGGATTTATTTTTTAAAAGATGAAATAAGGAAAAATGTTTTTGACATTTTTGGGAAAAGATGAGGACAACATGTTTTTTTTTGGCAAAAAGGAGGAAAATATTTTTGGTATAAGGAAGGAATTTTTTTGGGGGTATTTTTGATAAAAGATGAAAAATGTTTTTGGACACTTTTTGGAAAAAAAAAGATGAGATACGGGTCTCAGCGTGATTACTATTATGTTTATTAGGTTCTCACTTATTAGGCTTACCTAAATGGAAAAAGAAATGCGGACGGGACCTGAGCCTAGAAAAATTGGGTTTGAAAAATATGTAAAAATTATGGTTGGACTTGTTACCAGGATCATGTACAGAGTCCCGTTTTAAAAACTGTGCAAAAATTTGGGACGCATGTTGGCCCAAGATTTCGACAGAGTTTCAGGTTGAAATAGGAAAACTAAGTATGAGTGCCCTAGGTTTGATGCCTATATGCAGGTGTGCAGTTGTTGGGTTAATTGGAAGGTGTTCCCCCATTTGGCATGACTTCCACGATGTACATTTTACTTTTGAGGACAATTGATATGTGTGGACACGCCATTTGAGATACCTGAGTGTACGTGAATTGCCTCACTATATACCTCATGGAGACAGTTCATGCAAGAGAGAATTCGATATACTCGACGTATGTGAACAAGTTCCCTGCGATATACCTCTCGTCAAGCGGTACTATGCGAGAGGAACCATTCGATGTACATTAAAGGTACTTGGCCAATTGAAGGTGATAGTCATATCTCTTAGGCTAACTCCACCCTGTTAGACGAGCGCCCATCATGAAGTGACCCCCTAGTTACAGGACAAAATTTGGTGAATAACAATGCTCTTTGGTGATGTAGTGTGCAATATGAGTGATTCTTGATTAGGATCTTATGTAGAGAGTATATTTATTGATCATGCTAAGCAGGGAATAAGGAACAAGTAAGTAAATATATACTAAGCATGGATATGTGAGAGTGAGTGGTGTGTAATTATCTAAAACTGAGTGTGCGGTAGTGAACCTAAGCATGAATCAACTACAAGTGGTGTGTGATAAGTGCGAGTGAGCATGGATATATACAAGTGTGATATGTGGAGGTGTGTGTTAGTGACACTAAAGCATGGATTTCTAAGTGATGTGTGCAACATGTGGATATAAGTGATCCTAGGTGCACGTGGTGTGAAGTGTACATGGAGAATTTTTCGTGTGTGTGAGTGAATAGTGATACAAACATGAGGTATATATGTACAAGAAATAATAGAGGAGAGAAAGGGTACATACAGATAGGTGCATACACACACAAGAAAACAAAACACCCATGAAAACATAGTCTAGCCCTCTTATGAAAATCTTCCCAGTGGAGTCACCATTGTGGCCATCCCGGTCGAGATCGCGCGCCACTTCTTCTCTTCTGCCTCTCGAAAGGGGGGGAATAAGGAAGGAATGGGGCATCGAAAGGTCTCGCGCCCTTCTTGGGAACTCTTCGGTCGTCTTCAGTGTGGGGTAAATATAAAGAGATGGAGTCTCCAGCCTACTTTTGACAAAATAGGCAAAACAACATGTTGCCGCCTCAAGAGAGCGGCCTCAGAGACAAACTGATGCATACAAAACCAATAGTTCAAAGGTTCTGGGACTAAGTTACAGAATGGGAAGGTGTTAGGCACCCATCGCTCCCTTTCAATCTCTCATGGGCTAGTGTTATTATTTTCCTTTATTTTTTTGTGATGTGTGTGTGTGTTTGTGTGTGTGTGTGTGTGTATATAATGGATATTGGAATTGTAATACCCCGTGATTTTAATGACTTTTAAAATGGGTTATATTTTAAATTAATGGATTAATTGGATTTTTTTTTATAAATTAATTCATTTGGGTTTTATCCTAATTGTGGATATTAAAATGAATGATTCTGAATATTACTTAAAGATATTTAGGTAATATATGAATGTGATGTTATTGATATTGCGGCGAGTTATTAATTTCGTAATTTGAATTTTTAGTCGGACGCGGTATGGGACGCGTCGGGACCAATTTGTTAAAATAAAAAGGAAACTTATTTTTACATCAACCTTATAGTCGTTTTGATTGCATCGTTGCGCCCAGAAGGGTTGAAATAGTTAGAAAAGTCTATTTGGATGTTGGTTTTGGGTCTCGGGTCATTTGAAAATGAAAAGACAACCCAAAAGGGCATATTGATCATTTTTTCAAGGGGGATGAATAGTGATTTTGGATTTTGTCTTATTATAAATATTTGGAGATTAGTTGTATGTGGGTTCATTCATCTCTTCTACACAATATTGAGAGGTCATCTTCTTAGAGAGAGTGAAAGGTTGCTTGGAAGAAGAGAAGTTTGCTTGGAAAGGAGGAGAACTAAAGACCAAAGGTCACCACCATCAACCACCACCGGAAGTTGGTCGGAGAAAGGGAGAACCACCTCTGTTATTCAAATCTAAAGGATCAGATCTTCATTAGAGGCAAGTGTTTGATAATTGCAATCTAAGTTTGTATATTGTCCATGTTAGGATAGTTATAAAAAGATGAGATTTTTACATGTTTGGAAGATAATGAAGAGTTGTTAATGGATTTTTGAAAAATGGAGATATATAGGAATCAAAGTCATGTTGTAGGAAGATTGTAATCCACGAAATAATCATAAATCTGTTGAAGAAGTGTTGAGGATCAATGGTGTGTTCTTGAAGATATCATGTATATAATTTTCTGCAGAAAAAGGATAAACATAGTCTTTTAATTCAAACTCTTGATGATTCTAGGATGTTTAGAGCAATAGAAATCATTCACATATGTTCCTATATCATGTAGTAAGGTTTATAAGAAATTTTGGTTGTTAATATGAAGGATTGTATGATCAAAAGTGATGAAACCCGTAGTAGAAGAAATGCAGAAAACTGGGTTATTATCTGGGCGATCGATCGATCGACCCCCTGCCTTCGATCGATCGACCTCCCCAGAATTTATGAAGTTATTTATTTTTAATGATTGTTTGCATCCCAAACCTTTTGTAAATCTTTGGTGATTATTAATTGGATATAATGGAACTTAGGAAGGTTCAGTAAGCCCTAGTTAAGAAGTGAATTGATTTGATTTGGATTTAATTAACTAGAATTATGATAATTACAGAGATTTCGGTTGCTAGATTCATGTGTTGGATTCTAATTTGTATGCATGAGGATTAAGGATAGGTCCAGTAGGGGAGATTTAATATAACACCTGGGTAGCTTTAGGGTTACAATTTGAGCATCAAGGACTGAGTTTAAGCTCATTATTGATTGCGCAAGGACTGAGTGTAGTACAAGCGTTTAGTGGTATGGATCCTGAATAGAGACGGGAGTTAAGACCACATTTGGTTGAAAGAGGGGATGAGGTTATCCCGATTGCGTATTTGAAGTTGACGGACCTCCATGACCGACAAAGTTAAGTAGTAGTGTATTGGAGGGGTTCCTTATTTGGATTTCGCTTTGCGAGACGCTCCGCGCATGAACCTTAACGACGTTGGGAGTGGAGAGATGTTATAGGATGCGAGGATGTTGATTTTATTGATAAGTCGTATAGTGTGAATGAAAAACTATAGACTATGATCCATCTGATGATGGTATTCAATCCTAGTTGATAGAAGATGTGTTTATAAGAGATTATAAACAATCGGTTTTAACCCTAATTAAGGGAGAGTTTAATTCATGGTAACTTGGGAGATAAGATGATATGGACCAGTAGGATATTAGTTATTTCTTACTGAATAAAATGTTAAGGAAAAACCTATTTGAACCTTGAGTAATGAGTGAGGCTCCGGGATAATAAAATTAAAGAAGTAAACTCATAATATTTTAATACGTAGGATTTGAGAGATATAATGCTACGTATGGGAATTATCTTAGGGTAACGTGATTTACTTTTTGATATTTTATTATAGGTAGATGATAATGCCTATTTTATTGATTGATGATTTATGTGTATGACATACCTAGCTTACTTGCTATCGAAGGGAGTTTTGCGCATGAGGGCAGTCATATCCTGATGAATCCATGGGATTTTTAATTTGTCGCTCGAGAACATAGGTCTATGAAAGACTTATCGGGGAGTTGATAAGTCCGCTGACTATGGGTACGTAGGTATGTGCGTGACCCATGGATACGAGAACTATGTTTTCCTCCAATTTATGTGTTGTTTTTTGTGGTTCGAGGAATCCTTACCGAACCTTTAGTCCCCTATTCGGCGACCTGCGATATTGGGACGTGATAGCAGAGTAATGCATGCACCGCAGCTGTGTCTCGGGATGCCGTATTATATATATATATATATATATATATATATATATATATATATATATAATGAATTAAATGAATGTATATAGAGTGGTTTGATTAATCTACGGTGTGATAATTGTAGATGACAGTGAATAGAGAAAAAGAATTGAATTAAGTTAATGAATGTTTATTATTATAGAATTGAAGAGCTTAATGGGAAACGAATATGAATGATTATACTAAGTATGGTATGGGACATACGGGGTTATGATATGGGACGAAAATCATATTATGGAAATTAGTGAAGAGGAACCATTGACTAGGAGGTTAATAGGAAACGTTAAGTGTGCACTCTAGATGAAAGGTGAGAATATCTAGTGAGAGTCTAGATACTAACATGTTCATAATAAATTCTTTATTGCACTTGTTAAATACTTTCTGTTTTCAAAATCATTTTCACATCGGGATCTGAACCGTTTCCTTGCATATTTTCTTTTCTAATGTACCTTCTATATCAGGTGTCCAGCAGCAGGGACGCCAACCTTAGTGGATTATGACGAGCTATGGAGCTACGGAGTATTGCTTATATGCCTATCTTCATTTGATTCACAGTATTCTTTTAAAAAGGGCATGTCGTCCAAAGGAATTTAGTTATCTCTTTTCTATCTGAGTCAAATACTCTTGTACTCGTGTCATTTTATTACATTTACTGTTGTTGGGATTACTGTATTGGTTAATTATGTGGGAATGTTTATTACATTTACTGTATTGCATTTAAATTCTTTTGTAATAGATGTTCGGTTATTAGTGTTGTAGAATAATATGTGTAGTGTTATTCATAAACTAAAAATGGATTTTGTTGAATTAAAATTTGGAAAGTTTTTTTTAACACCAGCTTAATTGGGTATTGGGTGATTAGTTAATGTTTTCGACAGTGATGCTAAGAATGAGCAAACTGTATATTTTGTTTTAATTTGGTATGGGACTGGCCACCCGGTATTTAATTAGGCGGGGTGTTACAGTAATCATCCAACTCGTACCATGGAAGAGATAGAGTGAGGTCATCTATAGGAATGTTCCAAAAATAATATATTAAAAATATGATTTATGCGTTTATTACGATATTTATCATTATGATGAACCAATAATATGTGTTGGATATCCCTCTAAGATTCAATTGAGTTTGGTGACAATGACCATAGCCAGATCGTAGATTTATCCTTCAAAGATAAAGGAAATAATTTTAGGCAAATGACGTCTTGAGTGCACATTTGATCGCTAAAAGTTTTGCACGCCTCTTCGAACTCGCGGATGTGGAGGTATGGTTTTTCTGAATCCATACCATGAAACGTGGGAATAATCCAATTCATTTCATTACGAAATCGGAATTTCCCCACATTATACGGGCGTAGAATGCATCCCGAAGTGACGGTTCGCTCGGGGTATAGGAGGTCTGTCATGGGGAGATACGATATCTCACCCGCACCCGTACCATAACTAGAGTGGTTAGACATCACGCTCTTTCCAATTGACACGATATCCTCACTCGATGCCCTAGAAGTGTGACTCATGATGGAGTTGGGCAGTGTAGGAGGTGGAACCCAAAATTATGGAATGCGAGGAGTATGTGGGATATCGGGATCATACTCAACTATAGAATTTTCATGAATTCGTGTTGGAGTAGATTGAGGAGTTGGTTGAAGATTTTGCATGTAAGGACTTGATAGATTTTCTTAATTTGTTTTTTGAATTTTGTTTTGGAATTTTTGGTTTTATGATTTTTTTAAGAGTTAGAGTCAAATTTTAGATTAACCCGACCTAACCTAAATGTCTACCTAGTCCCCGACAATGGCGCCAAAAACTTGATGCGACTTTAAATGTGCTTTTAGTGCGTTCTTATATCGGCTCAAGTGTAAGCCGGTCGCGTAAGTAATAATTCGAACAGGTCGGGTATCAAACACAAGGAATAGGACGTGAATATGTGGTGACAAGTAGGAAAGATGAATAATCTTTTGGTCGACTCAGAAAAAGAAGAAAAATATAATTGTTTGTAACTTTCCTATCAACTAATGCAATTTAATTAAACTAGTAACTAAACTTCGTATGCAAGAAGAACTAAACGACATTTGAAATAAATATGGGAAAATGGAAAATGGAAAATGGAGTTAGGGTACACTCCCCGAACCGTCGGTGATTACGTAAAACATAAAAGGGTTCAAAAACCTATTTATCAATTCAAAGAAACATCAAATATTCTATAAGCATTTAACATATGCGGACTTTACTCCTTAAAATATCAAAACAAAAATTATATTTGACGAGGACGATAAATTATCAAAATGCCAATTGCAACCTTAAACATTCTGGTTAAAAGATTGACAACCTTTATTTTGATAACGTTCAACCCTTTGAATTTCTAATTACGTTTTATTCACTTTCAAATTCATTCGTAATACCTAGGTTGGGTTCATGTACCCCAACCCTCTAAAAACTTAGCCGAACATATCTATGTGGGAAACAAACAAAAATCTAACATTGCATGCATTGAAAACGATAATTAAACTATTACTAATCGTGCATGAGAGATTTAGAATCCCAAAAAAGTAAAGAAACATGCAAAGATGAAGAACATGCAAGAACAGAGTAGAGAGAACAAACTTGGAATTAAAATATTGAAGAGTGATCCAAAATAATGTATCCTTAATGCACCAATTGAAAACTAGGGTTCTTCCTCGTATCCTCTCTAATTCTCTATTGAAAACTGATTAAAACTAAGTCGATTATCAAGAAATTACAATACATAGTCATTTCTAAAAGAGTCCTACTCTTAATACAACTCTCAAAACAAAATAGCACATGAATCAATTTTCGCGTGTCAAGTACCTCGAACCGGTTCGGGTGTATGAGTGAATCGGTTCGACTCCAAATCGGTTTGGAGTGTGGTTTGATTTTTCCTATTGCCTTGGTTTCTTTTTATTTTCTTTGTTTTGGATTTATTCTTCAATTTTCAAACTTGCATAATTATTTCACCGTATCTCGGATTGAGGTACCGTTTATTCTAGTATTTTTGTGACTTTATTTTCTCCGACTTTTTAGATGGACCTACAGCCGGGCTATTGCTAAAAAATTACCAACATTCCCTTAAATTTCCCATTTTGCGGATTTCTTTCCCTGTTTCGAGTTCTCTTGCGCACTAACTTGCATGAAATTCCTGTTAAGAACATAAGAGATACACAAAACAAAAAATACTTGACAAGGATCGTTAGTATCATAAATATGAGACAAATCCAAGTTAATAACAATGCACAGGATCATGAAAGAATCAAATTTAAGGGGATAAATACGAAATATTTATGCCTAATCTCTTACTTTAGTCCAATATGTGGTGTTTGTGCCTCTTTCCATGCGGTTTTGTTGTTATTCTTTGTTTTTACACTCCAACACCAATTATTAAGTTTTATGCTTAGAGATTTCAATTTTATAATGGCGTCTGAATACACGAGTGCCATGACTATATAGGTTGTTTGTATAAGTTAATTTAATCATGTGTGGAGTGTTTACGCCTCGTTTCGGTATGTTTGATAATCGTTTTACATGTTTTCTCACCAATACCCAATTTTTAAATTCGTATATGTTGTAGTTAATCAATTTTCAACACTAATTAATTAAAAAACTTACGCCAGAGCTTCCTTTTACTAATAAAATCCAACATGTTTTAATATTTAAAAAACTCGAAGACAATGACTAAACCATCAACAAACCCCTTCGTCCAATTTGATATAAATAAGTTCATAAATAGCCCAATTGAGATAAAGGTTAACCGGGTTCCTGCCCAAGTTTAGAAAATAATATTGTCATATGGGTCACATGGCCTAACAATAGTATTACCTTTGTCCCATATGTGGTGTTTGTGCCTCTTTTCGGGACATTTTTTTGTTATTTCAAGTATTCATGCTCCAACCCCCAATTCTCAAGTTTTATGCTTAGAAATTTCAATTTTAGAACGATATCTAAATACACGAGTCCCATTATTACACGGTTTGTTTATATAAGTTAATTTAATTATGTGTGCAATGTTTGTGCCTCTTTTCGATATGTTTGACAATCGTTTTACATTTTCTCTCTCTAACACCCAATTTCTAAATTTCTGCATGTTGAAGTTAATAAATTTAGAACACTACTTAATTTTAGAAACTATCGATAGAGTTTCCTTTGTTTATTCATAAAATCCAACTTGTTTTAACATTTAAAAAATACAACGACAACAACAAAATCCACAACTAAACCATCAATAAACCCCTTCCACCGATTTAATTTAAATAAGCTCATAAATAACTCAACTGACATAAAGGTTTACCGGAATCGTGTCCAAGTTAAAAAAATATGCCTCACATGACCCGCACCACTATACCAAAATTGGTCACTTGTTACGGTCAAAAACCTTGACAAGTCTACCTTGTCATAATAAAAAACTGCAACATGGCTCGAAGTGACAAAAAAATTGTCATGGATATGTCGCGGTGAAAGTCTGTGACAAGTTTGACCTTGTAACGATGTGTCATGATTAAAAAACTTGACAATTCCATAACATTGAATGGGGTGACAACATAACTGTCAAGGACATGAGAGGTATTTGAAATTTTTATCCATATTCTCAAACCTGAGTCATGTGAGGACGCGGTCAATTCCTACGAGTTATGTTGGTCCTGTAAGAGGTTTTACACCTCTTTTTGGGCCATTTGATGTGTGTTTTTATTTTTCACCTTTTAATGGCATGTTTTTAAGGCTAAGTATAGGTATTTGTAAAATCTATCCATTATCAAATTGGGAGTCCCCTGAGAACACAGTCAGTTCCCCTATGTTATATTGGCCCATACGAGGTGTTTGAGCCTCTTTTCGGGTTGTTTGGTATTTTTTTGGGGATTTTTCCCTTTAACGGGATGTTTTTAAGACTAAGTCTAGATATTTGACAATTTTATTCATATTCTCGAATTGAGATTCTCATGAGGACACAATCAATTCCTACGAGTTACATTGCTCCCGAGCGAGGTGTTTGATATTTGTTTTAGGTTTTTGCCCTTTAACAACACGTTTTAAGCACAAACCTATGTATTTGCAAATTTTATTCATATTCTCGAAATCGAAGTCCAATGAGGACACATTCAATTCATGCAAGTTACATTGGTCTCGTACGAGGTGTTCGTGTCTCTTTTCGGGCCGTTTGATGTTTGTTTTGAATTTTTTCCCTTTAACGACATGTTTTTAATCAATTTATAACACTTATTAATTTCAGAAAATTTTGGCAATGTTTCGTTTATTTATTCATGAAATCCAAGATGTTTTAACATTTAAAACAAAACTCAACGACAATAAGAAATTCCACAACTAAACAAACCCCTTCACCGATTTAACACAAATAAGCTCATAAACTAAGTCGTTTTATGTTTGGCAATGTTTTGTTGCTATTGGTCGGTAATTCGCTAAACAATATTTGGAGACTATTAGGTCTAATAATTGGGTTGTGTGGGTGTACGGTAATAACTGGGTTAGATGGATGCTTTCTAAAAAGCCCCTTTATAGGTTTGCATAAATGCACACAATTATATGCATATATGCATTCAACTATGTGCATATATTTATACAACATGCATATATGCAACATATTTTGTTCAAGGGTAATTTGTCCAGTGTCTATCTAGTTTCTTAAATTCAGTTCCTTCCATTTTTTTGTTAATTTTCATGTACTAAAAGGTTGCATTGGATGTATTACACATCAAATACCTCAAATGCCCCTTTAAATGCTATATGTCATTAAAATTTCTAAAAAAACTTTGAGACTAACAATATTTCATTTCTATATGAAACATGAATAAACCTCTTAGCATGTCAATACCTCATGTTCCATTAGTAAATTTCAAAATGTGAAATTATCCACTCCTCAGATTTAGATCAATGCCCCCCCCCCCCCCCCCCCCCGCTATATATATATATATATATAAATAAACTAACATTCTGAATTTTCTTAATCAACATACTAAACTCATTTAAATTGTATAACGGAATTTGAAATCACAATTCAAATAACAAAATTAAGATTAACATCTCTCAAACACGAAAACCAAAGTGTCATGAAATGTAATATTACAAGATCAACCGAACGTACAACATTTCAATTAGACAGGATATAAACAAATTGACATTGTTGGTAATCATATTAAAGAATTAAATAAAATGTATTGGCGAATAATTAAAATGTGAGTGCATGGTACAATTCTACCTATAAGAATGACACGGGCAATAATTCGGTAATGTTATGTCAGCCATAAATTTCCCTTATATTATAAAATAACTCTATATATGGGCATATACCACAAAATTTTGGATTTGAAAATCACACAACACGTATTAAACCTTAAAAAAAACATAATTCAATCTCTTCAATTAAGTCACTTACTAATTACATATAAACAAAAAAATCACTAGAAACACACATTAAACAAGAACAAAACACATCAACACATATTAAAACCTCAAAACACCATATTTTAAGAATGAGTGAAACATAAATAAAAATTGAAACCATATGGAAGAAAAATACATACTCAGAACTGAACTGAGTAAAACATACAAACGCAAAATACATAGTCAAAACTAAAGCATTTCTACGAATGTACTCATGTTTTTATGTAGAAAAATACCTCTACTCCATTTAACCTTGGTCGACGAAAGAAAAAATGGTGGATGGGGAATGTTTTGGTCGCCGACAGAGGGGTTTAAGAGAAAACGGTGCCTAATCGTTTTAGGAGTAGTCAGCGGGTTTTCATAATAAGGGTCGTCGGTTTTCAAAATAGGGGTTATAATCAAAGTTCTAAAAAATACGAGGCGTGACCAAGACGTAGAGGTCAAGCCTTAAGCCTTAGAAGCCTAGGCGTAAAAAGGTGCGTAGCATATTTTAATATATTCAAAGATTTTTAATTATAACAAGACTATTAAAAAAAATACTAAAATGGTACATACATCAAAATATGCCAGAATATATGCAAACTAAAATACTATTTTTCTAATACAAAGAAAAAAAAGAAAAAGAAAAAGAAAAAACGTACGTTTTTTGGACGAGAGGCAGAGAGGTTTGGGGTACCATTTGTCTTTTGATTGTTTTGAATGAGATATTGGTCCAATTTTTTTAAAAAAGTTTTTAAAAGGTGATATCGTTTCACTAAAGCGTTTTGTTTTAAAAAAAGGTGCGCCTTAAGCCTTTTAACAAGAATAAGGCGTAAAAGTCTTAAGGTGGCGCGTTTCTCCCAAGCCTTAAGGCTAGGCGCACCTCGCCGGAGCCTATGCGAGCTTTTTAAAACACTGGTTATAAGTTTTTTGATGCCGCCGATGTTTTTTTTAGGATATGTCGGGTGGTAGATTTTGGAGTGGGAGTGGTTTGTTTTTTTTAAAGAGGAAGGGAAGGGTTTTCTTTTTAAAATAGAGGGAGTTTTATGAGTGAGTAAAATTTTGGCAAAAAAAAGGGGAGATAAATATTGGTTGGTATTTCTTTTAAAATTAAATTAAATACATATCGCGAATTGCTTTGATGAAGATGAATTTAAATATAATTTTGCAACATTATGCTGCCAAAAGGAAGGGGTACTTCCATGACATAAAAAATGTGTCGCCAAACGTAAGGGTAATCCCATGACATCAAAAAACATGTCTATGAAAGTAGGGCATCAAATTTGCTACATCATTTGGATGTCGCTGAATGTAAATAAAATTAACGGGGGAAATTTTAGTGTAGGGCCCATAAAAGAAGACCTTTTCTCTAAAAAAAATATACGTTCCACCAAAAGTGTGTCCTTTGGCAAAACGAAAATACAAATGTCACCGAAACATGTCGTGAATTGGATTTTTTCTTATAGTGTTCGTGGGAGGTGTCGGGTTGCTGTCTGCACCGGAAGGAGTTACCGTCGTAAGGGATTAGCCGGAGGTGTTCATCCGGGGGCGTAGGGAACATTAGGGGGTATCTCCTCAAGAGGATGATTTGGAAGGGGTAGATTGCGAGGGCGAGTATGTAGCGAGTGGAGCACATGTCCTAGCTTACGAGGCCCCTTTGCCAGCGGATGTGGAGGATAATAAAATGCTCTTGTAGGAATGCGAGAGCCATCGTTCTTTCGGTAAGCGTCCCTTGGATGCTTCGCATGTAAGTTCCTATGCCTTTATAATTTTACTGCGTGTTTTTAAAGTATTTGCACATGGTATTTGTCGTACATTGTTTTGAAAAAAGATATGATAGTTGATAGTAGTGTTTTTAGCGAAGTGGTAAAATATAATAATGATAATGTAGGGATATGTGATAATATTATTATGATATTTAATGGAAAAATACAAGTGGGGAGGATAATAATAATAATAATAATAATAATAATAATAATAATAATAATAATAATAATAATAATAAGAATAATAATAATAATAATAATAATGAGGATGATGATGATGATGGTAAAAATAATGACAATGTGACAATACTGGTAGTAAAACTAATGATATGATACTAATGAGATATTGAATCTTGATAGTTATAGTGGACAAATAATGATATTTAATAATAGTAGTAATGAGAATGATAATGATGATAAAAATATTTAAGTGGTGATGATAGTAAAAATAATGTTTTTAATAGTAGTAATAATAAAAAAAAGATGATGATAAATAAATGTGATGATGATGAAAATTATGCTAGTGATGTGTTGGTGATAATGATAATAATGATAGTAGGGATGTAATAATGATGCTTAATTAATAGGAAATGATTTTGATAATAATGATATCATGTGACAGGAATGGTAATAATAATGATAGTAGTAATAATATTAATGATAATGATATAATAATATTAATGCGATTATGATGATAATGCAAGTAAAAAATGATTCGATGATAATGATGATGATGATGATGATAGGTACCGGGGTGGCTATAGAGAAAACGATATGATTCTAAAAAGTAAATATAATGATAATAATACTAATGAAAAAAAAAATAATAATAATAATAATAATAATATGATGATGATGATACTACAAATAATAAGGATATCGTTTGTATTTATTAAAGGGTAATCATTGTTATGGTATTAGTAGTATTATGATAGTAAGACACAAGAGTTGGGTTAAAAAGGCCGGCGGGGGGGGGGGGGGGGGGGGGGGGAGGGGGATGGGTGTGAGTTTGTATCTAGAGATAAGGGGTATATAAACAATGGGGGCAGGGAGATCAGAGGGGGTTTTCTGGTCACCTCACGATTAATTATCCATCCTAGTTGGAGGAGACCGCGAGTTAGTAATTAAGTGTGAGAATAGTATGACCCGAGCAGCTGGAAGGAAAAATCTTCTGGGGGTTCACTGGTCACCTCACAACTGGTTATCCTTCCTGGTTAGCTAGAACCAAGGTTTAGGAGATTAAGTGTGGGAGTAGCGTGATCTAAACACCTGGACGGAGAAAGCTCCGGGGGGTTTTCAGGTCACCTCACGACTGGTTATCCCTTCTGTTTTGCAAGAACCAAGGGTTAGGACATTAAGTGTGGGAATAGTATGACCTAAACACCTAGAGGGAAAAATCTCTAGGGGCAGTTTCGGGTCGCCTCACGATTAGTTATCCTTCCTGTTTAGTGGGAACTGAGGGTTAGGATATGAAGTATAGGAATGACGTGACCCAAACACCTGGAGGGATAAAGTTCCATGGGTTTTCTTAATCACCTCATGAATCGTTGTCCTTAATGGTTAGCAAGAATCAAGGGTTAGTAGATTGATTGTAGGAATAGAGTAACCCAAACACATGGAGGGCGAAAGCTCCGGGGGGTTTCTTGGTCACCTCATAACTAGTTATCCTTCCTGATTAATAGGAACTGAGGGTTAGGAGATTAATTGTGGGGATACAGTGACCCAAACAACTGGAGGGAGAAAGCTCTAGGGGGTCATGGTCACCTCACGACTGCTTATCCTTCATGGTTAACGCAAACCAAGGGTTAGGAGATTAAGTGTGGGAATATCATGGCCCAAATACCTAGAAGGAGAAAGCTTCAAGTCATTTCTTGGTCACCTCACGACTAGTTATCCTTTCAAGTCAGCTGGGACCAAGGGCTAGTCAATTATGTGTGGGAATTGTGTGACCCAAACAACTGGAGAGAGAAAGCTTTAAGGGGTTTCCTGGTCACCTCACAACTGGTTATCCTCCATGGTTAGCGTAAACAGAGGCTTAGGACTTAAGTGTGGGAATATCATGATCCAAACACCCATATATATATATATATATATATATATATATATATATATATATATATATATTTGTGAATTCCCCTTCTTTGTAGCATGGAGGGAGTGCTAGATCCAAGGGCTCGATAAGCCATGTGGTTCGGGCTTGGGACAGGATTCCTCCTTTTGTCCCCACCTTCATATACGCTGTGGGTTTTGGTTCCTTATTAGAATGCTTGGTTTTGGGCCCCTTTAGGAGGAAATGATCGATCATTGCTACACTTGGAGAGCGCTGTTGGGATACCACCAGCACTTTTCCTCTGCCTGTAGGGGAGATGATGATGACCCGCTTGGATTTTTTTGTTTTAATGGGGTTTTCGTTTGCTAGAGTGTAGTTGGTGGTGGATTCGACAATGACTATCATTACAGAGGGTATGTTGGTATCCCTGGGGATTGTTGTTCTTCCCTCTAGGGGAAAGTATATAGAGAATGGTAGTTTGTGTGCTTATTTAAAGATGTTTGTAGAGTACTCGGGGTTAGAAGTGGCAGTGGCAAGACGGTGCGCTTGATTGTTAATGGTCGTGATTGGAGAGTTTTTGTTTTGGGGAACGACTATTGGTATCCATCTAAGGTGGTTTTCATTTTTGATGGACCTCACCAGATTTCAGGATACACATGGGGACAGTTAGGGCTAGTCAGATGTATCGATCCATATCCCTCTTATTGAGGTATCGCACAGACAACTTCACAGGGTTTTCTTATTTATGGGAGGTACGAGTTTACGACATGTCTTTCCTTTTTAGTTAACATTTACTTTCTATGATATTAATGTCGTTTTAATTCTACATTTGTGTAGTTGAGCTTTTTTGCTTACGTTTCTATGTATTCTGAACTTGTATGGGTTACGGAGCCGATGGAGGATAATTTTTTTTCTCTTAACCCATTATACTAAGGTAAATTTGAGGGTAAGGTCATCTATGACCTTAGAGATAGCTAGGGTGCTCTTCAACGGGATGAGTGTTGATATTGTAAGTACTTTTAGCACTTTTTTGCAAACATATTTCTCTTTTTTGGCTCAGTATTTACATGTTTATACTCATTTGATTTTCTTTTCGATGTTTTTCCTATCTCAAGTGCTCTAGGGATTGACCTGCCATCTAACAGGATATGGAGTAGCAGTGGAGGAGATGTTGGGAATGAGGTTGTTTATGGATGAGACGTATGGGGTTATTTTCTACCGAGGCGAGAGGGTGACTCACTAGTATATGTGGGATGCACCGGTCAAGGAACCATCCCCCCTCCTTACCGTATGAGGCACGTTGATGGGCTGATTGGTGCAGATAGATAGGTATTTGTGTAAGGGTTGCTCATGGAGGAATTTTTAAGAGAATATCTTGATTATGTGAGTTTTGTGGGATGACGGGTGATGTCGATGGCGATTCCCGTGTCTAGCGTAGTTTTACTGGCCCGAGATGGAAGGTGTTGATTAAGGAGGAGCTTGTGGCGGGGATCAGGTATTACCGAAGGGTGAGCCGGGTGGATATCAGTAGGGATATGAGGAGGTGGTGGCACTTGATAGTGGCATTATAGTTTGGGGACAGTGCTCATGGTGGATGTGGGCGGACAGGGGTGGTTCCTGAGGCGAGCTCGGGGGTGGCTACTAATGTAGGCTCAAGGGATCATGGGGCCTTTGAAGCGGGTGTTAGGGGTCGGGGTCTCTCAGCGGGTGAGGGAAGTAGGTGAGAACCTGGATCTTTGAAAAGGTCCTTTTTGACTGTACCGCTTGATTTCCTCGAGCCGATGGATTCTATTTGGCAGGTTTATAGTTGGGCGAGGGTGTGAATGGTAAGGACCCTTAGAGGCCTTCTTAGGGTAACGAGGAAACCCATTGTTATACGCAGTTCTCAAGTTTGGATACTTTATTAGATTTTGATAGCTGGATTCAGCAGATGGGGTCTAATAATAAGGCTAGGGTGGCAGAGGTGTAACTCAAGGAAGGGTTGAGGTGGAGGAACTATTCGCAATTTGCATTTCTTCCCTATACACCTGGGTGAGGGATTTGGAGGATTAGGCCTTGTGGTGGGGTTAATCGGGGCCGACTTCTCAGGAGGGAGTGAATATTCAAGGGGAATTTCCCATTCACGAGGGAGTGCCTGTTAGGAGGGTGGATATTCTTATCTTTTCAGTCAAGGTGGACTCTACGGAGGATAACCGCCTCAGCGGGTTCCTAATTCGTATTCCCACCGTTCATTTGGACCTCCTAGGCTCGAATTTTTGGATGACCATATGATTGGAGGGGGTATGTTTCTTCTCTTTTCCTTATCTTTTTAGTGTTTTTTCTTTAATTTCCTTCTTTCATCCTTGTAGTTATTTTGTTTCTTTTGACATTCCTTCAGATGCGGTGGTGTATGTGGTCAATTTTCATGGGATGATGGCTCGTTGGTCATCATTATACTTGGATCTCTCTCATTCCATTCAAGTTTATAGTCTTATGGTCCCTCGTGGTGGTCGAGTGCCATCTCAGTCCTGCATTAGGACCCGCTCTCGTTTACCTACCCACCGCGAGGAGGTCTCATATTCTATTATTAGGTCAGTTTATATTCTAGGGACAATCCATGCGACATTTCCTCCTATTCAACCAAGCCCTAGGTACCCCGAGGATCCTGCCTTTATAGGAGATGTTGGTGATGATATGGAGATGTCTAAGAAGTCCCTCTATGAATAGTTTTTTGATTTTTTTACTACATAAGTAGAAGGCCTATATCCACCGATCTGTACATTTATTCTTTTGATTTCTCCATTATTATACATTATTTATTCTTTATTGAGGGTTTGAATATTATGAATTGGATATTTTTTTTATTTTTATGGCATTTGGCTAGATTTTACTCATGTACATGCCATTCTTCTTCTCTATAGTTAATATCTTGATAACATGCGTGCATTTTACTTTTAAAGGATAATGAATGTTGAATACATGTATCAAATAGTGTGAGCCTAGGATATTTTTATTATAATGATGATGTCATATTTACAAACATCATTTTTGTGCCAGAATAATAAAACTAAATACAAAGGAGAAAAGGGAAAAATGATAAAGAAAATAAAAGGACAAGGAGGAAACAAAGGTGCCCCATTTTTTTGAGATTTTTCTTGTAGGAGAGTGACAAATCTATTTGTATGACGGATAGCCATATTTTTTGAACAAATGCTGGAGCGAGAGTGGGAAATTACTATTTTTCTTTAGTTTTTCATAGGGAGAGAGCCCGAGACATAGATTTTTGAAGTCGAAGTGTAGTCTTCCAACCAAGAATAGGGTGTCATTTTGAAAGGACTCCTTAGTGAGTTTGTTTGTCTTGTCCTTTTTCTCGAGTTGTGGTTTTAGAGTGGGAGAGGTATAGGAATTGGAATGCCACCTTTTTACCCAGAATAGGGTGCCGTTTTTAGGGGAGCCATTAGGGAGTCTACTTGTGATGATCTTTGTCTAGGATACAAGGTGATTCGAGGGGAGGGGAGTGTTTTCTTGTTTCATTTTCTAGGGAGGAGTATACAGGGGTAGTGAATTTTCCCTTTTAAACTTATTTTTATTTTTCACGGTATTAGTTTTTGTGTGTTTTTTAAATAACAATGACTCGACAGAATATTTAAAATGCCTTAGTGCACTTCTTTATTACTTCATGTATTACCCTATTTAGATCACGTGGAGTCTTTAGTAGTGAGGGCAGAATGACCATATACAAGGTTTTCCCGTAACATGGGTTTTTTGGTGTTATTTATATCGGGACTGGAGTGATATCTCAGCATGCCTACGTATCTATGATTTAAAGATAACTAGTTGTCTATAAATATCTGCGATAAAAATATAGTTGAGTATCAGGCCTATGTACTTATCCCTAAAATAAAAAAGGAAAACGTTGGTGGATTAGAGCATTCTAGATGACATCAAGAAAAAGGTTTATGGATCAAATGGGTTTTTGATGTAGGGTTGGGGAATGTGTATGGACTTTCATACTCTTTCCTTCCCATTACAACCAATTATGTTTGCATTAAATTATTTTTTTTGTTTCTCCACATGAGGGTTTCAGTAAAGATTTTATTGAATCGATCGATATTGAAAGGTTAAAAAAATTTGACTCTATCAAGGTCAGCTAAGTTAGCTACCCCATCGAATTTCATTTTGTGACTAGATAGGGTCCTCCCCAATTGGGTGCGAATTTACCTCCGAAATTCTGGGAAGGTTTGAGATTCTATTTTAAAATTAGGTCTCCCTCTTGGATGTTTCACTTCTTAACTCATTTGTTGAACGCTCGGGGTGATACGTTGTTGGTATCCCTTGTTGTGGTAAAGAGAGTTTGGTGTCCTCTCGTAAAGGAGAGCTAGTTCATCATACCGACCTTGGACCCTGTCAATTTCGGCTACTTGGCTTTCGATCATGACCCTTAACGAGGGTAGCTCGATTTTGATGGGTAGGACTACTTCCATGCCATAAACTAGTTAATAGGGGGTGGCCTCATGGAGTTTCACTCTATCGTACAATAGCCCCAGAGGACGTATGGGTGATTTTCTGACCAGTCGCTTTATGTCTCAGTCGTCTTATTGATGATGTTTTTGACATTTTTTTATTAGCAACATAGAATTCTCTGCAGGTTTGAAGTCTATAGGGTATGATTTATGCCGAGTGGTCCTATACTCGTATAATAGGTTTAAAACCTACTTCACTAAATGAGATCCATTGTCTAATACTATCTCGTGAGGTACACCAAATTAACAAATAATGTTACACCGAATGAGTTCGGCCACCTTCTTAGGATTCAAAACTACATAATATTCGTCTTTGACCTATTTTGTGAAATAGTTGATGGTGACCAGGATTAATTTGTGTCTGGTGGAGGCCTCAAGAGTTACCTTTCCCATGATATCTATCCCTTAGGGGGAGAAATGCCAGGGTAAGGTCATGCATTATAGTTCTCTGGGAGGTAGATGTTCTTGTGGGTCGTACAACTGACATTTGAGGAACCTTTGACATAATTCATACATCATTTTGTATGGTGGTCAAGTAGTTTAATTGTCTAAGGATTTTCCTAGAGAGGGTGTGACTAATTATGTGTGGGACACATTCTCTGCTATGGATTTTGTCCTTGATTTCGAGGGTCTCATCTTTAGTGATGCACCATAAGTGCATTCCGTCAAATCCTCTTTTATAAAGATGCCCTAACATATGATGGATTGGGTTTTCAATCATCATAGGGTAAGTAGGTCATTGGAAGAGGCATCCAATTGGTAGTGTTTTTTATCGAGGAGGTTCTATATGTCATAATACCATATTATGGTTCCTACTATTATTTCTTTGATAGTGTTGACCTTAACACAATATGAAGGGGCGCCTGACTATTTATAGTGAATATTATTTTTGTAGTGCCCTCCGACATGTATATCATAGAGTCTAGGGCGGCAAGTGCATCTGGGAAGTTATATTTAGCCCTTGGGAGGAAGTTGAATTCGAGTTGTTCGAATCGAGCAACTACCTTTTCTAACTTGCAATGGCATGGTCGCAATTTATCATCCTATATCTTCCATTTACCTAATATATAGTTGATGATTAGGATTTAATCTCCTCTGTCCTTTAGATCGACGATCCCTATTTCTAGGGCTATTTCGAGTCCTATGATGTAGGCCTCATACTCAACCATATTTCCAGTTCACTCATATCTAATTTTGATAGGAGTGGGGATCATCGTGAGTATGGGATGTAAGGAGCATTCCTATGATAAATTCCCATTTTTTTTATGCCTTATAGAAGTATAGTTCCCATATCTCTATCGTTTAAGGTGAAGAGATCCTCATTTGGGAATTCTTCCTCGTATTTTTCTTCATCTGATAGGGGTTGCCTTCTGAGGAGGTCAGAGTTGGCTCATCCTTTTGTGGACTTTTGTGTGATGTAAATGATCTCAAACTTGGATGGCATCAGCATCCATTTATCCATCCTACTAGAAACATCAGGTTTCTTAAATGGGTACTTTGGGGGATTTATTCTTGAGATGAGTCTTATGTTGAAAGAGATCATGTGGTGGCACAGTTCGTGAGTAATCCATACGAGGGATACATAAGCCTTTTTAAGGCGGTATATTTGACTTGATAGGATACCAAAATTTTGGTCAAATAGTAAATGGCACATTATTTTTAGGAACTCTCCATGTATTGTGCTAAAATGGTTCTGATAGCAGTGTCGGTTATAGTTATGTAGAGCAGGAGAGGTTATCCTAGTTGGGGAGACACTAGCACCAGTGGGTCAGAGAGATACTCTTATATCTTCTCAAATGCTTCTTGGCACTGAGAATCCCACTCATTTAAGGTGTTCCTTTTGAGTATTTGGCAGATCGATATACAAATAATGGTGAGCTTCTTGATGAACAGACTTATGAACTATATTTGAACTAGGAATCCTATGACTTCTTTTTAGGTTCTGGGTGGGGGAGTTTCCCGAATGACTTTGACTTTGGAAGGGTCTACCTCGATTTCATCCTTGTTGACTATGAATTCGAGCACTATTCCCTTAGTGACTCCAAAGATGCATTTTTGCGAGTTTCGCCTCATTTTAAGGTGTAGTCTTTAGAAGAATTTTTGGAGTGAAAGAGAGTGTCCCTCCTGATCCTTGGATATTATAATCATGTCTTCCATATATACCTACAATTACTTGTGTATAAGTTCATGTAGGATGGTCATGGCCCCTTTCTGGTAAGTTGCACCAACATTTTATAGACCAAAGGGCAATACCGTATAACATTACATCCCCCAGGAGGTGATGATCCCTATTTTCTCTTGACGATCAGGGTGCATTTTGACCTGGTTGTAGCCTGTAAATCCATCCATGAAGGATTTGGGTGCATTATTGGTTATGCTATTATCTAATAAGTCGACATGTGGCAGAGGAAATAATCCTTGGGACATGTTCGATTGAGATCCCTATAGTCTACACACATTCCTACTTTGCCATTGGTTTGGGTAGTGGTACGATGTTGGCTAGCTAAGTACGTTACTCGACCTTTCATATGAAACCAATGATGAGTTATTTGTCCACTTCCTCCTTTACTTTCAAGGACCATTCGGGTATGATCTTACAGAGCCTCTATTTTACAGGTTTGGTGCCAAGGAGAGTAGTTATCTCATGCATGAAGATGAAAAGGTAGATGCCAAGAATATCAGCGTAGTACCAAGTGAAAACATCAACAAATATGGCGAGGATATCCTTCTCTTAATTCCCATCTACAGAGGACCCTATTTGTAACTTTTTGGGGTTTTAGAGAGTGCCCAAGTTTATGGTGATTGTGTCATCCTCGTTGGGAGACATATGATTATTTTGAATTTGGTTAAGTTTTTATAAGTGTGTTAAATATTTAAGTTTGTATGTTTATCAATATTAGGTGTGAATTATAATTCATCGATGCATTCATAATCATCAAATGCAACATATATAGGAAAATACTAGAAATAACTTTTTATTATGCCATCGAAGGGAGGATGGACATTATTGATAATAATATAAAAGTATGATTTATAGAGGGATACATTAGGAGAGGGAATAATGGGGGCTCTTTATCTAACATAAAAAACTCAAAGGGTCTTCATATGATGGGTGTTGCGATGCATATGATAGAGGTAAAGTTTTAAAGTATCGTAGTTCCTTCAATACTGGTGATGAGGTGATCCAAGCTCTGCAGAGGTACTTATGGATAGACCTTCAGGGGATTTGTGACTTTGGTTCTAACTGCAGGATAGGTCATGACGTGTTTCTTAACACGAGCCCTCCTTCCCTTGGGAGTGGTCATTGTGTTTATAGTCGGGCCTTTGACATGGTCATCATTATGACCTGCCTCGATGAATGCTTTCAATAATAACTAGTTACTTTTTTTGTTCCACTGATAATCCTATAGAGGTTCGCTCGTCTTGTCTTGAGGCTCGAACGAAGGCAAAATTTTAGGTTGAAGGGTTGTAGCGTCCAGAACACCGAGGTAAAGGTTGATCTTAGGGATTCTGACCAATCATCCTTTCTCTATAGAAGGTCCTAGGGTGGCCGAGGCATTGTTCCAATTGTGGAGGCATTCAGCTGGGGTTAAGTCAGTGGATCTAAACATGGTCATTAGTGAAGTTTCATCAGGAACTAACGGGAGTAATCCCCATTTGGGCTCAAACTAGGAGTTTTTCCCCCCTGTAATAACCTATGATACGTTAAGTTTATCCTGATTGACTTTGTGAATTTTAGAGATCTCTTTGCTTCTCCCACCATGGATAGGGGATCCCATGATATGGAAATCCTTCTCCATGGAGTTGGAAGTGTCCATTCCACACTTGATGGGGTGGGGTGGGGGGGGGGGGGGTTCTTTGAGCTTATTGACTATAGATTTACTATTGGAGGCATACCTAAGAGTGGCTCTTCCTTTGTATTCTCTAGCGGTGACAGTATAGAGGGTTCCCTGTTGAATATTTTTGAGCCCAAAATCGGGCATGTATCCCATCCTTTAGATGATTCATGTGTCTATATTATGAATAACTAACTCCTCCTTTTCCATGTGAGCAAGTGGGATGACCCGAAATCCGTTGAGGAAGATGTCGTTACTATCGTGATGGGTGTCTAAGAGAGAGGCGGTGCTACAGTTGCCCAAACATTGTACCTATGAATGGTGATGACCTTAGTATCGAAGATGAACCCGACCTTCATGTGAAGTAATGAGGTTAATTCCCACATAGGGTGTATTCAGGATCTCCCTAATAAGGGGTTAAAATTGCTCAAAATGTCGAGTACTTGAAATTTGGCATCACAATTGATAGGCCCTATTATGAGCGTGAGAGTGATAGCCTCGAGGACTTACCGGTGAGTGTTATCATATGCCTAGATGGTTATGGAAAATAATTTAAATTCTGAGGTGGTGTATCCGAAATTGGTAGTAGTGCGGGGATGAGATACGTTAATGAAGGAACCATTGTCCACTAGTACTAGCGTTACAATCTGTTTGCGGGTCTCAGTAGTAATGTGTGGCGCAAACCGGTGGTTGCAGCATTACATAGGAAGATCCTCATCCTAGAAGTTGATGTGCTGTTGCATGGTGATAGAACCAATGGTGGCTTACATCTTGGTCAGGGTTAGATCCCCAGGTACAGAAGCTTTGGGAAATAAATGGATGAGAGTGAATCGGCATCCTATGGATGTAGTTAGAAACTCCTAGATGGTGATGTTAGCTAAGGTTTGCCGAAGTTTCTCTTGGATCTTATTATTATCATGAGGAGGTTCATGGTGGTTATTTCCCTCTTCATTATTTGGGCTAGAAGGAGTGGAGTGTCAACCTAACCTAGTGAGGAAATCGACCTCTTTATTCGAGGTGAGTATAGTTTTTTTTGAATTTCTCATTCATCTTTCTCCAGGTCGACGAGAGGAGGTGTTGGCTTTCAGATCATGCATTCTCTACAATCCAAGATAGGTTTTTATTAGGTCTTTTGCGAGTCTTGTTCTGGGTTTTTGAGAGGTCTCGAGATATGGATTTATCTACCCATCATACAACTACATTTGAGTTCAGAGTAGGGGTAAGGACTTATGCCACCGTGGCAAGGACTTGGTCATCTATCTTGTTTGGTTCCCTTGGTGAGGGTTTTATAGACATTGAGGATCCCGACTAGATGTCATCATCCGAGGAATTTTCCTGATGTTCTGTATAATAGTAAGGGGGATTTGGTTCCCAAATATATTTATTTCACGATGCTAGGGGCTTCGAAGAAGATGTCCCCTAGTAGTATCGATAGTCTGCATATTCTGGGCCTAGAGTGAGATATCATTGGCAAACATGGTGATAGTCGGTGCAGATACTATGTAATTTAGACTAATGAATTTTACCTAATCCTGGTCATGGGGAGCGAGGTGGACTAGTTCCATTTCGGTTGTGTAGGAGTACCTTTGTGAGGGGGACCTTCTGTATGGAAACGACCTCGGTGGGTCATCTCATATTGCAGTTCAATAATACCAACTATGTGGATTGCGTTTAGGTAAGAATTCCCATCACTCCATCCTGTGTTAGTGTAATGGTAAGATCATGGAGATATCTCTAAGATGAAGAGTAGTTGTAAGATGAGCAAATCTAGTTCATTGTTAGGATCGATGGGGTCTTCATCAGGCAGAGGAATCTCATGATTGTCATCTACTATCATAGAGTTACACATTTTATCTCATATTTCTATGGGAAAATTATCCCATACACTAGCTCGAATGCTCTAATAAATGTCGATATCAGGATACTGAAGTTATACCCTTATTATTGAAGAACTGAAGGGGTAACCCTCTATATAAGATGTTGGGTTATATACCCTCTGTAGTGTGACCTAGCTTCTTCATGCGAAAAATCTAGTGTTCATATTGCTCGAGTCAATTAAGCTCTTCTATAGTCTATGATTCAGAATCTATAGTCTCAAATGCTAGGGGCTTTGAAATACATGGGTCCTTATTCATGTAGACTGAGAGTTTTTCCTGACTAGTAGTCCCACTTTGTACTAATTTCCCATTCTTGACAGTTGAGGGTGAATTCATCTCTGGGACCTAGGGATGTGTTCTTTTCGACGATGAGGAGATGGTCGAAGAAATCGCTAATCTCTTATTTAGGCAAGTCATTATAGTACACATGGTTGGGATTTGATGGTAGGGATCTCAGACTATGTTCTAGTTGCCAATGGTGGGGTTCTTTATAGATGGATAGAATGTGAATCTCGGTCATATTAGCCGTGAGGGGTCAATATTACTCATGTTGTAAGTTCAAATCATGTGGATGGGTCCTTAGGGGTAGACCCGTGTCCTTAGAGAGGTCTTAGGTGACTACTCTATGTTGTAAATCTTATTCTGACTGAAATATAACTTGGGCAACCATAACACTTTGGTGGAGACTCATATGAGGTGTATACTTTCTAGGTCTGGGATTAGCCATGGGTTTATCTTCCAAAGTGAAGTTTCTTTGGACGAAAAGGGCTCTCAAAATCTCGTATTCGCTGTAGTGCAATTGGTGATGATCTAGGCATCTCCAGGTAACATGATCATTGGCCCGAGGTTGCATATCTCATTCACTCATATGTACTAAGGGAATTGGATATTGAGGTGGACGAATCACGACTTCTCTTGTATGAAGGTTGGAAACTGTAGTGTTTCTGTTATTTTCAGAGATTGGACTAAGGGTGAGCCGGGAGTGAGAGGTAGGTGGGTACTGCTATTGGTTTCTGAATCTGAGAGGATAAAAATATGAACCTTTGGGGTAGGTCCTTCCCGTATGGTGAGATGAATAGGCATTGAAAATTTGATGTGTTATGTCATTTGGAAGGCTTCATCGTATAATTCTTTCCATTCGACCGAGTGATTGGTCTCTATTGAAAAGGGGGAATGAGTCTCGAATCTTTAAAAAACATATATTTTGTGATTGGGAGGAGCTCTGGGCTACAATGGTTGGTTTATATGAAATGTATCGACGTTATGAAGAACGTCATATAGTCAATGGTGGGATGGGTGGTTTCAGTGATGATTTTTATGGAGAGCAATGGCCTGCCCAGATGGGTAGCTTTTTGGAAGGGTGAGTGTGTGTGATCATTCTCAGTTTGTGATGGATGGGGACTATAAGGGTGGAGGGATCTGTGTTTGGGATGGGAGCGTCTAACAAGATATTGGTACGGGTATGATATGGTGTGGTTTTTTTTAACGACATTGGGTTTTGGTGGGATGAGTCCCCCGACTTTGATGAGGTCCTAGATTGGATACTTTGAGACCAAAAACTTGTCTGTGATATAATCGGGTCCATGGTGGAATTCGTAATGTGAGTCAGAGTTCCAATTTTTATCCTTGGTGGATGTGGGTGGTCTCGGGTTGAGAGGCTTGAGGTGACTATCCAACTTTAAAGTAGAAAATACCCAATTGAGGGGGAATTACAAGTCAGTAAAGTGTCTTGGCCTGGCAAGAAACTCTTTAGAGGGAGGCATGGCTTGATAATTTATAGGTGGGGGCCCTGGTTGGAAGGGTGGGGTAGTGGATACCCTGGTTTGTGCAGTGTTGGGAACTGGGTATGGTCTTGACTTGTAAATTGACTACAAGGGTAGTGATATGGGAAGTACAGGGCCTCGACAGGTTCATGGGTGGAGAACTGATTGGTGCGTCGATGAGACTTTTTCATAGTCCTGACAGCTTTGGCGGCCAAAGTCTCCTCAATTTTATACCCTATATGGCTAAAGGATTTTAAATATGGGATACAAGTGAGCCCAATTTCTCTTTATACTTCCTTACAGAGGTTCTCGATCATAATATATATCCGTTCATTCTCTAAGGGTTGATTGACCATCTGACCGACTCTCTCTTCACCGAGTGACAAAGATGCAAACTTCTTCTCCTTCTTCCCATTTCAACATTTTTAGATCTTTGCGAGTGATTACAAGTTCTTTTTTTACTCGTACTGCTTTAGGAAAGAACTACGTACATCATCCCATGTTTTGGAAGTCCCTTCACATTTTAGGCCCATGTACCAGGTGAGGGATCCTTCGAACAACAAAGATAACATCATTTACAACACTTCTAAGTCGACATTTCGAACCTACATCTGAAGGTGGTTGATGAGTGCATTAATTTTCATTCATGATGACCAAATCTAGGCCTTTTTAGGTTTGCTGTATGATTAATAATGAGATTTTAGAGTCATTTTCACAATTTTAAAAGAATGCAAGTTTGAAGAAAATTCGAGTTAAAATGCAATTTTAGCAACCTAGGTGGTGAAACCACAATTTTAAAAAATTTAAGAAACTAAAAGTTATTTTATAAAGTTTATCTTATCAAAATAAAGCTCTCCTTGAAATTTGGTTGAATTCTGAGTTCAAACGAGTAACTTTTGAATTTCTGGGGCTAAAATAAAATTAAGGGGTAATTATGTAATTTTTTAAACTTTTATGGCCCTAAATTTGAATTAATTATTTTTATTTTGCATTTTTACAGGTAACCCGGAGTTTGAACAACAAAGGAGTTGATATGCAAAAATTGTTTGGATACGTCGCGACACGACATGGTTGACACATTTGTATAAAATTATTTTTATAAAAGCGCTCGTGTGTCCATTGAGGTCGTGCCATAACTTTTCAGAAAGGTCTTTCCAACACTCGTAACTTTAAAGTTTGGGCAAAAATAAGATTTTGAAGTCTTGGGGGCCAAAAGTGGGATTCAAGCTGGCACTGTGAATAGTGATGTGAATAATGACGAAAATTGGGAATTAAAAAGAATGACTTCCCAATTGTTTCCAACTCTTCCCATGAACCAGTGAGATAATTACCAAACCAAATACAATCAACTAAATGGTTTTTTAACCCAAATACAATACCTCTCTCCTTGTCCTATAAATACGAGCATCGGGCTCATTATTTTGTATAGAGAGTTTTAGAGAGCCACTTTAGAGACAAGTTTTGGTAGTTATGTTTTGAGAGTTTTTTTTTATCTTTGAGGGCCAAGAATTGTATCTTTGTGGAAGGAATTTCTCAATATTGATTGTAATACATTATATTTTGTAAGTGTGTTTCATTAATGAAAGTTATTATTCATTCTTGCAAATTTCTTATGTCTTCAATTATGCTAACTTAATTTCTTTGCTAGGACTAGGTAAAATTTATTATGTTTAATTAATATTGCATTAAATTTGAATTTGTCTTTATTTTTTGATATTTTTTAAATTCTATAAAAATTCGATATTCATTTAAAACGACATGAGAGCGTGTTTTAAACCATCAATTTCATTTGAAAAATCATTTTCTTTATTTTAAATGTGAGTACTTTTTGATGGGTTATAAATTTATTAAATTAAATTACATCTCATGCTTAAAGACTACACTTCAAAATTTAAAAGTGAACTTTTTGAGGGAATAGGTATTTAAGCCTTCTAAAATTAGAGACGTTAAATTTTGTTTCAATTAAACGTTTTATTTTCCAAAATAAACAAGACAAGAGTCAGTTTAATTTGATTTATAAAATCAAGAACGACGAATTTAAATTAATGTATAATATTGGTAAAATGTGATAAATGGATCCAACGTCCTAGTTTTCTCACATACTTGATTTCATATTTCGTAGTTGCATGTTTTATTCGTATTCGTGTAATTTTATATTTCCATCCCATCTCTAAACAATTTAGTTTTATTGGAAAGTTGCAATGATTTCAAACGTTAAAATTTAAAAATCTACGTGGGTTCGACCCGTACATGCATAAGTTGTGCTATTATATCCCGTGCACTTTTGGTAATTTTTAATATGACAATAGTGGAAATTGGATAAGTGGGAGGGTAGGGAGCCCAATCGTTTGTAGGCTATAAAGACTGGCATTTTGAACTTTCCCCGTAATTGAGCTTTTTATATTCGTGAGATAATTAGAGGTTTTAATCTTGTTGATGGCCCCTTGTAGGAGACACATTTCATATTGTACATGCGTTATCTCCTATTTTGGCAGTGGGGGAGCAACCTCTTCGACTGGTGGAGGAACCACAAATTCAGCCCATGGGGAACCTTGGAAGGCAGTGTTTGGGTACTCGGAGCACTGGTGTTAAAGTTGATAGTAATCATGCGGGGATAATGGTTCTTGGAAGTGTGGGGTGCCGACGATAGTGGGGTATCCGGAGATAAAACTAACACATGCAGATCATGGGGGTTAGTTGGTATTGCCTCGACATCCACTGCAAGCGGTGTGTCAAGATTGGGTATTGGGGGAGGAAGGACCTTACCTCCCTTCGCGGTGTAGGTTCCTTGCATGCGGGCTTAGATTTCACCCAGTTCCATGATCTTTGACTGCATGGTGTTCTGGGAAGTAGTGATGTTCTCAAGTTCTCTCAGAATATGATCCATTGCCGATGGGACCTAGTCTTCTTCGGTAGACATAAAGTGAATAAAGGTTATGGACACCACGATTTTCAATCGAGGTCTAGGTTATTTATCCCTAATCCTTAATTTCGAATCATTTTCATAAACCAATAACCTCTCAAGTCATGGGATATTCCCTAAAATTCCCTACTTCAGTGATAGCAAAGCCATAAACCTCTCCTGATGAAAGGGGCACTCTTGTAAATATGTAAAGCTTAGCCCACCATGGACGTAACCAACTTTAGAAAGTACCCTATATATCCAAACAATGTTTATCAAAAAACCCTTTTCTCCCATTTGTGCCTCACTCTAAAGGTTGAAGCAAAGGGTAGTCCCGATTCAGTTGATTTAAACTACATATCACTTTATGGACATTGTGAACCTACCAAACTTTGTAATTTAGGAAATTGGTAAGACAAAAGTTGTAGATATTTCAAATATCATTCCAATGGTGAAGTCACCGCACGAATCAGAGCTTTCATAAATAGGTATAGCTTTGAATTATCTTTCCGATGGTGAAAATCACGCACCAACAGGAGTTACGCATCAAAAGATATGAAAATAATACAAAACTATGAAGAAACGCGTACCGATGCCAAAAGCTTTAGCCGTTCAGTGAAATGGCCTTTTGGTCCTTTGGCCGTTCGGTCTAACAATTTTATCATTTTTTCCTCCGAATGAGCCAAACATGACCTTTAGAACCTTTAATCGACCGGTTAAAGGCCCCCCAAATTGAGAGTTGATTAGCTATCCCACCTAAAATCAAATCTTGTTCGAATCTCTTCCCAAATCCTCCACGTGTCACACACCCCCGGTCCACCATCCATAGCCCTTTGACCAGTCGGTCAAAGGCCCCAGAGAAACCCCAATTATTCCTATAAATGGACACTCCACCTCCTCAAAACCTCCCCAATTCACCTACTCTTTCTCTCTACCCAAATAGAAACAGGAAATAACACAAAAGTCAAGTCTTCTAGATGAAGCTCTGCCCGACTGAAAAATGCCAGAAAAAGGTACCCCTCGATAAAAAAGTCATCTTTTGCTGCTAGGGTAAGAAATCTTTGCCCAAATTTCAAGGATATACCCAATATATAATGCAATAAATTGTACATATCTATGTATTTCATTTATCCCGGTCCAATTTTACGGGTTCGGGCAGGCAATTTACAACATTTATATTTTAATGCATGGTTTCCAATCCATCACATCTACTTGTGTAATGACTTGACATTCTGATATGTTAAAACAGTGCTAATCAAAGGCCACGTCAACCATTACAAAACAGGAAAACATACTTTTCAAAATCTTTCTAACGAATGTGTCTGTGAGCCGAGTCAGTAAATTTTTTCGCATCGAGCTAAAGTCTAAAATTCGAAACGAATAAAGTTCATCCATGAGGTGGCACCCACATATGTGTCTTCACATCAAATACTCATCAAAATTCGGCCTCTGATTAGACTATGCCACCCCGTAATATTTAAAATAGATTAATCAGTTCTAAGTTAAATAATAGAGGATTTAAAATAATTAAGTACCATTATAATCATGCATTTAAAGAAATAAATTGAAATCAATACTAAGTAACGACGATGAAAGCTATGACACAACTCTGATACTGTCATAATAAGCCAAAAGAACCAATACATCAACTTTATTATACAAACCAAATACTATCGATATTAAGTGTATAAGTACAAGTACACGTCTCTCACTACTATAGTAGAAAAACAAATAAAATGATAGAACTGACATGCAGGTCAGGAACATCTATATCCTATAACAGAGCTGGGAAAAGAAGGATGATGATAACATCAATATCAATCAAGGTTATAGAACAGGAAACCTCAGTCCTGAAATGTTAAATCCACAATATCATATCAAGTTTAAAAAGAAAACGGTATAATGAATGTTGGAATAAATCATAACTATCCATCTGCCTCTAGAATTTTAACATCTTTTTTATTTATCCCTCCCATCAACACTAATATCACATGCATCTAAGGTTCCCCGACCTAAGTGAACCCGTGTTTAGGTGTTATTATTCACATACAAAAATAAGAAATGAATTCTATATATCAATACGCTAATCAATTCTGAATGTATAAATCATTTAACACAATCTTAATGTCTAAGGATCACATAAGTAAAGCAATAAATGAAGGTCAATCCCTATTGCCACCGGGGATCACTCGTGCATACTAAGTATAGTCTTAGGTCATTCCAAACCTATGACCTCATCACGAAAAGGGATAAATTGCCAGGTCTATCCATCAATCATATATCTTACCATACCCAATTTCATATGAAGAAAATATCCCCGTAATTCATCTCGAACGCGAGTACTAAATGTGTGACCCAAGGGTAAAAATTGATTGCATCATCTTGTCTACTCATCAAGGCACCATAAAGGTCCGTGTCGTGCGTTACCCCTTAATGAAATCCCCTCCTTAGTACATTCGCTATGAGTACTCATGCATAGTATGCGTCACAGAAAGAACACAACAAATAATATCGATCTCAATCATGTAATTCAAGTCTGAAATTAGATTTATCAAGTTTAATTAAATTAAAACGCAAATAAGTAAGTCTTCCATTAACTCAAATTAGAGTCATCCCAATAATACTATAAACCAAGTCATACATCTCATGTCAGGGTAGAGGGTATCTAAAAAAACCCTAAATAAAAAATACCTCATTTAAAATAATAAGGGAAATTATCAAAATATCTGTAGCATCGATTGGTCAATGAACTTCATTGATCGATCGATCACTCAGTGTTTCTGAAAAATCCCAATTACGGGCTTTGTCTTCTCCAACTCAATAAAATTCATCTCAAACCTCCATTAAAGACCAGAAAACTACAAATATGATTTGTATAACATATAAACAATGATTCCATATATAAAACAAGATTGGACTCTAAATCAATCCTAATTATTCCCCAGTTTGGTTAATTACAAATTAAATTGATTTAAATCATCTAAATAAGATTCTAATAACTTAGTTAGGGTTTTAATTCAAATGAATATGAATAATCTACAACAAATTCAATTATACTTGGCTCCAAATTGATGTAGAACTAGGGCTTATATCTTATGAAATCATTTTTTTTCCATTTAGCATTCTTCTCTCCAAACTCTGATATTCCCAAATTGTGTTTTGTGTTTAATGAACCTCCTAATAGCTCAATACTACTTCTTAAAAACTAAATTGTAGTTGGGCTTAAAATAAGGCGTTAGTAACTTGCCTAATTTAACCTTTAGATAGTCTAAAAATCCCCTAATTCATTATACTAACCCAATAGGCCAAAAATACCTTATTTTATGTTAAAAATCTTTAATTTAAATTCTACCAAAATCGCATAATCCATTATCCTCATGAACAATATTTGTAAGTACCACACATGCTTAGTATTAACCAGGTTTGTCAAGATTTACTTAAATAATAATTAATTAGTTTGGGGTAACATGACATTATAGTTGAGTACTTCATAATTATTGAGATTCAACACCGAGGGGATAATATAAATAATTAAACTCTCGATACTGGACCCCAGACCATTCCATAGTCTCCTATAATACGCAGTCACATTCAATTTTTTTTATTAATGTTTTACCGTCTCTTAATTTCCAATCTATTTATATATGCATCACTCACGCACATGTAATATATATGTGTGTGTGTGTGTGTGTAGGGTATTACATTTCTTTCCCCCTTATTCAAGGAATTTCATCATCAAAATTCAAAATATACCTGACTGGAAAAACTCTAAATACCTCGCATGCATGTCCTCCTCATGCTCTTAGATGGACTCGCCCTCACTATGACGCCCTCACTAGTTGATTGTATCGCAGTGTCCTCATGTGTTAGTGTCTGGGTTGACAGGGATTACGGATCAGGCCCTCCGGTCTAAGGTATATTCTTTATTTTTCTATTTTCTCTTTCTTCTTTCCATTAATTTCTTCCTTGCTCTTGACTCATTTTTTTGTTGCTCTTTGCTTATAGTATGTACGGGTGCCGACCAATTGGCGGAGGGACATCAAGGACTAGATGGCCTCCATGTCTGATTATATAAAGAAGTCTTCCCCTTCTTGCTTGGTTCCATCTTCTACCCAAGATAAGGGTTCCATCTTTGGGAGTGGAGGGGGGAAGGTTGACGGTTTGGGCAAAGTCCCATTTGTATCTTTTTGTTTTTCTTTCTCCCTATAAAAATGTAATCATGCAACAATATATATGGAAGGAATGCATATTTTGGTATTTTTATTGATTTAATGACCTATCCTATATTCACTTTTAGTTTTATGCTGAGATTGCTTTATTTTATACAAATATAGAGATAAATAT
This sequence comes from Sambucus nigra, assembly GCA_949130495.1. Lineage (NCBI taxonomy): Eukaryota > Viridiplantae > Streptophyta > Magnoliopsida > Dipsacales > Adoxaceae > Sambucus > Sambucus nigra. The sequence continues at coordinate 37,986,519 of OX422223.1, read as the reverse complement.
AGAAATGATAATGAAAGATAAAATGTTTAGTTTTTTTAAAAAAGAGAGTAAAAATAATTAACTTGGGGGTTAATATTTTTTTCAAAACAAGAATTTTTTAGTTTTAAGCAAAAAAGGAAAAAAAATTTCGAGTAAGAACTTATTTTACAAAGATAGAAAAAATGAGAAATAAAAAGGAATGACCCGGGGGTAACTTTTCAAAATAAGGACTTTTGGAAATTGATTATGGGAAAAAAAGGAAAAATGGATTTTTTTTTAAATAGGTGGGGTTGTCGATCGACATACCCCTTGACCTGCCTATCGACATAGGGGTCAAGTCAAATCACTCCTCAGCTTTGTTTGCACTTTCCTACATATTTGTGTACCTTTGTAGGGCTGAGGGTGGAACGAATTTCCAAAAAAATTGTTTTTTTGCATGGATTTTTTGGTGTAAAAGGAGAGTGTATGGGGTGTGTTTTCTCACCAACATCCATGTTTCTTATTTCTATATTCTCTAAATGGATCTTCGAATGTATGAAGATTTCTCTTCTTATCTCGAATTCTTAGAGGACATGTGCCTCTACAATGTTGACTATGATACTTTCAGCTTGCATCGAGTTTCTTAATGGCTATAAACTGATACTTGCTAGCGGTGGCGGTATAATTTTGGTATCCTGAGGACCATGTCTTCCAGTTTGTCCTTGATGAGTCTTATCCTACCTACAAGGAATTCTTGACAATGTTGGGGGTTGGCCCCAGTGTTGCGACGACCATGCCCGATTTTTCTCCTTCTCCTCGGGCATTTTCTGACTGAGTTTCTTCATATTTCCCCTTCACCGGATTGACCACTGGTTAATAGAGGGGCTATTTCTCTTTCGACGGTTTTGTATTTGGTTCACCATAGGGGTTTTGAATATGTTGGCATTGCCCGAGTTGTTGCTTCGGGCCTAACTGCAAGGCGGTTATAGTTGATCCCCAAGTGGCAGCGATAACCACATTGATGTCTTACCATCGTAGTCCTGCGATGGTGGTGCTGGTTGAGACCTTGAACAGTTTCTATTCTTGGAAAGGGGTGCGCTCCAATTTTTTAAGGGGGAGTCCGATGATATTGTTCATGTGGCTTATAGAGAGGTTTTGTCTGGCAGTCACTCCTAAGTATCCCCTGGCAGGTGTGCCTAGTTCTTTGCCTGTCATTTTTTTTTAGTTTCAACCCATCAATAGAGAACTGGGTTAACTAGTTTGTGGAGAATGGAGCCTAGCGCCCTTATTGGTCGGTGCTATAGTGGGGAGACTTACAGTCTATTTTTTAGCTAGGAGAGTACCGATATGTGCGATTGGTTGGCCTCCATAAGACCTCCTTTTTTCCTTTGGAGGCTTCTGCACCAAGCTGGGTGGGAACAAATAGTGCTTCCTCACATAACGAATTTCTTCCTAATGGAGGACCTGACTGATCATTCCAAATGATAATGGGTTCCTTTTGGATGTGCCTCCAACTGTCTACCCATCTGTCATAATCTATAACAGGGGGTCTGTCATGTGTTTAGGGACTACCTGAAGTGGATGTGGAGAAGATTATAGAGGAAGAGAATGGGAAAATATGGCTTATAACCTTTGATAGCATGGAGGAGGATATTGTGGTTTCGACCAAACATGTCAGACCATATCCTTCCATGGAGTGCATACGGAGTGTTAACCAGGAGTGGGATACTTGGGGCCTCCAGGGACAGGAGATAACGATGAAGCGGGGCCGTATGGCAGTTGAGGATGATATTTATGAAATGGGCTAACATTTTGTGGAGATGGGATAATTTGTGTTTTGGGTGATTTTGGTGTTTTTCTGTAGCGTTAAGTTAATTCTTGTGAAAATGGTAGGCATTTGGTAGGTTTATTTAAGATGGTTTTATTAGTGAAAGGGGGTGGTCTATTTAGCTCCCTTCAATGATACTTCATGTAACAGTTGTATTCCTTTATTAAAAATAAAAATAATTTTGATCATATTTATTTATTCCTCTTGATGAGTTTTGTATTTGAATTATCTATACCAATCGCTAAGGCATACATAATCCTTTTTCTCCTGTAAATGATAAGATGGACCACCGTTCTTAGGGGTTAGAAAAGAATAGGATTTTGTGAAAAAGAAAGGGACCATGCCTGTGTATGGTGTATGGGATGCCTACGTACCTCTAGGGGGTTTTGAAAATTTTTTAGAATAGAAGGGTCATGAGAAGAGTTGTAGTGCACCGAGATTTTGAACTAAGGGTAGAATTTCTTGAGATGGTTCAGATTGACTGGATGTGTCATCTCTTCTCCGTCGAGGTCTGTGAGCATGGAAACTTTGCGTGATAGAATTTCTTCACAATTTATGGGCTGCTCCAATTTGGTTTTAATTTCCCTATAGGGTCCCAGATGGGTTCTACTATCTCCTTGAGGGCAAGGTCTCCTTCCTAGACACTGTGGTCCTTGAATTTTTGATTAAATGATCACGTTATTCGATGATGTTACCCTTGCATATGTTGTAGAGCCTTATTTATCTTTTCATCTAAGCGTGAAAGTTCATCATAGCGGTTCTGATGCCAGTTTCTTTTCTAACTTAGCTCTCTAGCATGACACATGAGGAAGGTATTTCTAGCTCAACGGGTAGGATCACTTCCATGCCGTATACTAGAGAATAATGGGTAGCCCTAATAGACATTCTTATTAAAATATTGTATCCCTAGTGGGCGTACAGAATCTGATCGACCCAATCTATGCAATTCTGAGTCATTTTGCTGATGATAGTTTTAAGGCTTTTATTGACAACTTCGTCGACACCATTGGTTTTGGGTTTATAAGGAGAAGATTTGTGTCTTTAAATCTCGTACTCATCGACCAGTTCTGTGACCTCTCCTTAAAAGTTGAGTCCATTATATGATATTAACTCGTACGGAATCTTATATTGGCAAATGGTGTTCTTTCTGATAAATTTTGGCCACTTTACTGGTATTCAGCACTGCGTACGACTTGACTTCAACCCATTCGGTAAGGTAATCAATGGAGACCAAGATGAACTCACGACCGTTAGATGCTTTGGGAGTGACCTTTCATCTAATATCAATACCCCAAGTGGAGAAAGGATAATGAGAGGTCATATTATACAATTCCCGAGGAGGTAAGTGTTAGATATTGGAAAATTGTTGGCATTTGAGCCATCTGCGAACATAGGCAGTGCAATCTTAAACCATGGTGGTCCAGTAGTACCCTTGATGAATGATCTTATTGGCAAGAATATGATCATTCATGTGGGGCCCACATTCCCCACTATAGATCTTTTGCATCATTCCTTAAATATCAACCCCTACTATGCAATACAAAATTGGTTCCATCGAAGTTTTTATTGAAAAGTGCTTTATCACAGATAATGTACTGGGCAACCAATATATGAAGGGTGACACGGTATTTCTTATCTACATCTTAGGGATACCTACCATATTTGAGGAGGAGATAAATGTCATAGTACCATAACCCGACCATGTTGGAATCTTCCTCAGTGACGAGTTTAATGTGGTAGTAGTGAGTCAACATAGCCTTTTTTTTAACCAGGAGAGGACCATTGTTATTCCCTCGAGACCATAGAGGCCAGGGTTATAATGGACTCAACTAGACTGTTCTTTGGATGAGGTACGTAGTGGAAAGTGATATCTTTAAATTGGGAGTCCAACTTTTCTAAGTTGGCATGGAATGTATGAGTTACTCATCTTTGACTTTCCATTTTTTGAGGATTTGAATGAAAATGATGGCAGAGACCCCTTAAATGTCTAGGTGATGGATACCTTTCTTTAGGGAGATTTTGAGGCCTACAGTGAATGCCTCGTATTCAGTCAAATTATTAGTGCAAAGGAAGTCTAATTTGATGGCAATGGGAGTATGAGAGTCATCAGGAGCGATCTGGAGTATTTCAGTGCCGTATCCTTTTTTGTTGGCAGATCTGTCAAAGAACATTTACCATCTAAGGTCTTCCTAAGAGGTGCAGAGAATATCTTCATCCAGGAATTCATAGTCCCAAATATCGATTCCTTCCATGGGATAATCGTCAAGGTAGTCAGAGATGGATCTCCCATTCATGGCTTTTTGCGTAACATACATAATATCTAACTCGGCTAACAATATCAGCTAACGGGCCATTCAGCTTGATAGAGCGGGTTTTTCTAGTAGGTACTTGATTGGATCCGTTTAGGATATTAGTCAGATATTAAAGGCATGCATGTAGTGTCGTAAATTCTATTTGACCCAAACTAAGGCGACGCAGACTTTTTCCAAAGCACTGTAGTTGACTTCGTACCAAGTTAGTTTTTGGCTGGCATAATAGATGTCTCTTTCCTTGTGGGATTCTTCAATGTATTGGGATAGCAAATCGGCTGCAGTATTGATGATAAATAAGTATAAGAGAAGGGGGAGACCTGACTGCAGAGGCATGAGCACTGGAGGTCGAGTGAGGCATCACTTGATTTAGTCAAAGGATTCTTGGCAGGCCTCATTCCAAACTTTAGTTTAATCCTTCTGTTGAAGTTTGAAAATGGGATCGCAGATAGAAGTCATTTGGATGATCAACCTACTAATGTATTACAGTTCACCTAGGAATCCTCGAACTTCCTTATCCATCCGTGGCTGTGTTATCTCAAGTATGGCTTTTAGTTTGTCTGGATCTGCTTCGATTCCATTCTCGCCGACCATGAATCCCAAGAGTATTCCTTTCGTGATGCCCAAAACACACTTTTATGGATTTATTTGTATTTGATAATATCACAGTCGCTCGAAGAACTTTTGGAGCGTGGGAGTATGACCTTATCGAGTCTTAGACTTAGTGATCATGGTGTCTACATAGACTTTGACCTTCTTGTGAGTAAGGTTGTGAAGGATAGTTGTGGCAGCCCTTTGGTAGGTAGCCCTGAGATTCTTGAGTCCTAATGTCATGATAATATAGAATAAATTTCCTCATTGTGTGATGAAGGTGATTTTCTCCTTATAGTTAGGGTGCATCTTGATCTAGTTATATTTGATGAATCCATCGACAAACGATTTGAGGGCGTGGATAGTCTTATTATCCATGATCATGTCGATTTTAGGTCAGCGAATTATCTTTCGGGGATGCTTTTATTCAAATCTTGATAATCGATGCACATAAGGACTTTTTCTATAGACTTCAGCAAGGGGACCATGTTGGCAAGCCATATTGGGTATTCGACTACGTGAATGAAATTCAGGTTCAGTTGTTTGGCCACTTCCTCCTCTACTTTGAGTGACCATTCGGTACGGAGTTTTCTTATCTTTTTCATGACTGGCTTGAATTTTAGGAATGTCCGGATCTCATGCTGAGCTATTTCTAGGTCAATATCGACCATTTCATCGTAGGACCATGTGAAGACGTCCATAAATTCTTCAGTAGTTCTAAAAATTATGAACTCCTATGTTTATTAAGGGTGGACCCTATCTTAATCTCACCCTAGATACTACTAGAACCGTAATTAATAGCAAGAGTCTCATCATCTTTAATTTGAACGCGATTATATTGTTTATTATTTTACTTATTAAGATCAATTAAGAATTGTTTTTTTACAAAATCATCATCATCAGAGGTTTTATTAGAACACGATTAATGTAAGGTACAACAACATACTCAAAATCCTCGTTTATTTCATTTTCAGTAAAAACAGCGTTGAGGACCTCATCAAAAGTGGTCTCAGTTACATTGATATCAGAAAAAGGAAAAACAACAACAAATAAAGAGACTTAAATATGGTAAATATCAGGATTGGATTGAATCTGAAAAGGTTGGATTGGGATAGCATTCCAGTTTAGGAGAGGCATGTCAGCAGTTGTGATATTAGCAAACGGGCCCGATGGCGCGACATCTAAGTAGATCATGCACAGACTCAGCCCTAGTGTCTACAAGTCAAAAGATTCTTCAAATTCAATTTCCTCAGATTCTTTAGTAATTGATCTGGTTTGCTTGGTTAAAGGTTGCACTTCATGTTTGCAGTATTTGGCCCAAGTGTTACTATCTTGAAAGAAGGTTTCCAACCCCAGTTTAATCCTCTTGCCAATATAGTCGTGCTATGGTTCAGGGAATCCACAGAAGGGATAGCCTTCACCGTCCTTGACAAATATTTCGTACAAAGAGTCTCTTAAAATGGTCTTTTCATTTTCCAAACTTCTTTTCGGTCTAGGTCAACGGAGTGCTTTGAGTTCAGTAAGTGAAGGTTGGTAACCTAGGCCACATAGGGGTAGGCGTCTTTCAGTATTATGGATTAAAGAATTCCTTGCTGGCACCACCATAGACGCATTCTAGACATAAAATGCATGCTCTTGAACACTTGAATCGCATTGACCTTGCCATAAGGGTTGTGTTATGGAAATACTCGATCTTTGAAGTTGTCCCCTTCTCGGGTGGGGAGCGGATCAATTATGAAATTAGAGAGGATCATGTCATTAGTCCAGTGTTGAATTTCCAATACTACGTTGCTGGTGCTTGCATTTTCTATACTTTTGTCGTCCCCCAAAATGGTGATAACATGACCTTTGGCAAAGAACTTCAATTTTTAATGAAGAGAAGATGTTACTCCTCGGATGTTATGCAGCCAAGGGAAACCAAGGAGTAGATTGAATAAAGAAAGTTTTTCGATGACTTGAAATTCTTTTAGAGTATTGATAGGGCCAACCCCTAGTGTTAGTTTTATGGAACCCATTACTTCCCGGATAGTGTTGTCATAAGAGAGCATGACGGCATAGGTAGGAGTGAGATCACTAACTTTCTATCCCAAATAGTGGAAGGTTTTGAGCGGACAGACATTGAGAGCAGGTCTATTATCGACAAGTGATAGTGGGATTGTATTTATCAAGACTTCGACAAAGATGTTGAGCACATAAATATGATCAGGCCCGAACTTAAGTATTTATTCTTCAGAAAAATAGAGGAGTCTGGAACAGGTCAGGGATCCGACTGTATTCACGGCTTCTTCAGGAGCAGTAGAGGGAGAAACTGTGGGTCCAGTGAGGATATTTATCAAGGCATTCCGATGTAGCTGAGAGGACATGAAGAGTCCCTATAGGGTGAGATTGTCTCGAGTCTTCTTGAGTTTATCGAGGACTTTTCTTTCCTCAATGGTCATTTCTGGAATTAGAAGTTATTCTGCCATTCCCTTTTCTTTATCTACTTTAGTTTCATAGGGGATTGGATCCTTGTAGTAATGTCGTGATTGGGTCATGTGGTTCACTGAGGTACCTCGTGGCTTCATCTATCTTGGTATGAATGGTCACTTTGTTGATTTCCCCTTCAAATCCCCGAACGATATAATTCCACCCAGGTTAGAAACTGGACTAACCTTTTCATGATTTGAATCATCGTCTGAACGGTCAAAATCATCCCCCCATCTGGTGGTGACTATTGTCTTCTTGCCAAGAGTAATCAATATACTCAACAATCTCAACGAATTCATCATATAAGTCTTCACACTCACTGGGGAAGTGAATGAGTGAAGGGACCAATCGTCCCTCAAGTTTCAAAGCAGTGAACAACTCAGAGATGCTGTAAATTTCCTTCATCTCGAAAAATATATCGGCCATGATGTGTATCGCAATATCTAGACTGAATTATTCAACATACACCACCTATTCTTCTGACTCTCGAACCCACTTCCGGGCTTCCATAAACAGGTTACTAGATTTCTTGTAGTCGATGGACATCTTGATGGGAAATTTCAGCCCAAATTGTAAAAGTTGGTTCAAAATAGTAGGTAGCTCCATGCCTCCCCCCCCCCCCCCCCCCCCCCCCGCCCACACACACACAGATCGGGTGAGGACGGTAATGAAAACCTTTATAAGGAACAATAGAGCTTGAACAACTAGATATGTAGGGTTTAAGAGGAAGGATAGTCTAACCTTGAGAGGTTTATGTGAGATTGGGGATGATGAGTGCTCTGATGGGCATGATTTGGGTAGAAGGGTCAACCATAGGCTCACTTTAAAAAAAGATGGCATTTGTCCCAGTTCCATGTGTTGGAAGAGGGTTGTGAGTGTTATTGGGTTTGAGATTAGCTAGTGGGGCAATGATACCCTGGTTGATTAGGCATTGGATCAAATTTCGGACGTGGAACCATTGGTCGATGGTATGACCTGTGGATTGGTAAAGTCACAACGGGCATCGGGCTTGAAGTTTTAGGGAGTGAATTTGGTAATGGACAAGGGTCCAAGGGTTTGATGAGACTTTAGCTTAACAGGACCTGCTAAACTTTCGATAGGGGAGCATGGATCTCGGTGTACTCTTTCCTAGCAGGATTGGGGTGATTTTCAGGTGGCCAAGAGGTACCGAGTTAGGAAATGTTTTTGATGATTGAAACTATAGTACTAGAAGGATTCTCATACTTTTGAGGGGTAAACTGTCTTTTGACCTTCTTCAGTTTCTACAACATCTTTTTGTAGGGATAAAAAATACGATTAGTATTGTTCTCCCATGGATGCTCGGATATGAGGCAAGTAGTTCTTCGACATAATGCAACTTGTTCCTCCTTGGAGGGTTTGTTGGCCGTAGTGGAAAATTTCTTTATCCACCTTTCAGTAAAGCTACTAATTGATTCCCCAAGGTTCTATTTTAGCATCTCTAGGTCTTGGTGCTTTACCTCCAACTCTTCATTGTACCCATACTGATACATGAATTGTTGGCCCACATCTTCCTAACTACGAATTCGGGATTCTTCAAGAGATGAGAACCATCGAAGGGAAATTTATATAAAGGTCTGATGAAACATTTGGGCCATTATTTCTTTAGAGGAACCAAAAAGGGTCATGGATCAGTGATAGCTTCGGGGGTGCAAAATTGGGGGCACGTTGCCCCAAACTTCTCGATGTCTGGCATCTTGAACTTCTTCGAAAGTCTAGCTTTGGTAAAAGGATACATATGGGTGTAATCTATATAGTTCCCAGATATGTTGACTTGGTTGATTTGACAACAATTTGAGGTCTACCATGACCTTGTTCAGTTCCTCCACTTTGGGATCCACGAGTACTGGTAGATTAGCCCCTGGTTGCACAAGGTTTGGAATCAAGAGTTGAACTGGTGGCAACCCATTGGTAAGTGGGGCACGTGGAATATATTGATACTCTTCTAGGACCCAGTGTCACGACCCCGACCCAAAATAGTATTAGGGAACGAGTGTCTCGACATGCCACATAGGCAACAAATATTCCGATTTAATTGTTTCCTTAAATAAATGCAGCGGATATATTATCACATGGTTATGAATCGTAAAATACTGAAAGTAAAGGAATTACGTCATCAGAGATTTCTAAAGGAAACTTCATATATATTAAAAGTAACAACGGGTTACAACTTAAGAGAAAATTTAAACCTTATTACAAGAGAGCCAGACATGCTCTAAATAAACATTTTACAAAAAGAGCTCTAAAAGATAAATCTTCAATATAGTCCATTTTCATTCCGTCTGTGAGCCTAAACGTTTCCTGAAAAATGGTTATTTATACAACATCAGCTAAAAGCCGTATGAGGTTCAATCTCCAAACATTCCAGGGTTTTCGGAAAATAGATACCTATTCAAGTAAAAAGAGAAGGCATATACATATATGGAGAGGAACTTGCAGTAAATAGATATAACTTTGAAATGAAAGTATATATATATCACAATTGGATAGCTCAGAATAAGAAGAATGCAACAAATCAAATTTGATATCTTTTTCTTTCAATCATATCATTTTAATGGCCAAGTACACTCTAATACCGTATTCTTCTACCGTATTATACCCCGGTAGTTGAGGGTCAATCGAACTAGTTCGTCACAACGCCTTATTTAGGGCACACCAGCGATAAACCAGATGGGAAGGTACCACCGAAATATTTCCACCCGGTAGTCAAGGCCAACATAGTAAGAGAGTTTCCATAGGCCGAATCAATAATTTTAGAATTCAAATCAGATGTTTATGTGGAGAGATATAAACATATAACAAACGACGGGATCATCGGTATCAGATGCATTTTAAGAATAAAAGCATTTCACAAAATATACATAGTTTGCGTAATAATATAATCAAAATGCGCAAGAAATTGCATAGAGTACTCACCCAAAATGGAGGTCAAATTTACTGGTATTGAGTCTTCGATCACACGTTAATCTGATAAAGATTTAAGTACACGTTCTAAGGTCCAGTTTATACTATACTTTAATAATAACTTCCTGTTTTAAAGGATTACTGAATCCCCATTTTTCAACTTTTAAAACTCATTGATCGTAATTGAAGAATTCAATTCATTGTCTTTCCTCATCAGTCGGTTCCCAGTAGAGATGGAGGGTCACAGGGGCACCACTTAAATACCATCTCATCTAGACATAACATTTCTGGATTCATTCCCAGTAGAGATGGAGGGTCACAAGGGCACCACTTAAATACCATCTCATCTAGATAGAACTTCACCGGGCCTGACTTTGGAATTACTTAAATCGGACTCCATAATAACGAGCAATTTCTTTAAAAAGAATCATTTTTAAAAGCGTATAATTTCAAACAAGTTTATAAAATCAACTTGGATTTGTTCTAAATTTTAAGTTTTTATTAGTGAATTCTTTATTGTATTTTACCAGCATAACTACTAAGTAAAGATATAAAACAATAAATTAAAACTATAAAGATGCATTATAACATTAAGATTACCTTAAGATGAATATCCCTAAGAACTTCTTCTTAAACTTTCTCACACTTTCTCTCACTATTTCTTTCTATAATTCTCAAGGAATTGGTGTGAGTTTCAAATGATCCCCCAAAGGCCCTATTTATAGTTTTCCAAATATCCCACGGTGTTGACACGTGTCTTGGTGATAAGGTTTCACATTGGTGAGTCGTCGTTCACGTGTCGTGCAACGGATCAGCCTTGCAGTCTTGGTTTACCAAACGGCGACACGTGTTTTTTTCCTTTTTCTAGAGGATTTACATAAGTTTTATCCTTTCCTATAGAGGTGACACGTGTGCAGTGGATATGTTCAAAAACCGAGCACGAGGTGTCGAGGATAGGTATTAAGGGTATAAGGGTCATTTCGGACCTGAAGGGCATTTTGGTAATTTCACACCATATATTTTCAATATTTCTTATAGGTCCCTGAAAATATTTTATTTACGAAACGGCCCCTTTTTATTTTTCATTTTGGTCCCTGAAACTTTCTTTATTAAAACCAAGTCCTTAAAGTTTCATAAAATTACATTTTCTACCCCAAAACTTATCACTTAGCTTAGGATGTGCCATAAGATCTCAGTTTGACCCATTTTACCGTTGATTCTTCAAATTTAAAAATGGCATAAGAACTCGAAAGATCATGTATGTAATAATATATAATTATTAGATAGTAAGTGTGATGAAATTGAAAGAAGACAATTATATATTGGCATAAGAAAATGGGGTCATTACACCCAGACTGGCTTGGGAGAGGGTGAATCCATAGCATAAGGAAAGAAAACCTCGAGTTCATCGAGAATCTGGTCCCGGTGACCTCAGTTTGAAGGTTGTCCATCTTGGTGCTGAATTGGGTTAGGATGGCCATCAGGTTGGGCTGCCCATTTGGTGCTTGGTCGGTGTTCTCCATATAGAGCTCGCGAAGGTAGATCCCAAACACGGAAGAAGTATCAAAAGAAGTGGGGGGCTTCTGGGCGATTTGACAAAAGATCGAAACCAATGGGGAACCAGAAAAAAATCGGTTATGCGATCGACTTGACAGGTAAATGATTCGAATTAATTTTTCAAAAAAGGAGGGAGAATTTTGTTGGTATTTTGGGAGGAGTAAAATGCTTTTATTATTTTTGGTTTTTGAAAAAAGAGGGAAAAAATAGAGGATTATCATCATGATTATTATTATTATTAGGTTTTCACTTGTATTAGGGTTGTCTAATTGCAAAAAAAAAAATCCAGAGAGGATCTGAGCCTGGAAAAATAGGGTTTAAAAGTATAAGACATAGTTTGACTTGTTTCTAGGCTCACGGACAGGGTCCTATTTAAAAAAAAGGTGAAATGGTGCAAAAATCCGGGCGGTATGCCTACCCAAAATTTTAGCAGAGTTTCACGTGGTAACCGACAAACTAAATATGAGTGCATTAGGTTTGACGCCTATAAGAGGTTGATGCACTTGTTGGGCTAGTGGAAGGGTTACCCCCTTGGCATGACTTCCACGATATACCTCTTGCCTATAAGGGAAATCATTCATCGGTACGTGTGGAAAAGTCGATAATTTGATATACCTAAGTGTACGTGAATTGCCTCATGATATACCTCATGGGGACGGTACATGTGAGAGAGAATTTGATATACTCGACGTACGTGATTGAATTCCCGACTATATACCTCTCTTTGTGATTTCAGTCAGGCAGTACAATTCGGGGCGAACCATCCAATACACCTCAAAGGTATGAGGTCAATGGAAGGTGAGTCATATCGCTTAGGTTAACTATGCCCCACAGGACCATCACCCATCACAAAGTGTCCCCACTACAAATTTTTTTTTTTGTCAATATTGCCATGCTCTTGGTGATGTAGTGTGTAAAAATGCATATGTCTTAATTAATATATTATATATATATATATAGAGAGAGAAAGAGTCTTTTATTTGCATGATGAGATTACTATCCTAATGAGGGAAAATATACAAGTATCATGAAAAGTAAATCTAGCAAGAAGCATGGAGATTATACTACACATGATGATGAAGATATATACATGTGAGTTAGTGATATGGGAATACTTACAAATGAGTGTATGGTAGTGAGCCTATACATGGATCAACTATAAGTGGTGTGTGATATGTGTAAGTCAGCAGGGAGATATAAACAAGTGTGATAATTATGGGTTTGTGCTAGTGAAGACTAAGCATGGATAAGCTAAGTGGTGTGGGGAACTTTTTAATAGAAGTGAAACTAAGTGTAAGTGTGTGAAGTGAACAAGGAGAGTATATACAAGTGTGTGAAGTGTATAAGTGAGTGAAAAGTTCTACATACATGAGGAGACAACATGATAGATATAAGCATGAAGTAGATATACACATAAAGTAAATAAAGGAGTAAATGGAACATACATGTAGGAGCATATACACACATGTAGAAAATAATAACACCCATGTATAATTAGAGTCTAGTCCTCTTAAAATAATATCCCTTGTGGATTTTCCACTGTGTCCATCTCGGAGCCTCCGTTTTTGAATTCCATCTTACGTGAACGCTAGGTTTTGTGCCCTTTCTTGAGGAGCTCGGTCATCGTCAATATGGAGATAATGTGTAGAGATAGAGTCGTCAACCTATTTAGCACAAAATACGCAAAAGAAGTGTTCCCACCTCGAGAGAACGACATTAAGTACAATATTGATGCTTGGAAACAAAGTATTTCAAAGGTCCAGGGACTAAGTTACGGAATAGGACGATATTAGGCACCCATCCCACGCTTTCAATCTCTCATGGGCATGTGTTAATTCTCCTGTTAAAATTCGTGAAGTGTGTGCTCGTGTGCATAATATAGGTAAAGAATGGAATCATTCAACTCTCATCATGGAAAAGGAAGGAGTGAATTCATCTTTAGGAGTGTTCCCAAGCTACTATAGAAGAGAGAATGTGTATATCGAACGAAACACAAACATGTGAGAATATGAACTCATAAAGAATATATATATATATGATAGGTGGGAAACATATAAACATGCATAAATGAAGACTCAAATCTCCAGATTAACCCAAGATAGCCCATGGGGCATCAAAGTCCACGTAGTTCGAAAATAACATAGGGTGGGATTTAATCCATAAATCCAATTGGGAAACTTCTCTTATATGTGTGTGTAGAGAGAAATATCTTTAAGAACGAGTGTGTGAGATGAGAATCCCTCTTTTGGAATTTATAGATAAACCTTATTTTTCTTCTTTTTAATTTTTTTATGAAAATAGAGTATGTGCAAATACTACTAATAAAGGTTTGGGATTAATATATGTGATGCAGTGAAACAAAATGCTAAAGTAGAAATAAAGCAACTAATACTAAAATGAGAGAATTACAGAAAAGGATGTAGAATTTGACCTTCTTGTGAATTCTTGATGTTGATATTAGATGTAGATATGCTGATCTTCTAATGGTATGAAAGTGGTATCGATAAGTGTGTGTGTGTTGGGGGGGGGGGGGGGGAGGAATTTACCATGTGAAGTAAGAAAGTGATGCGAGGGAATGTGGAAAATGGATTTTTTTATGAACGGAACAACTCTGAATTCGAGAGAATATTTCTGAATTGCTGAGAGGGGTGTTTAGGGGTGATTTTTAAAGTGTGGTCTTGGCCTATATTTATAGAGCCAAAGGGACTTCCGATCGGCATGGTCCTGGACATGTCTATCGGCGTAGCACCTCAGGCACGCTACCTATAGGCAGGGTTCCTCGGGTGTCATTTGGTAGTCCGGAATAAGTTTTTTGAAAAAATGATCATAAACATAAACTGCAAGTCAGAATTGTGCATAGGACGGACCATTGCAAAGATTATTCAGATATCTTCAAGAACCCATTTAGCCACTCTCGGGTCCGAGAGTTGACTCAGATCAAATGGGGCCCGAAAACTCCCATTGGTCACTGGCCAAAAAGTTTTTAGAGAAAAAATATTGTTCGCCAGAACCGCAAGGATGATTTGTGCACAAGACAGATTGTTGGGAAGGGTATTCATATCCCTTCGAGATTCAATTCATCTTCATTTGGTTCGAAGAGTTAAACAAGGTCTATCGGGGCCAGAAAGCACTCGGCGACCCTTCGGAGTAAATTATGTCATTCGTCCATACTGTAAGGCTAATTCGCACATGGGACAAACCATTGGAAATAGAATTTGGATCCCTTCGAGGATTCATTAAGCTTAGCTCAAAGTGGAGAGTTAAGCGGAGTCAAATTGGGCCTGGGAGCGTCTAGTGGCCTCCAGATCAATTTTCAATGGTGAAATGAACCATTCATCTGAACCGTAAGGCTATTTCACGAATGGGGCATACTGTTGGAATGGGGATTCACAACCCTTCGAAGTTTCATTGAGATTCCACTCAAGAGAGAGTCGATCGGAGTCAAACGGGGACAGGGAGTGCCCAGTGACCTTAAGATCAGTACTCAGAGTATTACCTAAGGTTTATGATGAAGGACTGAGTGGTAGGGACCTAAGGAGGTGCCTTGGATGGGTTGTCTACATACATAAATCTGGGAGATAAAAATACATAAAAAACATAATCTTAGTAGACATATGCTACTAAAAAAGTGTAGGGAAATTCTACGCTTAAGATTGATTAGCTGAGATGACTTTGTACTTAGTGTTATCTAATGAAAGAGTGAAGATATAGGCTGCTTGTGGGACCACCTACAGATATCAAGGCTATTCGAATGATAATATTTGTAATAAGAAATATGATGTACCCCGTCCTATATTTTTGTTTATTTGTAAAAGTTCACTTTGTATTATATGTGAGAACATTCAGTACCCTCGAGGGACAATGTATGGAAGGGACCTCCTCTTGGGAACCTCACAAGGATTTCTTTTGGAGGATTGACAGCAAGACAAGATTGGGAAAGCAATAACCAACCCTCTTGCACCCTTGTTTAGCAAATATAGTTGCTCGAGTTATTATTTCTATGGAAACCTCCTCGAGGAATCTCAATCCTATGATAGTTAGCCAAAAATATTCTCTATCCCACAAATAGTCCATGAGACGCTGGAGAAATTTCTAGCTGAGAAACCTCATCTTGATGAACTACCCCTTTGATTGATGTGACAACATACTTAGTGTGAGTCACTGTTCACCTACTTTGTGACATCATAGCATCTGACATTTAGGAGCTCGAAGTAACAGCACTCAAGTGGGATTATCTTTAGGATGGTAGGCACATTTAATGAATTCATATCTTTTAGCCATTTAAAGATAAATCTGTGAGATGTCACGTCACATCCTCATTAGTGCCACCTTGCTTTTGACTGGTGTGGCAGTTTCCTGCCAAAAATCACAATATCTTATGCATTTAATGAAATATCTTTGTCATTAATGACACGGTACTTTAACATTGATTGCCAGCTAATAACACTTAATAGCAGTCAGGTTACTCGAGTGGCCTTACCCTCATATAAATACATCAACCAAAATAGTTTACACGGACGACAATTTGAACCTAGAATTTCTATTGGTTTTCCCTCATACACGAACGTTATTTTGAGGAAATTTATTGCTTGAACATTCCCTCTTTCTTCCATTGATACTGATATCATTGATCATTAACTGTGCTTTGGGTTCCCGCCTTGCCTTTATTGTGACAAGAGTGCTTTCTCTTTCTCTCTCAGACTAGGTTGCCTGCTGGTTCCACTCATTTGTTGTATCCCCGGTACATTTATTTTGTAAAGGTCCCATTTAATACAAGTTGGAATATCAAATGATGTTATCACTTTCATTATCATTTATTGTCACTGTCATATATAACTTGGAGCATTAATCAAGGTCTTGATAAGGGGTTATGACACGTCTTATACTAATTGTATTCCAAGAACCCACAAATAACAGATTCTCGGTATCTAAGTAAGACTCACGCACACGGTCCATAAACGTACCCATGACCATCCCATAAAGGTACCCCAAAAGTTTGTTTCCATAAAGAATATAATAATTAGGTATCCCTACTTATCACGAGTGTAACATTTTCCTATAAAGGAACTATAAAAATGGAGGCCCTACTAACCGTACTTCTTTGGTCAGTCTTCTAAAATTTGCCTCATTTGCCCCACTCTTATAGGTCGTGGATCCACTGGCCAACATTTCCATGGGCATACTAGATAAAATAGAGTAAATCATCCACTTTTGGAAACCTCTTGGGGTCCGCCCTGTGTGGTTCCTTTTGCTGGTAAGGTCCCCCTATTCGGATCCATGTTACCATGTCTCTACTTATTGGGACCACTTTGGCCTCGATCTTCCAAATCTTAGGGGCTCTATCCCTAAAATTGTTATAATACTCCTACTAATGTAGGAGTGAAACTTCAACCACCCGAACACAAGTGGTTAAAAGAGGGTTACCTAGTAATGCATGTCGAACCATTCATACAAGGTTTTTTGTCAACACAAAAAGACTTTCTCGTATTTAACTAATAGCGCGAACCTCTATCTTCGCTTATATACCAATCTTTCCTGGTACAGAAAGATTAAGATAGTCGCACTCCTCCTCATACTTGCTACTTCGTGGTCTTACATATGGGTTTTTAAAAACTTAATCCTAATTCTATATGAAGCCATCCCCTCCGATCCTCGTGACGGGAGAGGCGAAGAATAGGGGGTGTCTCCCCTTCGTCTCGAGAGGATCTTGGACTCGCGCATCCCTCTCGGGAGAACTTCGACCAGCGTCGGTGATGAGGTGAAAATGTATAGAGATGGAGTCTCCAGCCTATTTTACTCAAAACAGACAAAAGAAAAAGGGATCCATCCCGAAGGACAACATCGAAAGACATACTGATACATACGAAACCAAAATCATTCGAAAAGGGTCTGGAGGCTAAGTTACAAAATGGGAAGGTGGTAGGAACCCATTCCGCCCTTACGATCTCTCATGGGTTATTGCTATTTTCCTTTATTTCCCTGTGATATGTTTGCATGTGTATATGTAGTGGATATAGGAATCATCAACTTGTATCATGGAAGAGATAAAGTGAGTCATTCGTAGGAATGTTCTTAAAAGTAATATTAGAAAATAGGATTTACGTGATTATCCCAGCGTTGATCATTATAAGGGAACGATGACGCATGCGGGATAATAGGCTGCTAAGAACAAAAAATATGTATATAGAGAGTTTAAGAGAGTTAATATTAAAGAATATAGAAAATATAGGAAAGAATTAAGAAAATGACTCGAGTCTTGGGTTTTACCCCGAGACACCTACGTAGCCTATAAAGGCATCAAAGTCCACATAGTTAGTATGAAAAATGAGGGGTGGGGTTAATCCCATAAATCCAATCGAGGAATTCCCTTATATGTGTGTGTGTGTGTGTAAAAAAGTGTTTTAGTTGTGAAAAAAGTGTGAGAATCACCGTTTGAAATTTATAAGGAAGACCTCTTTTTCTTTTTTGGGGGTTTTATTTATATGAAAATAAGAGATGTGCAATAATACTAAATAAAAAGTATATTTGAATATGTGAGATGAGAGAATAAAAGTGCTAAATAATAAAACAAACTAATATGAATTTAGGAGGATTTAAAGAGAGAGTTGATAAAGTTGGACCATCTTAAAGATTTTGAGATTTACCTTGAATGTTGGAGAGTATCCCTTGCACTTGGATGATGGTGGAGGATACTTAATTCACCAAGTTTGATGACAAGGTTGATGAAAAGTGAAGGTTTGAAAGGGATTTGGATGTGGAAATCACGCTGACTTTGAGAGGGGTTTTCTACGCTTGCTGAGAGTGATGGATTTCAGATCTTCTTCTCCTATTGAAATGAGGTCAGACCCTACTTTTTATAGGCCCAGGGCATTTTTTATCGGCATAGTCTTGGTCCTGCCAATCGGCAGGTGTGTTTAGGCACACTGTCGATAGGCAGAGTTTGGAACCTGCCGTTTGGCAGTCTCTTTCAGATTCCTTCAGAAAATCGATCATAGAGCGCAAACCGTTGATCCGAATCATGCACGGGGCACACCATTAGAAAGGTAATTCGAAGATATTTGAAACTATTTTGGACTACTCCCGGGATCGGGAGTTGACTTTGGGTCAAATATGGCTCGGAAGCGTTCATCAGTCCTTTAGACAAGGAATCATCGGACGCAAACGGATCGTTCGTCCGCATGGTAAGTCAGAATCATGCATGGGATAGACCGTTGGAAAGGTTAGTAGATGTACTTTAACATTCCAAAGATTTTGACTTGGATTGGGGAGTTGAGTTTGGTTAACCGAGGCCTGAAAGCGTTCGGTGACCTTTTAGAGTAAAACGGATCGTTCTTCCGTACCATAAGTCAGAATTTCACACGGGGTGGACCGTTGGAAAGGGATTTATGTTCCCTTCAAATATTCATTTACTCTCAGTCGAGATGAAGAGTTGACTTTGATCAAACGGAGCCTGGGAGCGTCCGATGACCTCCTAATCAAGTTTCGGGGGAAAACGAATCGTTCATCCATACCGTAAGTCAGAATTGTGCATGAGACGGACCATTGGAAAGGGGTTTCAGTACCCTTCGAAGATTCATTTAGTCTCAGCCAATCTGAAGAGTTGACTTTGGTCAAACGGAGACTAGGATCATCCGGTGACCTCCTAATCAAGTTTCGGGGGAAAAACAGATCGTTCATCCATATTGTAATTCAGAATCATGCACGGGATGGACCGTTGGAAAGGGGTTTTAGTGCCCTTTGAAGGTTCATTTAGTATTAGTCGAGCTGAAGAGTTTGACTTTTGGTCAAACGAAGCCTGGGAGTGCTCGATGGCCTCTAGTTCAGTACCCGGGGTATGACTTAGGTTTGCAATAATGAAGGGAGGTGCTAGGGACCTAAGGAGAGGTCAGGGGGTATTAAAATGGGGTCTCCACAAATCCCCTCGATGGGTGAGTTTGGAACAAATGATAGCCGTCGAATAGACACCACATGATGCCTTTGAAAGTGGATGACTAGAGGGTCGAGGTTGATTTTGAGGACCTAAGGATGAGGATGACCGATTCTACGGGTCGAAGCCAATTCTGAGGGCTTGAAGATGAGGGTGACCGATTCTACAGGTCAAAGCCAATTTTGAGGGCTTAGGTATGAGAGTGATCGATTCTGCGGGTCGAAGCCAATTCTGCGGGCTTAAAGATGAGGGTGGCGAATTCTACGGGTTGAAGCCAATTTTGCGAGCTTAAGTTGCGATGACCAATTCTGTGGGTCGAAGCCAATTCTGAGGGCTTAAAGATAAGGGTGACTGATTTTGCGGGTCAAAGCCAATTCTAAGGGCTTGAAGATGAGGGCGATCGATTCTGTGGGTCTAAGCCAATTATGAGGGCTTAAAGATGAGGGTGACCGATTCTGCGGGTCGAAGCCAATTCTGAGGGCTTAAGTTGAGATGACCAATTCTGCAGGTCGAAGCCAATTCCGCGGGATTAACTTGAGATGACCAAATCTGCAGGTCGAATCCAATTCTGAGGGCTGGAAGTTGAGATGACCAATTCGGTGGGTCGAAGCCAATTTTCAGGGCTTAAGTTGAGATGTTCTCGGGCAACTCTGTCGGGAAATTACCTCATGATTTTGATTTGAGTTGGGGAGCTAATTGCTGGGGAAACTTTCGTATCTTCTAGAGACTTTACCGGGGGAACAACCAATTTGATGTTGGGGAAGTGATTATGTGGGCCAAGGGTTGGACGTATTTCTGGGGGAAATTTGAGACCTTTGGGGAATAGGAGATGATCCTGAAGTTTGGGATACTTTAGAGTTCCTCTGGGGACGTTGTCGGGGGGAGATTCACTTGGCTTTTGAGAGTTCTGCCGGGGAAATAGGGGTTTTTCTTGAGAAAGTACGAAATTTTCTTGGTGAACATGCTCTATATCCTTTTCGAGATTTTGAGGAATTTTGGGAAGATTTTTAAGGGTTTTTTGGTATTTTTTGGGAGTTTTTGTACAAAAATTTAAGGGGGTGACGATCAGTATGGTGTAGAGGGTGCCATTCGGCAGTGGCATGAACTTTTGAGCTGCCTCGAGAAGGTAAAGGGGTAGTTCCGATCTGTAGGTTTGGGGTCAGTACCGATCGGCATTACCCTTGGCATCCTATAAAAGGGGGAGGTTCCCCTCATTTTTCACAGCTTCTTGCCTTCTCTCTTTCTGCAATTTTCTTCTGTGAATCATTTTAGCATTATGATCTCTAAAAAATGGCCGCTTTTGTGAGCACCGTGGTACACAGGGAGTGGTTGGTTGTTAATGACTGTGCAAATATGGAGTGGAGGTCTAGGGCGCCTATTGCTTTGGGGAGTGAGAACTCTTTTGACGCATTCGAGACAGTTGCAGATGAGCGGACTTTGTTGCGGGAGCCGTCCCGTCATCGCTCTTCGAGGGTGGTTTTTGTTAATTTTATAAAATACCTCAAGTGCACGGGCTATTATAGAATAGCGAGTGTAAGTACGGGTCGAATCCATAGAGATTTATCAATTTTTTCTTTAAAAATAATTGTGAGTGTCCAACTAGACTAAATTGGATTAGAGATGAGATGTAATATTAAACTAAGCAACACAAACAAGAAATAGGAGTACTAGAGATATAATCAAGGTAGCGTGAAAACTAGGACGTTGGATCCATTTATCACGTTAAACTAACACTGTGCAATAATTTAAATTCGTCATTCCCGATTTTATGACTCAAATTAAACCGACTCTCGCCGTATTTAATTCGGAAAAATAATACGTGAGAAGTCCAAAATAAGATTTAACGTCTCTAAATTTAGACGCCTAAAATCCCTATTCCCTTTAAAAATTCACTTTTAAATTTCAAAATATAGTCCTTAAGCATATCAATCAAATTAATAAAAATATAACCCATCAAAAAGTACTCATACTTAAAATATACAAATGATTTTTTTCAAACAATGCCGAAGGTTTAAAACGCACTCTCGTGTCGTTTTAAATGAATACCGAATTTTTAAAACGTTTAGCACATATCGGGAAACAAAGACGAAATTAAATCGCACACAATATTAATCACACATGATAAATTTCACCTAGTCCTAGTGAGGAAATTAAGCTAGCATAATTATAGATATAATAAAATTGCAAGAATGAATACTCAATTTCATTAAATAAATAAACTTACAATTGATGTGTCACAAATAATCTTGATAAAAATTCCACTCACAAAATAATTATTGGCCTTTTCTAAAGCTCTCTCTCTACCCCTCTCTCCCAAAAATAATGAACTCAAGGGTCCTATTTATAAGATTAGGGGTGAGGTATTTGAGTTGATGTAAAACACCTACTTTAATTGATAAAAATGAATTTTAAAAGTCATTAACCAATTTCACGAATGGGAGTCTTCTCCTTTTTTTGTTGGATTTATATTGATCTGAACATATTTGACGAAATCAACTAAGTGTCGATAATTGTTGGCGTGTGCTTTGAATGGCTTGGATCAATGACGTGGCAGGTGACTGCGCGATGGTGGTGATGTGGCGCTGATGTGGTGGATGATATGGAGGCAGCTACAAGATTCGAACTCAGGACCTCTTACATAGCAGACCACGCGCGCGAACACTAGGCCATCTTCCTTTATCATATATCTGCTCCACTAAATTATAAACATAACCAACTTCTCAAATTTTATTTTTCATGCTTTGGCCCCAAGATTTGTTTCTTCTTTCAATCCTTCCCATAACCTTCATATCTTCACTAAATCACCTTGGATCTTCACCAAACTTCAGGGGTACCTGCAAAAATATAAAATAACTTATATTAATTTAATTTCAGCTCCAAAAAGTTTAGGAAATTACAAATTTACCCTTATTTGCCTTTTTTGACCTCGAAATTCATAACTTTTCCATTTTAACTCCAAATTCAACCAAATTTCAGACGAAACTTTATTTTGCCTAGATAAATATTTAAAAGTTATTTTCAGGCCCATAAAGTTTCAGAAATTACAATTTTACCCCCGAAGTTATTAAAATTGCATTTTTAACTCGAATTTTATTCAAACTTGCATTTTTCTTTTATTTTATGAAACGACGCTAAAAACTCATTATTTAAGATACAATGGGTCTAACAAGGCCTATATTTGGGCATAATTCATACAAAATGATGCACTCATCAAATACCCCCAAACCTAAACTTTGCTAGTCCTCGAGCAAAACTAAAATTTTAAAATCTAACTCACTTTCGTAGGAATCACAATTGCACTTAGCATGTGCAACAAGCCATTAAACTTCTAAGTTACCCTAGTGGATGAGTTTTATCTCGTGAGGGTTTGCGGTGAATATACCCACAAAATTCAAAAGATTGACTCAATGCAAATGACTAAAAAGTAATATAACCAAGTTTGAATGCAAACTTCATAAATATAAATATAGTAGAACTTCATTTCTCAATCTCAACTTATTGTGTGTGTGGGTGCATAGCCAATATAACTGTCCATTTCAAAAGATTTGATCGTTACATTTCTATCCGAAAGTTCGTTTTGATTTCAAAATCTCACAGAATGCACTCACAATCGAACACTCGGAAATGGGTTATTTTTTCTCGATATATGTGAATAAAAAAAGTAAATTTATATGAACAAATTTCACATATACATGATCAAAATGGATTTTTTTAAATGGATGTGTATGATCTCATGAATGGAAAATCGATTACTTTTTAAAAACATTGAATCACACCATAGATCCTATTCATCTTCTCTCCACACTTTAACTAACTTCAGTTGAGATCGATTAGGACTTTCTTTGGTTGTATTGTAGGCTCGAATTTTAGCTAGAAAGAATGGCTTTGGAGTTCAAAAATTTCTGAGAATATAGATATTTTTTGATATTTTGACTTTAAGCACATTTTCTTCCAACCTCTATTTATTTTTTTCTTTCGCTTTTTCTTTTCAAGCTCTATTTTTTTTCTTTTTTTTTTCATACTCACATTCTTGCAACTTCATTTTCTTTTGGCCTTTTTACTACCGTAATTTTACCCTAGTATTCTCAGAAAATAGGTATGTCTTGATTTTATAGGCTTTAAACTCCCAGTTGGAGTTGGGTAGGATAATGGGTTTTCAGTAAAAGGCTTATTTTATTTTTGGCTCAAATGGGCTTGCAACGGAATATTGTAAAAAGGTTGGAGTTTATGATTATTTTTGGGCTTTCAAACGATGGCATAATCTCACTTCTCAAGTTTCGTTAATTTGATTTGTGTCTCAAGACGACTTACTAAGACTTCTAGTGCTTAAGATTCACATTTTGACATTTTTTTCAGTAATCGAACAAAACAAAGAATTTGAGGTCATCAACGAATTTATCACTGAAGGAAAGATTGAGTAATTTTAACTCGAATTGATTTAAATCTCTCGAAAACGATGAATGACACAAAATATCATCGGGTTAAAATCTCCACATTTATTCGTTAAGCATATTAACTTTCGCCTCAATATCCATTTTTGATCATATTATATGGATAATGTGTAAAAATTTCATAAGATGAGAGATCCATGAATTAATTATATATTAAGAAATTGTTTCAAAGGTTAATTATATTGAAAATCTTTTTGGTTTTTTATATTTTAATTTTTTTTACCAAAGCGGAGAAAAATGACCTCAATACCCGCAAACCTAATTTCTACATTGTCCTCAATGTTCAAGACAAAAATTTAAAAGGTGGGAAAGATATTATCGTAATGTGGGATTTTTTTCCAACGCACAATTCCGGTAAAATAAAAATTATGATACAACAATAATGACCCAATTTCATGTTCACTCGTGGTATACAGGGTCTTGGAGGAGAATACCCTCCACTTCTCGATCTCGTAATTACAGATATGGCTTCAACCTTTGACCATTAACTTTGAAAATTTCACCATTTTTAGGATTCTCCATCTCAACCACCCCATGTGGGTTGACTGTCCTAACAATAAAGGGGCCAAACCATCTAGACCTTAACTTACCGGGAAATAGATGAAATCTAGAATTATAGAAAAGAACTTTCTGTCCAAGCTCAAATGACTTCCGTAGGATGGATTTTTCATGGAACATTATCATTTTCTCTTTATACAATTTTGCATTTTCGTACGCATCATTCCGAATCTCTTCCAACTCAATGAGTTGGAGTTTTCGGACCTCTCCTGCAGCAGGTAAATCTAAATTAAAGGTCTTAATGGCCCAATAGGCCTTGTGTTCTAATTCTATCGGAAGGTGGCAGGATTTTCCGTAGACAAGCCTATACGGGGACATACCAAGTGGCATTTTGTAGGCAGTGCGATAAGCCCACAATGCATCCAATAACCTTAAGGACCAATCCTTTCGGTTTGGATTCACTATTTTATCGATAATTTGCTTAATTTGCCTATTTGAAACTTCTACTTGACCATTGGTTTGAGGGTGATACGAACATCCTACTTTGTGTGTGACTGAGTACTTTTTCATAAGACTCTCAAAAGATCGATTGCAGAAATGGGTTCCCTGATCTCTAATGATGGATTAAGGCGTACCGAAACGTGAGAAAATATTTTCTCGAATGAAGTTGACCACCACATGGAGATCATTTTTCCTACACAGTATGGCTTCTACCCACTTAGACACATAATCAACTGCCAAAAGAATGTAGAGATTTTCGTACAAATTTTGGAATGGACCCACAAAATCAATGCCCCAACAGTCAAAAACCTCGATAATCAGAATGGGATTTAAGGGCATCATATTCATACGTGTGATCTTTCCTAACCTTTGCCAATGGTCACAACTCCTACTATAATCATTCGAGTCACGAAAAATAGTGGGCCAATAGAATCCACACTGTAAAATTTTTGCGGCGATCTTTTTAGCACTGAAATGACCTCCACAGGCTTGGTCGTATCAGAAAGAGATTACCCTTTCGAATGATTTGATCGAGATAATAATTGAAAAGATACGGGTCATCCCAAAAGAAATGCTTGGCTTCCTTTAAAAATTTGGAACAATCTTTCTTAGACCAATGCAGTGGCATTTCACCTGTCACAAGATAGTTCACAATATCGGCGAACTATGGAAGATGAGAGACAAGCATCAGTTGCTCATCGGGAAAGGACTTGTTTAGTAGCAATAGGTTATCGGATGATTCAATGGTTAACCTAGACAAATGATCTGCCACTACATTCTTACACCCTTTCTTATCTCGAATTTCAAGGTTAAACTCTTGCAGTAATAAGATCCACCAATGAGATGGGTCTTATCATCCTTTTTAGACAAAAGGTATCGCAGGGCCGAGTGATCGGTGAAAATGAGAATTTTGGATCCTATCAAGTAAGGCCTAAACTTCTCAAGAGCAAAAACAACAGCGAGGAACTCTTTTTTAGTCGTGGAATAGTTCAATTGGTCATCATTAAGAGTCCTACTGGCATAATAGATGACGTGAGGAAGTTTCTCATTACGCTGACCCAGAACCGCGCCTATAGCATAGTCGGAAGCGTCACACATAATCTCAAACGGCTGAATCCATTCGGGGGTCTCATAATAAGTGCAGAGGTCAATTCCATCTTTAGCCTTTTAAAGGCTTGAAGGCATTCGTTAGTGAAATCGAAGGGTGTGTCCTTGGCAAGAAGATTGCACAAGGGTCAAGAGATTTTGCTAAAATCCTTAATAAATCTCCGATAAAAATCGTCGTGTCCTAAGAAGGACTGAACTTCACGCACAGTTTTAGGGGTGGGAGATTAGCAATGAGATCTATTTTAGTTTTATCTACCTCGATACCCTTTTCAGAAATGATGTGACCTAGAATTATGCCTTGTTTGACCATAAAGTGACACTTCTCCCAATTAAGAGCAAGGTTCTTTTACTGACACCACTTCAGAACGAGGGTGAGGTGATGGAGGCACTCATCAAAATTGGACCCAAATATTAAAAAATCATCCATAAAAACTTTGAGAAAACGCTCTACCATATCCAAAAAGATACTCATCATGCACCGCTAAAAAGTGGCGGGTGCATTGCATAACCCAAAGGGCATGCGTCGGTAAGCAAAAGTACCAAATGGACAAGTGAAGGTGGTTTTCTCTTGATCCTCAGGAGCGATGGGAATTTGATTATAGCCGGAGTAACCATCAAGAAAAAAGTAATATGGGTGGCCAGTTAATCTCTCTAGCATTTGGTCTATGAAAGGAAGCGGAAATTGATCCTTCCTTGTAACAACGTTCAACTTCCTATAATCAATACACACTCGCCACCCAGTTTGAATCCTAGTGGGCACTAACTCATCATCAATATTTTCACCACCGTAACACCAGATTTCTTAGGGACCACTTGAATGGGACTGACCTATTGGCTATCAGAGATGGGGTCAATGATACCCGCATCGAGCAGTTTTAGCACCTCATCTCGGAAGACCTCTTTCATATTGGGATTAAGTCTACATTGTGCTTCACAAGAATTTTTAGCATTGTCTTTTAAGTGTATCCTGTGCATGCACACCGAGGGACTTATCCCCCTAATGTCAGCTATGGTCCATCATATGGCTTCCTTGTGTTCTTTGAGAACACGCAATAGTTTATCTTATTTTTCTTTGACAAAGTCAGAAGCGATGATAAAAAGTAATGATTCATAAGGTCCTAAGAACCTACACTCAAGCGTTTCAGTCAGTTGCTTTAATTCAAGCTCGAGCGCTTTCTTAATCGAGGGTGGAAAAGGTGACGTGGAAAGTGAGAGAGGCTCAGGTTTAGACTTCTAATTTCCCACTTCCATGATAGGGGTGGAGTTGAGGAGGGCATTAAATTCTTCGATGGACTGATCAACATCAAATTCGGACCTCAAGAAGGCAAGATAAGATGCTAAAGGGTCGTCATTATAAGTTTGCTTGAAAGTCACTTGGATGATACTATCAATCATGTTGACATCCACGGGTTCATCATCTTCGGGTGGTTGTTTGGCCAAATTAAATACATTAAGGTCCATAGTCATGTTCCTAAAGGATAGGTTCAATTGGCTGCTACGACACCTAATGACGACATCAGATGTGGCGAGGAAAGGACGACCCAAAATAACAGGGATTTGTGCAATAGGATTTTGCACTTGTTAGGTGTCCAAGACAACAAAGTCCACATGAAATATAAAGTCACCCACTTTAATTAGGATGTCCTCAACAATACCTCTCAGGATTTTCACAGAACGGTTGGCTAAGAACAAGGTAATCCTAGTCGGTTTCAACTCCCCCAAACTTAGTTTCTCGTACATGGTGTAAGGCAAAAGATTCACGCTTGCTCATAAATCTAGAAGGGATTTCTCGATAAGTTGCTCCCCTATCTTGATAGAGATCGTCGGAGTACCTGGATCCTTATACTTGATGGGAGTTCGATAAGAAATGATCGATCTTGCTTGCTCGATGAGAAAATCTTTCTTGGGTACGTTGGTGCTTCTCTTAAAAGTACAAAAGTTCTTCAGAAATTTGGCATATGATGGGACTTGTTGAATAGCATCAAGTAGTGGGATATTGATTTGTACTTTCTTGAATACTTCCAACATCTTATCAACTGGCGCCTTTTTCTTTTGTGGCACCAAACGCTGGGGGAATGGAGCTTTTGGGACATAGGTCTCTACAGATGGCTCGGAAGGTAAAGGTGAGGATGAAGTTGGAGACACGGGTGGATCTTCCTTTGCCTTACCTTTCTCGAATTCACTCTCGGTAGGTGGTGAAATGTTTGTCTCTACTTCCTTGCCAGACCTAAAAGTGATGATGGCTTTTGCATGCTCTTGGGGGTGTGATGCGCTCGTATTTTCTTGAATAAAAAATTGACCCCTTGGTATGTTACCCTTTGGATTGGGTTCGGTCTGACTCGGGAATGTTCCTTTATTCCTCTCACCCAATGCATTAGCTAGTTGTCTCATTTGGACCTTGAGTTTAGTAATGGCTTGCGTATTTGCGTGCATGCTTTGTTGGGTGGATTGGAGGATATTTTGTGTGGTTTGCTGGAATTGAAGGGTACTTTAAGCAAGAAGGTTCATCGACTCCTCTAAAGATTGAATCTTTTGGGATGAGGGATTCGAGAGTGCAGTGGCATTATTTTGGAAACCCGGGGGTGGGTTATCGAAAGATTGACCTCCACTTTCTTGGTATTGACCCTCGGACCATGAAAGATTGGGGTGGTCTCGCCATCCCGAATTGTATGTATTGGAATATGGGTCATACTTTGTCATATTTTGGTAGAGGGCATTGGCTTGATCGGTGAGTGCCTTGTGGGCTGGAAGAGTCGGGAAATTCTCGACTAAGTGGTCGAATGCATCACAAAGTATACACATAGGGGAACCTATATGTTGAACGGCAGCAGATGCGGTTCGATTTACCTATTTGCTTGTCTCTAAAGCTTCTAAACGTCGGGCCAATGTGTCCACTTTGGCATTTAAATCATAACTTTGTTCGACTTGGTGAGGGAAACCCTCTTTGGAGGTGGTGGATCTAGATTCTCTATTAGGTGCCCATCGCTGGGACTTTTTGGCTATGGCTTCTAAAAATACCCACGCATTGATCTCACTCTTCTCGATAAAATCACCATTACATAGTGACTCAAGCATAGTTCGGGTGTTGCAATCGAACCCCTCATATAAAATTTGGACTTGGCGTCCTATCTCAATCCCATGGTGCGGATATTGCAGCAGCAAGTCCTTAAATCACTCCAAATACATCCACAATGCTTCTCCCTCATTTTAGCTAAATGTGTTGATGACGTGAAGTATCGACGCCGTCTTTTGGTTAGGAAAGAATTGTTGTAGGAAGGTGACATTCATTTGGTTCCAAGTGGTGATGGATTCGGGTTTTAACGAGTTAAACCAACTCTTAGCTTTGTCTTTCAACGAGAACGGGAACAATTTAAGCTTAACAATCTCATCAGAGAGTTATTGGTACTTAATTGTCCCACATATCTCCTCGAATTCACGCACGTGAAGGTACAGATCCTCTTTTTTAGTACCCCGAAACATGGGCAACAATTGGATTGTTCCCAAATGAAATTGGAAATTGTTTGCATTGTGATCAGGGAGAAGTATGCATGAAGGCTGACTAGACCTAGTTGGATAAAGGTAATATTTAAGGGAATGTGGTGCTAACTCATCACCCATATCGGTGAATATCGAAAATCTACCTACGTAAGTATTGGGAATGCTAGACTCCACACTCGACAAACGACCGGTATGATTTCGAAACCAACTTCGCATACACTCAGCTCACTCGAATTTTTTATTTTTTTTATTTTTTTATGTGATGAAAAAAATATTTGACTCAAACCACGTAATTCCTAGCTAACACACAACAAATTGAATTATCTAATTTAGGTGAGGGAAATTTCGGTTTAAAATCTAGTTTTCCCGAGATTAATCGACGACAGCAAGGGTCTCCGAATTAATCTCCCTAATTAGACAACTCCTATTCTTTGACAAGGGAGAATTTAAAAAACGAACAACTACGGTTATCACCTCAAAACCCATTTTTTCCTCCGTGTAGGTGGTCAGTACGAAGACACATTAAAAACCACCAATCCTAGACAAGGTGAAACATAATTGATTTGACAAGTTTGCATTGGAGTAGCTTTTAACTCTAGCCTCGTTAAGATGTTTCCTATGAGCTATGTGATATCCTAAGGCCAATGTCTACTTGATTTTAAATTAAATGTGATGGCTCGGGATATGCAAATGCTTGGATAATTAGTGATTTTCGGGCTAAGGAGAGGTGATGAAATCCCCACCTTATCTTTCACACGGGTTTTTTCCTTAAGTCAATTTATGCAACGTGCTAAATTAAATGCGAAATTAAACCACGTAGGAGCACAAAAAATGTACCTCCGAAGTGGAATTCTACGGTCACTTGTTTACGTCGGACTGAAGTTTTAGTTGACGTCGATCAGAGGAAAACGCCACATACTTTTTAGTCATCCCCGAGAATTCCTTGTGCCCGTGGCAAGATTGCACAATTTTTTCTTCGCGTCCGCGCACCGGTTAAAACTTTTCTGAATTTTTCGTCACTTTTTTTTCTTTTTGAATATGCCCCTGAAAAAAAAAATAAACCAAACGTAAAGTGCGACACATGAACAAAAAAAATTAACAAAAAGAGAGGAACAAAAAAAATGACACACGCACTAGTGGTGTATTTAACAAGAAAAAAAAGCAAAGCACACTTATGAAACAATTTTTTTTTTACCTAGAAAAATTATAGGCAGCTACAAGATTCAAACTCAGGACCTCTAACATAGCAGACCACACGTACGACCACCAGGCCATTTGCCTTATTTATCCTATAACTTCTCCACTAAATTATAAACACAACCAATTTCTGAAATTTCATTTTTCATGCTTTGGTCCCAATATTTGTTTCTTCTTTCAATCCTTCCTATAACCTTCCTATCTTCACTAAATCACCTCGGATCTTCACCAAACTTCAGGGGTACCTTAAAAAATATAAAACAACTTATATTAATTAAATTTCAGCCCCATAAAGTTTAGGGAATTACAAATTTACCCTTATTTGCATTTTTTGACCTCGAAATTCATAACTTTTCCATTTTAACTCCAAATTCAACCAAATTTCAGAGGAAACTTTATTTTGCCTAGATAAACATTTAAAAATTATTTTCAGGCCCATAAAGTTTTTAAATTAAAATTTTACCCCCGAAGTTATTAAAATTGCATTTTAATCGGATTTTATTCAAACTTGCATTTTTCTTTTATTTTATGAAAACGACTCTAAAAACTCATTATTTAACATACAATGGGTCTAACAAGGCCTATATTTGGGCATAATTCATACAAAATGATGCACTCATCAGTGGTGAACCCTAGCAGTTATGTAAGTGAAATGGCTTTTGGCATACTTTGGTGGTTTTCCTTTTTTTCTTTGATTTTGATAAGGTTTTTCTCTTTTCGCAGTCTGATGTTTCTTTGTCGACTATACGTGCTCGTTGGATGAAGGGGCTTAAGAATGTTTGGGAGTACCTTCCACCCGTGGTGCGTTGGGTAGTATCGTCAGCATGCTTTGGGAGGCTGGCGTCTGTGCTGGATGAGACGCCTCGTTCGAAGACGGTCCTATGCTCTCTGGGGGAGAGGTGGTGGGACACTACCCACACTTTCCATTTTGTTTTCAAGGAGATGATTGTGACTCCCATAGATGTGCAGCAGTTGTTGGGGATGGATTGCGATGGAGAGCAGATAGAGATGGATCGCTCTTTACGGGTGAGGCCGGAGGCGATGCGAGCGACGCTTGGTGATGTGGGGAGGTTAGTGTCAGGGGATTCCATCCATTTGTTGCTGCTAAGGGATGTATTTCTGGGAAGGGTGATTGATGTGGAAGATGGGATGCAAGTGAGGCAGATGGATTGGTTGTTCATTTTGCTGGTGTTGGGGGGATTTTTGGTGGCGTCGAGCAGCGACGTCGTCCATTTATGGGTTTTTCCATATCTAAGGATGTTTTCGAACATCCCTCTCTATGATTGGGGGGAACCTGACTTTGGAGACCCTTTATTTTTCTGTGGATTCATTCAGTCGGTGCTGACGACAGACTTTCACTAGAGCCACATATCTCCTTGAGGTATTCTTTAATTTTTGCATTTTCCTTTCATGCATTCGCATTTCCCTTATGTGTCTCTTTTGATTGTGGATTTCTTGTCTTTGGTAGACGTGGTTCTATGAGGTGATTGGGTGTAATACCCACCTGATCGCTCTGAAGGATGAGACTATTAGGGACTTGTGTCGGTTGTATCGGTGGCAGAAGGCCAATCAGCAGTTGAGGAGGTCTTTTTCTCTCGAGGCGGTGCATCAGGTGTTGAATGTTCTGGGTAATGATAGGGTAAGACTTTTTTCTTCTTCAGTCCTGGTCTTTGTGTGCTCTGATTCTGTATTTGACTGATGTCTGCTGGGGATTTTTCAGGTGACTTTTTACGCTTGTGGGATGACCATTCAGGACAAGGGGTTGACTGGAGTGAATATGCAGATGAGGCATTTACTTGCGCATGAGTTTGGCCACTCTTGGTATCTTGGGGAAAGAGTGGTTAGAAATATTGCTGAGAAGGAGGACGTGGTGCCACCTGCGAGGCCCCCCTATGTCAATAAGGCAGGAGCGGCTGTTGCCAGAGGATGTGAGGATCGCGATGATAATTGGTGAGCCCTACCTGTCGTACACCGATACGGCTGTGCCATATGATTATATGGACTTTGTGATGAGTTGGCTGATGGCGCCCAGCATATATGATGCACTTTCCTTCCCTCCTACGGGTTCAAGTCGGCCAGTGGGGTCCTCCCACAGCAGTGGCGGTCCATCGACATTTATGGCATCGGCGACTTCAGAGGTCCCCTTTGTGTGGTTTCAAACTCCTTCATACAACATCCGATGGGCTGATGGAGGGATGGTGCTTATGCTGCATCGTCCTCATGCGATGGATCCAGAGGAGTTGGGCTTGACAGAGGAGGTTCTTTATCCTTTGGTATATATTTTTGTCCTTTTCTTTCTCTTCGGTTTCTTTTAATCTTTTCTGCTTGATACTGATTTTGCCTTTTCTTACAGCAAGTCCGGGTGTCCACCACTTGGTTAAGGGATATCAAAAACTGGATATCTTTGGCGACTACCTATATTCGGGACAAGGTCCCTGTTCCTTCTTTCTCGATGCCGCCTGCCTCATCTAGGGAGGAGTCTGGTTCGGGTAGTGGTGGTCCGTCATCTCGCTGCAGGGGAAAGAGAGCGCGTCGCAGGGATGAAAGATCTTAGGAGAGAGAGGGGAAAGGGTAAGTGAGAGAGAGAGAGATAATGTGGGTTCGAGCTGAGTCCCGTTGTTTTTGCTTTTCTTTATTTCCTGCAAGATTGATGTAACACAGAGAAATATCTATGCAATGGGATGGAATTTTTTATTATCTTCTGTTTAATGATGAATGAATGAATGCATACACATGCACTTTTTACTTTGCTGTTGAGACCGTAAAAAGAAATATTTTTCGTATTTGAAGGAAAGTTTTTTTTTAAAATGAGAATTTATCTAAACATGGAAAGGGAATTTTTGAAATTTTTTTGAGATTATCAATTTATTTTTATTTAGTTTTTTAAATTTTGACAAAAGAGGAAAAAGGAAAATTTCCAAAAGTAGGGGGTTGCCGATCGGCAAGCACCTTGTCCTGCCTATCGGTAGGTCAGTCCAATCTAGTCCCATCAATTCAAAGATGTGATTGGTACCATCTTCAACCTTTCGTACCTTGTGGGTCATGATTTCCTTCAATATCTATAGGGGTTATGTTTTTTGTGGGAGTTTTCAAGTATAAAAGAGGGGTAAGGATGGAGTGTTTTCCTCATACCTTCACATTCCTACTTTCTTGTTCTGTGAGATCTCTCTCCTTAGTAGTGTTGGGTTTTCCAACTACCTCGAGACTTTAGAGGCGATGTGCTCCTATAATGTCGACTATGATGCTTTCAACATGCGTCGAGTTTCTTTATGGAGCAATCGGCGCATATAGTGGAACATGCTGCTGGCAACTATCAAGTTTTGGTATCTTGAGGATCATGTCTTTCGCTTCGGCTTGGATGAGATTTGTCCTACCTACAAGGAATTTTCTACCATGCTGGGGATAAATCCTAGGATTGCTGTGACTCTACCTGAGTTTTCCCATTCTCCCAGGGATTTATTGGTAGGGCTTCTTCGTATTTTTCCCTCGCCATCCAGATCACTAGTCGATGGAGGTATGATCTTCCTGCCAACGGTGTTACAGTCTGTGCATTTGTAGGAGGTTGGTGATGCTGGATATGCCGGAGCCATCATTTTGGACTTGGTTTCGTAATTACTTCTAGTGACCGGGGAACTGCTGAGGACCCATAACTTGCAGATAATACTTTATGGATGTCCTACCGTCGTAATCCTATGACGGTGATACTGGCGGAGACTCATAATCGTCTAGATGCCTGGCGAGAAGGTCATTCTGTCTTTCTGAGGGGTAGCCTATGATGCTGTTCATGTGGTTGTCTGAAAGATTTCACCTAGTGACTCCTCCGGAATATCGTTTGTAGGATGTACCCAACTTCTTTTTGCGCTATTTCATCAGCGTTAGCCTGGATATCGAGAGCTGGCAGAACTAATTTGTGGAACATGGGGCTCTAAATCTGTACTGGTCAGTGCCTTGGTGGGGATAGCTGCCGCCTATTCTGGAACTGGGAGAATACCCGTATGTCCGATTGGTTGGTCTCAGACAGACCACTTTCTATTTCACTTGGAGGCTTTTGCGCTAATTTGGCTGGGAGCAGATCGTGTCACCTCAGACACTAGACTTCTTTCCGAAAGAAAATATGATAGAGCGTCTACGCATACAGCTTGGCTCTTTATGGCAGAGTTCGCGTCCATCGACCTGTCCCTCTCAGTCTGCTGGGAGAGTTTGGCATATCCCTGGGGATTATATGAAGTGGATATGGAGAAGAGTAGTCAGCAAGATATTGACAGTGGAGACTGGACAAAGGTGGCATGCCTTATCTGATACCATGGAGGGGGTGTGGTAGTTTTTTCTAGGTTGGTTTGAGCTTATCGGTCCATGGAGCGTCTGCGACACTCCATTCAGGCAGGGGAAGCTTGGGGACCCCAGGATGTAGATAACGATGATGGAGCGGGCTCCTCTGGTAGCTATGGGTAGGGTTCTTAGAGGGAGTTTATTTTGTAGCGGGGAATAAATTTAGGAATTTATTTAGCTTTTTTAGGAAGGTAGGGGGAGGGAGTTATCATTCCTTTATGTAATTGCACTGTAATTTCTTATTAATGAAATAAACAAGTTTTTGATCATCTAGTTGTGCCTTTTGATAAATTTTGTATTTTGAATTATCTATACCGATCGCTAAGGCATGCATAATCCTTTTGTTCAAATATATGTTAGAATAAACTGTCGTTCTCGGAGAAAAGAAAAGAATAGTTTTTTGTGAAAAAGAAAGGGTCGTGCTCATGTAAGATGTATGAGCTGCCGACATACCTCTGGGGGTTTTTGAAAATTTTAATTTTTTTGAGAATGATTTTTGCAAAGGATCAGGCCCACGTAGTTCTAGGTAGAGGGAAATGAAGAGATTTTATTTTTATTTTTAGAATAGAAGGGAGATGAGAAGAGTCATAGCGCACCGAGATTTTGAACTAGGGGTAGAATTTTTGGAGACAATCCAGGTTAACTGGATGAGCCATCTCTTCTCCATCTAAGTCGGTGAGCATGGCGGCACCGCCGGATAAGATCTTCTTGATAATGTCTGGGCTACTCCAATTGGGCTTGAATTTCCCTCTAGGCTCCCAGATGGGCTCTACTATTTCTTTGAGGGCTAAATCCTCTTCTTGGACACCGCGGTCCTTGAATCTCTTATTAAATGATCGGGATATGTGGTGATGGTACCCTTGTATGTGATACAACGCCTTCAGTCTCCTTTTGTCCAAGAGTGACAGCTCGTCGAGGCGACTTTGATGCTACTCCACCTCACTGACCTTGCTTTCAAGCATGAAGCGTAATGAGGGTATTTCCATCTCCAAGGGTAGGACTTCATCCATGCCATAGACTAGAGAGTAAGGGGTATCCCCAATAGAGGTTCAGATTGAGGTTCGGTAGCCTCATAGGGCGTATGTGATTCGATCGGCCCAATATCGACAACTTTCGGTCATCTTGCTGAAGATGGCTTTGAGGTTCTTATTGGTGGCTTCGATTGCACCATTGGTTTGAGGTCGATAGGGAGAATATTTGTGTCTCTGGATCCCATACTCATTTACCACTTTTGTGATTTCTGCCTCGAAATACAACCCGTTATCTGACACTATCTTGTGCGGGATCCCATATCGGCAAATGATGTTTTTCTTGATGAATTTGGCCACTTTCTTGGCGTTTAGAACTGCGTATAACTCAGCTTCGACCCATTTGGTGAAGTAATCAATTGAAACTAGAATGAACTCATGACCATTGGAGGATTTGGGTGT
Organism: Sambucus nigra; assembly: GCA_949130495.1. Lineage (NCBI taxonomy): Eukaryota > Viridiplantae > Streptophyta > Magnoliopsida > Dipsacales > Adoxaceae > Sambucus > Sambucus nigra. The sequence goes on along the minus strand of OX422223.1, from coordinate 37,949,950 downwards.
AACTTTCCTTATGATGTCGATGTCCCAGGTGGAGAACGGCCAGGGAGAAGTCATGCTGTATAGTTATCACGGAGGCAGGTATTAAAGGTGGAGAACTGTTGGCATTTGATCCATCTTCAAACATAGGCGGTGAAATCCTGGATCATGGTAGTCTAGTAGTATCCTTGTCGGATGATATTTTTGGCAAACATGTGACTGTTCATGTGGGTCTCATATTCCCCGCTGTGGATTTTCTGCATCACTTCTTCAATGTCAGCCCCTGCGATGCAGTGTAGATGAGTTCCATCGAAATTCCTTTTGAACAGTGCTTTCTGAAAGATGACGTACTGGGCGTCCTATCTTCGGAGGGTTACCCGATCTTTCTTATTGGAACCCTCGGGATACCTATCATGCTTGAGGAGGTTCCAGATATCATAATACCAGCAATTGGCTAGCTTGGTATCTTCTTTGGTGATGAGCTCATTGTGGTAGCAGTGGGTTGGTTTGTCTTGCTTTTGGACTAGGAAGGGGGTCATTATTATTCCTTTGGGCATGTTGACCATGGAGGCAAAGGTAGCAAGGGCATTGTCTAGGTTATTCTTTTCTCTAGGTAGGTAGTGGAAGGTGATGTCTTGGAATTGGGAGGCTAGTTAGGTGGGCATGGAAAGGTTGGAGTTTCTCGTCCTTAACTTTCCATTTTCTGAGCACTTGACCAATGATGAGGGCAGAGTCCCCGTAAACATCTAGGCATTAAATATCTTTCTTGAGAGCAACTTTGAGGCCTACCGTACATGCCTCATATTCAGTCATTTTTTTGGTGCAAGGGAAATCCAATTTGATGGCGATGGGAGTGTGGGAGTCATCTGGGGCAATCAGAATTATCCTAATGCCATATCCCTTTTTGTTGGTCGCGCCATCAAAGAACATTTTCCATCGAAGGTCATCTTAAGCAGCACATAGGATGTTTTCATCTGGGAATTCAGAGATCCAGACATCAACTTCTTCTATGGGGTAGTCAATGAGGTAGTCAGAGATGGAACTTCCTTTCATGGCTTTTTGTGTGATGTACATGATATCAAACTCGGGTAGGAGCATCAACCATCGAGACATTCGGCTAGATAAGGCGAGTTTCTCAAGACGGTACTTGATGGGGTCCATTCGTGATACAAGCTTAATGGGGAAGGAGAGCATGGAGTGTTGCAACTTTTAAGTGACCCAAATAAGCGTGACGCATGCTTTTTCCAAAGCAGTGTAGTTGACTTCATACCTGACCAATTTGTGACTGGCGTAATATATGGATCTTTCTTTACGGGAATCCTCGAGGTATTGGGATAGTAAAGCCCCAGCTACAGTGTCGGTTATGGTTAGGTATAGGATCAAGGTAAGACCAGGCTGTGGTGGCATGAGTACCGAAGGTTAGGTCAGATATTGTTTGATTCGGTCAAAAGCTTCTTGGCAGGCCTCATTCCAAATATTGGTTGACTCCTTTCAGAGGAGTTTGAAAATAGGTTCGCAGATGGAGGTTAGTTGGCTGATGAACCGACTGATGTATTATAATTTCCCAAGGAAACCACGGACTTCTTTCTCCGTTCGGGGAGGTGGAATCTTGAGTATGGCTTTTAGCTTGGCAGGATCTTCTTCTATCCCTTTCTCACTGACCATGAGTCCTAAGAGTTTTCCTTTTGTAACACCGAAGACACATTTTTATGGATTGAGTCTCATCTGATATCTTCGCAATCGTTCGAAGAACTTTCGGAGAGCGGGAACATGAACTTATCTAGTTTTCGATTTGATAATCATATCATCCACATAGACCTCGACTTCTTTGTGAATTAGATCATGCAGGATGGTTGTGGTAGCCTTCTGGTAGGTATCCCCAGCATTCTTGAGACTAAATGGCATAATAGTGTAGCAAAAGGTTCCCCATGGGGTGATGAACACGGTTTTTTCTTGATGATCCTGGGGCATTTTAATTTTGTTATATCTGGAAAACCCGTCGATGAACGACTTGAGAGCATGACTGGCTGTGTTGCCCATGATCATGTCGATATTAGTTAGTGGGTAGTCATCCTTTAGAGAGGCTTTGTTCAAGTCCCGATAGTCTACACCCATTCGAACTTTTCCTCCTGACTTTAGCACAGGCACTATCTTGGCTAGCCCTGTGGGATATTCGATCACACGAATGAAACCCACGTTCAACTGTTTGACCACTTCTTCTTTGATTTTGAGCAACCATTCGGTGTAGAGATTTCTCAGCTTTTGTTTAATCGGCTTGTAATATGAAAGAGTGGGGATCTCATGCTGAGAAATTTCAGGATCCGTGCCGGGCATATCGTCATAGGACCATGCTTGTAATCTCGAAGAGTGCGCGCTCTTGCTCATCGAGGGTATCCCTTATCCTAATCTCGCGTGGTTGACTACTAGAACCGAGGTTAAAAATAATAGTCTCTTCTTCATTAACTTGAACGCAGTTATGTTGTTTGTTATTAACCTTATTTAGATCAGTTAAGAATTGTTCATTTGCAAAATCACCATCATCAAAAGTTTGATTACAATCTAAACAATTAATGTAAGGCACAACAAGACACTCAAAATCTTCGTTTATTTCATTGATAGGAAAAATAGCATTGAGAACCTCATCAAAGGAGGTCTCGATTACATTTGAGCAAGGATAGACAACAGAAGAAGAAATGGGGTAAACATTGGAGTTATGTGGGGTTTCAATAGGTAAAACCGGTGTAGCATGCCAGTTGAGGAGAGGTTTATCAACTTCTTTAATCAGGTGGGATGGATCCGGTGATGTAGTGCTTGAATGAACCATGCAGAGTGTCAACCCCAGTGTCTATAAGTCAAAGGAATCCTTTGAGTCACTTTTCTCAGTCTCTTTGGTATCTTTGATGAATGGTTGTACATAGTGTTGGGAACTCTCGACCCATGGGTAGCTATCCTGGAAAAAGATCTCCATTCCAGGCTTTATATTCTTGTCCGTATAGTCATACCAGGGTTCTGGAAAGCCACAAAAGTGGAAGTCCTCGCCCTCTTTAATCAATTGTCCATTCAAGGAGTCACCTGGGATAGTCTGGATGCAGTCTAGTCTTCTCTTTGGTCGAGACTGGCAGATCATTCTGAGCTCTTATTCTGATGGTTAATACCCCAAACCACAAGGAGGGAAAGTTTTCTTCAGTTCAATGGGCTCAAGTATCCCTTGTTGTCTTTTCCCTAACCCCAGTTCGATCATAAAGTGCATGTTTTTGAACATCTGAATCACATTAACATTTCCATGAGGTCCATATTATCGACAAACCCTTTCTTTGAAATTGCTCCCTGCCGGGAGTAGAAGTGGTTTAACTCAAAATCTTGATAGGAGCATATCATTTGACCCGTGTTGTATCTCAAGGATTGGACTGTTAGTGCTTACACCCTCGGCATTGTTGTCGTCGCCCAAAATGGTGATGACTCATCCGTCGGTAAAGAATTTCAATTTCTGATGGAGTGAGGAAGACACACCATTGATACTGTAGAGCCAAGGTCGTCCGAGTAATAGGTTAAAACAAGCTGGGATGTCAATTACTTGGAATTCAACGACGGGGTTTATAGGACCAGCCCCTATTACAAGTTTTATAGATCCTATTACTTCTCGTCAAGTATTATCGTAGGCGCGTACAACAGCGGAAGTTGGAGTGAGGTCACTTTCCTTCAGTCCTAAGCATTTGAAGGTTCTTACTGGGCAAACATTCATGGCGGATCCATTATCGACAAGAGAGAGTGGTACGATCTTACCTATAACTTTGATGGAGATGTTGAGTGCATGATTGTGGTTTGGCCCAATTCTGGGGATTTCTTCTTCGGAAAAGGATAGCATCCGGGTAGTGGTTAATGATATGACTAAATTTATCTCTTCTTCTGGTGTGGTGGAAGTAGGAACTGTGGGTCCAGTGAGCAATTTGATCAAAGCATTTCTGTGCAGCTGGGAAGACATGAAAAATACCCATAGAGTGATGTTAGCTTGAGTTTTCTTCAGTTGATCGAGGATCTTGCTTTCCTCGAGGGTCACTTCTGGCATAGGAAGGTTTTCAATGCCCTTCCCTTTGTCATTGACTGGTAATGAGCTTGATATTTGACAATGCCTCCCTGATATGGTCATGTGATTTATTGAAGAATGAAAGAATATGAACCCTGTTTCTTCGTCAATCTCGGGTTGTTCTGCCATCTTGTTTATTTCTCTGAGAAGCTCCTCAAATGATATCATCCGACACATGCCGGCTACTAGGACAGTTTTCTCTGAAGCTTACCCTTTATTTGAGACTTCGAATTCTTCCCCCCAACCAGTGGTAACAATTCTGTCTTTCCATGTAAAGTCAATTCATTCCATAACTTCAATGGCTTCTTCATACAGGTCTTCCCATTCTGTGGGGATAAGTAAGGGTAAAGGGACCAGGCGTCCTTTTAACTTCAGAGTATCGAGTAACTCAGTCATACTATAAATATTATTGGTTTTCCTGAATAATTCTGCTATGATCTGGACAACATCATCTAGGTTGACCTCATTGATTGGTACCACCCAACTGTCTGACTTTCAGGCCCATTTTCGTGCTTCCAAGAATAGCATGTTGAACTTCTGGTAATCAATGGTCATTTGTGAGGGCAATATCAACCCGAACTCTAGGAGTTGGTTTAACACTTATGATAATTCAATACTCCCAATTTCAAAATGGGTACAGACAACGATGCATGCTTTGGTGAGGAGTGACAATGCTTGATCAGCAAGGCTAGTAGGGTGTAGGAGGAAATATGGACAGGTTTGGAGAGGTTAAAGAGAGTGTATGGGTGTGATTTGAGTTGAGGGATCAAATTTTAGATTCATTTCTAGGAAGAAGGCATTAGTATGATTTGGGAGTGGGTTCTGAGTAGTGTTTGGCTTAGGATTGGCTGGTGGGGCAATGGTACCCCGATTAATTAGACCTTGGATTATGTTTTGAAGGTTAAAGCATTGGTCGATGGTATGGCTAGCAGTTTGGTGAAAGGCGCAATAGGCATCTGCCTTGAAGTTTATGAGGATTGGATTTGGTAGTGGACGGGGATCCAAGGGTTTGATAAGATTTCGGCTTAACAAGGCATGATAAAATTTGGAGAGGGAAGCATGGAGCTCAGTGTATTCCTTTCGGATTTGGACAGGGAAAATTTCTGGTGCCCACGAGGTAGTTAGTTGAGAGATGTTGTTGATGGTTGAGACTGCAGCACTAACAAGATTATCATATTTTCTGGTGGTGAACTGTCCGAACACTTTCTTTGGTTCAACTTATGTTTTAGCAAGACCTTCCTCGATTTCTACTCCTGCATCTCTGAGAGCTCGAAAGTGGGGATAGTATTGTCCTCCTATTATTGCTCGAACATGGGGCAAGAAGTTCTTCTTCACTATGTTGACTTGTTCTTCCTCGGATGGCCAATTGGTCATAGTGGCCGCTTTTTCCCTCCATCGAGCTATGAAGTTACTGACTGATTCCCTAGAGTTCTGTTTAAGAATCTCTAAATTACGGTGGGTGACCTCAAGCTCTTCGTTATATTTGTAATGCGACATGAATTCTCAGGCTACATCATCCCAACTACGGATTTTGGACTCCTTGAGAGATAAAAACCATCAGAGAGCTCTATCCTTCAAAGTTTGCTGAAATAATTGGGCCATCACTTCTTCACAATCCCCTAGGAGAGTCATGGAACGGTGATAATTACGAAGATGAACAATCGGGGGCCACTTCTTCCGAATTTCTCGATATTTGGCATCTTGAACTTCTCGGGTAACCTCGCTTTAGGATAAGGAGACATGTGGATGTAGTCCATATAATTTCTAGATATTTTAACTTGGTCGAACTTCTTAGTTGGCATCTTGAGATCTTCTTTGACCTTGTTCAATTCTTCCTCTTTCGGATCAACGATCATAGGCAAGTTAACCCCAGGTTGAGCAAGGTTTGGCATAAGAAGCTGGGCAGGGGACGACCCATTAACAAGAGGAGCACGTGGAGCATGATGATACTCTTCAGGAACCTAAATAGGCTCATGTGGACCCATAGCATGAGGAAATAGTGCCTTGAGCTCTTTAGGAACATGAACCCGGTTTCGTTGCATCTCTTGGACCTCAGTTTGAAGGTTGTCAATCTTGGACACGAGCTGAGCTAAAATTGCCGTTAGATTCGGCTGCGCAACTGGTACTTGATATGTGTTCTCTATGGAAAGTGGATGGATACCAGACTCGAAAGAAGTAACAAGGGAACGAATGGAGCTACGGGGTGATTTGACTAAAGTTCGAAGCCATTAAGGAGCGAGGCCAAGGGCGTACGATCGACCTGAGAAGGCGTAAAATGGGATTTATTTTTGATAAAAAAGGATTAAAATATATTTTTGGCATTTTCTTTTTGATATTGAAAGACAAAATATTGTTGGATTTTGGATAAATAAGGGAGAAATGTTTTTGGATTTTTGATAAAGAAGGGATAAGTGTTTTTGGATTTTTGATAAAAGAAGGAGAAATATTTGGGAGACTGGTCTCAGCATAATAATAATAATAATAATAATAATAATAATAATAATAATAATTATTATTATTATTATTATTATTATTATTATTATTATTTTGTCACTTGTATTAAATTATCCTGAATGAATAATGAAATGTCGAACGGGACCCGAGCCAGGAAAAGTTGGGTTTGTAACATATGCGAGGCTATGGATGGACTTGTGAGCAGGGTCACGGGCAGGGTCTCGTTTTAAAAAAGCGCAAAAATTTGGGCGACAGGCCGACCCGGAATTTCGACAGAGTTTTGGGTTGAAATCGGCAATCTAACATATGTGTCCTAGGCTTGACACCTATATGCGGGGATGCAGTTGGTTGGGTGAATCCGAAAGGGTTCCCCCCTTTGGCGTGGCTTCCACAATATACGTCTTGCTTTTGAGGGCAATTGGTACGTGTGGACAAGCCATTTGATATACCTGAGTGTACGTGAATTACCTCACTATATACCTCGTGGGGACGGTACATGTGAGAGCGAATTCGACTCGGCGAACGTGAACAGGTTCCCTATGATATACCTCCTGTCATGACTTTGATCAAGCGGTACAATGCGGGGGAACCGTTTGATATACGTCGAAGGTACTTGGCCAATGGAAGGTGAGAGTCATATCGCTTAGGCTAACTGTGCCCTTCCGGACCAACACCTATCATGAAGTGGCCCTCCAGTAACTGGACAAAATTTGGTCAAGCACAATGCTCTTTCGGTGATGTCTTGTGAATCATGCATGATTCTCTTATTAGTATCTTACGATGAGAGTATCTTTCTTGATCATGCCCAACAGGGAGAAAAGTATGAGTATCAATGGTATACCAAATATGGATGGGTGATGCGTGCAAAATGGGGATATATGTGATCCTAGGTGCACGTGGTATGAAGTGTATATGGAGAATTTTCTACAAGTGTGTGAATAGAAGCATAAGCAAGAGGTACATATGAATAGTAAAGGGAAACATGCAAAATGGGGGAAAATATAAAAAATATAACACCCATGTAAATAGAATCTAGCCCTCAAAATAAAAAGTCCCCAGCGGAGTCGCCATTGTGTCCATCCCCTCCGATTCCTTGCGGCGGGAGAGGTGAAGAAGAGGGGGTATCTCCCCTTCGTCTCGAGAGGATCTTGGTCCTGCGCATCCCTCTCAGGAGCGCTTCGACTGGCATCGGTGATGAGGTGAAAATGTAGAGAATGGATTCGCCAGTCTATTTTACTCCAAATAGACAAAAGAAAAAGGGAGACATCCCGAAGGACAACATCCAAAGACATACTAATACATACGAAACCAAAATGATTCAAAAAGGGTCCAGAGGCTAAGTTACAAAATGGGAAGGTGTTAGGAACCCATTCCGCCCTTACGGACTCTCATGGGTTATTGCTATTTTCCTTTATTTCCCCGTGATAAGTGTGTATGTGTATATGTAGCGAAGATAGGAATCATCAACTTGTATCATGGAAGAGATAAAGCGAGTCATCCGTAGGAATGTTCCTAAAAGTAATATTAGAAAATAGGATTTACGTGATTATCCCAGCGTTGATCATTATAAGGGAACGATAACGCATCTGGGATAATATGCCGCTAAGAACAAATATATGTATATAGAGAGTTTAAGAGAGTTAAGTTTAAAGAATATAGAAAAATAGGGAAAAAGTAGGAAAAGGACTCGAGACTCGGGTTTTACCCCGAGACGCCTACATAGTCTATAGAGGCGTCAAAGTCCACCTAGTTCGTATGAAAAATGAGGGATGGGGTTTATCCCATAAATCTAATCGGCGACTTCTCTTATATGTGTGTGTGTTTTTGTAAAAAAGTGTTTTAGTTGTGAGAAAAGTGTGAGAATTCCCGTTTGGAATTTATGAGCAAACCCTCTTTTTCTTGTTTTTTGGGTTTTATTTATATGAAAATAAGAGATGTGCAATAATACTAAATAAAAAGTATATTAGAATATGTGAGATGAGAGATGAGAGAATAAAAGTGCTAAATAATAAAACAAATTAATGCGAATTTAGGAGGATTTAAAGAGAGAGTTGAGAAAGTTGGACCTTCTTGAAGATCTTGAGCTTGATCTTGGATGTTGGAGAGTAGCCCTTGCACTTGGGTGATGATGGAGGACACTTAATTCAACAAGTTTTATGAAAAGGGTGATGAAAAGTGAAGGCTGGAAAGGGATTTAGATATGGAAATCACGTTGACTTCGAAAGGGGTTTTCTGAGCTTGTTGAGAGTGATGGATTTCAGATCTTCTTCTTCTCTTGAAATGAGGTCAGGTGATCCTTTTTATAGGACCAGGGCATTTCCGATCGGCATAGCCCTGGTCCTTCGAATTGATAAATGTGTTTAGGCACACTGCCGATAGGCAGGGTTTGGTACCTGCCATTTGGCAGACTCTTTTAGTTTCCTTCGGAAAATTGGTCGTAGAGCGCAAACCGTTGATCCAAATTGTGCATGGGGTGCACCATTGGAAAGTTACTTCAGAGACCTTTGAAAGTCTTTGGACTGATCCCGACACCGAGATTTGACTTTAGGTCAAATGTGGCTTGGATGCGTTCGTCGATCCTTTAGACGGGGAATTGTCGGACGCAAACGGATTGGTCATTCACATGGTAAGTCAGAATCATGCACGAGATGGACCATTGGAAAGTTTAGGAGATGTACTTCGACATTCCAAAGAGTTTAACTTAGTTTAGGGAGTTGACTTTGGTCACCCGGGGCCTGGAAGCGTTCGGTGACCTTTCGAAGTAAAAAGGAATGTTCGTCCGTACCGTAAGTCAGAATCGTGCACGGGGTGGACTGTTGAAAAGGAGTTTTAGTGCCCCTAGAAGATTAATTTAGTCTTGGTTGAGTTGAAGAGTTGACTTTGGTCAAACGGAGATTGGGAGAATCCGGTGACCTCCTGATCAAGTTTTAGGGGAAAACGGATCGTTCCTTCGTACCATAAGTCAGAATCATGCACGGGACAGACCATTGGAAAGGAATTTCATTTCCCTTCAAAGATTCATTCAGTATCTGTCGATATAAAGAGTTGAATTTGGTCAAACAGAGTCTGGGAGCATTCGATGACCTCCTGATCAAGTTTTGAGGGAAAACGGATCGTTCATCCATATCGTAAGTCAGAATCGCGCATGGGATGGACCGTTAGAAAGGGGTTCCAGTTCCTTTTGAAGGTTCATTCAGTCTCGATCGAGCTGAAGAGTTTGACTTTTGGTCAAATGGAGTCTGGGAGTTCCCGATGGACTCTAGGTTAGTACCCGAGGTATAACTTGAGTTTGCAATGCTGAAGGGAGGTTCTAGGGACCTAAGTAGAGGTTAGGGGGTATTAGAATGGGGTGTCTACACTATCACAGATGATGAAGGAAAGAATTTACCCTCAAACCATACGCTAAGAACTTGATAATAGTCTCACACTTAAAAGGCTTTAATTCGTGATTGAAGTCAACCTCATGTATGGGACGTCTTGCAAGCGAAATCCAAATAAGGAACCCTCCTAATAAACTTGGTCGATCTGAGTCGTTCATTAGGAAAAAATGGTGAAACACCACCAAGCGATCGTCGTTATAAAGAGTACAAACCATAATTGAGATGGCTCTAAAATAGTTAAAGAACACAACGCAAAAAAGCGACAACCGCACTCAAGATCCATAGGACACTGAAACTTGGAATGCTCTGATACTAAGTGTGACACCCTGTAACATTTGAAATATATTGATTAGTTATAAGTTAAACAATACTGGAGTAAAAAAAATTAAGTACCATTCTAAGCATGCGTGAAAAAAATAAACTGAAATCAATACTGATAACTACGATGAAAGCTATGACATAACTCTGATACCATCATCATAAGAAAAAAGAACTAATACATCAACTTTATCATACAAACCAAAACCTATCCATATAAAGTGTACAAATACAAGTGTATATCTCTCTTGCTACTTTACTGAAAAAAATGAGATGATAGAACTAGGACGCAAGACAACGACACATACATCCTAGATCGGAACTGCGATAATAAGGATGAAGTGATAACTTCAATATCCATCAAGGTTATGGAATAGGGGGCCTTGATCTTGAATTATTAAATCCATAATGTTAACATCAATTTTAAATAGAAAAGGAGAATAACTAAAGTTAGAATAAATCATAACTACGCATTTGCCTCTAGCTTTTTAACATCATTTAGATTTACCCCACCCATCAATACTAATATCACAACCATCTAAGCATCCAAAACCTAAGTGAACCCATGTCAAAGTTTTATTCTTCACATATGAAATAACCAATGAATTCTAAATATGAATACGTTAATCAATGCCAAGTGTATACAACATTTAATTCCATCTTAAAGTCTAAGGATCACATAAGTAAGTCAAGTAACAAAGGCTAATCCCTATTGCCTTCGAATATCACTCCTGCGTACTAAGTATAGTCTTAGGCCATACCAAACTTACAACCTTATCACGGCACGTGATAAATCACCATGTCAACCCATCAATCATATAGCCAACAATACCCAACACAATATAAAGGAAATATCCCTGTAATCCATCTCGGACGCGGGTACCTGGACGTGTGACCCATGGGTAAAACTTGACTAAGGCATTGCGTCTACTCACTGAAGCACCATAGCGGGTCACACCGTACGTTCTCCTTTAATGGAATTCTCCCTTAGTATGTTTGACATGAGTACTCACGCATGGTATGCATCACATAAAGAACACACCAAATAATATCCATATCAATCACGTAATTTAAGTCCCAAATTAGATTTATCCACTATAATTCAATTTAAATGTAAATAAGTCAGTCTTCAATTAACTCAAATTAGAGTCATTCCACTTATACTATAAACCAAGTCATATATCTCAAGGTAGGGTAGAGACTATCTGAACACAAATACCCAAATAAAAAATACCTCATTTAAAATAATAAGCAAAATTGTCGAAATATCTGTAGCATCGTTCGATCGATAAATCACTCAATTTTTTGAAAAATTCCCATTACGGGGTTTGTCTTCTTCAACTTGACAAAATTCATCACAAACCTCCATTAAAGACACAAAAACCTTCATATATAATTCATATAAAATATAAACAATGAATCCACATATAAAACGTGATTGGAACATAATTATATCATCAAAGTCCCAATTATAATTCAAGAACTCAAATAATACCAATTTTCTCCCTCAAGAACCCTAACACCCCAATACATATCAATTTGATTTTAATTCTCTATAGATTAGGCCTTAGATCCTAGGGTTTGAGTGGATTACATTAATAAATTAGAAAATACTCAAGATCTATTCAAACCTCATCAATTTTAGGGAGGATTCAATCCAACTGATGCTAAATCAATCCAAATTATTTTCCAATTAGGTTAATTACGAATTAACTTGATTTAAGTCATCTAAATCAGATTCTAATCACTTAATTAGGGTTTTGATTAAAATGAATAGGGATAATCTACAATAAATTCAATTTTACAAGAATTCAAATTAAACTTGATTCCAAATTGATGTATAACTAGGGATCCAATCTTCTAGAATCCTCTCTTTTCTCTTTAGCCCTCTTCTCTCCAAGATCTTAGATTCCTAAATTATGTTTTGTGTTAAATGACCCTCCTAATGGCTCAATACTACTTCTTAAAAACGAAATTGGTCTTTGGCCTAAAAGAAACCTGCGCAAATTAACGTTTAGCTAGTCTAAAAATCCGCTAATTAAATAAACTAACCCAATAGACCCAAAATACCTTATTTTAAGTTAAAACACATCATTAAAAATGCTATCAACACTCATAATCCATCATACTCATGGACAATATAAATAAATACCACTCATATTAAATATGAGCTAATTCGGTCAAAATTTAATTAAATCATAATTAATTGGTTTGGTGTAACACGACATTATAGTTGACTATTTCATAATCATTGGGACCGGACGCCGAGGCGATAATACAAACAAGGAAACCCTCAATACCGAACTCCGGACCATTCCACAGTCTACCATAATATGTAGTCATGTTCAAAAAAAATTATTAAAGTTTTACTGTCTCTAAATTTCTGATATATTTATATATGCATATAAGTATGTTGTGATGTTACACCTCACTTTGGGTATTACATAGACATTATGGTGTGATGTTACACCTCACATTGGGTACTACATAGACTTTATTTTAACATATAAATATATAAACCCAACACAACGAAAATACTATATTACGAACTAGGATTCATAATTATTGTAATGATGTATATTGTATACTTGATATCTCGTTGCCTACACCTGTAGATATACCCCATTTGTTGGAACTACATTGGCTTTGATTCCAAGTCCTTTTGGGTACGTAGGCGCTATACCGAGATAAACTCGTGAAGACCAAGCCTTATAATACATCCCATGGCGTATTATATATTAGGAATGAAAACATCCTCACTTTAAACTGCTCTGACATCTACTTCTACCACCCTAACTGATGTATGTCTAGCATATGACATCCTTTACACTACATCCCCAAACTATTGTGAAGGACAACACTTTTTGTCTAGTGGCCACCCAATTATTATAAGATTATGTGACAATATCATATATCTTCGGTTTCACTCCCCTTATGATATTCCAAACACCATCTCTCTTTATCCAAAACAATTCCTACACTTGCACACGCCTCACGTTGGATCATGTGAAATAAACCAAACTATGTAGGATTAACTCGTGAGCACACGAGTATATAGGTGCAATACTGAGTCCTTCTCGTGAGCTTGAGCCTCATCAACATGTCGTGATATGTTGTCTCCATTGAGATAGGTTTAACTCTGAATTATAATACCTCACATATACATAACAAAAATGAGATATCAAACTATCTCAAGGCAGAATAATAATTATTATATTAAATCACTTAAACACATACCCATCACATACACGATCGGACTATGTAGTCTTTGATATCGTGACCACATGAGTACGTAGGCGTAAAACCGAGTCCTTCTCGTGAAAACAAGCCTCGACAATATGTATCGTGATATATTTTCTCCTCCGAGATGCACCCATCTCTTAAACTTCCATATATTATTTCTACATAACTCAAAATAGATATGAAACTATCTCAAGGTAGGACTTACCAAATATATCCATACATACAAAACTCTCAAACACATATAAATGTGAAAGCACATACATAGTAATTATAACAGAGATGCACCTGTATCTAACGTTGCTATCTCTCCATAACTAGGAAAGAGATGTGAAATTATCTCAAAAACCTATCTCTTTCGCATATTTACATACATACTAATGCCCACTCATTTAGGCCTATCAACGGATCAGAGCTGGGTCGGGTTTAAGGAGATCCAGATCCATTTAATTGGGTCTTCATTGGGTTCGAGTTCGGGTCCGGGTCTTCATCGGGTCTATCCATATCCGGATCCGACGGGTCTTTGTGTTTGGGTCGCCAGATATATACACTTATTTTATATTTATTTTTATTTTATCCCCTTTCTTTATTTTTTAATCTTAGATTAAAATATTTTGTAATGTATTATCTAGTATATGATTGGTATAAATAAAACATATATTACTTATATTTATATAATACTTACATGTTATATTGCTAAGAAATATTTATAAATATATATATATATATAAATTTATAGTATATATATTAAAAAAATAATAATGTACAAGGCGGGTCGGGTCTTCGGGTTCGAGTTTTGTATAAGATCCAGGCCCTACCCGTGTAATAAACGGGTCTTCGGGTTTTAGGGTCTTCGGGTCTCAGGTCCAAAAAATACACTCAGACCCTATTATACGGATCGGGTCTAGGTCGGGACCAGGTCCGTGTCTAGACCCGACCTATTGATAGGCCTACACCCATTATAGGAAAACCAGCATAGAGTCATGAACTAACACCCATGTGTACCTATACCGATTTAAATGATGCTTCTACACCTCTGACTAATACCATTTTCAAACCTAAGCACCTATCCACATTAAGGGATACTCGTGCTAAAGTCTATAAACAAATTCTAAAATAATTAAAAAGTAGTCAATGAATGCAAAGAATAATAAAAAGCATAAAACTAAGGAAGCATACAAAACAAGTGGGGTGCCTAATACCTTATCCAATCATAACCTAGTTCCCGAACCCACACCACAAGAATCTCTGAACCAATCGCAGACTTAAAACCTACCTTAGGATTAGCCCTAATATTTTGTTTTCTTTTGTATAAAACAAATAGGCGATTCTAAATAAATCAACCAAACCCCTTATCACATGAAAACATCCTTAGGCCCATGCTCGAGAACCATGGGTATCCAACTCAACCTAGATATGGCGTCAAACATATTCTAGGGGCAAGTCACCGATGGCCCAAAGTTTGGGACCAAATACCCAACCTCGGGGGAGACAACAAACCGGAAGACAAGCAACCCCGCTCCCACCATTGCACCGAAGCTACCTCTCCCCTAGCGATGGGGATAATTTTTCTATCATTAAAAATCAATATTGCACGTTGTACCCAAATTTCTCGCTACGTCGCAATGGCGACTATGCAGAGGAAAATTTAAGAGATTCCTCTCTAATACACTTAATATTTCTCCCCGTATGACTACTTTATCTAAATTTTATAAATTTTTGGAGGCCTTAGTTAAGAATCCCTCACACGTAAATAAGTTCTTAGGTTTCCATGTACAAGATTATAAATTTCATAAACATATAGGTACGTGCGAAGGACCTTGCGATAAAATAAATATCAAAGTATGTAACAATTAAAGATTACCTGTTTGCATCACGCAATGCATGGTCTTGATTTTTATATTACTTAAATCATTTGACCTCTAAGGCTCCCAAAATTCGCTAGTTCAAAGAAGTTCGTACTTTAGGAAAGTCACTTTATCCAAAAAGAATGTTTGTACTTCACAAAACTCACCTCTTCCTAAAAGAGATGGTCGTACTTTCGATAAGTCACTACCCAGGGTAAAGCTTTCACTTTTGAAAATTCACTTCCCCGAAGGGCTAGTCGCCAATAAGTGTCCTCTTACTTTTTGCCCACTCCTTTGGTATTTCGAACAACTTCACTCTTCATCCCAAAGTATCAGTGACAAGAAATATTTGAAGGTTGTTTAGTAAGACCAAGGAACCCGATATATGATGATCTATGGATATGGAAAGCTATCCACCAATCACCAAATCTCATTCCCATGCATATAAAAAGAAGCTCTAAGAACCCTCCAATTGCACAAAAATTACAGAAACTTATGGGTCAATTTCTTTAAGAAAATTCCTCAAAAATTATCAGATGGTCAGAGGCTGGTCCAAAACTCTTCAGATTCCAGTATGAATGTCTTTCCCTGTACAAGGAAGACCAGCAGTATGAATTCACAAGTCATCACCAAAACAGAGGTTCCATATGTTTTACTTCCCTAACCACATTTTATTTTTAGAAAATACTAGACCGAAGTACATTATATCCTCCTTTATTATTATAGCCAAATGAGAGGTCATACTTGTTCACCCAAATCCAACAAGACTCTATTAAAGTTCTCATCCTTTGAAGATACTACCAAACAGTAATATGAAAAACAAAATACTGTCTACGTACGGTTAATAACATATGAAAGAATTGCACCAGAAAAGTTATTTCATATATGAGTCATTATCCCCTATGTATTGTCCTTACCTCATTCCTTATGTCAACTAAAAACTTGAAATAAAGTCCCTCAAAGTTTTCTACATTTTATATCATAAGAATACAGATCACACCAAGTTTTTACCCTTGGAAACTTGAGTCCATGCATCGTGAGGTCGTTTTGTTTTCATCAGTGAATTCCCAACCCATGACTGTCAGTGAGTCCATACCCTATCTACTAAAGAAGATAGGGATCTTTCCTCAATGGAATAAATCTTAAGGCAACTTAATAATATCATCGCCTCCTATAATACCATGCATCCTGAGATCAAGTCCCTAAACCTAACACAAGTACACCTACAAGAGGCCACTGCTACACTCGAAATAGGAGAGAACATATTGTCTCCCCTATCCCCAACACTGAAGCACCACCTGTAGTATCTACCGAGGCAATACCAACTACTCCTCAGGATCCACCTACACTAGTCCTAGTATCGGCCCCTATTAATGTAAGTAGCCCTACTTCCAAATACCATTTCCACACATGAATATTTCTAACCATACCATTAGTACCCCAAGTACCCACACACCGTCTTCCAAGTCTCCCTCTAGTTGAATATGTCCCCCTTCTGCGAACAGATGAGGTTGTACCCCAACCACAAAGTGAGGAGATCACGTCAGTCCAGTCTGAACTGCGTCTCCTTTAGGAAGCCATTAGTAAGATGAAAACCACCTATGATCTCACTAACCATAAAAGATGGCCCTATATCCTGATACCCAACTACCAGAAAAATTCAAGATACTAGTCTTAAAAACCTACAAATTACTAGGTTCCTTGAACACTCACTTATCCAACTATCACCTTCAGGTACAAGTCCAAAATTTTGGCTTAGGTGTTCTAAAAAGCATATTCTCACCCACTCTATTCGGAGGAGTCCTCACCAATTATAGGGGATGAAAAGATAAGGGACCAATAAAACCTAAGATGATGTATGGTGTGCTTTCCTGAAATAGGATGAATACAATAAAGATCTCGGCGTCACTCGTAAAAATTTAGAGATGCTGAAATAGGAGGAAGGAGAGACAGTTGGAACTTTCGTCACTCGTTGGAGAAAGAAAGCTGTTCAAATGGTCAGTCTTTCTCTTGAAAATAATTAGATAAAAATTGTGATTTTCAATCTCCAAAAATAAGTACAAAATGAACACGGTCTCACCTGGATCCCTGACTTCAAAGCACTTAACCATATCAGGTGCAAGATCGAGGAAAGTTTGGATGCAAAGACTACAAAATCCACTGCATATCCTCATCGAGAAACAAATCAATTATCCTCTTGTAAAAACTCACCTGGAGCTTCTACATCTCACATTACCACCCTCGTTGTCATCTCGAACCCCGCATCATGCCTGGTTACCAATACTTCTGAAGCAATGGTAACCACCACTACACCTTTTTAACAAGCATTCTCCCCCAAAAATTATCAAGCGTTCACCCCTACGAAAGAGTTTAAGACACCACTAAGACAGTTTACCATCTTATAAGATCCGTTTATTTGGCTATATGCCACTATGAAAATGGATGGTCACCTAAGATCTCTCGACCCCTGGACCACCCCTGCTTTCCCAGATAAGACTAGCGAGCTGATGCACATTATGAGTTCCACCAAGAACCCAACCACATTACCGACAACTATTGGACCCTAAGGTTTGCCATACAATACCTCATCGATGTTGGGATCTCATCCCCCTAAACCAAATATCACCAATAATACCCTACCATCTTACCCAAACCCCGACACCATTGCCCTGACTATTTCTCCCATTTCAAACACCAACCCCTCCACCTTTATAATCCCCATGCATCATTAATTGAGAAATAATGGCATACTCCCAAATCGAAGTAGTTACCCTATTAGGTACATTATCACCTTCCATAAAAGTCATCACTGAAACTAAGTCCACCATCGACCATATGAACTTCTTGGTTATGTCCATACACTTCTTGCGAAATAACTATTATAACTTGGATCTTATCCTAGTCACTGAGTTCATTCTCTCTAAAGAACCGAGACTCATTACCCCTTTTTAGAAGAGGTCGATCACTTGGTTGAATGGGAATAAATATATAGTGAAACTCTCTAAGAAACTGAGCATATCACTTATGAAGTGTTTATTTAGTCCATTGGATAGGAGGACTCAGCCTCTGATGCTCACCTATGTGCTCTCTCAGATTCGGAGGACAATAGTGATACTCACCCACCCACTACTGCAAGCACATTCTTGACTAACTCTATAGAAAATATCAGAAGCACCACATCAATCTATCACCAAACATTAGGACATGTTAGTTGGAAATCATGATATCCTAGCCCCCAATAGAGATGAGTGAAATGACTGACTATTCAGGGCAAACGATCACATAACATATGGAAGTTCAAGGACCATCACCAGTCACTGTATGAGGAAAAAGGCAGAGTGATGGTCCACATATCACAAAGGGATTACTCTTGGGAGGCTGATCGATAAGCTAAACTTCATCCAGTGATATACACCGCACACATGAAACGTTCCAGATAAATATGGAACCTTCATCAAAAGGATCAAAGGGTCTTGGACACCCACATAATCTCTACCACTAGATATGACAAGCAAAGAATCACGAACTCTTCCCCTTTCTACCATCCATATGATGCGAATAGATACTGGGAGTGATATTAACCACTCAAGGTAAATATGCCCGATACCCATACTCTCTACATAAGAGAACCACATCATTCAATCCTGACCATTTATACTACACTGGCCTGCCTAAACAATGGATTACCAATTAATTGAACAATCTTCTCATCGCCAAAGGGAGAATATCCCTTACTCTCGAAGACAAATTCACCCTTAACCCTCCGATTTGGGAAATAATGACCCATTAGGACTATTCCCTTAGATTAGGTCTTAGGTAACATATTTGGAATCTGATACAGAGCCACTATAGAGAAGCCTAATCAGCTAGAGCTTCATGAACATTGGATCTTTCGTATGAAAAAGCGAGGTCATACTACAGGCAGTCTACAACATAGACTCGCATATGGATGGTCACCTCTCTAGTTCTTCAATAATAAGGGGGAACTCTAACATCCCAGTATCAACATTTATCATAGAATTTGTAATCTACTGGATGGGATGACTAACACATGAAAGTTGTGACACCCCGCCTAATTAAATACCGGGCGATCACTCCTTTATTAAATTAAATCAAGGTGAACAGTGCGGTTCATTCTTAGCATCACTGTCGTAAAAATAAACTTTCCAATTTAACACCCTAGATAATTAAGCTAAGTGTCAAAACCAAATTTTAAACATTTATTTCCAAATTTTATTTAAAGAAAAAGGGTTTATTTTATTTTATAAACAAAGTATAATAAATCAGATTCACACCACAATAAACTGGAACAAAAATCCAATATATAAAACATTCATCAACGAATGTCAACATGCGAGAAATAAAGTAAAACATCCATCCTGAACAAAATCCCATAATAGCGAAATAAGAAATAACTGAAATAACAATGTCCCAACACAAAGAAAATAATGGAAAGGGCTACACATGCCCATCTGAATGAAAATACTAAGAGTGGATCTGAATGAACGAAGTCGTCTAATCAAGAGACCTGCAACTCCCACCTAAGCTGCAGCGCGTTCCTTCCAAAAGATCCTAAGCAAGACGCCCCTGTGGCTGGGCACCTGAAATACATATATATATACAAGAGAGGGGGAGGGAGAGAGAAAACGGGTCAGAGCCCGAAAGTGTGTATGATTTAAAATTAGTTTAGCAAGTATTTAAATTAATACAGGCCAATGCAACAACATATTAGTTCGACACTCTCTTGAGAAATTCTCACCTCTCTTCTAATGTGCACGCCTATCGTACTAACCTTCCCAGATGGTTTATCTTAACATATATGTTATACTAACCTTCCCAAATAATTTAGTTTAACTTAACTTACTCATAAGTTTTCAAAACTGAACAATGTCATTGTTTAAAAAGGTTGTTTTCAAATAGTAGCACAACTCCCGCTTTGGCTTCATCAATTTATAAAGTTACCCGGTGTAATATTGTACTCACAAAATAATTATTTATTATAGGAGTCGTCAACCATGTCCTACTTAACAAATCACAGTAGGCAGTTTAAATTTCATCATCTCGTATATATATTAATTACTCGGATAATATATATATATATAACAGCACCCCAACTAAAACTATGGTGCATGCATACTTCCACTATCCAAACCCCATACCGCTCATATTAAGGGGAATACGAATTCGGAATCACTCTCGAATCGTATTAACACATACACAAACAAGTGAGGCGAAGCATAGATTCCAAGTCTCTAAGAGGATGGCACATACTCGCGTCTCTTAGGACCGTCTGAACTATTTATTCAATAGCCTGCACTAAGGATATCTATCTTCTAGGGTACTAGTCAATATCCCCCATAAAGGTCCCATCGAGATAAGACTTTCCCCAACGCGGTAACCTCAAGGATAGCAAGTAGCGCGGTATGTTTTTCACATGCATATAATATATGTACACACATCATATAAATATACCACTTTCATCATATTAATATAGGTTCCTCTCATTACCCATAATTACCACATTTAACCTTAATTTCACATTATTACGATTACGTATAAGGCTTCGTCTCTAACCTTAACTCGAAGGGTTTTCTCCCAATTTACGTGACACTAGTGGATTCTAACCATCCAAGTAATAAATTCAGTAAGTAGACTTCTATTCACTACCGTAGGTATTCTTCGTAACCCCTCACTTGAAATACGGAGTTTGTCATTCCTTAGTTAATTATCCCTAAAACACATTTATCGTCTCATAATAAAGTCCTCAACATTTATTCATATGTCCTACTGGTCTCCCCTATATCCCAAAACATTATATTTATAATGCCCAAGAATTATTCCACGATAAATTAATTCATCTAATTAAACAAGGGGAAATAAGGGGCTGCCAGGAAGGGTCGATCGATCGACTACTGGGGCTCGATCGATCGAACCTTCGATCGATCGACTATCTAGGGCCGATCGATCGATCAAGCAGGTCTGCGAAAATTCTGCAGAAGTGCAGTTACGGGTTTCACCAAAATTCTTCATTCAAATTCATGTTTTCCAACCCTAATCGTCCCAAAACTTCTACTACAAACATTATAACATATTACCAGATGTTTCTAACGTTAAGCATGCGTATATTCATCATTAAACATGATTAAACAACCCAAAATTTCATCTAAACATTAAGAACCCTAAGTTTTCTTAACTTTTGTTCTAATCAGTTTTCTCCAGAATTTCCTTCTACATAATCATCACAAATCCGTGGGTTAATCATCTACTTCACATATTAATTTCCAGAATAAGGTTATAATGATTTCTACATGCAACTCCCTATCAAAATTGGGGTTTTCTTCATTTGATTATACTCCAAATCATTCGTACACTAATATGATTATTGCACTAACGAAAATATGCAAGTTAAACACTTGCCTGGGATTTCAGAGGTCTGGTTTCCTGCTGATAATGGTGTGGTTGCGTTCTCCTCCTCGCGATCTACGCGTTGGTGGTGACGGTGGTGTAAATGGTGGTGTTTTGGCCCTTGAACCTCCTTGAAAGGTCTCTCTTCTCTCTCTAATGGCCGTTCTAAGATTTTGCAGGTTCTAACCCTAAAAGGCTAACCTAACCAGTTGATAAAGGCTGCTAAAATTCGTGGGTTTAATTACCCTATTTTGTAAAATTACTCAAATGCCCTCCCGGGTCACTAATTAGGCCTAAAAACACCCCGGGACCCAAACTAAACTCCCGGGTACACTTCTCTGACTATCTTGTCCCTTTCGGACGCGTTGGCGCACTCGAAACGACCATACGAACAGCTTGTAAAATATTTACTTTTATATCTCAATAATTAGTCCCGACGCGACACGGGCGCGTCCCGACTAAAATTTCCAAAATTGTCATTTTCATTCACTCGTGACATTTATCATATATTACTATGCTCATAAGTAATATTCAACAATTTCATATAATTACTAACTCACGTCACGTTAATAATTATAACATAATTAATTTTCGGATTTTCATTAAATAATTTACTCGCATTAAATTTAATAAATCCCCAACTTAATATAGCATAAAAATACGGGGTATTACATACTTCCCCCCTAATAACGGAATTTCGTCCCGAAATTCAGATAATAAGGCATACCTGGTAAGAATAATTCTGGATATCTCTCGCGCATATCTGCCTCACGCTCCCAAGTGGATTCCTCCACATTATGGTGTTCCCACTGGACCCGCACAAGTGGAACTATCTTCGACCTCAATCTCCTCTCACTATAGACTAGGATAGACACCGGTCTCTCCTCGTAAGAGCTATCAGGCTGTAAATCGATCTCATCTATCGCGATGCGAGTATGGGCCATATCATCTCGAAGGTATCGTCTCAACGACGAGATGTGAAATACATCGTGAATGCGATGTAGATGTTCTGGCAGTCCCAATCTATATGCAACTGGCCCAATCCTCTCAATGATGGGGAATGGTCCCACGTACCTCGGAGCCAACTTTCCCTTCTTCCCGAACCTCATCACTCCTTTCATAGGAGACACACGCAGTAATACTTGGTCCCCCACGTTAAACTCCCTGAAGGACCGTTTCGCATCGGCGTAGCTCTTCTGTCTGTCCTGGGCTACTTGAATGCGACTCCTGATCATTTCAATCCTCGCAGAGGTCTCCTGAATTACCTCTGGTCCTAGCAACTTGTTATCCCCCACCTCAAGCCAACAAGTTGGGGAACGACAAGGCCTGCTATACAAAGCCTCAAATGGAGCCATACCAATCGTGAACTAATAAGAGTTATTATAAGCAAACTCTACTAGTGGAAGGTGTGGCTCCCAACCTCCTCCAAAATCGAGAACACACATGCGTAGCATATCCTCTAACATCTGATTAGTACGCTCTGTCTGCCCATCTGTCTGTGGGTGATAAGCTGAACTCAATCTCAACTCTGTACCCATAGCCTCCTGAAAGCTTTCCCAGAAACGTGACACAAAAAATCTTGTCTCTATCTAACACAATATTCAGGGGCACCCCATGTAATCTGACAATCTCAACGATGAACAACTGAGCATACTGACCCGTGGTATAATATGTCCGCACCGGTAGAAAATGAGCCACCTTGGTCAGACAGTCTACAATCACCCAGATAGAATCGTGGCCCCTCTGTGATGTAGGCAACCCTGTAATGAAGTCCATGGAAATACTCTCCCACTTCCACGCGGGTACTTCCAATGGCTGAAGCAATCCTGACGGTTTCTGGTGGTCCATCTTAACCAGCTGGCAGGTAGAACACTTGGCCACAAACTCAGCAATGTCCTTCTTCATCCCACTCCACCAGTATTGTTGCCTCATATCTTGGTACATCTTATCGCCTCCCGGATGGACTGCAAATCGGGACCCGTGAGAATGAGTCATCACTTCATGACGTAACTCTGCTCCTTCTGGAACCACTAATCTCCCATTAAACCGCAACCCTCCATACGAACTAACAGAATAGGACTTAGCACCCTCGGCTAGAAGTCGTACAATCTTCTCCTGGCAAAACGGGTCTGTGGTCTGCACCTGTATCACCCTTGTAACAATTTCAGGTGTGACTGACATGACGGATATGAACGAACGGGCTACTGCGTCCTGCTGACCCAATTCCTTCCACTTTTCTTTCCAAATGTTGGCTACATCGTTTACCGGTCTACGGCTCAATGCATCAGCAACTACATTGGCTTTCCCCGGATGGTACTGTATGTCAAACTGGTAGTCTTTCACAAACTCTAACCACCTGCGCTGACGCATATTCAGCTCTCGCTGAGTGAATAGGTACTGCAGTGACTTATGGTCTGTGAACAAACGAAATTTCTCGCCCAATAAATAGTGCCTCCAAATTTTCAATGCAAAGATGACCGCTACTAACTCCAGGTCATGGGTGGGGTAATTTTTCTCATGCGTCTTAAGCTTGCGGGAATCAAAAGATATAGCCTTCTCCTCCTGCTGGAGTACTCCTCCAAGTCCTCGTAAAGACGCATCGGTGTAAACCAGGTACTCCACACCCGGTTTTGGTAAAGCAAGGACTGGTGCTGAAGTAAGCTTGTCTTTCAGCTCGTCGAAAGCTAATTGGCAAGCATCATCCCAAACATACGGTACCCCTTTGCGAGTCAGATTCGTCAATGGACCCGCTATTTTGGAGAATCCCCGAATAAATCTCCTGTAGTATCCGGCTAACCCCAAGAAACTTCGTACTTCCGTCGGTGTCGTGGGCTGTCCCAACTCCCTCACCGCTGACACTTTGCTCGGGTCAACTGCTATCCCCTGCTCAGAAACAACATGGCCCAAGAACTGTACTTCTTGCAACCAGAATCCACACTTCTCATACTTAGCATACAACTGATGCTCTCGTAGAGTCTGAAGAACCTGTCTCAAGTGCTCGGCATGCTCCTCCTTGGAATGGGAATATATCAAGATGTCATCTATGAAGACAATGACAAACTGATCCAAGAACTCTCTGAACACTCGGTTCATTAAGTCCATGAACACGGCTGGAGCATTGGTGAGGCCGAATGGCATTACTCTGAACTCGTAAGACCCATATCTCGTTAAGAAAGCAGTCTTCGAAACATCCTGCTCCCTAATACGTAGCTGATGGTACCCCGACCTCAGATCTATCTTCGAAAAGAAATTCGCTCCCCTCAATTGGTCGAATAGATCATCGATTCGAGGCAACGGATATTTATTCCGTATCGTGACCTTGTTCAACTCCCGGTAGTCCACACACAGCCTTAGTGAACCATCTCTCTTCTTCACAAACAACACTGGAGCGCCCCAGGGTGAGGTACTTCTGCGAATGAAGCCCTGACCTAACAGCTGCTCTATCTGATCTCGTAGCTCTCGCATCTCTGTCGGAGCCATACGGTACGGTGCGCGTGCTATAGGTCTCGTATCTGGCAATAGGTCTATAACAAAGTCTATCTCTCGACTGGGGGGTAGGCCTGGTATCTCCTGAAACACATCAGAATACTCCCTAACAACTGGGATCGAATCCAAAGGAATCACAACCTCCTTAGAGGTATCCTCCTCAATGTAATACAAATGAGCGGTCGAGCCTCCCTCTGGGCGAGGCATCGCCACTACAAACATCTCTTGCCCCGGAATGGCAAAAACAATGCTCCCACCGAAGCAATCAATCATGGCTCTATAAGCTGCGAGCCAATCCATACCAATAATAACATCGTGCTCATGCATGTCTAAAACTAACATGTCCGCAGGTAATACCAGACTACCGATCTCTACCCCCACTCCCCGGCATATAAAGAAAATGAGTGACCCACTCCCCAATGGTGAGTCTACACATGTCACTGTGCTCTCTGCTATGGCTAAAAACGCTAAGGCCTTCGCGAAATGCGTAGCTATAAAACAATGCGTGGCCCCCGTATCAAATAAAACCCGACCCATAGTACCATGGATAGGAAACATACCCTCAATCGCGGGTGGTGCTTGTGGAGCTGCTGCCTGGTGGACGTTATAGACACGCCCATACTGTAACTGCCCCTGTTGTACTGGAGCTGCTGGAATGGCTGGTAGGGCTGGCGCTTGGGCTGGAGCTGGAAGGGCAGGTGGAAAAAGTGGCCTCTGTGGCTCATTTCGGGCTCCCTGCTGCTGTGGGGCCCTATCGCCCTCTGGGCAATCCTGACGCCTGTGGCCATGTTTACCGCACCCAAAACATCGGCCCTTGAAGTTACCTCCCCTCTGTCCCTGTTGACCATGACCCTGCTGGCCATTACCCCCACGCCATTGGCCCTGTTGGCCCTGATTCGCACGTTGTTGGCCCTGCTGGCCCTGATGCTGACCCTGCTGTCGGTGCTGGCCCGGATGGCCCTACTGATTAGGCTGACCCTGATGGCCCTACCTATATCCCCCATTTCCCTGCCTGGAATCACCCGAACGGAATCGCTTAGCAGGGTCCCCCTGATGGGAACTCTGCTCGTGCTGACGAGTCTGTCCATGAGATGGCGCCCCACCGGCACCGTTACCCCCTGTCCTGCCCTGCTGGCTGGACTCTCCTGATCTCTTGCTTCCCTGAAGATGGAAGCGGTGATCCTGGCAATGAAGTAACGCGGCATTGAGCACATCAGTGAACGTACTCAAGGATAAATTCCCAATAAGGTGCTGACGGATCCTCCAAGCTAATCCGTCTACAAATAGCAAAATCTTTTTGCTCTCAGTAGGTGCCTCATCTGGCACAATGGTAAGAAGTCTCGTGAACTCCTCCTCATACTCTGCTACAGTAAGGTTTTCTTGCTTCAGATTTAGTAATTTCCTCCTCATCTCAGTCTGCACTGCGGGTGGAAAGTACTTGCGGTCAAACCGCTCCCAGAACATCTGAATAGGGATCGTGTACCTCTCCTCCAAAGTAGTAGTGGACTCCCACCACTGTAACGCGGCTCCCACCAGCTTAAAGGAAGCCAACAACTGCTTTTGCACCTCGGTGCACTCATACATGCGGAGATGCCGCTGGATGTCTTTTTTCCATCGGCTGACCGTGACAATATCGGAGCTACCAGAGAACTCAGGGGGATGTGCTTTCTGAAAAGCATCCCGAACCCTCTCCCATGCAGATGGAAGTTGTGCTGGTACTGGCGCCACTACCTGAACCTGGGGTGGAGCCTGCTGAATCACTGCTATCGCGGCATTCACCGCCTGAGCAACGATGGCGGCTACTTCATTAGCATTCATTGTGCCTGGTGCCGGAGCTGCTGGTTGCTCGGCCTGGGCACGCCTATCTCTCGAAGCACGTCTCGGAGGCATCTGAAATGTGAACAAGTTTATTAGTCTACAGTTATCAACAAATCTCGAATAGCTGAAGACTTAAACGTAAAAGCAGGAATACAACAATCCTAAAAATAGGGCTCTATAGCAAAAACGTTAAGCTGAAAGCGAAATAAGCCGTACAGATCCTATGGACACTAGAACCTGATGCTCTGATACCACCTGTGACACCCCGCCTAATTAAATACCGGGCGATCACTCCTTTATTAAATTAAATCAAGGTGAACAGTGCGGTTCATTCTTAGCATCACTGTCGTAAAAATAAACTTTCCAATTTAACACCCTAGATAATTAAGCTAAGTGTCAAAACCAAATTTTAAACATTTATTTCCAAATTTTATTTAAAGAAAAAGGGTTTATTTTATTTTATAAACAAAGTATAATAAATCAGATTCACACCACAATAAACTGGAACAAAAATCCAATATATAAAACATTCATCAACGAATGTCAACATGCGAGAAATAAAGTAAAACATCCATCCTGAACAAAATCCCATAATAGCGAAATAAGAAATAACTGAAATAACAATGTCCCAACACAAAGAAAATAATGGAAAGGGCTACACATGCCCATCTGAATGAAAATACTAAGAGTGGATCTGAATGAACGAAGTCGTCTAATCAAGAGACCTGCAACTCCCACCTAAGCTGCAGCGCGTTCCTTCCAAAAGATCCTAAGCAAGACGCCCCTGTGGCTGGGCACCTGAAATACATATATATATACAAGAGAGGGGGAGGGAGAGAGAAAACGGGTCAGAGCCCGAAAGTGTGTATGATTTAAAATTAGTTTAGCAAGTATTTAAATTAATACAGGCCAATGCAACAACATATTAGTTCGACACTCTCTTGAGAAATTCTCACCTCTCTTCTAATGTGCACGCCTATCGTACTAACCTTCCCAGATGGTTTATCTTAACATATATGTTATACTAACCTTCCCAAATAATTTAGTTTAACTTAACTTACTCATAAGTTTTCAAAACTGAACAATGTCATTGTTTAAAAAGGTTGTTTTCAAATAGTAGCACAACTCTCGTTTTGGCTTCATCAATTTATAAAGTTACCCGGTGTAATATTGTACTCACAAAATAATTATTTATTATAGGAGTCGTCAACCATGTCCTACTTAACAAATCACAGTAGGCAGTTTAAATTTCATCATCTCGTATATATATTAATTACTCGGATAATATATATATATATAACAGCACCCCAACTAAAACTATGGTGCATGCATACTTCCACTATCCAAACCCCATACCGCTCATATTAAGGGGAATACGAATTCGGAATCACTCTCGAATCGTATTAACACATACACAAACAAGTGAGGCGAAGCATAGATTCCAAGTCTCTAAGAGGATGGCACATACTCGCGTCTCTTAGGACCGTCTGAACTATTTATTCAATAGCCTGCACCAAGGATATCTATCTTCTAGGGTACTAGTCAATATCCCCCATAAAGGTCCCATCGAGATAAGACTTGCCCCAACGCGGTAACCTCAAGGATAGCAAGTAGCGCGGTATGTTTTTCACATGCATATAATATATGTACACACATCATATAAATATACCACTTTCATCATATTAATATAGGTTCCTCTCATTACCCATAATTACCACATTTAACCTTAATTTCACATTATTACGATTACGTATAAGGCTTCGTCTCTAACCTTAACTCGAAGGGTTTTCTCCCAATTTACGTGACACTAGTGGATTCTAACCATCCAAGTAACAAATTCAGTAAGTAGACTTCTATTCACTACCGTAGGTATTCTTCGTAACCCCTCACTTGAAATACGGAGTTTGTCATTCCTTAGTTAATTATCCCTAAAACACATTTATCGTCTCATAATAAAGTCCTCAACATTTATTCATATGTCCTACTGGTCTCCCCTATATCCCAAAACATTATATTTATAATGCCCAAGAATTATTCCATGATAAATTAATTCATCTAATTAAACAAGGGGAAATAAGGGGCTGCCAGGAAGGGTCAATCGATCGACTACTGGGGCTCGATCGATCGAACCTTCGATCGATCGACTATCTAGGGTCGATCGATCGATCAAGCAGGTCTGCGAAAATTCTGCAGAAGTGCAGTTACGGGTTTCACCAAAATTCTTCATTCAAATTCATGTTTTCCAACCCTAATCGTCCCAAAACTTCTACTACAAACATTATAACATATTACCAGATGTTTCTAACGTTAAGCATGCGTATATCCATCATTAAACATGATTAAACAACCCAAAATTTCATCTAAACATCAAGAACCTTAAGTTTTCTTAACTTTTGTTCTAATCAGTTTTCTCCAGAATTTCCTTCTACATAATCATCACAAATCCGTGGGTTAATCATCTACTTCACATATTAATTTCCAGAATAAGGTTATAATGATTTCTACATGCAACTCCCTATCAAAATTGGGGTTTTCTTCATTTGATTATACTCCAAATCATTCCTACACTAATATGATTATTGCACTAACGAAAATATGAAAGTTAAACACTTGCCTGGGATTTCAGAGGTCTGGTTTCCTACTGATAATGGTGTGGTTGCGTTCTCCTCCTCGCGATCTACGCGTTGGTGGTGACGGTGGTGTAAATGGTGGTGTTTTGGCCCTTGAACCTCCTTGAAAGGTCTCTCTTCTCTCTCTAATGGCCGTTCTAAGATTTTGCAGGTTCTAACCCTAAAAGGCTAACCTAACCAGTTGATAAAGGCTGCTAAAATTCGTGGGTTTAATTACCCTATTTTGTAAAATTACTAAAATGCCCTCCCGGGTCACTAATTAGGCTTAAAAATACCCCGGGACCCAAACTAAACTCCCGGGTACACTTTTCTGACTATCTCAACCCTTCCGGACGCGTTGGCGCACTCGAAACGACCATACGAACAACTTGTAAAATATTTACTTTTATATCTCAATAATTAGTCCCGACGCGACACGGGCGCGTCCCGACTAAAATTTCCAAAATTGTCATTTTCATTCACTCATGACATTTATCATATATTACTATGCTCATAAGTAATATTCAACAATTTCATATAATTACTAACTCACGTCACGTTAATAATTATAACATAATTAATTTCCGGATTTTCATTAAATAATTTACTCGCATTAAATTTAATAAATCCCCAACTTAATATAGCATAAAAATACGGGGTATTACAAAAGTATGGGATACCATGTAAAACCCCATGACAGTAGATAATAACACCTTAAGATCCCTCTGCCTGAAGAAGACCATGTTAATCCCAATAGTGAATTAAAAATGCTCGTCTCCCGACTTGCCTATAACCAATTTGTACTAATGAAATCCCCCTAGACCCACCAATATATAGACACAGGATGCAGTTTCAGGAATTCATACTTGTTGTGATTAATATAACCATTATTGTTAAACTGGAAGATGATATGACCCACCGATGTTGTCCTCCACTAGAAGACCACCCCCCAAAAGTAATCATATATAACTGAAATGGAGCTCGTCAAATATGATCCCCATGACCATGCTTGAGGGAAATTTGATAGTCTGTATTATGTGGTATCTACATTGATCCTCACTAGGTTTTTCTATAAAGTCTTGCCCTAGGGGCCTGAATACTCAAAACTGATACTACTTTGGAGACATTTTCTATAAATATCCTAGAATCGTGAAGGAAATGGATCCAGGGGAGACATATCCCCTGCCCTCCAATAGAGATCACCAAGAAGTGACCTCAAATGACCCCCCTCAGATGATGAGGAATACAAAGAAACGACATTGGACGATGAAATATGGTTGGGATTCTCAATATCAACATAACCCTCACCAAAGGCATCAAACCAGACAAATGACTAAGTCCTGGCCACGGTGGCAGAAATCCCCACCCAAATTCTAAACTCAGACGTAGTTGTATAATGGGTAGATAACCCCATGTTCTAAGACCCTTAGTAATCTGAGATAGAGATCCCAAGAGAAAGAAACAAATTCTTATCTTGGATTGGACTAAAGTCATGGCTCCAAAGCTAACACCACTTACTTTTGGCCTTGCATCCTTAATAGATCTCATGCTCCAATTAGAAATGAACAAGAAACTCAAAAAAATCCATTCCCACTCCAAACAAGGAGAGCGATTTGAGCACCAGGTCAGCTGGTACCCCACTCCACAAAACCATTCCAATAATGAGGGTGCCCCACCCCTCCCTGTGCATTAACCACCACACCCCTCCTTGGGAAAGTAATAAAATCTAAGAGCAACTTTAGTAAACATTTACTAACATCACTATCTGGGAATCTCTATCCACCTCCTAGGAGAACTAATATGCTCTTGTGCACTTATTGTCTCAAAATTCTGTACCTACCGATCTCAATCCAGAAGAAATGTAACCACTATCGGCTCTATTACTATGAAGCATCACATCAGCTTCTTAGATGAAGACCTTCCCATGCATGGCTACAGCCATCGATTTTCATTTCACATTACTGCTAAGACCCACAGGGAGATAATACCCTTTGTACTAATAGATAAGGAATCCACCATAAATGCATGTCCCCTCCACACTGCTATTGGTCTAGGATAAATCGCCTCAAAATTAACATCGCCTTCCACGGCCATCAGGTCCTATGCTAACACCCATCGAGAGGTCCGACGGCCATCATCCTTACTGTCATAATAAGTCCTATTAAGTGAGATGTTGAGTTTTAAGTACTCGATATCCTAGACAACTTTAACCTCTTACTTAGAAGAGACTGGATACATCCCATGGGCATTACCCTCATCATTCCACATGAAATTCAGGTTCTTATTTGACACTGAGGTCATCACCATCCAGGGAGAAGACAGTTGGTCAACGGTGACCAATATTAATATTACCCCACTTCTGGACACTCGACATAATAGTTGTGATATCAGCCCCAACGGATTTCGAGTCATACCACTCATACGAATGATAAAATAAGAGTCTATCATTCATATTATAGTTGCCTAGATCATCCAAAAGATGGGATACATGTTCGGGTTCGATCTGGGAAGAAATAAACAAGGAACCCTCTAAGATGTCACTGCTACAGAACACAAGGTAAAAGTCAGTCTTCGGTACACCTTCGATTGCAAATCCGTAACCAAAAGCCTCGAACACCCCCATCGAGGTTAGAGTGACCACTTTTATATCCACGGATAAGACTTAGCCTATCACGGGCTCCT
Source organism: Sambucus nigra (assembly GCA_949130495.1). NCBI lineage: Eukaryota > Viridiplantae > Streptophyta > Magnoliopsida > Dipsacales > Adoxaceae > Sambucus > Sambucus nigra. The sequence continues at coordinate 37,917,651 of OX422223.1, read as the reverse complement.
CAAGCCGTGGTGGGACGAAATAAAGAAATCTTTGCATCCAGGAATGGAAATCCTCTATGAGGAGGGATTATACATAGAATGAGGGAAATTCCACAAAGTGTACAATAATGAACTTAATGTATCATGGGTTACCACAGAAGATAAGAAAGCCCCCCTTTAAGAGCACAAATGGGATTCACCCTCACTATTTCTTGATGAGACTGCTCTAGTATGAAAGCCCAATTTTAGAAGTTCCAAATATGGGATGGTTCACAATATATTACAAATTAAAATTTCTTTTGGATGTGGCAATTAAAGTTTTTAAATTTTAATTTCTTCAAAATTAAAATTAATTCGAACCACACAAAACAAATAAATTCAGTTAAACTAATATTTGAATTTTTCTCCTTAAACAAAATTAGTTTTATTCAAGTTATAAATTAGTCCAAACCATCCAAGCATGCATTTTACCAAATTAATTAAGTCTGACTTGAATTAAATTAAACTAACCTAAAAATTAATTAGCACCAAATAAAACTAAAGTTGTGATTAAACCAATTTATATCTTTTTAAACCTACACATGCATCTAAGTGAATTTTTGCAAGACAAAAAATAAATTACAATCACACTACGCGGTGATGTAGGAGGAAAACCTACTGCAAGAAAAACCTCGGACTGCCCAACCTACATATCCACTAAGTACGGTATTTTTACAAAGACAACGACATGAAGACTTACATCACAGACTCGACTCCCTTCAATCCTTGATTCCCATTCGCTATTCAACCTATGCCTAGTAGATAACATTGGAGTCTACCAACATCTCAGAATCCACTGATGGAGCTCAGCTACCGTAAAAACCACACGATGGCCTTTCCACTTTATGTATACCCCAAATCTTCACAAAGAATGGAATCCTCCGTAGGGAAACTTCTATTTTATCGGATGAGAAAAATACTCGGTGCCTAAATAAAGATCTCAAAGCAAGTATATATATGAACTTGGATCAACCAAACTATGGGTGTAAATTTGTGTTTTGGAAGAATTTAATCCATGAAAAATCAACACACAAAATGGGAATTTTTATTAGAAGGCTTTTTACTCTAAAAAAGTTAGAAACTCTCTCAAAAAGTCTTTTAAAAAATTCATTCCCGAGCACATTAAAACAAGTATGGATAAAGTGGAAGCAGTGGGAAGTTGAAAATTAAAAACTAGCGAAACTTTTAGAAAACTGCCAGGTCGTTCGAAGAACATAATCAAACGAGATTACTAATGAGAAATCAGAGAGTTTTGCAAAGAAATATCGTTCGAACGACCTCGTTCTAATGAACTTCTGACGAGAAAACAGGAAAAAATGGCACATTGTCGTAGTGGCTCGTTAGATTTCTCGTTCGAATGACCTGGGCATATCATTTGAATGACATCCCAGTTTCATTCGAAGGACTTTACAGAAAATCCCAAAATTGATTTTTTAGCCCGAAAACTTTTATGCATAATTTTAAAATGATTTTCTTAGAAAAATAAAATTAGTTATGGAAAATTATTTGTAAAAAGACACCCATACAATTATCCAAGACTCTCTCTATATTAATTCATTTATACCTTTGGAGATCATGGAAATAATGAAATGTTGATGACGTGTAAACTTGGCTCGAAACCGGAAAGGATGAAATCTTTATTATGCTAGGTCCCTACGTCTTTAACTAACTTGTCATAGGCTTGAAAGAATCTAACAAACATATATCTTATGACTGAAATAGTTTTGTACTCGATTGGAAATTTTCCCTTACAAATCTCCCCATTTGGCTATTCCAGGACAAAACACAAAATAAAATCCCGTGGGCCCTCAAGCTTTTCTAAACTGACTCAATTCCCCCTAAAATAAAAAAAGGACACTTGACACACATGGGATGAAATGCTTTTTCTTTAAGCAATGCCACTAAAGATGAAATCTTGTACACTTAAACAAACCATTAAACGCATAGGGAATATATCAAGATAAATGACATAATTAAATTACTTTACTCCTCCTTTGTCTAATATGATCTACCTAAGAAGGAAGCGTCTCCCCTTAAGTTATATGTCCCAAATTAAATTATTAGACCATTTCTCCCCCTTTTGTTCAGGAATAGATAAAGCTTAAAATGCATTAAATAACTTATTTCTCCCCAATTAAATCAAATACTCCCCCTAAATGAAACAAGGGTTATAAATAATGGAAGAACAAGTAGATCAAGCAATGGTGAACAAGGTAACAAGAATAATTAAGCAACATGCCAACAAGTAATCAACTAGTCCACAAAAATAGCTATCGATACCAACTAAGATGCAATAGAAAAAATGATACCAACTAAAATGTACTAAGCATAAGCATGTGATATCAAATAAATGTTTCAACAAGATGAGGACCAATTTGAAGAAAATGCATACGTGGATTAGATCATAAGGCAAAGACTCAAAACACACAATACCATATATATATATATATATATATATATATATATATATATATATATATATATATATATATATATATACACAAAAGATACTGATAACACACACACACATATACATAAGTATAAACACCACACACGACATAAAATACATTAAGATTTACACACTCATATGGCAAAAATGTGTCTAAATAACATGTTGTAAATGGAAGTGAAGGGTTGTGAACTAGAGACTAAAGGAATATAGACCCGATCACCTAAACATATTCACGGAGTTCTCATTTGATTGCAAAACTTTATCAAACTTCAATATAACCTCATGTGACAGATAAAGTGAACTCAACGGACAAACATACACAATGCATACAAGCCTAGAATTTTGGTGATTCTATAAACCAATAGAGTCATGAAAAAAATAGCATAACTAGGATACATTGTCATTGTGCAAACCCATTGATATATCCATCCAAACTTTCTCAAATATACTAATTCCTTTTTCTTTTTCTTTTTCTATGATCATACTAACTAAATAAAGAAGTCCTTGGCTAATTTTTTAATGCCACATTTTTAGGCCAACTTTCAATGGTGGCTTTTCATGCAAAGTAATTTTGTCTTTCGCAACCCAATTCCATTGATAAACAACAACATTGGATAAATATTTTTCTATTTTTTTCAAATACGGGAAACAGTTCTTACATGCACAAATCGTCCATAGTCATAGCAATATGTACATAACTAAATTTATCGGAGAACATTTTACTTAGCTCAAATATATATGAAGTTAAATTTAAAATGAGATCGTCCATGTGGGAATCGTGGCATATAAAAAGAGAATCCATTAAGAAAGTCAAAGTTAAACTACTCCATTCAAGCATGATAAAGAACACTTTAAGGATTGAAAATCTTAACCAAACGTTCTAGCCACGTGGAGGCGTAATGATATTGGAATCAAACACAAATATAAGCCACATAAAATGTGTAAGACTAAAATGCACACACACAAAAAATCTTTTTGAGTTTTTTAAAAATTCTAACTAAACACAAAAAAATCAACTTAAAAGTAAACAAAATCTTTTTATATTTTTCAATGAGACAAAAAAATATATATATAAAAGATACACATATCATAATTCTAGCACATTTTTTTATATGATGAAGCAAAGACTAGAAAATGACAAACAAACATACAACTAGCAAAAATTTATCATGAAGTATAAAAGTTACTGTATGTAAACAACACTAACACATTCAACTTTTAGATTTTGCAAGGGAGGAATCATGTAAAAGTAAATGAGAATCATAAACTCCATCACGTAAAGTCTCCAATCGGATCTCTTAACCTACATGAGTGAAACACGATGCTCTCGGGATTTAGTGACCTTGGCGAACCCTTTGATTTTCTAGGACCATTTTTGAAATCAAAACAAGATTTCCTAAGGTGCCTCTTCCGAACACAATGTGTGCAAGTAAAAACACGGCATGGAGTGTGACCTAAGGATTGATCTTTTAAAGTGTTACTAGAAGATTCTCTCAAACATGGGTTTTTGGCTTTACCTACACTCCAAATCAAATTTAACCTGACTTGAGTCTTTTAATTTTTTTTCAAGTTCCAGTATTCGAGACTCAAGTAAACGACTACTTTCTTTAAACTCGATAAGCTCTTTCTTCATAGCCTCCATTAATCCTCTATGGCTATCTATCTCACCTTCAACACAATCAATCTTCTCACGAAAATAACTCTCTCGATCCCTAAGATCTTCTACTAAAACACTCTCATTATTTTCCTTAGAAAGTTCTCTCAAACAAGCTTCTAACTTCAAGTTTCCCTTTTTAATTTTATTTATTCTGCATACAACTCTTGAAAGTCTACTTAAAACTCACTCTCCTCTTCCTCCTCATCATCCTCACTATCTCCCCCACTCTCTCTACCATCAAACTTTTGGGATTTACAAATAGGCCTCGGAAGTGTCATGTAAAGGTATATCTTCATGGGAAGATTCATTATCGATGCTCACATGACTTGCCATGAACGCGGTGAAATTGCACTCAATGGGGGAATTGAAGTCCCTCTTCCGGTTCACTGTCATTAAGGGTGGCATTATATGAAATTGATTTTTTGTCCTCCTTCCTTAGTTTTCTAGGACACTCGAATGCCCTATGTCCATAACCCTCACAACCATAACACCTGTTTGACTTGTCCCTATTAATATCTTTATTTTTATTTTTAGGAAAATTTTCGGCTTTACTATGCTTAGACTTCTCAAATTTCTTATAATCATTCTTAAGTTTGTCTTTATGAGTCTTAAGAAATTTTCTAAACTGCCTAGAAAACAAGGCCATATCTTCCAAGTCAATCACAAACTCATCATCCGAAATTGATTTTTCCTCCTTATAGGCTTTTAAATCTATTCCTTTATCTTTCTTCTTCTCATCCTTGGAGGGAAACATATCAAGCTCATAGGTTTGTAAGTCACCTATAAGCTCTTCAAGTTTCGTAGAGTTTAAAGTGTTTACATAATTTAAAACGGTCACCCTAGCATTAAATCTCTCCGGTAAAGACTTCAAATTTTTTTATAACACGGTGGTCAGGTATCTTTTCTCCCAAATTAAAAGATGAATTAACAATGTCAGACAATATTGCATAGAACTCATCAAAAGTCTCACTTTTTAGAATTCTAATGGTTTTCAATTGAATGGTGAGGCTTTGGAGTTTCGAAGCTCTCACGACACTAGTTACCTCATGGGTGAGTTGGCGTATATCCCATGCCTCCTTAGACATTTCACATGTCATAATCCGGTGGAACTCATCTAGTGTGACCGCACTAAAAAGAGCATTTAAACCACGGGAATTAAAATTAGCTAATTTAAGCTCAATCTCACTGCATCTCTCAACAGGTTTAGGTACACCAACCTATCCTTCTAGGCATTTTGGTGGGGTCCACCCTTTAACTACCGAAATCCATCCTGCTCATCTAGGGATCTAAGCGCTGACCTCATACACACTTTCCAATACGCATAGTTGGAACCATAAAAAATAGGAAATTTTTCAAAAGGTAAATTTTTCATTTTTAAACCACACAAAAATTAAGGATCTTAACCCAATGGATTAGTGTTCTTGCTCTGATACCAATCTGAAAGCCCAATTTTAGAAGTTCCAAATATGGGGGGGGGGGGGGGGGGGGGTCACAATATATTCCAAATTAAAATTTCTTTTTTGATGTAGCTATTAAAGTTTTTAAATTTTAATTTCTTCAAAATTAAACATAATTCGAACCACACAAAACAAATAAATTCAATTAAACTAATATTTGAAATTTTCTCCTTAAACAAAATTAATTCAATTCAAGTTATAAATTAGGCCAAACCAACCAAGCATGCATTTTACCAAATTAATTAAGTCCGAATTGAATTAAATTAAACTAGACTAAAGCTTAATTAACACCAAATAAAACTAAAGTTGTGATTAGACCAATTTTTAACTTTTTAAGTCTACACATGAATCTAAGTGAATTTTTGCAAGATAAAAGATAAATGACAATCACATTACGCGGCGATGTACGGGAAAAACCTCGGATGACCCAACCTAAAAATCCACTAAGTATGGTATTTTTACAAAGACTGCGACAAGAAGACTTACAGCATAGACTCGACTCCTTTCAAGACTTGACGCTCCTTCGCTCTTCAACCTCTGCCTAGTAGATAACGTTGGAGTCCACCAACATCCCATAATCCACCGATGGGGCTCGGCTATCATCAAAAACACATGATGGCCTTTCCACCATATGCGAATTGAAAATCTTCACAAAGAACGAACTCCTCCGTAGGGAAACTTCTCTTTTATCCGATGAGAAAAATACTCGGTGCCTAAATAAAGATTTCAAAGCAAGTATATATGTATGAACTTGGATCAAACAAACTATGGGTGTAAATTTGTGTTTGGGAAGAATTTAATCCATGAAAAATCAACACAAAATGGGACTTTTTGGTAGAATGGTTTTTGCTCTCAAAAAGTCTATTAAAAAATTCATTCCCGAGAATTTTAAAATAGGTATGGATAAAGTGAAAGTAGTGAGAAGTTGAAAATTAAAAATTGACGAAACTGTTTGAAAACAGCCAAGTCGTTCAAATGACATTTGAAGTCATTCGAACGATTTTCAAATGTCATTTGAATGACATAATCGTACGAGATTACTAATGAGACTTCAGAGAGTTTTGCAAAGAAATCTCATTCGAACGACCTCTTTCTAACGAACTTCTAACGAGAAAATTGGAAAAATGGCACATTATTGTTCGTGGCTCATTTGATATCTTGTTCGAATGACCTGGGCATATCGTTCGAATGACATCCCAGTTTCGTTCGAACGAATTTATAAAAAATCCCAAAATTGATTTTTAAGCCTGAAAACTTTTATGCGTAGTTTTAAAATGATTTTCTGAGAAAAATAAAAGTCATTATTATAAATGATTTATAAAAAGACACCCATACAAATATCCAAGACTCTTTATGCATTCATACCTTTGGAGATTTTGGAAATAATAAAATATTGATGACGTATAAAGTTGGCACGAAACCAGCAAGGACGAAATCTTCACTATGCTAGGCCACTACATATTCAACTAACTTGTCATAGGCTTTAAATAATACAATAAACATCTATCCTATGACTCAATTAGTTTTGTTCGAAATTAATCCAACACTACCAATGACTCTATTGGAAATTTTCCCTTATATAGTAGTTATGCTAAAATCCACTTATTTGACCCCTGCGGAACACTTCCATGAATACTACACCGCCTCGGCCGATCAAGACAACACTAACGAGAAATGATGATTGTTTAGCATCCCTTAATGAAAAATCTAAACATGTGCACCAAATTCCACCATTCCTCACCTGAAATACTGCCTTCAGTCAAACCTCATGACACACCTAGCAAACCCTCGTGGGACTATCAGTGGAATGAGAAAAATCACAAGAACTTGCAGAAAGCCCTCTATGAGGTATCTCCCTTCACCAACCCTACTACGAACTCTATTAAGGACCATATATCTACCCTCAAAGGAAAGAAATACTTTCTTAAGAAACACTACCTTCCCTAACCTTTGGTCAGTACTAAGGTCACCAAATGCTCAAATGTTGCTCCAGAGGCCCAATAGAAAAACCCGAATTACCTTATCTCCAACATCAAGGGAACCAACATATTGAAGAAATGGACCTCTGTTGGATGCATCCAAATGCCATAATATCGAGGCTCTTTGAGTTTGTCCTGTTAGAGAAGATTCTCCCCTTTTCCCGTCTCCTGATGTTTTTACTTGGTCATACGCCGACATACCCGACATCAACCCAACTATTGTTATGCATAATATACCCACTCTTCCCGATGCAAAAAACATAAAGGAAAGGATAAACTAATACCCAAATGGTCCTTCAAGGTAAAGGATGAAGTAGAGAAGCAACTCAGTGTCGTGTTCATCTAAGTTATCGAATATCCTACTTGGCTAGCTAACATTATACTAGTAACTAATACCAACAGTAAAGTTTGAATGTGCGTAGACTATCAGGCTTGTCCCAAAGATGATTTTCCCGACCACACCTCTAGTTAATAGTAGACAACACAACTAAAAACTCGCTTAAGTCCTTCATCCATGAATTATCAGTCTATAATCAGATCAAAATGAACTCTGAATATCAAGAGAAAATCGAGTTCATTACCCCCTGAGGGACATTATGTTATATGGTTATGACATTCGGTCTAAAAAATGATGGTGAAACTTACCATAGATCAGCCACGAATATCCTTTACGAACTCATACACAAGGAAATGGAAGTCTACGTAGATGACATGAAGCTCGTAGAATCTAAATATCGAGAAGGACACATTTCGACACTACGAAAATTCTTCCAAAGAATACGTCTCCTCAAAATGAGGCTAAATCCACAAAAGTGTGTATTTGGAGTCACTAAAGGGACGGTTCTCGGTTTTATCATTAGAAAAAATGGAAGCGAGTTAGACCCCATAAAGATCAAAGACATACTTGAAATTCCACCACCCATAACCGAAAAGAAAGCTAGAGGATTCCTAGGCCATGTAAAGTTCATAAGTCGATGCATCAACCAACTCACCACCATTTGTGAACCTATTTTATAAATACTCAATAAGGACTCACCTAAATAATGGAATGCTCAAGTATAAGATGAAATCGAGAAAATACAAAAGTACCACACCCATTCACTGGTGCTAGTTCCTCCTCAGCTAGGATAACTTCTCATGCTCTACATGACCATAACTGACATGACTGTCAGAGCCATGTTAGCACAGTACATAGAAATCTCTCGAAAAGTATGAGCCATCTACTATGTCAATGAGAAAATAGTATCCTATGAACTCAAATACACTGCCTTGGAAAAGGTTTGTGCATCCATCACATCGATCACTCGTAAAATCTTGCACTACATGATATCTTTCAGCACAAGGCTCATCTCGAGAATGGATCCCCTAAAAGACCATTTTAAGAAATTTTCTCTCTCCACCAGAATGTCTAAATGGATGATAATGCTATCCAAATTCAAAATTACCTACGGCACGCATAAAACCACTAAAGGGAGAGTTATCTTTGACCTCCTCCCATGACAACCCCTGTCAGATAAGGAAGACGAAAAATGAGGCAGAGTTCCCTAAAGATAATTTTTTCACCCCCAACGATAAAGAAACTTGGGAATTTTACTTCGACGGGGCATCCAACAAAAGGAGATTGGGCATATGAATGCTACTTATATTCCTAAACTCGAGACAAATCCTCACTTAGATCAAAGTCACATATGAATGCACCGACAACATGGACGAGTACGAGACTTGCATCATGGGTCTCAAAATTGCCTTAGAAATGGGGATCACTTGTTTGAAGGCATTTGGGGATTTCAGCCTAGTCATCAGTTAAATACTAGTCAAAGGTAATATTAGAGATAACAAATTGCAACCATTCCATTCCTACATAGATTAGTTATCTTCGCGATTCAAGCATCTCAAATTAAACTTCCTCCCGAGAGCTAAGAATAATTTTGCATGTGCACTTTCCACCCTTGCCTCCATGATCGACATGCCGGAGGCACCACAGACATTATGTTCACCGTAACCAGTCGAAACACCTTTTAATATTTCTTAGAGATCAACACTATCAAAGAAATAACAATAGGACCTGCAGTCTGGTATTATGAAATATGGAACTTTCTCAAGAGGAATACTACCCATAAGATAGCTCTTTCAATGAGAAACTTAACCTATGCCATAAACACTTACGATGTGGCATACGGAACGAAACCCTCAAAATTTTGGACAAATCCATAATAACGAATACGGCCCTTACATGAGTGGGCATACTCTCTCTAAAGAAAATACTCCGGTAGTCATACTATCGGCTACCATGTAAAAGGACTACACAGATCACATTAATAGAGGCCTCAAATATCAGTTATATACCCCTAACAACATATGCCTCCTCAAGAACTATATTGCATGACCTCACCCTAGTCATTCTCTACCTAAGGAATGAACATCATAGGGAAGGTAACTCTTAAGGCCTCCATGGGGCATGAGTTCATCTTAGTTTCCATCAACTACATAACCAAATGGATCGAGGCCGAATCCTACAATGTTTTGAATGCTAATAAAGTGGAAAATTTCATACGTATAAACATCATCTGTTATTTCGGCGTACCTCACAAGTTAGTTTTCGACAATAGATCTCACTTCAAAAAGGAGGTATCCAACTTATTATACGAGTACGGGATCACTCGATATAATTCATCTCCCTATATAATCCAAACTAATGGAGCAATCAAGGTTGCTAACAAAAATGTCAAAAACATTATCAGAATGATGATCGAAACTTACAGGATTGGTTCAATAAACTCCCAGACGCCTTCACGAGAAATCGTAATGCATAATGAAACTCCATCGGGGCCCCCCCTACTCACTAGTTTATGGCATTGAAGTAGTCATACCTATCAAACTCGATGTTGATGTAAAAAATTAGATCGTATCTAATTATTTAATCACAGATAAAATTAAATGAGACAAATAAATTTTAAAGTGGTTCAGCCTTATAAGAATGGTCTACGTCCACTGTTTTTGTTATTGCTGACTTGTTTGGGAATTCTCGATTACAAGTTTTATCAAGAAATTCCGATCCCCCTACAATGAGGATGATACAATGTATTTATAGCCCTCAGGCTGTACATGTGAAAGGGTAATACATTAATGCCCCTTAAGCATATACATCTGTATGATAATAATAAGCATTTAATGAGCAGTCGAACTGTTAGTTATCTTGCAATTAATGCTCTGTTCGAGTTGCAGTTCGGACCGCCTAAGCTGCTCGGTACTCATAAGTTTCTCGGTGTATTGAAGTTCCTTGGAGAACTCTTGTAGGTCGGAGTGTTTGAGTTAGTCGGGGAAGAAGAGTTCCTCGCTGCAGTATGGTTCCTCAAGGAGCATCTACTGCTCGGAGTATTCTGAGTTGGTTGTGGAAGTAGAGCTCCTCGAAGTCAAAGTGTTGTTCAGAAATACTTGTTATTGCCACGCAGATTTCCACGTGTCTCCACTTAATTGTGCCATGTCAGCAGACTAAATTTGGTATCAACAGAAGCCCCCAATGTTTCACAGTTCGAGATTTCAGGAGTGTGGAACATTCTTTCTCGAAATATAGCTGTTTTAAATGATCATCCCAAAATTTAGGAGCACTTTCTTTTGTATTTATTTCTCTTTCCACATTCGTAGAATCAGACTTTTTGAATTTCTATGATCGCTTTGGTTCCCGTGCCCTTTTTGTCTTTTTAGCCGCCGGTAGCGTAATCATATCTTTTTATAATCATTATCTTTACCCCTTCCCGAGGCAAGGTATTTAAGCGTTGCAGACAGTCCCATCGTTTTCTAATTTTTCGAATTTGTATCTTTGAGTTTTCCATTGTCTTTCTCTCTTGTGCGTTCATCCTTTTCATCATTCGTTGTTAACAGATCCATCATTTTCCTGTAAGAATTTCTTCCTCCTTCTTTATTTCCTTTATTCATCATGGTTTACCCTGTAGATTCGCTTGATAAGTTTTATTCTAATTTTTTTATTCCTTCATGGGTTGTTCTGGAGGAACTTTCTGAACCTTCAGATTATTTTCGCTTGGCTGAGGGACATTGGTTCCCCAGTCTCTTTGTTGCTGAATGTGGCTTTTCCTTTCCCCCAAACCCTTTATGTCTAGAATTCTGTCAATATTTTGACGTTGTTCCTGGAAGAATAGCCCCCAATACCTGGAGAATAGTTAATGGAGTTCATAGATTAAATCAAATTCATGGGACTCGTATAGGAATTCCAGAAATTATGTTTTTTTATAGATGGGTTGTTGGCGACAACACTTTTTATTTAAAAACTAGGTTTTTAAATAGAGATTTAGTGGTCAATCTCCCAGATGCCAATAAGGACTATTTCGAGCACAGGGTTATAAAAAATTGGCAACATGCTCCTTTAACTAGAGATGAAGTGTATCAGGGTCCTAGATGCCCTCCTTATGACAATGGGATAGGTTATTTTTATTTCATTTTATTTTTGAAATTATGCTTTCTTTGTGTTTGATAAAATGTGTCACTGATATTTTCATGTTCATTTATTTGCAGTTGATAGCAAAAGAAAATCTCCAAAAGAGGCAGAAGTCAACATAAGGCATTTAAAAATTATCTGGAGTTTGCATCAGACTGTTGCCGACGAGCATATTAGATCAGCTTCGGATTAGCTGCAGTATAAGAGTTACACCTCATCTTTTACTTCTCGTCCAGTGATAAGTGAAGTAGAACCAGTACATGCCTCTGCAAGTTCTTCCCCTGAGTCACACATTCCTTTAAGTGAAAGGATGAAGAAAAGAAGACCTCTTACTCTCTTCGAGAAATCTGCCTCTATTGCTGGAGAGGCAAAGAGAAGTAAACATGATGTCCCAGAAGGGATAAAGAAAATTGATGCACCCCCTTCGGCTTCTCTTGTGAAGGTTGCCGAGAAGCCCCTAGTGGCCCCGAGCAAGGTTGATGCTCCAAGCGAGGTGATTGTCATTTCTCCGACTAAACCTACATCTTTCGTCGAGGCTGCTGATGCTCCTCTGAGGAGGCTGGACAAAAGCTCCTCGGTCAATTTGGCTGAATTCATCTCTCAGCCCCCGAGTACTGGAAGTGGTGTTCCCACTTTTGTTGGCCCGAGCTCTGCCATCAGCTCGGTGAAGACTTGGATCATTCCCGAGATCCAAGGTATTAAATAAAACCTTTCTCGGGACATGGTCACCACATTAGCTGCTCTTCACATTGCTTCTGTAAGTTTTATTGACTTAACTTTCATTTTTCCCTTGTTACATCTGTGCCCTGACTTGATATTATTTTCTTTTCCCAGTTGGTGACCTATTTTAATACAATTTTGAAGAAAGATAAAGCTATTAAAGCTTCAAGCTCCTCGTCTGGTGTAGAGGAAGCTTTGGTGGGCCTGACCCAGTCTCTGAAGGACTCTCGTCAAAAATATGCTGATGATAAGACCTCATAGGAGAAAAAGCTCACTTCTATCGAGGAAGAGAAAAATCAGGTTGTTGAAGTCTCCAAAGGGTTGGAGAAAAAAATAAAGGACATGGAAGAGAAGAATAAAGAGCTCGACGAGAAGCTCAAAAATGCTGGGGAGCTTGAAAATAAGCTCAAAACTGCTGAAGAAGAGTTGGGCCGACTTCATGAAGTAGGTCGTCAAAAGGAAGAAGTGGAGAATAAGCTGAAGTCTGTCGAGGATCTTCTTTCCGGGAAGCTTTCCTCGGAGAAGGCAAAAAGGAAACTGGCTATAAAGAAGTCTTTCAGCGCTGGATGGGATAAGGGGTGGAATAAAGGTTTGGCTGCCATAATGTCGTAGGTGGAATATGGTAGCCACAAATACTTTAGGGATGGTTGGGTCGCTTCTCTGCAAGAGATGAAAGTCGATGAAAAATTTGACTTGTTTTAGCGACCCATCTCGGGCCCCCCTCCAACTCCTGAAGAAGAAGAAGAGGACGAAGCCGCCTCTGAAGAATCCTCCATGGTGATGGGAGACCAAATTACTCATCCCCCAGCTATCCAGTCCACCAGCGATCAACTTCAACCATCTCTTGTTTCAAATGAGCAACCTCCTGTGCTCTCCGAGAAACCATCTGTTCCCCCTGAGCAACCTACCTCCTCGTCCCAGCCTCCCGAGAAAGTTTTGGGAGACAAGGAAAAGGTGTAGAGTTGTTCGAATTTTTCTCTGTGTTTGCTTTTCTTTATCAAATGTAACTTTGATTTTGTACTTCTCCTTTATGATATAATAAAATTCGAAGTTTTGCTTGTTCATACTATTGTCTTTCTTCCTCTTGCTCCTTATTGATTCTTTCTTTTTCTTCCTTTACTAGTTTATGGCCAGGATGGAATTATTATATGCTCACGATACAAAACTATTAAGGCAATGCAATGAATATTTCACAGCTGGTCATACAGACATGAGTGCAGCACAAATCATTGACATCCTCGGTCAAGGTGCTTCAGAGCAAGAAATTGAAGATTATCAGTATTTGAAGTGCCTGATTGATCGTGCAGTAGCGAACAATGTAGCATATTATGAAATGATTGAAGATCTCCAAGGAACTCTTGAAGAGCTTCAACAACAATATAAAGAATCTACATCCCTTTTGCACGAGGGGTACAAGAAGAAGTATCAGTAACTCAGTGCTGATAAAGGGCCTGACAAGTTATTCGCTGCTTATAATATGAGGGAAAGAACTTTGAAGACTGAGGTCGAAGAGCACAGACAAATAACAGAGTTGTTGGAGCAAGAAAATAAAAACCGGCAAAGAAAGGTAGCCCAGTTGAAGTCTGCTGCCTCTACATCAAACACTTTGGTCCCATTGAACGATGAGGGCTTATCTTTCCTGGAAGTTAAAAATGCCAACCTGAGGGATGAGCTAGAAACCCTAAAGATGATTGGTCCTTCTACCTCTGCTCGGGGATGAGCAAGAGCTTCTCTGGGACAAGAAAGTGCTACTCGAATTACTGTCGAGGAACAGAGAACTCAATCGGCTCTGGAGAATCAAGCCTTCCAACTAATGGAAAAGAACCAGGCCTTGGCCAAGATGTCTAAGAAGATCCAGAATTTGGACGAGCAGCTCTTCACACAGAAGTCTGCCTTGGAGAATAAGGAAATTTTTGCAAAAAGTCTTCACGAGCAGTTGGAAAGATTGACTTATCAATACCACAAGCAGCCCCAAGAATTCTGGATGGCAGGCTACAATGAAGCTATATACCATTTGGATGATCGAATCCAAAATGCAAATAATGAAGGTTATAAACAAGGGTGGTTGAATGCTTTGGGTGTACTGCAACTGGAGCAGAGTCACTACCTGTGGGATTACCATAACCCTGGGCTTCTCGACCTGCCAGTGCCATCATTCAAGCTCGACATGAGCTGGATCCTTGCTCGAGCCATCCCTCAGTGCTTGATTTCTAAATATCTCGGTGACTACAGTCTCCATTCCAGTGCTGAGATATCTCGCATCGAGCACCTACTTGATCGACCATCTATCATGAACAACAGGATGCTCAAAGATCTTAACTTTATAAATTCCCCTTATGCTTTGGATGATCCACCTACTGGCGAGGTACCTGTTTCAAAAGCAGAGAGGAAGAAACCAATAGAATAGGGATCTTGATGTAATAATAAATTTGTATTCTTGATGTACTTTGCTTTTGATTTAATGACATAATTTTGTTTGCAAATCTTGATTGCCATTGTCTTGTAGTTGTAAAACACTTTACATTTGTGCATGCATATCTGTTAAAAGGATAACAATATTGTGTTATTTGTCGATCAACTAGAGTTGTTTAAAACTTATTGTCGACTAATTTGAATTTATGATAATCATTTGACGACTAATCAAAATTGATGATATTTTGTTTCTCGACCAACTTATTGGTAATTTAAAAATGTTATGAGTATCAAAATTAATGATATTTTGTTTTTCGACCAACTTATTGGTAGATGTTTTGTTTTTCGACCAACTTGGTAGTAATTTAAAAAGTTACGAGTAACAAAAATTTTGCTCGATCACTTTCACGTACTCATAAAATGTTTCCGACCAACTTTAGTTAGTGGGTTTTTATTCCCGATCAACCATAACTGGTATTTTTGGGAAATATTTTCTTCCTAACCAACCTTAGTTGGCATTTTTAGGAATAGATTTACTTCCTAACCAACCTTAGTTGGCATTTTAAGGGATAGATTTACTTCCCAACCAACCTTAGTTGGCATTTTTGGGAATAGATTTACTTCCTAACCAACTTTAGTTGGCATTTTTAGGAATATATTTACTTCCCAACCAACCTTAGTTGGCATTTTTGGGAATAGATTTACTTCCCAACCAACCTTAGTTGGCGTTTTTGGGAATAGATTTACTTCCTAACCAACCTTAGTTGGCATTTTTAGGAATAGATTTACTTCCCAACCAACCTTAGTTAGCATTTTTAGGAATAGATTTTCTTCCCAACCAACCTTAGTTGGCGTTTTTGGGAATAGATTTACTTCCTAACCAACCTTAGTTGGCATTTTTAGGAATAGATTTACTTCCCAACCAACCTTAGTTGGCATTTTTGGGAATAGATTTCTGCATAGTCTGAGTTTTGCTGAGTAGTGTAGTGTGTAGCACTAGTATTCCCCGCAAAAATTTCCAACAAAAGGAGAGAACTAGGCAGAACATTGTCACTTTATTCATACTAATGAAATTGCATTACATGAGAGTTTACATCACTGATAATACTTGCGAAGGTGTTCGGCATTCCATGCATTCTTAAACTCCTCCCCTTCTAAAGTTGCTATTCTGTAGGTTCCTGGTCGAACAACTTCTGTAACTCGGTAAGGTCCATGCCACTTAGATTCCAATTTGTTGTGCTTTTGAATCACTTTCTTTAGCACATAGTCTCCTTCTTTCAGGTCGCACTTTTTCACTCTCTTGTTATAGAACAAAGTTGTTCGTTGTTGGTAAGCAGCATTTTTTATTGCTGCTTCTTCTCTAACTTCCTCGAGCATGTCCAAATCTAATCTTCTCATTAAGTCGCTGACAGGGGAATTGAAATTTAGTACCCTGTGTGTTGGGAGGCCCAATTCGGCAGGTATAACAGCTTCACTTCCAAATGCCAACATATACGGATATTCCCCTGTTGCTGCTCGGGGAGTAGTTCGATAAGCCCACAGTACTGACTGTAGCTCGTTGATCCAGTTTGCTTTTGCGTCACTTAGTCTTTTCTTCAAACCATCTAGCAGTGTTCTGTTTGTCACTTCAGTTTGGCCATTGCTTTGGGGATGTCCTAGAGCTGAATGAATATTCAATATGTTTGACTGATGATAATAGGTCGCGAACTCCTCGTTGTCGAACTGAGTTCCATGGTCTGTGATGAAGGCATGAGGAAGACCATATCGACAAATGATGTTCTTCCAAATAAATTGGTACACCTTGTCATACGTCATATCAATAAGAGGCTCAGCCTCAACCCATTTAGTAAAGTAGTCCATAGTGACCACGAGATACTTAAATCTTCCCCTGGTCGTTGGCAGTGGCCCGACCAAGTCTATTCCCCACATGGCAAATGGCCAAGGGGAAGTAATGGGTGTTAACAATGATTGAGGAGTGCTTCAGATGGAGGAGAATCGTTGACACTTGTCACATTTCTTGGCATAGGCTATACAATCAGCCCTCATCGTTGGCCAGTAATTTCCTTAAGTCATCATCCTTTGCAAAAGAATCTGACCTGCTACATGAGCTCCACAGGACCCTTCATAGACCACTTCAATCAAATCTTTCACCTCGGTGGGATGCACACATCTTTGTAAACCTACCATAATTCCTCGTCTGTACAGAATACCATTAGTCAGTACATAAAGAGAAGCTTTAAACTTCAATTTCTTGGCTGCAATTTTGTCAGTTGGTAATTCCCCTTTCTTAATATACGCCCTGATGGGATCCATCCATGATGATCCTAACTCAAGGGTAATAAAGTTCATCGTCAGATCTTCATCTATACTCCGACTAGCTAAAACTTCAATTGGGATCATTCTTCGTAGCTCGGTACGAGTAGTTGATGCTAATCGAGCTAAGGCGTCTGCTCTCGAATTCTCCATTCTTGGTATTCTAACCAGTTGAATAGCAACAAATTCTGACACCGATTCCTCTGCCTTTGCATGATATCTGATCATTAATTCGCCTTTCGCTGCATATACTCCCATCATTTGATTTATAATCAATTGTGAGTCACTGAAGACAATAACCTGCTCTACCCCCATGGTTTTTGCCAAACTAAGACCTACAACCACGGCTTCATATTCAGCCTCATTATTTGAAGCTTTGAATTAGAAGCGTAGGGCGTATTCCATGTCGACCTCGTCTGCACTGTTCAAAATGATTCCTGCCCCACAGCCTATAGTGCAAGATGAACCATCCACGTATAGACTCCATATAGGTAACTCGTCTTCAAATTTCTGATCTAACAGAGTTCCTTGGTGGAAAATTTGTTGCTTCCTTTCACCCTCTCCTGATTTTTCTTGTTGTTCGTCGATCATCTTTTCTTTCCCTTTTACCAACCTTAGCTGGTCTGGGCTTGAATTTGATGATCCTGTAACATCTACTTACCCTTTTACCAAACTAAGTTGGTCTGGGCTTGGGTTTGATGATCCTGTAACATCCACAGGTTGACCAGCGAGCAACTTTTGCTCCTCGGGGGTATCAGGATAAGTGAACTCTGCTATAAAATCTGCTACTGCTTGGCCTTTAAGCGATGACCTGGGTTCATAAACTATATCATATTCACACAGTTCTATTGCCCAGTACATCAATCTCCCTGATTTTTCTGGTTTATGAAGGGCTTTCTTTAACGGCATATCAGTGTATACTACTATAGTATGAGCCTGGAAGTATGGCTTCATTCTTCGACTTGCCTCGATCAATGCTAGTGCCAATTTTTCCAACTTTGGATATCTGATCTCTGCTCCTCGGAAGGCCTTACTCGTGTAATAGATTGGTTTTTTCACTCCATTCTCCATTCTTATCAATGCCGAACTAACTACATTCTCCGATACTGCAAGATACAAGTATAATTTTTCTCCCATCACTGGCCTGGACAACAATGGAGGTGCTCCCAGATATTTCTTCAAGTCTTGAAAAGCCTTCTCACATTCATCATTCCACTCAAAAGTCTTTCGGAGTGTTTTGAAGAATGGAAGACATCTATCAGTTGCTCGCTATACAAATCTGTTGAGTGATGCTACTCGTCTTGTAAGACTTTGCACTTCTTTCTTCGTCGTTGAAGATCGCAGCCCTAACAGATCTTTGATCTTTTCAGGGTTTGCTTCAATGCCACATTGATTGACGATGTACCCGAGAAACAGGCCTTCTTGTACTCCAAATATGCACTTCGTCGGGTTCAGCTTCATTTGATATTTATCTAGTTGATCAAAGGTCTGGCCTAAGTCAACTAGATGGTCAACAACTTTCTTGCTCTTTGTCAACATATCATCAACATAGACTTCCATATTATAACTGATTTATTCAGCAAACACTTTGTTCATCAGCCGTTGATATGTTGCACCTGCATTTTTCAAACCAAAAGGCATAACATTATAACAATAAGTTCCCCTAGGGGTAATGTAAGGCTGGCAATTTTTGACACGATAACCCGTTTATGGTAATAACCCGAAATGGCCCGAACTTGACACGATTAGCTTGTATAGATTTAAAAGTACCCAAAACTTATACTCAAATAAAAATCAACGCGACCCAAAAATGACACGACTAACCCGAATTGCCACCCCTGGGGTAATAAAAGAAGTACTCTCCCTGTCTTCAGGTTTCATTTTAATCTGGTTGTAACCAGAATAAGCATCCATGAAGCTTAGCAACTCGTGTCCCGAGGTCGCATCCACTAGTTGATCAATTCGGGGCAATGGAAAGTGATCCTTTGGGCATGCTTTATTGAGGTCGGTGAAGTCTACACACATCCTCCATTTGTTGTTCTTCTTCTTCACCATCACCACATTTGCCAACCAGTCTGGATACTTAACATCTTCAATAAAGCAAGCTTTCTGGAGCTTCTCGACCTCCTCCTATATGGCTTGATTCCTCTCGGGACTGAATACCCTTCTTCTCTGCTTCACTGGCTTGAAATTTGGGTCTATCCCGGGCATATCCTCATGACTCCATGCAAAAGTTTGCTTTCTGCTTCTTAGGAAAGTTACCAATTCCTGTTTTATTGAGGCCTCCAACGACGAACCTATTTGGGTTGTTCGTTCAGGATGCTCATCGTCCAGAACGATATTTTCAGTAGCTTCCACCACCTGGACTTTCACGACTTGGGATTCATCTCTAGGATCCAATGTTTCAATTTCTATATCTTCATCCACTTGATAGGTAGTAGTCTTCTTCCTTGATTCCTCCAGTTCCGCTTGCTCGTTAGATGAATAGTAGCATTCTCGAGCTACTTTTTGATCTCCCTTCACAACACCTACTCCAAAATTTGTTGGAAATTTTAGGCATTGATGTACCGTAGATGGTACTGCTTCAAAATTATTCAATCCTACCCTTCCCATGATGATATTGTAAGCTGATTAAAAATTCTTATCCATCACGAAGAAGCGTATTCTTTTTGTTCGACAAGCAGGCCATGTACCAATCAATATATCAAACCTGATCGTCCCAAGTGGAAAAACTTTCTCGCCAGCAAAATCGATGAGTGGTCTGTGATAAGGCTCCAGTTGAGATAGTTTTAGATTTAAGCTATCGAAGCACGAGTAAAACATGATATCTGCCGAGCTACCATTATCTACCAATACTCTTGAAATCATCACTTCCTTCATCCTCATTTTGATCACCAATGGGTCATCTTGAGGATATAGAACACCTGCGAGGTCGTTCTTTGAGAAACCAATTACCAACTTTTCTTTGTTTACCTTCCTCGGGCGATCCTCCTCAGCTATATTTATTCGTTGAATGTATGAGCAAGCTTGAGCCTCACAAAGGTAAGCTTTTCTTTCTGCAGTAAGGTCTCCTCCTCCTGCATCTCCACCTGTAATAACATTACAATCAAATAACCCAAATCGTATTGAAAATACCTCACGTTATGGTTGTCTTGGCCTTTTCGAAAGATCGGGTTCATCTTCTGGATCATCTTTATGGTCTCTTTTCTTGTTCTCCTCTGCTCGTCGAGGAGATATAGACCTCTCTCTTGTTCGGTCGTTGTTTCTTCTTTCATTTTTACGATCAATATACTTTGCCAACTTTCCTCGTCTAATGAGTGTTTCGATCTCATTCTGAAGAGCTATGCAATTCTTGGTCATATGGCCATGATCTTTGTGAAACTCGCAATATTTGGCCTTATTCCTCCTGTTAGGGTCTGTCTTCATTTTCTCTGACCAACTTAACTCCTCGCTGTTTTTGATTTCTTCTAGAACGTGGTTGATGTCTTTCTTCAAAGGAGTATAATTATCAAATTTCTTCACTACTTCCCATGTCGACTTTGTTCTTGATTGTTTATCACCACCATTGTTCTTATGCTCTTTCTTCTTAGCTTTATCACCCTCCACCTTGGGTTCTTTGGCATCCATATTCTTCTTCGCAGCCATAGCCTCCTCGGCATTCATGATCTTGGCCACTTTTCCCATCAGTTTTGACATGGTTCTGGGTGGATCTTTGGCCAAAGTGTAGTACAACTTGTTGGGCAGCAGCCCACTCATCAAGGCGGTAATTGTTGTCTTTTCGTCATAATCAATGACTTTGAGTTTCTCGTTATTAAAACGAGTTATATAGTCTCTGGTACTTTCACCATCTTTTTGTCTAACACTTAACAAATGTGCTACTCGCTTAAATGGCTTTGCCCCAAAACAAAAATTTCCAATGAACAACTCGGCCAGTTGAAAGAAAGTTGAGATCTTACCCCGAGGAAGATTATTGTACCATATTTGAGCAGATCAAATAAGAGTTCCCGAGAATGCTCTACATCTCATCTCGTCTGGAATAGCATAGATATCGGCTTCGGCTTGGTATTGTTCTATATGAAGGTCAGGGTCAGTCTTTCCATCATATTTAGGGGTCACGACGGGTGGTTTGAACTTCTACGGTGTGGGAAAATCCACAATGGCCTGGACAAAAGGTGTTCCTTGAATAAAAGTTCGTTGTAAAGGGTTCTTGGCCTTAGCCATTTATCCTAATCTATCCTCCAGCCTCTGAATAGAGCCTTTTCCACGCATAGTTTCCTTCCTCAGGCCTGTTCGTTCGAGCGACTGATCGTGTTGATGTGGCTTCCTGGGATCTATCTTGACGAGCAGTTGGTCGCGACTGGGCAGATCCTTCCCTTAAGTCTGTTGGTCGTCTAAAACTCTTCGATGCATCCTTAGGAGGGATTTTGTTCCTCCTAGGGCCCAGTCGATCAAAAGGAGACACCCTGCTTAATCTTTCCAGCGCACTGGTCCTTTTTGGGGAGAGAGTGACTTTTTGTTCACTATCTGTGGCTCGTACAGACGAAGTTCTTCCTGGTTGGTGTGAAAAATCATCAGATTCATCAACACGATATGAATCAGTATGCCTAGTACGCGAAGAAAGTAAATGGGTATTTTTTTGAACACTTCGCTGTCCTGAATGGGTTGGTGCAGCGCCATGAAGGGTTTGTATGAGTTGCCGCATAGTTTCTTGCATGGCTGTCTGGCCCTGGACCAGATTTGTCATTATTCCAGCCAGATCTGGAATGTTTGGCGGAGCAGATGGATTTGGGGGGTTTCCAGCGTTTCGATTGTTGGGTTCTGGATTATCAGCCATTCGTAATGAATTATTTTTGGTGAAAAACGATATTATCAGTCGTTTCCCATAGATGGCACCAATCTGTTAATGTAAAAAATTATATCGTATCTAATTATTTAATCACAGATAAAATTAAATGAGATAAAGAAATTTTAAAGTGGTTCAGCCTTATAAGAATGGCCTACGTCCACTGTTTCTGTTATTGCTGACTTGTTTGGGAATTCTCGATTACAAGTTTTATCAAGAAATTTCGCTCCCCCTACAATGAGGATGATACAATGTATTTATAGCCCTCGGGTTGTACATGTGAAAGGGTAATACATTAATGACCCTTAAGCGTATATATCTCTATAATAATAATAAGCATTTAATGAGCAGTCGAACTGTTAGTTATCTTACAATTAATGCTCTGTTCGAGGTGCAGTTCAGACCGCCTAAGTTGCTCGGTACTCATAAGTTGCTCGGTGTATTGAAGTTCCTCGGAGAACTCTTGTAGGTCGAAGCATTTGATTTAGTCGGGGAAGCAGAGTTCCTCGCTGCAGTATGGTTCCTCGGATAGCATCTACTGCTCGGAGTATTCTGAGTTGGTCGTGGAAGTAGAGCTCCTCGAAGTCAAAGTGTTGTTCGGAAATACTTGTTATTGCCACGCATATTGCCACGTTTCTCCACTTAATTGTGCCATGTCAGCAGACTAAATTTGGTATCAACACTCGAGGTACCCTTATTAAAGGTTATACTCGAAAGCAAGGTAGACGAAATCGATTGGGTCCAAGCCCTCTACGACGAACTAGACCTTCCTAATGAGAGGAGGCTAAAAGATTCTTACCACAACTAGGGATACCAACAATGTATTGCTCGAGAATTCAATAAACGAGTCTGAAGAAAAACATCCAAGAGGATGACCAAGTCCTCCAAGAGAATATCAAACCTTCCTGGAATTTTGAAGGTAAATTTGCGACAAACTGGGGAGGAACTTTTATAGTCACTAAAATAAAATCTGGAGGGAGGCTATCTTACATGATCTTGACGACATCACATTTTCCCAACCCTTCAATCTCTATCAATTAAATAAATTCTTTCCTTGAACTTGCTTAGGGTTAAAAGGAAAAATACCAGACAATCGATCGTTAGGGGAAGGGAAGATTATACAAGGCCATACACGTTCCCAACCCTACATCAAAAACCCCTCTTGAGCCACCAAACTTTCGCTAAAAGTCAGCTAAAACACTTTAAGCCACCACATGTTATATGTTTTTAAAGAGAACCACCTAGACTTGGTTTTTACTATATTTATTATTACATACGTTCAAAATTATGAGTGCACTATTACCTTTAAATCGTATATACGTAGGCAACCCGAGATATCACTTTAGGACTAGTGTAAATATATACCAAAGAACACCATGTTAGGGGAAAATTATGTCTATGGTCATTGTGCCCTAACTCCCAAAGAATTGACACAATTTGATAAAGTAAGTGTCAAGTAAATGAAATAGTTATGTAAGGCATCTTGAGGCTTCACAGAGTCATCCTTATAAACTATACGAAAAGGATAACACTATGGAAAACAAAAAATAAGCAAAAAAGTGAAAACACACTAACCCTACACACCAAACACCTATCTCAGAATAGCTTGCATCCTGTAATAAAGATCATCACAACAGACAAAATCACAGAGGGCTCTCTGCAAAAGGGCGACACCTTTTTTTTAGTCAGAACGACTGCACTCTAAATTCCCATGCTACATCAAAAAGGGATCTTACCCATTCAAAATCAGGGAAGGAGGATCTATTTCCGTTAAAGATCAATACACATAGATAGACTAACTAAGGGTTCCTCACAAAACGATACCCTATTATAGTCAGAAGGACGACACTCATATTCCAAAGTTACATCATATGGCTCCCTTCAGTTCACAAGCAGAGAAAGGGAACCTCCTTCCCTCACAAGCAATGTCACTATAACGTATGTCTCACTAGAAGATATATAAGATTACCTCTCTCCAAAAGAAAAGTCCGTAAAAGACGGGAAAATATCTTTTTACATGAACTTTTATATGTGTCACCCCATTTTACTAAATAGATCCTAGCCTTACTCTATTCATAACACATATTTAACATTATTTATCCTCTGAATACGACTAAACATTGTACCTACTATCTCATAAATAACTCGGTCTTCTACATGACCTAAAATAGGGAGCTCTCTAAACAAACTCTATCCCCTATGTAACCTAAAATATAAAGCCACGATCTTCAAAAAAATTGGTCCCCTACGTGACCTAAAATGGGATCCCTACGCTCCAAACCAACTCGGTCCCCCACGCAACCTAAAATATGAAGCCCCGTGCTTCAAATAACTTCATCCCCCATGCGACTTAAAATAAGGAGCCCTAAATTGCAAAATAATCTGTCCCCCTACACGACCTAAAATAGGAAGCATTATGATCCAAACCAACTCAATCCCCAAGTGACCTTAAATAAGAAGCCCTGCACTTCAAATTACTCAGTCCCCTACGTGACCTAAAATAGGGAGCCCTGCACTCTAAACTCATTTAGTCCCCTACGTGACCTAAAATAGGGATACCTATGCACCAAACCCATTCAGTCCCCTACATGACCTTAAATAGGGAGCCCTATGCTAAAAAAAAAATTGGTTCCCCTAGCGACTTAAAATAAAAGAGATGGGAATATTTTGAATCTTTGTTAAAACCAAAGTCGAAAATCAAGGAACCTTGATATTTATCCCTTACCATGTTTTAAATCGTCCTATACTCACAATTAAGCTACCTTTGTTTAAGTAATAAGGTTACTCAATCCTGAAGCGAACCTAGACCTAATAGCCGCCACTGAAACCCTGCATTTCTACGTTTGTTCCCTCTAGCAACCTAAAATAGAAGGGATAGGAATATTTTTAATCTTTGTTAAAACCAAAGTAAAAAATAAGGTAAACTATACCTATTATATCTTCCTCCTTCCCCATATTTTAAATCGCTCCACACTCACACTTAAGCTACCGCTCTTCAACTAAGAAGGTTAACCACTAGTGAAAGGATCCTACACCCAATAGCCGCTGAAACCCTGCATTTCTAGGCCTGGTACCCCTAGAGACATAAGTAAAAGGGTAAATATGATCTAACACCACTTGTAAGAGTAGAAGGCTCTAATACCACTTTGAGAATGCGAAATAAACGTGCTCGATAATGATGGTCAGAAACAAAAATCTATTTTTGTATTTTTATCAATTTAATTCCCAGGCATAGAAAACCATTTTTTTTTTAAATAATATTTGATTAAATTAGTTATGAAGGAAAATATGTGTTCGAAATATAATGATTAAGCTATGCATGCATAGAACATAAAGATTGAGGAAAAATCCCTTTTTAGGGCAAAACCTTTATTCATCACTTTAGAAATAATACAAGACAATCGACGTACAATACTAGTTGATTATAACCACAAGTATAAAGCCATAGTCTTCGCAAGATCTCTAAAGAATACTACTTGTCTCCAAGAAATGCATAAGCGACATAATTTCTCTCTATATCCGCCGATCCAACCTCAGCCTTCTTCTTCAGCAGTGATCCCTTCGGGTTCATAAGTCAGCCATGGAGGTACCTCTCCACAAGGTGCATGAAAGGATATAAAACCATCTAGGGTTTAAACCTATTCACAAAAACTATTTTGGGGATGTGTGTTATATATCAAAAGCGTTTTATTAACACAAAACATTGAAAACTTTTGGAACAGATATGTAGAAAGCGTTCCTTCAAAGGTTTTAGACAAAATAAAACAAAAATTGGTATTTATAAGGCAAACACAAATTTCGAGGCAACAACTCATTAGAACGAGAATAGAAGTTCGTTTGAATGGAACATGAGCTTGTTCTAATGAAACATTCATCTCATTAGTACGCCCTCATTAGATGCTCATTAGATAAAAGTATTGAACGACTCTTCTAACGAGTTTGGCATCTCGTTTGAATGAGAATGTCTTCTCGTTTGAATGAGGCAGCGAAATTTTAAGAAATGATTTTAAAATAAAAATTACCTTGATTTTTAAAATAAAAAATCGTGTTTCAGTTTTAATAAAAATAAAACATCCCAAAATAAGTTTAATGAATAGATTTGAATTCCTAATAAGCTTTATACCTATATGGTATGTAGTGGAGTCTTGAACTTTGAAATTTGGCATTCGGTTCGACGAGTCAGCGCGAGTCGTTTTGTAATGGAATATGCCAAATATGCCAAAGTGCAAATAAAATAAATAAAAAGCCTAAGTTAAAATATTTGTGCTTACAAATCTCTCCCTTTGGCTATTTCGGTACAAAAACTAACCAAAATCCAAATTACCAAAAAAATCCCCCTTAAGACAAAAAAATCTAATACCCTTCCTAAGCCCTAGAAATGGAATGGCATTGAAAAATAAACTATCTTATATCACCACTTGTTCTTCTCTTTGACACTTTGTCTCCATCCAGTAAAATATGATCTTCAATAAGCACCTACATACATGAAGCAAATAAAATAACCCGTGATGCATCGAGTTTGAAATAGAAAAATAAAAATTCATAAAACGTAATAGGCAATCTCCCCCATAAATCAAACTTAATCCCAAATCCCACTAGCACCCCCTCCCTCCCAGTTCATTTGTTCTTACCTTTTTGTCCGAAATAGAAAAATGAATAAAATCCAAACATGAAGAATAGATCATCACATGGAAGAAGTAAGATATCATCACAAAGATATGTAAACAACGCACTGTAATGATAATCTCAAAGGCAAACATAATCAACTATTTTTGAAAAATTTCAATTTTTTTTAAGAAATGTAAATTTTACTAATACAACACAATACCATATATAATATATGCAAAATATACCAAAGAAAATCCGGTACACATATATAGGTATAAAAGTTCATAAAACTCAACACAAAACAGATAAGCTTTACACATTAGCATAGTATCGATGTGTCTAAACATGTGGTATGGAAAGAATGGCCGTGAACTAGATACAAAAGAATTATGACCTAAACATGGTTATGAAGGCAAAAATAGATTTGGTTTTGTATGCTTGGGAATTAAATTGAAAAAAATATGTGTTATGAAGGCAATTTTTCAATTTAAATTAGTTATGAAGGAAAATATGTGTTCTAAATATAATGATTAAGCTATGCATGCACAAAACACAAAGATTGAGGAAAAATCCTTTTCAGGGCAAAACCTTTATTCAACTCTTTAGAAATAATACAAGACAGTCAACTTACAATACTGCATGATTACTTCCACAAGTATAAAGCGCTAGTATTCGCAAGATCTCTGAAGAATACTATTTGTCTCCAAGGAGTCCACACACGATAGATTCACTCTCGGTATCCAACGATCTAGCCTCAGCCTTTTTCTTCAGCGGTGATCCCTTCAGGTTCACGGGTCAACCATGGAGGTACCTCTCTACAAGGATACAAAACTATCTAGGGTTTAAATTGATTCACAAAAATTATGTAACACCCCGTGTTTTATTTATTAATTATTTTTGTTAATTAATTGGAATATTTGAGAAAAATAAATTTTGGACTTAATGGTTTTTAATGATTAAACATATTGGTTTTTCTATTTGAGAAGTACATTTTGAATCAGAATTTAATCGAAGTTATAATAAAATGTTAGAATGAATTTTAAAATGTTTTAAGAAGCAGGTACATTTTCGTTGAGTTAGAGAATATTTTTCTAAGTGTAAAGGCGGAGTTTTAAAGATTTGCTTTTAATGCTGGGGTCGTTCAAACGACAGCGTATGTCGTTCGAACGACGTAGCATCTCGTTTGAATGATAGCGTATGTCGTTCGAATGACAGGGGCGGTGGGTGGATTAGAGACCTAGTTAGATTCTAACTTTTAAACCCTTTATATACCAAACTGTTACAGGGTTGTGACTTTAAAACACTTTTCTATTAAACTTTTCTCCAGTAAGGTGCTCCAAATATATTTCCTCTCATCTTCAACCCCAAGCCCCAACTTTTAACAAGTTCGAACTCAAGAATTGAAGATTCAATTGGTGTTTTATCAAGTGGAGTTCAACTGTATACTCAGATTTTTATCCAACTAATATCAGGCATGAATACTCTATTCCTTTCCTTTAGTATTATGCATTTTAAATGTTGCCTAAAACCTTAATTGCATCTGTTTCTTAAAAATAATTAACAACCTAATTAGAGAAAGTGGACATTTAATCTTGGGGCTGTTTTTATAAAATCTTTTAATATGAATAGTATTCATAACCCTTAAGTAGGTAGGATTCATAAGAGAATTTTGGATTTTATTGGTGTAGGTTGCATGTAGAAAAACCCTAGTTTTGAATTAAATGAATTTGGGGGTGTATAACTCATGTAATTTGTGTTGAGATAATGAAATTGGAATTTTGATCTATTAGTGATGAAATCTCGGTGTATTCAATTTAAAATATTTAAATGGGATTAACTGGGTGTCTATGACGATGTGAAAATTAAATTAAGATTTAACTGAATTGGTGTATCATGCGTAGTTTTATACGTTGATTAATTATGCTTGTTTGTGTGACTTGTTGGTATTATGATATTACCTTTGTGACGACGGTTTGTTGGGTATTTTATGCTCTACCTATATTTTAGGATGCCCTCTAGGTATGGGATTAGTGGATAGTCCTTTACATGATTTATGTCTTCTAGGTATGGGACTAGTGAGGGTAGATTATTGCAGTTTTATCATATTAGGGGTTGGCTTATTTTTGGTATTTTATCGTCGTTACACCAGCCTAGGTACGTGACTAGGTCAGGATTCATGTTAGAAATTCATCCTATACATAGGGTAGGACGTATTGGTGACTTGGGGACCCTTAGGTATGGGACTAAGGGATATTTTGAGGATCTCACATCGATTAAAAGGGTGCGATAATTTGTTAATTATGAAATTGAGAATTAATACCTAAGATAATGAGATGGGTATTAAAATATATTGACGACATAATCAGCGAGGGCCAACAGTTTAAACGGGCATTCGGCATTTTATGTTGTGTTGTGTGTGGAACCTCGTCAATCAGCAGGGGTAGACAGTTTAAACGGATCAACTGGCATTTTGACGAGGGGATGTGTATTTTGGTGGAGAAATCAACCGAGGCGGGTGAACCGCTATACTTAATTAAATTAAGATTGAAAAATAATGATAATTTGGGTTAATTTAATTAAATTAATATTTTGGGGTTGTGAGATGATTAAAATTATATTGGTGTGTCTCTATCAGAATATTTGGGGGTGGTTATTAATTTATCTTGCTCGCGTTCAATTATATTTGTAATTAAAATACTCTGTTGTGATATATATTGCGTATAATGCTACTGTCTGGGTTCAAGGACCCTATTAGTGGGGAGTAGTGTGTATTCATGCTAGGGGCTCTGACCTCGTGCATTGACTAACTATTTCAGGATAAGTTTTGGAGGAGTTGCATAGGATTATTTGGAGAATTTCTTGGAGCTGCAGCTGAAGTTATTTACTTTATGCGTATTAGTTTAGATTAGTTCCCTTTCCTTGGTATTTTCATTGAGACTCAGTTTATTGTTTTGTTGAGCCATTCAGTTCCAAAGTTGTATGGCTTTTATTAAGATATTTCATTATGGAGTCAGTTAGAGTTTATTCAGTTTTATAGTTAATATTTGGAGTTTTAGCATGTGATGGATCTTTTTAGCTCAGTTGTTAATATCATTTGATATTGCTAAAAATATTTATCATGCAAATTGATTTTATAATGTCTCATATCTGTCTCATGCTAAGAATGGTATTTTATTTACTCACGCCTGAATTAGTTTTGGTGGCAGCCGACTCTAGAATTAGGCAGGTGTGACAAAGATGTGTGTTGTGAATCAAAAGTGTTTTATCAACACAAATTTTAGAAAACTTTTAGAACAAAAATGCAGAAAGTGTTCCTTCAAAAGTCTTAGAAAGAATAAACACAAAATAAATATTTATAAGGTGAACACAAATTTCAAGGCGGCGACTCAATCGAACAAAATGAGGCTCATTCGAACGAGAATAGAGGTTCGTTTGAAAAAAACAGGAGTTCATTCGAACAAAATAACTATTCCGTTTAAATCAACTTCAAACGAAGTGAAATAGTACGCCCTTGTTAGATGTTCATTACATAAAATGATCGAACGACCCTTCTAATGAGTTTGACATCTCTTTCAAATGAGAATGCTTTCTCGTTTGAATGGGACATGCTAATTTCGAAAGATAATTTTAAGATAAAAAATTTCCTCAATTCGTAGAACAAAAAAATCCTATTTCAGTTTTAATAAAAATAAAACATCTCAAAATAAATTTAAAGGATAAATTTAAATTCCTCAAAATCTTTATATCTTTATGGGATGTAGTAGATCCTTGAACTTGGAGATATTAGCGTTCAGTTTGACGAGTCAGCGTGAGTCATTTTGTAACGATCATGCCAACATGCAAATAAATCAAATAAAAAGCCTAAGCTAAAATATTTTCACTTATAACCTAAAATATAAGGGATGGTAATATTTTAAATCTTTGCTAAAACCAAAGGCGATACTCAAGATACCCTATAACCGCTGGATATTTATCCCTCCCCATGTTTTGAGTTTCCCAACACTCACACTTAAGCTACATGTCTCCAACCAAGAAGATTAATCAGTTTTGAAGTAATTTTAAAAAGTGTTCCCAGCCCTGACATATTATCGATCACCCATCGATCTTGCACTACACCTCTAGGTTCTCTTTTACCATAGGGACCCATGTGAACTTGATAGATACCTTTTAGGTCTCGATCATACATTCATTCCTTTTTTATAAATAACCTAACCCCTTGCACCATTAAGGATCAATCAGATAATCAATTTCGACGAAGAGTGTCCGCATGCGCACATTCTTAGTCGACCGCCTCCGTCGATAACTCGATTTGCAATAGAGGTGTGGGATATTTTTCCCAGATCCTTAATACCGCAGCATTTTCAAAAACCACTAATTTCTCAAAGTCACAGGAGATTCCTAAAAAAATCCCGACTTCGATGATAGGAAAACCATCAACCTCTCATGACCGTAGGGGTACTAGTGAAAATTTGTAAAGCTTGGCTCACCATTGACGTGACCAACTTTATGAAATAACCGATGTATCCAAAAACCATTTATCAAAATCCCACTATGCCGTTTTGTGCCTCACTCCAAAGGTCGAAGCCAAAGGTAGTACCGATTGAGTCGACTTACACTAAATATCACATTATGACATTTTGGACCTACCAAACTTCATAATCTAGGAATATATTAAACAAAAAAATGTAGATATTTCAAATATCTTCCAATGGTGAAGGACACGTGTGAATAGATCCTTGCATCAAAACCCTAGATTCTAATGGTGAAGGCCCGTGTTTTTATTAATTAATTTAATTAATTGGAATATTCGAGAAAAATAAAATTTTGGATTTAATAACTTTTTTATTAGTAAAATGTGTTGATTTTAATATTAGAAACTTCAAGCGGAAGTAAAATTGGATTTAAAATGGAGTTTTTATATAAGTTTTTCCATATATATTTTTCCTTGGCAAATTGAACGTTTTCGTCAGGGCCGAATCGATTCACCCTCGGGCAGAGGCGCCGAACATGTATGGGTAATTAAAAGAGTTTTAAACCAAATCAAACACTTAACCTCTTATTTATACACACTAAATCATGGAGGGACCTCACAAATCACTTTTTCCCAAAATTTTCAACCAGAAGAGTTCTCTAAAAATATTACCCGTCCATCTACAAACTTTTGTCCCACTTTTATTCCAATTTCAACACAAGTTTTGAAGGCTTAAATGGGGTTTAATGAAGTTTGTCCAAGAACAACTCTTTGCTAATTTTTCGAGAGGAATCCAGATTTCTAATAAGATTTTCAAATCCATCTTCACTCGGGCATGAATACTCTACTCTTTTACTTTAGTATTATGCATTTTAAGTGTCGCCTAAACCCTTAATCATGTATTTTTCATTAAAATCAATTAGAACTTAATTAGAGAAAGCGAACACTTAAATTTTGGGACTGTTTTTATGAAAATTTTAAATATGATTTAATATTTGAAACCCTTGGGTGCGTAGGTTAGATTATTGGGTTTTCATGGTTTGGGGGATGTAGGTTTGTGTGACACCCCGACTAATTAAATACCGGGTAGATACTCCTTTATTAAATTAAATCAAAATGCCAAGTTGGCTCAGTTAATAACATCACTGTCGAAAAAGTTTTATAATTACTAACCACCTAGTATTAAAAAATAATATGTCAAATTTTAATTTAGGTCTGATTAACATGTAATATAAGAATAATGAAAGAACAACAAAATCCATTCACCATAACGAAGAAATGAAATAACCAACAAATAGTAATAAGAAGTCCGGAGGAAAACTCCTCACAACAATCCCACAACTGTAATAAATAAAACAAAGTATCCTGAATTAATTACATGCCAAAAGTTTGAAATAGTAAATGTTTCTACTAGGAATGGGCGACATGCCCTACTACTGATGAAACTAAATATAGAGTCAAGACCGATGAAGCGTCTACTAGCAAAGTCCTGTAACTTCCACAAACAGCTACAGCTCGTCACCTGAATGAGAATCCTATGCATGGTGTCCTTGTGGTTGGGTACCTAAAAATGGTTTTTACAAAAATAGATTTGAAAGCAAATGGGTCAGAGCCCGAAAGTGGAAATCATTTTAAAAACAGCAAGTGTTTTAATATCATTAAAACATTAAATGCAAAATACATGTTAGGACGTGCACTCATATGAAATTCTCACCTCTCGACTACATGTGCACTCCTAACGTACCGTACCCATCTAAAATGACATACATATCTAACCAAACCGTAATAAGTTCTACCCCTTACTACTCGATTCCCATATTACATTCTAGCGTTATAAAATCAATAGAGGGTTTTACTTAAACTCAGATTCTCGATTAGTAATACAATTCATTTCAGGTTATCCCTTTATGTTTTCTCAAAACGTTTCCATATTTATACACACAATATCACATGAAAGTTCCCATTAGTTAAGTGTACATTATTCACGTCATAAATATACAATACAATACAATACAATACAATACAAGCACCCCGACACTAAGTTGCGGTGCACACATAATCTGCTATCCATCCCGGTACATCACGTACATAAGGATCACGCATTCCGAATCTCTCAGGAATCGTTCTCAGATAACAACATCATAAATAATGGAGGTGAACACAGTCACATCACATGGGTCACGCACATACCTGCGCTCCCACGATCAGCAGACTTATTAACATCCCAATAAGTCCTTCTCTGACCTATGTTCATCGAGGTACCAATCTAAATCCGGGCAACACAAGGATAAGAAGGCCCTAAGCGAACGTAAACCTCCCGTGATAGCAAGTATGGTAGGTATGTCATACACATAAAATCATATACGTATACTAAGTATGCACACATCTTAGTAATCACCATAATTTATTTATAGTACACATCTCATTCTCGTACCGACATATAATGCTACACAATTTATATGCTTCCGATTAATATAATTATTTAGGCCGTCAATAGTTCTCGTATCGTAATAGGCACTCACGTCCTAATCCACAATTTCCTTTAGGTTCAAACTACACTTCTAAGTTTTACTCCTCATTATATCCCAAATATCCCAAATATATCACTTAATCCACAAGGGAGTGTTATCTCTACATATAAACATGGTTACGGGACACTCGGGGTCAAAACAGGCTAAAAAGCCTAAACTATCAACTCGTTAGAAGTCTCGTTCGAACGAGGCTGTTCTAACGAGAGTCCATTCGAACGAAGTGGGCTTTCTAATGAGATCTCGTTCCAACGAAAGGCATCGAACGAACATCACCCCCGTTAGAAGTCAAAGGTCAACTCTTTAGAAGCTCGTTCGAATGAGCTCGTTCGAATGACCTGGGCAGGTCTTCTAACGAGTGGCCAGTTTCGATCCCAGATTTACCTTAACTCGTTTTTCCAACTTCTCTTCACCTCTAATCTCATCTAAACATTAATCCAACGATTGTTTAAAGTTTCTAATCATTCCTAAACATATTTAGGTCATATACTCACGTATTTTGTGGGGTTAATTCTTACTAACCTCATTCAATTATCAAATCTCTTCATATTTTCCCCCAATTTTAAGAACATGAACCCTAGAATTTATAAATCATCAAAGAGCCTAATTTAATCCGTTTTTGTTTCATCCAAATTATAATATCATCAGAATAATCATCTAAATACCAATCTACATGCGATTCCTCATAAAAATGAAATTTTTACTTCCAATTTAAATGGGTTTTTCATTAACTCCCAAGAACAATAAGATTTTATCAATTCCTACACATGGAGGAAACATTCTTTGCAAATTAACGAAATTAAACCACTTGCCTTATTTGAATCTCTGATTTTTGATGTCGATTTGATGGAGTATTCTCTCTCTCTCTCTGCAGAATCCTTCTATCTCTCTCTCTACAAGCCTTCTTCTCCAAAGTGCTAATGGTGGCTAGGGTTTGCCTTAGGAACTTTTGGGACAATTCTAATAAGCCTCGTAGCCCAATAAGTCTTAAGATGTGGTTAGTGGGTTTAGTGGGAAATTACCAAGTCAGGCTTTTAATTCCCAATTTTCGTAGGTTTTAATTCCCAAAAATTCAAAATTACTAAACTACCCTTATACGTTGCCGGTATGGCCTAAAAATGCCCCGGGATCCAAACTAAACTCCCGGCTAGTGTTTTCTGACTATTTCGACCCTTCCGGACGCGTTGGCGCACTCAAAAGGACCATACGGTTAGTAGAAATAAAATTCACTTTTATAATTAACATAATTATATTCCTAACGCGACTGTCACGTGCGTTCCAACAAAATTTCCAAATTGCCGTATTTCAATCTCACGACAAATTTCATAAGTTCATAATTCAATATTCATATATAGCCATATATACTCATTATAATCAAATACCAACTCACATCTCGTTAGTATTTTATCCGGATTAATTTCCAATTAATTCACATTTAATTTAATTAATCCCACAAATAAATATCACGAAAATACGGGGTATTACATACTTCCCCCCTAATAACTGAATTTCGTCCCGAAATTCGGAACTAGAAAGTACCTGGTAAGAATAACCCTGGATAACATTCGCGCATCTCATCCTCGCGCTCCCAGATGGACTCCTCGACATTATGATGTCGCCACTGAACACGTACTAACAGAATTATCTTTGACCGTAGTTTCCGCTCACTTCGGTCCAAAATAGCAATAGGCCCCTCCTCGTAGGAGCTATCAGGCTGGAGATCGACGTCCTCCAAAGCAATATGTGAATGAGCCAAATCGTCTCTAAGATATTTTCTTAGCGAGGAAATGTGAAACACGTCGTGAATCCGATGCAAATGCTCCGGTAACCCAAGTCTATATGCAACCGATCCAATACGCTCAATAATAGGAAATGGCCCCACATATCTCCGTGCCAACTTCCCCTTCTTCCCGAATCGCATAATCCCCTTCATAGGAGATACACTGAGAAAAACCTGGTCCCCCACTTCAAATTCCCTAAAGGATCTCTTCGCATTCGCATAGTTCTTCTGCCGGTCTTAAGCTACCCGAATGCGACTCCGTATCAGCTCTATCCTTGTCGAAGTATCCTGAATCACTTTCAGCCCAAGTAGTTTGTTGTCCCCCACCTCCAACCAACATGCTGGGGAACGACAATGTCTACCGTACAACGCCTCAAATGGATCCATGCCAATGGTGAACTGGTAGGAGTTGTTGTAAGCAAACTCCACCAGTGGAAGATACTGCTCCCATCCACCCCCAAAGTCAATGATGCACATACGTAGCATGTCCTCCAACATCTAATTTGTACGCTCGGTTTGTCCATCGGTCTGCGGATGATAAGCCGTACTCAACCGCAATTCCGTGCCCATGGCCTCCTAGAAACTTTCCCAAAACCGTGAAATAAATATCTTGTCTCTGTCAGACACGATATTTAGGGGTACACCGTGAAGTCTCACTATCTCTGCGATAAAAAGCTTGGCATACTGTCCCGTAGTGTAGTCTGTCCTTACGGGTAGAAAATGAGCGACTTTGGACAACCTGTCCACAATTATCCAAACGGAGTCATGACCCCTCTGTGACGTAGGCAACCCCGTGATAAAATCCATGGATATGCTCTCCCACATCCACATCGGGACCTCCAATGGCTGTAGAAGTCCTGTCGGTCTCTGATGGTCCACTTTTACCAGCTGACACGTGGCGCATCTAGAAACAAACACGGAAATATCTATCTTCACACCGCTCCACCAATACTGTCATCTCATGTCTTGGTACATTTTGTCCCCTCCAGGATGTACCGCAAATCGTGAGCCGTGCGACTCTGCCATCACCTCATGTCGCAATTCCTCCCCTTTCGGAACTACCAATCTCCCATTGGAGCGTAATCCCCCGTCTGAACCAACGGTATAGGACTCGGCTCCCTCTGTTAGTAATCGAACTATCTGCTCCTGACAGAACGAGTCATTTGCCTGTGCCTTTACCACCTTCGTGACAATCTGCGGTGTAACGGTCATCACAGACATGAACGATCGGGCCACTGCATCCTGGTGTCCTAACTCCTTCCATTTGGCTTTCCACACCCCTGCCACCTCCTCTACTGGCCTACGGCTCAACGCGTCTGCTACCACGTTAGCCTTCCCCGGGTGATATTGGATATCAAACTGCAACGTTGCTATATCACTTGGTCATTCTCAATCGCTTCAGAATTTGAAATCCTAAATCCTCACTAACCTCAATGCGTCCTTCAACGAGTCGTGACAAAACCAAAATTAATAGTACTTACATCGTAATTCTTTAACAACTGGCTCTAATGGCCATACATCATAATTTACTCCTTGTTACTTCCAGTTATAACTACTACTTCCATAACGATTGAGGTACCCAAATCATGAACCAATGGCCACACATCTCCTTACTACCAACCTTACGCTAAGTTTCATGCGTGGGGTGTCTCGCAAAGCGAAATCCAAACAAGGAACCCCCTGATACACTACTACCTAACATTGTTGGTCATCTGAATCTGTTAAGCCCTGTCCATAACATGTACCCCTACACTCCCGTCTCTTAACAACAAAGTTATATCTCCGATCGCAATTACACATAAATAAGGAACTCCTTCCGAAAGACACTTTCTCTTTACAGTGATGGAAATTTCATTTCATATACACATGCGAATAGAATCGAGACTCTCAAATTCCCGTCTCCAGGCACAAAACTATGAGTGTAAACTTCCAAATCTCTAACGGATGCTAAAATAATGCACTCTTCTCATTACTGCCTCTCTAGCGTTAATTATAAAACCAGCTAACTCTTTGTTGATTAGTAAACCAATTACATACGACTCATAACAATTAAATTCCTATGCATATTGGGATTAAATATCCGAGATCATTATACCTTTTTGAAATTACAACATATTTATATATATATATATATATATATATATATATATATGAAAGTACAATTGTGAGCCCGGTCCTCTCAGAAATGGGGCCTAGCCATAACAAAACATGCTACCCCAAGGTAGTAATCCTAATAGACTTGCAATACCAGCACACTATCGGTATAATTGTATATATAAAACCAGAATTAAGATCACATTATACTCGTTTAACACAGCACTTAAAACGAGTAATTTCGATAAAGCATAAACCGCTATCAATATACCCATTCATCCTCCGTGGATGACAATAACAGTAACCCCCCCCCCCCCCCCCCCCACACACACACACACACTATAAGGGAAAAAAATTCTTATATAATAAAATTTTTGATATACTTACTAAACTCGACTCTCAAGTTAGAATAACAATCATAACAAATGTAGCAACTCATTCATGCCACAAACAACAAGCATCCTCATCCGAGGATATAACTCATACTCCTATCCTAAAAATCGTCCCGGCTGCTTAAATGGTTCCTGGACTTACCACACATGTCCATCCCAAACCGAATATTTCAATAACTGTTTCCCTCACCAGGCACAATACCTCGATCCCTACTCTTGGTATCGGAAAGATTTTTAATGCACGGTTTTCACTCCCAATAGAAATACCTCTACACATACTCCACTTATCTCCTGTCACACTAATCATGTTAAGGTGGTCCATCTCTCGGACGTTAGTAGTCTCGACTCAGACGACTACCTCCGTTGTTATCTTAGCTTTGACGGCCCTTAAGAAACACACTTCTAATTTCCCCATCTTTCACTAAGATCATCATTGCTCGGTGATAATTTAGCTATCCGGATCATTTCAATTGGTTCTCCATCGGGTCTTCCCATTGTGGTGCTTCACCAACACCGTTTTTCCCCAGTCATACTCCCTATAGAGCCTTCGATTATTGCACCTCCCCACCCGAGGGAATGTTTACTTCCAAATTAACACTATGAGACAATGCCATTTGTTTTAACCGTCCAAGCAGCATTTCTGCCAGAAGGACTAGCAATTTCTCTTATGTGTAAATTCTCCCTTTAATATCCCCTCTTTCGTTTCACCTACTTCACGCAGTGTATGGTTCACTAAATAATTATATTTCTTCTCACCAAGTGACCTCTGTTCGGCCCTCTCATGTGAGTTCAGAACAACATTCGTCATTCATCCTGAACATCTGATCGAGAAACTTATGGTCAAACCATTTGTACACGTCTTCTCTCGACGTCACCTTCCACCTCTAAGTGTGGTGATTGTCAAGTAATAATTCTTTTGATGTATTACTATTGTTTGGCTAGCACACGTCATCTCCGCCTTTCAAGGGTCTCCACCGCTGGTTTCTTTCTCAATGTCCCACCTAACTCTTTCTCCCTCAATCCAACCTTGTTGGGTGAGTCTCAATTGACCCCACCTCCTACTATTGTTGTGCCTGGAAGTCACAAGTCATGCCTTGGCCGTCTGGACCGTCCGGGACTTTCGTACCCTGATATGAGTGACCTCGACTACGGTCTTCCCGCTAATTAATTTAATAATCTCAACTGATCCTCCTGCTGTCCGTCCAGCTGTATTCACCTGACTTACTATACTGTTTGGCACACTAACAAACCCTTTCGCGTATAGAATGCACTACTATAAATATCGAAGCAGGAGAATAAAATCTCACCAAGGATATCAACAATCCAAAGCATAGGGATCTATATCCAAGAAAGTTACGCTGGAAGCATAATAAGTCGTACAGATCCTAAAGGACACTAGAACCTGATGCTCTGATACCACATGTGACACCCCGACTAATTAAATACCGGGTAACTACTCCTTTATTAAATTAAATCAAAATGCCAAGTTGGCTCAGTTAATAGCATCACTGTCGAAAACGTTTTATAATTACTAACCACCTAGTATTAAAAAGTAAGATGTCAAATTTTAATTTAGGTCTGATTAACATGCAATATAAGAATAATGGAAGAACAACAAAATCCATTCACCATAACGAAGAAATGAAATAACGAACAAATAGTAATAATAAGTCCGGAGGAAAACTCCTCACAACAATCCCACAACTGTAATAAATAAAACAAAGTATCCTGAATTAATTACATGCCAAAAGTTTGAAATAGTAAATGTTTCTACTAGGAATGGGCGACATGCCCTACTACTGATGAAACTGAATATAGAGTCAAGACAGATGAAGCATCTACTAGCAAAGTCCTGTAACTTCCACAAATAGCTACAGCTCGTCACCTGAATGAGAATCCTATGCATGGTGTCCTTGTGGCTGGGCACCTAAAAATGGTTTTTACAAAAATAGATTTGAAAGCAAATGGGTCAGAGCCCGAAAGTGGAAATCATTTTAAAAACAGCAAGTGTTTTAATATCATTAAAACATTAAATGCAAAATACATGTTAGGACGTGCACTCACATGAAATTCTCACCTCTCGACTACATGTGCACTCCTAACGTACCGTACCTATCTAAAATGACATACATATCTAACCAAACCGTAATAAGTTCTACCCCTTACTACTCGATTCCCATATTACATTCTAGCGTTATAAAATCAATAGAGGGTTTTACTTAAACTCAGATTCTCAATTAGTAATACAATTCATTTCAGGTTATCCCTTTATGTTTTCTCAAAACGTTTCCATATTTATACACACAATATCACATGAAAGTTCCCATTAGTTAAGTGTACATTATTCACGTCATAAATATACAATACAATACAATACAATACAATACAATACAATACAATACAATACAATACAATACAAGCACCCCGAGACTAAGCTGCGGTGCACACATACTCTGCTATCCATCCCGGTACATCACGCACATAAGGATCATGCATTCCGAATCTCTCAGGAATCGTTCTCAGATAACAACATCACAAATAATGGAGGCGAACACAGTCACATCACATGGGTCACGCACATACCTGCGCTCCCACGATCAGCAGACTTATTAACATCCCAATAAGTCCTTCTTTGACCTATGTTCATCGAGGTACCAATATAAATTTGGGCAACACAAGGATAAGAAGGCCCTAAGCGAATGTAAACCTCCCGTGATAGCAAGTATGGTAGGTATGTCATACACATAAAATCATATACGTATACTAAGTATGCACACATCTTAGTAATCACCATAATTTATTTGTAGTACACATCTCATTCTCGTACCGACATATAATTCTACACAATTTATATGCTCCCGGTTAATATAATTATTTAGGCCGTCAATAGTTCTCGCATCGTAATAGGCACTCACGTCCTAATCCACAATTTCCTTTAGGTTCAAACTACACTTCTAAGTTTTACTCCTCATTATATCCCAAATATCCCAAATATATCACTTAATCCACAAGGGAGTGTTATCTCTACATATAAACAAGGTTACGGGACACTCGGGGTCAAAACAGGCTAAAAAGCCTAAACTGTTAACTCGTTAGAAGTCTCGTTCGAACGAGGCTGTTCGAACGAGAGTTCGTTCGAACGAAGTGGGCCTTATAACGAGATCTCGTTCGAACGAAAGGCATCGAACGAACATCACCCTCGTTAGAAGTCAAAGGTCAACT
The DNA here is from genome assembly GCA_949130495.1 of Sambucus nigra. NCBI lineage: Eukaryota > Viridiplantae > Streptophyta > Magnoliopsida > Dipsacales > Adoxaceae > Sambucus > Sambucus nigra. The sequence continues at coordinate 37,876,252 of OX422223.1, read as the reverse complement.
CGTTAGAAGCTCGTTCGAACGAGCTCGTTCGAACGACCAGGGCAGGTCTTCTAACGAGTGGCCAGTTTCGAGCCCAGATTTTCCTTAACTCGTTTTTTCCAACTTCTCTTCACCTCTAGTCTCATCTAAACATTAATCCAACAATTGTTTAAAGTTTCTAATCATTCCTAAACATATTTAGGTCATATACTCACGTATTTTGTGGGGTTAATTCCTACTAACCTCATTCAATTATCAAATTTCTTCATATTTTCCCCCAATTTTAAGAACATGAACCCTAGAATTTATAAATCATCAAAGAGCCTAATTTAATCCGTTTTTGTTTCATCCAAATTATAATATCATCAGAATAATCATCTAAATATCAATCTACATGCGATTCCTCATAAAAATGAAATTTCTACTTCCAATTTAAATGGGTTTTTTATTAACTCCCAAGAACAATAAGATTTTATCAATTCCTACACATGGAGGAAACATTCTTTGCAAATTAACGAAATTAAACCACTTGCCTTATTTTAATCTCTGATTTTTGATGTCGATTTGATGGAGTATTCTCTCTCTCTGCAGAATCCTTCTATCTCTCTCTCTACAAGCTTTCTTCTCCAAAGTGCTAATGGTGGCTAGGGTTTGCCTTAGGAACTTTTGGGACAATTATAATAAGCCCCGTATCCCAATAACTCTTAAGATGTGGTTAGTGGGTTTAGTGGGAAATTACCAAGTCAGCTTTTTAATTCCCAATTTTCGTAGGTTTTAATTCCCAAAAATTCAAAATTACTAAACTACCCTTATACGTTGCCGGTATGGCCTAAAAATGCCCCGGGACCCAAACTAAACCCCCGGCTAGTGTTTTCTGACTATTTCGACCCTTCCGGACGCGTTGGCGCACTCAAAAGGACCATACGGTTAATAGAAATAAAATTCACTTTTATAATTAACATAATTATATTCCTGACGCGACTGTCACACGCGTTCCAACAAAATTTCCAAATTGTCGTATTTCAATCTCACGACAAATTTCATAAGTTCATAATTCAGTATTCATATATAGCCATATATACTCATTATAATCAAATACCAACTCACATCTCGTTAGTATTTTATCCGGATTAATTTCCAATTAATTCACATTTAATTTAATTAATCCCAAAAACAAATATCACGAAAATACGGGGTATTACAGTTTGTATGTAGAAATTATGGGGGTTATTTATATGGTTATTGGGACGCGCTCACACATATAAAAAGTAGATGATTTATAAAAGAAAACGGTTATGGCTTATTGAAAAAAATTATTGCATGTTAATTAATTTAACATTTTGATGGAATTAATGGTGTAGAAGTTAATGATGGTGTTATTAATTGATTTAAATTAAATTAGGACCCTTGCGATTAAATTGTTATATTGTGCATTTTGAATTGTGTTTGTGTGATTTATTTTATTCACATTTACCATCACGAGGATGAGGGGCTTTTGGGATAATATATTGATCAACCCTATTTTAGGATGCTTACTAGGTATGGGACTAGTGGGTAAGCCTTGGTTAAAATTTATACTTGCTAGATATGGGACTAGTTAATATAAATTCGTGGGGATCTTATATTTTGAGGTGGGGCAGATTTTTATATTTTATCGTCATTTCGTTACCCTAGGCATGGGACTAGGACATATTTTATGTTGGCGATTCATCCTATATGTAGGATATGATGTATGTTTACTTGGATACCCTTAGGTATAGGATGAAGGGATAATTTGAGGATCTCATATCGATTAAAATAGTGGGCTAATTTGATAATTATGAAATTGAGAATTAGTGCGTAAGATAAAAACGGGTATTAAAATATGGGCGTGACATAAATAGAGAGGGCCGACAGTTTAAACGGGCCAGACGACATTTTATGTCGTGTCGTGCGTGGAACCTTATCAAATTGCAGGATCGACAATTTGAACTGATCAGCGATCGTTTTGACAAGGGGAGGTGTTAAACTTTTGTAGAAATTATCACCCGGGATGGGAGGACCGCCATGATAAAAAGTGAGAATGATGATAATTTGAGTTAATTTAATTAAATTAACAATTTGGGACTGTGGGGTATTTAAAATGATATGGTTGTGATTTTATAAGAATATTTGGGCGTGGTTAGTAATTTACCTTTCTTGCATTTAATTATCTCGTATTAATTAAAATACTCTATTGTGATATTTATTGCGTATAATGCCACTGTCTGGGTTCACGGACCCTATTTAAGGGGAGTAGTGTGTATTCATGCTCGGGGCTCTGACTTTGTGCGTTGACTAACTTTTTCAGGATAAGTTTTGGAGAAGCTTCATAGGATTATCGGAGTTTATCGTTTGGAGGTGCAACTGGAGTTTATTCATTTTATTTCTTTATTTAGTTAAACTTTCTTTCAGTCGTATTTCATTATGAGAATTCATTTAGGTTTTATTGGGCCATTTGGTTCCAAAGTTGTTAGAGGATTTCAGTTGGATTATTTACAGTTGGTTTATTATCCAGATTTTATTTAATCATTATTGGAGATTGGTTTTACTTGGAGTTTTAGCATGTGATGGACCTTTTATCTCTCAGTTGTTATTATCATTTGGTATTGATTCAATTATTTAACTTGTGGATTGATTTATTTATGTCTCATATCTGTCACATACTGAGAATGGTATTTATTTAGTAGCGCTCGATGTAGTTCGGCGACGGTGGCTGGCCACCTTGTTGTTCGGATTGCGCAGGATGTTATAGTAAGGTCTGAGATTCATCATTCAAACCCAAGACATCTCCAGAAGAGGCAAGTATCCGAAGAAAGACAGGGGTCACCCAGGTCCATGCAGATCTCTAGGTTGATAGACACCTATGAGGCCAGACTCCATGAGCAGGAGGAGACTACTTGCCAAAAATAAGATGAAAATGCTTGCCTTAAGAGGCACCTTGAGAGGATGGAGAGATAACTCCATCGAAGCACAAGGCGACGCCACAACCAGACTCCTAGACCTCAGGCGAGTAAGTCTCATAGCCGAGGAAGGAGCTTATGGCGTGGGTCATAAAGAACTCAAAAGCACTGGTGAGATAATAACCATTCCGAACGACTACAACCAGCTCGCCGTTATAGGAGTCCTGATCGGCACAACGATGGCATACGAAGTTTGGGTCAGAGGGAGATGGACCAGCACCTAGCTCATCGTGGTGCCAGATTATGAGAGAGCTAGCCATGCGAGCTCTCAAAACCCAGATGATGTACCTTTTTTTAACAGCAATAGAATAAGAAGAGGCTCTAAAGAAGTTTACAATTCCTATGTTTAAGATTTATGATGGGAAGACTGATCCCATTGACCATGTCAAGCAATACCGATAAGCTATTACTCTATGGAGTCATAATGATGCACTCATGTGTCGAATCTTCCCTTCAAGCTTGTATGATGTGGCCTAGAAGTGGTTTGAGAAGCTACCTTATAGGTCTATCCGTAATTTCAAATCCTTGCTTGAGCAATTTACATCTCGCTTCATAATAAGCAACTCCTACCCAAAGAGGATGGGTGCACTGCTTACTATGAAGAAGAAGTCGCAGGAGAACCTCAGTGATTACGCGAAGAGATATTAGGAAATATTTAATGAAATCGAGGATTTCTCGGACAAGGTCACCGTAGCATCTTTCAAAATCAGTTTGCCGAACTCCGACCTCCTACACCAGTCCTTAACTAAGAAGGAGGCTACATCTATCGACGACTTGATGGCTTGTAATAAGAAGTACGCTAAAGTCGAGGATGTGACCCATCTTAATGCAAGGGATAATGGTCGTGCGAAGTCTGGCAAAGGAGTGAGGAAGAATGAGCCTTCGAAGGCATTTCAGGCTATGAATATAGTCTTCAAGGAACCAATATACAAGATTCTGGCTAAGATCAAAGATGAGCCGTTTATTAAGTGACCGAAGAAGATTGGAAGAGACCCCTCCAAGCGGAATAATGCACTAAGGTGTGCCTTTCATAATGAGGGCGGCCATAAAATCAAGCATTGTAAAGCCCTAAAATCTCAACTCGAGGATTTGGCCCAAGCCAGACATATTAATGAGTTCGTAGAAAATAAGGCAAAGAAGGTAGAAACAAATGGCGAGTAAAGGCCCGATAATGTCCTCGAGGAGGATATTGGCCACGAGTTCGCAGTGATACATGGGGCGTCAAACCTCAAGAAAATTCAAGGAAATGCATCTCGGATGGAAGTAAAGAAACTTACTACAGTCATGCAGGCCTTTCAGATTGACCCAGCCAATACTCAGGTCAGAAAGCATCGACGGTCGAAGGATAAAGCTATATGCAATGCCTTTCAGATTGACCCAGTCAAAACTCGAGTTTCTCAGATCCCAACCCTATACGTAATGTCTAGTAAGAAATCTACTAATTCATTTTAGGAGACTGATATCAAAGCTTTAGTTTCCATCCACTGGGTGAAATAGTCACTTACAACCAAAACAAAGATAGGGAGTAAAGCTTCCCAATTGCATTAATTGAACATCCTCTAAATGGAGAAGGTTTGACCACATATTGCAAGTCAATTTCATCTGTATGCTTTAAAGGAGCATAGTGTTGACACTTTAGGTAACCTCTTTCAAATTCAATGCAATCCTTTAAGATAGATGGCCCATAAAATCCATGCCTCTTTAGCAAAGGCCTTCATGGACCTGTGTTATGGCTATCACGCCTTCACTTTTACTTAAGCACTCTAGGATTATTGACAGAAAAAAATGAATTGCTTCTAAATGTGTTCATTATTGCAAATCCATTCCAATCAAAATTCCCTTGAACGAATACACATAAAATATGCATAGGGTAAGTAAGGGTATCAATCCAACTTTTATGTGTGAAGAATAAAATATGTGAAGACAAGTGTAGAAGCATTTTCATATTATTCTTTTTTATGATTTTTCAAGGGATTATTAATTAACTAACTATTTTAATTTTTAAAGTACTAACTAAGATGTAAAATGTAATAAGAGAAACTTGAGATAAGAAAAATTCACAAAATAGTGCTAATAAGTAAACTAACTAAATTGGACTCATGAGGGATTCAACTCATCCCTTGGATGGAAAATTAGCCCTCCATAATCCTCATCCAAGACATAGAATAAATAAATGAAAGCATGCAAGGATTAAAACAAGATTAATTAAAGAGGAATAAATCAAACCCATATCAGCCTTGAATTGCAGTGAACTCTTTAATTACAATCCAAAATTCCCTTAATTACAATCACTCACTAATATATTTTTTTCTAAAACAAACTACAAAATAATAAAAAAAAAAAAAAAACTATTTACAATATATTCAATGGATGAATATATAATGGACTCTTAAATAATGAGAGAGATTTGCTAAAAATAAAAAATCCTCTTATTATAAAATTATACATTAGAATTCATCTAGAGAAATAAATTCTACACCATTACTTTATGTTGAGATATTTGCTAAAAATACAAATACTCTCCATAAAGGAATGGAGAAGAATTTACTTCCAAAGGAGATAAATTCAACCACATCACTCTATATTGAGATATTTGTTAAAAAATACAAATACTCTCCATAGAAGGGTGGGGAAGAATTTACCCTAAGAGATAAATTCTACTACATCACTCTATATTGAGATATTTACTAAAAAATATAAATACTCTCTATAGAGGAACGGAGAAGAATTATCCCAAAGTTTAAAAAACTAAAATAGAGATTCTCTTCAAATGCCACCAAGCCTTCAATTTATAGGTGAAATGAGGCTTATGGTATTTTTGAAATTGGGTGGACATGTAAAGAGTGAGGGAGATTCTACGTAGGGGAATATATTTAGGTGAACATGTGTTTAACGAGGTAATGGGAATGATGGAGTTTGGAGGGTATTTTAAGAAATGGGATAAAAGACCCACATGGCTTTACCTTAGTTTTTATCTTGGTTTTATTTGAGGTCTCTAATAGGATCGGGTATCTTATTATATATATACGTAGGTAGTAGGTTATATCCCAAGCCTCTAATCCCCTAATCCTAAATTTTTAATTTTGTTTATTTTTTAAACCAAAAAAATACGTGTGTTAGCAACCTACACTTTCAAAACATAATCTTAACTTCTCACTCACACATGTTCCTTTTTAAACTACTCTCTCTCTCATTTCATTTCTCTATGAATTCCCTCGCACCAACTGCCACCACTTCTATTAATTATCTCCCTCTCCATAACCCACCTGCCACCATAGTAATTACAACCCTCCGCATGTGTTAATCAATACTGTTTTGACAATCATAATACCGGATATAAACTATAATGTTACATCACATTTAAAAATAGTTTTGTCATGAATCCAGGATGTTTAATCTTCATGAAATCACAAAATCATAATTTCTTTATAACTGTGATCAAAACTAACCTTTGTCCATCGCAATTGATTGGAATAAGATGACTTTGTCAAAGATTCTTTTGAATCCCTTCTTGAACAACCCGGAATTACTCTCTTATGTGCCTAGAATATTTGTGAGAAAATAGGAATATTGAAATTTTCGGATTTTCTCTCCCTCCTTAGAAACAGTGTGTATTGAGATGACTCCAGATCGTGTAGAGGTCTCTATTTATAAGGAGAAGAGGGCCGGAATCCTAGTGAAGGTGGGACTCTTTCAAGTCTCCCACTAATGTCACTAACCATCATGTGACTAACGGATAAGGTTTACCCGAATTTTTTAATATCTCTATTTATCACATTCCTAATTAATTATCTGAAATTTATTAAAACCACATTAATGGGAAATTCAGAATTTAATACAATTGAAATTAAATAATTAATTTCAACACTTAACATTAATTTCCAACAGTTTTCCACTTGGTCTTAATAATTCGTATAATTAGATTAGGTATCATAAGGTGCACAATCAATGATAAATATCATTTGCTAAATCAAATGATTAACAGATGCGAGTCATGGCGGTTCCATGCTATTCAAGAGCATGGTTCCTTCCATGTATCACAACACCAATGTTTCATTCAACTAGCCTTTAATATTGGGTATCATAATTGCTTCATAATGTCCTTTTGAATAAGGACTATTTTTGTCAACAATAATTCATAATTATATGCATGCATTCACAAAGGACAGAAATAATAGAAATCAAAAACACTTTTACTGAATTCAAGTAATAGTGCCAAACAACTAAGCCAAAATAGCAATCATAATCTAACTAATCAAGACCCATCTTTTTAATATGTTCCATAAAGGTATTTGGAGATAGTACTTTCGTAAGAGGATCTGGTATGTTATCACGCGTACTAATGTGAACAATTGACACTCTTTGTTTCTGAATTTCTTCTTTAACTAATAGGTATTTTATCTCAATATGCTTAGCAGCCTTAGTATACCTATCGTTCTTCGAGAAGAAGACTGCTGTGACAATATCGCAATAAAGTTTCAGCGGCTTAGATATTGACCCCAAGATTCTAAATCCTGATATAAAGTTTCGCAACCATAATCTATAGTTTATAGCTTCGAAGAAAGATATGTATTCAGCCTCTATAGTAGATGATGCCATGACGCTTTGCTTAGAAATTTTTCATGAAACGGATCCTCCAGCCATAAGGAAGACATAACCCAAAGTTCTCTTCCTACTGTCAAGGCATCCCCCAAAATCTGAGTCTGAATAGCCAATTACCTCAAGGTTATCAGTCTTTCGATATATGAGCATGTAATCCTTGGTCCCTTGCAGTACCTCAGCACTTTCTTTGTAGCTTTCCAATGGTGAATCCCCGGATTGCTTTGATATCTGCCTAACATCCCAATGGAAAAACTGATATCCGGTCTAGTGCAGACTTGTGCATACAATAAACTCCCTACGAGCGAAGCATAAGGCATGCCTTTCATGTGCTCCCTTTATAAATCACTTCTAGGGCATTGAATTAAGTTGAACTTATCCCCTTTCTGAAGTGGAACATTAATGGGATTGCAACTTTGCATGCTAAATATTTTTAAAACTTTGATAATGTAAGCTTTCTGAGACAATCCCAACATTCCTCGTGATCTATCCCGAAATATTTCTATCTCGATCATGAAGGACGCCTCACCTAAATCTTTCATTTCAAAGTTTTTCGAAAGGTACTTCTTGGTTTCACTTAATAAACCAAGATCACTATTAGCGATAAGTAAGTCATCAACATATAGTACTAAAAATACAAACTTACTCCCACTGATCTTCAGGTATATACACCGATCAACAGTGTTTTCCTTAAACCCAAAGGATGTAATGGTATCGTGGAACTTAATGTACCATTGACAAAAAGCTTGCTTTAGACCATATATTGACTTCTTTAACATACATACCATGTTTTCCTTTCCTTCCTTTATGAAGCCTTGTGGTTGTGCCATGTAGACTTCTTCTTCTAAACTCCCATTTAGAAAAGATGTTTTTACGTCCATTTGGTGCAACTCCAAATCATAATGAGCCAATAATGCTAATATGATTCTTAATGAGCCCTTCTTTGAAATTGGAGAGAATGCCTCATTATAATCAATGCCTTCTCGTTGATTAAAATCTTTGTCAACAAGTCTAGCTTTATGTCATTCGATATTGCCTTTTGAGTTAAGTTTGGTTTTAAAGATCCACTTGCACCCAACTCGTTTTTGTCCTTCTGGCAATTCGACCAACTCCCAAACTTTATTATCATTCATAGATTTTATTTCTTCATTCATGGCATCAATCCATTTATCGAAATCATCACTATTTATAGCTTTTTCACAAGAAACTGGATCATTGATATTCCCTATGTTAAATTCAGTCTCTTGAAGGTATACCACATAATCATCCGGAATTGTCGATCTCCTTTCTCTTTGAGATCTGCTTAATGGCACTTCCTATGGTGCTTCAAAAATTTCATTGGTTATAGTCTCATTATGTGGTTATTCGATTGGTTGATCACTCACTTGTTGTTCATTGTTATTTATTGGGTCAATAACCGGTTCAACAACTACATTAGGAACAATAGGTATGTTATGAACTCTGGGTATAGGAATTTGTACCCCGACTTCTCGAATGATTACCTCCATTTCTTTTATACTCCCACTTACTTCACCTTCTTCAATGAATTTAGCATTTCCAGTTTCTATGATTCTAGTTGTATGATTTGGAGAGTAGAATCTATATCCCTTCGACTTTTCTGGATACCCGATGAAATGGCAAGATAATGTCCTAGGATCCAATTTTTTTCATGAGGGTTATAGATTCTAGCTTCTGCTGGGCAGCCCCACACACGTAAATAACTTAAATCGGGTTTCCATCCTTTCCAAAGTTCAAAAGGGGTTTTTAAAACTGACTTACTAGGAACCCTATTTAAGATGTGTACAGCGGTATTTAATGCATGTGTCCATAAAAATATAGGCAATTGGATCCTGCTTATCATACTTTTAACCATTTCTATAAGTGTACGATTAAACCATTCAGCTACACCATTCTGCCAAGGTGATCCTGGCATTGTGTATTGAGCGCAAATACCTAATTTTTCAAGGAGTTTAGCAAATGGGCCAGGGCGTTACCCTGACTCGTCATATCAACCATAATATTCGCCACCTCTATCAAACAAAATAATTTTCACCTTTTTGCCTAGTTGCCTCTCAACCTCATTAATGTATATTTCAACGACGTTCACAGACTGAGATTTATCATGCAACATGTACAAAATGCAATAACGTAAAAAATAATCTATAAAGGTGATGAAGTATTTTTCTCCTCCAATTGATGGAATATCAAAAGGTCCACATATGATTGTATGTATTATTTCAAGTAGATGGGTGCTTCTTGTGGCTCATTTCTTTGTATATTTGGTCTGTTTTCCTTTAATACAGTCCACACATACTTCATAATTGGCCCAATCCAGGTTATGGAGTATTCCATCTTTAATGAGCCTTTCAATTCTCGGCCTGGATATGTGCCCTAATATTTTATGCCATAAATAAGCAGATTTTTCATCATTAAGTGTACGTTTCGTACCAACATTAGGATGCAGGTGTAAGACCCCGTATTTTTATGGCTCTTAAAATTGGGGATTTATTAAATTTAAATTTAGATATTGATTTAATATTAATCCGAAAATTTATTTTTATATTTACTAACGTGATGTGAGTTAGTAATTATTGGAAAATTGTTGAATATTACTAGTAGAGTAAAGTAATAAATGAGATTTATTTTACTAAAATTGTCACGAGTGAATAAAATGGCAATTATGAAAATTTAAGTCGGGACGTGCCTGTGTCGTGTCAGGACTAAATTATTATATAAAGTGAATAAATTATAAGTTGCTCGTATAGTCGTTTTGAGTGTACCAAAGTGTCCGGAAGGGTCGAGATAGTTAGAAAAGTGTACCCGGGGGTTTAGTTTGGGTCTCGGGGCATTTCTAGGCCTAATTAACATCTCGGGAGGGTATTTTAGACATTTTATATTTTTGGGGAATTAAACCCATGAATTTCGTAAGGATATATCAGCCTTTAGGAGTTGTCTTCTAGGGTTAACAAACACAAAATCAAAGGACGGCCATTAGAGAAGAAGTTGGCAAGCTTTTCAAGAAATTCAAGGCCAAAGACTTAACCATTTTCACCGCCACCACCATCAAAACGTAGATCGCGGAACGAGGAGCACAACCATACATTTTTCCTTCACAAATCAGAAACTATATTCCCAGGCAAGTATCTATCTTGCTTTATTTTTAGTTAATGTCTCAATCATGTTAGTCTATGGTTGTTTAGGACTTGTCCCATGAAAGAAATTGTTAATTTAGAGACTTTAAATCGCATGTTTTGAGAGATTTCATATATTCTGGATATACCCATCACATGTAGAGGATTACCAGCGAATTATTATGAGTTTAGAAACAAGAAATCTGGGAAATAATTAGAGGAATGTATATTTCTTTCAAAATTAGGGTTCTTGAAGATTATATCAATTTTACCCCATTAATCCGATATCGTTGATGAATTTATGCATGTTTCGCATAGGAAATCTTGTATATATGTATATAGAACTTGTAGCACCGTTATTTGAGAATTTCAGAGTTGTTAATGACATTTTTGGAGAAATTGGAAGACGAAACCCGTAGGTTTAATTTGCAGTTTCTGGGCAAGAACTGCTTGATCGATCAATCGAGCCCAGAGCATCGATCGATCGACCCATTTTCTTCGATCGATCGACCCCTCCTGGAAAACTGCATATTTCTCATTCGTTAGTTTAATCCGATTAAGATGTATGGGAACCCTTGATTGTTGTTCTTGGAATATAATGGGATATAGGGATGACCAGTAGGGCCTAGATAGACCCTTTTGAGTAACATTTTAGTGTAGGGTGAGATTTTGGGTTAAGGAGGAATGATTCTGTGTATAAGAAATCATGCGTATATTTAATAAAAAGTTCGGAACTCGTAAGGGAGTTAGAGCGGAACGTAAGTGAGTGAATGACTACTAAAATTATACTTAGAATACTCCGAGAGAGGAGAAGTGAGTATGAAGTGAATAATAAATGAGTATACAAATAACGAGTCCGTTATACGAATAATCGAGTAAAATGTGTAATAACGGATAATAATAATTATGGGTCGTGAGCGCACCTAATTTAGAAATGGGGAAGTGTGTGTGTGTGTGTATATATATAACTGTGTGCTTGTGCATATATTATATCTGTATAAAAATCATACTCGGGCTACTTGCTATCACGGGGGTTTCCGCGCCGGGACGGTCTTATCTCGATGGGACCTTTATGGGGGATATGGACTCGTACCCTAGAACATAGGATTCCTTGGTACAGGCTATCTGATTGATAGTCAGACGTTCCTAAGAGACGTGAGGGTATGTGCTGACCTCTTAGTGACTTGGAACTATGCTTCGCCTCCATTTGGATGTGTTTTATGTTAATGCAGTTCGAGAGTGATTCCGAACTAGCATTTCCCTAAATATGTGTGATACAGGGACTTGATAGCAGAGTATGCCAGCACCATAGATTTTATGTGGGGTGCAAATAGTATATATATATATATATATATATATATATATATATATATATATATATATATATATATTATATGAGTGATTGGTATATGTATACTTATATATGGAAACCTTGCACCATAGATTTTATGTGGAGTGCCGTTAGTATATATATTATACGTGTAACTAATATAGATACGTATATCTATATGAGAACTTTCTACTGTGCGTAATATTAGTTAAGTAATGTATAAATTTTCAACTTCACTATAAGTATTCGAAAACTTTATGACGGTATGGGGTTATTTTAAATAACGTAATAAATCTTGAAGAGATTGATTTTCTAAAGTGAATATCATAACCTTATTTTCAAGTGATAAAACCTTATGGAGAATAAGTTAGAGAGACTTATGAGATTCATTAGTGCGGTAGGCGTGCACACTAGTCGAGAGGTGAGAATTCTCAAGAGAGTGTCGCATACTAACATGGTTGTTTCATTAGCAGGTAAGCATTTTAAATACTTGCTAAACTATTTTTTAAACCGTTTTACAATCGGGCTCTGACCCATTTTTTTTGTTATCTCTTCTCTTTTATATATATATATATATATATATATATATATATATATATATATATATATATATTACAAGTGCCCAGCCATAGGGATGTCATGCATAGATTCTTTGGATCGGACGAGCTGTAGCTTATGTGGGAGTTGCAGGCCTTCGTCTTAGACGACCTCTTCAATGATTCAGTTCTTATTATAGTTCTTCATAGATAGGGCATGTGTCTCCCATTTACCATTCAGTGTAGATTTTTCAGAGATGTATGTTTATTTATTTTCAGTATTCGGTACTCTTTGGGTATTAACTCTTGTCAGGATGATTTCATTTGTAGCTTAAATTTGGTTTGGTTAATCTAGATGGATTAATTATTTTGTGTTAATTGCTATCCGTAGAACTTATGTGATTCTTAAACTGTTGGTTATTTAAAAGATTTTCAAATTAGAATTTAATAAAAATGGAAACAAAGTTTTAAATTGTTTTGACACTTAGCTTAATTAATCAGGGTGTTTAAATTGAAAATTTTATTTTGCGACGGTGATGCTAATAATGAACCAACTGTTCATCTTGATTTTAATTTAATTAAGGATTGATCGCCTGGTATTTAATTAGGCGGGGTGTCACAGGTGGTATAAGAGCATCAGGTTCTAGTGTCCTTAGGATCTGTACGGCTTATTATGCTTCCAGTGTTACTTTGTTTGATATAGAGCCCTATGTTTTAGATTGTTGTTTTCTATGGTGAGATTCCATTCTACTGCTATAACGTATGTGCATTAGTGAATCTTAATTGCATTCGGGCGTGTTCAAATAATGAAATATGGAAGGCAAGGGCCGTTTGGTGGACAGCAGGAAGTAAGGATCAGTTGAGGTTGTAGAGCATATTCGAGGATGAGGACCGTAGTTTAGGTCGCCCCTATTATGGCACGGGAAGCCAGGACTGTAAGGATGGCTAGGCGCAACTTCTGATTTCCAAAGGTTGCTATAGTCAAAAGAGGCGCTAGAGTAAACTCACCCCAACGTGGCGCGACTAAGAAAAGTCAGAAGAAGCATTATAGAGAACTGTCAGTGGGAATTCTAGAAATGAGGGAATTATGTGTGTTAGCCAAAGGAGGTAAAGCATCCAAAGGTGTAGACATAGGACGGAGTGTGGCTAACTGAAAGTGAAAATTTGGAGAAAATTTTTCTTAGCTTGTCGGAACGAAGTTATAATGGTGGGAGTCAGCCATCATTTTTAGAAGTTAAATGCTATGCCTATAGAAGAATCTTAGGTACAGTTTGACTGCATGTTCCTTCTTCAGATGTTCAGGATAAGAAGTGAATGTTGTTTTGAACTCATCACAGGAGGACCCGACAGAGGTCCATTTGTGAATATGAATATAATCCGTTAGTAAATCTTGTATCGGAGGATGTAGATACAAATGGAGGAGAGGACTCCAAGTGGGAGATCGACTCGTAAAAATAGTTATTAACATAAAAAAAAGGGAATTCTGCTAGACGGTCGATTCAAAAGTTATCAATGTCATGCTTTGACAATGGAGATGTAAATGCTTCCTTGTGTGGGAAGCTATAACAATCGAAGAAGTTAGTCAAGAATAAGACTGAAGGCAATAATGGTAGTGTAGCACCACAAGGGGGTGGGGATACACGTCAGGGGACCCATTTAAATGATTCGAATAGTTGAATTCTTACCAAAGCAATGGAAAATTGAGTAAGGAACATTGTAGCCAGTAGCATGTTCTTTAGGGCCAACAAGGCTAAGGGAACCACGGGGGGGTAGCCAACATGAATTGAGCCTACCAAAGTTCGAGAGAAGGACAATCCTAATATGGTTGGTATAACAGGTAATAAGTGGATTATGTGTAGAGGTATTTTGTGGAGAGTGAAATCGCACGCGTTAATGTTTTCCCTAAGTGGGTAAAGGGATAAGAGTATGGTTCCTAGTAAAAGAAAACGATTAAAGTAGTTTTTGTTTTGGTTTGGGCAGGTGTTTTACGTCCGGAGATAATTTGTGCAGTCAAGACGATTGGCAAGGTAGAAGTATAAGTTTTATCCTCAGAGGATGAAGCGTATTTTATGAGACACGAGCGAGTCATTATATTTTGTTCATTGCTAGATTAGCATGTGAGATGAGTTTAATGTGCATAACTACAAACGATATTATTATGTGAATATTTTTCCCCAGTGTAGCGGGATTTTTCCTTAGTGCTATCCGCGGAGGATGAATGAGTATATTAATCGTGTCATATACTTTATTGAGGTTACTTGTTTTAGTGATGTGATATACGAGTATAATATGGTATTGATTATAACTTTATAGAAATGGTCAAGACGATAGTAGGCAGTTATTGCAAGGCTATCGGAGTGGTTGCATTAGTGCAGTGTGTTTTGTTCTGGTGACCCCTCACCTGTAAGAGGGTTGGACTCGCACTTATATATTATCTATCCTAGAGACTTCGGAGGGGATAGTGGGCTCGAGATATTCGATACCGGTGTGTAGGTACTTTGTTGTTATGATTCAGTATGTATCGGATTTACGATTAAGCAAAAAGATTTAACTCAGTATTATGTTTAGCGCTCAGGACTTGGTGATAGAAAGAGTGCATTGTTATATCTATCCTTTAGAGACGTGGGAGTTAAGATTTATACCCCTCTGATTGGGGAAAGGGATTTCGAGAATCCCGATTGTATGTATTCGAGGTTTATGGAATGCAATTACCACCAATACTGTACGATAGTGCAATTGGCGAAATGTTCTTTGTTAAGTGTAATTTCGGTAGGATATGTAATTTTTTACCAAGAAACGAGAAAATGGGGGTACATGCTATGGATGGAGGGCCTAACAGATTTCAATAACCGACAATGCTAGGTAGTAGTGTATCGGGGGGTTCCTTATTTGGATTTTGCTTTACGAGACATCCCACGCATGAAACTTAGCGTAAGGCTGGAAATAGGGAAATGTTTGGTCATTAGTCCATGAGTTCAGTACCTCGATCGTAATAAGAGCATATAATTATATCTGTAAGTTGGTAGTTAAATTATGATTTAAGGCCAGTAGAACCGGTTGCGTGGTAAGAAAGCATTGAAAGTTTTGTTTTACCACCACGAATTGAGGGGTGGAACGATGATAAGGAGGATTTGGAATTTTAATTTCTACGGTGAGTGAGAGTACCCAAGTGTTGCAATCACGTTGTGAGCACTACGAAAATAAAGAATTAGTTATTAGGTGTGAAGAATATGTGATGCTTACACTAGTATGCACGGTTTATAGGGTGTGTTGACATCCTGGTTAGTTGAAGTTAAAAGTCATCTGAGATGAAGGGAAGTGGGAATAGACGTGTGGAATATATGTTTGTGGGACTAACTTAACGAAGTGAAAGTGGTAGAGTGGATTAAGCACCGTGTGAAAGATGATATATCCATATATACGTGTGCGATCAGAGTAGCACACCGAATCTGGTTAGAAGGCTGTGGGAAGCCATTTACAAAAGGATACTCCTTGAGAAGGGTATAATTTAAATATATGGAGAACACTCAGAGCGGAGTTGTAATTAGTCAAATATGATAGCGACTTGCACATACAAAGAGTGATGATGTTAGTATGGTATAAAATATCTAGAAGTGCACATCGTGGAGAAAAGCACACGGGTCGGAACTTTCGATATACACTAAGGAAGAAGGGAGTATTAAGTGTCATCTAATGTGAAACATTTCTAGGAAAACGTGATGTTTAGCGGGACATAGTGAGTAGTCTCTGCATGCACCACTCATAGATAGAAATTTATTGGAATAAGAGGATCAACTAGAGAATTTGGTGGCTATTGACAATACCTATAATGGAAGAGGCCGGTAAAGTCGGTAAAGCTTCTTGGATGGGTTGCCATCCTCAAGGCAAGATCAAGGGTTCATCCGAATGTGTGGAACAAATCGCCCAGGAAGGCAGTGATTGACATTCCTTTGGGGTGATTTACAATATTAACTAATGTGCCCCAGTCTTCCTTTGAAAGGAAGGGATCGTGCCGGTACGTGGTCCTACATGGTATTATTTTCTAAATCGGGATGAGATTTTTTGAATCCCACCTTCAATATGAGATTTTAGGAAAACAACGGAGATAACGTTTCGTTATCAGTGGGAGGTATCACCCATAGCCGAGGAGCAGGCGCACGGTGATTAACGATTAGTGGGGCAGCACGAAGGTAATTTTGGAATCTTGGTGATAATTTCATTTCCTCAACGGATATAACTAGCACGTCAAGTATAGTATGGTAGAGTTCCGTGGAAGCACTCGTACCTGTTTGTCTTGAACGAGGTGCTTATTGAAGTTTTGGTGTCGAAAAACCTTAACTATTCTCCCTCTGCGTATGTTTAGAGGTGAGTGGATAATCAGAATTTTGGATCGGTCGAGACTAATCCGATGACTATGGTGGAATTCCACGATTGTTTTAGGCGAACAAGAGTGGCCGGATGTTCGTATGGTTTCTCTCAGAATGGGAGTTTGGTGTTTAGATAAATCCGAGTAGTTGTCATGTGGTGAGGTGCGGCCTCCCAATGATATTAAAATAATGGTAATTAATAGTGTATATGCGTGTCTTATGCGAATGTTGTTGGATAGGAGCACAATGTGAAGTATCTTTAATGAAGAGTGTTAAACAAGCTTGCTGTGCGGCGAGGGCTATAGTGATTGAGCGCCTTACTATGTGGATAGGTTGCGTACTGTTAAGTTATCCAAAATGTGTTTTAGCAGGTAGGCCTTATTTTCCGAATTTCGGGACGAAATTCCGTTATTAGGGGGGTATGTAATACCCCGTATTTTTATGGCTCTTAAAATTGGGGATTTATTAAATTTAAATTGAGATATTGATTTAATATTAATCCGAAAATTTATTTTTATATTTACTAACGTGATGTGAGTTAGTAATTATTGGAAAATTGTTGAATATTACTAGAAGAGTAAAGTAATATATGAGATTTATTTTACTAAAATTGTCACGAGTGAATAAAATGGCAATTATGGAAATTTAAGTCGGGACGTGCCTATATCGTGTCAGGACTAAATTATTATTATATAAAGTGAATAAATTATAAGTTGCTCGTATGGTTATTTTGAGTGCACCAAAGTGTCCGTAAGGGTCGAGATAGTCAGAAAAGTGTACCCGGGGATTTAGTTTGGGTCTCGGGGCATTTCTAGGCCTAATTGACATCCCGGGAGGGTATTTTAGACATTTTATATTTTGGAGAATTAAACCCACGAATTTCGTAAGGATATATCAGCCTTTAGGAGTTGTCTTCTAGGGTTAACAAACACAAAATCAAAGGACGGCCATTAGAGAAGAAGTTGGCAAGCTTTTCAAGAAATTCAAGGCCAAAGACTCAACCGTTTTCACCGCCACCACCACCAAAACGTAGATCGCGGAATGAGGAGCACAACCATACCTTTTTCCTTCACAAATCAGAAACTGAATTCCCAGGCAAGTATCTATCTTGCTTTTTTAGTTAATGTCTAAATCATGTTAGTCTAGGGTTGTTTAGGACTTGTCCCATGATAGAAATTGTTAATTTAGAGACTTTAAATCCAATGTTTAGAGAGATTTCATATATTCTGGATATACCCATCACATGTAGAGGATTACCAGCGAATTATTATGAGTTTAGAAACAAGAAATCTGGGAAATAATTAGAGGAATGTATATTTCTTTCAAAATTAGGGTTCTTGAAGATTATATCAATTTTACCCTATTAATCCGATATCGTTGATGAATTTATGCATGTTTCGCATAGGAAATCTTGTATATATGTATATAGAACTTGTAGCACCGTTATTTGAGAATTCAAGAGTTGTTAATGACATTTTTGGAGAAATTGGAAGATGAAACCCGTAGGTTTAATTTGCAGCTTCTGGGCAAGAACTGCTTGATCGATCGATCGAGCCCAGAGCATCGATCGATCGACTGATCGATCGATCAACCTCTTTTCTTCGATCGATCCACCCCTCCTGGAAAACTGCATATTTCTCATTAGTTAGTTTAATCCGATTAAGATGTATGGGAACCCTTGATTGTTGTTATTGGAATATAATGGGATATAGAGATGACCAGTAAGGCCTAGGTAGATCCCGTTGAGTAACACTTTAGTGTAGGGTGAGATTTTGGGTTAACGAGGAATGATTCATGTGTATAAGAAATCATGCGTATATTTAATAAAAAGATCGGGACTCGTAAGGGAGTTAGACCGGAACGTAAGTGAGTGAATGCCTACTGAAATTATACTTAGAATACTTCTAGAGAGGAGAAGTGAGTATGAAGTGAATAATAAATGAGAATACAAATAACGAGTTCGTTATACGAAATAATCGAGTAAAATGTGTAATAACGAATAATAATTATGGGTCGTGAGCGCACCTAATTTAGAAATGGGGATGTGTGTATATATATATATATATATGATTGTGTGATTGTGAATATATTATATATGTATAATAAATTATACTCGGGCTACTTGCTATCACAGGGGTTTCCGCGCCGGGACGGTCTTATCTCGATGGGACCTTTATGGGGGATATTGACTCGTACCCTAGAACATATGATTCCTTGGTACAGGCTATCTGATTGATAGTCAGACGGTCCTAAGAGACGTGAGGGTATGTGCTGACCTCTTGGTGACTTGGAACTATGCTTCGCCTCCATTTGTATGTGTTTTATGTTAATGCAGTTCGAGAGTGATTTCGAACTACCATTTCCCTAAATATGTGTGATACACGGACTTGATAGCAGAGCATGCCAGCACCATAGATTTTATGTGGGGTGCAGATAGTGTGTGTATATATATATATATATATATATATATATATATATATATATATATATATATATATATATATATATTATATGAGTGATTGGTACATGTATACTTATATATGGAAACCTTGCACCATAGATTTTATGTGGAGTGCCGTTAGTATATATATTATACGTGTAACTAATATAGATACGTATATCTATATGAGAACTTTCTATTGTGCGTAATATTAGTTAAGTAATGTATAATTTTTCAACTTCACTATAAGTATTCGGAAACATTATGACGGTACGAGGTTATTCTAAATAACGTAATAAATCCTGAAGAGATTGATTTTCTAAAGTGAATATCATAACCTTATTTTCAAGTGATAAAACCTTATGGAGAATAAGTTAGAGGGACTTATGAGATTCATTAGTACGGTAGTCGTGCACACTAGGCGAGAGGTGAGAATTCTCAAGAGAGTATCGGATACTAACATAGTTGTTGCATTAGCAGGTAAGCATTTTAAATACTTGCTAAACTATTTTTTAAACTGTTCTACAATCGGGCTCTGACCCGTTTTTTTTTATCTCTTCTCTCTTGTATATATATATGTATGTATTACAGGTGCCCAACCACAGGGGTGTCATGCATAGATTCTTTGGATCGGACGCGTTGTAGCTTATGTGGGAGTTATAGGCCTTTGTATTAGACGACCTCTTCATTGATTCGGTTCTTGTTATAGGTCTTCATAGATAGGGCATGTGTCGCCCATTTCCCATTCAGTGTAGATTTGTCAGAGATGTATGTTTATTTATTTTTAGTATTCGGTACTCTTTGGGTATTAACTCTTGTCAGGATGATTTCATTTGTAGCTTAAATTTGGTTTGGTTAATCTAGATGGATTAATTCTTTTATGTTAATTGCTATCCGTAGCACTTATGTGATTCTTAAACTGTTGGTTATTTAAAAGGATTTCAAATTAGAATTTAATAAAAATGGAAATAAAGTTTTAAATTGTTTTGACACTTAGCTTAATTAATCAGGGTGTTTAAATTGGAAATTTTATTTTGTGACAGTGATGCTAAGAATGAACCAACTGTTCACCTTGACTTTAATTTAATAAATAATTGATCGCACGGTATTTAATTAGGCGGGGTGTCACAGCAGGGTCACAAGAGTTTCAGAAAAATTATTTTCAAGATTCAATTGATATAAACCATCTAATAAAAATCCATAACCAACATTATTAAAAATTTTAATCAAACCAAAAACATTGTACTTAAATTCAATCGCAAAATCGTCTAGAGCAAGTTTGGAAACAGAAATTAAATTCCTAGAAACTGTGGGAATATAAAAAGTTTCTTGCAAATCTAAAATAAATCTAGTGCTTAAAATCAGGCGAAAGAGTCCAATAGCTTCTATTTTAGTCTTCGCTTTATTACCCATGTAGAGAAAATGCTCATTTGGATTTGTTTTGTGGATCGAAGTGAAGCCCTGCATCGAATTAGAAACATGACACATAGAACCAGAATCAATCCACCAAGTGTTAAAAGGAGCATTAATAAGGTTTGATTCGAAATAAACATAAATAAAGGGCTTACCCTTTTTCTTGAACCAGACCTTTCGTTTATGACAATCCCTCTGGAAATGGACCTTCTTTTTACAGAAGTGACACTTGTCATTCTTTTCCTTCTTCACAGCAGCAGTTGATGGTTCAGCTTGATGAGACGTCCCAGGACCTTTCTTAATGCCCTTGCCTAACTTCTTCTTAAAACCAGCTCCTTTGACTGTCAGATTTGCCACTTGTCCCTTAGTCACATGGCCATTCTGTTGCTTAAGCCTTCATTCCTCCTGTACCAACATGCTTTGTAAATCATTTACATTCCACTTATCTTTTATAGTGTTTTAATTGATTTGGAAAGGCCCATACTCTAAAGGTAGGGAGTTTTGGACGAATTGGATGAGAAGAGACTCATCCACTGTCATGCCCGAAACTCTAAGTCTAGCAGCCAGATTGGTCATTTTTATAATGTTCTCATTCATGATTCGAGTACCATCGGACCTCATAGTGGTCAGGTCAGCCATCAATTTCCCAGCAAGGGATTTATCTGCAGTTCGAAAGCGTTCCTTAATGTTGTTCAAATACTCTTTTACTTTCATAGTTTCAGGTAAGGAGGTCTTAATGTTAGCAGCAATGCACATTCGTATAAACATAAGGGCCAGCCTATTGGATCGAGATCATGCTTCATGGACAACAATTTCATCCTCGCTAATGGCATCAGTAATAGGAGCGGGTTCATCACACATAATTGCCATGTCCAGGTCGAGAACCCCTAGGCTGAACTCAATTTTCTCATTCCATTAAGAAAAATTAGTTCCATCAAATTTGAATATGACTAAGCTTGCGAATACAGGTTAAGGGGAACTGTAATTAATAACAATGTTCACAAATTAAATTTTCACACATTACAAGGGTCGAATATTGAATTATTGACTAAAAATTTTAGTATATTTCATTTACAATCTGAATATCACGAAATCTGTATTAATGATCACATAATGTTCAGATTGTAAAGATATATTACCCTATAATTCATTTATCATGGTCCCATAATTTTGGCATCTGTGTTTGTTGCCTAAACATTTAATACCATGATTAATGGACTTAATGTCAACTATTATGTTTTCACCAAACCAGTTCTAATGTTGTTCAATTCAGATATTAGCATGTGTTGCGCCTCAATCCAATTTTATAACTAACATTAGAATAAACCTTTAATGAATGTAAGTGTATTATTCGTACATGCAGTCTCAGCCTGTGTTTGGCCTTTGACTTAACTCAAATGAATAATTTCTTACATGTCTTAATTCAAATATAGTTAATCATGCATTAAATATTAACTATAATATGTAATCTATCAGTAATTACAAAAATACCAATCGTAGCTTAAATGCCTCAAAAACAGAATTGTCCACGTATAGTAAAAAACACATAATTCATGAATTTTGTCAAAAATGGCAAAGATGAGTTTTCACCATATAATTGAAGTAAAACATGCCAGAAAACCATAACTTTTTGCGGAACGTTAATATCAATATTCTATAAAGATTTATATGCCCCGAGATTATTTCCTAAAATGACATGTTTTACTTCAATTTTCTGTAAAGATTTATAAGCCCCGAGATTATTTCCTAAAATGGTAAAAATGGGGTTTTGACGGCCTTAACGGATTCGGATTGTCAAAAAACACATTACATCACAGTTGAAGGCAGTGAAATTTGATCGTTGCCCCGTTTCCAATCAATATATCAAGTTTCAAGTCAATCGGACACCAAAAATTTCGAAAAATACTATTCACTGCGCCAAAAAAAACTCCCGGAATCTATTTTACGCCAAATCACAGTTTTCACTTAATTAATCTTACAAACAGATTGGTTTTCTTATCATGATTAATAAACGCTTACACAACTTGAAACAATAGAATAATGCTAACGTCATATTAGGGTTCCAATAACACGACAAGCGGTTGAACAATAATGGGAAATTTATCATAATATAAGGATTGTATGTAGTAATTTCGTTCTTAATATCATACATAACACAAATTCGAATTACCAGATTTCTTAAAAATTTCAGATTTCTAGAAAAACAAAATTATCAGATTTCCAGATTTACCAAAAATTCCAGATTTCCAGATTTGCCAAAAATTCCAGATTTTCAGATTATCAAAAATTCCAGATTTTCAAAAGGTCATAAATCAGAATTGTTATAAAGGAGTTTTCATAAACGGAAAACATGAGATTATAAACCAAAATCTCTGATACCACATGTTAATCAATACTGTTTTGACAATCATAATACCGGATATAAACTATAATGTTACATCACGTTTAACAACAGTTTTGTCATGAATCCAGGATGTTTAATCTTCATGCAATCACAAAATCGTAATTTCTTTATAACTGTGATCAAAACTAACCTTTGCCCATCGCAAGTAATTGGAATAAGATGACTTTGTCAAAGATTCTTTTGAATCCCTTCTTGAACAGCCCAGAATTACTCTCTTATGTGCCTAGAATATTTGTGAGAAAATAGGAGTATTGAGAATTTTGAATTTTCTCTCCCTCCTTAGAAACAGTGTGTATTGAGATGACTCCAGATGGTGTAGAGGTATCTATTTATAAGGGGAAGAGGGCCGAAATCCTAGTGGAGGTGGGACTCTTTCAAGTCTCCCACTAATACCACTAACCATCATGTGACTAACGGATAAGGTTTACCCAAATCTTTTCATATCTTTATTTATTACATTCCTAATTAATTATCTGACATTTATTAAAATCACATTAATGGAAAATTCAAAATTTAATACAATTGAAATTAAATATTAGTTTCAACAATTAACATTAATGGTTGGGTATGTATATTATTGGTATATATATATTTATTTTGAATGAAGTAAATAAGTTAGTGGGAGTGGACAAGTGATAAGTTAGTGGGGGTGTGTGCATGAGGTCTTGGGTTCAAGTCCTAGGGAGCACACTAATTATTAAGGGTCAAAGATTGGGCCTTGGGTCTTGGGGCCTTGGGCTCTTGGGGATTTCTAATATGCATTAAATCTTTTCAAAATTGTTTTAATTTTAAACCGTTTTAAGTCTTTGACTATTTCTTCCACTATAGCTGTTAGTAGAGATATTAGTGGGTTAGTTGGCTAAAACCTCTACCCACGTTTTTTACCATTTCCCTTATATAAGAAAAGGCTACGGAGTCAAAAACGGATTGAAAAATCTCTCTCGCGTTATCTGCCAAAATACTTTTGCTATATTCTGAAAATCACTTTCAGTGCAAAAATTCGTTTGCTATTTTCTGAAAATATATTTATGTTTGTCACTTTTTTGGGAGTGCTGGAGTATCCTAAGAGTTCGAAGATTTAACACAAAGTTGGTGTTTAAATTTGATCGTTGAATCCTAGGAGGTGTATGTTCACGAGGCTGACAGCTACAAATATCAGCGAGCAATTTCACCTTTAGGACTTTGTGCCAAACACAAACCTAGATCGATAAGTCCTTCTAATTTTATCTATTTCGAATTTGGGTTATTTCGTTTATTCTGCAATTACTATTTCCAATAATCTAAAGGTAAAATTTTGTTGTTATTCTACAACCTGCAAATGAAACAGCAATTTTACCTTACAACTCTTAAGGTCGTTGACGTTATTGCATCTGATAGACCTTCTACACCTGAAGAATTGGTTGTTTGGAAACAATGGGATTATATGTGTAGGAATTATATACTGAACTGCCTCTGCCTTGAATTGTATGATGTTTATTGGTCATGTCCTACTGCTAAAGAATTATGGAACTTACTGGATAAAAAATATGCAACTGAAGATGCTGGGTCTAAAAAATTTGTGGTTGGAAAAATTTTGGATTTTAAAATGGAAGATAATAAATCTGTTGTCTCGCAACTGGAAGAACTACAAATTATTATTCATGAAATTCTGGCCGAGGGTTATAATATATGTGAGGGATTTCAGGTGTCTGCTATAATTGAAAAACTGCCACCTTCTTGGAAAGATTACAAAAACGGTCTGAAACATAAGAAAAAGGAGATATCACTAAAAGATTTTATAGTTCGTTTGAGAATTGAGGAAGATAATAGGAATGCAGAACTTAGGGAGAAAAATTCTGAATTCAGTTCTAAGGCTAATTTGGTAGAGGAAAAATCAAATGGAAACCAAAAGCAGAACCAGTCTAAGCCTAACCATTCAAACCAGAAACATGGGCACCATAAACCAAACCAGAATTCGAGGTCCAACCATAAATTCAAACCTAATTATAAGAATAAAAATTATAAACCTCAGTTTAAATCTAAACCTGCAGGTCAATGCTATGTATGTGGAAAACCAGGTCATTACGCTAAAGATTGCAAGTTTAGGAAGAGTCAAGATGTGAAGCCTCAAGCAAATGTAACCGAGGAGGGTAACTTTTCTGCTGTTGTGACCGAGGCAAATATTGTGAGTAACATGACAGACTGGTGGCTTGATTCTGGCGCCACCAAACATATTTGCGATACGAGAGGTGCCTTCACTACCTTCACTGCTGTGGGTGGGGATGAACGTCTGTACATGAAAAACTCATCTTCGTCTATAAGGTTGAGGGCAAGGGAACCGTAGTTTTAAAGTTCACTTCGGGAAATGTTCTCACATTGAAAGATGTTTTGTATGTCCCTGAGGTTAGGAAGAATCTGGTGTCCGGTTTTGTCTTAGTTAAGAAGTGTTTTAAAATTGTTTTAGAGAGTGATAAGGTAGTTGTGACTAAGGGAGGTGCTTTTGTGGGGAAAGGTTATATTCATGAGGGTTTTTTCAAACTAAATGTAACCGTGGCTGATAATAATAAAACATCTACTTCTTCTGCTTATTTGATTGACTCTCGTGATATGTGGCATTTTAGACTTAGTCATGTAAATAACGCATCCATTAAAAAATTAATGTTTTTGGAAGACATACCAAAATCTGATATTTCTACCAACTCTAAATGTGAAATATGTGTTGAATCAAAATATGCTAAAAAACCTTTTCCAAGTGTCGAAAGAAGTTCAATTGTTTTAAGTTTAATGCATTCTGATCTTTGTGATTTAAAAGGTTATGTGACACGTGGTGGAAATAAATATTTTGTTACTTTTATTGATTATTACTCTCATTATTGTTATATTTATCTCCTTACGAGTAAAGATGAGAGTTTCTCAAAATTTATTTCTTATAAATTAGAAGTTGAAAAACAATTGGAGAAATCCATTCAAACATTAAGATCCGATAGGGGAGGAGAATACACCGGTGATCTTGATAAAAAAATTGTAAAGAAAATGAAATAATTCATCAAGTTACTCCTCCTTATTCACCCCAATCCAATGGTGTAGCTGAAAGAAAACACAGAACTCTTAAGGATATGGTAAATTCTATGTTAAGCACTTCGGGATTACCTTATAATATGTGGGGTGAGTCACTTCTTACTGCTTGTTATATTCTTAATAAAATACCCTTCAAGAATAATGATAAAACTCCTTATGAAATGTGAAAAAATAGAAAACCTTCTTATAAACACCTTAAAGTGTGAGGGTGTCTTGCTAAGGTTTCAATACCAGTACCTAAGAGAACTAAACTTGGTCCAAATATTGTTGATTGTGTTTTTATAGGTTATGCTAAAAACAGTAATGCTTATAAGTTTCTCGTAATTGATTCTAAAAATCAATATATGGATAAAAACACTATTTCTGAGTCAAGAGATGCTGAATTTTATGAGGAAATATTTCCTTTTAAAGTGAGAAGTGAGGAAACTAGTAGTTCTGTTCCAATGGGTCCTAGTGTTAGAAATGAATCTCCAAATTCACAGAAGAAATTGAAATTAGGAAAAGTAAAAGATCTAGGATAGCTACTTCTTTTGGTGCTGAATTTTTAACGTACTTAATGGAGAATGACCCCGTCACTTTTAGTGAGGCAATGTCCTCACCCGATTCTATTTTTTGGAAAGAAGCTATTAATAATGAATATGATTCTATTATTTCTAACAACATGTGGGAGTTAGTAGACTTGCCTAAAGGATGTAAAACTATTGGATGCAAATGGTTTTTTAAAAAGAAATTAAAAGATGATGGTTCTACTGAGAAATTTAAGGTAAGATTGGTAGCTAAAGGTTATAGACAAAAGGAAGGAATTTATTTCTTTGATACTTACTCTCGTGTTACTAAAACTACATATATTAGGATATTAATTGCTATTGCTTCATTACATAATCTGATAATTCATCAAATGGATGTTAAAACGGCCTTTTTGAATGGAGATCTTGAAGAAGAAATTTATATGGATCAACCCGAGGGGTTTGTAGTCTAAGGCCTAGATCAAAAAGTGTGTAGACTTAAAAAATCTTTATATGGACTAAAACAATCTCCTAAACAATGGCATGAAAAATTTGATCAAGTAATGATCTCTAATGGTTTTAACATTAATGAAGCGGACAAATGTATTTATAGCAAATTCAAGGATAATTCTGGTGTGATTATTTGCTTATATGTGGATGATATGCTTATTTTTGGAACTGATATGGATGTAGTTAATAAAACTAAAAGTTTCCTTAATAAGCAATTTGATATGAAAGATTTGGGTGTTGCTGATGTTATACATGGAATTAAAATCATTAAAAATTCCGAAGGAATTGTTTTAAACCAATCTCATTATGTAGAGAAAGTTCTTAAAATTTTGAACAATTTAATTGTATTCCTGCTAAAACACCTTATGACCCTAGTTGTCACTTAAGGAAACATTTGGGTCCTGGTATATCATCATTAGAATATTCTAGAGTTATTGGTAGTCTAATGTATCTTATGAACTGCACTAGACCTGATATTGCATATGATGTGGGTAGACTTAGCAGATACACTTGTAATCCTAATAATGAACATTGGGATGCTTTGATTAGAGTTTTGAGATATCTAAAATACACAATAAATTATGGTATTCATTATATCAGATATCCTGTTGTAATTGAAGGCTTTTGTGATGCTAATTAGATTTCTGATAATGAAGAATGTAAGTCTACGAGTGGCTACGTTTTTGCCTTGGCAGGAGGCACTATATCTTGGAAATCTACCAAGCAAACGTGCATAGCTAGATCCACTATGGAGTCAGATTTCATAGCGTTGAATAAAGCAAGCGAAGAGGCTGAATGGTTAAGGAACTTCATATTAGATATTTATTTATGGCCTAAACTAGTTCCAGCCATGTCAATTCACTGTGACAATCAAGCAGCGATCGCAAGAGCACATAATAACTCCTATAATGGAAAGTCTAGACATATCAGGAGGAGACACAACACAGTGAGACAATTATTGAAAGATGGAGTTATAGCAGTTGACTATGTCAAGTCAAAGGAAAACCTAGCAGATCCATTGACTAAAGGTCTAGCTAGAGAGCTAGTTTATCAAACATCGAGGGGAATGGGCCTAAAGCCTATTAATATCTAAATCACTTATAATGGAAACCCAACCCATATGACTGGAGATCCCAAGATCTGGGTTCAATGAGATAACAAAGTTATACGAGTGATTTGTGGGGGTACAAATTTAAATTTTACTTAAAATCCATTTCTATGATGTAGTACCTCTGTATCGATGGAGGATGAGATTTAATCTCTTGATGCTTTCTATAACTGTTATTCAGTGGGGTGTGAGATACAGTACACTCTTGATAGAAGCACCTATATGAGTGTGGTAGTGGGGCCGCTTCCTATGAGAATTAAGGTTGATTCTCTAGAGCACTCAAGAAACCTGGGCATGCTCAAGGCCAAAACGAGCACAACTGTGGGAACTCGATGATGATTTTTGGGAGTCACTTGCGTGTTCTATTGACTTAAGTTTACAACAAGGGTGAAATAATTCAAGATATTTGTTCACTATCAACCGATAAACTCAATAGATCATCACAAAGCAAAGGTTCAAGTCGAATGACACCTTTGCCTTATACGTCACTCCTTATGATACTCCAGAGCGTCGTTTTATTTTACTTATTTATTTATTTCACTCATGTGGGGGATTATTGTATGTATATTATTGGTATATATATTTATTTTGAATGAAGTAAATAAGTTAGTAGGAGTGGCCAAGTGGTAAGTTAGTGGGTGTGTTTGCATGAGATCTTGGGTTAAAGTCCTAGGGAGCACACTAATTATTAAGGGTCAAAGATTGGGCCTTGGGCTCTTGGGAATTTCTAATATGCATTAAATCTTTTCAAAATCGTTTTAATTTTAAACCGTTTTAAGTCTTTGACTATTTCTTCCACTGTAGCTGTTAGTGGAGATATTAGTGAGTTAGTTGGCTAAAACCTCTACCCACGTTTTTTACCATTTTCCTTATATAAGAAAAGGCTACAGAGTCAAAAACGGATTGAAAAATCTCTCTCACATTATCTACAAATATACTTTTGCTATATTCTAAAAATCACTTTCTGTGCAAAAATTCGTTTGCTATTTTCTGAAAATACATTTATGTTCATCACTTTTTTGGGAGTGCTGGAGTATCCTGAGAGTTCGAAGATTTAACACAAAGCTGGTGTTTAAATCTGATCGTTGAATCCTAGGAGGTGTATGTTCACGAGGCTGACGGCTACAAATATCAGCGAGTAATTTCACATTTAGGACTTTGTATCAAACACAAATCACGATCGATAAGTCCTTCTAATTTTATCTATTTCGAATTTAGGTTATTTCGTTTATTCTGCAATTACTATTTCCAACCGTATGTACTCTCATTCTATATTGCATTTAATCCTTATGACGTGTATTCTTTTTTCCAGTTAATTTCTCTACTATAAGATTCTCTGTTTGGTTTTGTGGGTTAGAACTTTAACTTGTCGCCAAGTTGTTTGCAGGGTTTTTTTGGGGTTGTTTATAGATAGGGTTTTTACCAATTAGTCTCGTTCACTAAGTATGTAGTTCAATAGGTCCTAACATATTTTTTTTACTCCATCAGGTCCCATAAAATAATATTTTTGTTTCAATAGGTCCTATTTATAAACATACAGTGAATATTCACTATATGCACAAATGAGATCTATTAAAGAAAAAATATTGTGATAGGACCTAATAGAAAATATCTCCCTTAAACAGGACTCGATAGAAAGATCCCTGTTATAGATAGATAGATAGGTGCACCCACCCACCTTTTTGCCCCATTTTTTGGGTGGTTGGTGTGATATGTGTTGTACATGAATGTATATATCGGCTACAAGCACACACACAGTTATTTGAACTTAGAAAAAAATTAACGAAAAGGTAATATCGTGTTTTGTTTACATTATCGGACATGGATCCAAATTCTTGTCTTTATGGGGTTCACACTCCTCCTCTTTCACGTTTCAAAGGATTTACGATATGAAGAGTTCGAAAAATCCCACTTCCATTGATACTGGAAACCCCAACGACAATTGGGAACCCGCCCATAACCAAAGTCTCCAACAACTGGCCAAACTTGGACAGTATTTGTCTCTCCTAATTTTCACTTTGCATTTTTCTCTTTTGCGGTTCTATCCCTCTCTTTCTCCCCCGTGTACGTGTGCTAGAGGATGGGTGTTATTTGGCCATGCGATAATTAATAAAATTCTGGGTTTCATTGAATCATTTTCTTGGTGTCGTGTGTTTTGTGTTTGCACTTTTTTACTATTAATATATCCATCTGATACAAAAGGGGAGCGTTTCTTGGCTTGGGTACTGTCTCCATCTGATATATCCATGTGATTTAAATAATAAAGTTAGTTTGTTATATGTTATATTTGGGTAGAAGAGCAAAAAGTTTATATATAACTAAATACTAAGTTTAGTTGTATACTTCTTTTATAGCAAAAGGTTCAAGTTCATTACTTACATATATAAACCTATTCGTTAGTCCCTTTGTTCTTTTCATGATCGCATATTTACAATTTTCATAAGTTTACGTACATGGCTTGAGTTTGTGTACACAATTTTATTGATTAAAACTGAAACGACGGAATTAGGATTTCAAAAAAAATGAAAGCATAATTAATGTCTATTTATCTTACATTCTCACGAACTTGTTCGCCTATTTAGTGATTGGTGTGATTTGGTTGATATGATGGTAAAGGGTGTGTGTGTGTATATATATATATATATATATGTAGAGAGAGTGAGAGAGAGAATCTGAATTGAAAAACTACACCTGTTCATCGAAGCATTCTACTTCAAGAAAACCTCTTAAAAGTATTCTGGCCAAACGAGCTAAAGTGTTTGGAAATCTTCTGGACCACCTGTGTTCTACCCATGTTTGGCTACAATAACAAGAGATGATTCCTTTGTATTATTGGTTTGTTTAAATTATACGGATTGTTCAAACAGTTACGGGAATGACATGCAAGGTTTGGATAGATGGAATAAGAAAAGGAAGGAAAATTAATTAAAAAAAAACTTCCAACAATTGTTTAAGACTGACTATATACAAACACATATATGACACCTCCTTTGGTTTTAAAAAAACAACAAAGCTTCTGTCACTAGCTTTGCACGAGAAAGAGATGTATGGAATAAAAGGATAAGGTGTTATGACATCTAAGGAGGGTAGAAAGAAGAACAAAAGGATCTAACCCAATAAAAACATAAAATTAAAGTCATTAAGGGTATGTGATTATGCTGAGATTTAGCACCACCGGATAAGTGATAATGAGCTCAAACAGTAGTAACCATGGCAGCCATAGAGATATATAAGTGTATAAGTATGTAAAAGGGGATGAGTATAAGAGAAAATAAGACAATGATGTATAGTGGTTCAGCTAATTTGGCCTACATCCACTGTGAGTGTGTGATCCACTAAGTATGGGCACTAATGGCCTTGGATACAATGCACATAAGCTCCTCTCTCTCTCTCTACTGTGTATACAAGCAGAGTTTTAGCTAGGGTTACAATGGATTGATCGATCCCCTGTAGGGTTGTAGGTGACAAGTATATATAGGTCTTGGGGGGTGTAGTATACCCCCCAAGTATGCATGGTGCATGTGAATGATGATCTAACCAATCCCTTGTTGACACCTGTAGATGCCAAATGATGACATAATATTCCCTCACGTGAGGATGTGATTTGGTTATAACGGTCTTCCACGTGCCATGTGAGCTTCACGCGCACTGTCCCACGCGTCTCCCAAACCACGCGCTGTGATGATGTCACCCTTGGCCTATGAGCCGAGGCCGAGGGCAAAGCTTCTTCCGGTAGTGAGTCTGGCCTAATTCTGGCCTCGTACTGTCGGCACCTCGTAGGGTCGTCCGGAGCCTGGTGAAGGGTCGGCCCCTCGTAGGGTCGCCTGGAGCCTGGTAAAGGGTCGGTCCCTCGTAGGGTTGCCTGGAGTCTGGTGAAGGGTCGGCCTCTCGTAGGGTCGTCCATTTTGGAGGTAATCTTCAGCTAGGTCGAGGATATAAACGGGTATATCAGTATGTTTAATAACATTAATTTTTCATGAAAAATACAATATATTGAGTCATTTTTCATTTTTTGAATGTTTGATAAACAAAAAATTTCATGGAATTGATTTCCTTAAAATAACTCACATAATCACTTTTTCCAACAAAAGGTGGAATTAAAAAATATCCTCCCACCTTGTTATTCATTTTCCAGGAAAAATAATTGCTACGCCAAAAAAATAATTGCCACGCCAAAAAAATTGATGAAAAATATAGAAAATGAGTAAAAACCCCAAAATAATGAAAAAAATCCAAATAGTGAATAAAAACCCAAAAATAATAATAAAAAATACATAAAGTGAAAAAAATCCCCAAAATAATGACAAAAATTCAGAAAGTGAATAACATCTCCAAAAAATGAAAAAAAATCCTGAAAGTGAATAAAAACCTAATAAAACTGAAATAAATCCTGAAAATGAATAAAACCCCAAAAATAATTTAAAAAATCCTTAAAGTGAATAAAATCACCTAAAACAATTAAAAAAAATACAGAAAGTGAATAAAATCCCAAAAAAAGAAAAAAAAAATCCATAAATAGAAAAAAAATCCAAAAATAATGAAAAAATGGAGAAACTGAATAAAATCCTAAAATTAATGGAAAAAAAATACAGAAAGTGAATAAACCCTCCAAAAAATGAAAAAAAAAAATCAGAAAGTGAATAAAAATAAAAAATAATAATGAAAAGTTTCTAGAAAGTGAATAAAATCACAAAAATAATGAAAAAATTCAAAAAGTGAATAAAACACCCCAAAAAATAAAAAAATAAAACCAGAGAGTGAATAAAAACCGAAAAATATTGATTTTTTTTCTAAAAAGTGAATAAATTCTCAAAAATAATTTTAAAAAATCCAGAATGTGAAATATAACCCAAAAAATAATGAAAAAAATCCAAGAAGTGAATAAAACCACTAAAATAATGAAAAATTCTAGAAAGTGAATAAAACCCCAAAATAATGAAAAATATCCAGAAAGTGAATAAAACCTCAAAAATATTGAAAAAAAATATAGAAAGTGAATAAAAATTTAAACATAATGAAAAAAAATCTAGAAAGTGAATAAAAATGGAAAATAACGAAAAAAATACGGAAAGTGAATAAAAAACACCCAAAATTTGTTAAAAGATCCAAAATTTATTAATTAAGAAAACAAATAACAGAAAATTTAAAAAATAGGTAAATTGAAAAAATACATAAAATAAATATTAGTCCCAGAATTAATTTAAAAAAACACCATAAAATTAAAAAAAAAAAAGAGAGAGAGAGAAAAAAAGAGAAATCAATAAAAACACAAATAATAATGGAAAAAAATACAGAAATCGAATAAAAAATAGAAAACAAATATTAACTCCTGAATTAATTTTAAAAAAAACTAGAATTTTATTAAAAAGTCAGAAATTTATTAATTAAAAATAATAAAAGAAAATAAAAAAGCGCTCAAAAAATTTTAAAACTGGAAATGAATAAATACCCTAGAAAACTAATAAAAATGCAAAAATTTGAAAAAAAAATTTACAAAAAAAACAAGAGAATTAAAAAAAAAAAGAACAAACCTGGTGACACGGGGGGATGAAACAGTTGGGGGTTGGGATGGGGGTGGGGGTTGGGGGAGGGGGGGGGCGTGGTGGATTTGATTTTTATTCATTTTTTATTTTTTCCTAAAACTCCGAATACATTTTTTCCATTTTTTATATTTAATACCAGGTTAATATTTATTTTCTTGTTTTTTATTCATTTTTTGTGTGTTTTTTAAAAAAAAATTGGTTATTTTTTATTAATATTCTGGATTTTTTATTAATGATCTGCTATTTTTATTAATTTTCTGGGATTTTTATTATTTTTCTATTTTTATATATATTTTCTACTCTTTTTTTTCATGAAAAATATTGAAAATCAAACACACAAAAGATGAAAAATAGAACATTTTCCACCTGAAAAATAATTGCAATCAAACAACACCAACAAAAAATTTTCATGGAAAATATTTTTAAATTTTAAATTCCATGAAAATTGGCTCTTAGGAGTTATTTTTCATCTTATTTATCAAACACACCTTAATGGAAACAAAATTATCTATGAAAGGATTCATTGGAAAACATAGTTCAACCTCACCTTCATTTTCAACACTCCACGTCATTCATATAATTTTTTTTTTCTTGCTTGATAAGGTATATCTACACGTTGGATTGGAATCTAATGTCATAGGATGTTTTTGGTTTTACATGTTATGGAGAAATTTTAAGCCCTTTTGGATTTGGGCAAAAACGTTTGGCACTTTGAAGAAGGCACAACCGTGAGTTCTGAAATAGGGTAAAAAATGTGATGTGGCAAAAAGTGAAATGTGAGAGGAAACATTGTTTATGTGTGATAAAAAAAACAATTTTTTTATGGTTTTCTAAATTTTGTGATGGATTATCGCAATCGTGTACTTTTTGGCAACAACTCCCTTGACACGCGCTTCTACACCACACTTCCTTTCAAATTGCTTGACACGATAAGAAATATTTTTTAATAAATAACTTAAACACGATAAGATTAAAATACGGCATGACACAAATTGTCATCTTTTGCATAACACGAGCACGAAAAAAATTACACAATTTCGGTGTCATTAAAAAAAAAATGATATCTTGGCATTTTGTGTCTTAATTACGTCGTGTTAGTTATGGTACACAAAAAATTTCGTGTGGTGTCATGTTTTAATTGAGTTGTGTTCGGGTTGGCAAAAATACATTTCATGTTAGTACGCGTTTTAAGTTGAATAAAAAAAGATTATGTTTTCTATCGTATTTAATTAGGTCATATTCACGTCAGGTAAAAATATACAATTTTATGCGTTTTGTATTTTAATTGGGATGTATTTGTGTTACGTTAAAGACTCATTTCATGTTGTGTTCGATGCTTTTTTTAGTTGATCATTATGCTTTGTCCTTTATCATGCTATCACTTACTATTTTGTTGACAATTTTACTTTCCTCTTGAAATGAAACAAATTTTAACCATATGAACGCAACAAAACTCGATTATTCCTTTTATGAGACAGTTTATTTTTCAAATCCTTAGGCCATCTGTAATGGAATGTGTAAATGTGTAGTTTTACACTTTTATGTTTCACAATGGGTAAGATAACGTGCAGTTGGAGCAGAGAGAAAATGTTAGGAGAATGCAAATGTAGGAGGCGGATATAGAATGTGCAAGTGGGGCCCATACGTTCTGGGCGTTAAACAGATATCCGCCCAGATTGGGCGTTAAAAAGACTACCGCCCAAATTTCTGAGCGCCTATATATTGTCCGCCCAACCTCATTTTCGAAAAAAAAAAAATTAATATCCAAACGGTAACTTTTGTAACGGCTAAAAAATATTCACAATGACTACTTTATTTTTGTGTATATTGACGCGACTCAGAAAGTGTTTCTAATGTGCGTTCTCTCTAGGCTCAAGTGCAAACATGTCGCGTTAGTAATCAACCCTGTAAGTCAGGATCGTATCCACAGGGAAATAGGACAACAGAGTTGTAACGACGTTGGACAAACGAAGGAATCCTAACTCTGACGCTAAAAAATGAAAAGATGAATTGGTTTGAGAATTGATTACAACTAAATGCAATTTTGAAAATACTTAACTAATGGACTAATGAATGAATGGCATGCAATTACTCTAAATTACCTAACTTACTGATGATGAATGATTTAAAACTTGAACTATATGATGAGGAAAACAAGAGGGGAATACAATCCATCAACCCTAGTGTATTGCAGGTATAAAACTAATCGTAAATTTAATTGATTAATTAGACCCAGAATTTAGTACTCCCAAGCATTATGTATATGAGGTTCAAGCCCGCACCATACTTAATCAGTGGACGAGTAGATCGGTATTGCGATAGTGACACTCGAATTGCATTCTAAAGCGTCCCGATTATCCTAAAGCAAACGAGATCCAAATATCAACAATTATCGCGTTTCTACGCAGTACGGTAGTAATAAATCATTAAATTTAGAGGACTAATTTTATACACATGCAGCTAACACATCAGGTGGAGTTCATGCATCCCGACCCTTTTAAAACTAGCCGGACATGTTAAACAGAACGGTGCATGAAATAATTACGTTGCATGTGAAAGAACTCATTATGAAACTAGATTGAAACATGCAAATAAGTATTTTGATCACAGAAATTGATTGAATCATATAAGGGAAATAACCATGAAAGAACAATAATAGAACGAGTGAAACTTGGATTAAAACCTTGAAAACAAACCCGAAATGTATCAATCTTGAAGCAAATAACTATGTTCCTAGGTGATCTTTTACTTTTTTCTCTCTAAAACTATGAAAAACTATCAAGAACCTCCTTTTCTAACTCATTAGCTTAGTACAAATACGTTTTTGAATGATTTGTAACTTCCTGGAACTCTTTGGACCAATCAGAATAAGGGAAGATTTTCGCGCATCACGACCCCCGAACCGGTTCGGAGGTACCCCGAATCTGTTAGACCCTAAACCGGTTCACAGGTACCCCGAACCAGTTCGACCCCAAACCGTTTCGACCTGGGTTTGGTAACTTTCGCTGGTTTTGGGTGCCTTTTTCCTCTTTTCAACACTTAGAATTTTTTTCATGTTTTCTTCTTTTCTTCTTGGATTTTTTCTCAACTTCAATC
The DNA here is from genome assembly GCA_949130495.1 of Sambucus nigra. Taxonomy (NCBI): domain Eukaryota; kingdom Viridiplantae; phylum Streptophyta; class Magnoliopsida; order Dipsacales; family Adoxaceae; genus Sambucus; species Sambucus nigra. Next base: position 37,839,252 of record OX422223.1, on the reverse strand, counting down.
GATCATAACTCTTCAACCGTAACTCGGATTTGGATGTCGTTTCTTCGATGATTCTCGTTTTTTCAAGCTTTTCAACTTTCCAGTTGACTCATCCTCCGAGATTCGAATGGAAAATTACCAAAATCCCCTTGAACTTGCCTTCCTAGCCTTTCTTTCGTGGTTTCGATTTCTCTCTTGCTCCGCTTGCATAATTAACCTGTAAAACACATAGGAGAAACACGAAATACTTGCCAAAGAAAGTTAGTCGCATAAATGTGAGTTAAATCCATATCGATTGCATCCCTCAGGTTCACAAATCTACCGAAATTAGGGGAATAAATATACAATATTTATGTCCAATCAAACCCCCTTAACATAGAACTTTACGTGTCCCGAGCAATGTAAAAGAGAAAGAATAAAGTCACAACTCTTCTAAACATATTATTTGGATAGAATACCTTTTTCGCGGGCAAGCGATTGCATTTAGCGTATGCAACAAGCCGTTAAACCCTTAGGTTACCCTAGTAGGATGAACGTTGTCTCGTGAGGTTTTGCAATGAATATACCCACAAAATTCGACTCAAAGGAAATTCAAAACACGCAAAATTTGTATAATTCAAACTTTTTAGGAAAATAGTCATCATTAATTCATGTTCAAGAGTCTCAAATCATAGTGCGTGTGTGCAAAGCCGGTAATTTAATCGTAAATTTCCACCGATTGACCATTACGTTATTTATCCGAAAGTTTGTTTTGATTTCAAAATCTCACGAAATGCTCTCTCAAACGAATCACTCGAAATGTGGCTATTCTCTCGGTATGCGTGATATAAAGAGTAAATATATTGGAACCAAGTTCACGCACACAAGTAGAAAGATGGAATTTTAGGGTAATTTGATCTCATCAAGAAATACGGTTTGAAAGACGGGAATATTGCCTCTAATTCACGTTTGTTGATCTCTTTTATTATCTTTTTGTATCTTAGCTCTCCACGCGGTAACCAATTTCGCAATTTGGACTCGGTAAGGACTTTTTCGGGTTATATGGTGTATTGAGTAAAATTGGAAAAGGTTAAGAATTTCAGAATTGGAAAATTTTGCTTATGATGTCCGTTAATGCTTTTTCGGACTTTTGCTCATTTTCTTCTTCTTCTTTTTTTCTTCTATTTTTATGCTTTTCTTATTTTTCTTTTTCTTGCTATTTTTGTTGAGCAATTCTATTCTTTTTCTTGCCCCTTTTAGCTGCACTTTTCGGGCTTAAGTTCTGAATTTTTCCATTTTTCCCAATTCCGGGCTATTTGGGTTTTTCGGGTTACCAAACAAAAAGGATAAATTTTTATTCGGATCAAAATGGGTTACAAAAGGGATGATTTTTCACAACTTTTATGGCCATTATCTTTGGGTAACAAACGATGGCGTACTTCATTGTCCAAAATATTAATTGCGTTGCCATATGCATTTCGAGATGGATTTAATTTAGAGATTTCTTCGGCACGTTTTTCAAGGCAATATTACACACATTTCTCAAAACCGATCAAAGTGAAAGACTTGAGATCCCCGACGACTTATTAGACCGCTAAAAGAACTTTGAGTTAACAATTAATTCGGATTGATTTATAAATTTCACAAAAATGAAAGGCTCGAATCTCACCGGGGTTGTTAATCTCCATAATTATTCGTTAAGTCGTCAATTTTCGCACAATTTCCATCTTTGATCAATTTCGGCTTTGTGTATTGATTTTTTTACAATTTGAGACTTTAAACCGAATTTTAATGATATTTTTAAAAATTTTGAATTCCAATTTTTATTTATTTTGAAGAAAAATATTTTTGGATTTTTTCAACTTTTTATGATTTTTTAAAAAATTTTGGGCATTTCTTTTAAAAATTTGTGAAGTTTTACAAATACGCACTTGTGACCCCCCCCCCTAACTTAGACTTTTGCATTGTCCTCAAGCAAAAAGAACTAAAATCTAACTCAAAGCGAATTAAAAGTGCGGAAAATAAAACAAACAAATTAAAACAAAAGTGCATCCTTGTATTATAACAATGTCGAAGCATGTGTTACATAAGAGATGGGAGAGCATACACTAACGATTTTAAATCCACTTATGACAACACATAACCAACAAACATATCAAAACAGTCATAGATTTTATTGGGGAGGATCATGTGAGGGCCCGGGTGCGCTCGAATAATAAGGATCATAAAAGAAAGATGGCGGGGGACCGCCGAAGTTGAGATCATATTTGTGTCCCTCCGATAAGTTTCTTGGTCCTTGCGATAAGCAGCTTGATCTTGGTTGTATTGAGTGATGAACCCGTCAAGCCGGGATTCACTACACCAAAAATGCTAATCTGGCACGCTGTGGCAAGGAGATTCTGGAACGATTTTAAACCGTGCCAGAATTTGGCACGGTTTTAGCATAAACTGGCACGGTTTAAAACAGTGCCAAAATATAGCACAGTTTTAAACCGTGCTAAATATGGGTACGCTTAATTAAAAAAATAAACCCCCCAATTTTTAGGCGGTACCAAACTCATTCTCACCTAACTCTCTCTCTCTCCTCAACCTCAATCTAACCTAAGCGTCTCTCTCTCTCCCCGATCCGTCATCCTCCACGCCCCGATCCATCATCCTCCACGCCTCCATCCATAAAACCACGGATCGGAGTGCTTATCGGTAGCTGTTCGACGATCGGAGATTGTTCGGAGGTCAAGCCTCCTTAGAGGCAACTATTCAGAGATTGGAAGTTGTTCACAAGGTTGGCCGGAGTGTAAATTAGTCGGAGATGGCCTTTCAGAAATCTAATTATTTGGATGTCAAGATTGTTCCTCGGGTTATGGCTCCTCGGAGGTCGCAGGAATTACTGATAGGTTTTGATTTGGTTGTTGGGTATTTTACAGTTTGAAACCGTGTAAATGGTTTGAGGGCCTTTTGTAGATGAGGGAGATAGTTAACTGAGTTAAACCTCAACGTGGCTCGATTTGTGCCTTTACTTCGAACAAGGCGATGGCAACGCTGAGCAAAACAGTGGCAACACAGAGCATAAGTTACGCCTCCATCACCGTGGCGCAGGCAGAATGGGTCACCGAAATCGGGTTCGTTCCGACGGAGGAAGGGTCACGGTCACCACGTGGCCCAGGCTGAATCGTTGATTGAATTAAATGCCACAGCTACGCCACCAAATCAAACCAGCACAGGGTCGTTAAAACTAGCACAGCTATGCCACAGCTACGCCACCGAAATCGGGTTCGTTCGTTCCGACGGAGGAAGGTATTTTTTTTTAATTTATTTATATATGTAGTCATCAGTTAACTTTTGCTTAGATACATTTAATGATTTGGAATGGAATATTATTAGGTGGAAAGCTAGTGTATCAGGGCACCAACAAGAGGGCTAGCGGACCTAAATGTCCTGTTACCGGCATGAGAATCCAAGGGGTACGTAGCTATTTTATAACAATACTATTTGCAACTAATCATTGAGGGGGACACTTGATAATAATTTTATAACTGATCAATGCTCCTACCTCGTCACCAATTTGTTCTTGCTCCCTCACGGAGAGCAAATGGTTACCTATTTTTGTTTTAGCTTAGGTGTTGTGGTCATCATTGAAAATTGTGGTAATTTTGGTGTAGATAAAATTGGTCTTGTTGTGATTTGTGCCCATTTTAGTTAATTTAGAAATTTGTTTTTTCATATAAAAACAGTATTTGTATTGTGAATTGTAATATTTATGAAAATAAGAGCTTCTTCATGTTTAGTTTTCACTCTTTGTATCACCCCTTGCGTTATATGAAATTCAAGGAGCTCTACCTTGGTGTGTGTGCTGGGAATTGGGGAAAGAGCCATGTGTGTGTGTGAACTAGATTTGTTTCTTTATTCTAATTGGATGAGATGTCAATTTTGTTCAATTTATGAGTATCATGATCTGTGCATTATTGAAAATAAGACTAGCAGATTGTGAGCACATGCTCTCACGTGGACTGTTGTTTTCTTGATATACAATTTGAAAGGAAGAACATTAAAGAAAAACAAATGTGGTTGTGTGGATCCTTTATGGGTTGTTCATGTTTAATTATATTCATTCTTATCAAATTTAAGCATATAATGACATCTACAATATTGAGAATGAGTTTATCACATATTGAGGACATCTTACTGCACTCAGTTATAATTTTTTGTGAAGGAGGAATCATAATTAAGGTTTATTATTACAGGAACCTTCATCTGCTCAGTATATATTGTAGCAATACACAACAGCCTCGGGGGGGGGGGGGGAAATCTTCAAAACTCAATTCACAACACTTATGCAATGGGAAAGGTGAGGATGCCAGCCTTTGATATCGAGACAACAACAAAAATGATAAAGAACATAAATTCCTCAATGGAGGTATCAACATATGTCTACATTTTTTAAATCATGGTAATAATTATATCAATACATATTGTTAAAAATGAGTACTAGGTATGAATACATAATGCCTTTTTGGATTTATCGGGATGACTAAATGCATAATTATATGAATACATAATGTGAATCTATTTCCTGATAGTTTTGAAGCAGCATTTAGTCATCCCGGCATCTTTTATCACCTATCTTCTTTTTTCCACGTGGTTGATAAGAACGGGAACGTAAACTAGTGTTCTCTTTTATCACATGTCTATGGCTAACCAAGTTTCCCTGATAAAATTTTTCCTTTTCTATAGATGTTACTCACCTTGCGCTACCTCAATTGGATATAGCGAAGACCAGCACCGAGCAAGGCAACCCTCGCGGAGAGCGGGACATTATTCCACTCGAACTAACATCCTCTCACCCCGGGAATCAAAAATCTATCAAGGAAGGCCCCATTGATTCGTGGCACATGGATCACATGCCCAACAACGAGCCTAACGATGTTAAACTCAAGCCACAAATAGGCCTAGAGGTGATAGCAGCATCAAAATCTATTTGCTTCGTTTAATATACACATTCATTTTTATCATAGCCATTGATTCTGTAGCCATTGATCGTTATTGATTGTGTATATTACATGTAGCTATAATCAAAATGATTTAAGAATTTCCAGAGTTTAAGCCAGGTTATTACTCGTGAGTTTAAGAATTTCATATGGAATGATTTGTGTTACAAGTAGCCTTATCAATATGAATAATTTGTTTCGCCTTACTTACAGGGGGATGTATGTATGTTGCGACCTGAGCTACAAAGAGGAAGAATTTGAAGTTGTTGACGTGCCGTTAGAGTCTCTAGGCTTTATTGAAATCGACACACCGATTCTACAGGTTTGTAAATTTCTTAATTTTTATGTTCGGTTGATTCATTTTGTGGTTATAGTTATCTGATTAAAAGAGCTAGAAAGATTAGAGAACATACATGTTTAATAAAAAAAATCATTTCCTTTTTTAGACAAATGAAAATGCTAATAATTGTAATGCAAACTTGAAAATATCTAGATTAGGCTCAAAAGCATCTCGCACGGGATCAATGTAACTTGTAGAAACTGATCGCATAGTCATAGGTCTTTCGGTTTGAGAATAAAAATCAACACTTAAACTTAAAAACAAGCAGTTAGAGGGTGAAAACCCAAACCAGCCCCCAAACGACCCCGTAGGAGGCACGAACACCTCGTACGGGACCAATGTAACTTGTAGGAACTGATCGCGTAGTCTCGGGTCTTCCGATTTGAGAATATGTCGATAATTTGCAAAAATCATGCTTAGACTTAAAAAAAGCCGTTAAAGGGTGAAAACGCAAACCAGCCCCCAAACGACCCCATAGGAGGCAGGAACACCTTGGACGGGACCAATGTAACTTGTAGGAACTGACCGCGTAGTCTTGGGTCTCCCGGTTTGAGAATATGACGATAATTTGCAAAAATCACACCTAAACTTAAAAACAAGCCGTTTGAGGGTGAAAACCCAAACCAACCCCCAAACGATCCCGTAGGAGGTAATAACACCTCTCACAGGACCAATGTAACTTGCAGGAACTGACCGCATAGTCCCAGGTCTCCCCGTTTGAGAATAAAAATCAACTCTTAGACTTAAAAACAAGTCGTTAAAGGGTGAAAACCCAAATCAGCCCCCAAACGACCTCGTAGGAGGCACGAACACCTCGCACGGCACCAATGTAACTTGTAGGAACTGAGCGCGTAGTCTCGGGTCTCCCGGTTTGAGAATATGATAATAATTTGCAAAATTCACACTTAAACTTAAAACCAAGCCGTTAGAGGGTGAAGACCCAAACATGCCCCCAAACGACCCCGTAGGAGGCACGAACACCTCGCATGGGACCAATGTAACTTGAAGCAACTGACCGCGTAGTCCCGGGACTCTCGATTTGAGAGTATGACCCGAATTTGCAAAAATCACACTTAGAGTTGAAAACAGGCCGTTAAGGGTGAAAACCTGAACCAGCCCCCAAACGACCCCGTAGGAGTCACGAACACCTCGCACGGGACTAATGTAACTTATAGGAACTAATCGCGTAGTCCCGGGACTCCCGGTTTGAGAGTATGACGATAATTTGCAAAAATCACACTTAGACTTAAAAATGGGCCGTTAAGGGGTGAAAACCCAAACCAGCCCCGAAACGACCCCGTAAGAGCCACGAGCACCTCGCACGGGACCAATGTAACTCGTAGGAACTGACCGCGTAGTCTCGGGTCTCCTTGTTTGAGAGTATGACGATAATTTGCAAAAATCACACTTAGACTTGAAAACAGGCGGTTAAGGGGTGAAAACCCAAACCAGCCCCCAAATGACCCCGTAGGAGGCACGAACACCTCGCACGGGACCAATGTAACTTGTAGGGACTGATCGCGTAGTCCCGGGACTCCCGATTTGAGAGTATCACGATAATTTGCAAAAATCACACTTAGACTTGAAAACAGGCCGTTAAGGGATGAAAACCCCAACCAGCCCCCAAACGATCCCGTAGGAGGCACGAACACCTCGCACGGGACCAATGTAACTTGTAGGGACTGACCGCGTAGTCCCGGGACTCCCGGTTTGAGAGTATGACGATAATTTGTAAAAATCACACTTAGACTTGAAAACAGGCCGTTAAGGGGTGAAAACCCAAACCAGCTCCCAAACGACCTCGTAGGAGGCACGAACACCTCGTACGGCACCAATGTAACTTGTAGGAACTGAGCGCGTAGTCTCGGGTCTCCCGGTTTGAGAATATGACAATAATTTACAAAATTCACACTTAAACTTAAAAATAAGCCGTTAGAGGGTGAAAACCCAAACATGCCCCCAAATGACCCCGTAGGAGGCACGAACACCTCGCACGGGACCAATGTAACTTGTAGCAACTGGCCGCGTAGTCCCGGGACTCTCGATTTGAGAGTATGACCCGAATTTGCAAGAATCACACTTAGAGTTGAAAACAGGCCGTTAAGGGGTGAAAACCCGAACCAGCCCCCAAACGACCCCGTAGGAGGCACGAACACCTCGCACGGGACTAATGTAACTTGTAAGAACTGACCGCGTAGTCCTGGGACTCCCGGTTTGAGAGTATGACGATAATTTGAAAAAATCACACTTAGACTTAAAAATGGGCCGTTAAGGGGTGAAAACCCGAACCAGCCCCCAAACGACCCCGTAAGAGGCACGAACACCTCGCACGGGACCAATGTAACTTGTAGGAACTGACCGCGTAGTCTCGGGTCTCCTTGTTTGAGAGTATGACGATAATTTGCAAAAATCACACTTAGACTTGAAAATAGGCCGTTAAGGGGTGAACACCCAAACCAGCCCCCAAACGACCCCGTAGGAGGCACGAACACCTCGCACGGGACTAATGTAACTTGTAGGAACTGAGCGCGTAGTCTCGGGTCTCCCGGTTTGAGAATATGATAATAATTTACAAAATTCACACTTAAACTTAAAAACAAGCCGTTAGAGGGTGAAAACCCAAACGACCCCGTAGGAGGCACGAACACCTCGCACGAGATCAATGTAACTTGTAGCAACAGACCGCGTAGTCCCGGGACTCTCTATTTGAGAGTATGACCCGAATTTGCAAAAATCACACTTACAGTTGAAAACAGGTCGTTAAGGGGTGAAAACCCGAACCAGCCCCCAAACGACCCCGTAGGAGGCACGAACACCTCGCACGGGACTAATGTAACTTGTAGGAACTGACCGCGTAGTCCCGGGACTCCCGGTTTGAGAGTATGACGATAATTTGCAAAAATCACACTTAGACTTAAAAATGGGTCGTTAAGGGGTGAAAACCCGAACCAGCCCCCAAACGACACCGTAAGAGGCACGAACACCTCGCACGGGACCAATGCAACTCGTAGGAACTGACCGCGTAGTCTCGGGTCTCCTTGTTTGAGAGTATAACGATAATTTGCAAAAATCACACTTAGACATGAAAACAGGCCGTTAAGGGGTGAAAACCCAAACCAGCCCCCAAACGACCCTGTAGGAGGCACGAACACCTCGCACGGGACTAATGTAACTTGTAGGAACTCACCGCGTAGTCCCGGGACTCCCTATTTGACAGTATGACCCGAATTTGCAAAAATCACACTTAAACTTGAAAACAGGCCGTTAAGGGGTGAAAACCCGAACTAACCCCCAAATGACCCCGTAGGAGGCACGAACACCTCGCACGGGACCAATGTAACTCGTAGGAACTGACCGCGTAATCTCGGGACTCCCGGTTTGAGAGTATGACCCGAATTTGCAAAAATCACACTTAGAGTTGAAAACAGGCCGTTAAGGGGTGAAAACCCGAACCAGCCCCAAACGACCCCATAGGGGGCACGAACACCTCACACAGGACCAATGTAACTTGTAGCAACTGACCGCGTAGTCCCGGGACTCTCGGTTTGAGAGTATGACGATAATTTGCAAAAATCACACTTAGACTTAAAAATGGGCCGTTAAGGGGTGAAAACCCGAACCAGCCCCCAAACGACCCCGTAAGAGGCACGAACACCTCGCACGGGACCAATGTAACTCGTAGGGACTGACCGCGTAGTCCCAGGACTCCCGATTTGAAAGTATCACGATAATTTACAAAAATCACACTTAGACTTGAAAACAGGCCGTTAAGGGATGAAAACCCCAACCAGCCCCCAAATGATCCGGTAGGAGGCACGAACACCTCGCACGGGACCAATGTAACTTGTAGGGACTGACCACGTAGTCCCGGGACTCCCGGTTTGAGAGTATGACGATAATTTGCAAAAATCACACTTAGACTTGAAAACAGGCCGTTAAGGGGTGAAAACCTAAACCAGCCCCCAAACGACCCCGTAGGAGGCACGAACACCTCGCACGAGACCAATGTAACTCGTAGGAACTGACCGCGTAGTCCCGGGACTCCCGGTTTGAGAGTATGATGATAATTTGCAAAAATCACACTTAGACTTGAAAACAGGCCGTTAAGGGGTGAAAACCAAAACCAGCCCCCAAACGACCCCGTAGGAGGCACGAACACCTTGCACGGGACCAATGTAACTTGTAGGAACTGACCGCGTAGTCCCGGGAATACCGATTTGAGAGTATGACGATAATTTGCAAAAATCACACTTAGACTTGAAAACAAGCCGTTAAGGGGTGAAAACCCGAACCAGCCCCCAAACGACCCCGTAGGAGGCACGAACACCTCACACGGGACCAATGTAACTCTTAGGAACTGATCACGTAGTCCCGGGACTTCCGGTTTGAGAGTATGACGATAATTTGCAAAAATCACACTTAGACTTGAAAACAGGCCATTAAGGGGTGAAAACCAAAATCAGCCCCCAAACGAACCCGTAGGAGGCACGAACACCTCGCACGGGACCAATGTAACTTGTAGGAACTGACCGCGTAGTCCCGGGAATCCCGGTTTGAGAGTATGATGATAATTTGCAAAAATCACACTTAGACTTGAAAACAAGCCGTTAAGGGGTGAAAACCCGAACCAGCCCCCAAACGACCCCGTAGGAGGCACGAACACCTCACACGGGACCAATGTAACTCGTAAGAACTGACTGGGTAGTCCTGGGACTCCCGGTTTGAGAGTATGACGATAATTTGCAAAAATGACACTTAGACTTTAAAATAGGTCGTTAAGGGGTGAAAACCCGAACCTGCCCCCAAACGACCCCGTAAGAGGCATAAACACCTCGCACGGGATCAATGTAACTTGTAGGAACTGATCGCGTAGTCGTATATGCAATTTTTCTTCTTGTATATGCAATTTTTTTGCTTGAATATTTTTTTAAAAATGACTTGGTTACTAATATTGTATCTTTTTGTGTCTTATTTTTTTTGTAGGATGACATTCAATCGTTAGCTTTTATCCACTTGGAACGCACGAGGAAGTCAATGTTGTACAACAGGGGGATTGTATATTTAGTGTCGTTAATATTCAGGATTCTATTTTTTGTGTTATGACCGAGCAGGCTTCCGTAGTTTTATGGTTTATTTTTATGGTCGTGCTGGCTATAGTAGTTTTATTGTTGACTTTTATGGCCGTGCGGGCTTTATATGGGCAGATTTTATGTTAGCAGGTTTTGGAATGCTCAAAAAATAGAGGAAACTCTGTCCAATTTTTTTTTGATATGAGAACTATTAACTCTTGTAATTTTTTGAAGTTATTGTCGACTTTTATGGTCATGTGTTGGTTTATATTGGTATTATCTCTTGTAATTTTTTGAAGTTTGTATGCACATTAGTTCATCAACAACCTGCGATATTCATAATTTGTGAATTTTCTTGATTTTGTTTTTGCAAATAATAAATATTTTTCCTACCGAATTTGGAATTTGCAAATTTTCCAGATTTGGTTCCTATTTTTTTTTTTTTAATCAACTGAAAAATCTGGCACGGTTTTTAAACCGTGCCAAAACCGTGCCAATGCATAAAAATGAGAACGCTTATAAAACAATCTGGCACGCTTTATAACCGTGCCAAAAGCGTTCCAGAAAATCGATAATTTGGCACGGTTTTGGCCTGTGCCAAAAGCGTGCCAGATTAAAAAACTGGCACAGTTTAAAAGCGTGCCAGATTGGAAAATCTGGCACAGTTCTAAACCGCGCCAGAAAATCTGGCACGCCTGATTCTGGCACGGTTTTGAATCGTGCCAGATTGCGTCTGGCACGGTTTTAAACCATGCCAGTTTCCTGTTTTTGGTGTAGTGATTCCACCATCGAAAGGCGCCTATCGAAATTGGCCCCCGGGGGTTCGAAATCCGAATCATCATCTTCTTCATACTCCTCTTCTTCCTCCCCCACATCCATCATGGGGTCATCATGTCCTTCTTCCCCCGCACCCTCATCGAGAATGGGACAGTCGGGGTGAGCCACCCGAATTCAGCGTTCACTCCGAGTGGTGGAGGTGGCGCCAATTGGGTGGGGGAGTCGGATTTGTTACCCGGGGTCTTTAATCCCATCATCCATTAATAGTTCCGTAATGAAGCGAGTGTAAGGGAGCGCAAACTTGCCCCACTCATCATAGGCGGCATTGATGATATCTGCATAGAAGAGTGGGGCCAAATTGATTGTGCTCTCGGGGTCGAGGAAGTGGTAGAGGAAGTTAGCATGGCGTAACTGGACCACCGAATCATTGGTGGTTTGGTGGATTTCTCCACAAGAAATTAGGTGCGTGAATTGCACTGTATCCGAAATACTTACAATGGGAAAAGAGTCCCACACCCATTTGTCGAGTATTAGAAAGGCACGGGGAGGACCACCCCTTTTGCACGCATTTTTTGCGCGATGATGGCAGCCGAAAATGGAATTGGGATACCGTCGAGGTAGGCCTGGTGAAGCGTGGGGGATTTTCTAATGAGTGTTGCATAAAATCAGCAGATGGTGACTTCAAACACGTGATTTCTCGTAGGAGCGAGAAAAGAGCACCACCCCCGACGGTCAAATAGGGCGGTGACGTCGCCGGGAAGCTGGTTCCAAGTAACAAAATGCTCGATGTGGATTGGGTGCGTGGCCGAGAAGTATTGCTTGGCAGAATGGGGTTCTTGGAGGCTTCGAAACACGCCCTTACCCTCTTCATCAAGGACGGTGGTGTCATCATATTTCTTAGGGCAGAAGTTGGCTCGGCAGGGATGCGGCATGGTGAGAGGGAGAGATATGTAGAGAAGAAGGATATGGGATGGAGGAAAGTGAGAGTGAATTTTGGTGTGAGAAATGGATGAGGGGTGAGGGTGAATTTATAGGTATTAAGAATGGATTTTTGTTGGGAAAGGGGAATGGGTTTGGTGGGAGTGGAAGGAGGGAAGGAATTGGGATTAAAAGTGGGAGGGGGAATGGTTTTGGAGGGTGAAAATTCATCGTGAAATGAATGGAGGGAATAGAGGAGGGAAGAGAATGAATTTGGAAAACAGGGGGGAATCTTCCAAGTACCCCGAACTGGTTCGCGTGTACCCTGAATCGGTTCGCCCCCCGAATCGGTTCGACCTGGGTTCGGGGAAATTTTCTTGCCAGAAAGGTTTGGTTGTCTCTTCTCTAAAATATAAGTGTTCTCGCCGATCTCCTCTCGTACGTATTGCCCCTAAAAATGTTTTAGACCCTCGGGTGCCCTAAAATTTCCGCGGCCACACTCTCGAAATACTTGAAAACTCTCTCAAAAAGTGTTCTACTCAATCCCTCTCATAAATCGTGCTCCAGACTAAAAAATACCCTAACTTACACACAACTACTATACACAAGAATTCACCACATATGAGTCGGGGGTGCGACGACCTCTCATTTTAAGCTCACTCTACCCATAAACGGGGTCCAATAACTAAACGGTGTCGACTTCTTCCACACACGCCTCTAGATATGGCTTTAGGCGTTGTCCATTTACCTTGAACATATTTCCCCCTTTCAAATCGTCTAATTCCACAGCTCCGTGAGGGAAAATGTTCCTTACAACGAATAGGCCACTCCATCGTGACCGCAACTTGCCTGGAAATAGATGAAGCCGAGAGTTATAGAGTAGCACCTTTTGTCCGGGAAGAAACTCTTTGTGCCGAATGATATTATCGTGAGCGAGTTTCATCCTTTCTTTGGAAATTTTTGCATTGTCGTCCGCATAATTGCGTATCTCTTCTAACTCATTTAATTGAAGCTAGCGAGCTTTACCGGCCTTATCCATGTCATAGTTCAACTTTGTAATTTCCCAATAAACCTTGTGCTCTAATTCCACGGAAAGATGGCAAGGTTTTCCATAAACAAATCGGAATGGGGACACGCCGAGCGAATTTTTGTATGCGATACGATAGGCCCATAGCGAATCGTTCAATCTAAGTGACCAATCTTTCCAGGTAGGATTGATGGTCTTTTCGAGAATGTTCTTGATCTCCCGATTTGCTAGTTCGTCATGTCCGTTCGTTTGTGGGTGATAAGTCATTCCAACCTTGTGAACGACACCATACTTTTTTATGAGCTTCTCGAATGGCCTATTACAAAAGTGCGTGCCATTATCGCTGATTATCGCTTTCGAAGCGCCGAAGTGGCAAAGTATGTGTTCCTGTAGGAATTTAATTACCACTTTGTTGTCATTTGTCTTGGTCGCTATAGCTTCCACCCATTTGGAAACGTAGTCGACAGCAACAAGGATGTATAGGAAACCAAAGGACGGGGGGAATGGGCCCATGAAGTCGATACCCCAGCAGTCGAAGATTTCAATAATGAGTATCGGGGTCAATGGCATCATGTCTCGTCGAGTGATCACTCCCATCCTTTGACACCTATCGCATGATTTGCAACAATTATTCACATCCCAGAATATTGTGGGCCAATAGAGGCCGCATTGAAGAATCTTAGCGATCGTCTTTTTCATCGAAAAGTGACCTCCACAAGCTTCCAAATGACATAATTGGATGACTTTTAGGATATCATCATCCGGTACACATCATCGTATGATTTATTCGGCGCAATACTTAAACAAGAAAGGGTCGTCACAGAAAAACGTGCGCGACCAAGTAATAAACCTCTTCTTATCTTACGGTGTCCAATCGGGAGGGATGGCTCCCGTGATAAGATAGTTCACTATATCCGCAAACCAGGGCAAAGAAGAGATATCAAAGAGTTACTCATTTGGGAAGTATTCGTCTATGGGTATTGGATCACTAGGTACGTCGAATGAAAGTCGTGATAAGTGGTCGGTAATGACGTTTTCTACTCCTTTCTTATCTTTAATGGAGAGATTAAACTCTTGTAGGAGTAGGATCCACCTTATGAGGCGCAGCTTTGCATCTTTCTTCGCAAGTAGGTATTTTAATGTCGCATGGTCGATGAAGCAAGTAATGGGAGAATCGATAAGGTAGGACCAAAATTTGTCAAGAGCAAAAACTATCGCTAGCAACTCCTTCTCGGTAGTGGAGTAATTGAGTTGTGGTCCGGTAAGGGTTCGGCTAGCGTAGTAGATGACATGAGCCTTGTTATCTTTTCTTTGGCCCAAAACAGCCCCTATCGCATAGTCGCTAGCATCACACATAAGTTCGAATGGTAAGGACCAATCCGGAACTTGCATGATGGGAGCGGACACAAGCATGGTTTTCAATTTTTCAAAAGCGCTATGGCATGCTTTCGTCCACTCAAATGGGGTGTCCTTTATGAGTAGGTTGCTTAAGGGCCTAGCGATGGGGCTAAAGTCCTTAATGAACCTTCGATAAAACCCCGCGTGGCCCAAAAAGGAGCGCACGTCTTTGAGCGATTTTGGTGGGGGTAAATCGGCTATGACATCTATCTTAGCTCTATCAACTTCTATCCCCTTGGATGAAACTATGTGGCCAAGAACTATTCCCTCAGTGACCATAAAATGACATTTCTCCCAATTTATCACCAAGTTCTTTTCCACACATCGAGCAAGTACCTTTTCCAATTTTTCAAGACAAAGATCAAAAGAGGTGCCAAAAATGCTGAAATCGTCCATGAACACTTCAAGTCCTCTCTCGACCATGTCACTAAATAGGCTCAACATGCACCATTGAAAGGTCGCGGGTGCATTACACAAGCCGAATGGCATACGTTTGTAGGCAAAAGTACCAAAAGGGCAAGTGAAGGTTGTTTTCTCCTAGTCAAGTACATCTACCTCAATTTGGTTATATCCGGAATAACCATCAAGGAAGCAATAGTAAGGGTGTCCCACTACTCTTTCAAGCATTTGATTAATAAATGGCAAGGGGAAATGGTCTTTCCTAGTTCCCGCATTGAGTTTTCGGTAATCAATGCAAACGCGCCACCCGGTGGTGGTACATTGCGAACAAGCTCTCCCTTAGCATTCTCAATCACTGTCATGCCCGACTTCTTTAGGACAACTTGAATAGGGCTCACCCACTTGCTATCCGAGATTGGGTAGATGATCCCGGCATCCAATAGCTTAATGATTTCGGTCCTCATCACTTCTTTTATATTAGGTTTTATCCTTCTTTGCATTTCTCTCGAGGGCTTTACGTCTTCTTCAAGATGGATCTTGTGCGTGTAAATTAAAGGACTTATCCCTTTCAAATCAGCAATGTACCAACCAAAAGCACCTTGGTGTTTCCTTAGAATCTTTAGCAATTTACCCTCCTGCTCTTCGTCTAGGCTATAGGAGACAACAACAGGAAATGTCTCATCCTCTCCTAGGTATGCATATTGAATATGGGAGGGTAGTTTCTTTAATTCAAGGGTCAGAAATTTGTTGCTGGAGGGAACCATGCGTGTTTCCCTCGGTGGTAACTCCCCGAATCGAGAAACACAATTCACATTTCTCGCCTCCTAGTCCGATGCTCTCTCATCAAGTAACTCTCTCAACTCCCCAACCTCCCTCTCGAATGCGGTGTACGTCCCCTCACTCTCGTGTCTCGACACTAAACAGGACCCTAGAGTGTCTCCATAATAAGTTTCCTTAAAATACTCCTCTACGATATCGTCTATTAGTCTCACCGCGTGAAGATCATCTTCTTCTCCCGTCTGTTGGGCGATATGGAAGATGTTAGTCTCTAAAGTCATGTTCCCAAAAGTGAGTTGCATTTGCCCATTCCGAGTATTAATGATTGTGTTAGCTGTAGATAAGAACGGGCGCCCAAGAATGATGGGAACATGATTACTCGAGGTGAAGGAGGGCTCCATGTCCCAAATGACAAAATCTACCGGGAAGTAGAAAGTGTCAACTTGGACGATCATGTCCTCAACTATACCTCTTGGGATTTTTGCGGTTCGATCCTATAATTGGAGATTGATCTTTGTGGGCTTGAGGTCGCCCAAATCAAGTTGCCTATATATGGCGTAAGGGAGAATATTGACACTTTCTCTCAAGTCAAGTAATGCTTTCTAAATTTTATTTTCTTCAATGATGCAGGAAATGGTGGGTGCACTGGGATCTTTGAATTTGGGCCAAAGATCGTTAAGTAGAATGGAGCTCACGTTCTGTGCTAGAAAGATATTTTTATTTACCTTCATCCTCCTTTCTACCGTCAACAAGTCTTTGATGACTTTTGCATAAGCTGAAATTTGCTTAATAGCAACGAGGAAAGGTAAATTTAGCTTCACTTGCTTTAGTACGTCCAGCACATCATCACGGGGGTTTCCTTTGTAGGAAGGAATCAACCTTCGAGGAAATGGTGCCGCGGTGGGTGGTTTCACTACTACCTCGGGCTCACTAGGGTTCTCTTTATCACTCTCCTTCAAGGGGACATCTTCGGCCTCTTTCGTGCCGGGAAAAATCTCCTTGTCTTTGGTTGCATCGTGTGTGGGAGGTGATAAATCAACGACTCTCCCACTACGAAGAGTGGTCACAACTTGACATTACTCCTGATGTTCTGTCAAGGTGGAGCTAACACTAGTGTGACCTTGGGGCGATCTTTGACCCTGGTCAGGAAACTTGCCTTTCTCTTGGATACTCAACGATGATTGCAACTGTGAAATGTTCGCATTCATGTCGTTGATCATGCGCTCATGCCTAGAATTAGTTGCATTCTGGGTATTGATAAAGTGGTTGATCGCATCCTCGAGATTTCTCCGCGGTGGAGTGATATATTCTCCTTGAGGTGGTGGTGCTGGCACATGTCCTTGCATGTGTGGATCTTATTGAAAGTGCGGTGGTGGAGGAGGGGCAACATGTGAATTAGGATTCACCGCAGCATGTTGTTGCCCATATCTAAAACTAGGGTGGTTTTTCCATGAAGGGTTGTAAAAATTCCCATGCGATGCACTGAAATTACCCTTGAATCCTCCTATACCACTGACTTGCTCTTGAAGTATCACTTTGTAGGCAGGTATAGTCGGACATTCCTCAATTGAATGAGCCACCTCATAAATTGCACACACATCCTCAATAGGGTTTGGGATGGATCCAGTTGGTCCTCTTCCATATACCTCACGTAGGTCTCGCAGTCCTTTCTCAAGCATATCGAGTCGACTGTCCGTTATAGAATTATTTTCTACATGAAAAAGGCCGGACGCTGATGGATTGGTGGTCACTTGACTATTTTGATTTTGAGCATTAGGGTCAGATGAATCCCAGGATTGGGTAGTCTCGGTGACATACCTCAGGTGAAGCTCAGCATCGTGGGCGACTAAGTCGACAAATGGACCACTACCCATGGTTTCAACGGTTGCTTGGAGTTATTGTTCAGCCCATTATGGATAAAGGAAATGATTTGCATTTTATCAAAACCATGATGGGTACACGAAGCAATTAACTCATTGAAATGCTCGTAGCATCGATCGAATGACTCATTTTCTAATTGTCAAAAAGTTTGAATTTGAGCCTTGATGGAATTCGTTCGATGTGGAGGAAAGAACTTCTTGAGAAATTTGGATTGTAGCTCGTTCCATGATGAAATCGAATTTGGGGGTAAAGACCATAGCCATGTCTTAGCCTTATCTTTTAGCGATAATGGGAAGAGTTTAAGGCAGAGCACATCTTTTGTGCAAGTTTGATCACTGAGAGTTTCACACACCTCCTCAAATTCCATGATGTGGGCATATGGCTTTTTCTAAATCCATTCCATGGTAAGTGGGAAGTATCTGGATCATTCCATTCCTAAAGAGAAATTTCCCTGCATTGTACGGGATTAAAATGCATCCCGGAGTGACAGTGCGCTCGGGATATAAGGTGTCTCTCGAAGGGCGATATGGATTTCTCCCTCGTCAGCGGCTGCACTACCGTGTTGTGACATATTTCTCTCACTCAAAGACTATGTGTCCTCACTTGGATTACTCGGAGTGCGCTCTAAAGTGTGTACTAAGAGGGTAAACGGTGTGTTATTTGAGGTTGAGTGTGACGGTGTGGGAGGTGGAACCCGAAACTGTGAAGCATTAGGAGTGTGAGGGCTATCAGGGTCATACTCAATAATCTTGTTTTCGTGAATGTGGGTTGGAGTATTATGGGGAGTTAGAGTGAGTTCAGAATTTTGCATTAACAGCTTATGAGAGATAATGATGAATTTTTTTGTGCTTTTTCAATTTTTTTTATGTTTTTTTGGATTTTTGGAGATTTTTGGTCAAAGTGTTAGATTGACTCGATCTAAATTTAAGTCTACTTAAGTTCCCCGGCAACAGCGCCAAAAATAAGACGCGACTCGGAAAGGGTCTCTAATGTGCGTTCTCTCTAGGCTCAAGTGAAAGCCAGTCGCGTTAGTAATAAACCCAGTAAGTCGGGATCGTATCCACAGGGAGATAGGACAATAGAGTTGTAACAACGTTGGATAGACGAAGGAATCCTAACTTTGATGCTAAATAGAAATGAAAAGATGAATTGGTTTGAGAATTGATTACAACTAAATGCAATTTTGAAAATACTTAACTAATGGACTAATGAATGAATGGAATGAAATTACTCTAAATTACCTAACTTACTGATGATGAATGATTTAAAACTTGAACTATATGACGAGGAAAACAGGAGGGGAATACAATCCCTCAACCCTAGTGTATTGCAGGTTTAAAAGTAATCATAAATTTAATTGATTAATTAGACCCAGAATTTATTACTCCAAACCATTACGTATATGAGGTTCAAGATCGCACCATACTTAATCAGAGGACGAGTAAATCGGTATTGTGATAGTGACACTCGAATTGCATTCTGAAGCATCCCGATTACCCTGAAGCAAACAAGATCAAAAGATCTACAATTGTCGCATTTCTACGCAGTACGGTCGTAATAAATCATTATATTTAAAGGACTAATTTTATACACATGAAGCTAACACATCAGGTGGAGTTCATGCATCCCGACCCTTTTAAAACTAACCGAACATGTGAAACTGAACGATGCATGAAATAATTACGTTGCATGTGAAAGAACTCATGATGAAACTAGATTGAAACATGAAAATAAGTATTTTGATCATAGAAATTAGTTGAATCATATAAGGGAAATAACCATGCAAGAACAATAATAGAAGGAATGAAACTTGGATTAAAACCTTGAAAACAAACCCGGAATGTATTAATCTTGAAGCAAATAATCCAAACTATGTTCCTAGGTGATCTTCTATTTTTTTCTCTCTAAAACTATGAAAAACTATCAAGAACCTCCTTTACTAACTCCTTATCTTAGTACAAATACGTTTTTGAATGAGTTGTAACTTCCTGGAACTCTTTGAACCAATCAGAATAAGGGGATATATTTGGGCATCAAGACCCCCGAACCGGTTCGACCCCAAATCGGTTCGCAGGTACCCCAAACCGGTTTGACCCCAAATCGATTCGACCTGGGTTTGGTAACTTTCGCTGGTTTTGGGTGCCTTTTTCCTCTTTTCAACACTTTGAATTTTTTCATGTTTTCTTCTTTTCTTCTTGGATTTTTCCTCAACTTCAATCGATCATAACTCTTCAACCGTAACTCGGATTTGGATGTCGTTTCTTCCATGATTATTGTTATTTCAATATTTTCAACTTTACAGTTGACTCCTCCTCTGGGATCTAATAGGAGAATTACCAAAATGCCCTTGAACTTGCCTTCCTAGCCTTTCTTTCATGGTTTCAATTTCTCTCTTACTCCGCTTGCATAATTAACCTGTAAAACACATAGGAGAAACACGAAATATGAAATACTTGCTAACGAAGGTTAGTAGCATAAATGTGAATTAAATCCATATCGATTTCATCCCTTGGGCTCACAAATGTACCGAAATTAGGGGAATAAATATACAATATTTATGCCCAATCATATATATATTGCACTCCTCAAAAACATTGATTATATATATATTACACCACTCAAAAACTTTGAACACAAGGGTATTTTATATCTTTGAACATTATATTTCAAATAATTATAGTGGATTCTTTTTCCCAAAGTACTCCGCCAAATTCAAGCCAATTGCCAAATTTCAAAGCACACGATGAGGTGTTTCTTTGTATGGCATACGTTAAATTTTCTATAGATGGTGCTATGGGGACTAAATAAGCAAGTTCAACATTATAGGAAAAAATTACGAACGAATATAACTCAAGCGATTGAAGCTCCAAAATACGATTAAAGCTCGCCGTATTCATCCTGAACCTACGTCTGAATATTTCTTTAGGGTATGTGGGGTTCTCCTAAAAATAGTCTTTCTATAAATTATGATGAGCCATCTCTCTATCTCGGTGCACCATTCGTCGCTCATATATTTCCTGACTACTGTGAAGTAAGGACGTCCAATGTATTGCATCCCGAAATTTATTGTGTATAGCGGTGGCTTCATCATCGGAGTTGAGATCATATGTTTGGGCAATCTGTGCTAATATCATCTCCTTAATATCATTGTTAGACATGGTAAATATTTATATTATAGGAGTAATCATTGTGATGCTCAACATCTATCAAATTTGTATATCTATAGTCCTCATATTGAGGATATGTCCACAAAATATATGTCCTCATATTTTATATGACGTGACAAACCGTCCTTATTGGATGATAAAATAAGTCTCACCCAATAATTCTACATGACTAAAGCTGAGAAGATTCATGTCCACAAAATATCAGTCCTCATATTTTACATGATGTGACAAATCGTCCTTGTTGGATGGTAAAACAAGTCCCGCCCAACAAGTCTACATGACTAAAGCTGAAAAGATTCATGTCTACAAAATATCAGTCCTCATATTTTACATGATGTGATAAATCGTCCTTGTTGGATGGTAAAACAAGTCCAGCCCAACAAGTCTGTATGACTAAAGCTAAAAAGACTCATGTCCACAAAATATCAGTCCTCATATTTTACATGACGTGATAAATCGTCCTTATTGGACGGTAAAACAAGTCCCGCCCAACAAGTTTACACGACTAAAGATGAAAAGATTCATGTCCATAAAATATCAGTCCTCATATTTTACATGACGTGACAAATCATCCTTGTTGGACGATAAAACAAGTTCCGCCCAATAAATTGTCCTTGTTAGACGGTAAAATAAGTCCCGACCAACAAGTCTAGAGGACTAAAGCTGAAAAGATTCATGTCCACAAAATATCAGTCCTCCTATTTTATGTGACGTGACAAATCGTCCTTGTTGGATGGTAAAACAAGTCCCGCCCAACAAGTCTACATGACTAAAGCTGAAAAGATTCATGTCCACAAAATATTAGTCCTCATATTTTACATGGCTTTGCGTCTATATATAATGCCTTTTCGTCT
The DNA here is from genome assembly GCA_949130495.1 of Sambucus nigra. Taxonomy (NCBI): domain Eukaryota; kingdom Viridiplantae; phylum Streptophyta; class Magnoliopsida; order Dipsacales; family Adoxaceae; genus Sambucus; species Sambucus nigra. The sequence continues at coordinate 37,817,702 of OX422223.1, read as the reverse complement.
AGCATTACAAACATGGATTCATCTCCATACAATTCATCCATTTACAATGGATCATACACAGATATTACCGGTAATGTTTGGTATGGAAAGAAACAAATTTTTCAAAATTATCCGATTGATACTTCTCGACGTTCTCTTAATGACTATGGTCATATTTTCATAATCTCCCCAACTTCTGAACCAGAAGACGGAATTGAGTACCCTTGGGAACACCTATTATGACCAGAAAAATATGATGAAAGGTGTGACTTAGAGGTTCTTTGCCATTACCATCATATACCTCTGCCGAGAAATCGAGCTGCCGCACTTTGAAGAATATCGTATTCCGAAGAAGCGAAGATGTTTTGACTTGATTTATTAGAGGAAGAGATATGGAAGATGGAGAGGCACTTACAACATTATCACAAAGCATAACGCGCGATGGAATCTGGTCGTCACATTCAGGAACAAATGATTAACATATATAACGATTTTGCGTTGGCATCATATAACGACATTTCAGAATACACCAATTCTAGTTATGATTACTTTTCAGAATGCGTATATGAAAATGAGGGGGAAGAGTAGGAACCAAATATATCAAACTATAACAAAGAATATGTTGATTCTAATACGCAACGATCTTACTTACCTAAATGTTTAGTACGCAATGGGAAACCATTTTGTTGTACTTCTACTAAGTTTGACCTAAGCGTTTAAGTACTATAACAGTATGTATGTTGGTGTTTTTATGGTGTTTGTATTTGAATAATGTTTGCACTTAAATCTAATATAATCCAAATAATTTTGTCTTTGGGTATGGTGTTTGTACTTGAATCTAATATAAATCACATCGTTATTAAATAAAAATAATTTTATTATCAAAACAAATTATTACATTGCAATGTTAACTTTACATCGGACCCCCACCAAGATATTACTGATAAAAAAATTTATTGAATAGTCCAAAAACATCATCGGCAAGAGAGGTTTGAGTGACCGATCCTCCGGGGTCTTGTGATGGTGGATGGGATATATTAGGAGAAGAAATTGGATTTTCGTCTCCATACATGTCAGGGTGTGTATTGCAGAATGGGGTTGTGCCCGGTAGACGAACTGGGACCAACGCCTTTAAGCTCTCTCTCCCACCTTTGCCACATAAGCCCTCGTTCTAACATTATTGATCTAAGTTTTCTTATGTAGTCCTCTCTAAAAAAACATATCACGCCATTAGTCGCGTGAGTAAAATGCGCCGGGGGCTAAGTCATTATGAGTGCTTGGCGGGTCTACTTGAATGACTGTTGTGCCACTCAAATTTGTATCTGAAACTTCAAAATGCCTTGACAAAATTATAAGATTTGACGATGAAGATTGTCCCTGTGTGTTGTATATATGTGGAGCCTCCCATCTATGTGATGGTGCGTTGGGTACCCATAAATCAGATGGCGCAATCAAGGCGAACCCCACCCCGTCATGATTTTTCCACCGAATTAGGGAGGGTAATATTGCACCCTTACCCACAATCTTCCAGTATGTCAACCATTCGTCCTCTTATGAGACTGCGAGACGAGCAATTGCAGGTTGCCAGTTGCCAATTTGTTCCATATATATATCCCTTGGTATGAATGCCGTTGGATATGGTGGGGTTTTCCGGAATTGCAACGAGACTTGTCATTTAACAGTAGCAGCGATCTCCGAGATACCAAGTTCCACCTAACTCGATATCCAAAAGCATTATCCGTCTTTGCCCCAAATCGTGAGCAATTGTAACGATATTAAACTGGTTTTATGCTAATCCCATAAAAGGTTGCCATATGACTGACTCGGGAGAACGCATTTCTAGTTGCTCTTGCATTGCCGAACTTTTAAATCTCATCTGACCCAATAAATCCCTACGTTGATCAGACACCCATCGTAGCATACGTGGCCATCTTTCCATAGCATTATCGTGTAATATGGGAGCCATCGTGTGAAGGTACTCGTAGCCAAAGTACTGTGGGTTTAAGGAAAAACTCATTAGAATTCAGGAGATTATTAAACTAAAAAAAATTAATTTTAATGATCGTGATGCAAATGTTAAATTGGAGGAAAAAATACCTCTATAAGTTGCCAAAAATAATTTACTGATTTTTGCGCATTTGTGGTGCATGCGTCAAGCGCATAGTAAACACGCGCTAAAATGGCAGAACCCCAATCCTTAGCAGCTATGTCGTTAAGATTGTTTAAATAAGTTGTCCAATCCACACACAAGGTGTTATGGTCCATTGGGAAAAATGGAGCTCAGCACATATACAATAAAAAATCTGGCAATCTATTATTTGCTCGCTAGTCTTTGCTCCGAAACTTGTTCGCACCAATCCAACATGTATTTTTTTACTATTTTACATGAAATATTTCTTCCTTTGAACACTGGGTGGCCTATTCCGAGAAAATATAGGTCGAACATTTGCTCCATTGTATAGTGACTGGATGTTGGAAAACTATGCAAAACTGGATGGATTCCAATTGGAATTCCTAAAACCATATAATTTAAGAAGTATTAGATATGGAAACATTCAATAATAATTTATAAAAATACAAATATAGTGCCAACAAATATTTTCGAAATAATTATCTGATAAATGCACAAAATCATAAGGGGTAATATCCAACTACACACTCGATAGATGGAATGTATGAGTTTTTTCCGACCACCTACTTACGAGCGCTCCATTCAATTGGTTGTCAGATTTAGGAAAAGATTCGCTAAATAAATGACTAAAACCGAAATTTCTAATTGCCGCTCGCACAAATGGAATCTGGGATAATTCGGCATACACCTCTATCGGACCGTGGATACTACCGCGCATCTGAAATTGATTGTCGATTGGATTCTCTATAGGATCAACAATCATGTCTCTCGCATGCAAAAAACTATCATCAAACAACTGATGATAATTCCGATACAAGACTGGAAAATTCGGTGGTGGGGGTGGAATGCGATTTGGTTTCGCAAGTTTGCCACACCATTTTCTTTGAATAGATAACATTTTCAAAATAAATGGTAATGAATATATAAAAAATATGTCTTTGACTTTTGGGATATAAAAAATATTCAAGGGTGTTGTAGGAATAATTTTGGAATTCTTTTTGGGAGTGTGAAATATAGGAGATAAAATGTGTTGTAGGAATAATTTTATAATAAGGATGAAAAATAGAAGAGGAGAAAACGTTATTTATAGGAGGTAAATGCATAATTAATATTTTGTTTTAACGGCTAAATTTGCAACGGGTATAAACGGCTAGGAATAACGGCTGGAAAATCTGGGCGGGAAAAAGTCACCCCCCCCCCCCCCCCCCCCGCCCAAACCTGGGCAGTAGCATGTTAAACGCCCAAGTTCCTCCATGTCACCCCTTTGCATCGTCCCAGTGTAAAAATTCGAGCAACAATCTAAGGAAAAAAATGTATATTTACATTCTCTTGCACTGCACCACTACAGATGACCTTACGTCAGGTATGCTAAGGTAAATGAATAGATGTAACTAAGGACCGGGTGCAATATCATTTTGAACAAAAATGTGAAAATTTCTTGCTTGACATATGTTTTTGAAATAATATTATTACATTCTTACTTTTTCTAGATACTTAACTTTTACGGTATGTGTTTCACACCATATTACTTATGGTTCTTAATATTCATTTACTCATATTCATTTCAATTCATATGTGTTTAACACTATATTACATAAATTTACATATTCATGATTGTGGCTATGATTTTTTTAAAATAATAAGAAGAATTATGTATTAGCTTACATATTTGAACAATATATTTTAAAACAAGTTATATCCGCTCGTGCAATGCATGTGTCACCACTAGTTGGGTATATATGGAAGTGGGATGAAATGGGTTTTTCAAATTTTGTTAGAAAGAGGAACCGGGCAGGGGTCGATTTTTTGTTGGATTTAGTGAAGTAGGTCACGGGTTATGAGGGAAGATGACGCCAGGTTTACAAAGCTTTGGACTTGGGTTTAAATCCGATTTGAACAGGAGTTAATAATCGGGTTCGAGTTTGGGATGGGCACATCTCCAAGCTAGCAGGTTCGGGTTAACGGTCGTAATATATATTGGGATGTGGGTTGGAGGTATAAGGTTATTGGAAGTTTGGCCACAGGGAAGATGGTCGGTTGGGTCTCGGGTCTGGATATTTAGTTAGTAAATAGATTTATAATGTGGGCCTTGAAATGGTGTTAATGGAGGTGAGAGAAAGAGTAAAGAGTGGGTGGAAGATGATGAATAGTGTGGAGAGAGGAGAGAGAGTGTGAGAAAATTTGATTAAGTTTTTTTTCTTCTTTTGTATCAAATCACATGGTGTCCGGTCCATCTTTAAGTGCACCTCGACTAATTCACGTTCATGGTTCGTGGTTTTCGCTGGCGAAGCATTATTTTAATAGTGTCGGGGATCGAACTTAGGACCAAACTTAATCCACCTCCAAGACTATCCCAGTGGAAGCCTTATACCACTGGCCCAAGAGGCTTGATTCATCTGATTAAGTTAGTTGGGTTGTTTAAACATGTGAGGTATGAGAGGGTATTGTGTGTAGGTAAGGTACATGGGAAGGAGGTTTAGGTTAGGGAGGTGTTACAATGTGTTTAAGTGTATATGGGACTAATGTGTGTGTTTAGGTACTTTATTATTAAAAAAAATAGAATATATATATATATATATATATATATATATATATATATATATATATATATATATATATATAACACGCAATAAAAATATAAAAATTCAAACACATACATAAAATAAAATAAAAATAAATAACACTAAAAAGTATAATAAGAAAAATATTAAACACACCTAAATATATACAGACACTAACATGACGACACACAAAATATAGTATTTACAAAAAATAATAAAATACTAAAAATAAAGACTCTATAATAAAAATAATAAAATAGTAAAAAGACACAACCTGAATAAAATATATTTGTATTAAAAATTAATAAAAATAATAATACCACACACACACTATGCATTTATAGGACATGTTAGGGCTGGACTGGACATGGTTCGGGACAAGTTTAGCCTACAGGTCTTGGTTTTACCCTTTATTAACCTCATCAATGTCGTATTTTACCTTGATTTAATGTTTTAAATTCTGTAAGTGCCCATTTTACCGAGAGTTAACAATTAAAACGGTCTATTTGTGGATTCATTTTAACTCTTTTGGGTGCTTATCAATTATCTCATCAATGCCTCTTTTGAATATTTTATCGGCATGCTTAACATAGTTAACTTCTCTTAACCTCATAGTCCTATCACTTTTGATAATTGGATCATTGAGATATTCCACAGTTGATTTTCTCCAATCATCTTGAACATCAACATTTCCAATTTCCACCAAGAGCCAAATGTTATGTAGAAAATGAAAGAGCCCATCAATAGAACTTATATTTAATTTAAATTCAAAATTATTATCAAGCGTGAAACATGATGCCTTCTGAGACATTTCATTGGCTTCTTCATTTAAAAACCTGGGAATATGATTTAAAGTGACTTCATTATATTTGGATAACAAATCTAATTCCACTTGGTTATATAGAGTTAAACCCTCATAGACACATTTAAATTCACTAGTTAATTATCTTATAATCTGTTGAAAATCACTAAAAGACTTCTGTAAGTAAAGCATTATAACTTCAAAGGATTTCTAACACCATTATTACAGCCTTATATTCCACTTAGTGATTTGAACATGTGTTTTCTTCTAATCTATAGCCATATTTTATTTTGATGTGTTCAGGGATTCACCTGTCACAATTTCACTCTTCGAACCATCAAACTACAACTTTCAAGGTCTTATAAAGATATAACTTATCTCATATTCCCGATCTGATTGAGCTTCACGTGGTTGATCTACTATGAAATCTTCTAACTTTTGGTCTTTTACTGCCTTTTGAGGCACATAATGCAAACATAATTCAGACAAAGCTAACGCTCATTTCCCTGAAAGATTGAAATGACAAAAACTTCTTTAGGCAACAAATAGTACCTCAATTTCATAGTAGAAAAGTACAAGGTTAAACATAGTTTTTTTTATTACAGAATATTTACATTCACGGTTATTTATAAACCTAGTAAGGTAATAAATATCTCAATCCTTGTGATCTACATATTCTTGAGCCAATAGAACTCCAATGGAAGCATCAGGTGATGAAATGTAGAATTTTAATTGCTTATCTTCTCTTGGAGGAGCCAATACAGGTGGCTTGACTAAGTACCTCTCAAGTGTTTGGGAAGCTTGTTCATTCTTATTCTTGAAATCCAATTTCTCTTAATCTTTTAACTTAAAGAAAGGAGAAAGTACTTTAGTCTTTCCTATTGCATTAGAAATAAATCTTCTAACAAAATTAAGTTGACCCCAAAACCTTTGTAATTTTTTTTTCTAAGGACCTTGCTATCAATGATAGATTTACCTTTATTTTGATAAACTTGAATCCCTTTTTATGCACCAAATAACCAAGGAAATTCCCTGATGAAACTACAAAGGCACATTTTAATAGGTTCATTTTGAGTTGATATGACCTCATCCTTTTTGAAGGATTTCTTTAGATGTGTTATATGATCAGCCTTTAAATTTGACTTTATAATAATGGCATTGGTATAACACTCTAAAAAGGTGTTAAACATATCATGAAAAATGGTGTTCATTCCTCTTTGTTATGTGGCCCCTACATTAATCAACCTAAATGGCATTTTAACCCATTCGAAGGTCCTTATATTACCAGAACACCTAAATGCATGTCAATATCAACTATGGATGTTTGGTTATATCCATAATGACCACCCATCATAGATGATAGTATGACCCGATGAGCTATCTACCAATAGATCAACTCTTGAACTTGGATATGCATCCTTAGGAGTGGTTGCATAAAAATTCCAAAAATCCATGCAAACTCTTAATTTGACGTTCTTTTTAACTATTGACACTATATTAGAAAGACATTCTACATACCTAACTGTTCAAATGAATTTAGCCTTTATCAGCCTTTTTATGTCTTCTTTGATTTCGGTTGTGACTTCTGGAGCCATTTGCCTTAGTATCTGCTTCACAGGTTTGTAGCCTTCTTTAATTGGCAATCTGTGTGCCACTAGTTTTCTATCTAAGTTAGGTAGTTCATTGTTGTGACGACCCAAATATAAATATGATATATTATATTTTAATCACGAGTACCTTATGTTATATTTATAATGTGTCACTAGTATATCTAATGTTAAGTAATTATGTTTAGTCTAATCTTACCTTCATAAAGCATGAAATATTAAATTAGTTACAAACACAAAATTTTGATATTTTCGATAGAAATGTTCATGTTGGAGACTAGTTTTGACCCTTATAATATAACAATTGACTTGAGGTGAAAACTATATAGTTGTAGATACTTGAGTTAAGTTTGTAACACAATAAACAAAGTGTAAAACAGAGGTCCGAGTAAGGAGTTATGTTAAAATTATGAAACAAGGCAAATATGTCCATTCGTTAAGTGGTATTTTGTCTTATTAGTAAAACAAATGTTTTTTTTTATTAGTTAGAAAGGGAGGTGGGTTTGTACGACTTATAACCCTTTAAATCATCGCCTTTCTTCATAAAATTCATCCTTGGTTCAGTTTTGGAGAGTTTAGCTTGAGCAAAGAGAGTCGAGAAGTTCAGGAAGAAGAAAGCGAGGAGAAAAATTGGAAAAAATTACGTAAAAGTCCCTAAGGTAATTCTATCCATAAATGTTATTATTTTTCCTATATTACAGATTTAAATGATAAAAATCACCAATTTTTTATTAAAATATCATGACTTGATGTGTATGTGCGGGTAGATATGAGTTTAAAGAAAGTCGAAAGTGTAAACCTTTATATTTCTTTGATTGGAAACCTTGTGTATTCAGACTTCTATATCTTTTTGTATACTTACTCGATTTGAGTAACTCTAGTTGAAAATTAAAATAGAATCATATATTTATATCATACCCAATAATTATGTAAAAATACCAAGAAATGAATCTTGGGTGATAGTTTGAAGTTTAGGCATAGAATCTGCCCCAAAAGTGTAAGTATGCATACCATGTGTTTGACGCTTTTCTTGACATAGCAAATGAACTCTAACAATTATGAAACTTTAATTTTGTATTATTAGATATTTTTATTGAAATTGGGTGGAAGATCATAGAAAGTTATAACATAGAAAAATTATGAAATTTCCTGGAAGTTGACTAAATGATAGAGGAGCCTATAGGGTAGATTTTCTATGTAATAAAGAAATGGGCATATGTTGCTCTAGAAAACTTGAAATGATGTGTCGTACTTTTTATTAGGAACCTACTATGGTAATAATTGCATTACCAAGAAGAAATTAAAGTATGTTTGGACTATGAATTGGATATGTTAAACATCTTAACATGAATTTGGATGGAACTTCATTTATGATAAATGATTTGAATAAAATCATATGATGCTTATGAATTAAGTTATGTTTGAGATATTAATTGGATTGTCGATATTCTTATAATGATACTAATATTATAAGAATAATAGGAACGGGAAAAATAACCGATTGAACAAGTATTGGACAAGGGAAAAGAAAAAGCCTGATAAGTTCCCAAGGTGAGTGTAGTTATGATTGTTTCATATAATTTCCCCGGCAACGACACCATTTGATAGAAAGAACTTTTCGGTGTATTTTTTTTCCGTCGTTGCTTGAAAATCTCCTCTAATCAAAATCCTCATAATACCTACAAATATATCAAACTCAAGTGTAGAGGTAAGCAAGGGTATCAATCCACATCAAGGGGGTAAAGCTAGAGACAAACTTAATTGTAATTCACTTTTTATTTTCTTTTTGGGCTTTTTCTTTTTCTAATTTTTTTTTAGCTTTTCAAATATTGAAACATTTTTTGGTGAGAAGAAGTGAAATAACACTAAACTAAATCAAAGATCTAAATAATTAACTAAAAAGTGACTAAAAATAATGAACTAAGTCTAACACTAAAATAAGTGATGAAGCAAATGTGAGAACAATCAAGGAAATGGATTACACCACAAATTTTAACTATTCTAACTAATTAATTTAATTATTTGAATTCTCCCAAATTAATATCAAAATTACAAACCAACTCTCATTGTAAGTGTAGTTATAATAGCAATCTTTTAGAAAATTTAGTTTAAGCCCCCACAACTCTAGAAAATAGATCTACAATCATTTTAATTAATCACCCACTAGGATCGATTCATCAAAATTTATGTACATCTTAGAAAATAAAAATAGAGTTGAAATTCAAGTAATAATACCCCACTTAAGAACCCCTATCTCTAGTTCGAATCTAAAATGAGTATTATAACTAGAATTTTGATTTTCTCTCGAAAATCATTTACCCTCTCTCGAGGCGTAAATTTAAGGGTGAGGGATAAAATTAACATTCAAAGGGAATTTTCAAGTAATCAAACTAATTAAATTAACATAACATCAAATAAGGGTTCACCCCACCCCTTGAAAGGGGATTTAGCCTAACATCATATTAAACATGATAATCAAATAAACAAAGGCTAATAAAATAAAAGAGAAGAGAAGAGAACAATCAAAACCAATCTCTTGAAGTGAAATTGAACTCTTATTTACTTGAAATCAAGCACCATCCATCCAATGTGAGCATCCAAAAATAATCAATTCAATATAATACTCAATTGAATTACTCACAATTTATCCTCACATATCTCTAAAAATAAGAATAAAAACTATTTACAAAATATTTCCCTAATTTATTTTCTACTCTAACCTATCTCTCTACTTTCCTCTAGAATTTTCTATCTTTATTTACATGATCCTAGATAATAATGAATGAATTCAACTAGATCAATCTATTATGAAATAATTGTTAAAAATGAAAAAATTCATTATAGATGGGTGGGGTGAAATTCATCTTAGAGATAAATTTCACTACACACATCTATATTGAGATATTTGCTAAAAATGCAAATACTCTCTAAAGAGGGGTATAGAGAAATTTATCACACAAGAGTTTTAAAAAACTAAATTGAGATCCCAGATAATGAATGAATTCAACTACATCAATCTATTATGAAATGATTGCTAAAATGCAAAAATTCATCATAGATTGGTTGGGTGGAATTCATCATAGAGATAAATTTCACTGCACAACTCTATATTGAGATATTTGCTAAAAATGCAAATACTCAACATAGAGGGATGTAGAGAAATTTATCACACAAGACTTAAAAAACTAAATTGAGATTTTTCTTCAAATTGTATTCATCTCTTTAAATAGGAGATGCATAGCACAAATGGGGCTAAGGGGTATTTGTGGAAATAGGCTAGGGGTATGCATGTGGGAGAGGTGTGTCATGGATTGTGTGAGGTAATGAGAGTGTGAGGAAATAAAAATCAGATATGGTTATGGGGTATTTTGGGTATAAGGGTTAAAAGATGTAGTTGGGGGCATTTTGGGTATTGGGTTTAAAAGGTGTTTTAAAACATGCGAGTCTTATTAGTTGACTTGGTCTTTGTTTTGGCTTTGGTTTATTTGGTTCGTTATTTTTTTGGCAGGCACGATTTAGATAATGGGGAATGAAATGGGTTTGAAGTAAGGTAGGTTAAATGGGTTAAAAAGACATGTGGGCATTTACTTTTTTGGCTTTTATTATTTGGTTTTGGTTAGGTGGATAAGTCCTGGGAAGCTATGGAGGTTGGGGTGATGGAGGTCCGAGGGTCTTGAGTTGCGATCGAGTTTGTAGTCGGGCGAAAATGGCAACAGTTTTTGCAAGGGTTGTTGGTGGTCGCGGGAAGCAGACGGGTTGGACCACCAGGTTGGGTCACCGGTGGCTGGTGGGTCTCGGGTTTGCGGGTTTAGCTTCCATCCGGGTTCAGGGTCGTTTGCAAGTTGAGGGCGCCGGAGTGGGTTAACTAGTATAGTAGGGGATCGGGTTAAGGCAGGGTCAGAGGCTCCGAAGTGGGGCTCGCTGACGGCTTTCGTCGGAGGAGCTGGGTTTTAGCCGCCGGATAAATGAGTTCGGCCAAAGGTTTGTGACAGGGGTGGGGTGGACGGTTTAGAGGGTTAGGGTGGATTTAGGATATTGGGTAAGGTGGTCGATGTGTTAATGGTAGAGGAGAGAGAGTGAAAAATGGATTTGTTGGGGAAGATGGTGAATCGGTTAGATTATGTATGTGTGGGTGTGTGGGAAGGTAGGTGTGGGTGAGTGAGTATTTGGGTGTAGGAAGGGTTTAGGGTATTTGTGTGTGAGTATTGGGTTTATGTGTGTGTGTATTTAATTTGGACACCTAAAAAAAATAATACTAACTAACTAAAAAAAAACTAATAAAAATAAAAATAAAAATCTATTAGACTAAAACTAAAATCCTAAAAAGAATGTAAAATCTAATAAATCTAAAAATAAATGAAATCCTAAAATAAAACTAATTTTAAAAAAATAAAACTAATAACTAATAACTAATAAAAATATACTAATAAAAATAAAATATAAAAATAGTAAATAAAACTTAAAAATTCTAAATAAATCTAAAATATAACCTAAAAATAAAACGACTCTAACTAAAAATCTAAAAAATATTTAAAAGGCACAAATTAAATACACACGGGGTTCGGGGTAGGTTTAGGCTAGGGTAAGGTTACGAAAATGGGGAATTAGCTCCATTTGATTGCAAATTGCGTCGAAATAATGCTTTGGAGATCGCAACTGCAATCAAGCCTGCACATTGAACATTTACGCGCATAAGACATAAATTGTCGAGAATTAGCAACTAAAATATGTCTATTCAGGGTAAAAATGTACACTCTTGGGTGCTTATCAGTAAGAATTGAATTACCAAGAAGAAATTAAAGTATGTTTGGACTATGAATTGGATATGTTAAATATCTTAACATGAATTTGGATGGAACTTCATTTATGATAAATGATTTGAATAGAATCATATGATGCTTATGAATTGAGTTATGTTTTAGATATTACTTGGATTGTCAATATTCTTATGATGATACTAATATTGTAAGAATGATAGGAAGGGAAAAACAATCGATTGAACAAGTGTCGGGCAAAGAAAAAGGAAAAGCCTGATAAGTTCGTGTACTTATGATTGTTTCATATATAGCTATGAGAATGATATATTGGATTTGAATATATATCTAAGAGAGGATTGGTTTGAATACTTCGGTATTCAGGATATGTTTGGATATTAAAATATCTAGGAATGTTTGGGTCTTATGATCTAGGATTGATTTGAATACTTTGGTATTCAGGATTTGTTTCGACATTCAAATATCTAGGATTATTTGGGTCTTATGATCCAAGATTGAAATTGGATAGAGATCCAATGATTTGTTTTGACTTATGACAAAAATTTATTGGAACTTATGTTCCAATATTTGTTATTGCCATAACGGCAGGATTGTTTTGATGTTATATCATTTAATATAGAATTGTTATCTCATTGTAGGGAATGAGTACCTCACTAAGCTTAATGCTTACGATTTATATTTTAACCCTTTTAGGTTTGTACATTGCCAGCTAGGATACCATATAATGGGCGATTTTGAGAATTTCACTGGTAGAGAGAGTTGGGGTTTAGAGATGGAATTTTTATCACTTGACGAATTTACTACACTCATAAATTGTATATATTGAGTTACCAAGATTTGATTTGATGGATTATAATAGTTAATCATTGCTGTAGATACCACATTATAGGACCCCTAAGTCTCTCCTTAGGTCCCTAGAATCTCCCCATTTCACTACGAACCCTAGGTCATACTTCGAGTCCGATCTAGAGGCCATTGGGCACTTTCGAGCCTCGTTTGACTTCGATTAACTCTATCGTCACTACGAAAGATGATTGAATCTTTGTAGGGCTCTGAATACCCTTTCCAATAGTCCACCTCGTGTGCTAATCGTCATAATAATTCGAACGAAAGGGCCATTGTACTATCAAAAATCGATTTGGAGGGCACCGGGTGATAGAAAGAACTTTTCGGTATATTTTTCGTCATCGTTGCTTGAAAAGCTCCTCTAGTAAAAATCCTCAAATACCTACAAAATAATACCAAACTATAGTGTAGAGAGGTAAGTAAGGGTATCAATCCACATCAATGGTGTAAGCTAGAGACAAACTCATTTGTAATTCACTTTTTATTTTCTTTTTGTGCTTTTTTTAATTTTTATAATTTTTTTACCGTTTCAAATATTAAAACAATTTTCAAGGGTGAGGATGTGAAATAAGACTAAACTAAATTAAAGATCTAAACAACTAACTAAAAAAGTGACTAAAAAAATGAATAAAATGTCTAACACCAAAATAAGAGATAAAGTGAGGTAAATAAATGTGAGAGCAATCAAGGAGTGGAACTACACCACAAATTCTAGCTATTGTAATTAATTAATTTAATTATTTGAATTTACCCAAATTAATATCAAAATTACAAATCAACTCTCGTTTCAAATGTAATTTTAATAGTAATCTCTTAGAAAATTAAGTTTTACTCCCACACACCTCTAGAAAATAGATCTACACTCCTTTTAATATCACCTGCTAGGATCGATCGATTAAAATTTGTATAAATCATAGAAAATGAAATTAGAGTTGAAGTTTAAGGAATAATACCACACTTAAGAAATTCCTATCTCCAGTTCGAATCTAAAATGAGTATTATAACTAGAATTTCGATTTTCTCTTGAAAATCATTTACCCTCCCTCGAGGCGTAAATTTAAGGGTGAGGGATCAAATTTAACATTCAAAGAGAATTTTCAAGTAATAAAACTAATTAAATTAAAATAATATCGAATAAGGGTTCACCCCACCCTTTGAAAGGGGATTTACCCTAACATGATATTAAACATGATAATCAAATAAACTAGACAATTAAAATAAAAGTAGAAGATAAGAACAATCAAACCAAATCTCTTTGAGTAAAATTGGACTCCAATCCTTGAATTTGCTATTTTACATCCCTCCAATTTGTGTGATCAAACCATAATTACATCAACAATTACACTCAAAAATGTATTCTCACTAATTTATTTTTCTCACTAATCTTTAAAAAAAAAAATTCTAACCTAAAAAAAAAAACTAAACTAAAAAATGGTGTTTCTCTCTCTAAAATTGATATGATAAAACCCCATAATAGAAGAATTCAACTACATCAATCTATTATGAAATAATTGCTAAAAATGCAAAAAATCATTATAGATGGGTGGGGTAGAATTCATCCTAGAGATAAATTTTATTACACACCTCTGTATTGAGATATTTGCTAAGAATGCAAATACCCTCTATAGAGGAGTGTAGAGAAATTTATCACACAAGATTTAAAAATTAAATTTGAGATCCTTTTGAAAATACCTAAGTCTTTAATTTATATGGTGCACGTAGAGGCTATGGGTAAATTGGGTAATTGACATGAGGCTGCATGGAAATAGTGAGAGGAGCATGGGAGTTGAGAGGATATAAAAATCTGATATGGGTGAGGGTATTTTGGGGTTTTAATTGTGCATGTGGGAGATGTGTTAGCTAAGATGAGTTGAGGTTATATTGGGAAAATGGGTTTAAAAGAGATTTAAAATATGTGGGAGCTTTTGTTTGTATTTTGGGTCAATTATTAAATAGTCCCTACTATAAATATATATTTTTTAAAAAGGACACATATTTTTAGTTTAACCCATTTAGTCCCTCAAGCACTCAATATCCTCTTATTTTTAGAGGTCCGCGCCAGCGGCACTCCCTCTCCAAAATATGTGGGAAAGGACTTTTTGAGGCAAAATAAAAAAGTTTGGACTAAATGGGTATTAAAAAATGTCCGAGGGACTATTTGGTATATGTCCCTTGTATTTTTGGTTTTTGTTTTGTAACAGGTAGAAAAAACGATTTTGGCATTTGCATTTGGAGAAATGGGTCTTTGAATTGAGGTGGGAAGTGGGTCTTATGGGTTCTTCCGATTTGGTTTGAAACTGGGTTAGCGCGGGTCAGTTTTTTTTTAGAAATCGGGTTGGTGTCAACCATGGCAGGGGTGTGCTGCCGGAGCTGAGTTTATGTCGTCGGAGTTGGAAGATTTGAGGTAGCAGGCGACGGGTTGGATGGGTCGTGGCTGGCGGGAGGAGGGGGTTGCGGGATGGATACCGGCGGCAGGTGGACGGCGTTGGGTTTGAACGCCGACGACGGGGTTCGGGAAGGGGTCTTCATCGGAGTTTTGTGGGGTTCCGGCTGGGATAGGTGAGATGGTGAGGTGATGAAGGTGGTGGGTGTTGTTGATTATGGAGAAGAAGGTGGTGGGTGTTAGTTGAGTTTGGTATTTGTTAATGGGGGATGAGGAGAGAGAAAGGTAAGTTGGGGGTGTGGTTGATGGGGATATTTTTGTTAATGGAGGTGGTGAGTTATGGTGGAGTTCGTTATGGGGGAAAAAAGGAGAGAGAAAATGGGTGTTGGGAGGTTGAAGAAGAAGTGGGGGTAATTGGGTGTGTGTGAGGTGTAGGGAATTAGAGTGTGAGGGTGAGGGGTTAGTTGGGTGTATGGGGGTATAGGATAGATGAGTGTGAGTGTGAGTTTTGTGTGTATGAGTGTGTATAGAAGTAGTGTGTGTGTGTGTGTGTTAGTTTGTGACTCTTAAAAATATAGACTAACTAACTAAAAAAACTAGCAAAATTAAAAATTAAAATCTAAAAAAAATAAAATCCTAATCTATAAATAAAATAAAGACTCAAATAAAAAAGAAACTACAAAGAAATAAAAATAAAAATCTATTAAATTAAAAACTAAAATCCTAAATAAATGTAAAATCAAATAAAACTAAAAAATAAATGGAATCCTAAAAAAAATCTAATCCTAATAAAATAAAATAAAAACTAATCAAAATAAAATAAAATTATACTAATAAAAATGAAATAGAAAATAAATTCTAAAAAATTCTAAATAAAAACTAAAAATAAAACGACTCAAACTAAAAATCTAACAAAAATTAAAAAGGCACAAACTAAACACACACGGGGTTCGGGGCAGGTTTAGGCTCGGTTTAGGTTCGGGTAAGGTTACGGGAATGGGGAGTTAGCTCCATTTGATTGCAAATTGCCTCGAAATAAGGCTTTTGATCCTGCAACTACAATCAAGCCTGCACATTGAACATTTTCGCGCATAAGATCATTATTGTCGAGAATTAGCAACTAAAATACATCTATTCAGGGTATAAAATGTACACTTTTGGGTGCTTATCACCGGGCACCCCCGGGCCCCAATTTGACCCTAATCAAATTCATCGTCAGAGCGAAATCCCTTTGAAAGGAACTGAAACTCCTTTTTGATGGTCCGCTCCGTGCATGAAACGACATAACCATTCGGACGAATGACCTATTTTCCCCTAAAAATTGATGAGGTCACCGACGCTCCGGGGCTCCATTTGACCAAGGTCAACTCTTCATCTAAAACTAGAACGAATGAATCATCTAAGGGCACTGCATACCCTTTCCAACGGTCCACCCTGTGCACAATTCTCACTTACGGTGTGGACACACGATCCGTTTTATTTTGAGAGGTCACCGGACACTTCTAGGCCCCGGTTGACTAGGGTTAACTTTCAGAACTGAGTGAAACTCTTCGAAATATCAAAGTAAGTATCCTAACCTTTCCAACAGTCTATCCTGTGTGCAATTCTGACTTACCATGCGGACGAATGATTCGTTTTCGTCCGACAATCTCCTGTCCAAAGGACCAACATGCGTTTTCGAGACACATTTGACCCAAAGTCAACTCTCGGACCCGGGATCTATACGAAGGACTCTTGAAAATCTCTGAATTAACTTTCTAATGGTAAGCCCCGTGCTCAATTTGGATCAACAAATTGCGTCGTACAACCATTTTTCGGGAAAATCTGCACGAGACTGCCAATTGGGAGGTCCATTTCCCTGGCTATTGGCAACGTGCCTACTATCACCTGCCGATTGGCAGGGATGGGGCTATGGCGATTGGTACCACCCCTTACCCTATAAATAGAGTCCATGACCTCAGTTCCAAAACACACCTCAGATCCATCAGCATCACTGATCTCAGTAAAATTATCTCAAAATCAGCGAAGCACCTCTGTGTGAATTTCCATTCAAGCTTACATTCTCATCCTTTTCATAACCAATTTGGAAAAATCACATTCCCTCTCATCAAATATTCATCTCACATTCAAGGGAGTTCATCCAAGATCAAAGATCAAGCTTCAAAGAAGGTCCAAATCGTTCCCCGTCTCTTTAAATTTCTTGTTTATACATTAAATACATCAGAGTCATAATTTAGTTATTACTTTAGTTCATACGCATTAACATCTTACACTTTTATTAGTATATTGCAGATACTTTATTTTCTATAAAAAAAATCAAAAAAACCAAAAAGAGGGTGTTGATGTAAAAAACTGGACCGAATCCCATTTTTATGATCACAGATAAATAGATAAAAACAATCCAATCACGCACATGAGAGACAAAGATTTTTAAAGTGGTTCGGTTATGAATAAAGCCTACGTCCACTGTTATTTTATTCCCAGGGGTTTACAATAGCACAATGTGGTAGAGAGAGGGAGAAAAAGGATGTATCTTGTGTATGGTCTCTTATCGTTCTCGAATCTCTCCCTTTGGCTAAGGGAATACATGTATTTATAGTGATGGGAGATAAAGAGATTCATTGTATATAGACATTTATGTCTACATTCAACGAATCTAATTGTTGAATTGCTTAGTATGCTATGCGTTGTCATAAAGTATAAATGTACATTAAGGCTCATTAAATGCGCTGCCATCTTCATTAATGCACATTAAATGCATAATTATCCTTTGATCTTCCTGGTTGGTATGACGACCAACTCTCCTCGGGTGCCGAACAACTCTCCTCGGGTGCCGACTAATTCTCCTCGGGTACTAACCAACTCTCCTCGGGTGCCGACTAACACTCCTCGGGTACTGACCAACTCTCCTCGAGTGCCGACTAACACTCCTCGGGTGCCGACCAACTCTCCTCGGATGTCGAATATTGCCACGTAGGATGACATGTGTCCTTTTCTGATTGGTCCTCGTAGATGGAGAATTTTTGCGTTAAGAGAAGCCCCCAATGCTCCATGCTTGATGGTTTACTTGAAAGGATGGAGTATTTATTCTGCAGTGTTGCTCGGTACTCATGAAATTCTTGATCTACCTTCTTGATTTGTTCAACATAAAGTGCATTATCTCCTGGACGACATATGAGGCAGGCTGATAGATGGTTGCTGATCTTTCTTTTGAGGAACTCCGTGTGCTATGGATCACCCCTGGGAATTTGGATGCAGCCATGCCATAGTATGCAACTTGTATCTTGTCATAATCTTCAAGTATGTTGATTGGTTTGCTAGCCGACCAACTGCCTCATGTGCCGAGCAACTGAGTACTACTTCACATGCTTGATTCTTCTGATTTATGATCCTCTGAATACTTTGTTGAGTAACATACTAGCTTTTGAACCCAACTTTTCAATCTGATTAGTACCAAGCTAGTGGTGGACTTCGAAACATTTTCATACAACTTCTTCTTCAATGTTGGTCGAGACAGTAGTAGTAAAGATCTCAGTGTTGTAGATGCTGAATTTGACTTCTGACTTCAATAGCATGTGAATAATAACTCCTGAATATGCCTCCTGAACTTCAATATGCCTCCTGAACTTCAATATCATGTGCATAATAACTCCTGAATATGCCTCCTGAACTTCAATATGCCTCCTGAACTTCAATAGCATGTGCATAGTAGCTCCTGAATATGCCTCCTGAACTTCAATAGCCTTCTGAACTTCAATATGCCTCCTGAACTTCAATAGCATGTGCATAATAACTCCTGAATATGCCTCCTGAACTTCATAAGCAAAATTAGCTCCTGAGCATGAAAAATAACTTCTGAATGATAATTAGTTGGGGCTGAATCTGATGCTCGACTGCATGATGTTATGAGAATGTGCCACCGAATGAACAACTGGATTTTTAATAGAGCCCCCAAGTGTGGAATATGATCTTTGAATGCTTTCTCAGCCTTAAAGTATGTTATATGACAGATTTCCCTGTTTTCCATAGACAATAAGATTTGTTCCACCTGATGTTTGTTGTTCGACCAACCGGAGTTGATGGAGATTGATTCCCGACCAACCTGAGTTGGTGGATTTTTTCTTCCCGACCAACTTTGGCACTTTTTGGAAAATATTTTTTCTTCCCAACCAACCTTAGTTGGCATTTTTGGGAAATAGTTTTACTTCCTAACCAAAGTTGGCATTTTTAGGAATATTTTTCTTCCTAACCAACCTGAGTTGGCATTTTTAGGAATATTTTTGCTTCCTAACCAACCTGAGTTGGCATTTTTAGGAATATTTTGTTTCCTAACCAAACCGAGTTAGCATTTTTAGGAATATTTTGTTTCCTAACCAAACCGAGTTGGCATTTTTAGGAATATTTTATTTTCTAACCAAACCGAGTTAACATTTTTAGGAATATTTTTGTTTCCTAACCAAACCGAGTTGGCATTTTTAGGAATATTTTTGCTTCCTAACCAACCTGAGTTGGCATTTTTAGGAATATTTTTGCTTCCTGACCAACCTGAGTTGGCATTTTTAGGAATATTTATGATGGAGACTTCCTCGAAGCTGAATATATATAGAAAGAAGAAATTTTCCGAGCATTCGTCGGCGTTGAGTCTTGTACCTGTAAAAATTATTATCTTGCTCTACCATATGTGTAGACTGAATTGATTAGTCATGAGAATAATTTAATCATCCAATAAATATATGATAGGTATATGTTTGAGATATAAAAATATTAATTTCAAAAAATGAAATAATATATGTTGGTTGATATGTCGAGGCAAAGTTCCCTGATGTCGAGCAATACTACTTTTCCAGAGGTTTATGAGAGCTTTCATCTGGATTGAATCTCGTCCCTATGAAATTTTAATAAGCTGCCCGAGCACCTGTTGAGACTAGAGAAAATAATTATTATCATGAGAATAATTATTCAGCCAAACACTATGTGATGTGTATCAGCATAAAATAATAAAAATTTCAAAATATGAAATAATATTTTTGTGCCACACGTGTATTTCATGATCAAATTTTAATAAAAATGCTAGGCATTTTAATTTTAATTAAAAGACCAAATATAAATTGGTTTTTTAGAAAAAATTTATCACTTTAGGAATTATTTGAAATTCAATAAATGCTCAAATATAATTTTTTGGTTTTGGAATATTTTTCACATAAAGTTTCTGTGGATTAGAAAATAACCAAGTATGCATTTTAATTTTTCTCCATGCGAATTTTCAATTAGGAATTTCATGTTTTGAATTAATAAAGGATAAGGATAAGAATAAGGGGATAGTCTTGTCCTTTAGCAGCGAAGTAGTGATTTTGTCAAAATCAAAAAGAGAGAACCAAAGGAATCGTCAATTTTCAATTCTGGTATTAGCTTTCTACTGCCTCCGTCCAAGGTTGAGATGTTGCTGACCAACAATTGATTTTCTCGACCAACTATATACACGCCAACCAACAATAGGTACATCCGAGTAGAAATAGATGTAGCCGATCAACGAATGGGAGCTCGGGAACTCCTGAAATTGCATAATCTCCATCACCGATCATAATGAAATGCCTCCGACCAACATTTGATTTTTTAGACTAGCTATATATAGTGGACCAACACAATTGGTGCTGGTGGTGTTTATTGTTGTAGTACTGGTTGCCGACCTGCTCTCTAATAATCATTCAGCCATACTTACAATTATGAGGTGCCTCGACCTTTTACAGCCGACCTATGCCAGAAGTTTTTCAACCGTTCTTTGTTGATGACTGTAATTGGTAAACTGAAATTCGGTGGAGGATTGTTGTCGACTTGATTCCGACCAAGTGTATGAGAACTGCTGAGTAGAAATAGATGCCATCAACCAACAAATAGTAAGTCGTGGAGTTCCTCTTGATGTATAATACATGATAAAAGGATAACTGTTGGGGGTGAATCTTGTACATGAGGCATTTAATAAGTTGCTCGAACACCTGTTGAGATTGATTCTCACAGAAATTATCATTAGCAAAAATTTTCAGCTAAATATCATATAATATGTATTAGCTCAGACATAAGGCAATAAAAATTTCAAAATATGAAATAAAATATTTTGTGCCAAATGTGTGTCAATGTGAGCATTTTTTATCAACTAGATGTCATAAGTTTTGATTTGGGCTTTTTATAAAATAATTTTATTTTTAAATAAATGCACAAATATGGGATCGAAAAATTTATTCTAAGATAAAGTTCAGGGATATATTTTATTTAATTTTAAAACATTTATTTTGTTAGAGAAGTGTGAGAAAAATAAATAGGTAGCAATGGTAATAATTTTGACTTTGTCAAAATTAATAATCCGGGCAAATAAATTTGTCATCCCTCCATTCCAGCATTCCTCGTCAATAGGTGATAAACATCTCTGACCAGTGGTATCGCCGACGTCAGTGTTGGGATGCCTTCGTTTTGATCCGCCGACCATGTACATACGATCAAGAAGCCTTCGTTTTGGCTAAAACTTGTTTCCGACCAACTTTGGCCTTTTAAGTTGTTGACCAACTATTTCTTTGTTATCAAAAGTAGATGTCGACCAGATGTTCTTGTTTTGAAACAACCACCGAGGTGTTGCCGATCTACTCCAATGTTGCTGATGGATCTTCACAGCCTACCACCGACCAACAAAATGGTCTGGTGAAATTCTCGATCAACAAATAGGTTCACCAACCAATTGCATACCACCATTAGATGTCTCCAAACAATAAAATTTCACCTAGTTTAGTTGGTCGGGAGGCATTTTAACCTGGGTGAAGCCCTCCACCGACCAATATATAACTGCTGCCAACTAGAATCAGGTGCCTCCGACCAGAAGATTTTGTTGACTGTGATTGGAAAATTTGGTGAAGTTCATGTTTTCTTCGCAAATGACCACCGACGAGCAAGGATGGTCCGGTAAACAAATTTTGGTCGGGTAACGACCAGATGTCGCCGACCAACAGTAGATGGTTCCGACCAATAAAAATGCAGAAATACTCATCCGGCGACCTTCTTCTGGATTTTTCATCCTCACACAATTGATGTTAAACAGTAGTTGCAGATTTATGGGACCTTTGAGCCCAAGGCAGACAGACTTTGAATCGGAGAGTAATATAATCCTGGGATTGAAATTTTTTGTTGATCTGAAACCGAATCAAGTTGTGAGGTGGATGATCATCCTTGAATTGTAGGTTATTTTTTTTATGCCACCCAGTTTCATTATTTTTGTTGCTGTAGACGGTTGAAGTCAAAACGATTGATATGAATTCAATAAATCCAAAATTTCTTCATCTTCCTGGGAAAGTTTCTCCATTGCCCTTTCTTGAGTGACTGTTCATTTTTCATCTTCTTTACGAAAGTGGGTAAAGGTTTTTCAGGAGAGAGAAGGTTATTTTGGGTTTCCTTCCTATTTCGCATTTGTGGAGATAAAAAATACGGTGGATGATAAAAATCATTACGAAAATTATACCAAAAATCAATCATCGAACCAATAAATCAATCTCTATCAGAATTAATAAATCGTAACAAATCAAAATTGTTAGATCTAAGAGATAACCAATAGAAATCATCAGATCTAAGAGAAAATATGATCAATATCCAAGAGGAAAAAGAATGGTTTTGAATTTTTACTCCCTTGTAGAAGATGTGAAATATGTGAATCAACATATGTCAAATCTTTTTCCTTGATGTAACTCATTACATAAACGTGTTTGCCCAGAACATTTTCAAGAAGAGTCATAGATGCTTAACGTTCATGATGAAAATTGTCTAACACTGAATATAAACATATATTTATATATTATTTTTTTTATGAATCAAATTGATGAGAACTTTTGAAGCAGATCTGGGTCAGAATTGTGATTATCGAGAGAGAGAAATTGTTCTTGATTTTAACTTTTCCCATTCTCTGATTAAAAATATGATGGGAATTTGAATAGACATCAAAGATCTTACAAAATTTATAATGAAAATTATCAAATCTTACCACCGTCATATATATTGGTATATGTAATCATTTAAAATATTTATTCCATGACATAAAATTGAAACTTGAGAATCAAGCAAAAAGTTATGATTTATGAAATCCATTATTTTTCAGATTTCTAAATAAGAATTAATCTAACAGTTATGATTTTAAAATCATGATATGCAATATTTTGCATATAAAAATTGGACAATTAATTTATGTATATAAACATAAAAATCATGATTGAATCAAAAGATGTATGTAAAATTGATTATACGTAGAGAAAATAAAAACTTAGCTTTTGATGGAGAACAATGGTTGTAACACGTTCCCACAGACGGCGCCAATCCGTTGATGCAAAAAACTGGACCGAATCCCATTTTTATGATCACAGATAAATAGATAAAACAATCCAATCACGCACACGAGAGACAAAGATTTTTAAAGTGGTTCGGCTATGAATAAAGCCTACGTCCACTGTTATTTTATTCCCAGGGGTTTACAATAGCACAATGTGGTAGAGAGAGGGAGAAAAAGGATGTATCTTGTGTATGGTCTCTCATCGTTCTCGGATCTCTCCCCTTGGCTAAGGGAATACATGTATTTATAGTGATGGGAGATAAAGAGATTCATTGTATGTAGACATTTATGTCTACATTCAACGAATCTAATTGTTGAATTGCTTGGTATGCTATGTGTTGTCATACAGTATAAATGTACATTAAGGCTCATTAAATGCACTGCCATCTTCATTAATGCACATTAAATGCATAATTATCCTTTGATCTTCCTGGTTGGTATGACGACCAACTCTCCTCGGGTGCCAACCAACTCTCCTCGGGTGCCGATTAATTCTCCTCGGGTACTAACCAACTCTCCTCGGGTGCCGACTAACACTCCTCGGGTACTGACCAACTCTCCTCGGGTGCTGACTAACACTCCTCGGGTGCCGACCAACTCTCCTCGGATTTCGAATATTGCCACGTATGATGACATGTGTCCTTTTCTGATTGGTCCTCGTAGATGGAGAATTTTTGCGTTAACAGAGGGTTACACCCATAAATTTCTAACGGGATTATCCATCACACTTTTTCGAAACTAAAACACATTTTTCTACACACACCTATAATAAAATCTCATTTGAATCTATGGGATAAAACCCACCCTTACGCCGCATTCGAAATACGTGGACTTCAATTCCTTTATAGGCTACGTAGGAGTTTCGTATTAAAACTGGAGACTCGAGTCCAATTTTCAACTTTTTCTAAATTTTCTAATTTTCTAATCTTCCAATTTTTCTAAATCCCCCATTTTCGCATTTATCTTATTCTTGCATTAGTATACATATTATGTTTGTAATTCTTATTAGTGTTTTATCCAACACATATTATCGTTTCATCATAACAATCAATATCGCGATAAACGCATAAATAATATTTTCTATATATTATTTTGGGAACATTCCTACGGATGACCTCACTCTATATTTTCCATGGTATGAGTTGAACGATTCGGATCTCCATTATATATACTTGCCCACACACTTCACAGAGAAATAAAGGAAAATAATTACAGAAGCCCATGAGAAGCCGGAAGGGCGGGATGGGTTCCTAACACCTTCCCATTCCGTACCATAGCCCTCGAACCTTTGAACTATAGGTTTCGTCAGCATCAGTTTGTATTTGATGCCTCTCTCTCGAGGCGAGGACTTGTTCTTTTTCCGATTTTATGAAAAATAAGTCGGCGACTGTAACACGTCGCTCAATGAAATACCGGGTGATCAGTCCTATAACAATTTAAAACAGGAATCTCATCTGGTTCATTCTTAGCATCACTGTCGAAAGCTTTTTAAAACTTACTAACCACCTAGTATTCAAAAGTTGATGTCAAAATTTTAATCTTTTTATTTAACAACAACAACCATAAAAATATCAATACGAACCATTCGAACAAACCATGAATTTAAAGCAACACTGAATAAATCAATAAATGATCGGTCGAATAAACCATCGACAGAAAACCAACATCCACTAATATAATCCAACAAAGAATAGTAACCAGTACAAAGTCCGACTGAAATGAAAATAGCAGGGGGCAACATACCTGAAAGAAATACCAAGCTGCATCCTACTCTAGAAATGAAATGACTAAATCGTCTATGTCCAAATCCTGCAACATCCACACCTGTTGCAGCTAGGCATCCCTGGAACAGATCTTCAAGTTTGGCATCCTTGTGGATCGAAACCTAAATGGTTTTGAAAATATTTTGCAAGTATGGGTCAGAGCCCAAAGTCCTTTTGAAAATATTTTGCAAGTGAATTGAAATGCAACAATTAAAATGTATGAATTCTCTTCATATTTAAGTTAGTGTCGCGCTCCATTGAGGTACATCTCACCCCTCCTCTAAAGTGCACACCTTACACTTTCTTCCTGACCTTCCTATTTACACCACCTCGTCTAACTAGCCTTGTCATGAAACTCCTTGAACTCTACTCTACCCCGAGTAATTTGTATCTTTACTTCGTAAGTTATTTATCACATTAACTTAATTAATCATTTCTTAAAAGTCATATAACATTCACTAGTTATATTAGTAATACAAATTCTCTTCATGTATTTAATTACCCGTATATAATTATCTACTCCATTATATATGTAGAACTATATTCCACAATTACTCATATGTTGAATATAAATAAAGTTGCTCTTAAAAGCCATATAACATTCACAAGTTATACAAGTAATACAAATTCTCTTCATGTATTTAATTACCAGTATATAATTATCTACTCCATTATATACATAGAACTATATTCCACAATCACACATATGTTGAATACAATTAAAACCATCCTTCCGAGTAATACCTCATCGGATGCATTCTCAAAAGTGCTATCTTCCCATGTCTACTCCGTCCCACCTGGATTTCTGAGACAGCTAGCCACCGCCGAATCAGAACATAGAAATATAAACGTATTGGAGGTAGTCATATTCCCCCGAGTGTGAAGACAATAATCTCATTGCCCACCTCTATTTGGGCGCTATGACTTGGGGATATACTCGCCCTACTCCTCAAGCAAGGGGATTCACCCACATCGCGCAACCTCCCCCGATAGCACTAGAGCATATAATTCTAAATAAATACCTAACCACCAGTATTTATGAGCACACAATATATATATACTATCACACTACCATATATATATATATATATATATATATATATATACACATATACATATACGGTGCTGCTCTTGTTCAAACTAGTCCGCATTTTAAAAATGCAGACTGGACATGTGTCACCTGGCGGTGAGCCCAGAAAAGAGAGAGAGTGTGCCTATAATTTAGGCGATAATTTCTAGGTGCACCGTTAGGTAACACATGTCCGGTCCGCATTCTTAAAATGCGGACTACTCCGCACAAGAGCATTATATATATATATATATATAATTTAATCCCGACTTTACTGTGTACAAAGTCCGTAACACTAGCCAACATATTCCCGAGTCTATGGTCTGACTCTAATTTTATTAATTTACCCATTAATCAAGTTAATATCTCCCCGAGTCTATGGTCCGACTCAAATTTAATTAATATGTCCATTAATTAACTTAATATCTCCCCGAGTCTATGGTCCGACCCTAATTTAATTAATATGCTCACTAATTAATTTAATATCTCCCTAGTGTCACACAACCAATGTACCCGGACTTTCTCACCTGACCCGAATTTCCACCTCTCAAAACGTACTCCTCAAAATTCCATTATAAAGATAACGCTCCTAATTAAATAATATTTAACAATTTATTATATCATCCTATAATAAATTATTCCAGCTATAAGTTTTAATTAATTAATCCCCCATTAATTAATCTATTATCATGGCATCACTCAACCAAAATATCTGAATATCCCCTTGGTCCATGATACAATATCCCCAAATCTGAGGTTTTCAATTCACTCAATTTGCTCAGATTTTTAAAATGCCATTTTGGGGCCGTTTTGGAAAAAGCGTATTAGAGAACGAAAGTTAGAAAATGTCATTTTCTAGAGGGCAATGCCGACAGAATCACCATTAACAGCTTCTGTTAAG
Organism: Sambucus nigra; assembly: GCA_949130495.1. Lineage (NCBI taxonomy): Eukaryota > Viridiplantae > Streptophyta > Magnoliopsida > Dipsacales > Adoxaceae > Sambucus > Sambucus nigra. The sequence goes on along the minus strand of OX422223.1, from coordinate 37,790,526 downwards.
ATTTTTACCCAGAATTATCCACTAAAATCCTTACGAATCAAAACCAGTCCCAATAACTTGATTCGTAACTTCCCCAAATCAAAACCCAATTTGTATTAATCCAATGCAAAAATCATTTGTATAACACCTACTATGATATGAATTGAATATCACCAATTTACATTGAAGTAATTTAACCACTTGCCTTATAAATTCGTAGTGTCTGATTATCCTTTGGTGTAGAGATTGTTGTGTGATGAAGAACACCTTCCTTGTTCTTCCTCTTTGGCTCTCAAGAGTCCTCCCTCTTTGTCCCTTATGTTCTCAAATTTCTCCCAAATGAGTTATGGCTGCCCACAACTCCAAAACTTAGGTTTTTATCTCCAAATCTCATTTTTAATCATATGTGCCTAATTAAAATGGCTCAAATGCCCCCGAGTGGGCTCGGTTATGCTTAAAAATATTTCGTGACCCATTTAACACCCCGGGTTACATTTTTCAACTATCTCGGCCCATTCGGACTCAACCGTGCACTCAGAATTGACATACAAATTAATTTATAAAAATTACCTATCTCACACCCAACTTAGTCTATATCCGACTTCCGACTGAGATAAATAGATGCCACATCACTTATACACGTTATGACGTAAATAAATTATTACTATTCACTTAGTAATTTAATTTCCGTAAATATTAACCATCTTCACTCCGATCAATATTTAAATAAATATTAAAATAACTAATTCAATTAAATTACGACACACAAGTAATTTAAAATTTTCCCGAATTAATTAAATATTAAATTCATAGAAATACAGGGTGTTACATACTCCCCCCTTACAAAGGAATTTCATCCCCGAAATTCGGTTATAACTGTGGCAAATAACTCTGGATATTGTTCTCACTTATCCTACTCCCGCTCCCACGTATACTCATCAATACTGTGATGACCCCACTCCACTAGACTCTAACTGGTAGTATTACCTTAGACTGCAGCTTGCACTCACATAGCTACTAGTCTCTCCTCATATGAGGTGTCTTATTGCAAGTCATTCTCCTTGAGTGGAACATGCCCAAAAAGCCCTATCGTTCCTCATGTATCTCTCCAGCTATGCCACGTGGGACACATCACGTATCCACTAAAGATGTTCTGGAAAACCCCGTCGATAAGCCACCGATCCCACCCTCTCAAAGATATGGAAAGGACCTACATACCTCGATGTTAGCTTCCCTATCTTGTCGAACTTCACCACTCCTTTCATAGGAGATACCCAAACCAATTCCTGGTCACAAATCTTTAACTTGATGGCCCCTAACAACATAATGACCCAAAATATGAGCCTATAATCCACTGAATCCACTACCTCTATGTTAGAAAATTCCCCTCCTTACGTCCCTGAACTATACGAAAGGATACAACTTACTCAATTCTCGATGCAGGACCATAACCCATTTCAGGTCCTAGCAGCTTGTTATTTCCCCACCTCTTATCAACCAAAGGTGGATAATGAAACATTTCCCATAAAGTCTCCTAAGGTGTCACGCTGATACTAAACTGTTATAAGGCATCACACGTAACTCTACATGTGGTAATTACTACCCCGAATTACCCAAAAATCTGGAATGCACAATCCTCGGTTCACGTCTACCCATCAACTTATGAGCAACACGTTCAACCCAATATGTAACTTTGTCCCTATCACCTCCTGACACTTTTTACCAGAAGTGGGACTGAAAGGTCTCACCCAAATTCCCAATAATATTGAACGGCACCTTGTTCTGTTTCACTCCTTCCCATTAATAGTAAAGTTGGACATACTACTCGATAGTATAACCCATTTCGAGGCAACAATTTGTGCTCAGGTCAATCCATTCAACAACCCGATGGAAACCTTAACCCTTCCATAATTTTTACCAGCCTGAGCATTAATTCCATCTCTGGAACCATAAAATTTCAAAAACTTCTTGGTTGATAACCTAAAATCAACCTTTCTCCATTCATACATGGTCTATCCGGAGACAAATTCACTATGTCTCACTCAACACCAATTCCCATGCTCAATCACTATATTCCCTGTGCATTTTTCATCAGATAGGAATCTGCATCTTGTCTATGCATAAGACCACTCTAAGAATATAACTAAGTGATACTCTTTTATATTTTCCCAGAAACGTGAATTCTTTCTTGCCTTAATATATTTTGTTACATGCACCTCCACCGTCTTTACCCTCCTTACGGTGGAGATAGTTCACCTTAATACGCATATAGTCGAATTATTTCCTCTTTCAAATGAATTTCAGTTCACTGCACTTTCCCACTTATTTTCTGACTGTCCTACAGGCATATATTCAATATGTTCATTCACACATACCTTTATTTAACAAGACTCTGAAATCACACTAACCAGGGCACCCATACACCCTAAATCCCATGCATATTTGCACAACATCACAGACGTCACATACATAATATTTTCTTTCAAGGTTGTCCCACAGATCACATTATATCATATGATTACATTCTATATTTCCCCAAATCGTAATTTAATCTTCTCGATGTTGCCCCACCCATTAACTTGCGGTGCAAAATTTTTCTCAGTGCTTCTTTCGCAGCACTACCCGACTATACTGGCCTTATAGCATAATAGCTTTCACCTCAAAGTGTAACTCCACCCGTTCAAAAATCACCCTTTAAAATAGTGTCCTAGCATCTTATAACGTCTTTCCACTACTGACGTTTATTAGGGCTTAAGCGCATAACATTTCACAACAAAGCCCTAAAAAACTTTCCCCAATGCATTAAACACTAGCATTGTCGTTCATTAATTTTTGTAGACCCAAGCATATAACCAGGACACCTAAAACTCTGTCCTTGTACTCAAAGGTCTAATTGTCGACTCCCTCATCACTAAAGGAGTTATATAATGTCGCGCTCACACTATCACTAAGTCCTCAGCGCTAAGTCACTAACGAGCTAAATCTTTTGCTCCATGGCCAATCCGCCATGCCCTGAACACTACACCAAATCTGCCGAATTGTCAAGGTCATTAACCTTGACAAATCCAACTTGTCAAGGTCAATGACCGTGACATTTCGAGGCGAGACAACTTTTTTTGTCACGGTCGTGTCGCGGTCCATGACTGTGACACGTTTAGTCACGGTTTCCAACCGTGACAAAGTAGTGGCTCTGTTCAAAAGAGTTTGTCACGGTCAATGACCGTGACACGTCCGTGACACAACATTGTCACGGACTTGTCACGGTCATTGACCGTGACAATTCTGGGAAGAATTGAAAAAAAAACTGCAGGGTAGTATGGCCACTGCCACTGCCTAGCAGTATATTTGTACCTGTTATAGCAACGTTGTACCTGTTCAAACATCATATATTTAAATAAAATAGAGATAATGAAAATATACATTCAAATAGAGACAATATGCATCACGATATAATTCAAATGTAACAACTTAAAACAATTTCAAACTTAAAACAATTCAATTCAAACTTAAAATAATGTCACTACATGTCTGGTGTATTGTTAAAACTGAGGAGGTGAGTAGGCCACACGATATACGAATTGACGCACCCACTAATATACGTCGTGCCGCATTGTTCGCGCAACCACAATAGGGAGTTATCCTTCCCGGATATGACATGCGTGACGAGCACCCTGGACTCCATCTCTTGAAGCTCACGTCCATGAACTATTCCACCCTGGATGATATTCGGGTCCCTCAACCCCCGCCCCATCTGCTTGTCATCAAATACGTCCAATATGATCACGCTCGGCCAACCAAGTGTCGATATCGGTTTGGGGAAGGGAGCCAAATAGGGAAGTGGATCATTGAAGTACGCACGTGTCGGTGATAAAGAAGCGAGTTCCACATCCTCGTCATCCTGCGCCTCATCCTCCCGCACCTCCTCCTCCACCGCCTTCTCCTTCCCTTTCACTTTCCCTTTACCTTTCCCATTAAGGTCTCCGCCCAACGTACGCTTCATGAATGCGTACATATCTTGGACCGTCGCCTCCAAACGGGACAGCTTCGCATCGTGTGACTCCACCGTTCGATTCAACCCGGTGTCGCTCGTCTCCAATCCGATGATCCTAGATTTTGCCACCCGCGAGCTCACCCCCTTGTCCTCCCCTTGCGATCAGAGCCAAGAACTTGGCTGAGTGCGTCTGTGGACAAAGATGCCTTGTCGGCATCAGACTGCGACTCATGCACTTCCTTAAGCTTTGCCTGAAACGACAAAAAGCACATGATTAGTAAAATAAGTAAACTAAAAAATTATAACGTAATTAACAAAAATTAAATTGTCGTATTACTTACAACCATGGCCGCGACGCTCGGGGACACCTCCTTGCCCTTCCCCTTCTTCGTCCGAAGAGCCAAATAAGTATCGAGCCTATGTGGCTTACCCCCTGGCCCACTCCCTACCCCCTGAAATAAAATAAAGTAAAGTAAAATTAATATCGGCCCCGCAAAGTAAAGTCATATATAAATATTCAAATTTATTATAAAAGAATGTCCAGATTTATAAAATATTATTAATATACGTGTTGTCAACTTATAGCACTAATGTAGTGAGCTATTTGTCTCATTAACTGTATATCTATTTATTTCTGTAAAATTACATATTTTATCCATTTTAATGCTCTCGCAACTAACTTCTTAAAATGAAGTGAATAAGTTAAGTTTCACTTAAAATGCTAAATCGCTATAATTTAGTTTAACTTGAGGAACCCACTATTAATGAATAAATTAGTGTGTGACACTCTTTTAACAATTTGAAGAATTCTTAAACGGATTAAGCATAAAGTTTATGCAAATACCATAATGTTAAAGATTAAAATATGAGTACCATTATGCAACATACATATTTTAAGCTATATCGTGTGAATTATAATGTATCGTTCGATGTGAATGAAATACTTTGTTTTATTTTTCAAAACTAGAGTGCTAGGAAAAATAGTTCTAAAATAAAATGAGGATGCTCACAAGACAAACCATAAATTCTTGAATTCCTTTTATTATGTGATTTTGGAATCATTTCAAAAACCCTTCGATGACCTTTATTTTTTTATTTGGTAGTGAGGGATTTATATTGAGTATACCCCCCCCCCCCCCACACACACACCCCACCCCACCCCCACCCCAGCCCACCCCCTGCCCCCGCCACACACATACGCACACACCTGCACACACACCCACTCCACCCCCTGCCCCCCTCCACCACCCCCTCCCCCACCACACACCACCACACACATATATACACACACATACACACACATATACACATACATATACACACATATATATACACACATACACACACATATAGAAATGAAAGAGAAAGAGAGAAAAAAAATATACCTTAGAGAGAGAGAGAGAGAGCGCAGAAATCGCTTCGAGAGAGAGAGAGAGAGGGGGAAATCCAAAAAATGGTGGGAAAAAAGAAGCCCAGGACTTTTTTTGCTGCAAACATTATCACGGTCGTGTCACGGTCAAGGACCTTGACAATTATTTTAAACATTGTCACGGTCATTGACCGTGACAATACTTTATCACGGTTGTGTCACGGTCATTGACTGTGACAAGAGTAGCCGGCTGAAAGGTGACATTTTGGCCATTTTGGTGTAGTGGAATCACATTAGTAAAAATCCCTACGCACCGGGATATAATATACTTGACAACCCTACCCTCTGAAGTCTATTTTATAAAATATTTCCGCGGGCCCAACCTTCTTTCGGGTGGAACCTCGCAAAGAATATACATCCTGCCCTGGAATAGCGAACACGATAGTCTTGCTGTAACCACCCACTATCGCTTACCCGTCACTAACCAATCTGTACCCAGGATAAAATCATGCTCGCATAGCACTTCTCAAAATGAGTTAACCTTATAAAATGTACCCTCTCAGTGTTCAAACTTTCTCCTCTGCACGTAAAAAAAAAAGAGCCCCGTTACCCCGCGATAAACATATACTTAATAGTAACACTACGATACACCCACTAAACTCGTCTCCCTTATGAATATAGTGTAAAGAAGAATACTGTTACCACTCGTGTCACAAGGTTTGCCACATCTATCCAAGGATAAAACTCATACTTCCACTCGCCTATACACCAGTGGCCTAAATGGTTCCTGGACATAATATTCTCATCCAACCGAACCAAAAATTCATAATTGTTGTCCCTACTAGGCATCCCACTCCTATCCCCTGATTCACTATGGACATAATCAGTTATTGTGGTCCCACTTTCCACACATAAGACACTTCTCTGTATCAATCCCCTGCCTCTGGCCCCAATGGCCATGTCGGGGTTATCCCTCTTGCGTACTTGGTAGTCTTTACCTAAATTGTTACCCTCGTTGTCCCTTTGGCTTTGCTAGCCCTATGGGACTCTTTGCTGGCCTCGATGACCCGGATTAAATCCACCGCCAATCGGTAGGAATTTAACAGATATAAATCATATGGATGGGTTACTTTACTAGGTATCCCCTTGTGGTGCCTCACCAGCACTGCTAAATACGATCTTGACTTTTGGTCACATAGTCCACCTCCCTTGGCTTCTTTCTCACAAAATTATTGATATCAAATCAAAAACATACTACCTTCATGACTATAGCACTAGTCATCATAGCTGGAGTTTTCCATCCACGCTTGTGTATTACCCATGAGTCTATTATTAACTCATGGACCCCTTATTGACCTCTGTATCCACCTCGTTGGGTACGAACTTTGTTGTACAATTCAATTTTCCCTTATGTCCGGCCACTGTTCGACCCTTTTGAAGTAAGTACTAAAATCTCCTTTGCTTACTAGTTCAAACGGATGAAGCGAAGATTTGCGGTCAAACCACACCCTAAATTTCTTATTATTTATGGTATTTCTCCAAGGTTGTGGTGACTGACTCCTACCACTACAACGCCGCCGCCCCACTAGGCCAAAAATTTCATTCAAAATTTAGTCATGGGTGCCACCGCACACCACCCTACAAAATTGTCTTTGGGTTATTTCCTCCCATTGACTTATCCCGCTAGTATTCTACTCGAATCCTTATAGATAGACCTTCCAAAAGGGTGATTCCACACTTGCCCCACCCTTTGCTGACTATGCTGGGTGAGACTGAAATTGTACCACCGTTAACTATAACAGTGCTTTGGGAGACTATCGCTCCCGGGTGATTATTCTATCCCCACTGGCCTGAACAACAATCAAGGTCATTCTTATCATGATCACCATTTCTAGAATACCCTATGTCTTCTATTGAGCCTCTCCTCCTGTAATTATCCTATGGCCCTCGTTGGTCGTCCCAAAGAACGTTCGGTATACAAATCCCAACCGAACTCGTGTATGAATCACCTCACTATACTTGATAATAGGAGAACGTAACTCACATACGTAGAGGAATACAACAATCCTATCATAAGGCTCTACATCAAATAATGCTAAGCTGAAACGTAAAAAGTCACACAAATCCTAAGGACACTATAACCTGATGCTCTGATACCATCTGTGACACCCCGCTCAATGAAATACCGGGTGATCATTCCTATATCAAATTAAAACAAGAATCTCATCTGGTTTATTCTTACCATCACTGTCGAAAACTTTTTAAAACTTACTAACTACCTAGTATTCAAAAGCTGATGTCAAAATTTTAATCTTTTTATTTAACAACAACAACCATAAAAATAACAAAACTAACTATTCACAAAAACCTGGAATCTAAAGCAATACTGAATAAATCAATAAATGACCGGCCGAATAAACCATCGACAGAAAACCAACATCCACTAATATAATCCAACAAAGAATAGTAACCAGTACAAAGTCCGACTGAAATGAAAATAGCTGGGGCAACATACCAGAAAGAAATACCAAGCTGCATCCTACTCTAGAAATGAAATGACTGAATCGTCTATGTCCAAATCCTGCAACATCCACACCTGTTGCAGCTAGGCATCCCTGGAACAGATCTTCAAGTTTGGCATCCCTGTGGATCGAAACATAAATGGTTTTGAAAATATTTTGCAAGTATGGGTCAGAGCCCAAAGTCCTTTTGGAAATATTTTGCAAGTGAATTGAAATGCAACAATTAAAATGTATGAATTCTCTTCATATTTAAGTTAGTATCGCACTCCATTGAGATACATCTCACCCATCCTCTAAAGTGCACACCTTACACTTTCTTCCTGACCCTCCTATTTACACCACCTCGTCTAACTAGACTTGTCATGAAACTCCTTGAACTCTACTCTACCCCGAGTAATTTGTATCTTTACTTCGTAAGTTATTTATCACATTAACTTAATTAATCATTTCTTAAAAGTCATATAACATTCACTAGTTATATTAGTAATACAAATTCTCTTCATGTATTTAATTACCCGTACATAATTATCTGCTCCATTATATATGTAGAACTATATTCCACAATTATTCATATGTTGAATATAAATAAAGCCGCTCTTAAAAGCCATATAACATTCACTAGTTATATAAGTAATACAAATTCTCTTCATGTATTTAATTACCAGTATATAATTATCTACTCCATTATATACGTAGAACTATATTCCACAATCGTACATATGTTGACTATAACTAAAACCATCCTTCTGAGTAATAACTCATCGGATGCATTCTCAAAAGTGCTATCTTCCCAGGTCTACTCACTCCCACCTGAATTTCTGAGACAGCTAGCCACCGCCGAATCAGAACATAGAAATATAAACGTATTGGAGGGGGTCATATTCTCCCGAGTGTGAAGACAATCATCTCAATGCCCACCTCTATTTGGACGCTATGACCTGGGGATATACTCGCCCTACTCCTTAAGCAAGGGGATTCACCCACATCGCGCAACCTCCCCCGATAGCACTAGAGCGTATAATTCTAAATAAATACCTAGCCACCGGTATTTATGAGCACATAATATATATATATACTATCACACTACCGTGTATATATATATATATACACACACAAATAAATAAAATTTAATCCCGACTTTATCGTGTACAAAGTCCGTAACACTAGCCTACATATTCTCGAGTCTATGGTCCGACTATAATTTAATTAATTTACCCATTAATTAAGTTAATATCTCCCCGAGTCTATGGTCCGACTCTAATTTAATTAATATGCCCACTAATTAACTTAATATCTCCCCGTGTTTATGGTCCGACTCGAATTTAATTAATATACTCATTAATTAATTTAATATCTCCCGGGTGTCATACAACCAATGTACCCTGACTTGCTCACCTGGCCCGAAATTCCATCTCTTAGAACGTTCTCCTCAAAATTCCATTATAAAGAGAACACTCCTAATAAAAAAATATTTAACAATTTTTTATATCATCCTATAATAAATTATTCCAGCTATTAGCTTTAATTAATTAATCCCCCATTAATTAATCTATTATCATGGCATCACTCAACCAAAATAACCGGACATCCCCTTGGTCCATAATACAATATCCCCAAATCTGAGGTTTTCAATCTACTCAATATGCCAAGATTTTTAAAATGTGGTTTTGGGGCTGTTTTGAAAAAAGTGTATTAGGGAACGAAAGTTAGAATATGCCAATTTCTAGAGGGCAACGCGGACAGAATCACCATTAACAGCTTCTGTGAAGCTTTTTTGCCATTATTATCTGCTAAAATCCTTACGAATTAAAACCAGTCCCAATAACTTGATTTGTAACTTCCCCAAATCGAAACCCAATTTGTATTATCCCAATCCAAAAATCATTTGTATAACACCTATTATGATATGAATTGAATATCACTAATTTACACTGAATCATTTTAACCACTCGCCTTAGAAATTCGTAGTGTCTGATTATCCTTTAGTGTAGAGATCATTGTGTGATGAAGAACACCTTCCTTGTTCTTCCTCTTTGGCTCTCAAGAGTCCTCCCTCTTTGTTCCTTATGTTCTCAAATTTCTCCCAAATGACTTATGGCTGCCAACAACTCCAAAACATAGGTTTTTATCTCTAAATCCCGTTTTTAATCATATGAGCCTAATTAAAATGGCCCAAACACCCCCGAGTGGGCTCGATTATGCCCAAAAATATTCCGTGACCCATTTACCACCCCCGGGTACACTTTTTCTACTATCTCAGCCCATCCAGACTCAACCGTGCACTCAGAATTGACATCCGAATTAAGTTATAAAAAGTCCCTATCTCACACCCAACTTAGTCTATTTCTGACTTCCGGCTGAGATAAATAAATGCCACGACACTTATACACGTTATGACGTAAATAAATTATTACTATTTACTTAGTAATTTAATTTTCCTAAATATTAACCATCTTCTCTCCGATTAATATTTAAATAAATATTAACATAACTAATTTAATTAAATTACGACACACAATTAATTTAAAATTTTCTCGAATTAATTAAATATTAAATGCACAGAAATACGGAGTGTTACAACGACTCCATCTCTTTACATTTATCCCACACCGATGACTGTCGAAGCATTCCTAAGTAGGGCGTGAGACCTTTCAATCCCCCTTCCTTCCCCATCCCTCTTTGGGAAGCAGAGGAGAGGAAGTGACGCACATTTTGATCGGGATGGCCACAATGGCATGACATGTCCTCTATTTATGACCTGATGTTGATTATGTTATACTATAGAGAATAGGATTATGCTCATTGTGTACATTTCTCATGAAAATATTGATAAATGAATTATATTTCAAATGGCTGAAGATTATGATTCAATTAAGATAAAATAAATGATTAGAATTGATTTGGGTTTGGGGTGTCGCAATTAGTGGTATCAAATCGTCTAGGTTATAAATTCTAGACGTGTGTGACGGTTAGATGGCAGTTATTGTTTTGATTTGATATCGTTGAATTTCTTATGTACTAACCAATAGTTTAGTATTATAAACTGTCTATGTTGTTTATTAGAACTTTATTGTATGACAGATAATTATATATGGAACCTGAGAATGAATAGCATAGAGAAGAGGGAGTAGATTCTCATACAAAGGATACCGAAATAGAGTAGAGTGTAGCAGGAAGGGCCAGAGAGCATGAGCAGCCTACAGAGATGCAGATAATAGCACGGGCAATGATGAGGATGGAAGAAAAGCTGGAAAGAAATATGGCTTCAATGGCAGAACAACAGACTAGGTATCTAGAATCAAAGACTGTAGCCAGAATTAAGAAAAAGGCAAGGAAGGAGATTAAACACACCATGCATGAATAGTTCTTGAAATTGAATCCTCCAGAATATTCACGATTAGTTGAACCTACAAAATCTAAGATATGGGTTAGAGATCTAAAGACTATATTTGCAGTGATGAAAGTTCCAAACAATCATAAGGTAAATTTGGTTGTGTTTAGGTTGAAAGGAGAGGCCAAATATTGGTGGGAAGCCAACAACCATTTAGTGCCCAGGATGGAAGGTGCTGATGTTATTACTTGGGTTGAATTTATTAAAGCTTTATATGTTAAGTATTTTCCTAAAGTTTGTAAGAGGGAGAAGGTTAGGAAATTTATTAATTTAACCCAATGGAAAATATCTGCGAGGGAGCATGAGGCTAAATTTAACTTTTTATCTGATTTTCTACTAAATATGCTGAAGATGAGGAAGAGAAATGTAGTAAGTTCCAAGAGGGACTGATTTGGCCCATTCAAAATGGAGTGGCTACTTATAAGTTAGAAGATTATTCTTCTTTGCTAAATAAATCCATGATAGCAGAAAGAAAATGAACCAAAGGGGTGGAGAGTAGGGAGAGGAAAAGTAGATTCGACACATCTCAGTTTAAGGGAGGTGAGGGTGGAAGTGTTAGGATGGAACCTCATAAATTTCAGAGAGGTGGTGGAGATAGTGCTAGAGGTCAGGGGAGATTTGGTAAAGATACCAAGGATGGAGGATCTTCGAGATCGGGAAAAGGTGAGACCCAATGAGATTTGTTACATGTTTCTTTTGAAAAGAGGAAGGACATTATAAATCTGAATTTCCTAAGCTTAAGGAACAGGAATGCTACCATTGTCATCAAGTGGGGCATGTTAAGAAGAATTGTCCCCAGTTGGCAGAGACTTTAGCGACACCTAGTTAAGCAGTAAACAGAATGTTACCTCCAGACAGTGGATCGAAAAGTGTTGACAGAGGACAAGCTAGTGGTTCCAGGTCAGGTGGACGAGTCTTTACGATGAAAGAGACTCATGTTACTCCGCATGTGGTGACAGGTACATTTTTTGTTACTGATAGAAGTGCTTATGTTTTGATTAATCCCGGTTCCACACATCTTTTGTGTCTTATGATTTTTCCATATATCTTAATAGACCATACAGTCGTTTAGATGTGGGGGTGGGTATTTATATGTCTATGGGGGATATAGTTGTAGCTGAATATATTTTTCGTAATTGTGTTTTGACTATGGGGGTTAGAGATACAATTATAGACCTACTTTCATTGGTTATATCTGATTTTAACATTTATTGGGAATGGACTGGTTATCTAAATATCATGCATCTATGGATTGTTTCCGTAAGGAAGTTGTTTTTAAAATTCTTGGTGAGATCGAATTTAAATTTGTGGGGGAAAGAAAAAATATTCCCAATTGCATTATTTCAGCTATTCAGACGAGAAAATTATTGAGTAAGGATTTTAAGGGTTTTATTGCATATGTTCTTGACACTAGGAAGGGGGATTTGCAATTAGTTGACGTTCCTATTGTACGGGATTTTTCATAAGTGTTTCCTAGTGAGTTGCCTGGGTTACCTCCAGATAGAGAAGTTGAATTTAGTATTGAATTAGCACCGGGGACAACCCCTATTTCTATAGCATCGTATAGAATGGCACCTGTTGAATTGAAAGAACTCAAGATTCAGTTACAGGATTTACTTAATAGGGGGTTCATATAGCCTAGTGTATTTCCATGGGGTGCACTAGTTTTAGTTATGAAAAAGAAAGATCGTACTATGAGTTGGTGTATTGATTATTGGCAACAAAATAAAGATAGAATTAAGAACAAGTATCTTTTACGTTGTATAGATTATTTTCTTGATCAGTTACAGGGTGCTAAAGTGTTTTAAAAATAGACTTTCGATCGGGTTATCATCAATTGAGGGTCAAGGAGAGTGATATTTTTAAAACTGCTTTTCGTACTCAGTATGGTCATTTTGAGCTTCTGGTGATGCCTTTTGGAGTGACTAATTCCCCAGCTGTATTTATGGATCTTATGAACCAGGTACAAGATATTTTTTTTATTGATGATATTCTGATTTACTCACGTGATATGGTTGAACATGAAAAACATCTCAGAACTATTTTGAATGTGTTAAAAGATAAGAGGTTGTATGCTAAGTTTAGTAAGTGTGAATTTTGGTTATCACAAGTTGTATTTTTAGGCCATGTTATTTTTGGGGATGGTATATGTGTTGATCTTAAAAAGGTAGAAGCTATTGTAAAATGGGAGAGGCCGAATAATGTGAATGACGTAAGGAGTTTTGTGGATTTGGCTGCGTATTATAGGTTGTTTAAAAGGGATTTTCTTTAATTGCCTTGCCAAGTCAAGTTTGAATGGAATTCCAATTGTGAAAATATTTTTGAAGAATTGAAAAAGAGATTGGTAACCGCACCTGTTCTTACTATTCTACATGGTGGAGATGGTTTTGTTATTTATACTGATTCTTCACATCAGGGGTTGGGTTGGGTTGTGTTTTTATGCAGCATGGTAAGGTTATTGCTTATACCTCGAGGCAGTTGCGTAAACATGAATGTAATTATCCTACACGTGATTTAGAACTTGTTGTTATTATATTTGCTTTAAAATTTTGGTGTCATTATTTATATGGTGAAGTATGTGAAATTTTTGCTGACCATCAAAGTCTTATGTATTTATTTACTCAGAAGGAGTTAAATTTGAGGCTGAGGCAATGAATGGAGTTAATTAAAGATTATGATTGTACAATTCACTATCATCCAGGGAAGACAAATGTAGTTGCAGATGCTCTGAGTAGAAAGGCTTCGAGCAGGTTATCTTGTATTCAGTGTGCTAGAGTCGCTCATATTATGGAGTTGAGATTGATAGGAGTGAAATTACAGCTAGCAGCTGGGGACAGATTATTTGCTCATGTAAGCGAGAGTTCTTTATTATCCACCCGTATTCATGATTTGCAAGGTCAGGATCCTTTTCTTAAGAAGAAGCGGCAAGATGTCTCATATGGTGAGTCTGATGATTTTTGTATTGTCAATGGTGGCACTTTATTGTATAAGAAGAGATTATTGCCTAATGTGGATGGATTGAAAGCGCAAAATTTTACATGAGGCTCATAATTCCATTTATACTCTGCATCCTGGTAGTACTAAAATGTATAGGGATTTGATGGAGCATTATTAATGGAATAATATTAAGAACGAAATAGCTAATTGTTTTGCTAAATACCTTATATGCCATCAAGTGAAGTGGAACATCAGAAACCTACGAAATTTCTTAAGCTATTACCAATACCGAAATGTAAATGGGATCATGTAACGATGAATTTTATGGTTAGGATTCCTCGATCTCATAAGGGGTCAGATTCTATTTTGTTAGTGGTGGACAAATTGACAAAGTCAGCTCATTTTCTAGCAGTTAAGACTATGTATACAGTTGATAAGTATGCGAGATTATATATTAATAAGATTATTCGATTGCATGGAGCACCTGTTTCCATTGTTTCAGATAGGGACCCTACTTTTACATCCAAATTTTAGGAAAATTTACACTATCCTATGGGTATTAACTTAAAGTTTAGTATAGCTTTTCACCCTCAGATGGATGGGCAGTCTGAAAGAACCATACAAATTTTGGAGGATATGCTTAGAGCTTGTGTTCTTGATCTAAAAGGTAATTGGGATGAATATTTGCCTTCGATAGAATTTGCATATAACAATAGTTTTCAATCTACCATATGTATGGTGGCGTATGAAGCATTGCATGGTAGATGGTGTCATATGAAGCATTGTATGGTAGATGGTGTCGTACACCGATATGTTAGGGTGAAGTTGGTTAAAGGAAGATAGAGGGTCTAGAGTTGATTGAAGTCACCACTAAAAAAATGACGATTATTCAAGATAGAATGAGAACAACTCAAAGTAGACAGAAAATTTATGGGAATAAATGGCAAAAAGATTTGAAATTCCAAAGAGGGGACTATGTGTTTCTCAAGATATCGCCATGGAAAGGATTTATAATATTTGTAAAGAAACAGAAATTGAGTCCACGCTATATTGGACCTTATAAAATTCTTGAAAAAGTTGGGATGGTTTCCTACATGTTAGAATTACCACCGGAGTTAGACCGATTACATGACGTTTTCCATGTTTCCATGTTAAGAAAGTATGTATCGGATCCTTTACATGTATTAGTGGAATGTCCTATTGAGTTGAAGGAAGACTTGGAAGAACCACTTGCTATTGTAGATAGGAAGAAATAAATATTGAGATCCAAAGTGATCCCACTTGTGAAAGTTGTGTGCAGAAGGCATTACATGGAAGAAGACACATGGGAGAGCGAAAATAGGATAAAAATTCGTTATCCATATTTGTTTGACTTGGACAATGAAGGTATGTCAATTTTGGGGACGAAATTATTTAACACGGGGAGAGTCGTGATGACCCAAATATAATTATGATAAATTATGTTTGAATCATGCTTACCTTATATGATATTTATAATGTTTCATTAGTATATCTAATGTTAAGTAATTATGTTTAGTCTACCCCTACCTTCGTAAAGCATGTTGAATTAGTTACAAACAAAAAATTTTGATATTTTTGGTAGAAATATTCATGTTAGAGACTAGTTTTGACCCTTATAATATAACAATTGACTTGCGATGAAAACTAGATAGTTCTAGATATGTGCGTTAAGTTTGTAACACAATAAATGGTGTGTAAAATAGAGGTCCGAGTAAGGAGTTATGTTGAAATTAAGAAAAAAGGGAAAATATGTTCATTCGTTAAGTGGTATTTCATCTTATTAGTACTACAAATGGCTTGTTTTGATTGGTTGGAAAGGGAGGTGGGTTTGTCCTACTTATAACCCTTAAAATCATCTCCTTTCTTCATAAAATTCAGCCTTGGTTCAGTTTTGGAGAGTTCATCTTGAGGAAAGAGAGTCGGGAAGTTCAGGACGAAGAAAGTGAGGAGAAAATTGGAGAAAAATTCGTAGAAAATTACGTAAAAGTCCCTAAGGTAATTATATCCATAAATATTATTATTTTTCATGTATTACCGATTTAAATAATAGAAATCATCAGTTTATTAAAATCTCATGCCTTGATGTTTATGTGTGGGTAGATACGAGTTTAAAGAAAGTCGAAG
Organism: Sambucus nigra; assembly: GCA_949130495.1. NCBI lineage: Eukaryota > Viridiplantae > Streptophyta > Magnoliopsida > Dipsacales > Adoxaceae > Sambucus > Sambucus nigra. Next base: position 37,774,192 of record OX422223.1, on the reverse strand, counting down.
GTGTAAACTCTTTATATTGCTTCGATTGGGAACCTTATGTATTCAAACTTTTATATATTTTTGTATACTTACTCGATTTGAGTAATTCTAGTTGGAGATTAAATAGACTCCTATATGTATATCATATTCCAAAATTATGTAAAAATACCAAGAAACGAATCTTGGGTGATAGTTTAAAGTTCAAGTATAAAATCTCCCCCCAAAGTGTAAGTATGCATACAATGTGTTTGATGTTTTGCTTGACGTAGTAAATGAACTCTAACAATTATGAAACTTTAATTTTTATTCAATATGTATGTTAAAATTGGGTAGAATATCATAGAAAGTTATGACATAGAAAAATTATGAAAATTCCTGGAAGTTGACTGAATGATAGAGGAGCCTATAAGGTAGATTTGCTATGTAGTAAAGAAATGGGCATATGTTGCTCTAGGAAACTTGAAATGACATGTCTTCCTTTGTATTAGGAACCTACTATGGTAAGAATTTCATTTCCAAGAAGAAATTAAAGTATGTTTGAACTATGAATTAGATATGTTAAATATCTTCACAAGAATTTGGATGGAACTTCATTTATGATAAATGATTTGAATATAGTCATATGATGCTTATGAATTGAGTTACGTTTGAAATATTCCTTGAATTTTTTATATTTTTATGATGATAATAATATTGTAAGAATGATAGGAATGGAAAAACAATCGGTTGAACAAGTGTCGGATAAAGGAAAAAGAGGAAAATCCTGATAAGTTGCCAAGGTGAGTTTAGTTATTGTTGATGTAAAAAACTAGATTATATCTAATTAATCAATCACAGATAAATAAGACAAAAGATTTTTAAAGTGGTCCAGCCTTATGAAAATGGCCTACATCCACTGTTTTTGTATTGCTGACTGTTTGCCTTGAATATCGATAATCGGTTTACCAAGAGATCCAAAGTCCCCTTCTTATGAGGAGGTTACAATGTATTTATAGCCTTGAGGCTGTACATGTGAAACGATAATGCGCTGTTATCTAGTAGGCATATACATCTGTACGGTAATAATGTGCATTTAATGCGTAGTCTCCTTTGATTCTCTTGATCCAGATGCTCTGCACGCTAAGTAGCTCGGATCGCTTAAGTTGCTCTGCACGCTAAGTAGCTCGGAGCGCCTGAGTAGCTCGGTGACAGTATGTTGTTTGTTGAAAGTATTTGTATTTGCCAAGTAGGTTGACACGTGTCTTCAAGTGATTGGTCCACGTCAGCAGACTAAATTTGGTATCAACAGAAGCCCCCAGTGTTTCACAGTTGTGGTTGAAGAAGAGTGTGGAACATTCGCTTGATAACTTCTTAGATTACTGGTCTTCATGGATTTTAGGAAGATTTTCATTGTATATAATTCCTTTTTGAGTGCCTAATATCAAACTTCATAAATATTTTGAATTTTTATGATCACTTCGATATTTGTGCCCCCTTTTTTTCTTTTAGCCATCGAAAACACAGACGTCTTCCCTTGCAATCATTATTTTTCTCTATTCCCGAGGTAAAGTATTTAAGTGCGACAGAAATCCCATCGTCTTCTACTTTTCAAATCTGTATTTCTAAACTCTTCATTTTCTCTCTATCTTGTGCCTTCATTTTTTCCATCATTCATTGTCAACCGATCTCTCTTTCTTCTGTAAGATTTTCTTCCTTCTTCTTTATTTACTTTATTCGTCATGGTTTATCTTGTTGAGTCATTGGATAATTTTAGTCTGATTTTTCAATCCCTTCGTGGGTTATTTTGGAAGAACTTCTCTGTCCTTCTGATTTATTTTCTTTGGCTAAGGGACACTGGTTCCCAAGTTTTTTTGTAGCTGAGTCTGGCTTTTCTTTCCCAACAAATCCCCTATGTTTGGAGTTTTGCCAATATTTTGATATTGTACCTGCAAGAGTAGCTCCAAATACATGGAGGGTAGTTAATGGCGTACATATGTTGAATCAACTTCATGGAACTCATTTGGGAATTCCAAAAATTATGTATTGCTATAGATGGGTTACCAGTGACACTACTTTCTATTTAAAAACTAGGTTTTCGAATAGAGCTTTAGTTGTCAATCTTCCCGATGACAATAGGGACTATTTTGATCATGGGGTTGTGATGAAAAATTGACAACACCCTCCATTAAATGGAAATGATGTGTACTAAGGTCCCAGGTGTCCGCTTTATGGCAATGGGATAGGTTATTTTTATTTTTGAAATATTGTTTTCTTTGTATTCGATGAAATGCATCACTGACATTAATTCTGTTTGTTACAGTTGACAGTAAAATGAAGCCCCCAAAAGAGACTGACGTTAACATAAAACATTTAAAACTTATCTGGGGCTTGCACCAATCAGTTTTTGGAGAGCATGTGAGGTTTACTTCATATTTATTGAGATACAGAAACTACACTTCGTCTTTCATTGCTCGTCATGTGGTGATTGATCTTCAACAGACACCAACTTCTGAAACCAGTGCGAAAGGATCTTCTTCTACTCAAGCATTCCTATTACTGATCTGATGAATAAGAGGAAAGCTCCCGCATTTTTTGACAAGTCTACCTTTGCCACTGAAAAGGAAAAGAAGAACAAACATGATGCCCCAGATGAAGGGACAAAGAAGGTAGATGTACACCCATCTACTGTTGCTAAGGAAATTGGCAAGAAGCCCCCTGTGCCTCCAAAAGAAGTAGCACCTTCGAGTGAAAATGCTGCTATTTCACAAGGAGAGACAACACTTTTAATTGAAAGTGATCCTCTGAGGAGATTGAGAAGAGGTCTTACTGAGAGACCCATTGACTCTGTTTCTCAACCTTTAAATGCTGAGGGTAATATTCCTGCTCTTAATCCCCCGAGCTCTGTTGTGGGTTTGATTAAATCTTGGACTGTCCCAGAATTCCAAGGTGTTGAGGATACTCTTTCTCGTGAGAAAGTTACTACTTTGGCTGCTCAATATATTGCGTCAGTAAGTACCATTAGCCTGAGTCTTTTATCTTCTAGTACTATGTTCATAAATTGACTTAAAGTTCTTTCTTTTTTCAGCTTATGACATGTTTCAATAGTATTTTGAAGAAAGATGAAGCCATCAGGGCTTCCACTTCCTCGAGCGGAATAGAAGAAGCTTTTGATGGGTTAACTCAATCTTTGAAGGAATCTCGTCAGAGGTACGAGGAAGACAGAAATATATGGGAGAAAAAGCTCCAGTCTGTTGAAACAAATCAAGATCAAGCTGTGACTGCCTCCAAAGAATTGGAGAGGAAATTAAAGGAGGCCGAACAACATAATAATGAGCTTGAAGTCAAGCTTAAGTCTGCCGAGGAAAATATCGCCAAGCTTCAAGATGCTGAACGACTTAAGAAAGAGGCAGAAGAAAAATTGAAGTCTGCCGAAGAGCTCCTTAGGGGAAAGACTTCCTCGGAGAGGGAAAAAAGGAAAGATTCTATTAAAAAATCTTTTAGTACAGGTTGGGGCAAGGGTTGGAATAAGGTCCTGGCTGTTATGTCTTCCCAGATGGAGTATGCCAGTGTTAAATATTTTAGGGACGAATGGATAGCATCTTTGAAGAAATTGAAGGTTGCTAAAACTTCTGAGTTATTCCAGGAGCATACTCATGGCCCTCCTCCCTCTCCTGGAGAAGAAGAAGAAGAAGATGAAGCTGCATCAAATGAGTCCTCTATGATGGTAGTATAGGAAGTCCCTGTTGTTGCTGTGAATCAACCCTTCGAGCAAGCCCAAAAAGTTAGCACATCTGCCGAGCAACTTCCATTGCTTTTCGAGCAATGAACTCCTTCATCCAAACCGTCCGAAGGAGTCGTATGAAATAAGGAGAAGGTGTAAAGTTGTTCGGGACTTTTGTTTTCTTAGATGTAACCCTGATCTGTGTTTTCCTTTATCATGATGAATAAAAATTAAACTTTTATTGTTCGTCTGTAATTTCTCTTACTTGCTTTGTTCGTATCATTGTTGTTTTTGTTTTTTCATCTTCTCTTTCCTAGTTTATGGCCAGGATGGAACTCTTATCAGCTCATGATACAGAGTTCATAAAGAAATGCAATGACTATATCAAAGCGGGTCATGCAGACTTTACTAAGGCTCAAATATTTGACATTTTTGGATCAGATGCCTCTGAACGAGCAATTGATGCTTACCAGTAATTGAAGTGCCTACTTGATAGTACTGTAGCCAATAATATGGCTTATTACGAAATGATTGAAGATCTTCAAGGAACGATCGAGGAACTTCATTAGCATTACTAAGAGTCCACTACACTTTTGCATCAAGGTTATGAGAGAAGTACCATCAATTGAGTGCTGATAAGGGATATGACAAGTACATTTCATCTCATGAGAAAAAGGAAAGTGTGTTAAAGCTTGAGATTGAAGAGACAAACATATTGCCAAGCTGTTGGAGCAAGAAAATATCGCATTATAGGAGGAAATAAAACAGCTCAAATCTGCTGCCTCCTATTCTTCGGGGGCCTTGGTCCCAGTTAATGATGATGGTTTTTCATTTTTAGAAATGGAAAATGCTAGCTTACGGGAAGATTTAGAGACTTTGAAACGAACTGGACCTTCCACGCCTACTCGCGCATAGCAAGATCTTCCTCCCGTGGACGAGCAAGGGCTGGTCGGGTTAATATTGATGTGACATGAACTCAATTGGCCTTAGAGAATCAATTTATTTAATTGACGATGAAGAATCAGGCTTTGTTAGAAATGTCTAAGAAGATTCAGAGTTTCACCGACCAACTCTCCAATCAGAGTTCTGCTCTGGAAAGTAAAGAAATTCTGGTGAAAAACCTCCATGAGCAACTTGAGAGATTGACTTATCAGTTTCACAAACAGTCCACGGAGTTTTGGAGGGCTAGGTATAATGAAGCTCTGTATCATCTTGATGCTCGTTTGCATCAGTGTAACAACGAGGGTTATGAGTAGGGGTGGTTGAATGCCTTATGTGTTCTGAAACTGGAGCAAGGTCATTTCTTGTGGGATTATTATGAACCTGGAGTGCTTTATTTACCTGTGCCTCCCATCAGACTTGATCTTAGTTGGATTCCAGCCCGTGCCATCCCTCGAATTTTGATCTCTAAGTATCTCGGGGATTATAGCCTTCATTCAAACTTTGAGATATCTCGTCCAGAGCACTTGCTTGATCGACCATCCATAATTAATGTCACAATGCTGCGAGATATGAATTTAATAAATTCTCCTTACGCATTAGATGATCCTCCAGCTAGGGTGGAACCTGTGTCAAAAGCAGAGGGAAAGAAACCCATAGAATAGCACATTTGTAATGAATCTAATTTCATATCGTATGCAAACTGCATTTTGGATTTAATGAAGAAAAATTTAGTTTCTTTTACAATTTCACTTCCTGGTGAATAGTTTGTAGAATGTTGTTATTCATTTGTGAATATATATATATATATATATATTTATATTTATTGTTTGAAATATTTTGTAGATAATGGAACTTGTCCCATTTGTTGTCTGATTATAGTGACTTGTCACTCTTTGGGCCTAAGCAATGGAATGGATTTCATCCCATGTTCCTGCTTAGTTGTAGTAATCTCGTCAGGATTACCTTGTTGCCTAGACAGTGGATTCCCCAGGAGGTCATCCATCTTCTTGCCTAGTTTTAGTACCAACCAACCGGAGTTGGTGGTTATTAAATTGCCGACCAACCGGAGTTGGTGGTTAATGAATTGCCGACCAATCGGAGTTGGTGGTTAATGCATTATCGACCAATCGGAGTTAGTAATTAATGAATTTCTGACCAACCGGAGTTGGTGGGTAATGAATTGCCGACCAATCGGAGTTGGTGGTTGCTGAATTGCCGACCAATCGGAGTTGGTGGTTGCTGAATTGCCGACCAATCAGAGTTAGTGGTTGCTGCTCTGAATTTACGTTTGCGTGTGTAGTACTAATATTCCGAAAAAAATTCAACAAAAGAGGAAATAAGGGCAAAACATCACTTTATTAATATTGAAAGAAATGTGTTACATATGGATTTTAATTACTGATAGTACTTGCGCAGATGCTCTGCATTCCATGCATTCTTTAATTCTTCTCCTTCCAAAGTTTCAATTCTGTATGTCCCAGGACGAACAAATTCGATTAATCTGTAAGGTCCATGCCAGTTGGCCTCCAGTTTTTTATGCTTTTGGATCACTTTCTTCAGCACATAATCTCCCTCTTTCAAATTTCACTTCTTCACTCTTTTGTTGTAAAACAAAGTTGTTCGTTGTTGATATGCTGCATTCCTGATTGCTGCTTCTTCTCTAACTTCTTCGAGCATATCCAGGTCTAATCGTCTCATCAAGCCGCTTACAGGAGACTTAAAATTAAGCACCCTATGTGTAGGTAGACCCAATTCAGCAGGTATGACAGCCTCACTCCCGAATGTCAACATGTACGGAGACTCCCCAGTTGTTGTTCGTGGTGTAGTGCGATAAGCCCACAACATAGAATGTAGCTCGAAGGGGTGGACACATCTTTGTAGTCCTACTATAACTCCTTTTCTATACAAAATGCCACTAGTTAATACATAACGAGCAACTTTAAACTTCAGTTTCTTGGCTGCGAGTTTATCAGGTGGCACAATCCCTTCTTCGATATAAGCCCCGATGGGATCCATCCAGGATGGTCCTAAGTCGAGGGCAATGAAGTTCATCATCAAATCTTCGTCTACGCTCCAATCTTCCAGGATTTCTATTGGGATTGTTCTTCGTAGCTCGGTTCGTGTTGCTGATGCCAGACGAGCTAGGGTGTCGACTCTTGCATTCTCCAATCTCTGTATTCTGATCAACTGAACTGCGGTAAAAATTGAGACAACTTCTATAGCTTTTGCATGATACTTGACCATCAGTTCTCCCTTCGCTGCATACAACACGAGAATTTTATTTACGATTAACTGGGAATCACTGAATACAACGACATGTTCTGCCTTCATAGTTTTGGCCAGACTTAGACCCACGATCATAGCCTCATATTCAGCTTTATTATTGGAAGCTTTAAATTGAAAATGCAGAGCATACTCTATATCAATATCATTAGGACTGTTTAAAATAATTCCTGCTCCACTACCTGTAGTGCACGAAGAGCCATTCACATACAGATTCCATACATGTACTTAATTATCAAACTCTTGGTCAGACTGAGTTCCTTGATGAAATATTTGGTATTTCCTTTTATCTTCCCCTGACACTTCTCGTTGCTCATTGATTATATTCTCTTGATCGTTCACGTATGGAAGTTGGTCGGGTGTTAAGTTCGACGATCCCGTAATATCCACGAGTTGGTTTGTATTAAGCCCCTGCACTTCGAAGGTATCAGAGTGGGTAAACTCTGCAATAAAATCCACTACTACCTGCCCCTTAAGTGACGATCTAGGCTCATAAACTATGTCATATTCACCAAGTTCTACTGCCTAGTACATCAATCTTCTCAATTTTTCCAGTTTATGCAGAGCTTGTCTTAATGGCATATCAATATACACCACCATAGTATGGGCTTGGAAGTATGGCCTCATTCTCCTACTTGCTTCGATCAGTGCTAGTGCCAACTTCTCCAACCTTGGATATCTGATCTCTGCTTCTCAAAAAGCCTTGTTGGTTTAATAGACCAGTTTTTGCACTCCATCCTCCACTCTTATCAACGCCGAGCTAACTGCATTCTCTGAAACTGCCAGATACAAGTACAATCTTTCTCCCATCACTGGTCTAGATAACAATGAAAGTGTTCCCAGATATTTCTTCAATTCTTGAAAGGCCTCCTCGCATTCATTATTCCACTCAAAAGTTTTTCGAAGCATTTTGAAGAATGGGAGGCATCTGTCTATTGCTCGTGACACAAATATGTTAAGTGCTGCAACTCGCCCTGTGAGACTTTGCACTTCCTTCTTCGTAGTTGGAGATCGTAGCCCCAACAGGGCCTTAATCTTTTTAGGGTTTGCCTCGATACCTCATTGATTAACGATATATCCGAGAAACATACCTTCTCGTACTCCAAATATGCATTTGGTGGGATTCAACTTCATTTGATACTTCTCTAGTTGATCAAAAGTCTAACCTAGGTCAACTAAATGATCAGCAGCTTTGTTGCTTTTTGTCAACATATCGTCGACATAAACCTCCATGTAATGACTGATTTGCTCTGTAAACACCTTATTCATCAGCTGCTGATATGTTGCACCTACATTTTTAAGTCCGAAAGGCATAACATTATAGCAATAAGTCTCCCTTGGGGTGATAAAAGAGGTACGTTCCCTATCCTGAGGTTTCATTTTAATTTGGTTGTAACCAGGGTAAGCATCCATGAAACTCAACAATTCATGCCTCGAGGTAGCATCCACCAGCTGATCGATTCGGGGCAAAGGTAAATTATCCTTTGGGCAGGCTTTATTAAGATCAGTGAAGTCCACACACATCCTCCACTTATTGTTTTTCTTCTTTACCATCACCACATTTTCTAGCTAATCAGGATACTTGACATCCTCAATAAAAAAAGGCTTTCTGTAGTTTCTCAACCTCTTACTGTATGGCTTGATTCTTTTCAGGGCTAAACACCCTTCTTCTCTACTTCACTGGCTTGACCTCCTTTTTCACGTTGAGCTCGTGGCACAGGAAACTCGGATCTATTCCTGGCATGTCTTCGTGACTCTATGCAAAAGTCTATTTTCTGTGCCTTAGAAATGCTATCAGTTCCTGCTTTATCGATTCATCCAATGACGCACTAATTTGGGTTGTTCGTTCTGGGTGTTCATCATCCAAAATGATATTTTCGGTAGCTTCCATGACCTGGCCCTTCACGAGATGAGACTCGTCTCTAGGGTCTAATGTTTTAATCTCTACATCTTCTATTTAATCCACTTGATAGGTAGTAGTCTTCTTTCTAGATTCTTCTCGTTCCTCCTGCTCGGCAGATGAATAGTAGCATTCCCGAGCTACTTTTTGATCGCCTTTCACAAATCCCACTCTAAAGTTGGTTGAGAATTTTAAACATTGATGTACAATAGATGGAACTGCTTTGAACTTCTTCAGACCTACCCTTCCTATGATGATGTTGTAAGCTGATTGGACATTTTTATCCATTACGAAAAAGCGTACTCTTTCTGTTCGACAAGCAGGCCATGTACCAATAAGCATATCCAACTTGATCATCCCAAGTGGAAAAACTTTTTTCCAGTAAAATCGAGGAGGGGCCTATGATATGGTTCCAACTGGGCTAACTTCATATTCAAACTGTCAAAGCATGGGTAGAACAAGATATCTATCGAGCTACCATTATCCATTATTACCCGTGAAATAACCACTTCCTTCATTCTCATCTTGATCACCAATGGGTCATCATGAGGATATAGTACACTTGCCAGGCCGTTCTTAGAAAAACCGATGACCAGTTTGTCCCTATTCACCTTTCTCGGGCGATCATCTCCAGCCAAGTTTATTCGCTGTATGTAAGAGTAATCTTGGGCCTCATTGAGGTAAGATTTCCTCTCTGCAGTCAGATCTCCACCTCCTGCATCTCCACCTGTAATGACATTACATTCAAATGACCCCAAATGGATTGAAAATACCTCTCGCTCTGGTTGTCTTGGTCTTTTGGGGAGGTCGGGATCATCTTTATGATCTCTCTTCTTGTCTTCTTTTACTCGACGAGGAGAATTAGATCTTTTCCTTCCTCTGCTGCTGGTTTTTCCACCATTCTGGTGATCAACGTACTTAGCCAGTTTTCCTCGTATGATGAGTGCTTCGATATCATTCTGGAGAGTTATGAAACGTTTGGTCATGTGACCATAGTCTTTGTGGAACTCACAATATTTGGACTTGTCCCTTTTATCAGGATCTGCCTTCATTTTCTCTGTCCAAGTGAGCTCCTCGCTATTCTTGATCTCTTCCAGAATGTGATTTATATCTACCTTCAAGGGAGTATAATTTCCATATTTCCTCATCTGCTCCAGCGCTTGTTTACCTTTCGACTTTTTATTGCCCCCATTGTTCTTCTGATCCTTCTTCTCAGTTTTAATAGCCTCAACTTTGGTTCCTTAGTGTTCGTATTCTTCTTCACTTCCATGGCTTCCTCAACGTTCATGATCTTGGTTTCCTTTTCCATTAGTTCTACCATGGTCTTAGGTGGGTCCTTGGCCAAAGTGTAGTACAACTTGTCTGGTAACAGTCCACTCATCAGAGCAGTAATTATTGTCTTCTCCTCGTAATCAATTACCTCAAGTTTCTCATTATTGAAATGAGTAATATAATCCCTGATACTTTCTTATGTCTTCTGTCTAACAGTTAGTAAGTGTGTTACTCTTTTAACTGGTTTCTCTCTAAAATAGAAATTCCCTATAAAAAGCTCTGCCAGTTGAAGGAAAGTTGCAATCTTCCACCGAGGAAGGTTGTTGTACCATATCTGAGATGACCCAGTGAGAATTACTGAAAATGCCCTACATCTCATCTCATCTGGAACCGCATAGATATCGACAGCAGCTTGGTACTGCTCTATATAAAGGACAGGATCAGTTTTTTCATCATATTTAGGTGTCACCATAGGAGTTTTGAATTTTGATGGTGTGGGAAAATCCACAATTGCCTGCACGAACGGTGTCCCTTGGATAAAAGTTATTTATAGAGGATTCTTGGCCTTAGACATTTCTCCTAACCTATCTTCCAACCTTTGAATAGAACCCTTCCATGAATCGTTTCCCACCTCGGGACTATTTGTTCGAGCGACTGATCGCATTAAGTTTTCCTCTTGGGACCTTTCATTACGAGCTATTGGATGTGATTGGGCAGAGCCTTCCCTTAAATTGGGTGGACATTGAGAGTCACTCGACGCGATCCTAGGAGGGTTTCTATTCCTCCTGGGGCCCAATCGATCAAAAGGAGAGATTATACTCAACCTTTCCAGAGCACTGGTCCGTTCTGGAGTTAGAGTGACATTCCGTTGAGAATCTGTAGCTCGTACTGATGAAGTCCGACCGAGTTGATACGAAGGATCACTAGACCTTTCAGTACGATATGAATTAGTACGTCTAGATTGAGAGACCTTCGGGAATAGTGTTCGTCTCGTCCTTGAGGATGGTAGATGGGTATTTCCTTGAACGCTTCATTGTCCTGATTGGGCAGGAATTCCATCTCGAACAGTTTGAATAAGTTGACGCATGGTTTCTTGCATGGATGTAAGCCATTATGCCAGCCAGATCTTGAATATTTGGTGGAGTAGAGGGTTTGGAGGGAGCCCAGTGTTTCACTCACTGGATTCCGGAATCTCAGCCATAGATGATGAGTTATTTGGTGAAAAATGTTAAGTATAGTCGTTTCCCACAGACGGCGCCAATCTGTTGATGTAAAAAACTAGATTATATCTAATTAATTAATGACAGATAAATAAGACAAGATTTTTAATGTGGTCCAACCTTATGAAAATGGCCTACATCCACTATTTTTGTATTGCTGACTGTTTGCCTTGAATCTCGATAATCGGTTTACCAAGAGATTCAAAGTCCCCTTCTTATGTGGAGGTTACAATGTATTTATAGCATTAAGGTTATACATGTGTAAAGATAACGCGCTGTTATCTAGTAGGCATATACATCTGTACGATAATAATGCACATTTACTGCGTAGTCACCTTTTGATTCTCTTGATCTAGATGCTCTGCACGCTAAGTAGCTTGGACCGCTTAAGTTTCTCTGCACGCTAAGTAGCTCGGAGCGCCTGAGTAGCTTAGTGACAGTATGTTGTTCGTTAAAAGTATTTGTATTTGCCACGTAGGTTGACACGTGTCTTCAAGTGATTGGACCACGTCAGCAGACTAAATTTGGTACCAACAGTTATGATTGTTTCATATATGGATATGAAAATGATATATTGGATTTGAATATAGCTTTAAGAGAGGATTAGTTTGAATACTTCGGTATTCAGGATTTATTTGGATATTCAAATATCTAGGATTGTTTGGGTCTTATGATTCAGGATTGGTTTGAATACTTCAGTATTCAGGATTTGTTTGGATATTCAATTATCCAAGACTGTTTGGGTCTTATGATCCAGGATTGGAATTGGACAAAGATCCAATGATTTTTTTGTCTTGTGACAAGGATTTGTTGGAACTTATGTTCCAGGATTTTTTATTGCCATAACGGGCAGGATTGTTAGGGTTTTATATCCACACATTTGATATAGAACTATTTTCTATTTGTAGGGAACGAGTACATCACTAAGATCAGTGCTTACAGTTTATATTTTAACATTTTTAGGTTTGTAAACTGCCAGCTAGAATACCATATGATGGGCGATTTTGAGAGTTGCACCGGTAAAGAGAGTTGGGGTTTAGAGATGGGATTTCTATCATTATCACATTAACGATTTTACTACACTCATATATTATATATATTGAGTTACCATGGTTTGATTTGATGAATTATAATAGTTAATCATTGCATTACATGTCCTCTATTTATAACCTGATGTTGATTATGTTATAGTATAGAGAGCAAGATTATGTTCATTATGTACATTACTCATGAAAATGTGATAAATGAATTATATTTCAAATGGTTGAAGATTATGATTTAATTAAGATAAAATAAATGATTGGAATTGATTGGGGTTTGGGGTGTGACGATTGTACTCCCATGCAAAGCAGTACCTACACTTATGTAAAAGGTCTATGATTAATTACTGACCTTCTTTGCTGAGATTTGCACCGATATAGATGATTCTCTTCTTTTTCTTTGTCCCCAAATGGACTCCAATCAAGGGATTTCGTTAATTAACCATTATCATTTCATATTCTATTGGCTAAATTTTTAATTCTCCATTATATTGAGTAGTTTCATTCTCTACATCCTCTTCAAATACATAGTCAACCCAATTAATGGTTATTTCTTCACCAAAACTTGTGCTCATATCAAAGTCTCTAAGATTGTATAAAATAATGGATAAGCTTTTATTGTCATATTGGATGTCAATGAGTGTATTAATCATTAAACAACTATTTTATCTTCTTCACTTAGTCACATTATTACAAAAATTAGATCATTTTAACTCTCCTCAGAGACTAATCCTTCTGATGCCTCTAGAACCTGAGCCTCTTCCTTAACTGTCCCCATATTTTCTTAGTAGAGCCTTGATTCGACACAGTTGGAACTAGCCCAGAAAGGTAGTGGATCAACTTCCACTTCTTCTACAAACCTATATTCCTTCTTCAAAACTAATTTCTGATGCAAGAAGGGATGCATTTGTTTGAATGGATGCAATCTTTACCTAATAATGCATTAAAGCTAGGTTCACCTTCAATAATAAAGAAAGAAGTTTTATATTTTTAGTGCCTACTTCAATTTCAACTGTTTATACACTTTTGGTAGATTTCTTATCTCCAACAAAGTTACAGACAATAATTTTTAGATTGTTCCAATTTAATGTTTTTTTTTATTTTTGAAAATATGGACAATGGCATCAGGTTAACATCTGCACTATTATCTACAGATATTTTATTGACCAAAACATTATTTATCCTAGCCTTTATAAATACAAGCTTTATGTGGTGTGCCATATGTTTAGTAGGTTCTTCGAAGTCATATACATTACCGAAATTATCTACCTATGATTCACCATCTTCATCCACTTCCATGGAGGCCACCTCTTGGTCTCCTTCATCTTCGAACCTCTTAGGAAGGATCATAATTTTATTGATTGGAACTTGTCGAGGTAGGGAGCAAAATTGGATGAACAGGTGTTGTTCAACCTCTTGAACAGGTGTTGTCTCATCAACTGCCATTATTTCTCCTTTCTCTTCTTCATTCAAAGAGTTTTTCTTAGATGAACTCTCTTCATCCAAGCTCATATTCTTCTCTAAAACATTCAACATTTTTACTATTAAGTCAGAAGAGGTTTGATTCCCCTCTGGTTCCCTCTGAAACCTTGGGTTTGGCTTCGAGGATGCATAAGCAAAGTTCTCTGATCCACTAACTTTCCAAGTCTTATATTTCCTTTGGGTGTTCACTTGTTGAGTTTGAGAGATTATAATTTTTGGATCTTTCCCTTTTTATTTTTGTTGTTGCACCATGTGCCACATGCGAGAAGCACTTTCTTAGGTTTGACAACCATTGCTTTCCTTGGAATGTCATTGAATTATTGAACAACCTTTCGGTCTGAGCCAAAAACCAGTTAGGTGCACCTTTCACCATTGGAACAAATTTTGCAACTTTGGTTGGCCCCAAATCTCCCCTGTGTTGGTGGAATTTGTCCTCTCTAAACTCAGGCCTGATATATTCATTATTCCTTGGAATATTAGTGTAGGGAAAAATGTTTGAATCAAGTCAATTTGTATGTAATGGTCTTATTTCGTGTTTGGATAAAACGTGTTTGAGTCATAGGTTAGGATTTAAGTTGTTTATCCTTTAATCCTATGCTGTGTTATTGAAGAATGTAGGAGCCAAGAAAAAGCAACATTGAGTGCACAACGTGTTTCGAGCTGAGTTTCTTGTTGAACATCTGAGGGATCTCAATGAAGTGTGAATGTACATTTATATTTGATCCTTGGATATAGTTTTTGGGTGTTGGATTTATAAAATAGTTTTAAAACATTTTTATCTAATTTTAAAATATTTTTTTTAAATCAACATGTCGTTATAATGACATAACCTATGTCGTTCGATCGAGGCTTTATACCTCGTTATCATAGGCTCCAACGAACTTCAAACGAGACTAGTTTTGGCCAACAATGTTTTCTCATTGGATATCTTGTTAAAAGTTGTTCGACTGAGATCAGGTGCTTCATTCAAACGAAATATACCTCATTCGAACGAGCCAACGGGTCTTTTCTTTCAAGATTTTCAGTAAATTTTTTCATCCTTATATTGACTTTGGAAGTGAGGGACGACAATTTTATAAGAGACTTTTCCATTATTTTTTAGTTCCCTAACTCTTCCCAAAGTCTCTCCGTGTTTATGTGATCATTTATGATCAATGTTTTGAAACCAAAACCCTAGTGTACACCCAAGTTAGAGATCCAAGAATCGTTCATACATATATCTATTTAATATCTCCTTTCTTTTTCATTAAAGTGGTTTTATCTATCTTTGAAGAGAGTTTCTAGCAGTGGACATCGTATTTTGTGTTGTGTAACGACTAGACTAGTCATGAGACAAGTAAGATCGGTGGAATAACGAGATGTAGGAAAACGCATGCGTTGTGTGGTTGTTGGAAGACGTCCAATAATGGCTACAAGGATGGTGAGAAGGGACGAAGAATCCCATTAAGGTTTGAAGGCGTCGAGTCTATGAGTAAGTCTAATTTATTTTTGTAACTAGACCTAAATCGTAATAAACTTGTGTGACTGGGCTATTCGAAGTTTTTTTGTTATGAGTTTTTCTCATACATCATCGCGTTGTGATTTACTATTTTATTCTTTCTTACATTCACATATATGCATGCATAGGTTAAGAATAAATTGGTAAAATTGTTTAACACAACACGTGGTTTAAATTGGCATATAACTTATAAAAATTGTGAAAAACACCAAATTGGTGGTGTTAATATACAAACCCTAAGGCACTAGCCATTTTAAATTGGTATCATAGCAAGTTATACTAGATTGTTGTGTTTGCTCCCTATTTTATGCACGTTTAGGGTTATTTAGTTGAATTATAATCGAGAGGGGAGTTCTAATACCCGCCCTCTATTATTTGATGCGACAAACTATCCCTATTAGAAGGGTAAATGAGATTTTGCCTGAAATCAATAAATAAGAATGTTTGGAACTCGGTAGAGTTTAGTTGGTTTCCTCCCACCGAAGGTGGTGCCCCGAAAGCATATTCCTCTTAGATAATGACCAAAAATAATGCCTCAACTTTTAATTCTAAGGACTTAAATAATAATTTAAACGTATCATGACTTGTGAGAGTGTGAAAGACGCTTGGGATAATTTGAGATCTACACATGAGGTAATCGATAAAATTAGGGTTTCTAAGTTCCAAACTCTGACGACTAAGTTTGAGATGATTAAAATATTAGCGAATGAGTCTTTTGATGAGTTTTATGCCAAGTTGTCAGATATTGTAAATTACTCGTTTAATTTAGGAGAGCCTATCCTCGAGTAGAAAATCCTAAGGTCGTTGCCTGAAAGATTTAGTGCTAAAGTCACGGTCCTAGTTTCCCTGGGTGGTGTCGACACTATAATAATCCAAGAACTTTTAGGTGATGTTTAAATCTATGAGATGAACATGTGTCCTCCTAAGAAAAAGGATGAAAATAAAGAGAAGGGTATTGCTTCTAAATCCCAAAAGGAGGATGTGTCAAACTCGATAATGACTGTGAGCTTAATGGTGAAGAAATTGTTACTTTTGCTAGGATGTTAAAGAAATTTCTTGATCTTGGGGAAGATAAGAGTTTTAAGAAGAAACCTAAGAACTTTGTTGACCGTCATAGGAAGAAAAAGGATGGTCCTAAGAAGGTTAATGATCGGGATAAGTTCTTTGAGTGCCAAGGTGTAAGCAGAGAGGTCAAGAAGCTAAAGGTTTACGATTCCACCCTTAGTGATAGAGATTTGGAAGAGGAATGTAATTACCCAATTGTGCGAAGATATACCGTGTTCATGGTTAGTCATGATGGAATAAATGAAAAGTCTTATCCCATTTAAGGTGATCATGAGCATGATGGTCTGAGGTCTGGTCTTTTAGATCCTAAGCAAATAAGAAGAGTGTTGAAGAAGAAAAGAAGAGGAGGAGATAGTAACCTTCAAGTGGCCTTTCAGGAGTTGTACGTGGAGTTATTGAAGTTTAAAAATGAAAATTTTTCATTTAGAAGTTGAGTTGAGGGAACTTTCCATAAGTAATGATTATGCTAAATTGATTGAGGATCTTAGGGAACGTGAAAAAACTCTTAGGGAGAAGCTTGAGTATATTGAGGGCCAGAAAGACAAACTTCGTAGTTTCTGAAGAGTGAGCTTCTTGAGTTTAAAGAGTCTAAAAATTTGTATTAGTTTATGATAAAGTAGTTAGAAGAAATTTTAAAAGATTTAAATGTAAAATTTTATTTAGAATCTACGTCGGAGAAGCTAGATAAGATCTTAGCTACCGTACAAATCAAAGATGGCAATTTTGGAATTGAATTTGATGATAATGAGACATCTGTTGAGATAGACAAGACCCAAGCTTTGAGAGAGCGAACCGTTGCTAGGGACATTAGAAAAGGTCATCCTAAGGGTAACTATCCTCCTGTCTACACTTGCATACATTGTGGTAGGAAAGGTCACCATAGGCCTTTTTTCATGATCTTGGAAAGGAGTCCTAGGAAGGATAAGTCTAGTATCACCAAGTTTCCCCAAGTCAAAGTTCATCACGTTACACCTATATGGGTTAGGATATTCGATTTGGAGACGCTAAATGTTAGGCTTGTTGACTCTTGCATGTTTTCACATGATTCATCCCATGTTATATCTTACGAGTGATTGTAATTACATATTTTGATACACTAGATTTTTTACTTCATATTATGTGTTCTGTTTTGTTGTATGACTTGTTTATCTTTTGTATATTTAATTTGCTTTTATCGGGTCTTTATGAGAAAAATGCAAAAAGGTTTTGGCTTTATTTTAAGTGGTATTCTTTTGTGAATTTGTTTTGAAAAACTCAAAAAGATTTTTGATTCTGTGTATTTTAGTTTTACACATTATGTGTGGCATATCAATGTGTTTAAATCCCATTCATTCCATATTTTTATGTGTTTAGAACATTTGATTATGATTTTTAAATCATAGATTGATTTTAATCATGCTTGAATATCGTAGTTTAATATTGATTTGAATGATGGATTCACTTTTTATATGCTTATCTACACACTCTGCATGAGCTTTTTTTAAATTTAACTTCATATATTACATGAGCTAAGTAAGGGGTTCTCCCATCAATCTTGTCATATACATAAAAATTTTGACTATGGAGGAGTTGTGCATGTAAGAATCCTTGCCCGTGAGTTTATAATTTTATTGAAAAGTGTGTGCATGGCAAATAGCTACGGAAGGAGCAATCTCCTTTTCGTGAAAGACCACCATTGACAAGAGACTAAAACATTAAGTGGCAACGAAAAAATTATATTGGCAAGGCCATTTTTTTGCATTGATTCATTAGAACATGTATATATTTAAAAGAAAAAAGAGAGAGAAAATTGTAAAGTGCGACTGCCTAATAATTGATTTAAATTAAATTCGCAAGTTTCCAAGTACTCTTTATTTAATTAGAGTCCCTAAACATGCATCTAAGGAGCGTGTGTCAACCCATAAATAAATAAATCATGTGACACAAAAATATGCTAAGACACAGATTTCAGGAAAAAAGCCTTTCGGGTAAAACCTTTATTTCACTATGAATATATAAATCGCAACTTACAATTACATAGAAAAATATGCAATGGATTAATGCGCAGCCAACCCACAAAGACACTCAATCTTGAATTTAACAAGAGAATACACACAGCACCCTCTAAGGACTCGCAGCCCAAACAACAAAGGAAGAACTGCAGCTCTCCTCAATGACACGCAGTTATAACACTTTGTAGAGACTCCCTCAGCAATGACACGCAACCCTCGATTGCAAAGATCTCTCCACAAAGATGAACAATAACAAAGCTTGCGTTATAGGGTTCCAAAAGATTTACAAAAGTAATTCGGATTTTTGTGTGTGAATCGAAAAGATGTTTAGCACATCAAAAATCGAAGTCTTGTTGTGTTTATACTCTTAGAAACGTTTTCTCAAAGACTTACAAAATACTCCCCCGAAATAGGTATATTTATAGGAAACATGAGTCGGTGGAAAAACATCATATGGAACTGTTCGAATTTATCTTAGGCGGACCGGTCTATTATGGATGTGGATCGGTCAGAGGTCAGATCGGTTCGTTTTCTCAAGGATCTTTTTCGGTTTGCTATCGATCCGTGGTATACTGGTTTTGGTGAAAAGCGGATCGGTTCGTTTAAAGTATGGGCGGACCGGTCCGATTTTCTAGAAAAATTAAAATTCTTTTAAAAACTTTATTTTGCTTGAAAAAACTTACTTCTTATTTTTATAAAAACATTTCATAAAAATTTCCCAATACTAAGTATGAAACTTTAAGGGACTTAAAAACAAAACTTTACCAAGTTCATTCTCGCAGAGGTTATGATGTTGCAGATGCTTTGATATTTGGATCCGTTGATGTAGATGCGATCTTGAATTTCTTCAACGGTGTAACGGCGTACGACATACATATTGACTTTAAGGTGTTTAGTTGAAGATCAATGGTCTTGAACAATGAGTCCTACATGAGCTAAATTGTTTTGATGCTATTGATTCGAGAATCATCAAAATTTATAGGCTATTGTGCATTATATTTGTTTTTCCTTTTGAGTTCTTATTTGACATATGATGCCAAATCGGAATTTGGTCATTTTCTCTTGTTTTAGTTTCATCCCGTCACTCCATACCACTTTGTTTAATCACATTGATATTTTGTGAGTGTGTAAATCTTATGATTTTGTGTCTTTTGTGGTCGTTTATACCTATATATATTCATATGCTTCCTTAGTATATATATTGTCTGTTTTGAGGTTTAAGTATTTGCATTTTCATTTAATCCATGTTTGCCTTACGCTTAATTTTCTATTCAAATTTGCATATGTTATGATAATCTTCGTATCGTATACTTCAATGTTTGTATCATAGTTAGTATCGTTTGTTCATAGTTTGAATTACTTTTGCTTGTGCTGTCGAATTTTTTGTCCTAGCATTCTTGCTTCACACCACTGCATGATATACTTTTTTTTCCTTATATTTACATGTTTTAACATTATGAGGGAGATTTTGTTTATTATTATGCCCCTAATTCTTTGTCTAATCTTGAACAAAAATGGTGGAGGAATGGTATCTAACTCGTTACATGTGGGGAATAGATCTTTACCATAGGGGGAGGCGTCCTATCTTAGGTAGAGATTATTAGACGCGGGGGGGGGGGGGGGGGGGGGGGATATTCGGTTTATATTGTTATATTTAAGTTGCATTTTAAAAGAGTGTTTAAGTGTGCAAGTTAGCAATGGTGAGATAAAGTTTACACAAGATAAAAGCTACTCAGGTTTTTATCGATCAAGCATTTGTACTTTTTCCTTTTGGAGTTGGGGATTGAGTCTTAGTGAGCTTGAAAGCCCATTAGATTTTTGTTTTGAGTTTTGTTTTGAAATAGATAAATGTGGAGATTTGTAAGGACAAATTTTTGAATTGAGTCAATTTTTATGTATTGGCCTTATTCCGTATTTGGACAACACTTGTTTAAGTCATTTGAGCCTACTTTCATCTTCAGAATGCATATTTTTTTGATCCTTGGATTTAGTTTTTGGGTGTTGGTTTTATAAAATGGTTTAAAATGTTTTTATCTGATTTTAAAATATTTTTTTGAAAAAATCGACACATCGTTAGAACAACATAGCATATGTCGTTCCAACAAGCATATGTACCTCTCTAGAACATGCTCCAATGAAATTGAAATGATACTAGTTTTAGACTACTATGTTTCCTCTTTGGATGTGTTGTTAAAAGTTGTTCGAATGAGATCAAGTGATTCGTTTGAATGAGATGTACCTTGTTTGAACATGCCGACGAGTTTTTTCAGGTTTTGATATTTTCTACAAAGTTTTTCATCTTTATCCTGATTTTGAAAAACCTCTTATAAATAGGAGTATGGAACAACAGTTTTATAAGAGACTTTTCCATTCTTTTTGAGTTCCCAAACTCTTCCAAAACGCTCTATATGTTTATGTGATCGTTTATGATCAATGTTTTGAAATCAAAACCCTAGTTCACGCCCAAGTTTGAGATCCAAGAATCATACATAAATATTTTTATTTGAGATCTCTTGTGTTTTGCATCAATGTGGTTTGCTCCATCTTTGAAGAGCGTTTTCTTCGGCGGACATTGTGTTTTGTGTTGTGTGGAAACTAGATTGGCAATGAGATAAATAATATCTTTGGAATACCAAGATGTGGGAAAGCACTTGCATTGTGTGACTATTGGAAGACGTCCAATAGTGATTGCGAAGAAGGTGATAAGGGACGAAGAAGAGCTCAAGGCTTCAAGCCAAATAGTATATCAAATTTGTCCTTATAACTAGACCTGTACCGTAGTGGACTTGTGTGGTTGGATTATCTGAGGTTTTTCCTATTGTGGATTTTCCTCGCACATCATTGTGTTGTGATTTACAATTTTATTCTAGCTTACACTCACCTAGATGTGTGCTTAGGTCAAGACTAAAATTGGTAAAACTGTATAACACAACACTTGTGATTTAAATTGGTGCAAAGTTTATGAAAATTACAAAAATTAAAAATTGGTTGTGTTTCCATACAAACCTAGGGAACTAGCATTTTCACTTATCATTCCCTTAGTGCTAAAAAGGACCAAAGTATGGTCTTACTTTCCCAAAAGGTTTGCTTTGAACCTCTTGATTTGGGAAGATTAGGGCATTGGCTAGGTTGTCAGTATGCCCATTGTAGTTCTTTTTTGCTAATTTTTCTTCTTTGAAGCAACTAGTTGGCACATCTCAACATAATAATCTCCATATCTAATGCAAATATGCTCTATCACGTTCTGATCAAGATCTTCAATGGCCTGGGGATTTAAAGCCTTGGACTCATCCTTAGTTCTCACTCTGAATTCCACATACCCTTTGTTTCAAGGCATTTTGATTGATTGCACATTAGTCCCCACCTCTTTGACCCTGGAAAAGGGGTCATCATCTACCAACATTGTGCATTCTTCTTTTGTAGGGAATTTGAAATTACCCACCTAATTAACTCTTTCACGTTGTCACGAAATACAGAGCAGGCATTAGTGAAATGAGAAAACACATTACACCATTTACAATAACTCTTTCCTTTAATTACAATGTGGCTTTTTAGCATCATTAGGTGGTTTTAACATTCTGTATTTTAAGATAAAATAAAAAACATCATCCTTAGTAATGTCAAAAGATTACTTTTTAATCATTCCTTTTTACTTTTGTGGAAAGGATTTTGAGATAATATCCTTTCAAACCAATAGTTCACCTATTATATTTTCAGTCCCTACAATTTCAGCACGTCAATATAAAAAAGGATCTTTATAATATATTTTAAAGGAATAAGTATTCATTTGATGATCTTTTTCTAGAAGAGCCTCATATTTAGATACTTTGGCAATTAATTTCACTATATCTCTAAATTTTATGGCATCAAACTTCTTTCGAATCCTAAACTCCAAACCATTTCGAGCCAATTTCAGAAATTTTGACTGGGGTAAAACTATTTTGCACTTATTTCTAGCCCTTTAGAATATGTTTATAAATGCAATAGTCTTTTTACCAGGCTTTAAGGTTAGTCTGGACAAGTCAGACATGCAAACCTATGGTTCAATTTTGAAGAATTAAGCATGAAAAATATCTTCCATTTGTTGCCAATATTGAACAAATTTTGGTGGCAAGTTAATGAACCATGCAAATGCTGCATATGTGAGGGAACTGGAAAACAAACGTAGCCTTAAGTAATCATTTGTTCTAGCATCAACACATTGGCTAGTGAACCTAGCAATGTGTTCCACTTTATATTAACTCACATTCCCTGAGAAGGTGGTAAAAGTTGAGAATTTGAAGGCCTTGGGAAGTTCAATCCTCTTTATCCAGTCTGGATAGGTTTTTATGTAAATTGGCTCTGCACCCCCCGAGATAATGGTCCACACATTTTATGTATCAAGTCCACAATTTCATTCATTCCCACTCCCCCAAGCAGTTGCCTATTTTGTGGAGCAGTTACTTGGTTTACCAAAGAAGTTAGGGTGGTGGAATTTGTGGATGCACAACCTGTGTTGTTTGGAAAGGCATACGATGGGATACTTGGTGGGGGGGGGGGGGTATTATCCAACCTCCTATGGAACCCCAACCCCTTGAGTTTTGGCTCGAACACTGGATTATTGATTATTTCATAGTTCGAAGAACTTGGTTAACTTATAATGGTCTCACTTGGATAAGGTTTAGTCCTTCCTACCTCTGGGAGAGACTTCATCACCATTGTATTATTATAACCCACTTGATAGGTGTTGGATGGCCTTATTTTCGCCATTGGAATATTTACATTTACAACAGTGGTATTAACATATCCTTATGTCTTAAGGTTATTTCCAAATTTAGTTTTATAATTATTTGGTCTATAATAGATAGGATGGTATGGACTTTATTGAGTAGTTGGATTTGTTTCAATTTTTTATGCGTAAGTCTGAATACTAATTATCATCCCATTTGGTAAGACAAATCTACTAGTCACTGTGGTGATCGTATTGTTGAGATTATGTACCATATTGCCAAAGTGATAAAAAAAATTGGGTTAAGTTGGTTGATCAATTAGTCTTGAATGTTTGTAAGCATATAAACTGCTGGTGTAGTTTACATATTGTTGGCTCAGTAAGCCATTGAAACATTCAACTCTTGACTACGAGTTATTGTCCCCAACTCTTGAGTTGTTTTGACTAATAGTTGTTCTGAAGTGGAAATGTGTTGGCTACTAGAGCCAATTTCACCAACATTTTCAGTTATATCTTCTCTTCGACGTCTCCTAGACATTTATAACCTTTACACAACATTAGTGTCCCATCAGGCCTGACAGAAATATGTTTGGGTTATTTTTACTGGATTAATAGTTAATTAGGATTAGGAGTGTGTCAGACAAGGTTTGTGGTCTTGCCAACCAAATATTTTATATTAGTGGCAATTATCAGGCGAGCATGTTGCGTTCGATACCTCAATTAAGAGGACTTGTGCTTCCCTTAGGTAAGACTTTGAAGTGTGTTGTAAGTAATTAACTGGACAAAAATAGTAAATTGCACGAATTAGAAGAAGAAAAAAACTTTATAAATAAGAGAAAAGAAAATGCGATGAAAGTAAAGATTTACAAGAAAGTAAATTGCGAGTAAAGACTTGAAGAAAAGTAAACAACAACAAATGTAAATGTAAGAAACTTTAAATAAACATAGAAAGAAATGATTACAACTACCTTACAATCTACTTGCGGAATTGAAAGAAATGCAGTAAATAAAAAAAGAAAAATAAAAGAAATGGAAAAGGAGGATAAATGTAAAGTAAATATGTTTTTGGTGAGGAAGTATCCTCTTTCTTGTTGGGTTTGTTGCTTATATGTAGTGGTTATTTCCCATGCAACATAACTGCTTATGTAACTGCTAGATGATTACTCACCCATTGTAGTTTTCCTTCTTTGATGTATAATGCCCTATTTTAAATTGTACTAAGTTTCCACTTTGATGAACACGCACTAATTGGTGTCAAGTGTCACATGCATGCTACTCATTATTTTATATTTTTACATAATAACGCAACTATTTTTGTCGATTTATTTATTACGTGGCAGCACCTCATTGGATTGTGTTAATATAGTGTACACAATTGGTGTGTGTTAGCACCTAGTAGTAGCACAACAAAGTTAGGCATTGTAAACCTTGATGTCTGCTTGGTTGTTTAGATCCTAGGTATGCTCCCCAAAGATCACCAGTTTGAGTCTTCTCATGGCCATGATCAGAGAGAAATCTCTAGTAAAGGTTGGTCCGGACTATAGGTATTAGTCTCGAGGTCTGCGCAAGCTGGCTCGGGGATTACCCTTCGTTACCAAAAAAAATGTTAGCCATTGTTCTCATATAATTAAGGATTTCATATTTTTTTAAACTTTTAGTAGTGCAGTATCTCTACTTTTGAAAAAATCTTTGGCGTGGAGTTTATACATGTTAGAATATCTTTGCGGCATAATATATCAATGTGATACTACAAATAACAATGCGAATGCTAAATTATTTTCGAGGTATGCAAATAAGGATCGCAAACTCATGTGAAAGAAACATGAATATTTTGGTAAATAACTTGGGGTCCAGGATTAATAGGCCCCCTCTTTTAAACTATCACTAAGGAAAATCAACAACTGATTTATTTAGTAACACAACGTAATTAAATAGAAAAAAGTGATATTTTAAAAGGGAAAAAAATGTTATAATGTGAACTTATGACACACCATTTATAGGGATGAATTCTAGAGATAAAAGTTGATTTTTCCTACTCATGAATTCTTGAATGAATAAATTAGTAACCAATAAACACTTTAAACACATTTTCCAATGCAGTATTTATTGTTCACACAATAAATTTTAATGCATTTATATAATGGTGGGTTTGAGTCACTTTACATTGTTTTACATAAAGAATCATACTTATTATTCATTTTTTAGTTTTGTGGTGCTTGATGCTTGATCCCATATATATTTTATGTGTAAAAGAGTCTTAAATGTAACACGTGCTTCATTTCTTCCTCATTTTTCATGAAAAACTTTTGTTATTCACCTCCAAAGAATTAAATTCCATGAAAACGAAAAAAATAATGTCTTTCCATTTTTTCCAATTTTTCTTCTAACTTTTCATAAGAATGAACTAATTTCTATCTTTGTGCTCAAACGAAACTCGAAAAAAAGGTTTCTCTAGCTTACCTTAGACAATCCACCAATAATGTTGCACAAACAGGCCGGTGGTCAGAGAACCGGGATTCCCCGCGTATATAAGACAATTGTTGCATTCCATCTCCATGACATAATATTCTATCACACCTGCAATTTTTTTACTTCTTCAGTTTGTTCAATTGGTTCTATCAACATATAATATTTTTTACTCTAACTCCATCAATAATGGAACTATAATATGATTACCAAATCCCGAACTACATGAATAGTTGTTTTAGTTTATTTTTTAGTTTTGTGGTGCTTGATTTCAAATACATTATATGAAAACAATAGTTTTAGATATGTAAAATTCTCCACAAATTATCATTTTCCAACCCACCACTCCAAACTTTTTCCACTAATTTTCCAACTTCTCATAAAAATGAAGTATTTGTCAATCATTTTTCAAGTTTATAATCAAACCCACCCTAAGTATATTATATATTTATAATTCACAATTAAAAAATATACATATTAATATATTACACCTATGTATCATATATGTGAATACATAATGATATTAATGTATAATGCATATATAAATTACACTATAATATAGTTTATCGAATACCATGCTGGATTTCTCCTTTTGTCCTTTGATTTGATGCTCTCTCCCGTGTAAGTGTTTGAGTTGTAGGAATACTTGTATGTAGGTCCAAAGTAGATCTTTCCTTCTTTCCATCCCTTAAATACCCTCCCAGCTTCTCTTTCAATCTTGAGCTATGAAAACAAGAGAAGTCCCCCGCAAGGGTATTTCTAGAAATAAGATCATGTAAAAAATAGAAAACATAACATATAGCCAGTTTAACAATGCACTGAAAATGTCAATCACAATTTTTTGCAAGCCATGGAAAGTGAGAATAACTCATAGATTTAGATGCAAATTCCACATGTAAACTCAGTTATGTGTCCAATAATTATTTATGTATGAATCACTAAGTAGGTGGTCAAATAGGTCCTAAAGCTCTATTGAGGAAAATTTATTTTGAAAGGACTAATGAAGAAATGTTTTACCTAAACATGACTTATTTATCAAGCCCCCTTTAATTAATAGATTCTTATGGACATTTGATCCACATTTCTTTAGAATATAATTGAAATCAAACTAAAGAATATCACTACGAAAGTATGAGTAAAGAAGACCATACAATTATGCAACTTATGTGTATAGAATTAAGACCATGAACTTAAAAACTATATATTCAGAAATATACAAGTATTCATGCACATTTTTTTTTTCATTTCTATTACCTTAACATGTATGACTTGAAAAATTACATTACTATTTTAATGTTTGCTGTTGTCAATTTATTAAATGTTGGATATTTGAAACTCTGTGAACTTATTGAATCCTTGTTTGACTTAAATAATGATTTTCTATCTCGTTACTATATATATGTATGTAATGTAACAGAGACATAACAGGAAGCCAACAAAAGAATGTCGTAAAATTGTCAATATAAAGTTATGAAATTGAGAATAACTTGAGAGATTTAGATATAATTCTGAATGTGGTGATATGTTCCGACAAAATAAACTATAAGTTTATTGCAAATGGAAGCCCCACTAGATGTATTATTTGCGTGAAATCACTGAACTATTAATTTTATTGCAAAAATCCCCATATGTGTCGTTAAACATAATTTTGTGTCACTATAAAGAGTCTCTACAATAATATGTAGAGTTTTGCAATAGTTCTTAAGAGTCTTGTATGACATTTCGTGAACTTTTGCGACACTTTTGGGGGTACAAATCTAATAATTTCTAGCATTGGGAGTAACTGGAAATTGGACCAAAAAGTGAGAATTGATTTTTTAACACAAACATGGGAGAAGTAACTACCTGATCGTTGCTGAGAAGAGCATCCCAATCATTCTCCTCTAGATATTTTCTGGTGGCAGAGTAGCTCAAAGCAATCCGGTAGTTCAAATCCCCTAACCATATGACTCGGCTGGCACCATTGTCCCCAACAAAATAAAATCACAAGTTGATTTACAAATGTACATTATATTCCTAAAAACCATTTTTTAGTGGAATATTTTCCTTTTACTCAAGAAGAAAGGAAATTGAAATTATTTTACGTGCCGCTAAAAAACACTTTTTAGTGACACATAGGGACATTTTGCATTCTATATAATAGTTTAGGGGTTTTATTTGCATATTTATCCTATAAACAAGCTATAGAATAAAGGAAATTGAAATTAAATAAGTTGCTCAAGTGAGAGATTATGGAGATACTCACTCATGTTCCAAAATGTTCTCGGGTAATCTTCGGATAGGCGATCTGCATATCTTTGGAAAGTGAGTATTTTTAAGTATCTCTATAACATCCGAGTTCCTTCTTAGTTCATCCCCTTCTTTCTCTCCAGATGCCAAGTGACAACAGATGAAACAAAAGCTCGTCTGGTATAAAGACATACTCACAGAAATACATCCCTGAAAGAAGACACCAACACGTGTCCTAAGATTACTTTTGGATCTTATGATACGATACACAATACATGGGGTTTATGATACGCGATTTGACAACTATGATGACAACAATGGACACATACCTTGTTTCCAAGGTAACCCATAATCCCGCGACTAACACAGGTTGTTCTCAAGTGGCCTATGTGTTGGACAAGCTCTGTCCTAATCCAAATTGTAACGAAAATTCCCACCATTTGCTTGCTCTTAACAAGGCTATATTTCATATGATTAGCAGTAGGGAGTGTGGTGATTTGAGGAATTATTACACTAATCGGTTCCTCTTCCTCTTCTTCTTCTGACGAGAAGTCATCTTCAATACTATTAGAATGTCGGCATTTAAAACATGAATCTTTGTTGTACTTTCTCTCTGTCTCGAAACTACATTTACATCTCTCTAGGCTCCTTTGGCTTTTTGATAAGAAGTCATCTTCAAGAATATTAGATTGCTGGCATTGTTCAATACTACAGTTACATCTCTTGAGTCTCCTTCGGCCGTCGGCCCTGAAAATTTTACTGGCTGCTTTAAGAGAAGTCCTTTGAAAGAAGTGTGAGTCAATCATGGTGTTGATGGAATTTGTCTCGAGAGGGCTATTTGTTTTGCTGTTATTATATCCACTAGGGGATTTATTCAAGGATTCGCTGATCAAAGATAGCCATTTTGCTGCAGTCCCATTATCTTCTATAACTAAAACATTGCCAGCATTTAGAGCAACTATTTCCTGAAAGCTACGAAGAACAAAAACCCATTACTGATATTAGTAAACACAAGTTAATTAAGGACGAATCATATGTGACATTGTATTACGAGAAAGCCCAAAATTATAAAAATGTATAGCGCAACTCTCATGCATCTTAATATCCATATATAGAAATAGTGCTTTTCATTCTCTCATATCCGACTTCACAAGGCTACAATCTTAGTGAGGTACGGACATGAGCGAATCTGGGTCTGACACGTCAATTGTGTGTCACTTTTGTGTCCTAAATTTGTGTCGACCTAGCATTTTTGAAACTTTAAACTTCAAGAAACGACGCATGCATTATAATTATTTAGCAGTTAAATTGCATTAAACCCCTTGTACTATCACACTAGCACTAAAAATTACTGAAATATTAGTTTAGCAAAAAAATCCTTCGAGTTATTCTCATTGTTTTGCCACTTGTCCCCAAAAGGGTTGTCATGATATTTTTCAGCGACACATAAGGGGTTATTTGCAACCTGAGTGATAATTTAGGAGGTTTCTTTTAATTTAGTATTTTTTTTGATTCGAGTCAATATTAGGAAGTTCATGAAAGAAACCATGTATTGAAATTTATTAAAGGTTAAATTGCAATAAACCCCTTGTACTAGCCGTTTTGCTTTAAATATTTTCCCGATATATTCACTTTGCTGAAAAAAAAAACCTTGAATTATTCCAACATTTCCAATTTCCCACCCTTTATATTTAAAATGGGCTTTTCATCGCTTTTTTAGCAAGACGTAAGGGGTTATTTGCATCTTTGTAGTTTAGGGGGGTTATCTGCAACACCGAAGGGTATTTGCAACCACAATGAAAATTTAGGGGGTTCCCTGCATTTATTCGATTCAAGCTCAAAATGACGGACACCTTCTACATAGAATTCCTTTATCAAAATTAGTTGTACTTAACCGAATTATCATTATCCTATTAATTAAGGTACATAAAAGATTTAGAAACCTTCGAGGCCTTGAGAGCCTTGCAGTTAAGCGGGAGCCTTGTGCACTGGGTACGACCTTTTATAATCACGAATTATCTTAAATCAGAGGTGAGTTTCTTACATTCAAAAGTCGGTTTATGTCATTTATCATAAAACAAACGTGTGTGTGTGTGTGTGTGTATATATATATATATATATATATATATATAGGGGCATAATCAAGTGCGGGGCAAGTTCATGCGGACTTGATACAAATCAATTCTTTGAAATTGCTAAAAAAATTGAGTTGATTTTTTGGGGGGATGTTTAAACATTTCAGGTACCATGAAATATTTAAACATCCTCCCCCCAAAAAAAGTTAAAATTATTTTTTTCATTATTTTAAAAAAATTTGGTCCGCATGGGAGCCACTTCGTGTGTGCGTATATACACACACACACACACACACACACACACACACACACACAGAGAGAGAGAGAGAGAGAGAGAGAGAGAGAGAGAAGAGAGAGAGAGAGCACCCAATGACATATATATCTGACTCATCATGGACTTGGAGAAAATCATCAAGATTGAGGTTACTGGGAGGAGATATTCCTCCAACATTCCATGTAGCTGCAAATACTCTAAATCAAGAAAGGGAAAGAGTATGAATAAGTAACTAGTGAGATAAATGCATAAATAAACAAGAAAATATTACAAATTTCATACCTAAGGGACTCCATAGGTTTACCATAATTCATTGAATTTCCTAGACCACTGCAAATGGGTATCTCAATATTTGAAGTGGGCTGCATATCTGTAGGCAACAAGGATGAAGTTTCAAAGAGAATGTCAAATATCTAGCATTTTCTAAAGCGCACACACATAAACACATACTATCATACATACAACACTTCTCTTTTGCGGATTCTCTCGCATTTTAACAATGCGAACTGGACATGCGTTACCTGACGATGAGCCCAGAAGTTGTCGGCTAAATTATAGGGACCCTCTCTCTCTCTCTCTTCTGACTCATCGTCAGGTGACGCATGTCCACTCCGCACTGTTAAAATGCGGGACAATCCGCACACAAGAGTAGTATTGATCATACACAAGAGCAATACTAATCATATATATACAGGCTGGATCTCCGATGGATGCCCTTTAACGGGTCCCAAAGACGGACCAATTTTTTAAAATACTCAAAAAATATTTATTTTTTCTTATTTTTTGTGTAGTGTTTAAACATTTCAAAAATCTCAAAATGATTTTTTTTTTTATATTTTAAAAAAATGAATAAAATATTTATTAAATACACTCGTTTGGGCACCCGTTCATGGGTGGCACGATCCCATCTCTCTCTCTCTCTCTCTCTCTCTCTCTCTCTCTCTCTCTCTCTCTCTATATATATATATATATATATATATATATATATATATATATATATATATATATATATATATATATATATATACACGCCGACATAGATTTCAGACACATTTTTGAGTGGGAGGGATTATCATGACCAATACAGATACGATGCGTTAGTTTGTTAAAAAAAGGGGTCAAAATCTTGTATTGGCCTAGAATTAATCTACTCATAAACCAAACCATAGAGAAGATATTTTTCCGGAAAATCATAGAGAATTGAGGGAAAACACACAATTAGATAAATAAGAGAGAGGAAACTTACCGGAACTTCTTGGTGTGTTTCTGCTACTGTCTTGCCTAGATTTTAAGTGTAATTAATTTCAGATCTGAAAAAGAAAAAACAATACAAATTAAAGAAGAAATCAAAGATCTATGCTTTAGAATTGTAAATTAAGCAGAATTTGAAGTCCAGAGAAAAGTCACTGTCTAGCATACATATATATGTGCGTGTGTGAATGTACAAGTAATCACGAATACAGATATTAGCATTGTGTGTATGTATGTGTATCAGTCTGTGTGTGAAAATACATCTAAATATATATATAGATATGTGTGTTGTGTGTATGTTTCTGTGTGTGAATATACATGTAATCATAAAAACAGATCTGTGTGTTCTCTGTGTGTGTGTGTGTGTGTGTGTGTGAATATACATGCAATCATGAACACAGTTGAAATGAACTTAGTCTAAAAAGCTATCCTAATTTTTTTTGTGTGGGTATGAATATACATGATACATATATAAACATGGATAATTCTAAGATGACACGGAAATTTGATACATTTGATATGACACACTAATGCGTCAAACTCTTACTTGGACTTCACTTTTGTGGACTTGTGTGGAGCTCGGAGTGTGTCCCAACAAATGTGTTAAATTTCTGTGTGAACGTACAAACACTATATATATATAAACGTACAAACACTATATATATATATATATAGTATTGCTCTTATATATAGATGTGTGTTGTGTGCGTGTGTGTAATCATAAAAACAGATTTATGTGTTATGTGTGTGGGGAAATATACATGTAATGTTATGTAATCGTGAACACAATTGAAATGAACTTACTCTGAAAAGCTGTCGTAATTTTGTGTGTGTGTATGAATATACATGTAATCATAAACACCCACACTCATAATCATAAACACACACAACAAAGATATTTTGTCACCAAACCAATGAGAATGAAGAAATCACAATATTAGACAATTTAGAGAGAGAAAACTGACCAGAACTTGTATCTCTGTTGAAAGAAAGAGTCAAATTTTAACGTATATATATAGATTTTAAACAAAGTCTCTTGACCCACCAAGTGATATAGGATTGTTACCGGACAGTTTTTGGGATAGGTTGAATTTGGTCTTCAATTCTATTTTCGACACTGATAAGATAATGCTTGGCCAGCGAAAATTACGAACTGCGAACGTGAATTAGTCGAGGTGCATTTAAAGCTGATCCGAACACTACGTGGTATAATACCAAAAAAATACATAAACTTTTAAAGTGTGAAGTGTCATTTTATTTCCACCTACATTTGTTTTCCAAGTTTATCTCTTAAAGGACTTTATATTATATTTTGGCCACCACGGTTGGATATTTTTGTTAAAAATTAATTATCTCAACATGGGATACTAAAAAGTCTAATGGCTGATGCATTTTATTAAAAAATATAAGTGAATCATCATCACATTTTTCTCTTCAAAATGACAGTTAGGCCTTGCTCTTGAATGAACAAAAAAAATATAAAAATGTCAACTTTCGTTTTGGAACTGTGATATTGTTTACATGTACTGTTCCTGTTATGTATTGAATATATATCGCCATTTTTTTATGGTGTAGTGGGGTGAATGGTAGTATTTTTTATAATAGTTTCATTATTAATTAGTATAAGTATTTTGGCGTTTTGGGTGATAAAAAAATATAATTTATCCCCCACCCTTGTTTTCATATATTGTACGTGAGAGTGAAAAACAAGAGGAAGATCAAAAAAGAAAAAGTAGGGACAATAATAGTATGTTTTAAAGTATGTGTGGTAGTGTGTTAAAAGTAAGTTTTGTTTTTCAGTTAAATCACCCCATGGGCTGGGGTGAGTAACTAGGTGGGTAACTAGAAATACCAGTCCAATAATAGGGGTTTAATACAAGCGGACTGTTTAAATAAAATAGGTGGATTGAAATAAAACCACCAAAAATCAAACCAACGAAATTCCCCACAAAACAATACCCACACGGTTGAACTACGAAAAAAGGAATTATAATAATCTTTTGGGTTATATGTGTTTCTCATTTTGGTGACTTAAAACCGCTTGGGTTATACGTGTTTCTCCTTGGGTTATATGTGTTTCTCACTTAACTTCCCTAAAGAGTATTTTAATGATATATTGGTTAGTCAAACTTTGTTATTAGCGAGGACCTACACTTAAATCAAGTCATTAATAACACATTATTGTTAGTAAAGTTCTAAAAAATGTGGAACATGATTGAGGCATATAGATCAAGTCTTTAAGCCTTAGAAGTCTAAGCGAGCTTTAGGCGTGAAAAAGCGTTTAGGCCTTTTTTAATATATTTTAATATTTTTAATCATAAAAAGGCTATTAAAAATACTAAAATTGTGCATAGCTTAAAAATATGTCTGAATATATGCAAATTAAAATACCATTTGATTGTTTTAGATGAGATATTGGTCCGGTTTGTAAAAAGGTCTTTAAAAGACGATATTGTTTCACTAAGGCATTTTTGTTTTTTAAAAAAAGTGCGTCTTAAGGCTTTTTCCAAGAATAAGACGTAAAAGGCTTAAGGCGGGGCGTTTTTCTCAAGCTTCAAGCCTAGGCACGCCTTTTAGAACACTGATTGTTAGTAATGAGGGGTCTGGGGGAATAATCCGAACAGCCTGAACAACTCGGATCAAATAAATACCAGCCCAAAATGATTGGGTAAAGGATCGCAACCAAAGATAACAAAGAACAAGATTTCCACTTGTGTGGATCTTGAGAAAGGATGAGCATAATCAAACAACAATGAACAAGATTTTCACTTGCGTGGATCTCGGGAAAAGATGAGCATAATCAAACGACGACTTCATCAACAAGAAAGAGAGTCATTCACGATAGCATCTCTTCTTCCCCTATAAATGTAACCCTTACCACAGGAAAATGGGGCATATAATTCTTGTTATTAGAGAAAAAGAATAATAATAAAAGTAAAACACCCCGTGGACATAGGCTATTGTCGAACCACGTAAATACTTGTGTTATGACATTGGTTATGTTTTTTTTGGCATTAATTATTTGGGATCATTAATTGTGGGATAATTGCACCTACAATTGGCGTTATCTGCGAGAAATGACTTTTCTCTTCCTAAATCAATTAGAACCAACAAACATCCAT